>CM044980.1:19342477-21742477 GCA_024586325.1 Stellera chamaejasme | reverse complement strand
AAGCTTGGAACGTAGAAACTCGAACTGAGGACGTGGAAGGCCTTTGGTGAAGATGTCAGCAAGCTGAAGATTGGTGGAAACATGGAAGACCTTAAGCTTGCCCAAAACCACCATTTCGCGAACAAAATGATAGTCAATATCAATGTGTTTTGCACGCTTGTGCGATACCGGATTTTGCGCAAGAAAGAGAGCACTGGTGTTGTCGCACAACAGACCTGGAGCAGAAACAGAGATGCGCAAATCCCGAAATAAGTTGACCATCCATGCAATCTCCGCAGCAGTGTTCGCCATGGCTCGATACTCCGACTCCGAACTGGAACGAGACACCGTCGGTTGTTTCTTGGCACTCCACGAAACAAGATTCCCTCCTAGAAAAATGGCATAACCATAAGTGGAACGACGAGTCTCGATACAACGAGCCCAATCAGCGTCAGAGTACCCAAGAATATCAAGGGATGAGGGTACCGATCGGAAGGAGAGACCAAGATGAAGGGTGCCACGAATATAGCGGAGAATCCTAGTGACCGCCTGATAATGCTCAACGGTAGGAGACTGCATGTATTGACTCACAGAATTCACAGCATATGACAAATCCGGACGAGTGATCGTGAGATACTGAAGTGCGCCAACCAGAGAGCGATAAAGACTGGGGTTGGAAAAAGCAGCAGCAGTCGAACTATGAAGCTGAGAGTAGGCAACGAAAGGTGTCGTAACCGGGATAGCATCAGTCATTCCAGCTCGCTGCAAAAGATCCCGAGCATATCTGGCTTGACCCAAGAACAAGCCATCTGATGTCGAAGATACCTCCAAACCCAGAAAATAGTGCAGTGTACCCAGATCCGTAATAGCGAACTCCTGATGAGCCCGAGTAATAAACTGACGTAGAAGCGTCGGATCATTGCCTGTGAGAATGATGTCGTCAACATATACCAGAAGAAAAAGAAGAGAGGAGCCTTGTGAAAAGATAAAAAGAGAGGTGTCAGCATTGCTACAGACAAATCCAACTCGCAATAGAAACCCCGAGAAGCGTAGAAACCAAGCACGGGGAGCCTGCTTAAGGCCATAGATCGCCTTACGAAGACGACAAACCGAATCCGGGCGAAGAGGATCAGAATAACCAGGAGGTTGCTCCATGAAGACTGGATTATCCAGAACACCATTAAGAAAGGCATTCTTGACATCCAACTGGTGTAGCGGCCAACGACGCATAGTCGCAATGGAAAGAACAGTACGGACAGTAGCAGCTTTGACCACTGGACTGAAAGTGTGATCATAGTCAAAACCCGGAAGCTGAGAGAAACCCTGAGCTACAAGCCGAGCTTTGTAGCGATCAACCGTACCATCGGGGCGGTGCTTCAAACGAAAAACCCACTTGGAGCCAACCACATTGACACCAGCGGGACGAGGAACTAAATCCCAAGTCTGTTGTTGACGAAGAGCTGCCATTTCCGAATCCATAGCCGAGACCCAACAAGGATCTTTTAACGCAGACCGATAACCCCGAGGCTCAGTTTGAGAAAGCAAAGCAGCGGTAAAGCCAGAGACCACATAATCAGAGAAGTCCCGAGGCTTAAGGGAGCCTGTGCGAGTCCTCGTAGTCATAGCATGCCGAGAAGGACCCGACGAAGCACTAGGAGAAGAAGCCGTAATAGAAGAATCTGACGGATCCGAAGCATTGGATACCGTGTCCACGAAGAGACTGGATCGGAACAAAATGTACAGGGGAGAAGGGAGTGATGACGACAAACCATCGGATGATGTGATGGACTCAAGAAGGATCTAAGAAAGCCGAAACGTCCAAGGAGGAGAACTGAGAAGGTGAACCACCACCATGAGGAAAGAAGACCTCATCAAAACGAGCATGCCGAGTGATGTAGACTTTGGAGGTGCAAGGATCTAAACAACGAAATCCTTTATGATGAGCACTGTAGCCAATAAATATGCACGGCAAACTCCGTGGGGCCAGCTTATGAGGAGCATAAGGGCGTGAGTACGGAAAAACTCGGCAGCCAAAAGGATGGAAGTTCCCATAAGATGGAGTACGACCATAGACCTCAAAGTACGGAGAGCGTCCAGATAGAACCGGTGTGGGCAACCGATTGATAGTGTAGACAGCAGTGGAAAAAGCATCAGTCCAATGCTTATAAGAAAGCCCAGAGTGATATAGCATTGCAAGGCCCATTTCAATAATGTGGCGATGCTTGCGCTCAGCGCGGCCATTCTGCTCCGGAGTGTAGGGGCAGGACATTTGATGATGAATGCCTTTGGCCAAAAAATGAGATTGCAGCCGGGTATTGGTGAACTCGGTGCCGCCATCACTCTGGAAAACCTTGACCCGAGTAGAGAATTGATTCTCCACTAAGGCTTCAAACTGAAGGTAAATGTCAACAAAATCTGACTTACGACGAAGCGGATAAAACCAAGTGAAGCGAGAATGATCATCCACAAAAACGGCATAATACAGAAAACCAGAGTCGGAAGTAACAGGGGAAGGACCCCAAAGATCACAGTGGATGGTATCCAAAATATTATCTGCACGTTTATTGTTCTCAACAAAACTGAGTCGTTTCCCTTTGGCCATTTCACAAGGTGAACATAAATGAGGCTTAGGCAATAAACTAGTGACAGACAAATTACCAGCAGTTTTTAAAGCAGAAATAACAGAATGAGGGACATGACCCAATCTACTATGCCAAAGCTCATAAGATGCGTTGGCTTTATTTGAAAAAGCAACCAATGCAGTGCCACTGTAGTCCAAAACGTAAAGGCCATCCTCACTATGACCTCGGCCCACGACCTCCTTGGTAACCTTGTTCTGAATAGTAAAGGTTTTGTCATCAAAGCAAATGTAAGCATTCATATCACGAGTTAATTTACTGATAGAGAGCAGGTTCTTGGTAATATTAGGAACTACCAAGACATCAGATAATAGAAGAGAACGAGAAACCCGAGAATGCCCAATATGCGTAATAGGAAGTAATGAGCCATTGCCAACAGTGACGCGAGATTTACCAGTAAATGGAGTGACATTATCCAAAGAAGAGGTCGATGCAGTCATATGGTTGGTAGCTCCAGAATCAACGTACCAATCCGAAGTCCTGGTGGGGGGCTCAATATTAACACCTGCCTGAAACGCTTACGCCAGTTAGCGATATCGTCACGAGGAACTCCAGACAAGCGATAACAACGAGAAGCAGTGTGACCCTGACGTCCGCACCACTGACATTGTAAAACTTCACGCTGCCCTCGTCCCCGAGAACCTGGGCGACGACCGCGATTCTGAGGGCCACGACCACGCTGGCCGTCTGAACGGCGATCGCGCTGGCCAGAATTGCGCCCAAAATTAGTGTCAGCAGCAAAGGCCACCGGATTGGAGTGGTGGCCAGTTTGTGCCGAGTCCATGCTGCGAACAAACTGCTCGTGACTCTCGGCTCGAGCAACAACATCAGCATACACCGGGAGAGGGACCATATTTAACTGAGAAGCCGCAAAATCGGCATAGCCGGATCCAAGACCACGCAAAAACCAAAGGACCTGGTCTTCATTCTCGACTATAGAACCCATAGAGGAGAGTTCATCCAAAAGAGTCCGGAAGCGAAGATGATAAGCACGAACCGAAGCACCATCACGGCGAACGGAGAGAAGCTGGTCACGAAGATGAAGCCGGCGAGTGCGAGATCTGTTTTGATAGGCCGTTGAGAGAGCCAACCAAACCTCGTGAGAAGTTTTGCATCCAATAACTTCAGCCATGCTCTCCTCGGTAAGAGATGAGAAGAGAAGACTCACAAGTTGCTGATCCGTAAGACGCCAAAGAGAGTCGACGGAGTCACAGCGGACGCCGCGACTTCGGCCGCTGGAGGAGGAGATGCCGGACAAGGAAACGAGCCATCAACAAATCGAAAAAGATTCTGAGATCTAAGAAGAGATTCCACCTGCGTTTTCCAGAGCAAAAAGTTTGTGCTGGATAGCTTGATGGTGAGCATATGGATCAAAGTATTGAACGGAAGAGGGGCCACCGCCGGAGGAGGTTGCTGCTGGCTCATCGGTGCGGCGGAGAAGGAGGAGGCGGCGTTTGAGGTGAGGATCGAATGTTTTAGGCTGATACCATGAGAGAATGATAATCCCACACAATTGTGGTGGTTCTATATTCAACTGTATATAGGACTTTACAATGATAATGGTAGAAAGGAATCCCTATAATCAAGGGATAGATACAATATCTAGAGTTTCCATCTATACAAAATATCCATGTATATAATCAAACATTTACAAAGAAGTTTTGGAAATAAAAATTTAGAAACTTCTCTGTAACTAAACGGACCTTAAGGTTCCTCTGCTTGAATTTTTTTCGATACCTACCCTTGCTAGCTTTGTTTTCTTGTCCTCTTTATATCTTTATATGAGTTTCATACTATTTCTTTGCTTCGTTCTTGTGATTCTAATATCCTATGATTCCTTCGAACACGGTTTTGATTTAGGATGTCAGTTGGGTAGGTCAAGTTGGGTTTAGGCCAGTCTATTGGGTTTTGGTGTTAAGTAGATTTGGTTTATTCAGTCGAGAAGATGAGTAATACCTATAATAGAGACTACATATCAGAAGGAACAACTATAGAACAATTATGAGCAGTTCCTAATTGAACCTGGGGGATTTACAATTCACTTGCCCCAAGTAACTGAAAATTGACTTCAACGACTTGATATCTGACATTGACTCACTGCAAGTGTATGGTGGTCTCGAGTAGTAAAATTGGGAGTACCGGGTCAAATCACAGAGACTTTGATTTAACATCCATCCACAAAGAAAGGAGCTTCAAGTAGATCAGCCATTGTTTTAGCTTTTTGAACTTTGAGCTGGTAAGAACACCCCTGCAGAGAATTGGCTCCAGCTTGTACTGATTTTCGAAAAAGCTCGCAGCTTCCTCTTTAATTTGATTGGGCATTTCTGACCACTGACCATTAATTTGCAAATCAGACCTCTGATGTTGTTCTTTCTCTGACTGTGTTTCTCTGCCTTCAAACAAATTCAGCCAGCAAAGGAAAAAACTGTTAGCATAATGTTCTATCCAGCTTACCCATTTTAGCCCTTGACTTATTCATCCATGTGTATTTTCTATCAACGAGACTCACTTCTTTCAGTTCAGCGTCGACTATAAATTTTTTGAAGTCCCTTTTGAAAACCCTCTTCTATCTTCCTTGCATCTGACCGCATTGAAATCCCCAAGCCAACAAGTAGAATGCGAGAAGGATTGCCTAGTTAACAAACGAGCCTCCCAAAGCTTATGTGTTTCTTTGGAATTTAGAAACACAAGTGATGATCTTTTTTGTGCAGATCTTTCTTGTGCTATAATTGTAACTTGATAGATTTTTGGTTAACTCTTTCTTGAACCAGAGAATTTGTTCAAGTGGAGGGAGAATCTTCGCCAATGATGGATGAAGATGAATCTAACACCTCTTTCTTCAATAGAAAGTAACCTTGGATTTAGATAAACTTGATCAAAACTTTGAACAAGAGTAGAGTGGGAAAATGTTGTGAAAATGTAGAGAATTTTCTCTCAAATTTGCAAAGTGAATTACATATATATTGTTTGCTTCAAAGTGTAGAAACAACTCCTATTTATAGGTAGGAAATTAACCTAGAATAGGAAGAAAATTAAAGAAAAATTACAAATTACAATTAAAAATATAAATATACTTGGTTATACGTTAACCAAATGTATCAATTACAATAAAAAATATCCAAAATCAAATTATCTTTACAAAAGTGTCCTACGGGGAAGGAAAAACGTAAACGTCGCCCTAGTCCTCATGTGGCGGTGACCGTTGTTCCGACTGACCCGACGGCTGTCTTTTGAACCGGAAAGTGAATTGTTCAAACGTCTCATAACTCCGTCTGAACGCCTCCGGGTCGTACTCGAAGTTGTTTGGGTCTCATTAATCTTGCTGAAAAGTAACCAAGAATAAGTGATAAAAGCAGCAGTTCAATTATAACTTATCTTAAACCTTTATTATTTGTCAAACATTCGAGTCATTGCATGCTTCAAGCCAAAAGCATAATGGTATATGTAAAAAGTCATAACATAATAAAGAAAACCAACATGCTTGACTGAATTATTTAGAACTAATTTATGTAACATGTTCATAGTATTAAATTCTTGGCAGAGTCGAGACTTCAAGCAAGTACAAGCTAAGTGAAAAATAACAAGTTCCCAAATCATGCTTATTGGTACAATTTATTGAGAGCAAGAGAGTCCATACACAAATACTAAAATGCATACACAAAATAATTGCTAAAACATAAAATACATACACAAATAATTAATTACTAAAACAATTACTAAAATGCATACACAAATTCCTAAAATAATTACTAAAACATAAAATACATGCAAAAATAATTCCTAAATTAATTACTAAAATAAAAAATACACACACAAAATATACATTTTGGACATAAAATAATTACTAAAACATAAAATACATAAACAAATAATTCCTAAAATAATTTACAAAACAGTAAATACATACACATATAGTTCCTAAAATAATTCCTAAACATAAATACGAATAATAAATAAACATAAATTACTAAAAATATACCTATGATACTTAAACACCACAAAATACTATAAAACATCACAAAAAATACAGAAAACTGAAATTATTTGCATGTATATGAAAAACATACCCATAGATGGCGGTGGAGAGATGTCCGATGACGGAAAAACGGAGGTGGCCGACAGTTTCGAAAGAGAGCTTCAAAAAAAATGAAATGGTAGAATAACCCATTTTTAACCGGCCAGAAAAAAAACAAGAAGATTCGAGCTTACCTTCGTTTGTTGATGAAGATCCACGCAAAAAGCTGTTGAAACGGCGCTGCAAATGTCGAAAATGGCTCCGGTGCGACAGTTGGTTCTTGGAGGGGAAGAAGGAGAAGTCGAGGAAGAAATGAGGGAGAGATGGCCAGAAATATGTTTTATGGAGGGTGGTAGCGGGGGCTCAGCTACCCAGCCCGCTACCATATGCTTTTTCGGTGACCTAAGCGGTTTCAAAATTAAAACATGCGCCCAACACCAAATGGTAGCTGGCAAGGTAGCGGGCCAGCCCCCTTCCAAGCCCGCTACCAAATTGAAATGTTGGCGCCTTCGGTAGCGGACAACTCGCCCAAGCCTGTCAGAGACATTTCGGGGACCTTGGTTGCGGGCTGTAACGGACTGCCACCTACCATACCCGCTACCTAGGTCCCAACAATGAAGAGAGAAAAAGCTTGGTTGGCCTTCTTTAAAAAAAAGTGCTATTGGCAAGAGAAAAACAGTGCTTGTTCCTACTTGTTCCATACCCAAAGTAGGCCTCTCGCTGTGCCTTTAGCATCTAGGAAACTTATTCAAACTCATCAGAGTCCCAGATAAACTTGACCATTAAAGTACTAAATAAATACTAGACAACTTTGTTTCCTCAATTGCAAGAAAATCAACTTCTTTGATCCACATACGCTTCCACCCTTGACACAGACTTGTAATATTCAGTAATAAAAGCTTCATTAATGAAAGAATAATACACCTCAACACTGACCTGCCAAGACATACAACTACTGGCTGTGCTGCAACCCCGATTTCAGCGCAACTGGGCTGAAGACAATTCCCAAATCGTCCCCCAATTTTCTAGGGAAAATCCCTTTTTTTCGTAGCCAAGGAATTTCCAGAAATTGGGGATTGTTGATCAGCTGAGGTCTCTGAATCTAATGGAGTCTATAGCAGTTGGGCCGCTGTACCGAAGCTGGCATCTTGATTTAGATCGGCTCCGGTGGAAAAAAAAGCCACTTAACTAGCTCAAAAAATGTGTTTTACCCACTGATTTTTTCATCGGTCTGTTTTAACCACTCATCTATAATTATTAAGTGCAAATTTAAAGACTTTTGATACTGAGGGGATAACTGAAGGAATATTCCGTTAAATGCTGGAGGTTAAGTGGGTGTCACATTAGCTGCTCCACATCAGCAAAAGCGGGTCTCACATCACACATAGCGACTGATTTGAACGACTTAACGTTGAGTATTAAATTTGCGCTAATGAAACAAACGTAAGTAGTTATAATAAGTTGATGAAAATGAGAGTGGACAATTTACACTTTTTGACATAATTAAGTGGTTTTTTTTTGCACCCGGAGCCATTTAGATCAAAGCCACCTTATACCAAGTTGTTATTCGGGCCTGTACTGGAGTCCAACCCAACAAAATGTCTTGAGTTGTTATCACAATTAGTATTAGAATTTGTTATAAGTTAGTCTTGGAGTTAATACTCCATTAAGTTCAAGTTCCATTGGATTTTTTTTTTGGTCGGACAAGTTATGATTTGTCTTTTTTCTTCTCCCTACAGGAAGTTTAGGACAAAACATTGATGTTATTGAAGATGCAACCGGAGTACCTTCCTCATATTCTTTACCAATCGCGGAAGGTAATGATGACCTCTTCCCAGAGATCTCTCTCTGTACTCTTGAGGCCCATAAACGTTTTATGCATATATATCTAATTTACTCCATCTTGAATAAATATATTTATTTTTGGTAAAAAGCGTATGATAAAATGATGTAAAAAAGGAGATTTTGCCACAAATATTTGATCAAAAGAGAAATTTTTCAATCGAACTATTTTTGGGGGGAGATTCTACCATCAACGTTATATTTTGGGGACAATTTTACCACCCGGCATTAAAACACTAACGATAAGTATGAGAAAATGTTTGTTTTAGTCCATTTTGTTTTTCAAAAAATTCCCCAACAGTTTAAATAACAATTTTAATAATTATCTAAACTTGTTTTAAAGAATGATTAAAATAAAAAACATGATTAAAGAATGATTAAAACTGTTATTTTAAAATGTTAGGGAAATTTTTCAACAAAATAAAAAAAGCTTTGGACTAAAATTGACATTTTCCCATACTTTACGTTAGTGTTTTAATGGTAGATAGTAAAATTACCCCTAAAATATAAGATTGATGATAAAATCTCCCCCGAACATAGTTCAATAGTAAAATTTCTTTTTTGATCTAACGTTAATGGTAAAATCTCTCATTTCCATAAAATGATATTGTAATAGTTTAAGCAGTTTTTAAATACATGTGAAACTGACGACTGTTAACTACTGTATTTAAAACATTAGTTTCACTGATGTCAAAACTCAACATACTCCTAAATATATACTTTTTGATCAATTTTTAACTACATGCAACACCTTTATACACAATATATTTACCACAAATTACAAATATATTATTTTGTTTGTTTAACAAAGTTGGGTATAATTGATACCATGAACACGAGTGGGTATGTAGCAGGACTCTGCCATTTGGACAAGTGAGGTCAAGTTTTCCGTTTTCTTAGTGAGGAAGCCAAAGTTTTATGGTTAATTTGTTACTGATTTTGTTTGGGGTGCGCTCTTTAATAAAAATAAAAAAAAATATTTACTTTTTTATATAGTAAATTAATTATTTTTTAATATCTTAACTTTATGAATGTTTTTTGATATTTTTTCTATTAAAAAATAATATAGATAAATTAAAATCGAATTGGCATTAATCAACTGTTGCATTACTTTTTGGATGGAGTGAGTAACAAACATCATATCGATTTTCCAAATTTCCTATCTTTTTAACCAATTTGTGTATACAATAAACACACCCTTTATCTTGTCTGAAGTCGGCTAGATTATCCATTCTTGTTAACGGCAGCCCTACATAATGTAATATGAAAAGGGGCCTGCGGCAAGGGGATCCACTATCCCTGTTTCTCTTTATCTTGGTAACTGAGGCTCTCAATGTCATGATGGAGGAAGCGGTGGCCCAAAATGTGTTCCGCCCCTGTAAGGTAGGTAGAGACGGAGTTGGACTCTCTCATCTTCAGTTCGCAGATGACGCGATTTTTATCGGTGAGTGGTCGGTTGATAATATCAAATCTCTTTTGGATATTCTTAACTGTTTTGAGTTGGTTTCGGGCCTCAAGATTAATTTGGAGAAAACTAGAGTGTATGGTGTGGGAGTTGAGATGGAAGTGGTCTCTAGCGTTGCTCGAGCGGTGGGTTGTGTGGCGGCAGCCCTTCCTTTCATTTACTTGGGATTGCCGGTGGGTGCTAATATGAGCAGAATAAAAAATTGGGAGCCCATTGTGAACAAGATCGAGAAAAAGCTGTCTACTTGGAAGGCTAATTCATTATCAATTGGTGGTCGCTTAACGCTGATAAACTCAGTTCTTGGAAGCTTACCCCTGTACTATCTTTCGGTGTTCCGTGCCCCGGCTACTGTGGTAAAAAGAATCGAAACGTTAAGAAACAAATTTTTTTGGGGGGTTTCAGGGGAAGGGAAAAAATTGATTTGGGCCAGGATTGAGAAGTTGTTCGAAGATTATGAAGTTGGGGGGTTGAGAGTGGGTAGCCTAAGAGCGAAAAACTTAGCATTATTAGAGAAGTGGAGTTGGAGGTGGCTGAAGGAAGGGGAAAATCTTTGGGCTAAGATAGTAGCAAGCATTCATGGGGGGTCCCAGGTTCTATGAACCAAGGAGAGGGCTTAGGAGTGTGGTCGGTCTGGAGTGACATCTGTAAGGTGAGGGCGGAGGTAGAGAGTCTGGGAGTGGGGTTCAATAATTGCTTCAAGAAAGAGGTAGGTATGGGGAATGACACGTCTTTTTGGGGTGATGTGTGGGTGGGTGGATGCCCGCTTAAGGATAAATTTAGGAGATTGTATGAGCTAGATACAAATCAGAATAGCTTGGTGGTAGAGAAGATTAAGTGGGATTAGGGGGAGTGGAGCTGGGTCTGGCGATGGAGGACGCGACCAAGGGGCAGGACGGAATGTGAATTCTCTCAACTCATTCTTCTTTTACAGGAATTTATTCCAAAGAAGGACATCAAGGACACTTGGCGTTGGGAGCTGGCGATAGATGGAGTGTTCACTGTTAAGGCCCTTTCCCAAATGATTAATGAGCGGATTGCAATCAATCATGACGTCCCGATGAGGTGGTGTAACCTAAGAAGATCAACGTGTTCATTTGGAGAGCCTCCCGGCGATGTATCCCAGTTCGCACCCAGCTGTTTCAGAGAGGTATGGAGCTAGAGTCACTGCTTTGTCCACTTTGCCTCGCCTCAACCGAGACAGTGGACCACGTTCTTGTTTGCTGCACGGCTTCCGCGGAAATTTGGCGTCAAGTGGCGGTGTGGTGTGACGTGGATGTTCGCGACTTCCTGGACTTTGTTGGGGTCCTGGAAGGGAATCTCATTTTGCAGGTTAACACAAAAGCTAAACAAGTGTGGCAAGGCATCGCTTACATTACCGCCTGGAGGATTTGGAAAGCTCGCAATAATCTTGTCATGAAAAATGTCCAATGACGAGCTTCTCAGATCTTTGCTGATATTCAGGTACTTTCATACCTTTGGATTTGCAGCAGATACTCAAAGCTCCGAATCTCCTGGACGGATTGGTTGTTGGTCCCGGTCTTAAGGGCAGTAGAAGTATTGTAATAAGCCATTTGGTGTTGAGTTATGTAGTGGTTCTGGTGTTCTTCTATTCTGTGGGTTGTAGTTTGCTGTTGTTTTCAGCTTGCATGGGTGTTTGGTTGGTCAGTTTTCAGGGGGGTGCTGGCAAATGTTTTTTTTTTAGGGGATTTTGCTTTGTGTCGTTGTGCTTGGTGTGGTTGGGTTGTGTTCCCGCTGCCGCCCTTATCTCATGGGCAGGTAGCTGCAGTTCTACTTGTTGTATGTTTTTATTCTAATGAATTTCTTGGTTGCTGTTCAAAAAAAAAAACACACCCTTAGGTTTTGGTGTGTGATAAATAATTAAATAGTTAGTGTTGTAAAATATGGTGAAAAGATAAAATGCCAGGTGGAGAAAAAAGCAGAGTTGAGAAAGATCTTTATTTAGCTGCAGATTTAAGATGTAACGGTTACTGATAAAATATTATTCATAATCCCACTTGAGAATTAGAGGACAAGATATAAGTCTAATTTCAATTTCCATTAGATTTTTGCTAGTGATTTTTGGTCGAACAGGTTATGATTTGATCTTTTTTTGCAAGAGGTTTAGGAACAGAAATTATTGCTCCTGAAGTTGCAACTGGAGTGCCTTCCCATCCTTCAGCAGCTTCGGAAGGTAAGGATCTTTGTTATATATTATATCCTTTCGTCCTCAATTTTTAAAATATTTATAAAAGATAAATAAAATTTTATCCATAAATTTAATATTTTAATTTTATAAATAATTTATTTGAATTTTTTCTATTAAGAAATAATATAAATAACTTAAATTGAAATGTTGCATTACTTACTTTTAGAATGAAGACTTCCTGAGTCATTAGCCTATTGGTGAAGGTAGAGATTTTGAGTTCACTTCTCCATCATTCCATTCCTTTACACCTATGCATAAAAAATATAAAAATAGAATGGAGTAAAAACAATCATTTCCATACTATATAGATCTCTCTCTTTTTGCATTAATTACTTTTAAAATGAATAAAACGATTATATCAGTTATATAGGTCCTCTTTTAAAAGCACAAATTCTGCAAAAATGACGAGAGTATAATGGTAAGTATCGAGTAAATTGCACTAGATATATATAACTTACACTACTCATTGCAAATCTACATATCAACTAAAGTTTGTTGTAAAAATGGCTTTAAACTATGATATTGTTACAAATTTATATCTGAACTATACGCAATCGTTAACTCTGTTAAAATCTAACGGAAATGTTGGAACAATGCTCAAGTTCAAATTTCTAATTTCTTAAACTTGACGGATAACCCCCTAAGTTTATGATTAATTTTTTTAAGTCATTATTCTTACTAATAATACCATATTCTCAAATAATTTTACCAATTTTAATTACTATTAATTTTACAATTTTGTTTAGAACTATAAATAATCTAAACACGATACAAATGAATAAAAATAACAATTACCAATAAATATATACATAAATTTATATATATATATATACACACTTTATTATTAAAATTAATACTTTATTATCAATAATTTACACACAAAAAATCACCCTAACGTATTGACTAGCTAGCCCACCTCCATCCCAACCCACCGTAGTAGAAGTAATATGGTTCCGGTTGGATGGATGGTGACCCAAAACCAAGAAATGATCTTTTCCTCGTGCTTTCTGAAAGTTAATGATGGTGATGGAGTTTGAATCTTGAAACCTCCAAGCTCCAAAAGGACTTGGCAATCACAAGAATAGTGCCCGATGGTGGTAGATCCAACTTCTTTATTTCTTAGAGAAAATGAACAAGTTGGAATTGATGGAGTTGTACCACACTTGAGCCTCAAGTACGCAGTTGAAGTTGCTAAGAGAAGACTAAACTAAGAGCTATTCTCACTAGAAAACTATGCTAAAGAATAATAAACTAGATATAGAACAAATGTAGAGAATAATTCTTTGTAATTTCCTTAATGTATTTTTTTTATGAAAATCAAGTGAATAAAGTCTCTTATTTATACTAGTAGCATGTATCCTTAGGTTACAAAATATCCTAGAGAATTAACTCCTATAATTAACACTAGAAATAACTCCTAGAATTAACACTAGAGTTATTCCAAATAACTCCAAATAAAACTTGACACTAAAGGCTATTGGCTCCATTTTATTGCTTGTAACTCATGAGAAGGAAGCCGCTACATCCTTGAAATATTCCCTGAAAAAGGTTACAAAATGAGGTTAAAATTGGAGTTACAAACCTCACCTAACTTCAAACCAGAAACTGCAGCAATGTATCACTTGGAAGCTTAATTCGGCCTTAATAACGTCCAAATTGGGTTCTGCTCTATTCATATGAAATGTAGAGTTGGATGTTAGCTTTCCAATGAGACAAGAATCATGCAATTTTAATATCTGTAATATGAGTTATGAATTTTATACGAAACGAACTCCAATATGGTGTCTCCATCAATGCTCTTGATGGCCGCCAGGCCCAATCTACTAAAATGGTCTAGCAAAAGGCCAAGTCAGTAGCCAAGAATAAGGGCCCCATTAAAAACTTAAATAATTCATAACCCGAACAAGTCAAGGACATTACCGGATGTAATAAGAACTCACCCTAGCATATTGTGGACATTCCCAGATCATATATATCCGAACACGTTAAGGACACGTGTCCTCTGACACGCCGCCATTCGATATTGGGATATTACGATATTGCCACTCTATGACTATGGACTATAAAAGCACTAATCATACACACCTTCAAGGTAACTATTAATTGAATTCTCTTTGTACTGTCATTTCACTTTCCCAATATCCACTAATACCAAACAGAGGGCCCCTTCTATTTCCCTTACATGATTTTCGAGTCCGTCGTACTTTACACAGATTCCAATGGCTTCCAGTAACATCAGAACACGACACCACAGGAGGACAGTGGCGGCTGCCCACATAGATCCACCACCAACTCCTCATTGTGATACCCATTGAAGCTCTTCATGACAAGAATATGACTTGGAATAGTGGATGAGGTGACACTTTGAAAGAATGAGGTGTCAAGTTCAAGTCACATTCATGTCATTTTGCTTCATTTATTTTTAAAATTTTCCAAACCTTGGAATTGGGCCTTGACACAGTTGACTCAACTTCTGTTAGAAATGGTTTTCACAAGCATGTTGAAACATGATAAAATGTTTAAGCTTGATGGGTCGGGTAAACACTAGGTCTTTGTCTTGGTCTAGGCCTGGTCTGATTTGGGCTAAGGATCACCGTTTGCTCTGGTGGTCTAATTGGATAGTATTGGACCTTTGATTGGGTCGATATGTGAGGTCGTGGGTCTATTATGATGTGATCATGGAATCCCCAAGCCACAACAAACTGTCTCAGACGAAGAGGCAGACGAATGAAGCTCGGAGTAACTCCGTGGCGAGGAGGTTCAAAGGCCCAGGTGGCCTAATCCATGGTTTAGGTGAACACCTGACCAGGAGAAGGCAACGCCTCTACGCGAGGACTCCACAAGAGACCTTAAGGCGAAGGCTAGGCTTCTTAAGCAAAGGCATCTCGGCGATAGCGAAGCCCTCAGGCGAAGTCATTTCTGAGAAGCCTCAAGGCGAGGCCCTCAAGCAAGAATCTCCAAAGTGAAGTCTTCAAGGTGAAGGCAAGACCTCCAGGCAAAGCTTCCTGGCGAAGGCGAAGCCTCTGGGCGAAGCCATCTCTGCGAAGCCTCCAAGCGAGGGCAAAGCCTTCAACACGAGGACTTCCAGTTCAGGCGCTAAGACTGGGCTTCCCTCATGCGAAGTCTCCAAGCGAAGGCGAAGCCTTCTTCGTGAAGCCTCCAGGAGAAGGCGAGGCCTTCTGACGAAGCCATCTCCGCGAAGCTTCCTAATAAAGGCGAGGCCTTCCAGTTCAAGCGAAGCCCTGAAGTGAAGCCACCTATGCTCAATAATTCAGCCAACCAATCCCAACCACTCCCATCCCATCCGGAACACTCCCTCCTTTCACGCTGACACTTGGGAGTATTATAATACTTTAGCTTTTACCTTTTTTACCTTTTTAGGATAGCATGCCTGTTAAGGCACTTTATACCTTTTTGGCATGCCTGCGCATTTGTCAGAGTCTGTCCCCTATCCCTCCTATAAAAGGGACAGCAAACTCTTTTGTAACCTAGAACATGTTTAAAGCTTAAGAAGGAAAATTCCTTAAGCCCCGGTTCTCACCCCCTTGCTATTTTCCGCCATCCCCCTTGATTGTTTATCATCAAGTTTAATATCTAGTATTGCTCAATCTCGTAGTTGAGAGGTGCTAGATCTTCCATACTCCCCAGGCTTATCGCAGATATTGCCCAACCTCGTAGTTGGGAGGTGTCTGTGGCCGAATCTATCCCTTCCATGTTCGTCGACTCCTTCAAGCTAGATCTGCGCTTCCGTACGATCTTGCGGCTTCGCGTCAAGTGTACCCGTGATCGTATCAAGTGGTATCAGAGCCAGATCGCTTGCTGGAGTTGTTGTGATTTATTCAAGGTTAAACCCCTTTAACTTCTACTTGAAGAAAAATTTATCTTTGCGTTTTCAAACCGTGTTATACTCTGTTCGTTTCTGTGCCCCCCCATCCGCTTTTATTTCGGTTTATCTGTTGTGTTGATTCTGTGTTAGGATTTGTTGTTGTGTTAGCAACTTCATAAATCAAAAGTCAAAAAAAAGAAGAAAGAAGGAGAAGAAGAGAAATAGAGAAGAAGAAGAAAAAGAAAGTAGTTGCGGTTTTGCAAAGTCGCAAAACCCAGTTTTTATTCAAAAACCACAACGTGCGAATATTTATGTGCTTAAAGAGAGTGAGGTTGTAGTTAAAGAGAAGAAAGAAAGTGGTGTATAAAGCTTGGTTGTTAAAGTATTGAAAGAAATAGAATCTGTGTTCTTATTGTTCTTGGTGTTCATATGAGTGTTCTTACAGTTCATACCAAAACTCATATGAATAGTGACCTTGATCTAAATTCGATTTCAAATTTGAGCCAAAAGTGTTTGTGCGCCCAAAACCTCATTTCAAACCCTCTTGTATATATTTGCTGCCAAAGAACCCCGTCTTCATTTTAACCTAGCTTGCTTCAAGTAACTAGTACTTCATTGCTTAAAGATTTTTGCATGCTAGAAGTTATCTTGTGATATTCATTGTCGGGTTTTGGCCTTGGAAAGAGCAAGCTTTGAGAGCTGAAGCAAGAGGAAAGAGGGAAAGCCGAGTGTGACCTCTTCGCGAAAGGGCAGACCCCTTCGCGGCAGGAGAGACCCCCTAAACACGTGAGCGTGAGTGGAACTAATTTTATTGTCTAAGTGTGCAGGCGAACCCATGGAAGAAGAAAATACATATTTCGTTGGGTTTCATTCCTCCGTAAGAAGACGCCAACTTGGAGAAGACTTATGGCAATGGATGGAGGAATTGGAGTACCACTTCTGGTATTACCAATTTCACAAAGAAGAGAAGTTAAGCCTTGCCATAAGGTGCTTAAAGGGAGAAGCCAAGGAATGGTGGCAACAAGAGTCGGCTCTTACTTTTTTTAGAGCGCGATGTCGTGAAGCCCCCATTCGGACTTGGAGTGAGTTGAAGCGGTTGCTTTGGCAAAGATATGGTATTTATCAAGAAGAGCCCAAAGCCCTCACCAAAATCCAAATGAAGAAACTCTCTCTCAACTGATTGAAAGACTCAAGAATGAGTACATCGAGTATGAGAGAGAGAGAAAGAAAAGAAAAGAGAGAAGAAAGGAGAGAGCTCTCCAAAGCCAACTGAGTGAAAAGAATGACTCACCCGGGCCTTCAACCAAACTCCAAGAAGAACTAACAACATCTTCTCAATCATGTTGTTCTTCTTTGGTTGTGCAGGAAAATAAAGAGGCCGCCGATGCGCGAGTAGAAGATGGCGAAGGCGCCACGGCTTTGGAAAGAGACAGAGCTCACTCGGGAGTTCCAACCGAGCCTACACTTGAGGAAGAGGCCACCTCATTGCTGGAAGAGAAGATGATATGCGAAGAGGACCTACACCTCCCTAACTTGGGAGAAGGTAACTTGTCCTTTTCTCCTATCAATGAAGGGTATACGCCTGCGTGCGAATCTATGGCTTCCTTAAGCTTGCATGCTACGAACGTGGGTGATGGATCAGACATCGATCATCCTCCGCACCCATTGTTCGTATATATATATATATATATATATATATATATATATATATATATATATATATAGGACTCCCCAAGATGCCATGTTCAGTATGCTTAACATGCATGCGCTAAAGAAAGATTACTTTACTCCATACGAGACATCCATGCCTTTCTTTAGCAAACATGAGCATCTTAGAAAGATTAAGGCTGAAACCATGTTAATGGTTGAGGCAAAGAGAGGAGGCATATTGTCCCTCTCCGAACCTCTTGTTTATGCTAATGCTAGTCTCGGTGTTCCACACGTTGATATTTGTCTTAGGACTAGCTTAGTTTTTCCTTCTTTGTCTTGGGAAGCACATGTGCATTTGGTTTGCGAAGGCAACGCTTCCTTTGACTTCCCCCCTCTCAATGAACAAAGGTCTATAATTTTTAGACCACATGTCTTCCTTGAGTATAAGTTCCTTGTTAATTGCATACAATACTCTAGGAAGCATGTCATGAATTTTGATCGACTTTTGTTCATGTTCACGATGCATATTGGAGTTATTATGCTCCCGCATTCATATGCATCGCCACCGCGACCCCCCCAGTCTCCATTGATGAGTTTAATTCACTTACCCCTAATGTTCTGTAAAGTTTGTTGTGCTTGTTTCATTTGTAGGAATTTCTCCCATTTTAAGATTCGAGGATGAATCTTTTTAAGAGGGAGGGATTGATGTGATCATGGAATCCCCAAGCCACAACAAACTGTCCCAGACGAAGAGGCAGACGAATGAAGCTCGGAGCAACTCCGTGGCGAGGAGGTTCAGAGGCCCAGGCGGCCTAATCCATGGTTCAGGCGAACACCTGACCAGGAGAAGGCAACGCCTCTACACGAGGACTCCACAAGAGACCTCAAGGCGAAGTCTAGGCTTCTTAAGCAAAGGCATCTCGGCGATGGCGAAGCCCTCAGGCGAAGCCATTTTTGAGAAGCCTCAAGGCGAGGCCCTCAAGCAAGAATCTTCAAAGTGAAGTCTTCAAGGTGAAGGCAAGACCTCCAGGCAAAGCTTCCTGGCGAAGGCGAAGCCTCTGGGCGAAGCCATCTCTGCGAAGCCTCCAAGCGAGGGCAAAGCCTTCAACACGAGGACTTCCAGTTCAGGCGCTAAGACTGGGCTTCCCTCATGCGAAGTCTCCAAGCGAAGGCGTAACCTTCTTCGCGAAGCCTCCAGGAGAAGGCGAGGCCTTCTGACGATGCCATCTCCGCGAAGCTTCCTAATGAAGGCAAGGCCTTCAGTGCGAGGCCTTCCAGTTCAAGCGAAGCCCTGAAGTGAAGCCACCTATGCTCAATAATTCAGCCGACCAATCCCAACCACTCCCATCCCATCCGGAACACTCCCTCCTTTCACGCTGACACTTGGGAGTATTATAATACTTTAGCTTTTACCTTTTTTACCTTTTTAGGATAGCATGCCTGTTAAGGCACTTTATACCTTTTTGGCATGCCTGCGCATTTGTCAGAGTCTGTCTCCTCTCCCTCCTATAAAAGGGACAACAAACTCTTTTGTAACCTAGAACATGTTTAAAGCTTAAGAAGGAAAATTCCTTAAGCCCTGGTTCTCACCCCCTTGCTATTTTCCGCCATCCCCCTTGATTGTTTATCATCAAGTTTAATATCTAGTATTGCTCAATCTCGTAGTTGAGAGGTGCTAGATCTTCCATACTCCCCAGGCTTATCGCAGATATTGCCCAATCTCGTAGTTGGGAGGTGTCTGTGGCCGAATCTATCCCTTCCCTGTTCGTCGACTCCTTCAAACTAGATCTGCGCTTCCGTACGATCTCGCGGCTTCGCGTCAAGTGTACCCGTGATCGTATCATATTAGGCTTCTTGAGTTGGGGCTATTGGGCTTGGGCCTTTGTCTGGATCCGGGCCACTTAGCCTTACGCTTCTATCGAGCGGCATATGTTTGGGCCTTGGGCCCAAATCTCTTCTTGGGTCTTTTCTTGAATAGAGATTGGCCCGGTTCTTCAGTTTTGGTGGAAATTCCATCCAGGTTATCCACTTATTGAATATATGCAATGTGGTCTTTGGGTGGAACCACATCAAGAAGACATTGGTGTTGGAATGGGCACTAGAATGACTCTTTGGACACGGTTATACTGTAGTGGGCCTCAGATTGATTAGGTGTGGTTGGTTGGTCGGGCATCACATGATGGTTGTATGGTGGCTCGCTGACATTAGTGGGGTGGGGTTGAGAGAAGTTTGGAATTATTAAAATTAATTTGATGTTACGTAAAATTATATTTTGCTATGATAATGATGACCTGAAAAGTAAGATATATACTTTGGATGTTGTTTATCACATTTTAGAAATTAGGCATGTAAATTTCTGCATTTTTCCAACATTTTTCGTCATCAAATTAATGAAATTTTTATTGGAGGTATAGATGTACAACAATAACATACTTAAAAAAATTGCAACAAACTTTTATAATTCGGGTATAGATTTGCAACAAAACGTATAGTTTTCATGTATATCCAATGTAATTTACCTACTAAATATCGGATACATGCATCTTTAAAACCATCAAATGAAACATTTTAACCGTTATAAAACTTCACTACGTGGGGAAGCCCAAACGCACTGCGGCCGTAACTGCGGTTACGGCCGCAGTGAGCTGCTTTCCGCAGTGAACGAACTGTGCGGTTGTAGCAGTTCGTTCTACTGCGGCCATAACCGCAGTTAGGCCGCAGTACGTGCCTCGTGGTCCACGTGCCTTACCTACCACCCACCCTACTGCGGCCGGTACTCCGGATTAGGCCGCAGTAGGGTAGTCTATAAATACTCCCCCCATTCCCTTCTGACTCATTTCAACACAAATCTCTCATCTCTCAAATCTCTCATCTCTCAATTCACTCAATTCTCTGAAGTTCAGGTGAAAGTTGCGGTACTGTCGATTTCAGGTGTATTATTGAGGTAATAAATATTGTATTTATTTATTTATGCTTATAGAGTTTTTAATTCAATTTAAGTTATGTATTGGTAATTTTATTTTCTTTTGAAGTAATTTAATTAAATTAGCTGAGCCGTAGTTCCTGTCTATGAAAACTTGTAAGAATATATTTTTTACACTTTATTTCAATACGTTGGAATAACGGTGTGAAATAATATATTGTACAGAGTTTTCATGGATTGTCCAAGTTGGACAGTTTGTAAAAGTTTACTATCGGTGTATTAAACTTTTATGGTTGTGTATGTAAAACTGAGCGGATTACATAAGTTTCGGTCGCATTTTCGTCTTGTTCCACGTTATACCTGTTCTGGGAGTAATATTCCAGAGAAATGGTATAATGTGGAACTAAGGCGAAATGCTGCCGAAATTTATGTAATTACAGTTTTACGTACGCAACGATAAAAGTTTCTTCACTAATAGTACTTTTATGAACAAGATAGGACCCATGCACCCTGAATCTGGATTAGGCGAAAATGATATGTGAATATTTATATATGAATGTACGTGCAATATTAATTAAGTACTTTTGTGTTTGGTTATAGTAATATATAATTAATTGTGCATGTTTATTGTTTTTATTGATGAATGAATGATCATAGGAAAGACCGTAAATGGGCGAAGGACGTGATTGGATGTATCGGCGCTTTGAGGAAGGGACTCGCTATATAAGTGAAAGATTTTGGACCGGGCTTCAGGAATTCTTGGATTACGCTTTTTTTGTTACTAAATCGAATGGAGAAGAACTGGTGAAATGCCCGTGTACAATTTGTAAAAATAGATACTATTATGATCGAATTACAGTTGACAATCATTTACTGTTAGACGGATTTACACCCAATTATCATGTGTGGGATTGCCATGGTGAACGACCTGAGATCAATCCATGTGTTTATCGAGGTTATCGCTTTGACGAACTAGCGTCGACATCATCAAATCGCGCAAGTACAAGTACTGCAATACATAATTCTTCTGATGGTAGCCAAGAACGGCCGGCTTACGAAGAAATGGTTCGTGATGCTTTTGGGTTTCATGAGCACTCTAATAATTTTGAAAATGATCAGAGTAATGACGATGAGGACGTTTCAGCTCCCCAAGTGCCAAACGAAAGGGCGCAACAGTTTTTTCAACTATTGTGATGCATCAAAACCTTTATATGAAGGTTGTGGTGATAAGTACACCAAATTATCGGTTGTATCGAAGTTGTTGAGTATGAAAAGTCAACACAACGTATCAGATGCCTTTTTCTCTGAGATGATCGGATATATCAATGAAATATTACCCGAAGGAAACTCGTTGCCAACAAGCATGTTTAGTACGAAAGCTATGTTGAAGGAGCTGGGGTTACCGTATAGAATAATTCACGCTTGCGAGAATAATTGTATGTTGTTCTACGGTAGCTTCAGCAAGTTATTGAATTGTAGGGTGTGTGGAGCGGATAGGTATCAAGTGTGTGACCCGGGTAAGAAACCGAAACCGAAAAAGGTTTTACGATATTTACCAATCACTGAGCGGCTACAACGGCTTTACCAGTCGTCTAAAACCGCAGAGTTCATGACGTATCATATTAGAGCAAGTGGAAATGTATCTGACACTGTTGGACATCCATCTCAAGGTGAGGCTTGGAAACACGTCGACGAAATGTATCCGGATTTTGCACAGGAGTACCGAAGTGTACAATTGGGGTTAAGTACTGATGGCTTTAACCCGTTGTCCGAAACAGGACAATCGTATTCGATCTGACCGGTATTTATCGTTGTTTATGCATGAAGGAGCCGTACACTTTCATGCCTATGCTAATTCCAGGTCCCCGATCTCCTGGCCGTAACATTGACGTGTTTCTACGTCCACTGATTGAGGAGCTACAAGTTTTATGGAATACAGGAGTAGAAACTTGGGATGCGCACTGTAATCAGAACTTTGTTATGCGAGCATGTTTACTTTGAAAATTAGTGAAATTAGTGAAATAGTTAAATTAGTGAATTAGTGAATTTTGTGGATTAGTTGAAATTAATGAATTAGTGAAATTAGTGAATTTAATTAAATTAGTTGAAATTAGTTATATTAGTGAAATTAGTGAAATTAATTAAATTAGACAAATTAATTGAAATTAGTGAAATTAGTTGAAATTAATGAATTAGTGAAATTATTGGAATTAGTTAAATTAGTTGAATTAGTTAAATTAGTTGAATTAGTTAATTAATGGAATTAGTGAATTTTGCGAATTAGTTGGAATTAGTGAATTTGTGGAATTAGTTGAATTAGTTGGAATTATTGAATCCGTTGAAATTAGTGAAATTAATTAAATTAGACAAATTAATTGAGATTAGTGAAATTATTGAATTAGTTTAAATTATTGAATTTAATTAAATTAGTTGAAATTAATGAATTAGTGAAATTAGTGAATTTAATTAAATTAGTTGAAATTAGTTAAATTAGTGAAATTAGTGAATTAGTGAATTCTGTGGATTACTTGAAATTAATGAATTAGTGAAATTAGTGAATTTAATTAAATTAGATGAAATTAGTTAAATTACTGAAATTAGTGAATTAGTGAATTTTATGGATTAGTTGAAATTAATGAATTAGTGAAATTAGTGAATTTAATTAAATTAGTTGAAATTAGTGAAATTAACTAAATTAGACAAATTAATTGAGATTAGTGAAATTATTGAATTAGTTTAAATTATTGAATTACTGAATTAATGGAATTAGTTGACATTAGTGAATTAGTGAATTTGTTGAAATTAGTGTATTAGTGGAATTAGTGAATTTTTGAATGGTTCGAGGTATGGCGGACACATCATCCCGTAGCTAGGATGCGTCAGGCTCGGGCTCACGTGGCTCGGTTTCACGTGGCTCGGGCTCACGGACGATTGAGTTCTCTCGCGGGAGGCGTGGTGGCGGCTCTCGCACATCGAGCCGCCCTGGCCGTCGTCTCAGACCCCGGAGCCCACCGAATCGGTGGAGCAGCCGATCCCCCCTCCTCGGTCCGATGCTCGACCTGCCTGGGCCGACGTCAGCAGACCTCCCGCGCATCCTCTTCCCCCGCCCGAGAGGGGTCCTGATGGGAGGTTGGTCGCTCACATCGGCCAGTAAGTTTTTAATTTTAAGTTTTCATAAATTTATTAATTTTAGTATTTTATTTATGCATGTAACATTCAACTCTTATGCAGTTTGAAACAACAGACGTCGAGCGTGCCCAAGGCGATCGGGGCGATCGTCGCCAGCAATTTCAAAGGCTTCCCGCCTACGTACTCCGACCTCCCAGCGGATGAGCAGGCCGACTACGCCAACAGATTCTCGGTAATACAAATACTAGTTATTGCACTATATATTTCTATATACTTTTTTTAAACTAATTCTATAACTTTCAACGTTTTGATGTTTTCTGGAACAGGAGCAGTATTCATGGACGGATAACAACTTCCTGGAGAAGCTCCATTCCCGGTTCGCGGAGTTCTACCGGACACCCAGGACAATATTCGCGGAGGCTCCCAACTACATGGAGTGGCTGGACATGCCTTCGCCGAGGATAGAACCTGCGAAGTGGAAGCTGCTGCTCGAGTATTACTGCAGCGCGGGGTTCAAGGTCAACTCCGCGCGGAACAAGAGAAATGCCAAGAGCGACAAACGACCACAATTCAAGTCGCATGGCAACAAGTCAAAGGCGACAATTTATGAGGAGATGGTAAGTTTTTTAAAATATTTAATCATAATTACGTATGTATAAAGAAACTTATGAATACCTAACATATTTTAATTGGCAGTGCAAGAAGGCGAGACAACGGCTGCGGGTGGACCAGTTCGGGGAGGACTGGCTGCGCAAGGAAAATGCGGCCTTGGTAAGTTTTGGTTGTTTTTTAATCATTTATATGTTTAAAGTATTCAATTTATTATTCATTAACACAAATTTCTTAATCTTAACTAGGAGGAGTACAAGAAGCGCTTGATCGAGAAGTATGGGGAGGACGGACCGTTCCCCGATATTGATGAGGACATCTACACGGATGTCTTGGGCCCGCTCATGCGAGGGCGATGGGTCGGTTTCCCGCCCCAGCTTTCTCAGCCCGAGCTGTTCGAGCAACCTCGGCCGTCGCAGGTAATAGAATTGTACATTGACAATTCATCATTTCATTATAAGTATAACATTTTCAAAACGTAATTTTGATTTCAGCGCGAGATCGACCTGGAGGAGCAGCATCGGAGGGATATGGATGAGATCAGCGACCTGAGATGCAGGGTCGCCACTCTCGAGGACCACGCTGCTCGTGCGCAGACAGACGTTGAAGCCCTGGTGGCAGCCTAGGTGGAAGCCCGGGTGGCAGCCCAGGTGGCAGCTCAGGTGGAAGACCGGTCGTACGCAGGGGGGACATGTCCAACTCTCCGACGTGCCAGAGACTTTTGTCGCCGGACCATCCCGGCCTTCCCCCTCGCACGCCCCACGTCACGAGCATCCTCCGAGGCCGCCTTCTCCGAATCCCGACCTCAGCCTCCACTCCGCCCGAGATGATTATCAGCCGGAGCCGCCGCAGACATCGGACCAGCAGACCGGCCCGATCAACTTTTTTAACAACTTCCTCAAGATGGATGATACGGATTTTGACGATTTTCTACAACAGCATCCTCCGAACATTTAGAATTAGAATTACTGTAAATATTTTTTGGTTAATTATATTCAATATACATTCAATTTATATTTATTTCAATTAATAATTACTTTCTTAATTAACATTATTATTATATTTTCATTTACTGATTTAAATAATAGTTACTAAATATTTATAAGAATTTATTTTTTTCACAAAAAATTCTTATTACTGCGGCAAACGACGCAGTGAAGCCGCAATAATAATTGGCGGCGCAGCCAAAATGGCTGACAGCTGCTGTCAGGTCTACTGCGGTATTTACCGCAGTGAGGCCACGATGCGTACCACGGCCGGCCGCAGTGAGTCCAAAATCGCGGACATTTCAATCGGCGGCGTTCATCGCGCCTCGCCGCAGCTGGTACCACGGGCCAACTGCACATTGGGCCGCATGAGGCCTCGCCTTCTCTACGTAGTGCTTGAAGCGCTTAAGTAACGAGAAATTCTATCTTTTTTTTGAACGAAAATAATTTTGTTAAAATATTTAAAGTACATTAGTTATAGCAAAATGCTAGAACAAACATCCAATAATAAAAAAGAACCCAACTCCTTTTAGAACGAGCATGAAATTAAACAGAGAACTACCCATTGCAAAGAGGTAAAATTCTTTAATTATTACATTCCTGATTCACTTTGAACTTTCCGACAACCAAGATGTAGACACACGATTGCTCCAACGTCCCTCCTTTGGCTCTTTACTCTCTGATTGTTTTAAGTTTCATTGCAATCTTCGCAATTTATTATTCATTTAACACGGCCATTCACCACGGCATTCACTAGCCCAAGTGGTACTCAGACTCATGTGAAATGGGACATTAAGCCCGGAGTCCCATGTTCGAGTCCTGGGGAAGGCATGAAACTCGTAACCGGGTACGAGAAGTCCGTGAGTTAAGGACCGAGGGGGACGCCGGTTAGAGTCCGGTATGCCAACCCGAACCCTTAACATTTTTAATACAACTCCTTCACAACACTCGAAAAAGCATTCTACAAATTTATTAAGTTTATCCACACGTCTGTTACCCCTAATTGGGTTTTTGCTTCTATTGGTTTTCTTGATCCATCCGATCCGCTAACCTTGAAAATTACTTCCTCTGACTTTGAAAATGATAAGGTACAATATACGGTGCGCTCACGCTTATCGTGGGCCTCCGTGCGCCACTTTCACGTTATTTACAAAATTGCCATTTTCATTCAAATTCGTCTAAGTACGTTCGCCAGTAATTATGATGCTCCTGCGTATTTTAAATAATGCGCATTCGTCTCCAAATGATGCTCCTACGTACCTTAATGGTATGTGAGCTGAAAATTGAGAGCATTAATCTTATCATGAGAGCGAGTGCATCATATTTTGTAATGGAGAGCATCATAATGCAACAGGGAGTGCATCATAGTGGTTACCAAAGACATCATTTTGAAAGGTTAATAAAACGAGTGTAACATTTGTCATGAGAGCGAGTGCATCATATTTTGTAATGGAGAGCATCATAATGCAACAGGGAGTGCATCATAGTGGTTACCAAAGACATCATTTTGAAAGGTTAATAAAACGAGTGTAACATTTGTCATGAGAGCGAGTGCATCATATTTTGTAATGGAGAGCATCATAATGCAACAGGGAGTGCATCATAGTGGTTACCAAAGACATCATTTTGAAAGGTTAATAAAAAGAGTGTAACATTTGTCATGAGAGCGAGTGCATCATATTTTGTAATGAAGAGCATTATAATGTATCGGGAATGCATCATAGTGTTTACCAAATGCATCATTTTGGGAGGTTGAAGGAAGTGTGTGCTTCATTAAGTTATCAGAACTAGTGCATCATGTTTGTTACGGAAAAACATCATTATGCATCGCAAATGCATCATTGGGTAGAACAAAAAGGATCTGTAGAACAAAAAGCATCATTAACTCGTCAAAGAGAGTGCATCATATTAATGTTATGGGAGTGCATCATAGTGTATCGGGAATGCATCATTCTTCTTCGTATACTTCTTCTCTTTAGGCGCTTAAGGTGCGCCTACAGGCGCACCGTATAGTTACTCAATGATAATATCTTGCACCACACTTTTTGGACTACTCTGACCCACGCACCCCGCAATAGCAGCTACTTTCCCCATCTTCTTCGCCTCAAAAGCCACCGGACTAACCTGAGCCTCCCCCTGGTTATCCATAACAACTCCCGAAGACGGTCCAATCTGTGCCTCCACAAGCGCCGAGAACTCTACCTGGTAGAGCACTGACGATGGAGAGAATGAAGGCGACACCACTTCCGTCCACGCGACACCTCCAACTGAAGTTGCTGCCAGAGGAGCCGCTGCCAACGGAGAAGGCGCCTCGTTAAGTTGAACTGTCTTTGACACTAGCGAGGAAGTGCTAGACTCCTTGGAGCAGCCCATCTATGGCGAGCGGACAACCGTCCCAACTTGATACTGGCAGCGGAGACTCCCTGAACAGGTTCCAACTGCACAACCACTGTCTCCTCAGCTCGAACTGATCCACTTGAGCAATTTAACGATGCGACTCCTTGAATCGCTGATGACTGAGGCCTCCACTGAAACTGCGAAATGCCACAAGCAACGGAACTCATCTCATCCTCCGCCGTCGAGCCCAGCAATTAAGTGAAGAAACCGACGCCAACCCTGCCCTTTAAAGCCTTCATGAAAGATTACGGTTGTCCAACTTGATTGGATGGATTCAACCAGTTGGGAAAATCTGCCTTGTGTATTAACCTTCATTGATAAAGAGAGAGAGAGCATGGCCGTTGCCCGTTGATCGCCGCCTAATCTTCTGTTTTCCGAGCCCAGGAGTTGTCCATGTACTCCTTCCAAATTGATTAAAACCAGATTATATCACCTCTGAAAAGATCAATAGATCCTTAGAATCTTTTTCCTTCTTCAACAATTCGTAAACGATTTATCTTCAATCCCCACTCAATAAAAAGATCAAAGGACTTTTGATTAATAGAAAGTGGATTTTTACATAAAATCTCATTTTCACCCACCAATTCTAGAGAGAGAGGGATGGAGCTTCTCTCACTAGCAAACCCTAAACCAAGTTCACGTCATGTATATCTTTTGTTTTTCCTTTTTTTTTGTTTTAGAGTATTTTCACTAATCCATAAATATAGATTGCTCAAAACATTGTGTAGTGAGGTTCTGGTCTTGTGCTTTTGATAAATACATTTATTGTTTTCTGTCTTTTTCTGAAACAGAATTTATGAACAACCAAGGTCAAGGTTATTTAGACCAACGTGGAGGACAACCTTGGATCATCATCGACGAGGGTGCTTACACTGGTACATGTTTAATTTGTCAGTTTGATAGTCCGAGACTATACTTCCTTCCTCCCATAGTACTAAACTAGATTTTGCTACATGCACGTTACCGCGGGTTTATTGTCAAGAGTAATTCGTAGCTCTAATTATGTTTCATTTGCTAAAGAAGAGAATAATATGTTGGGAGGAAACTTTAGGTGGTTGAAGAAATTGTTTAAAATAGGAGAGATTGGAGAACTTAGAAAAGAGGAGGCTACTTGTATTATTGAGTGCTTCTAGTTTTTTGGCTTGATCCAAACACAAAGAGAGCACCCATATTTATACTAGTGACATTACCTAACCAATGATGAGGATTTTGCCATCACAACTTTAATCCAAGGGCTAGGATTAATTCTCTAGACTATTCTAGTCTTCTAGATATTTCCTAAGACATATCTAGAGAAATATCTTCTAAATAAGATTTCTCTATAAATTGGGCCTCTACTTTGGGTTTTATAACAAATCTATTTTGGGTTTTAACCAACTAAAACTCAAATCAAGTTTATAATTCAACACCCCCCTTAAACTTGATTTGTCACTCCAATCGAACTTCTCAACCTTCTGAAGTCTTCGCGCTTGAGAGGTTTGGTAAAGATATCAGCTACTTGATCATGAGACTTCACGTACTCCAGTTGTACGTCCTTTCTAGTGATGCACTCTCTAATATAGTGATAGCGTGTATCAATGTGCTTACTTCGATCATGGAAGACTGGGTTCTTGGCCAACGCTATTGCTGACTTGTTATCTACAAAAATCTTGGTCGGTTCTTCTTGTGGCAAGCTCAACTCCTTCAACAGATTTCGTAACCAAACTGCATGACAAACACATGAAGTAGCAGCTACGTCGCATGTGGAAAGAGTGACAATTGGTTGTTTCTTTGACATCCATGTGAAGGCCGTGTCTCCCATGTAGAACACGAAGCCACTTGTACTCTTGCGGTCATCCATATTTCCACTCCAATCGCTATCACTATATCCAACAAGCTTGTAATCGTTAGAAATAGAATAATACAAGACAAAGTTTATTGTACCTTTGATATAGCGAAGAATCCTCTTTGCCGCCTTGAAATGAGTTGTTGGATTCTCCATGTATCGACTGACAACTCCAACTGCATATAGAATATCAGGTCTTGTGCAAGTTAAATATCGCAGACTTTCGACCAAGCTCTTAAAAAGTGTTGGATCCACCCTTTCTCCTTCATCGTATTTTGACATCTTGATTCCACACTCCATTGGCGTGTCAACTGGATTAGAGTCATCCATCTTGAACTTCTTGAGTACCTCCTTAGCATAGCCTTCTTGAGTGATTAGGATGCCTTTGTCTTCTTGTTTCACTTCAATGCCGACGTAGTAAGACATGAGCCCAATATCCGTAATCTCGAACTCCTTTGTCATCTCTTTCTTAAATTTGCTAAACATACTTGGATTGCTACCTGTGAATATCAAGTCATCTACATACAAGCATACAATCAATATATCATTATTTTGGATTTTGATATAAAGTGCATGCTCGTATGGACACTTGATGAAGTTTCTCCCTTGGAGGTATTTGTTAATTCGAGCATTCCAGGCTCTTGGAGCTTGCTTCAACCCGTAGAGTGCCTTTTTCAGCTTCAAGACCTTGCCTTCTCCTTTCACTTCATAGCCTTGAGGTTGCTCAATGTAGACTTCTTCTTCAAGGACTCCATTTAAGAATGCAGATTTGACATCCATTTGATGTATCCTCCAATTGTTTTGAGCTGCCAATGAAATTATTAGCCTAACAGTTTCTAGTCGAGCAACAGGAGCAAATACCTCATCATAGTCGATGCCCGCTCTTTGACTGTAGCCTTTTGCCACCAATCTCGCCTTGTATCTTTCAACTTCTCCTTTGGCGTTCTTCTTTGCTTTGTACACCCACTTCACACCGATTGCCTTGTGCCCTTTAGGAAGTGAAACTAACTCCCATGTGTCATTCTTCTCGATCGCCTTTATCTCTTCATCCATAGCTAGGGGTGTTCAAAAAAACCGAAAAACCGTCAACCCGCTCCGAACCGTGCAATCCGAAACCGAAAAAAACCGAAAAAACGGGTAACCGAAAAAACGGGTAACCGAACACACGGGTAACCGGTCTGTTGCAGTTCGGTTCGGTTTTTGATATTTCAAAACCGCGGGTACCCGCTCCGACCCGCCCCTGCATATACTATCTACACAAGTCACAATCCTGAAGATGAGATGATGGGATGATGATCATTTTTCTACTTTTAATTTTTCTTCATCCGCTCACAAACTTTATTTGAAAAATTTGGATAATGGTTGTGGATTTGGTGTGTACTTGACTACTTATGTCATGTACTTATTAAGAATTTTAAGAATTATTTTTTCATGATATTATTGTTTTATTGATATTGTGGGTATCCGCGTCCCGATCCGCGAAAACCCGTCATCGTTTGGGTACCCGTGACGCGGGTACCTGCATAGTGCGGGGCGGTTTTGGATACTGAAATTGGGTATCTGCCCCGCAGTGTATGGATAACATATTCTCCACTACCCGCCCCGCCCCGTGCACACCCCTATCCATAGCATTTCTCCAATTCTTCTTTTCCATAGCTTCTTGAAAGTTCATGGGCTCACAATCCGCAAATAGGCAAAAGAGAGTAAGATTGTCTTGGTTTTCGGTTACCTCGTAAAGTTCTTGTAGGCTTTTAAAATGTGGAGTCTTTTCACTTGAGCTTTCGTCTCCTTGAGAATTTTCGGCTGGTGAAGCTGGTGGAGTAGCAGGCTCCTCTCTTGTTTGTTCCATATCTTCTTCTTCAGAGTGTGGAAAGAAGTTGTAGTCTTCATTATGTGTGTTCCAATCCCATTCTCCTTCTTCATCGAACACGACATCTCAACTGATGATTGTCTTCCCCGTATCAGAATTGTAGAGCTTGTCGCCTTTGGAGTTGATGTCATAGCCAATGAAAATGTACTTCTCACTTTTGTCATCTAACTTGCTTCGCTTCTCATCCGGTATGTGTACGTGAGCTATGCTTCCAAAGACTCTTAGGTGGGAAATACCGGGCTTCCTTCCACTCCATGCTTCTTGTGGTGTTTTTCCCCATACGCTTCTTGTCGGAGATCGGTTTGCTAGGTAAACCACGCACTCAACTGCTTCCGCCCAAAATTCCTTTGGCAGCCTCTTGCTTTTGAGCATGCTCCTCGTCATTTCAAGAATTGTTCTATTCTTTCTTTCTGCTACTCCATTTTGTTGGGGGGACCTTGGCACTGTCAACTGTCGTCGAATTCCATTATCTTCACAAAACTTTTGGAATTCTTTTGATGTGAACTCTCCTCCACGATCGGATCTCACGGCTTTCATCACAAGGCCACTTTCCTTCTCGGCATGGGCTTTGAACTTCTTGAAGTTCTCGAACACCTCTGATTTCTCCTTCAAAAAATATACCCATGTTTTTCTTGAAAAATCATCGATAAAGAGAAGGAAATAGTTACTCTTACCAAGTGATCTTGGCTTAATTGGACCACACACATCAGTGTGTATGAGTTCTAACGGCTTTCGAGCTCTAGAGTTCGACTCCTTAGGAAAGCTCATTTTGAATTGCTTTCCAAGTAGACATCCTTCGCACACTTGATCTGTTACCCCCCCTGCCGTGCGCGGCGCGGAAGCCGGGGCAATGCGGAGGTGGGAACCGGAGCCAGGGGTAACAGCCGTCGCGGAGTGTTCCCTAAGGTGTGATGGTCCAAACCCACCCCATTAAACATTTCCATAAAATAAGCTTGTAGTACAAGTAACGAGAACCATACGAGTCCAACATACTTATATACATTCCCAAACTGATACAAGTATGATGCAATAACTAAACGTGATAGCGTTTACATTTACAGAGCCAGAACCTTCTACCGAACAAAAATACCTACGTGTGTGTAGGGATCTGGAACACCAAGATCCTCAGACAAAACTCCACGTAGGTCACCGCTGCTGCTAAACACAGTACAAAAGACAACCATCAGATATCTCACAATGTGTCCACAGTCAGAATCAGATCTTACAGATATCACAACCACTGAATCGGAAAACAGAATTAGAATTCATTAATACCTGAAACATAAACACCAGAAAACACCGAGAGCCTTTACTCTTCGGGCTTCTTATCAGATGAGCCTGAAACAGTGAACAGTGTAAGGGTGAGTCCTCCACGAGAACTCAGTAAGGGTTGGCATAGGGTATGGTATCTCAGATATACAGAGTATTCGGAACTGAAACACCTGCACAGAAAATACAGATACAAACAGACAATAACAATAATAATAACATTCATTAGTCAGACGGATTCGGCAGACCTCTGAGGCTCTTAGCCTTACGGAAGAGGATTTCAGAATTTCAGAGTATCATAATATCAGAATTTATCAGAGGCATGGTACCAGCCCGGGGTCCGGAATCCCGCCGCCAATGCATCGATTCGCACAATTAACACAGAAGATAACTTGTCAACCAAGTTATTCTGAAACAGATAACAGAATCCACACGCATATGCCTTAGGTTAAGTTTAGCGTTGCGAAGGCTAGAGAGGAGGGCTGAGGGTCGCATCGCGATACTGAAATGCGGGTAAAGAAACCCCTTTGCGAAAGCGGAGCCTTTTTGGCGAAGGCAGAACTTCAGTCGGAAGGCGAAGGCTTCTTGGCGGAGGCAGACCTTCAGTGCGAAGGCGAAGGCTTCTTTGCGAAGGCAGACCTTCAGTGCGAAGGCGAAGGCTTCTTGGCGAAGGCAGACCTTCAGTGCGAAGGCGAAGGCTTCTTGGCGGACGCAGATCTTCAGTGCGAAGGCGAAGGCTTCTTGGCGGACGCAGACGTTCAGTGCGAAGGTGAACACCCCAAGGCGAAACAGCCCATGGGATCCCCATCGCAAAGCGTCTATACCAGAACAGATACGTCAGATATACGCGAAGTCTCAGATTCTTGCGAAGCCTCCTTGCAAATTCATGCTAAGCCCTTCCCAGACTCATGCGAAGCCTCATCCCCAGAACGGCGATGACCCTCAGACACACAGCCCTTGCCAAACTTAACCCCAATTCATCCTAATTTTCAGGTTATACGAATCTTAGAAACCATAGAATTACAGAAAAACTGAACCCTTACCTTAAACACTGAATATTTCCACGTAGCCGAATCATCCTTTGCACGAAGAACGCAATTCACGAAACCGCGGCGGAGAGGAGCGTGCGCGATGCCACTCTTTCCAGAATTTCAGATTCTTTCTTCCCTCACAACTAATCACAGAACATGCAAATCAAAATTCTGATCCGTAGAAAACGTGTAACCCCTCACTGTGAATAACATACTTCCTTACCTCAGAAATCGGACTAGTTCTGAAAAAGATCACCTTGAGCTTCCAACTTAAAAAGAACAGACGAGAGAGAATGAGAAGGTTTCTGAAATGTAAAACGTGATACCCTGCTCATCTCTCTCTTCTTCAAACCATTTAACCGACTTCTTTTCCTTGTAGGAGAGGAAACCTCTCCAAACTTTCCACATTACAAATTGGTCCTCAACCTTTGCAAAGTTGCGATTTCGTCCAACCGCAACTTGCATATCTTCCAAACGGAATTGCCTATGGAACCAAAATGCTAACACTAACTCCGAGACTCCATAATATACGGAAAACATGTCCAACATGTATAATCACAATTACCGATTCCACAGAAATCAAAAAACAGATCGGAAATCTTACAGAGCTATCTCGGAAGTCGTCCGACTCACTGCGACTGTAACAATCTCCCCCCTTAGGACTCTTGGTCCTCCAAGAGGGTCCTTAGTCTCTGATAATCCTCAGGATATCGCTCAATCATACTCTTCTCGGTCTCCCAAGTTGCTTCCCGGTCAGAATGATGCGACCACTGAACCTTGACCATGGGAATTAACTTGCTACGGAGTTTCCTAGTATCCCGAGCCAGAATGGCAACCGGTACTTCCTGATAAGTCAAATCCGGTGCCAAGTGAACCTCCTCCGCAGATACAGTCTGAATCGGATCTAACAGACATTTCTTGAGCATACTGTCATGGAAAACAATATGAACCGCAGACATGTCAGGTGGCAACGCCAAACGATAAGCTACCTTGCCAATCTGCTCAAGAACCTCATACGGATAAATGTATCTCGGGGCTAACTTGGCTCGTTTACCAAATCTGACAATTCTCCTAATCGGGGCCACTTTTAGCCACACCTTAACACCAACCTCAAACTCCAAATATCTCCGACGTCTGTTTACATATGAGGTGGTTCTGTCGTTGGTAGCTTTCAACCGTGCCTGGATCTTCTTAATCTTCTGCGTAGTTTCCTCAATGATTTCCGGACCCAACTCCACTCGCCGACGCATCCGCCCAACAATGAGGTGTCATACACCTCCGTCCATACAGAGCTTCGTAAGGTGCCATACCGATAGTACTCTGATAACTGTTGTTGTACGAAAACTCAGCCAACGGCAATTGCTGATCCTGGGCCACCTCAAGTGTCACAGCCACCCCGCCCGGTTGCGGAGGCGGAGCCGGCCGCGACGTCGGAAACAGGAATTACGGCGGAAAACGCGGCAGCGGAGCATCGAGCTCAAATAACAAATAGCCAAGTGGCAACTAGCAACCCAGATACTCATTCAAGGCAAGCATACTAGAAAAAAAAATCCAACTTCTACCAAACATGCAGTTCATGGTGTCAAACATCAAACATCGCCACAACACAGAAACACCAAAATCCATGATATAACCACAACTCCAATATAAGCAAGTCGGGGCTCCGCCCTCGACTCAGAAGACAACAAAGGCGAGTATGTCCCAGTGTTATACGTCTTATACAAATACATGATCTAGACTACATGCATGCAGCTACAGCTACAGAGCCATTAAACCAAAACCTATATATACCTGTTGTGCGGAATCGGAAACTTTCTCACTCAGGAGATTTTCCGCCCGTGGTACTACTGCTGCTGCTGAAACCCAAGAAACCCGAAAGCACTGCGGATCTCTATTCCGCCAATTGCTTTCCGTAACAACCCGAAAGGTGTAAACAAATGAAAGGGTGAGTCCTCAAAAGGACCCGATAAGGGCTTAAGGTAAAAGTGCGGTTTGCCCAGTGGCAACAATCCGAACTCGCAAAAGAATAACACAAAGATATACATGTATATACGAACATAAAGCATAACGTAAATCAGAATCCAACATATGCGGTCCAACCGCGTAACGACCAGAGCGGCACCCTCGGCAGAGGTCGAATATACAGATCGTAATGCAATGATAGCACGGTACCGGGCCGGGGTCGCGAGCCCCAAACCGCCGTAGGTCACATAACAGAAGTATCGGCACTCCCGGTGCGGATACACGCAGAATGTCGGCACCCCTTCAGTGCGGACACAGAACAGAAGTATCGGCACTCCCGGTGCGGATACGCAGAATGTCGGCACCCCTTCAGTGCGGACACAGAACAGAAGTATCGGCACTCCCGGTGCGGATACGCAGAACAGAATCAAGGAGCACCCGTGGCCTCTTCGACCATTCGGTCTCGTCACGTAATGTAACATATAATAATAATAAGAATACATAAACAGAAGTAACATTACCTGATAACCATATACAGAACAGAATAGGAACCCGGGCCTCTAAGGTCATCCGGGCCTTGAAACAGAACAAACGTACATTTTACCAAATTAAGCCCTTACCTCAGAAACGCTGCCCCGCAGCCCAACACTCGGAAAATCCCGACTCCCGACCCGAAATGCACAACTTGGCTCCTACGGGTCCGCGCTTCTCCACCAACGCAGAATCAAGCTGTACAACCATAGTTGGATCAGAACACATCCAAACAAACCCCAGAAAACAATTTCCGCACAAACCCGCACTTTCCCGGAAAATTTCACAGAAAGCTCGGTTTCACGGACCGAGCTAGAACATTGTTACTGATACATCCATAAACACAACCAAGCATTCAAATCATACCTTCTTCCCAAATCATTCACACAAGTCCGAATCGAAATTCTCGTTAAGTCGTCCCGGTACAAATTTCGGTAGAGTTTCAGCTGCGTTTCTGACTACCCCCTGTTCACATATGATCCACAGATATAGAATATATATTCAGAATTCACAGAATCAGCCAATATCATTGGCGCCAAAACCGAGGCTGGGGCCGGAAAAAACGGCTTTCACACCGAGCCTTTTCTCGACAAAACCAATTACACCATCGAATCGAACTTCGCTCACGATCACAAATTTATCCTTACCTTTCGCTAAATCCTCCGTCGAATTTACACCCAAATTTTCGTGACGCGAATCGCAAGACAACCTCGGGTGCGTTCCTTCCTACGTTCTGTTATCAAATACGCACAAGGAAGTGCCGAGAACGCTTAGGAACCGAAAATCACACAAAGGAGCAATTGACACTATTCACTCCAAAATTCAAATGCTCATAACTTGCAAACTATACCGATTCTTCCAAAACAGACTTCAGATTATTGAACTACACAACCCAATGAACGATTGGAGTACCTTACCTCGAAGTTTGGTCGCCAAACGACGGAAATCAGTTGTAGAGCTTAAGCTTTCAACAATGGCGTAACAGGAGAGGGAGAGAGAGTTACGGTTGAAGAAGAAGGAGAAACGAGAAATGTTGACCAATAACAATTCTTTCCTTTTCCTTTATACATATATATCTCTCCTTTAATTCTTTCTTTTCTTTTCTTCTTTAATGGGGAAGGGACAAGTGTCCCTTCCCATCACCAAAAATCTGCCGCCCCATGCCTTCCTTATTAGCCAAAATTGTTCAATTTCAAATATCTCTCCCACAACACAAAATTACAATTTCGTTCAAAAATTTAACTTTTACTAAATTTACTCCGATTGGAACCAAACTTTAACCACTTACTCGGGACTTCCTAAAACCCATAAAATATATTTTTCTTATCCAAATATAAGTCCCGAGTCACTCAGAATCGCAACTCCCGGGAATTACGCGCACCCACGTAATAAATTCTAAATCCGTCCCGGGTTGCCCCAAAATTCACCAAATTAAATCCATAAAATCCGTCTTCAAATATAACATACTTTACACCGAAGCCGTCGGAAAATTTCCATCCCGAGCCCCGAGATCCCCGTCCCGAGCCCCGAGAGTCGCCCGGGACCGAACGTCCCGCCCAGAAAATATACGCCGTAAAAAGATTCGGGACGTTCCCACGATTCCAAATATTCAAACGGTTTCCCAATCCGAGATCCCGGGAGCGCTACCGAGCCCAGACGCCCCGAGACAACCCCGGCCACGAAAAATATTTTCGGCGGAAATGTCCGGGACCCACACGACCTCAAAACGAAAGGGTTCGCCAAAACGTTACTCGGATAAGGCTCGGAGCCGTCAACGCCAAAAGCCCGGTTCGCGGCCAAAACCGAAGCCTCGGGCCACCTTGCCGCAACCCGCTCGGGGTGACCGTAACATTCTCCCCTTAGAACTCTTGGTCCTCCAAGAGTAGCTCGAACCAACCGCAGTGTCGCTACCAACCAGAAAATACAAACGCGTTCCTCTAACCTGCAACAATCGGACCACCGTGATCGGCGGCGGGAGTGGTAGTTTAGACTACCATACAGAGCCTCACGGCGTCCCACCCTCCGGGTGCATCTTATTGCACCCGAGTCGATTGCCGTATTTCTACTGCAGACAACCCCGCAGATCGAACCTAAATCTAACCGATCTACAACAGGCTATCCCGGAAGATATCACGTAAACAGAAATAGTTGGGGGTAAAGCCAACCTACCAACTTACTCTGGAAACTCATGATAACCGATATAATTCGGGGTAACTTGCCCCGCCTACCAAATCTTACTGTCCATCAGATCAGTGCTACCTCCAGTCAAATTCTGTCACCAAACTCAGATTCAAGAGCCCTACGACGACGGTTCGTACAAACAGTGGTGCAGTCGTTCGTGGTTTTAATCCGCGCCTATAACAATCTAATCTTTGCCGTAGACTCCTCAAAAAGCTCGGGTCCCAGCTTAACCCGATCAGACGCATCTGTCCAACAGTATGATGTCATACACCTCATAGGGTGCCACGTCAAACGTAGTCTGAAAGCAATTGTTGTATGAGAACTCTATCAAAGTAACTGCTAGTCCCAAACTCCTCCAAAATCCAAAGTACAGATTTGCAACACATCCTCCAATATCAGAATCACCCGCTCCGACTGCCCGTCCGTCGGTGGGTGATAAGCTGTATTCAGATGGAGTCGCGTGCCCAATGCTTCATGAAAAGCAATCCAGAATTGTGCTGTAAAACACGGATCACGGTCAGATTCAATGGAGTCTGGTGCTCCATGTAAACGTACAATCTCCCTGATGTAAAGCCGGGCAAGCTTCTCCAGAGGGTCTGTGACCCGAATAGGCAGAAAGTGTACGCACTTTGTCAGCCGATCCACCAAATCTCAGATAGCATCATGATGAAACCGTGTCGGGCGGTGCGGTGAAAGTCCTGCCGGTTCTCGATGCTCACACCGCCGAGTGTGCCCTCTAATATATCATTCCAGAACTCCTGATCCTCTGATACACAAAGGCGGTCTCAGAAGTATAGCAATCCTTGCCTATACTGAAACGTCGGTAACCCATAAACCCTTATTTTCCCCAGATAATTCCTTCAACCCCGGATTTCTACCCTGCGCCTCGCGCACCCTGTCCAGCCACTCAGAATGTATGGTAAGTGTAATAACCTGAGCACGCTCCCAGAGCTGCCCCCTGTGCCAAAGGCATATCAAATCACTTTTCTCAGATCGGTCACCAACATTCCCTCCCTTAATTAAGCCGGAATACCTCCTGCTCAGAGCATCGGCAACCATGTTGCCCTTGCCAGAGATGTACCCGATACTACAATCATAGTCCTTTATGTATTCGAGCCATCTATGCTGCCTCAAATTAAGCTCCTTTTGCGTAAATGAGATATTTCAGACTCTTATGGTCGGTAAGAATCTGAAATTTACTACCAAACAGATATTGCTTCCAATGTTTCAGCGCATAAATTACTATAGCCAACTCCAGATCATGTGTCGGATAGTTCAGCTCATGCGGTCGTAGCTGCCTCGACCCATAAGCTACCACAAAACGCTCCTGCACCAACACACATCCCAAACCAGATGTGGAAGCATCCGTATAATTCACATACGGCAAAATCGGATCTGGAAGAGTCGAATCGGAGCGTTAGTCAACCGCCGCTTCAACTCCTGAAAATTCTGCTCACACCTATCGACGAGATAAATCGTTGACCCTTCTGGTCAATCGCGTAAGCGGAGATGCCGATTAGAAAATCCCAAGTACAAACCTCCGATAAAATCCTGCTAACCCTGGGGCTCTTGATCTCCCGTGCCGTGGTAAGTTGTTTCCAATCCCAAATTGCCCTCACCATCACCGGGTTCACGCATGCACCATGCTCAGAAATAACGTGTCCTGAAAGGTGACTTCCCGAATCCAGAACTCACACTTTGAGAATTTAGCATAAAGCTGATATTCCCAAAGTGTCTGCAGATCTACCCTCAGATGCTCCCGATGCGAGTCCTCATCCCGAGAATATATCAGAATATCATCAATAAAACCACCAGAAATGAGTCCAAGTACGGTCGGAACACCCGATGCGTCAGATCCATGAATGCCACCGAACATTGGTCAGCCCGAACGGCATGACCGTAAACTCAAAGCGCCCAAATCGGGTGCGAAAGCAGTCTTAGGTATGTCCTCTTCCTTCACCCTAAGCTGAAAATACCCAGATCGTAGATCAATCTTTGAGAAAACCTCAAACCCCGAAGTTGATCAAAAGATCGTTAATCCTCGGTAACGGATACTTATTCTTCCCAATAAGAGCATTCAACCGTCTCGTAATCAATACAAAGTCAGAGTGTCCCATCATTCTTCTTAACAAACAATACCAGAGCACCCCACGCTGAAGTGCTCGGTCGGACGAAACTCTTTTGCTGTAATTCCTCCAGTTACTTCTTCTACTCCTGCATCTCAGAAATAGGCATCCGATAAGGAGGAATAGATATCGGAGCAGTACCCGACTGCAGGTGGATCTCAAACACAATTTCCCGCGACCCGAAACCCGGAAACCTTTCTTTTTCAACCTTCTGGACCTCAGAATCTGTCAATTCAAGCTGAATTAGCAACTTTACCAACCACACTACCAAACTACACCCCCGACCCCGAAAAATATTTTCCGCGGAAATGTCCGGTACACTGCCAGGACACTAGAAATCAGATATCGGGTCAATCCGAACTCCGGTTCAGAATCTGGAAGCAATCTGACCGGAGTAGCCGTTGGCCCCGGCGGCCAACCGGCTCAGAATAGCCTCCCTCCAGGAGTTTGTCAATTCCTGCAAACCAAGTCTCTACTACCTCCGGCCCTCCTCGGCCGCTGAACCCTGGGGATTCAAACTCGAAACCTCTCCAAGTCTGACCTCGTCGATCGGGTGCCTCAGATCTCCCCGTCGTTAAAAGGACCGACGAGAAGTCTAGGTGTCGTAGTGACCATCCTCCTCGGAGTCACTCACATACCAATCCCAAAGCTATGGCGAGCAGTGGCTAAAGTCTCGCTATCACCACCTGATCAAAATGCCCCTACTGTGGCATAAACAGATTTTCCCCTGCCTACTGCCGCCCCTGAACCAGCTAGGCTGGCGGTAATACCAAATCAGAGAGGGGTCCCTACGACAGCTAAGCCTCGGGGGCGGTGAGTGTGGTTGTTTAGACCCTGGGTTACGCTGAACCCGTATCCCATTCCACGGAGGTGTGGGATCCCAGTCCCGCCCCTCCGGTACCAAATCACGCTATTCGCGTGTAGTAAACATTCCCTTAACCCAAGTCCAACCAAAGCCAACTTATCCCATATCCAAAAGTCCAAATCAACTAACTCTTCCCCATCTATCCAAAAGCCAGAAGCAGATTCTAAGGCTCAGAGTGTAATGCAATGCATGATGCAAGGATTCTTTCGTAATCCCGAAACTAAATAATAAACCTTAACATAGAATCAGTCATGTTCATATCACGTAATCACACCATATACCAAACAATGAATTAAAGTACCGGATCACACCAAGTCCAACTTCTAAACCTTCAAAATGCTCCAAAGAACCGCCCGCTGCTCCACATCCATTCCGAAACGGTTCAAATAAGGAGGTGGCCAGTCTCCGTACAGAACCGCCCCACAATGAAACGTAGAACGGTGGCTTGCACTTCGAAGTCATCTTCCGCAGGTACTTAACCATGAACAGACTTAACTTACTCCAAAAGTCCACCCTCGGACTTGTATACTTGCCTTCCACGTTTCATATCAAGACCAAACATACTTTACCTTTTGGGTCAATCCGACCCAACCTCGCTCGATACCAACTTGTCACAGCCACCCCGCCCGGTTGCGGAGGCGGAGCCGGCCGCGACGTCGGAAACAGGAATTACGGCGGAAAACGCGGCAGCGGAGCATCGAGCTCAAATAACAAATAGCCAAGTGGCAACTAGCAACCCAGATACTCATTCAAGGCAAGCATACTAGAAAAAAAAATCCAACTTCTACCAAACATGCAGTTCATGGTGTCAAACATCAAACATCGCCACAACACAGAAACACCAAAATCCATGATATAACCACAACTCCAATATAAGCAAGTCGGGGCTCCGCCTCGACTCGAAGACAACAAAGGCAGAGTATGTCCCGTGTTATACGTCTTATACAAATACATGATCTAAACTACATGCATGCAGCTACATCAACAGAGCCATTAAACCAAAACCTATATATACTGTTGTGCGGAATCGGAAACTTTCTCACTCAGAGATTTTCCGCCCGTGGTACTACCGCCGCTGAAACCCAAGAAACCCGAAAGCACCGCGGATCTCTATTCCGCCAATTGCTTTCCGTAACAACTGAAAGGTGTAAACAAATGAAAGGGTGAGTCCTCAAAAGGACCCAGAAGGGCTTAAGGTAAAAGTGCGGTTTGCCCACGTGGCAACAATCCGAACTCGCAAAATGTAATAACACAAAGATATACATGTATATACGAACATAAAGCATAACGTAAATCAGAATCCAACATATGCGGTCCAACCGCCGTAACGACCGTCAGCGACGACCCTCGGCAGAGGTCGAATATACAGATCGTAATGCAATGTATAGCACGGTACCGGTGGGGTCGCGAGCCCCAAACCGCCGTAGGTCACGTAACGCGTATCGGCACTCCGGTGCGGATACACGCAGAATGTCGGCACCCTTTCGGCGGACACGTAATGTAAGTATCGGCACTCCGGTGCGGATACGCAGAATGTCGGCACCCCTTCGGCGGACACGTAATGTAAGTATCGGCACTCCGGTGCGGATACGCAGAATGTAATCAAGGAGCACCTGTGTGGCCTCTTCGACCATTCGGTCTCGTCACGTAACGTAACATATAATAATAATAAGAATACATAAACATAAACAAGTAACATTACCCGATAACCATATACGTAATGTAATAGGAACCCGGGCCTCTAAGGTCATCCGGGCCTTGAAACAGAACAAACGTACATTTTACCAAATTAAGCCCTTACCTCAGAAACGCTGCCCCGCAGCCCAACACTCGGAAAATCCCGACTCCCGACCCGAAATGCACAACTTGGCTCCTACGGGTCCGCGCTTCTCCACCAACGCAGTAATCAAGTCAGACAACCATAGTTGGATCGTAACACATCCAAACAAACCCCGTAAAACAATTTCCGCACAAACCCGCACTTTCCTAAAATTTCACGTAAAGCTCGGTTTCACGGACCGAGCTAGAACATTGTTAATGATACATCCATAAACACAACCAAGCATTCAAATCATACCTTCTTCCCAAATCATTCACACAAGTCCGAATCGAAATTCTCGCTCGACGTCCGGTACAAATTTCGGCAGAGTTTCATCTGCGCTTTCCGACTACCCCTGTTCACAAATGATCCACGATCATGTAATATATGTTCAATTCACAGAATCAGCCAATATCATTGGCGCCAAAACCGAGGCTCGGGCCGGAAAACGGCTTTCACACCGAGCCTTTTCTCGACAAAACCAATTACACCATCGAATCGAACTTCGCCCGATCACAAATTTATCCTTACCTTTCGCTAAATCCTCCGTCAGAAATTACACCCAAATTTTCAGACGCGAATCGGCACAACCTCGGGTGCGTTCCTTCCTACGTTCCTGTTATCAAATACGCACAAGGAAGTGCCGAGAACGCTTAGGAACCGAAAAATCACACAAAGGAGCAATTGACACTATTCACTCCAAAATTCAAATGCTCATAACTTGCAAACTATACTGATTCTTCCAAAACAGACTTCAGATTATTGAACTACACAACCCAATGAACGATCGAGTACCTTACCTCGAAGTTTGGTCGCCGAACGACGGAAATCAGTTGTAGAGCTTAAGCTTTCAACAATGGCGTAACAGAGAGGGAGAGAGAGTTACGGTTGAAGAAGAAGGAGAAACGAGAAATGTTGACCAATAACAATTCTTTCCTTTTCCTTTATACATATATATCTCTCCTTTAATTCTTTCTTTTCTTTTCTTCTTTAATGGGGAAGGGACAAGTGTCCCTTCCCATCACCAAAAATCTGCCGCCCCATGCCTTCCTTATTAGCCAAAATTGTTCAATTTCAAATATCTCTCCCACAACACAAAATTACAATTTCGTTCAGCCCGAAAATGTAACTTTTTACTAAATTTACTCCGATTGGAACCAAACTTTAACCACTTACTCGGGACTTCCTAAAACCCATAAAATATATTTTTCTTATCCAAATATAAGTCCCGAGTCACTCGTAATCGCAACTCCCGGAATTACGCGCACCCACGTAATAAATTCTAAATCCGTCCCGGGTTGCCCCAAAATTCACCAAATTAAATCCATAAAATCCGTCTTCAAATATAACATACTTTACACCGAAGCCGTCGGAAAATTTCCATCCCGAGCCCCGAGATCCCCGTCCCGAGCCCCGAGAGTCGCCCGGGACCGAACGTCCCGCCCCAGAAAATATACGCCGTAAAAAGATTCGGGACGTTCCCACGATTCCAAATATTCAAACGGTTTCCCAATCCGAGATCCCGGGAGCGCTACCGAGCCCGCTGTACGTCCCGAGACAACCCCCCGGCCACGAAAAATATTTTCGGCGGAAATGTCCGGGGGACCCACACGACCTCAAAAACGAAAGGGTTCGCCAAAACGTTACTCGGATAAGGCTCGGGAGCCGTCTGAACGCCAAAAGCCCGGTTCCGCGGGCCAAAACCGAAGCCTCGGGCCACCCGGTCGCAACCCGCTCGGGGTGACCGTAACATGAAGTCTATCGCATGCCTCCGTAACATGTCCTCCAGAATCTGTATAACCCTTTCCGACTGTCCGTCGGTCTGAGGGTGATACGCTGTGCTTAGATGGATACGCGTGCCCAATGCTTTGTGAAAAGCATTCCAGAATCGCGCGGTGAAACGCGGATCACGATCAGATACTATGGAGTCTGGTACTCCATGTAATCGCACAATCTCCCTGATATACAGATGGGCAAGGTTTTCTAACAGATCTGTTACTCGGACAGGCAGAAAGTGAGCACTTTTCGTCAAACGGTCCACAATGACCCAGATAGCGTCGTGATGCGATCGCGTCAAAGGCAGAGCTGTCAGAAAATCCATCGTAACGTTACCCCATTTCCTAACCGGAATGGGCAACGTCTGCAACGTTCTTGTTGGCTTCTGGTGCTCAATCTTCACTCTCTGACATGTAGCACACTTTGAGACATAAGTGGCTATGTCTCTCCGCATGCCAGGCCACCAGAAGTGTGTCTTCAAATCCTTGTACATCTTCTCGCCTCCAGGGTGTATGCTCAATCGACTCGAATGAGCATCTTCCAAAATCTTCTCCCGTAGTGCCTGGACATCGGGTACATAAAGCCGATCTCTGAAGTACAGCAATCCCTGCCTGTACTCAAATGACTGTCGTAAAACTCCATTGCTCTCACCTGATATCCTCCTCAACTCTGAATCCTTTCCTTGTGCCTCTCGAACATTATCTAACCATCTAGACCGAATAGTTAGGGTGCAAAGCTGTGCGTCCTCCCAACGCCTCCATTCGTACCACAAACACACTAGATCATCCTCTTTGGCTCTATGGTTTGTGTCTCCGCCCCTGACTAAACCCATATACATCCTGCTCAGAGCATCCGCCACGGAGTTACCTTTACCGGCGGTGTATTCGATGCTACAATCATAATCCTTAATGTACTCGAGCCACCGACGTTGCCTCATGTTCAACTCCTTCTGAGTGAACAAATACTTTAGACTCTTGTGGTCGGTGTAAATCTGAAATTTGCTTTCGAGCAGATAATGTATCCACTGTTTTAGAGCGTAAATCACTACAGCCAGCTCCAGATCGTGTGTCGGATAATTCTGCTCATGCGGTTGAAGTTGTCTTGACCCATAAGCAATCACATTATTCCCCTGCATCAGAACACAACCCAGACCGACTCGTGATGCATCCGTATAGACAACATACGGTGCACCCGGATCTGGTAGTATCAGAATTGGAGCATTCGTCAGCCTCTGTTTTAAGCTCCTGAAAACTGTGCTCACATTCGTCAGACCACACAAAAGCTCGTCCCTTCTGAGTTAGCTGAGTAAGGGGTGAAGCTAGAACGGAGAAACCCTGAACAAATCTCCGATAGTAACCAGCTAATCCCAGAAAGCTCCTGACCTCACGCACGTTCGTGGGTTGTTTCCAATCTCGCACAACCCTAACCTTTTCAGGGTCAACAGACAGACCATATTCTCCGATAACATGACCCAAAAAAGCAACCTCACGAATCCAGAACTCACACTTGGAAAACTTGGCATACAGCCTATGTTCCCATAGTGTCTGCAACACCATCCTCAGATGGTCCTGATGTGCGTCCTCATCCTTGAGTAAATCAGGATGTCATCGATAAATACCACAACGAACGAATCCAGGTAAGGACGGAAGACTCTATTCATCAGATCCATAAACGCTGCAGGTGCATTAGTCAGACCGAATGGCATAACCGTATACTCATAATGTCCATACCGAGTTCGAAAAGCAGTCTTCGGAATGTCTTCCTCCTTAACCCGTAACTGAAAGTATCCAGACCGCAGGTCGATCTTCGAAAAGATCTTTGCTCCCTTCAACTGATCAAACAGATCGTCGATCTTGGGTAGCGGATATCTATTCTTTACCGTAATGGCGTTTATCTTTCGATAATCAATGCACAACCTGAGGGTTCCATCCTTCTTTCTCACAAACAGAACCGGAGCACCCCACGGAGAAGTGCTCGGTCTGATAAATCCTTTCGCAAGCATCTCATCTAATTGTTTCTTTAACTCATTCATCTCAATTATAGGCATGCGATAAGGAGGGACAGAAATAGGAGTAGAACCTAGTTGGAGCCGAATCTCAAACGTAACCTCTCGCTCCGGTGGTAGCCCTGGAAGATCCTCCGGAAAGACTTGCGGAAAGTACCGCACAATCAGAATCTTTTCCAGCTCCACTCGGGTGTCAGCTGGATTCAATTCAGAATATTCTTCCTCATTCACCACCGAGACCTGATCCAGCACTTGAAGCTCCATACTGTGTTCCACAACCTTCCCATCCGGTGCAACAGACAGAGGTACTACCTCTCAAGATATCCTGATTTGGCGTTGGGCATAGTCAATCTGAATAGAATTCTTATATAGCCAATCCATCCCAAGATTCACATCATACTTCGGAACATTCAGAACTAACAAATCAGACATAAATTTATGCCCTCCCACTGTCAGGACACAATCTCGAGCCATCTCACTCGAGAACAGATATTGACTCCCAGCAGTTTTAATTAGAAAAACATCAGATAACTGACAGACAGATAATTACAAAGATTGAGCACATCTCTGTGCTACAATCGATATAGAGGCACCGGTATCAAACAGAACATTAACAAAGATATCGTTCAGTAGCAGTGTACCTTTCAACGCTCCCTGCTGAGCTGACTCGCCCTGCTCAATCCGGAAGACTCTGCCAGCTCGAGGCGGCTGTATTGGTGGAAGTGGTGGTTGCGCTGGTTGTCGCGAACCTCTATGAAATGTTTCCCGCCCCCTGCGTGCACTAGGCTGCTGTGGAGGCGGTGCACAAGGAAAGCTGCCAGACTCCTGTCTTGGCATCAGAGGACAGTCGCAAATCTAATGCTCCGTGGATCCACATCTAAGACATCATCTAGACTCCCAATAACATGGTCGACCGGCATGAAACGTCCCACAACTGTGACAAGGTGGTCCAGATGGTGCTACAACAACGCCTTTCCCTCTGTCGCTCGGTCCGGCCCTGGACGTCTGCCCAGAACTCCTGAATGGTCTTCGTGATCTCTGAAATCCATAACCTGATACGTTCTCACGAGACCGATAAGGGGACTCCTCCTGCTCCAAAAGCTGAGCCTTCTGAACTGCCTCACGGTAAGTAGTGATACCCAGAGGTCACAACACCCATCGGATATCGGGGCGCAGTCCCCACACAAATCGCTTGGCCTTCTGCTCCTCAAACTCGTAATATTGAGGAACAAAACGGACCAACCGACCAAACTCTTGTTCATAGTCCTGCACGGTCCTGTCGCCCTGCTGTAGGCTATTGAACTGCCTCTGACGGAGATCTTGAACAACATCACCGATATAGTACTCTAGAAATACTCGGGAAAACTCTTCCCAACCCATACCTGGGTCATGCTCATCTCTACGCTCGAACTGCACTCTCCTGCCACTTTGTACACTCCTCCACCAATGATCTGCCCGGCGCCGATTATATGCAGCCAGGGACACCATGGTAGGGGAAGACAAGTGTAACATCCCGAGCGTCTTCTCCATATCAGAAATCCAGGTCTCGGCGACTTCCGGTCCTCCCTTGCCATCAAACTTCGTCGGATTCAGACGCAAAAACTGTTCAAGCAGTCTAACACCCCTAGATCGGGGTTCCTGCTGAACAAGTCGTCTGCGAGGCCTGCGGGAACTCTCTGACTCATCACCTCGACGTCGCCGGTGATGGTAATGCTCATCAACAGACTGATCAGATCTGATCTCACGGTAAACTTCAGAGCGCACCCTTCCAGGTCGAGGGGGTCTCTCAGAGTATCCTTCTTGCGACGGAGTATCAGTATGAACCGTGGCACGAGTGACAGTATTCTCCTCATTCAGACCTTGCTGAACCCTTGGAGTAACCTGAGCCAAAACAGGCAGTATCATCGTAACTATATCCCGGATCTGTAGACGTAGTCTGCGCAAGATCGTATGTTGTTGCCGAGGATGCAACTGCTGTTCCGGATCTGATCCTCTGGAACAACTCTCGAAGAATTTGGGTCCCCGCCCGCTCATCCCGATCTCGTTCGCCGACGGTGAGTATTAACCATAATTCCTGAAATTCACAAATACCAAAATGATACACGATGGTAAGTGTCTAATGAAGCTAGCAGCGGTTTTGCTATTGGCTCTGTAATGTAAATGTAATGCATGATGCAATCACACCCCTCCGATTCACACAGACATCAGAAATTCCAACTCTGAACATCAACCTCTTCTGAGATCCTGATTCGACCCATATAGAACGTCTCGAAGAATCGACCCCTGTACTGACATCCCTTCCGGAAATGTTCAAGTAAGAGGGTGGCCAGACCTCCTACCGAACATCCCTGGAATCGAATGGCAGCGTAGTGACACGTTCCATCAAGCTCGTACACAGAACAGAAGTCCACCTCTGGACTATACCAGACTCAGTACACAATCTTACCAGATTCTCGTACTTGACTAAACCTGCTCTGATACCAACTTTACTGCTACCCCCCTGCCGTGCGCAGCGTGGAAGCCGAGGCAATGCGGAGGCGGGAACCGGAGCCAGGGGAAACAGCCGCCGCGGAGTGTTCCCTAAGGTGTGATGGTCCAAACCCACCCCATTAAACTTTTCCATAAAATAAGCTTGTAGTACAAGTAACGAGAACCATACGAGTCCAACATACTTATATACATTCCCAAACTGATACAAGTATGATGCAATAACTAAACGTGATAGCGTTTACATTTACAGAGCCAGAACCTTCTACCGAACAAAAATACCTACGTGTGTGGAGGGATCTGGAACACCAAGATCCTCAGATAAAACTCCACGTAGGTCACCGCTGCTGCTAAACACAGTACAAAAGACAACCATCAGACATCTCACAATGTGTCCATAGTCAGAATCAGATCTTACAGATATCACAACCACTGAATCGGAAAACAGAATCAGAATTCATTAATACCTGAAACATAAACACCAGAAAGCACCGAGAGCCTTTACTCTTCGGGCTTCTTATCAGATGAGCCTGAAACAGTGAACAGAGTAAGGGTGAGTCCTCCACGAGAACTCAGTAAGGGTTGGCATAGGGTAGGGTATCTCAGATATACAGAGTATTCGGAACTGAACCACCTGCACAGAAAATACAGATACAAACAGACAATAACAATAATAATAACATTCATTAGTCAGACGGATTCGGCAGACCTCTGAGGCTCTTAGCCTTACGAAAGAGGATTTCAGAATTTCAGAGTATCATAATATCAGAATTTATCAGAGGCATGGTACCAGCCCCGGGTCCGGAATCCCCGCTGCCGAACAGATCAGATTCAGATAATTAACAGAGAAGATAACTTGTCAACCAAGTTATTCTGAAACAGATAACAGAATCCACACACATATGCCTAACCTATGCCTTAGGTTAAGTTTAGCGTTGCGAAGGCTAGAGAGGAGGGCTGAGGGTCGCATCGCGATACTGAAATGCGGGTAAAGAAACCCCTTTGCGAAAGCGGAGCCTTTTTGGCGAAGGCAGAACTTCAGTGCGAAGGCAAAGGCTTCTTGGCGGAGGCAGACCTTCAGTGCGAAGGCGAAGGCTTCTTGGCGAAGGCAGACCTTCAGTGCGAAGGCGAAGGCTTCTTGGCGAAGGCAGACCTTCAGTGCGAAGGCGAAGGCTTCTTGGCGAAGGCAGACCTTCAGTGCGAAGGCAAAGGCTTCTTGGCGGAAGCAGACCTTCAGTGCGAAGGCGAAGGCTTCTTGGCGGACGCAGACCTTCAGTGTGAAGGCGAAGACTCCAAGGCGAAACAGCCCATGGGATCCCCATCGCAAACAGTCTATACCAGAACAGATACGTCAGATATACGCGAAGCCGAAGCCTCCTTGCAAATTCATGCGAAGCCCTTCCCAGACTCATGCGAAGCCTCATCCCCAGAACGGCGATGACCCTCAAACACACACCCCTTGCCAAACTTAACCCCAGTTCATCCTAATTTTCAGGTTATACGAATCCCAGAAACCATAGAATTACAGAAGAACTGAACCCTTACCTTAAACACTGAAGATTTCCACGCAGCCGAATCGTCCTATGCACGAAGAACACAATTCATGAAACCGCGGCGGAGAGGAGCGTGCACGATGCCACTCTTTCCAGAATTTCAGATTCTTTCTTCCCTCACAACTAATCACAGAACATGCAAATCAAAATTCTGATCAGTAGAAAACGTGTAACCCCTCACTATGAATAACATACTTCCTTACCTCAGAAATCGGACTAGTTTTGAAGAAGATCACCTTGAGCTTCCAACTTAAAAAGAACATACGAGAGAGAATGAGAAGGTTTTTGAAATGTAAAACGTGATAACCTGCTCATCTATCTCTTCTTCAAACCATTTAACCGACTTCTTTTCCTTGTAGGAGAGGAAACCTCTCCAAACTTTCCACATTACAAATTGGTCCTCATCCTTTGCAAAGTTGCGATTTCGTCCAACCGCAACTTGCATATCTTCCAAATGGAATTTCCTACGGAACCAAAACGCTAACACTAACTCCAAGACTCCATAATATACGGAAAACATGTCCAACATGTATAATCATAATTCCCGATTCCACAGAAATCAGAAAACAGATCGGAAATCTTACAGAGCTATCTCGGAAGTCGTCCGACTCACGGTGACTGTAACATGATCGGGGTGGTTGATGCAAGGTAATCCTCTCACCATATCCTTCTTGGAGAGCAACTCCAATCCTCATAAATTGTGATGTCCAATCCGAAGATGCCAAAGCTAAGCCACATCTTTGTAGCACATCTTGAGAAATTGTGCGACGTCATTTTGAATGTTGAGCAAGAACATTCTATTTCTTGACATCGGTACCTTAGCAATGAGGTTGCTTGCATTGTCTCTTATAGAAAGGTTATTATCTTTCAATCGGATATCGTAACCTTTCTCTAAGAGTTGTCCTAGGCTCAAGATGTTACTCTTCATGCTTGGCACGTAGTAAGCGTTTGAAATAAGTTGATGCTCTTCATTCTTTAATCAGATTAGAACATTACCTTTACCTTTCACCGCCACCTTTGATTCGTCTCCGAAAGCCACGTTGCCCTTGACTGATTCATCAAGCTCCACGGACATGCTTTTTCTTCCGCACATATGGTTGCTTGCACCGCTGTCTAGGTACCATTGATTCTCCTCGCATCTTCCATTATTCTTGTACGCCAACAATAAGGTACCATCTTCTTGATTTCTTTCTTCAACGTAGTTGGCCTTCTCTTCGACTCTATTGTTGCTAGAAGCTTTACATTCCGAAGCATAATGTCCAAATTTCTCACAATTGTAGCATTTAACACGTGATTTGTCATATCTTGATTTTGGATTTCCTCTCGCACGACCACTTCTTGAGCTTTCTCCTCTGTAGCTGTTGTTGTTGACGTTGTCATCATTGGGCCTCCAACCTCGTCTATGTCCATGTCCACGACCTCGTTCTCGACCGCAACCTCGTCTTTGTTGATTTCGACCGATTTCTTCTTTTGTTGAATCAATCCGCATCTTAAGTACTTGCTCCACGATCTCTTTCTTCTTCTTTTTCTTCTCTTCATCAGCTTGCAACGAGCCGAGAAGTTCTTCCATCGTCATGGTCTCCAAGTCTTTTGTCTCTTCAATGATAGCGACAATATGTTCGAATTTTGGATCTAAAGATCTAAGAATCTTCTCCATAATTCTTACATCATCAAACTTCTCTCCGTTTCTTTTTAGGTCATTAGTAATCATTAAAATTCTTGAGAAATAATCGAAAACAAGTTCTCCTTCTTTCATATGCAAAGCTTCAAACTCTCCTCTTAAAGTTTGAAGACGTACCTTCTTAACTTGATCGGCTCCCTTGTATGAGATTCCTTCTCCCATGCTTCCCTGGCCGTCTTTGCTCCCGAAACCTTCTCAAACGTATCTTCATCTAATCCTTGATAGATCGACAGAGAGCCTTCTTGTCTCTCTTCCTTAAGTCTCTCAAACTATCCCTTTGAGTTTGAGATAGACTTCCTTCATTCTCCGGTTCGGTGAGACCTTTCTCAACGATCTCCCATACGTCGTGTGCCCCAAGGAGAGCAATCATCCTTATGCTCCAATTGTCATAGTTGCTCTTGGTGAGCATCGGAACTTGGAAGGGAATGCCGCTAGTCGCCATCTCGAGGAGGATCTTCAGGGCTCTGATACCACTTTGTTGGGAGGAAACTTTAGGTGGTTGGAGAAATTGTTTAAAATGGGAGAGATTGGAGAACTTAGAAAAGAGGAGGCTACTTGTATTATTGAGTGCTTCTAGTTTTTTGGCTTGATCCAAACACAAAGAGAGCACCCCTATTTATACTAGTGACATTACCCAACCAATGGTGAGGATTTTGCCATCACAACTTTAATCCAATGGCTAGGATTAATTCTCTAGACTATTTTAGTCTTCTAGATATTTCCTAAGACTTATCTAAAGAAATATCTTCTAGATAAGATTTCTCTAGAAATTGGGCCTCTACTTTGGGTTTTACAACAAATCTATTTTGGATTTTAACCAACTAAAACCCAAATCAAGTTTATAATTCAACATAACAAATATGTAAAATCCAAAAATTGAAAGATTTGGGTGCACAATGAGCTTAGAGAGAAAATGTGGATTGCTCCAAATAATTCTAATTAATAAAGGAATTGTACATATGTGGGAAAAAAAGAAAATATAAACCAATCTTAGGATTTACACTCAATATGTGTGATGATGAATGCATATTCGATCGTCAATGTTATTTATCACCCGGGTGAATTTTCACCCACCTAGAACACTTGAAAAATGAGAGGTGGATATGTAATTGTTCAATTAGTTGGGCGTGGGCTTCCAGATTACCTTGTAACTGAGCCATTTGGATTAGTGGATAAAATATCACCTAGGTGATGATTAACAGGATTGATATTCGATATATTTTGACCTTTATTTGTTCTCTTTTATGTTCCTAAATTGTTAGTATATATATTTTACGTGTTAAAATCAGATAAATAGTCCAATTGACAAAGTGGAGTTCTAACATATTAAAATGCAACAAATCTCAAAGTTTTAGATAAAATTGAAGCAAAGGGAACATTAATTTTAAGGAGTAAAATATTGGGGAGGAGGACGTGAGAGAAAAGTGGGATAAAAAAATCGGATATAAATATTGAAAAAAGTGTACAATATTTGGAGGAGCAATGTGTAATTAGTAAAGTTGAAGAAGACAACAAAATATGAGCAAAAAAATGGGTGTAAATTTTAGTTGCTTATAATTTATTATACTCATCTCATGATTTTTCTATTTGTGATTTACCCTATAATATTAATTATACTTATCTTTTATTAAAGTAATTGATGGTGGTAAAAGTTAAGGATGTATTTGTTCATTTTACAATACTTTGTGGGTTTTTTTTATAGGTTTCCAAAATTTTAGGGATAATTGTAAGTTAAGATAAATTTAATTATACTTATCTTTAATTAAGTAATTGATGCTGGTAAAAGTTAAGGATGTTCATTTTACAATACTTTGTGGCTTTTCTATAGGTTTCCAAAAATTTAGGGGTAATTGTAAGTTACCTGAGATATACTGGGGAAGAGGACAAAGAAGTTACTATATATGTACAATAAAATTAGCCTTTTCCTTTAGTATATATAAATAATATGGCATGCCTGTTTTTCGTATGTATATATAAATTAGCCTTTATTGACCTTTATTCTTTTAGTAAAAAAATATTATTGAATATAAATATATATATATATATATATGTAAAGTATAAATATAACATTATTATTATATATTAAAAAATTAAATTTATAGATTAAATTGGTAAAACAAAATATAATTATAAACTAAATTCTGAGTTGAAAAATGAAACAATACAATGCTCATCCTAGAGGTGGGCATTTGATCGGTTCGCTTTTGGGTTGGCTATTGTTTCGTCAATTTATCGTAATGTAAAATCAACGCGTATCAATCAATCAACTTTATTGAATAAGTAGGAATAATAATCAAAATTAGAATATCCACTTATGAGGAAGAAGTCTTTTCAAGGATTCTATATAAAATGAAGTATTGTACTACAAACAAATAGAAATGAGATGCATTAGATCAATATACATATTTTTTATAGTCACTTTTTTGTTTGTATTTTATTATTGCATATCTACTATTGTATATCTACAAAAATCGATATACAATAATAAAATCTATTTATTAGATAACTTCTATATATTGATATAGAAATGGAAACTATATATAATCTATATAGATAAATAAAACCAAAAGAAAGCCCTTTCTTTTTTTTGTTCTTGATTTCTTTTCCAAAGAAAAGATATAACTCCGCCATTCATAATTGGAAGTTTCTACGACATAATAAAATAAAGAAGGGGAAGGGCATCATAATGAGATTGAATCTCAAAACACAAGGGGATATGGCGAAATTGGTAGACGCTACGGACTTAATTGGATTGAGCCTTGGTATGGAAACCTACTAAGTGAGAACTTTCAAATTCAGAGAAACCCTGGAATTAAAAATGGGCAATCCTGAGCCAAATCCTGTTTTACGAAAATAAAGAAAGGTTCGGAAAGAAAGAAAGAATTTAAATAAAAAAGGGATAGGTGCAGAGACTCAATGGAAGCTGTTCTAACAAATGGGGTTTGACTACCTTTGCGTTAGTAAAGGAATCCTTCTCATGACCACATATCTTTCCGGCTAAGTAATGGGAAACCCCTCTCCTGTTACATGAATCCAATTTTCATTTCATCCGAGAAAAGCCATCTTTTTCTCAACAATGTCTTTGCCATTTGATCCAATAGCCTTCCGTGAGATAGGAACAGATTTGATAAATACTGAGAACTCTCGGATCGAATATTAGAACGGGAAAATCCATTAGATAATGAACTATTGGTTCTAAGCCATCTCTGGCGATGAATCAAGAAGTTCTAAGTCGGTTTTTGGTTTTGGATAGTAAAGAACCGAACAAACCGAACTCAGTTACAGAATCAAAAAAATCGAAACTGATTGGTTTCGGTTCGGTTAGGATTTCTGACTGAATAAAACGAAAATTAATGCAGCCTGAACTCACACAACAGCCTAAACGATGCCGAAAGGTGGTCTGGTTGAGATGAACGAGATATTAGATGCCGAGAGTTTGATGAAGAAGACTATGTTGCCTGCTCGAGCTCGATTGCCTCTCTTTGGTTCTGCTATTTTCGATCTTGACTTAGGTCAAGATTTTGATGAGGTGAATCGCCAATCATGCCAGACTAGATTTCGTACTAGGGTTTGAGATTGGGATTTTTTAATTGCACTAAGGTTGGGTAAAGTGGGCTCACGGTTGGGTAAATGCTAATGGGTTAGAGATTTGGAGTAGGCTGGACATGGAAATGCTAGTGGGCTAGCTTGGGAAGGGTGGGTTATGGGCTGGCTCAAATAAAAATTATAATTAATCTTAGTTGGTTTCTTTGGTGACTGAATAAACTGATCACCACAATCGAAACCGCACCGAACCAAAAATTTGATTATACGATTTTAATCGAAACTGAATCGTTTAACCGAATTAATCGAACCGATCGTCGGTTTTCTCGGTTCTGACCGAACTGTTGCACAACCCTAGTGCTTCGGTTCGTCGGTTTTCTCGGTTCTGACCGAACTGTTGCACGGAATGAAACAATAAGAGTATAAACAAGCAAGAAAAAATAACCTCGTGCAAGAAGGGATATTAAAACCAAACCAGAAGTAGCTCGAAAAAGTAAAAGAAATAACAAAAGTCTCGCACAGGAGGAGTAGCATAAAGATAACTAGAACACATCTTAAAGGCTTGAACTCAATGCCAAAGATGCTAAAACCAATGTAGAGGGGTCTAAGGAATACGCACTCCAACATCCGGTTCCTCCAATGAAGAAAGAAAAAAACGAGGATCAATTCATTTCTCGGTTGACGGGCTTTGAGCTATCGAGGAATATCTAAGTCCCAATATAGCCTACAAACATACCTCTCATATCTCTAGGTAGGGTGAGTGACGGGTGTTTTACATGTCTATAAATTACGCACATTATCAAGTAATAAAACCCATTCTACCTCAAGCGCAAGGTTTGTAATTGTAATAGGGAGAGTGAGGTCAAACCCTAGAGATTATTGTGAGAGTTGATGGAATTTAGCTAAATGCAATATTTTTTATATTTTTTTGATTAAGTGAATTGGATCGAGTTATATGATGAGTGACTTGATTCAATAAGAATGGTAATTAAACATAATCTAAATGGTGATAAATAGCTAAAATGAGAATTGTGGCTAAGCTAGAAATTATGCAATGGATATGAGTTTTGATCAAATTCAATAACTAAAGGCCCATTTGGTTGATTAAGATTGAAGATATTAGATGACATACTAGGTTGAGATTAATGCAATGATGGAAGAGATTAGATAAAGTTCAAACTCTAACTTACTAAGATAGAATCATCCTTACCATAAATGACCAAATAAAATCTCTTCATTTGAACCATTTATGGAAGATTTAAGCAAGCCCAATTATAGTCTCCTAATAATATAGATTATCTTACTCAAGTAATCCTAGAATACCTAACCATTTCCCATGATAAATTCAATGAAATGCTCTCTCAAGCATTTCATCAAACACTTGGCGGATGTTAAAGGGGAGTAAGCTTCCACCTCTATTCACATCTTCTTTAAGCTTAAGAAATGATCACTCATCATGCATAATCATCAACCCAACACATTTACATCATCTAAGAATCATTCAACTACCTAATCAACCAAAGAGATTGAGAACTACTCCTTACTCATACTATTCACATTTTGCACAATCAATATGAACATAAATGCAAAATAAGAGTTATAGAGGTAGAGAGGAGCTTAGAAATGATGTAGGATCCTTCAATCTTCCATAAAACAACACAAATTCGAGTAAGAGAGTGAGATATGAGTTGTGAACTCCAAAAACTCTAGCCAAGAACAACCCTAGAAAAAATGAAGTGTAGCTTACAAGAGGAGAAGCCAAAAATCTTACCCAAATCCTTCAATAAATTACATCTAATCAATGAAAGGTAAGGTGAATTGACATTGTGAAGCTTCCATGGGCATATTTGGTCATAGGGGGCATATGTGGAGAGGAATGGGCAAAACAAGCTTTGGAGTCTATTTATTCGAGAGAAAGAAGTCGCAGAATTTTGAGGTCAGTCGACCGCCTGACCAAAAGGCTTGGTCGCCTGACCTCTGCCTGGCCGCCTGAAGCTCCGTGGGATTTTTTAGGTCCAGGCAACCGCCTGACCAAATGGCTTGGGTCGCCTGAGCCTCGCCCTGACCACTTTCTTCACCATTCCTTGAACTTTTCCATATTTCACAATTTGGACCTCAACTTTCTCTCCATGACCTTTTTACGTTCGAATTCACTCATTTTGACATTCGACATCAATACCTACAAAATAGACTCGCGCGCACATTAAGTACTAGCAAAACTCAAATATTAACATGTGTATGGAGGCAAAAACATATGAATAATGCACAATTATCACACCCCCAAAGTTAAATGTTTACTAGTCCCTACGAAATACACTACCTACATGCAACTAACTAAATGCAAGGAAGCTAATGTATATACAACTACAACTCCACGTCAAGCGTTCCATAAGCCAAAATTTATAGTTATAAACTCAAGACGTAAATCTAATGGTTTATGAAACCTTGCTCAAGATGCCACAACCGGAGGGTCATTGTGTGAAGTGACCCCAGAATTACTACTTGCACCATAAGCTCGAGAGACGACCCATAACACCCTCACTACTTTCCCCTAAGGGAGTTGTGTACGACCTAAGTGACAATGGTCTTGTATGGTTGTAATGTGGTTCGGCTTGGTTAGATGCGGAAGTTGGTTGAAGGCTATTTTGAGTGGAGCTAAATGAAACAAAGCAAGCATGGAAGACTTATAGGTACTAAAGATATGAAAAAGAACTCAATCTATCCAACATATGCTTGAACTAATATGCGTGACTTCACAAGCATCCACAATTTCGAAATCTTCACCCCACTCTCAACAATGATTTTCTAACCATGGATTCACAATACAAATATAGGTGTTATATCTCAAACTCTTCACAATAGTTTTTTTTGTATAATAAATTAAGATTATAGCATTACAACTTCCATGGATAGCTTACACATACAACACATACATTTTCTCTCACCATTTAATTTCCATTGATTTTTTTTTAATTTGCTCCCAACAACAAGGACATACAATCCCCCAAACTTGTTTCCTATTCCAAATCACATTTTTTTCTAAGCTCAACTTGAGTCATGCTCACTAGGTTTCATGGACAAGGGTGGATAGAGAACCGGTTGGCAATCTTTTATATTCAATTGGATATACACTGAGTTATAGATCATAAAATACTTGAACTAGGAGTTGGTTTCCTACTCCTGCATATGCATCTATACTACGACACTAAACTAGACATCATGCAACTATTCTAAAAACAAAGTCCAGAAGGTAACCAAAACGTGCAACAACATCTAAAGATGCAAAATGCAACTAAAATCAAGGTGCGAGTCCGCAATTCGTCACAAGGTAATCATCCTCACCATACATCAATATAATATACAAAGTACAAACACCCCCCAAACTTAAATCACACATTGTCCTCAATGGGGAAAGTACAAAGTAGGAGTAAAGGTGAGTCATACCTGGGGGCCAAGTTAGGCCCCCCTCAGATATCCATGTTGGGGCCACTAGTCCCAGGACCGGTGACGGGAGAGAAGGCGAAAGAGGAAGCTCCATCCAACCGAGCCTCGATGGGGGCAAGAAGGTCATGTGTCCTCTAGCGCTCGACTGCCTCCACATCAAGCCTAGCATGAAGAAGTCGACACTCCTCCCTATCAGTGGTGCGCTCTGTTGCATCCTTGTCGAGGTGGCAAGAAAGCTTCCGCACCAAGTTGGTATCACCCTTAACAAAGTAGTGCCTGACCGAGTCTTACCCTTACGATTAGGGTGAAGCAGGTACTCCTCTGCTTGCTCGATGGTCATCGTGGCCACCTCCTGCGGTCGAGGATCGGGGTCCGGTAGGGGTTGGTCCTGCATAGCCGGGTGCGAAAGCGTCCTGGCACTTCCCAAAGATAGGATGCGCTGAACGGTGATGGGCTTCTCGATCACCATGACACACTCAGCCTCACTCACTAGGACGCCCGCATCGATCATCAGCTGAGTGAGGAATTGTGGGAAAAGGCGGTTGCGGTTGCGGTTGGTGAACTTGGCGACGGTGCAGATGGACGCGAAGACCAACTGAGGCACATCGATGTAGGCATTGTGCACTATTCTGCGCAACACTTCCAACCGGTCAGGTTGGATCTTTGATTCCTAGGTGGAGGGTAGGATGCTCCTGTGGATGAACACATTCCAGGGATGGATCGTTGGAGGTAAAGTGTTGGCAAGAAGAACATGGACACCGTTCTTTGTACCCCAGGCCACAAGACCACTGTGATCCTGAGCTCTTCAAGTTTTTCAATTATGGTAGGGTGAGGAAGGTCCGGGGAGTCCTCGGGAGGAGGAGGGAGGTCAAAAAATTCCTGAATCCTCGTTGGCGTGAAAGGGATTTCAACACCCCGCACCTTGACTGTCATGACTGTTGCTTTGTCAACGAACCCTTTTTTAACCGTAATACCCTCCACCATAGGTTTGCGTAGAATTCACAAACTAGCTTGGGCGCATATTGTCTCTCATGTACCGCCAACTTGGTCCAACCTCGGTTCAGGACAATAGGTTGGAGGTTGGCAGTCTCTGAATCAGTGAAATAGAATTCTTTTTGCACTATGATGCTAGTAGTGGCGATTGTCAACTGTTTCTTAACGTCGGGATGCTCGAATCTTTGCATGTCCGGCATAGTGGTGCTGGCATATAAGAGGGAGGTTTGCCCTTGTTGGAGGCGGTGGCCGGCTGCTTTCCCGGTCTCCTTGGCGGATCTGGAGGTGATCCGGACTCTTGAGCCTTATGTTTTTCGGTGTGTCCCATCCTACAATGAAAAGGCAACGCAAGAATAACCAGATAAAATTATGAACCACAAGTGCATTAGGAAGCATGGAGTGCTACCTTCAAGTAAGTTGTCATTATGGTTTTACATGAAGAACATATAAAATTAAGCACGATCGACGATCAAAATTGAGCAGTCTGCAGAACCAAATGGCGTGAAAATTTAAAGACATTCCTAACATGTTTGGATGAAGCCTCCGTCACAAAAAATCAAGCAAAATTGCTTCCAAGCTTAAAACCCCAATTTAAATCGGATTTAGCCATGTGGATGTGCCAAAATTCATGAATCTTTAATTAAATTGCACAATCCAGCCGAAATTCACTACTCAAGAAGTTCTATGACCATAAGCAGGCAAGAGTTAGCATTAAACACAAAAGTTGTCTAAAAATTTGCAGCCTCCATGATGGATTTTTTTCAATTTTGAACCTATGGGATTTAAACTGCAAAACTAGGCTGAAAATCATGTCTCCCATGGTGAAACAACAAAGAAGCAAACAAGAATCGATCATTGAAGCATAAAAATTTGAGAGAAAGTGAAAGAACTCAAATCTAGGGTTTTCTTGTTCTTTGCGAAAATTAGAGAGAAGAATGAGGGAAACCATACCTTGAATCCTTGAGAGGGTTAGAAAAGGAAGGAGGAGAGCAAGGTTTGTCGGAAATCCACCTGAAAATGGTGAGATGGGGCGGTGATCACGGCTTAGGGCTTCCGTTCGCAGGGGGAAGGTGGAGATTGGAAGAAGAAAAAAAAGAGTGTGTGCATGTGTTATGCAAACCTGCAGCAAGGAAGGGTTGTGGGTTAGACCAGCCCGCGGGCGACTGCCTGGGCTTTGGCTCGGGGCTGCCTGGCGTGTCGCCTGGCCTGTTGCCCTCCTTTTGGCCGGGCTCACTGATCATGCTTAAGAAAAACTGCAGAATTTACCTTTGGGCGAGTTGCCATGAGCGCCCCGTTCTCACCTGGGTATTGCCCCAACTGTTTGGAACTCGGGGTAGACCTTCGCTTGGCGCCCCATGCTTGCCCCAGATCCTCCCCAAGTGATGGGAACTGGAATTCGGGCACTCATCAGATTGGTGCCCCCAGTTTGCCCTAGTGCTGCCCTGATGTTCTCCAACACCTTCAACTCTTCTTCCCTTCAATGCCTTAAGCTCCACTTCAACACAATTTTCTCTTCCAATTACCTACACTAATAAGAAACATCTATAACAAGTAATTTTCTCTAGATGATATCCAATTAAACTCAAAACAAAATAGATTTGCTTCAAAAGTGTGGGAAAACATGTTGTGTCTTTGTCACACAACACACCCCCAAACTTATATTGTTGCTAGTCTCTAGCAACCAAATTAGTTATATGCAACTAGTTACCTACATGCAACTATGGTATCTAAATGCAACTACATTACCCAAATGTATGAAATCTACCAACTCAATGTCAAGATAGTTTAAAAGCCGAAGTTCATTTTCAGCCATTCAAGAAGTTAATTCCCCGGGTTATGAAATTTTACTTTGGATGCTAATAATGGAGGGTCACTCCCTTAGTGTTTACGCTCTGATTCAAGAGAAAGGGTGTGCTATTGTGTGATGTGATCTTAGTTTAAACACTGTTGCCATCCAAACCATGAATACGAGGAGGGTAACACAATAAAAAAAGAGAGTAAACCTAGTTTTTGGAGGTTAAAATATAGCATTTTTGCACGCCTATCACTTAGAAGGCAAACAAAATCTTAATACAAGAGGTAAAATTATCTCAATAAGAATATGACAGTCATCCTTCGAGTTATTGGAATAATTTATGCCACATTTTGCTTGAGCTTTCTTTCATTAATGACCCTTGCACCCACCCTTTGTAAATGGACACTTGCCATGTATAAAGACTCTCCCTTCCAATTCACTATGCGAACTGACTTCTTGGTCACATCAAAACACTGTTTTTGATGTCAAAATTGATGATCAACAAGAAGCCATCGATGGTGGCCCTCAACCATTTGGAATTGGTACAGTCCATGCACAAGCTAAGGATGATGGATGATAAAATGAACTGACATTTGTTTCATGCCTACCTAAGGAGGTAAGTTATGAACATTCAATATCACAAGCTAAATATTGTATGGTTCCCCCATGGAATTATAAGGATTAAAACTATCAGTTGTCAGAGCAAGCCTAACATTTCAACAATCGGAAGTAAAATCAGGATACGTATCATAAAAAGCTTTTCATGCTAATCCATCACCTGGATGTCGCAAAAAAAAACCATCTTTCATAAGGCCATCTTCATGCCACCTTATGTCCTTTGTTGATTTGCTTAACATGAACAATCTTTCAATTATTGGAATTAAGGGAAAATAACGAAAAACCTTTGCTCGGATTTTTTCATTTCTTAACATTATTATTGGGCACTTCACCATTCTCATCGTCGCCCACCAACGAGAGGCACCACACGCTCTACACTTCTCTAGTTCATAATGTTAAAAGTTAGTCTTAATGTAAGATGAAAAAACCTAACCATGTTAGCTGCTATCACTACGTGGGGAGGACAAAGTTTACTGCGGACCTTACTGCGGTTTGGGCCGCAGTAAGCCCATTTACGCAGTAAACGACGTGGTTGCTGGCGCAGTAAGGTTTACTGCGGCCTTAGCCGCAGTAAGGCCGCAGTAATTTTTTTTTTTAGGGTTTCGGTTCTCTTTTTCATCCGCCTCCTTCACATTTTTCTTCATTCTTCCATCTTCATCTTCATTCTTCCATCTTCATTCTTCTTCTTCATTCTTCCATCTTCATCTTCCCCTTCATCATCATCTTCATTCTTCTTCATCCTTCTTCTTCTTCTTCTTCTTCTTCTTCTTCTTCTTCTTCTTCGAATTCTTCTGTTTCTTCTTCCTTTTCTTCTAGTTCTTCTTCTTCTTCTTCTTCTTCTTCTTCTTCTTCTTCTTCTTCTTCTTCTTCTTCTTCTTCTTCTTCTTCTTCTTCTTCTTCTTCTTCTTCTTCTTCTAGTTCTTGAATTCTTCTTCCTTTTCTTCTTCTTCTTCTTCATCTTGAATTCTTCTTCTTCTTCTTCTTCTTCTTCCTTCTCCTTCTTCTTCTTCTTCGCTTCGCTTCCTCTTCTTCATTTTCAGGTTTGACGAATCCGGATGAACATTCATCCGGATTCGTCCATTTTTTTTTAATTATTCAAACAGTTATGCGGCCATGGCCATTTTCTCAAATCGATTTAATCGTTCATTCGCCGCAGTTGGTACCACGGACCAACTGCGCAATGGGCCGCAGTGAGGCCTGTCTTCTCTACGTTGTGTATATGATTTAATGTTGAAAATTATCCCAAAATTCAAACAAAATGTTAAAATTTAGATTTAAGTTAGACTTAAAATGAGAAGAAACACTACAGATGAGCCGCTTCATGAGAAAGAAGAAACAACAATCAAATGAGGAGAGAAACTACAGAGGAACAACTCTTTCTTGGACGCATCACCTAAACTCACCCGAAGACCACACCTTAGGGGTTAGTGACATCCACAGGATCCCTAAAGTGAAACAATGCCCCTTCACACTAAACCTCCTGCAATGCACCTATCAAATTACCTAGAGAATCCCACTTCTCTTTTGTCACACAATAAACGAAACATCCAGAATATGTGATATGAACCTACTTAGACTCACATTTGATGGATCTAGCTTGTTGAGGAACTGGTAATGTAAAGGCTTGGCCTTCAACACCTCTAAGCTATTTTCAGTTTGGCAATATTAAAGATGATGTCAGGGAAGAGCATGGATCTAACACCTTCCCGCTCTATGATGGAACAATACTAGATATCACGCTTCAAACCACTTTTGCATAATCAACGGGAGGGTGCAAATGATAGCTAACAAGCAGAACTCAGAGTTAAGAGCAATTCTCTAAAATTTCATTAAACAAGTTATGAATTCCCAAATGCAACAAATAAATCTGAGGTCAGATTATTTCCAAGGAGAGGATGATATGAACCAAGGCTCAAGCTCAAGCTTCAATGCACCAAGTGTGGAGGATGCTCAATCTCTCAAGCCCATCAAAGCACCCCCTAGCAATCTGAACAGTCCTGGAGGACCAATGACAAGGGCTAAGTCTAAGAATGTTAAGGACGCAATGAATCTCCTCATGAGAATAATGGCTGAAAAGGAAGAGCAAGTTGTGGAATCTCAAGGCTTTCAAAAAGGATTCAAGCAAGGGGACTTCAAGTGGTGATTGAAGATCAAAAAATGGTAAAGAAAGCTTGGACTTGGAGCATCATTCATGCAACAATGGGAGTATCTAACGGTAGTAGGTCTACCGCTAGGCCAAGGGCACCCCAAGGCTGGCGGTATACCCCTACCATCAGGCATAAGGGCACCTAAGGCTGGTGGCATACCCCCTACCGTCGGGCCCAAGGGGCCCTTAGGCTGACGATAGTGGCCCTATAGTCAAGCCCAAAGGTTTCAAGGCCCGACGATAGAGGCCCTACAATCTATACCCAAGGTCCACTAAGCTTAGTGGCAAGGTGCCCTACGACCAAGGCGCAAGGGTCCCTAGGCCGTTGGCAAGGTGCCCTACTGTTGCATTGAAGGCTGGCGACAAGGGTGCCTATCGCCTAGGCCATGGGCCCTAGGTCTTCGCTCCTTACGTGCCTCCTCTCCTTCCTATCATCCTTCACGCACTACGTCGAGGAAACGGGCTCTATTGTGGCCCACCACGCAGTAGAGCCGCAGTAAGCACTACGGGATGGGCCATAGTAGATGTCGCAGTAAATATTAGCGCAGTTAGGTCCCTCACTACGGTTACGGCCACAGTAGAAAGATTTTTTAATTAAAAAAAAGTGGATGAATCCGGATGAATATATTCATCCGGATTCATCCACAATTCCAGAAAAATCCAGATTTCGGATGAATGGTGACCAAGTTGCGGCGGCATCGGCGGTGGACCGGTGGTGGTGGAGCAGCGGCGGAGAAGAAGAAGAAGAAGAAGAAGAAGAAGAAGAAGAAGAAGAAGAAGAAGAAGAAGAAGAAGAAGAAGAAGAAGAAGAAGAAGAAGAAGAAACATAAGAAGAAGAAGAAGAAGAAGAAGAAGAAGAAGAAGAAGAAGAAGAAGAAGAAGAAGAAGAAGAAGAAGAAGAAGAAGAAGAAGAAGAAGAAGAAGAAGAAGAAGAAGAAGAAGAAGAAGAAGAAGAAGAAGAAGAAGAAGAAGAAGAAGAAACAAAAGAAGAAGAAGAAGAAGAAACAGAAGAAGAAGAAGAAGAAGAAGAAGAAATAGAAGAAGAAGAAGAAGAAGAAGAAGAAGAAGAAATAGAAGAAGAAGAAGGAGAAGAAAAGGAAGAAGAAACAGAAGAAGAAGAAGAAGAAACTAAAGAAGAAGAAGAAAAAGAAGAAGAAGAAACAGAAGAAGAACAAGACGAAGAAGAAGAGGAAGAACGAAGAAGATGAAGAAGAATGGTGGAGTTGTGCGGCGGATGAAGAGAAATGAGAGTTTAAACCCTAAAAAAAAAATTTACTGCAGCCAAGGCCGCAGTAAATTCTTACTGCGCCAGTAACTACGCCATTTACTGCGTCTTTGGGCTTACTACGGCCCAAACCACAGTACGGGCCGCAGTAAGAAATGTCTTCCCCACGTAGTGACGTCATCCAACACCGCGTCATCAATTCGGAAGCTTCTTGGAAGATGCTTGGAGAAAAACCACTGTTGCAGAATCAAGGGGGAGGACGTAAATGATAACTACTACCTCCCCAAATTAATTCTACACACTTCCTTTTTGGACTGTCCCTGGAAAATTCTACACTTTCCTTAAATAGAAACTTCTATCCTCTAAAGTTACCAAACTATCCCTACTTGATCTTAACGTTTTCTATCTCATTTTTTTTGTGCAACCTCTACTCAAGGGTAATTATGTCAAACTACATAAAATCTTATATTCATCTTAATCTCTGTGCCCACACAAAGTCTAGAATTAATATGGGACGGAGAGAGTAATAATGAGAACTCCACCGCACGCCGCCCGAGCCCGGTTGCGGAGGCGGGGCGCCGGACGCCGGAAGCGGAAGCCGGAATGGAAAGGAGTGGCAGTCCATCGAGACCCGCCGCGCGTAGCGGACCCAAAACGGAAAGATTGTGGAAGCAAACTAACGGAAATTTCATGAGTATAACCAAAATAAAATGCAACCATACAATTCATGCATCAGCAACAGAGTAAGCCTCGCCCTCCGTGGACGAGTGCTTACGCACCAAACATAGATACATATAGAGTTCACAGAACCTAGGGTATCTAGCAAGCGCCAAGCGCCGTAACATGCAATGTAATGTAATATACACATACTTATACGATCATCGCAATCATCCGTAAAATATGCACATGCAACTACAGAGCCGACCCTAGGCCTAAACGTCAAAATACCTCGCGGGATTCAGACCAAGTAGACAAAATCCCAGCCCGCAAGGTACCGCTGCTGCTCAACCCAACCAAGGCAGAGCCTCACGGAAACCAACTCCGCTAGTTGTTTACCAAGTCTACCTGAAATCCAAAAACAGTAACCCAAAAAGGGTGAGTCCTAAAAGGACCCCGTAAGGGATTTGGGGTAAGATAAGCATATGTAACCCCGCAAAATGTAAAGATAGCAATATACGTAATATATGCAATGTAATACGTAACATCGTGCATGTAATAAAACAGATCGAATATCAAGGATGTGCGATACTAAATCGCCATAAACCCTTATAACCAATCGTAACGACAGCCTCCTCTAAGGGAGTCAAGCCAAGCTATTACGAAGCATGGTGCACCACTGGGTAGCGAACCCTCAACTGTCCGTAGGGTTAATGCATGCAGTATGCCATAAGGCATACTCCTACAAATTACGTAACGTACCTTAAAGCGTAAATTTCCAAATACCCGCAAAATGTAAGTGCTACAATACATACACCTACAGACTACGTAATATGCCTTAGGCATATAATACCGTAATACCTGCAGTAATGTAAAATGAAACTAAACATACACCTATCTTACCAAAAATAGCGTAACCAAACCCTTACCTCACAATTCCAGAGTATTTGACCAGTTCTGGACGATTTCCAAACCACGACCCGAAACCCGAAACCTCTCTTTTTCTAACTTCCGGACCTCAGAATCTGTCATTTCAAGTTGAATTAGCAACCTTACCAACCACACTACCAAACTACACCCCGACCCCAAAACCGAAAATCCGGCTGCACTTCCGTAAAATTCCGCATTTTCACGTAAACGCCGAATTCGTAACCAACCTAGACAAAGCAAGATTACACATTGACAAACATCATACAACAAGCAAAACTGATCAAATCCAACCTTAAACCCTTCATTACCCGCCATTTTCCGATAATCCCGCTTAATTGTAACTTTTCCATTTCTTAACCGAATTCAACATTTCAAACTTCCATCCACTCCCAAATTCAAGCCCAACACCATATTAACATCCAATTCAACCAAAATGAACCTCCAACATTGAAAAAGAACCATTCCAAGATTTCGGTTCCTAACCAACTTTTCATCCAACTTCCAATTTAATCCATTCAAGCTACCAAACAACCATTCTAACCACCAATTTCATTTCTAAACCATGAATGCTATCCAATTGCACCCAAACAACAAAATCCATCATGAACATACACTTAACCAATTCGGCCAAAAGGGGGTTTTCACCTCAACTTGTTTTCCATCAAATTGAATCCATACATAAGCTTAGAATCATGCTAGAACTAACATACTTGAAGCATGAAACAAGATAACAACCACACACCATTTTGGAAAATCTTCCATAAATTCGCCATAACAAGTTCTTCACCCAAGATGTGTTTTCCAAAATCCAACACTTGATTAACACTCTCCTACAACCCAAGAACAACATACTAAAACATGGGAGGAAGAGAATCATCCTAGCTTATAGCTAAGAACAAACCCAACATTTGCCAAAACTTCTCTTTCACCACTAATCTTCAAAACTAACAAGAAAAGAGGAGAAGGGGTGATGCTTACCACAAGTAGCAACCAATTCCTCTTTGATTTCTACCAAGAAAAAGAACTTCAAGCTTGGAGGTGCTTCAATGGTGGCGTCGGCAGCAAGAGCAAGAGGAAGAAGAAGAAGAGAAGAATGAAAAGGAAATGAGATGTATCTCATTTTATGTAATAATAAGTCAAATAAGTATTTTCCTTCTCTTTTTAACCCATACCTCTCTACCATAATAAGAAATAGCCAAGTGTCCCATAAACCCTCCCCACTTGCTGCCGAAAATGGGCTGCTGCTGCCCATGCTGAATACTTTTGATTTTTGTGGCCAATTACTAATTAACTCCCAATTTTTCCGAAAGTTCCAATTCTTTTTGCCCAAAAATAATTACCGAATTCCAAAATTAATGAAATTCGGACACAATCTTCAGAATATTATAACATTCACAGAACATTTTTCAAAAGTTCATTTACCATTCCGGAGTGTCCTACCGAGCTCGCTGAACCCGAACCAAAACCCGACGTGCGAGCGTGTCAACCTTAACCGAAATTCCGTCACTCCAAAATTCTATAAAAATACCCATAAATTCCATCTTAAATTATAACACAACTTACCCAAAAGCCGTCAGAAAATTTCCATCCCGAGCCCCGGGATTCCCGTCCCGAGCCCCGGGAGTCGCCCGGAACCGAACGTCCCGCCCCAAATATTAAACTCCACAACCACCTCCGGGACGTTTCCACGACTCCAAAACTGCAAACGGCTTCCCAAACTGAGGTCTCGAGAGCGCTACCGAGCCAGCTGTACGACCCGAGACGACCCCGACAACCCCGGCGCTTAAAAATATTTTCGGCGGAATCGTCCGGGGACCCACACGACCTCAAATACGGAAGGGTTCGCCAAAATGATACTCGGACAGGGCTCGGGAGCCGTCATAACCCCGAAAAATGTTACCCGCAGGCCAAAACCGGAGCCCCGGGTCACCCGGTCGCAACCCGCTCGGGGTGACCGTAACATTCTCCCCCCCTTAGAACTCTTGGTCCTCCAAGAGTAGCCTGAACCAACCAGACAAGTGTCGCTACCAACCAGAAATTATGAACATTCCTCTAACCCAGAACAATCGGACCACCGTACTGGTGCGGCGGGAGTGGTAGTTTAGACTACCATACAGAGCCTCACGGCGTCCCACCCTCCGGGTGCATCTTATTGCACCCCGAGACAGTTGCCGGTATTTCTACCAGACAACCCTGCATAAGATCGAACCTAAATCTAACCGATCCACAACAGGCTATCCTGGAAGATACCACATAAAACAGAAACAGTTGGGGGGGGTAAGGCCAACCTAACAACTTACTCTGGAAACTCATAATAACCGATATAACTCGGGGTAACTCGCCCCGCCTATCACATCTTACTGTTCCTCTGAACGGTGCTACCTCCAGTCAAATTCTATTACCAAACTCATATTCAAGAGCCCTACGGCGACGGTTCGTATAAGCAGGTGCTCGTCGCGGTTTTAATCCGCGCTGTAATAACTGATCTTTGCCGTAGACTCCTCAAAAGCTCGGGTCCCACTTAACCCCATCGACGCATCTGTCCAACAAGATGGTGTCTTACACCTCCCGTACAACACCTCATAGGGTGCCATGTCAAACGTAGTCCAAAGCAATTGTTGTATGAGAACTCTATCAAAGTAATCGCTAGTCCCAAACTCCTCCAAAATCCAAAGTACAGATTTGCAACATATCCTCCAATATCGAATCACCCGCTCCGATCCGCCCGTCCGTCTGTGGGTGATAAGTCGTATTCGGATGGAGTCGCGTGCCCAATGCTTCATGAAAAGCAATCCGTAACCGTCTGTAAAACGCGGATCACGGTCGATTCAATGGAGTCTCGGTGCTCCATGTAAACGTACAATCTCCCTGATGTAAAGCCGGGCAAGCTTCTCCAGAGGGTCTGTGACCCGAATAGGCAGAAAATGTACGCACTTTGTCAGCCGATCCACAAAAACCCAGATAGCATCATGATGAAACCGTGTCGGGCAAAGGCAAATGAAAGTCCATCATAACATTACCCCACTTCCAGCATCGGAATGGGCAAAGTCTGCAGTGTCCCCGCCGGTTCCTCGATGCTCACACCGCCGAGTGTGCCCTCTAAAATATCATTCCGTAACTCCCGATCCTCTCGGTACACAAAGGCGGTCTCGGAAGTATAGCAATCCTCGCCATATCAAACGTCGGTAACAAAGAACTCTTATCCACCCCAGATAATTCCTTCAACCCCGGATTTCTACCTCGCGCCTCGCGCACTCGTCAAGCCACTCGTAATGTATGGTAAGTGTAATAACCCGAGCACGCTCCCGTAGCTGCCCCATGTGCCAAAGGCATATCAAATCACTCTCCTCGATCGGTCACCAACATTTCCTCCCTTAATTAAGCCGGTATACTTCCTGCCAGAGCATCGGCAACCGTGTTGCCCTTGCCGAGATGTACCCGATACTACAATCATAGTCCTTAATGTATTCGAGACATCTGCGCTGTCTCATGCTAAGCTCCTTCTGTGTAAACAGATATTTCAGACTCTTATGGTCGGTAAGAATCTGAAATTTATTACCAAACAGATATTGATTCCAATGTTTCAGCGCATAACTATTATAGCCAACTCCGCATCATGTGTCAGTCAGTTCAGCTCATGCGGTCGCAGCTGCCTCGACCCATAAGCTACCACAAAACGCTCCTGCGCCAACACACCCCAAACCGGATGTGGAAGCATCCGTATAAATCACATACGGTAAGCTCGGATCTGGAAGAGTCAGAATCGGAGCGTTAGTCAACCGCCGCTTTCAACTCCTGAAAATTCCGCTCACACCTATCAAACCGTAAATACGGTTGACCCTTCTTGGTCAATCGCGTAAGCGGAGATGCTAGGATAGAACACCTGGTACAAACCTCGATAAAATCCTGCTAACCCCAGTGAAGCTCCCGAACTCCCGCACCGTGGTAAGTTGTTTCCAATCCCGAACTGCCCTCACCTACTCAATCCACGCATGCACCATACTCGGATATAATGTGTCCTTAAAAGTGACTTCCCGAATCCGTAACTCACACCGAGAATTTGGCATAAAGCTGATGTTCCCAAAGTGTCTGCAGAACCACCCTCGATGATCCCGATGCGAATCCTCATCCCGAGGATATATCGAATATCATCAATAAAAACCACCGTAAATGAGTCCAAGTACGGTCGGAACACCCGATGCATCGATCCATGAATGCGGCCGAGCATTGGTCAGCCCAAATGGCATGACCGCAATCTCTAAGTGTCCAAATCGGGTGCGGAAAGCAATCTTAGGTATATCTTCTTCCTTCACTCTAAGCTGAAAATACCCGGATCAGAGATCAATCTTTGAGAAAACCCTCAATCCCCGAAGTTGATCAAAAAGATCATTAATCCTCGGTAACGGATACTTATTCTTCCCAATAAGAGCATTCAACCGTCTGTAATCAATACAAAGTCAGAGTGTCCCATCATTCTTCTTAACAAACAAAACCAGAGCACCCCACGCTGAAGTGCTCGGTCGGACGAAACTCTTTTGCCGTGATTCCTCCAGCTTGCTTCTTCTACTCCCGCATCTCGAAATAGGCATCCGATAAGGAGGAATAGATATCGGAGCAAGACTGACCGCAAGTGGATGTCAAACACAATTCCCGCTCTTATGGTAATCCGGCAACTCCTCCGGAAATACCGCGGAAAATCTCGAACCAACGGTAACCCATCCAACTTCATCCTAATACCAGCTTCATTCAGATCATAGCATTCCCTACACCAACTATCGACACCTGATCCGAATCAGTAGCTCCTTATCGTGCGTGCGATAGTCAAACCAGCCGAGTCGTGAGAGGTAGTACCTCTCCGTAAACCATAATGGTACGGGTTGCACAACCAATGTGCACAGAATTCTTGGATAGCCAGTCCATCCCAAGAATAATATCATAGTTCTGCGTGTCAAAACCAACAAATCCGATACTATCGATGTCCGCCTACGATGTCGTACAACCCCGAACCATCTCATTAGAAAACAGAAACCGACTCCCAGCAGTTTTTACTAAGTACATTTGAGGCAAAGTACTAACAATGATACGAGATGTAACACATTTCGGTGTTACAATGGGAATAAATGTTCCCGTATCCAATACCGCACGAACCGATACCTCATTCGGAAATATAATACCTTACGTAACTTCCCGCCGACTCAAGCCTCCCCGCCGGCTAGTGCCTATCTCGCTAACTAGGTCCTCCTCGATAACCGTGGCCTCCTTTCGAGAAAGGAAAACCCGCCCCGCTCGGTTGCCGTGACGGAGGGTGGCTGAAGCCGCTATCGCCGCCGAGGTCTCGGGCCACCCATCTCAAACCCACGCCGCGGCGCGTTGGGCTGTACTTGAGACTATGAACGCCGAAGACTGCCAAAACCCTGCCCTACAAGAAGAGGGCAATCCCGCACCCAAAGAGTGTCGACTGCAACGTAAACATCGGCCCTCCCGCCGGTAACAAAGTCGACCGGAGTGATACCTACCGCAAATCAGACAAGGTCGTGCCGGTGGTGCTCCTCTCTACCTCTACTAAATTGCCCAGTGCCTGCTCGGCCATCCAGAAATCTGCCGGGTCCCCGCCGCATGGAACCCCTCCGTACTCCCCTGACCTCATTGCAAGGTGAGACGACTCTCAACCTCCTCTTGTTCGAGGAGTTGAGCCCTAATAACCGCTTCCCGAAACAAAGTAATGTCTAAAGGTCTCAAAACCCACCTGAACTCGGGGCGCAGTCAACGAATAAACCTCTTGGCCTTCTATTCTTCCATACCTTGATACCACGGTACATAGTAAACCAGCCGATCAAACTCTCACTCAAACTTTCCGACAATCTTGTCTCCCTGATGAAGCTCATCGAACTGTGCCTTACGCAGATCCCTGGCTACATCCCCGCTGCACTGCTGGGGAAAATTGTAGCCTGCCCCAGGAGTTTGTCAACTGCTGCAAACCAATTCTCTACTACCCTGCACTTTCTCGGTCATTGAACCTCGGGGGGGGGGGGTTCAAAATCTAAAACCTCTCCAAAAGTCTGACCTCGCCAGACTGGTGCCCCAGATCTCCTCGTCGTTAACAGGACCGACGAGAAGTCTAGGTGTCGTAGTGACCACCCTTGTCAGAGTCACTCACTTACCGATCCCAAAACTATGGCGAGCAGTGGCTTAAGTCTCGCTATCAGCACCTAATCAAAATGCCCCTACTGTGGCATAATCAGATCTTCCCCGCCATCGCCGCCTCCGAACCAGCTAGGCTGGCGGTAATACCAATTCGAGAGGGGTCCCTACGACCACTAAACCTCGGGCGGTGAGTGTGGTTGTTCGCACTCGGGTTACACCGAACCCGTATCCTATTCCACGGAGGTGTGGGATCCCAGCCCCACCCTCCGGTATCAAAACACGTTGTCAACGCGTGTTAACCATATCTCCAAAATTTCAGACCAAACAGAGTCCAGACAAAAATCGGTCACTCCTAATCTCTACAGAAGCTAGCAGCAGTTTTCTAAGGCTCTGTAGTGCAATGCAGTATTTGACACGTGGTTACTTCTCGAATGATAAAATCATGCATTTCACGTAATCACGTAAGCTTCATGCTTATTTCACCAAATCTTTTCCTAACACACAATTTTACGTACCAAACTTTTCCACAATCCCCTTACTCGTAATACTTTTACCGTAATCCGTAAATCCCGAGTTCAAATCTGCAACTATCGTGATAACTTGAAGGATCAACTTTGTTCCACAATTTTATTTTGAAGTGGTTCAAGTAAGGAGGTGGCCAATCTCCGTACCAAACCATTCTAAAATAAAATGTACAACAATAGTCGTCACTACAAGTCACCACTGACGACCAATATGGTCACTTACCTGCTCTGATACCAACTTGTCACCGCACGCCGCCCGAGACGCCGGAAGCGGAAGCCGGAATGGAAAGGAGTGGCAGGTCCATCGAGACCCGCCGCGCGTAGCGGACCCGAAAACGGAAAGATTGTGGAAGCAAACTAACGGAAATTTCATGAGTATAACCAAAATAAAATGCAACCATACAATTCATGCATCAGCAACAGAGTAAGCCTCGCCCTCCGTGGACGAGTGCTTACGCACCAAACATAGATACATATAGAGTTCACAGAACCTAGGGTATCTAGCAAGCGCCAAGCGCCGTAACATGCAATGTAATGTAATATACACATACTTATACGATCATCGCAATCATCCGTAAAATATGCACATGCAACTACAGAGCCGACCCTAGGCCTAAACGTCAAAATACCTCGCGCGGGATTCAGACCAAGTAGACAAAATCCCAGCCCGCAAGGTACTGCTGCTGCTCAACCCAACCAAGGCAGAAGCCTCACGGAAACCAACTCCGCTAGTTGTTTACCAAGTCTACCTGAAATCCAAAAACAGAACCCAAAAAGGGTGAGTCCTAAAAGGACCCCGTAAGGGATTTGGGGTAAGATAAGCATATGTAACCCTGCAAAACAGAAAGATAGCAATATACGTAATATATGCAATGTAATACGTAACATCGTGCATGTAATAAAACAGATCGAATATCAAGGATGTGCGATACTAAATCGCCATAAACCCTTATAACCAATCGTAACGGCAGCCTCCTCTAAGGGAGTCGAAGCCGAAGCTATTACGAAGCATGGTGCACCACTGGGTAGCGAACCCTCAACTGCCGTAGGGTTAATGCATGCAGTATGCCATAAGGCATACTCCTACAAATTACGTAACGTACCTTAAAGCGTAAATTTCCAAATACCCGCAAAATGTAAGTGCTACAATACATACACCTACAGACTACGTAATATGCCTTAGGCATATAATACCGTAATACCGCAGTAATGTAAAATGAAACTAAACATACACCTATCTTACCAAAAATAGCGTAACCAAACCCTTACCTCACAATTCCAGAGTATTTGACCGGCTCGACGATTTCCAAACCACGACCCGAAACCCGAAACCTCTCTTTTTCTAACTTCCGGACCTCGAATCTGTCATTTCAAGTTGAATTAGCAACCTTACCAACCACACTACCAAACTACACCCCGACCCCAAAACCGAAAATCCGGCTGCACTTCCGTAAAATTCCAGATTTTCACAGAAACGTCAGAATTCAGAACCAACCTAGACAAAGCAAGATTACACATTGACAAACATCATACAACAAGCAAAACTGATCAAATCCAACCTTAAACCCTTCATTACCCGCCATTTTCCGATAATCCCGCTTAATTGTAACTTTTCCATTTCTTAACCGAATTCAACATTTCAAACTTCCATCCACTCCCAAATTCAAGCCCAACACCATATTAACATCCAATTCAACCAAAATGAACCTCCAACATTGAAAAAGAACCATTCCAAGATTTCGGTTCCTAACCAACTTTTCATCCAACTTCCAATTTAATCCATTCAAGCTACCAAACAACCATTCTAACCACCAATTTCATTTCTAAACCATGAATGCTATCCAATTGCACCCAAACAACAAAATCCATCATGAACATACACTTAACCAATTCGGCCAAAAGGGGGTTTTCACCTCAACTTGTTTTCCATCAAATTGAATCCATACATAAGCTTAGAATCATGCTAGAACTAACATACTTGAAGCATGAAACAAGATAACAACCACACACCATTTTGGAAAATCTTCCATAAATTCGGCCATAACAAGTTCTTCACCCAAGATGTGTTTTCCAAAATCCAACACTTGATTAACACTCTCCTACAACCCAAGAACAACATACTAAAACATGGGAGGAAGAGAATCATCCTAGCTTATAGCTAAGAACAAACCCAACATTTGCCAAAACTTCTCTTTTCACCACTAATCTTCAAAACTAACAAGAAAAGAGGAGAAGGGGTGATGCTTACCACAAGTAGCAACCAATTCCTCTTTGATTTCTACCAAGAAAAAGAACTTCAAGCTTGGAGGTGCTTCAATGGTGGCGTCGGCAGCAAGAGCAAGAGGAAGAAGAAGAAGAGAAGAAATGAAAAGGAAATGAGATGTATCTCATTTTATGTAATAATAAGTCAAATAAGTATTTTCCTTCTCTTTTTAACCCATACCTCTCTACCATAATAAGAAATAGCCAAGTGTCCCATAAACCCTCCCCACTTGCTGCCGAAAATGGGCTGCTGCTGCCCATGCTGAATACTTTTGATTTTTGTGGCCAATTACTAATTAACTCCCAATTTTTCCGAAAGTTCCAATTCTTTTTGCCCAAAAATAATTACCGAATTCCAAAATTAATGAAATTCGGACACAATCTTCAGAATATTATAACATTCACAGAACATTTTTCAAAAGTTCATTTACCATTCCGGAGTGTCCTACCGAGCTCGCTGAACCCGAACCAAAACCCGACGTGCGAGCGTGTCAACCTTAACCGAAATTCCGTCACTCCAAAATTCTATAAAAATACCCATAAATTCCATCTTAAATTATAACACAACTTACCCAAAAGCCGTCAGAAAATTTCCATCCCGAGCCCCGGGATTCCCGTCCCGAGCCCCGGGAGTCGCCCGGAACCGAACGTCCCGCCCCAAATATTAAACTCCACAACCACCTCCGGGACGTTTCCACGACTCCAAAACTGCAAACGGCTTCCCAAACTGAGGTCTCGAGAGCGCTACCGAGCCCGCTGTACGTCCCGAGACGACCCCGACAACCCCCCGGCGCCAGAAAAATATTTTCGGCGGAAACGTCCGGGGGACCCACACGACCTCAAATACGGAAGGGTTCGCCAAAATGATACTCGGACAGGGCTCGGGAGCCGTCTGAACGCCGAAAAAACGTGACCCGCAGGCCAAAACCGGAGCCCCGGTCACCTTGGCCGCAACCCGCTCGGGGTGACCGTACCTACTATTGTCTGGCCTAAGGTGCCTCGCCCCTCGAATGCTCGCTGCTCCATGAATGATGCTACAACTCCAAGCTTTCTCCACCATTTTTTGATCTTCAATAAACACTTGAAGTCCTCTTGCTTGAATCCTCTTTGAAAGACCTTGAGATTCCACAATTTGCTCTTCCATCTCAGGTATTTTTCTCATGAGGAAAATTGCTTCCTTAACCTTCTTAGCCCTAGCTCTTGTCATTGGTTCTCCAAGATTGTTCAGAGGGATAGGGGTGCTTTGATGGGCATGAGAGCTTGAGCTTCCTCTACACTTGGTTCCTTGAAGCTTGCAGAGGATTCTCTTAAAAATAAAAAAAGAATCCTAATGATTCATGGGTGGGGCATCCAAAAATCAGTATGCATAAAAGACATTGTACGTAGAGGTATGGTCAGAACCTAGTATGTGGCAAAAGATGATCAACCGATTGTTGATATACCGGGGTCCCTTCTAAAAGATCATGCGGATTCGATTTGTATCCTCGAAGTACAATAGGAAAAGATTATCCCAATTGTTCGGAGTGGCTTGCCGCACTTGGAAGACGACTTGATCATGCTAGGCCACGCGGAGAGCCGTGACATGGAACTCCAGTTGGATCACCTTGGCCGTTAAGCGAGCTTCCACTGTCGGCTTTGATAAGCCAACGTGACCTAAACGACATTGTCCTCATCCTTGGACATCACAAGAAACTTGTTGTCGAACTCCTCCATGAAAGGTGGGAGACAACAAAATCGGAAGAATTGATGGCGGTAGAACAGGTGCCGCACCAAACCCTAGCAGGGAATATGTGCCTAGACGACACTAGGAAATTTGGTAGGAATTTGGTTTTCTAAGTACAACACTTCTCTGGATTACTAGCAACGATTTAGTTCTACTGCATCAATTTATAAGACACATGTAGTACACATTTCGAATTTGACATTGAGTTTCTCGGGTCTATGAACCTCAATACGACAATACCGAATTAACCATTAAGCAACTTTCATATTTCCTTTCCTTTTCTGCCCTATCTTCCCTTTTGAACAATGGGATGGACGTGTTTATTCTGCATCAAATTAATACATATTTTTGTTGTAGCTGGATAGACCAGTTTACATAGAACTGTTTATTTAAGAAGAAATTTTTAAGGAGAATAACAAAAGAAGAAATTTTGGAGGACATGATCTATCTATTATTTCAATTATGACAGATGAATTGCGGACAGCAAGAGAAGCTTGTGATTTTTCGGCTGATGTTCGGGAGCTCACAACAAATATGCAAACTAAATGTGACAAATGTGCAACTTATACTTGTCATTTGCTCCAGTTCAACCTTGAGAAATCATATTGTATACCAGAGTATATTTGTTGCTGTGTAAGTTGACTTGAACCGCCATTTGCAGTTGGTACTCTGTATTGCATTTTGGCTGTTAAAGTTGATTCATGATGACGATGTTAGTATACCAGGAATTGGTATTGCTTGTTAGCTTGTAAATAGAGTAATGGTCTTGACAATATATATGTAAACTTATAATTTTCTTGGGATTTTTCTTTCTGGTTCTTTTCCTCCATTATAAATTTTTGAACCAGACTTGATTGGGGAAGCATTGCACTTTGCTTCCTCAACCTTGGTTACAATAAAATTAATAAAATATAAAATAGTTTTTTTCTGAAAAAAATGGTTTATTCTACATTATTGTAATAAGACTAGTGGAACTTTCATCATTACTCTCTTTCAAAACTCATTATCACCCCTCAAACCCACTTCACAGGTTCTTTGAGTGAAAGTATTTGTAAGGGTAAAAGTGGATCAAAATAAAATAAAAATGGAAAAAGACCATTTCAATTGAGACAAAAATATTTTAATTTTGTGACAACACATTTGAGATGGAGAGAGAGATGTTAGAAGACTGGGATGACTGAAAAGAAAAGAAAAGTTATAATGGGGTTTGTTTGGAGATCCTAAACTAAGTGGATGGCTAAAACTGGCATTTGCCTCTAAATTAGTAACTTCCCTATAACAGATGACAGAGTCACCGAGGCTGAGGAAGGTGGTTTTCTTTCAGACACAAGAACTCGACGCGTCCCGAAAAAAATGGGAGACTTGAACAAAATCAGGAGGCCTGGCCATTTTTAGGGGAGTCGATTCAGATCAGTGATGAAAAGGGGGATGGCGAGGCAAATCTTGGGGGAGGTTCCAATGAATTCGCGAGGACAAGAGGAGGCGGAGGTGTCGAGATTTTGGGCAGGAACGCAAGAGCGAGCTTCGGTGTTGATTCGAGGCAGAGCTCGATTTGCGATCAGTCTTAGTGACTCAGTTGTGTTTGGCGAGGATCGAGACTCACCTCGGATTTCTCGGCGAAAAGGAAAGAGGAACGCAGACACAAGACCAATTTGATCGTCCGATGCGATGTGGTGAGAGGGAGACGGTCACTAGCGAGGCGGAGACCGAACGGTGGTGAGGCTGAATCGTTGAGAAGCGAAGCCGGTGACAAGATTCCGGCAAGCGCGAGCGGGAGTTTCAACGTAATAGGTTATGGAGGCACTCCACTTCTCCTTTGCCCATTTTCACCACCATTTTGAGGTCCATTTTTTCCATTGGCAGCATTGTTGCCACCTTGTGGTGAGTCATTGTTCCCATCTCCGTTGTCTAGTACCACTCCCGGTCCTTGCGGACCATTGTTGTTGTTCTCTTCCATCCCCTGATACTGATTCAAAGTTCCCAACCTCAATAACCTCATACACAATTGATCAACCTATAGCCAAAGTCACTAGAAAAAACGACACTACGTAGAGAAAACACGTTTACCGCGGCGTTTACCTCGGCGTTTACTGCGCACTAGGCCGCAGTAAACGTGTTTACTATGGCCTCCGCCGCGGTAAATCCACATACATTCTACGTGGTACACTACCCAAGCAAATGCGTCCTCGCATCACATCAGAATCTGACAAGCCCCTACAGGTCTCGCCATCGCGGTCTCAAGTCTCGCCTGCGCGAGGACTCGCCCTCACGGCTTCACAGTTCGCCTTCGCGAGGTCTCACCCTCACGGTCTCAAGTCTCGCCTGCGCGAGGTCTCGCCCTCGCGGTCTCCCAGCTCGCCTTCGCGAGGTCTCACCCTCACGGTTCTCGTCTCGCCTGCGCGAGGTCTCGCCCTCGCGGTCTCTCAAGTCTCGCCTGCGCGAGGTCTCACCCTCGCAGGTCTCAAGTCTCGCCTGCGCAAGGTCTTGCCCTCGTAGGTCTCAAGTCTCGCCTTCGCGAGGTCTCGTCAGAGGCAAGTGGGCTCCGCCTCGACTCGAAGACAACGAAGAATATGTCTCAAATATATATATACATATCCAAAACATGATCGACCTATATGCATGCGATTCTGACTACAGAGCCAGTATTCAAAATCCTATAAATACCTAGCGCGGAATCTGAAGCGACCTCCGCACGTGGTACTGCTGCTGCAACCCAACCTCAAAGTGAAGAAGCACCGCGGAACCTCTACTCCGCCGGTTGCTTGTCAGGACGGCCTGAAAGTGGTAAACAGATAAAAGGGTGAGTCCTCGAAAGGACCCAGTAAGGGCTTAAGGTAAAAGTGCAGTTTGCCCGTGGCAACAATGCGAACTGCAAAAGCAGATTATCACAACATATACATATACATACGAACATAAAACATAAAGCAAATCAGAATCCACCATATGCGGTCCAACCGCGAGCGACCATGTAACGACAGCCCTCGAAGAGGTCGAATATACTGGTCGAGCAGAGCAGATAGCACGGTACCGGTGGGTCGCGATCCCCAAACTGTCGTAGGGTCACGCAGGCAAGTATCGGCACTCCTGGTGCGGATACGCGAGAATGTCGGCACCCCCGGTGCGGACACAGGCAATGTCGGCACTCCCGGTGCGGATACGCAGAACAGAATCAAGGAGTACCCGTGGTCTCTCCAACCACACGGCCTCGCCACAGAATCAGAACATATAAATAAAGCATACAAACACAGCAGAGATATCATACCTGATAACACATATGGAGCAGAACAAACGTACATTTTACCAAGTTAAGCCCTTACCTCAGAAGCGCTGCCCCGCAGCCCAACACTCGTGAAAATCCCGACTCCCGACCGAAATGCACAACTTGGCTCCTACGGATCCGCGCTACTCCACCAATACGTAATCAAGCTGGATAACCATAGTTGAGTCGAACACATCCAAATAACCCCGAAAGAAATTTCGCAAAAACCCGCAATTTCCCGGAAAATTCCACAGAAAGCTCGGTTTTACAAACCGAGCACGAACATTGCTATTCATTTGAACATTTTGACCCTTAACCAATTTTTCACCACACTTCCAAATCAAACCATTCAAGCTTCCAAATAATCATATTAATCACCAATTCCACTTCCTAAGCATGCTTACTAACCAATTACACCAAAATCAACAAAACCCCTTCACTTATCAATTCGGCCAAAGAGGGGTTTCCTCACCCAACCTCCATTTCAATCCAAACAAAGTTCCATTAGCTCTTTTTAATCACCAATTACAATTATTAAGCAAGATTGCCAACCAATTGCATCAAAATCAACAAACCCCTTCCTTAATAATTTCGGCCAAAATGGGGGATTCCTACCCAACAAGTTTTCCATCAAATTGAAACCATAGATAGCCTTAGAATCATGCTAGGAACAACATATCTCAAGCATGATTCAAGAATACAAACACACACAATTTTAGAAATTTCCCATAATTTCGCAAATTGGGGTTTTTCCATCCAAGGAGTTTTTCCAAAATTTAACACTTGATTCTCACTCCCTACAACCCAAGAACAACATACTAAAAGATGGAAGCAAGAGAATCATCCTAGATGGTAGTCATGAACAAACCCGTCATTCACAAATCTCTCTCTTTTTCCGTTCAAAACTTGTTTTCAACAAGGAAAGAGATGAAGAGAGGAGCTTACCACTTAAAGGATCCGATTTCTTGTTGATTTCATCCAAGAGATGAAGAATCCAAAGATTGGAGAAGATGGAGGATATGGCGGCGACGAAGCTGAGAAATTTAAGAAGAAGAAGAAGATTTGAAATTAAAACAGCTCCTGTACTCTTTCCTCAATCCTTTTAAACCTCTTCCCTTTCCATCTTTAATATGGGCTTGACAAGTGTCCTTTCCCCTTTCCATCTTTAATATGAGCATGACAAGTGTCCCTTCCCCTTTGGCCAACACTTAAGAGTCATCATTATCCACCCAAAAATCTGAAATTTGGCTAAGTCATGCCTTCTTCGGGAGAAGGCCCATGCCTTCTACGGGAGAGGGCCTCCTGCCTTTTACGGGAGAGGGCCTCCTGCCTTCTACGGAAGAGGGCCTATGCCTTCTACGGAAGAGGGCACTATGCCTGCTACGGCAGAGGGCACTATGCCTGCGGGAGAGGGCACCATGCTCTGCTACGGGAGAGGGCACCATGCACTGCTACGGGAGAGGGCACCATGCTCTTTCTACGGGAGAGGGCACTATGCCTTCTACGGGAGAGGGCACCATGCACTGCTACGGGAGAGGGCACCATGCCTGCTACGGAGAGGGCACCATGCTCATACGGGAGAGGGCACTATGCTGCTACGGAGAGGGCACTATGCCTTCACAGGCGACGTCCGCCCAAAAATATTTTATAGCGTAGAAAGCTCAGGACGTTCCCACGATTCCAAAACCGCAAGCGGTTTTCCAAACTGAGCTCTCAAGAGTGCTACCGAGCCCGCCAGTATGCGTCCCGAGGCGACCCGACAACCCCGGCGTCGGAAAAATATTTTCGGCGGAAACGTCCGGGGGACCCACACGACCTCAAATACGGAGGGGTTCGCCAAAATGATACTCGGATAGGGCTCGGGAGCCGTCTGAACGCCGAAAAACGTGACCCGCAGGCTAAAACCGGAGCCCCGGGTCACCCGGTCGCAACCCGCTCGGGGTGACCGTAACATCCTCCCCCCCTTAGGACTCTTGGTCCTCCAAGAGGGCATCAAACGCCGATCTTGCTCGGGTATCGCTCTCGATGTCTGCTCGGTTTCCCAAGTCGCTTCCCGGTCCGTATGATGTGACCACTGAACCTTGACCATGGGAATCAACTTGCTTCGGAGTTTCCGAGTATCGCGTCCCAGAAAGGCAATCGGTACCTCCTGATACGACAAATCAGGCTCCAGCTGAACCTCCTCCACTGGAATCGCTCGAACCGGATCCAAATGCACTTCTTCAACATGCGGCGTGAAAACGCGTTGTGCACCGCAACATGCTCGGAGGTAGAGCCAACTGTAGGCCAATCTGCCTATCCGCTCCGTAATCTCGTGCGGTCCGATATACCTTGGGGCCAACTTACCCCGTCTGCCGAATCTTGTCCCCGAATCGGCGCCACCTTGACCAAACCACATGCGCCCACCTCAAACTCCAAGTCTCTGCGTCGCTTTGTTAGCATATGAGGTGGTGCGGTCGTTCTCTGTCTTCAACCGCGCCTGAATCATATTGATCTTTTCTGTAGTCTCCTCAATAAGCTCGTGACCCAGGCTCAATCTGTCGACGCCTCGGTCAGCGGTGCGGTGTCATGCACCGTCGTCCATCTGCGCCTCAAATGGTGCCATGCCGATGGTACTGATAATCGTTATTATATGAAAATTCTACCAACGGCAGCTGTTTGTCCCAATCCCTCGAAATCCAAAGTACGGCTCCGCGGCATATCCTCAGAATCTGAATCACCCGCTCCGAGTGACCGTCGGTTTGGGGATGGTAAGCTGTACTCGGATGGAGTCGCGTGCCCGATGCCTTATGAAAGGCGCCCCGAAATGTGCGGTAAATCGCGGATCCCGATCGACACAATGGAGTCTCGGTACTCCATGTAACCGCACAATCTCTCGATATACTGATGGGCAAGCTTCTCCAGAGTCTGTCATCCGGATTTGGCGAAAGTGAGCACACTTCGTCAAGCGGTCCACGATAACCCGGATGGCATCGTGGTGAGACCGGGTCGAGGTAGTGCGGTCGAGAAAATCCATCGTAATGTTGCCCCACTTCACATGGAATGGGCAAAGTCTGTAACGTCCTGCCGGTTTCGATGCTCCACCTTCACCCGGCGACAAGTGGCACACTTAGACACATGTGTGGCAATGTGTCTCCGCATACCCGGCCACCGAAATGGGTACGCAAGTCTGATACATCTTCTCGCTACCGGGATGAATGCTCAATCGACTCGAATGTGCCTCAGTCAAATTTCATCCCGTAGTGCTCGATCCTGGCACATACAACCGATCTCTCAAGTACAGTGGCCCTGCATGCATCTTGAAACGCTGGTAGCAGATGCCCCTTTGTCCTCTCCGGATAGCCTCTTCAGCTCTGGATCCCTCTCCTGTGCCTCTCGCACTCTGTCCAACCACTCCGAGAGAATGGTCAAAGTATATACCTGAGCCTGCTCCCAGTGCTCCCACCGGTGCCACAGGCACACTAGATCATTCTCCTCAGTCCGATCCTCAGTACTACCCCCTCTGACCACGCCAGTGTACTTCCTACTCAGAGCATCGGCCACTGTATTACCTTTGCCCTCGGTGTACTCGATGGTGCAATCGTAGTCCTTGATGTACTCGAGCCACCTGCGCTGCCTCATGTTCAACTCCTTGAATGAGCAGATATTTCAGACTCTTATGATCTGTGAAAATCTGAAATTTGCTGCCGAGTAGGTAGTGCCTCCATTGCTTCAGGCGCATAGATCACCGCAGCCAACTCAAGATCATGCGTAGGATAGTTACGCTCATGCGGTCGAAGGCTGTCGCGACCCATAAGCTATCACGTTCCGCCCCTGCATCTAATCACATCCCAACCGGGACCTAGATGCTTCCGTGTAGATCACATCAGGTAGACTCGGGTCGGGTAGAACCAAGATGGTTGCGTTGGTCAACTGTCGCTTCAGCTCTGAAAGTTCCGCTCACACTTCTCGACCACACAAATGGCTGCCCTTCTTGGTTAGGCTGCGTAAGCGGGAAGCCAAAACGGAAAACCACTGGCACAAACCGTCGGTAGTAGCTTTGCTAACCCCGAAAACTCACGATCTCCCGTACCGAGGTTGGCTGCCTCCACTCCTGTACCGCCTTAACTTTCTCGGGATCCACTGCCAAACCGTGCTCACCGATGATATGCCCCAGAAAAGACACCTCTCGGATCCAGAAGTCACACTTTGAGAACTTAGCGTAAAGCTGGTGTTCCCAAAGTGTCTGCAGAACAATCCTCGGATGCTCCGGTGTAAATCCTCATCCCGAGTAAATCGAATGTCATCGATGAACACTACCACAAATGAGTCCAGATACGGCCGGAACACTCTGCTTCATCATATCCATAAACGCAGCTGGTGCATTAGTCAAACCAAAGCGGCATCACCGTATACTCATAATGCCCATACCGCGTCACGGAAAGCTGTCTTTGGAATGTCCTCCTCCTTCACCCGCAATCGAAAGTACCCGATCGCGGATCGATCTTGAAAAGATCTTCGCACCTCTCAGGTGATCAAAGAGATCATCGATCCTCGGCAATGGGTACTTGTTCTTGATGGTGATGGCGTTCAGCCGTCTATAATCGATACACAATCGGAGTGACCCATCCTTCTTCCTAACAAGCAAGCTGAGCACCCCATGGTGAAGTGCTCGGGCGGATGAAGCCCTTCTCCTGCAGTTCCTCTAATCGCTTCTTGACTCCACCATTTCCACTATCGGCATCCGATAAGGTGGAATGGAAATGGGAGTAGAACCGGTTGCAAGCTGGATCTCAACGTGATCTCCGCTCTGGTGGCATCCCGGGCAAGTCCTCCGGAAATACCTGCGGAAAATCTCGGACGACTGGAATCTTATCCAGCTCCAACCGTGTATCAGACGGGTTCAGACCGTAATACTCCTCCGAATCCACTATCGGGACCTGATCCAGAACCTGCAGCTCCATGCTGGTCCTGACCATCTTCGTCCCATCTGAACCTGAGAGGGGTAACACCTCTCCAGAAACCGTAACACTACGGTTGGCACAGTCAATATGCACGGAATTCTTGGACAGCCAATCCATCCCAAGAATAACATCATACTTCGGTGTGTTCAACACCAGCAGATCTGACATAATCCGGTGACTGCCAATGGATAGCACGCAGTCCCGTACCATCTCATTGGCAGCGGCCGACTCGGCCGTCTTCACCATGAAGACGCTCGGAAGTCCACCGGTAGTCGGTGGAGTGACTCGACACACTACGTACCACAATCGAAGCGGACGCCTTGATATCAAACGATTGCACGAATAGGTGTATCGTTCGAAGTAATGTACCTTGGAGTGCCCAGCTGCGAAGTCTCTCACGCTCAATCAAACACTCGACTGCTCCGGCCTGCGTGGTGGAGGCTCACGCTGTGAGGTCTCACCCGCTCCACTGGAATACACGTCCTACTCCAGGCTCTTTGTGGCGGAGGGTGGCTGGTCTGATCGTCTCTGCGGCTGTGATGGCCTCGGTCCGCCCCTCTGTGAACCGCGCCCCGGGCGCGTTAGGCTGAAACCGAGGCTGCGGACGTGTAGCACTGCTTTGGACCCTGTCCCGGCGTCGAGAGGACAATCACGAATCCAATGATCGCTAGACCCACATCGCAGACAACGTCCCATTGCTGTAACATGGCCGGCCGGGGTGCTGCCCTCCACAACTCGCGCAGGTCGGAACGGCCGGCGTAGTCCTGCTGCCTCTGCTGCTCTGCCCAGACCTGCCTGATCTACCTGAAGACCTCGCTGAACTCTGCGTGCAGAGCCCTCCCTCTGTCACCTTTGGGTCGGTGTGGTAGGTACCGACTCTCAACCTCCTCTGCTCGAGGAGGCTGGGCCTTCTGCACAGCCTCGTGGTAGGAAGTGATATCCAGAGGCCTCAGAGCCCACCTGTACTCCGGGCGTAGGCGGCGAATGAACCGCTTGGCCTTCTCCTGCTCCATGCCGTATTACTGTGGCACGTAGCGGACCAATCGGTCAAACTCCCGCTCATACTCTGCTCTGATCCGAGTCCCTGCTCCAGATCATCGAGCATGCTCGACGGAGGTCCCTGACGGCATCCCCAATATTTTGCTGATGGAAGTAGTAGGCAAACTGCTCCCAGTCGAGTCCGAATCATGCCCCCATCACGTCTTGCCTCGGCTCTCGACGGCCACGAGGCCCCTCCACCAATGATCTGCACTGTCCTGCCCAGTTGAACGTGGCCAACGAAACTCTAACCTCGGATGGAAGGTGTAGCCTCCCAAGGAGCTTGTCAACCCCGCAAACCATGCCTCGGCCGCCTCGGGTCCTCCACGGCCGTTGAACCTCGGGGGTTCAAGCGCTGAAACCGCTCCAGTCTGATCTCATCGGGCGGCGTCTCGGCTCTTCCGTCGGTGGTGGGACCGGCGAGAACTCTCGGACCTGCGCAGATCTCCCTCCTCGGAATCACCATCCTGCTGATCCTGCGCCCGAGGTGGCTGCTGCCCACCTCTGTCTGCTGTCTCCGGCTGTGGCCTGTCCGGCCCTCCCTGTGCCCAGGGCCGCTGCCCCGAATCCATTTGGGCTGGTACTACGGTACTCGATGGCTGCTGAACTGACCCAACACCTGTAGTATATCAGGAGCGGGTCCCTCAGACTGCTGATCACTCGGGGGGGGTGTGTGTGACTGCTCAGATCCCGGGTTTCTCTGAACCCGCCTTCTAACCCTTGGAGGTGTGGGATCCCGGTCCCGACCCTCCTGTTCTTGCTCACGCTGGCGGCGTGTTCTAGCCATACCTAAAAATGGATCAACCCAAAACCATATAATCTCAATAATAAACTTTCTCCTCCTAAGCTAGCGGCAGATTCTATGGCTCTGTAGTGTAATGCAATGCATGATGCAAGGATTCTTTTCGAATCCCGAAACTAAATAATAAACCTTAACATTGAATCAGATCATGCTTATAATCACGGAATCACTTCATATAGCACCCACACCTTCCATAATGCTCCAAGGAACCGCCACCGCTCCACACGCATTCCGAAATGGTTCAAATAAGGAGTTGATCGGGCTCCGTGCGAACCACTCGAATGAGGTGTAAACCCGATAACTTGCCCTTCGAAGTCATTACTTGTAAAGCTTACCCATGAACTAGCATGACTTGCCTTCCACAACCCATACTTTAACTAACCATGCTTTACCTCTTGGGTCACTTCGACCCGACCTGCTCTGATACCAACTTGTCACAGCCTCCCCGCCCGGTTGCGGAGGCGGAGCCGGCCGCGACATCGGAAACAGGAATTACAGCGGAAAACGCGGCAGCGGAGCTTCGAGCTCAAATACAGAATCGTTGAGTAACAACTAGCAACCTAAAACTCATACAAGGCAAGCATGCTTAACCATCTTACTTCTACCACACATGCAGTTCATGGTATGCTAACATCAGTTATCGCCATCAGCACGAAACACCGAGTCCGAGACAAACCAAATCTATGTAGGCAAGTCGGGCTCCGCCTCGACTCGAAGACAACAACAGAATATGTCTCAAATATATATATACATATCCAAAACATGATCTGACCTATATGCATGCGATTCTGACTCTGAGCCGTATTCAAAATCCTATAAATACCTAGCGCGGAATGCAGGCGACCTCCGCACGTGGTACTGCTGCTGCAACCCAACCTCAAAGTGAAGAAGCACCGCGGAACCTCTACTCCGCCGGTTGCTTGTCAGGACGGCCTGAAAGTGGTAAACAGATAAAAGGGTGAGTCCTCGAAAGGACCCAGTAAGGCCTTAAGGTAAAAGTGCAGTTTGCCCACAGGGCAACAATCTGAACCTGCAAAACAGATTATCACAACATATACATATACATACGAACATAAAACATAAAGCAAATCAGAATCCACCATATGCGGTCCAACCGCGAGCGACCATGTAACGAGCGGCCCTCGGAAGAGGTCAGAATATACAGATCGAGCAGAGCAGATAGCACGGTACCGGTGGGGTCGCGATCCCCAAACCGTCGTAGGGTCACGAGCAGTATCGGCACTCCTGGTGCGGATACGCGAATGTCGGCACCCCTTCGGTGCGGACACGGCAATGTCGGCACTCCCGGTGCGGATACGCGAATGCAGAATCAAGGAGTACCCGTGGTCTCTCCAACCATACGGGCCTCGCCACGAAATCGAACATATAAATAAAGCATACAAACACAGCGGAGATATCATACACGATAACACATATGGAGCGAGAACAAACGTACATTTTACCAAGTTAAGCCCTTACCTCGAAGCGCTCGCAGCCCACACTCGTGAAAATCCCGACTCCCGACCCGAAATGCACAACTTGGCTCCTACGGATCCGCTACTCCACCAATACGAATCAAGCTGGATAACCATAGTTGAGTCGAACACATCCAAATAACCCCGAAAGAAATTTCGCACAAACCCGCACTTTCCGGAAAATTCCACGAAGCTCGGTTTTACAAACCGAGCACTGAACATTGCTATTCATTTGAACATTTTGACCCTTAACCAATTTTTCACTACACTTCCAAATCAAACCATTCAAGCTTCCAAATAATCATATTAATCACCAATTCCACTTCCTAAGCATGCTTACTAACCAATTACACCAAAATCAACAAAACCCCTTCACTTATCAATTCGGCCAAAGAGGGGTTTCCTCACCCAACTTCCATTTCAATCCAAACAAAGTTCCATTAGCTCTCTTTAATCACCAATTACAATTATTAAGCAAGATTGCCAACCAATTGCATCAAAATCAACAAACCCCTTCCTTAATAATTTCGGCCAAAATGGGGGATTCCTACCCAACAAGTTTTCCATCAAATTGAAACCATAGATAGCCTTAGAATCATGCTAGGAACAACATATCTCAAGCATGATTCAAGAATACAAACACACACAATTTTAGAAATTTCCCATAATTTCGGCAAATTGGGGTTTTTTCATCCAAGGAGTTTTTCCAAAATTTAACACTTGATTCTCACTCCCCTACAACCCAAGAACAACATACTAAAAGATGGAAGCAAGAGAATCATCCTAGATGGTAGTCATGAACAAACCCGTCATTCACAAATCTCTCTCTTTTTCCATTCAAAACTTGTTTTCAACAAGGAAAGAGATGAAGAGAGGAGCTTACCACTTAAAGGATCCGATTTCTTGTTGATTTCAGCCAAGAGATGAAGAATCCAAAGCTTGGAGAAGATGGAGGCTATGGCGGCGACGAGCGGAGAAATGTACGAAGAAGAAGAAGAAGTGAAATGAAAAACAGCTCTGTACTCTTTCCTCAATCCTTTTAAACCTCTTCCCTTTCCATCTTTAATATGGGCTTGACAAGTGTCCTTTCCCCTTTCCATCTTTAATATGAGCATGACAAGTGTCCCTTCCCCTTTGGCCAACACTTAAGAGTCATCATTATCCACCCAAAAATCTGAAATTTGGCTAAGTCATGCCTTCTTCGGGAGAAGGCCCATGCCTTCTACGGGAGAGGGCCTCCTGCCTTCTACGGGAGAGGGCCTCCTGCCTTCTACGGAAGAGGGCACTATGCCTGCTACGGAAGAGGGCACTATGCCTGCTACGGGAGAGGGCACTATGCCTGCTACGGGAGAGGGCACCATGCCTGCTACGGGAGAGGGCACCATGCACTACGGGAGAGGGCACCATGCCTGCTACGGGAGAGGGCACCATGCCTGCTACGGAAGAGGGCACCATGCCTGCTACGGGAGAGGGCACCATGCCTGCTACGGAAGAGGGCACTATGCCTGCTACGGAAGGGGGCACTATGCCTGCTACGGGAGAGGGCACCATGCCTTCACAGCGAACGTCCCGCCCCAAAAATATTTTATAGCGTAGAAAGCTCCGGGACGTTCCCACGATTCCAAAACCGCAAACGGTTTTCCAAACTGAGCTCTCGAGAGTGCTACCGAGCCCGCTGTACGTCCCGAGGCGGCCCCGACAACCCCCCGGCGTCAGAAAAATATTTTCGGCGGAAACGTCCGGGGGACCCACACGACCTCAAATACGGAGGGGTTCGCCAAAATGATACTCGGATAGGGCTCGGAAGCCGTCTGAACGCCGAAAGACGTGACCGCGAGGCTAAAGCCGGAGCCCGGGTCACCCGTCCGCAACCCGCTCGGGGTGACCGTAACATCCTCCCCCTTAGGACTCTTGGTCCTCCAAGAGGGCATCAAACGCTGATCTTGCTCGGGGTATCGCTCTCGATGTCTGCTCGGTTTCCCAAGTCGCTTCCCGGTCCGTATGATGTGACCAGAACCTTGACCATGGGAATCAACTTGCTCGGAGTTTCAGTATCGCGTCCCGAGAAAGGCAATCGGTACCTCGATAGGACAAATCAGGCTCCGGCTGAACCTCCTCCACTTTGGAATAAATGCAACCGGATCAGAATGCACTTCTTCAACATACCGACGTGAAAAGCGTTGTGCACATGAACATGCTCGGAGGTAGAGCCAACCTGTAGGCCAATCTGCCTATCCGCTCCAGAATCTCGTACGGTCCGATATACCTTGGGGCTAACTTACCCCGTCTGCCGAATCTGACTGTCCCCCGAATCGGCGCCACCTTCAGCCAAACCCTGTCGCCCACCTCAAACTCCAAGTCTCTGCGTCGCCTGTTAGCATATGAGGTGGTGCGGTCGTTCGATTTATTCAACCGCGCCTGAATTAACTTGATCTTTGCGGTGGTCTCCTCAATAAGCTCGGGACCCAGCTCAATCTGTCGACGCCTCGGTCCAGCGGTGCGGTGTCATGCACCGTCGTCCATCTGACGCCTCAAATGGTGCCATGCCGATGGTACTCGATAAGCTGTTATTATATGAAAATTCTACCAACGGCAGCTGTTTGTCCCAATCCCTCCGAAATCAAAGTACGGCTCCGCATGACATATCCTCAGAATCTGAATCACCGCTCCGTGACCGTCGGTTTGGGGATGGTAAGCTGTACTCGGATGGAGTCGCGTGCCCAGTGCCTTATGAAAGGCGCCCAGAAATGTGCGGTAAATCGCGGATCCCGATCGACACAATGGAGTCTGGTACTCCATGTAACCGCACAATCTCTCGATATACTGAGATGGGCAAGCTTCTCAGAGTCATCATCGGATGGCGAAAGTGAGCACACTTCGTCAAACGGTCCACGATAACCCAGTTGGCATCGTGGTGAGACCGGGTCAGGGGTAGTGCAGTCAGAAAATCCATCGTAATGTTGCCCCACTTCTTGACCGGAATGGGCAAAGTCTGCAACGTCCTGCCGGTTTCGATGCTCCACCTTCACCCGGCGACAAGTGGCACACTTAGACACATGTGTGGCAATGTGTCTCCGCATACCCGGCCACCAGAAATGGGTACGCAAGTCTGATACATCTTCTCGCTACCGGGATGAATGCTCAATCGACTCGAATGTGCCTCCGTCAATTTCATCCCGTAGTGCACGATCCTGGCACATACAACCGATCTCTCAAGTACGGTGGCCTATGCATCTTGGCGCTGGTAGTGATGCCCCTTTGTCCTCTCGGACAGCCTCTTGACTCTGGATCCCTCTCCTGTGCCTCTGCACTCTGTCCAACCACTCCGAGCGAATGGTCAAAGTATATACAGGCACTGCTCCCGGTGCTCCCACCGGTGCCACAGGCACTCTAGATCATTCTCCTCGGTCCGATCCTCGGTACTACCCCCTCGACCACGCCGGTGTACTTCCTACTCGAGCATCGGCCACCGTATTACCTTTGCCCTCGGTGTACTCGATGGTGCAATCGTAGTCCTTGATGTACTCGAGCCACTGCGCTGCCTCATGTTCAACTCCTTCGAGTGAACAGATATTTCAGACTCTTATGATGCTGTGAAAATCTGAAATTTCTTTGCCGAGTAGGTAGTGCCTCCATTGCTTGGGCGCATAGATCACTGCAGCCAACTCAAGATCATGCGTAGGATAGTTACGCTCATGCGGTCGAAGGCTGTCGCGACCATAAGCTATCACGTTCCGCCCTGCATCAAAACACATCCCAACCCAGACCTAGATGCATCCGTGTAGATCACATAAGGTAGACTCGGGTCGGGTAGAACCAAGATCGGTGCGTTGGTCATTTCGCTTCAGCTCACGAAAGTTCCGCTCACACTTCTCTGTCCATACAAACGGCTGCCCCTTCTTGGTCAGCTGCGTAAGCGGGGAAGCCAAAACGGAAAACCCTGGCACAAACCGTCGGTAGTAGCCTGCTAACCCCAGAAAACTCCTGATCTCCCGTACCGAGGTTGGCTGCCTCCACTCCTGTACCGCCTTAACTTTCTCGGGATCCACTGCCAAACCGTGCTCACCGATGATATGCCCCAGAAAAGACACCTCTCGGATCCAGAAGTCACACTTTGAGAACTTAGCGTAAAGCTGGTGTTCCCAAAGTGTCTGCAGAACAATCCTCAGATGCTCCCGGTGTAAATCCTCATCCCGAGAGTAAATCAGAATGTCATCGATGAACACTACCACAAATGAGTCCAGATACGGCCGGAACACTCTGTTCATCATATCCATAAACGCAGGAGGTGCATTAGTCAAACCAAAGCGGCATCACTTTGTATACTCATAATGCCCATACAGCGTACGGAAAGCTGTCTTTGGAATGTCCTCCTCCTTCACCCATGGCGAAAGTACCCGATCGCGGTCGATCTTCGAAAAGATCTTCGCACCTCTCAGCTGATCAAAGAGATCATCGATCCTCGGCAATGGGTACTTGTTCTTGATGGTGATGGCGTTCAGCCGTCTATAATCGATACACAATCGGAGTGACCCATCCTTCTTCCGAACAAACAGAACTGGAGCACCCCATGGTGAAGTGCTCGGGCGGATGAAGCCCTTCTCCTGCAGTTCCTCTGCGCTTCTTGACTCCACCATTTCCACTATCGGCATCCGATAAGGTGGAATGGAAATGGGAGTAGAACCGGGTTGCAAGCTGGATCTCAAACGTGATCTCCGCTCTGGTGGCATCCGGGCAAGTCCTCCGGAAATACTGCGGAAAATCTCGGACGACTGGAATCTTATCCAGCTCAACCGTGTATCGACGGGTTCGGACCGTAATACTCCTCCGAATCCACTATCGGGACACGATCCGAACACTGCGGCTCCATGCTGGTCACGACCATCTTCGTCCCACTGAACACGAGAGGGTAACACCTCTCCGAAACCGTAACACTACGGTTGGCACGATCAATATGCACGGAATTCTTGGACAGCCAATCCATCCCAAGAATAACATCATACTTCGGTGTGTTCAACACCAGCAGATCGACATAATCCGGTGGTTGCCAATGGATAGCCGCGATCCCGTACCATCTCATTGGCAAGCGGCTCGACTCGGCCGTCTTCACCATGAAGACGCTCGGAAGTCCACCGGTAGTCGAGGTGGAGTGACTCGACACATACGTACCACAATCAAACGGACGCCTTGATATCAAACGATTGCGAATAGGTGTATCGTTCGAAGTAATGTACCTTGGAGTGCCCAGCGCTGCGAAGTCTCTCACGCTCAATCTGAAACACTCGACTGCTCCGGCCTGCTTTGTGGTGGAGGCTCACGGCTGTGAGGTCTCACCCCGCTCCACACTGGAATACACGTCCTACTCCAGGCTGCTTTGTGGCGGAGGGTGGCTGGTACGGTCGTCTCTGCGGCTGTGATGGCCTCGGTCCGCCCCTCTGTGAACCGCGCCCCCGGGGCGCGTTAGGCTGAAACCGAGGCTGCGGACGTGTAGCACTGCTGGACCCCTGTCCCAGCGTCAGAGGACAATCACGAATCCAATGATCGCTAGACCCACATCGCAGACAACTTGTCCCATTGCTGTAACATGGCCGGCGGGGTGCTGCCCTCCACAACTCGCGCAGTCGGAGCGGCCGGCGTAGTCTCTTGCCTCTGCTGCTCTGCCCGGACTGCACTGATCTACACGAAGACCTCGCTGAACTCTGCGTGCAGAGCCCTCCCTCTGTCACCGGGTCGGTGTGGTAGGTACCGACTCTCAACCTCCTCCTGCTCGAGGAGGCTGGGCCTTCTGCCTGACCTCGTGGTAGGAAGTGATATCCAGAGGCCTCGAGCCCACCTGTACTCCGGGCGTAGGCGGCGAATGAACCGCTTGGCCTTCTCTGCTCCATGCCGTATCTGTGGCACGTAGCGGACCAATCGGTCAAACTCCCGCTCATACTGCTGCTGATCCGAGTCCCTGCTCCAGATCATCGAGCGTGCTCGACGGAGGTCCTCGGCGGCATCTCCAATGTCTTGCTGATGGAAGTAGTAGGCAAGCTGCTCCCAGTCGAGTCGAATCATGCCCCCATCACGTCTTGCCTCGGCTCTCGAGGCGGCCACGAGGCCCCTCCACCAATGATCTGCACTGTCTGCCCAGTTGAACGTGGCCAAAGAAACTCTAACCTCGGATGGAAGGTGTAGCCTCCCAAGGAGCTTGTCAACCCCGCAAACCATGCCTCGGCCGCCTCGGGTCCTCCACGGCCGTTGAACCTCGGGGGTTCAAGCGCTGAAACCGCTCCAGTCGATCTCATCGGTGGCGTCTCGGCTCTTCCCGTCGGTGGTGGGACCGGCGAGAACTCTCGGCCTTTGCGCAGATCTCCCTCCTCGAATCACCATCCTGCTGATCCTGCGCCGAGGTGGCTGCTGCCCACCTCTGTGCCGGCTGTCTCCGGCGTGGCCTGTCCGGCCCTCACTGTGCCCCGCTGCCCACGAATCCGGGGCTGGTACTACGGTACTCGATGGCTGCTGACTCGACCCAACACTGTAGTATATCGGGAGCGGGTCCCTCGGCTGCTGATCACTCGGGGGTGTGTGTGGCTGCTCGAGATCCCGGGTTTCTCTGAACCCGCCTTCTAACCCCTTGGAGGTGTGGGCTCCCGGTCCCGACCCTCACTGTTCTTGCTCACGCCGCGGCGTGTTCTAGCCATACCTAAAAATGGATCAACCCAAAACCATATAATCTCAATAATAAACTTTCTCCTCCTAAGCTAGCAGCAGCATTCTATGGCTCTGTAGTGTAATGCAATGCATGATGCAAGGATTCTTTTCAGAATCCCGAAACTAAATAATAAACCTTAACATTGAATCAGATCATGCTTATAATCACGGAATCACTTCATCTAACACCCACACCTTCCATAATGCTCCAAGGAACCACCACCGCTCCACACGCATTCGAAATGGTTCAAATAAGGAGTTGATCGGGCTCGTGCGAACCACTCGAATGAGGTGTAAACCGATAACTTGCCCTTGAAGTCATTACTTGTAAAGCTTACCCATGAACTAGCATGACTTGCCTTCCACAACCCATACTTTAACTAACCATGCTTTACCTCTTGGGTCACTTCGACCCGACCTGCTCGATACCAACTTGTCACAGCCTCCCGCCCGGTTGCGGAGGCGGAGCCGGCCGAGACATCTGAAACAGGAATTACAGCGGAAAACGCGGCAGCGGAGCTTCGAGCTCAAATACAGAATCGTTGAGTAACAACTAGCAACCTAAAACTCATACAAGGCAAGCATGCTTAACCATCTTACTTCTACCAAACATGCAGTTCATGGTATGCTAACATCAATTATAGCCATCGGCCACGAAACACCGAGTCCGAGACAAACCAAATCTATCAGAGGCAAGTCGGGCTCCGCCTCGACTCGAAGACAACAGAACAGAATATGTCTCAAATATATATATACATATCCAAAACATGATCTGACCTATATGCATGCAGGTACAGCTACAGAGCCAGTATTCAAACTCCTATAAATACATAGCGCGGAATCTGGAGCGACCTCCGCACGTGGTACTGCTGCTGCAACCCAACCTCAAAGTGAAGAAGCACCGCGGAACCTCTACTCCGCCGGTTGCTTGTCGGGGACGGCCTGAAAGTGGTAAACAGATAAAATGGTGAGTCCTCGAAAGGACCCAGTAAGGGCTTAAGGTAAAAGTGCAGTTTGCCCACAGGGCAACAATCTGAACCTGCAAAACAGATTATCACAACATATACATATACATACGAACATAAAACATAAAGCAAATCAGAATCCACCATATGCGGTCCAACCGCCAGAACGACCCGTAACGACAGCCCTCAACAGAGGTCAGAATATACAGATCAGAACAGAACAGATAGCACGGTACCGGCTGGGGTCGCGATCCCCAAACTGTCGTAGGGTCACAGAACAGAATTATCGGCACTCCCGGTGCGGATACGCGAATGTCGGCACCCCGCCGGTGCGGACACAGGCAATGTCGGCACTCCCGGTGCGGATACGCAGAACAGAATCAAGGAGTACCCGTGGTCTCTCCAACCATACGGGCCTCGCCACAGAATCAGAACATATAAATAAAGCATACAAACACAGCAGAGATATCATACCTGATAACACATATGGAGCAGAACAAACGTACATTTTACCAAGATAAGCCCTTACCTCAGAAGCGCTGCCCCGCAGCCCAACACTTGTGAAAATCCCGGCTCCCGACCCGAAATGCCCAACTTGGCTCCTATGGTTCCACGCTACTCCACCAATGTCTGAGAATCAAGCTGGATAACCATAGTTGAGTCGAACACATCCAAATAACCCCAGAAAGAAATTTCGCACAAACCCGCACTTTCCGGAAAATTCCACGAAAGCTCGGTTTTACAAACCGAGCACTGAACATTGCTATTCATTTGAACATTTTGACCCTTAACCAATTTTTCACCACACTTCCAAATCAAACCATTCAAGCTTCCAAATAATCATATTAATCACCAATTCCACTTCCTAAGCATACTTACTAACCAATTACACTAAAATCAACAAAACCCCTTCACTTATCAATTCGGCCAAAGGAAGAATTCCTCACCCAACTTCCATTTCAATCCAAACAAAGTTCCATTAGCTCTCTTTAATCACCAATTACAATTATTAAGCAAGATTGCCAACCAATTGCATCAAAATCAACAAACCCCTTCCTTAATAATTTCGGCCAAAATGGGGGATTCACCTCAACTTGTTCTCCATCAAATTAAAACCATGGATAGCCTTAGAATCATGCTAGGAACAACATATCTCAAGCATGATCCAAGAACACAAACACACACAATTTTAGAAATTTCCCATAATTTGGCAAATTGGGGTTTTTCCATCCAAGGAGTTTTTCCAAAATTTAACACTTGATTCTCACTCCCTACAACCCAAGAACAACATACTAAAAGATGGAAGCAAGAGAATCATCCTAGATGGTAGTCATGAACAAACCCGTCATTCACAAATCTCTCTCTTTTTCCGTTCAAAACTTGTTTTCAACAAGGAAAGAGATGAAGAGAGGAGCTTACCACTTAAAGGATCCGATTTCTTGTTGATTTCAGCCAAGAGATGAAGAATCCAAAGCTTGGAGAAGATGGAGGCTATGGCGGCGGCAGAGCGGAGAAATGTACGAAGAAGAAGAAGAGGTGAAATGAAAAAACAGCTCCTGTACTCTTTCCTCAATCCTTTTAAACCTCTTCCCTTTCCATCTTTAATATGGGCTTGACAAGTGTCCTTTCCCCTTTCCATCTTTAATATGAGCATGACAAGTGTCCCTTCCCCTTTGGCCAACACTTAAGAGTCATCATTATCCACCCAAAAATCTGAAATTTGGCTAAGTCATGCCTTCTTCGGGAGAAGGCCCATGCCTTCTACGGGAGAGGGCCTCCTGCCTTTACGGGAGAGGGCCTCCCGCCTTCTACGGAAGAGGGCCTATGCCTTCTACGGAAGAGGGCACTATGCCTCTACGGGAGAGGGCACTATGCCTGCTACGGAGAGGGCACCATGCACGCTACGGAGAGGGCACCATGCACTGCTACGGAGAGGGCACCATGCTCACGGGATCTCGCCCTCGCGGTCTCTCAAGTCTCGCCTTCGCGAGGTCTCGCCCTCGCAGGTCTCAAGTCTCGCCTTCGCAGGTCTCGCCCTTGCGGTCTCACACTCGCCTTCGCGAGTCCCTTAGGCCTTCGCGGGTCTTGCCCTCACGGTCTCAACTCGCCTTCGCGAGGTCTCTCATGCCTATACTGGCTCCGCCAGACAAGGCCCTTGCACTCACGGTTCGTACAACCCTTACCTTTATTGGCTTTGCTCTTATCTGGGCCTTGGCCCTTGCGCCTTCGCCCCATCGCCTTCGCCGCTGCATACTCAACTAAGGAAAGACCACTTGGTCATCGACATTAAGCAACCAATAAGGAGGTCGGCACGAGCACGAGTGATCTTCACCAGATTCACACGCCAGATATCTCCTCTGACAAACAAATTGACAAAGGCGGTTTACTAACACTCATCATCAGCCACCTTATCTCCAAAAGTCTCAGCACTTGTCTCACAGCCTGGCTAAGGCTTCAACTGGGGGAGGCTCCTCCTGGCATCACCCTATAAATAGGGTGATGTCCACCTTAAACTGGGTAAGCTACTTCACGCCCCCCCACTCCTCTCTTGCTACTTCTGAGTGCTCTCTTTATCTTTTACAGATCACTCTGAACAGCAAGCTTGGAGTCTTCAAGAACACAACACCATCAACCATTCATCTGAGAGTCCGCACCTGCCTCAGGAACGCGACTATCAGATTGGCGCCGTCTGTGGGAAAAGAAAAGTTCTCATTAAAAACCCATATCAAAAACCACAAGTAACAAGCCATGCCAACTACTCGAAGCACAAGTAGGCACAATCGCCAGGGAAGGAGAATTCCGCCTGTCACGGTCGCCAACAACGATCCACCAACGGAAACCTCCCCGGACAGCGTCCGCACACAACCAGGGGAACTCTCGGTTCATTCGACGGAGGAGAGCTCCTCCCACGTTAACCGCAACATGCTTCAGGGGCGCACCACCCCACTAGCAAATCCTCCACCAACAAGCCTTGATCCGGCCGTTCTGCAATCAATCACGGAGGCGGTGGCTCAAAACCTACGCGAAACACTCGCTAGTACTCTCAGAGGAGTTTTGGATAGTGTGGGAACACTACGAACCAGTCAACCTGAACGCACTATCACTCCTCCGCAACAAGTAAGTCATCCTGACCCTCCTCCTTCATCTGTGCTTATGGAACTCACTAGACGGATAGAAGAAATGGAGAAAAGGGAGGAGAGGTCTAGTGTCCATAACATCGCCAGGATGGGTTTGGGTCACCTCTGGACCTAGCCCTTCACTCAACGGGTCTTGAATACCCCTATTCCGGATTAGTTTCGCCAACCCAAGCTAGACGCTTACGACGGTCTGTCAGACCCAGATATTCATTTGCAACGTTACGTCTCCGCGATGGCCATCGCGAGGGCAGATGACAACACCATTTGTAGGGCTTTCAGCTCCACACTCATAGGGGCCGCGGCGAACTGGTATGCCACCCTTCGCGAGAAGCGGTTTGATTCCTTTGAGGAACTCTCCCGCAGCTTTCTCCAATCACTTAATGATATCCAAGCCTCCTCCCAAAACGGCAGGACACCTCCTTCAGATACGACAGAAGAAAGAAGAATCCCTCAGGGAATATATTCAGCGGTTTCAGGCGGAATCCATCCAAGTCCCAAATCTAGGGTAGGAGGCCCGTCTGCTCACAGCCATTCAGGGTCTCCGTTGGGACTCTCTTTTCTTTGTGGAGGTACACACCAACCCCCCCTACAACATGGAGCAGTTCCTGAACACGGCATCCCGGTTCATGAACGCAGAAGAGGTCACTTGACCACCATCGCCAACTCCTCAATCGCGGAGACTGGCGATGTTGCCTCTGGCAAACATGTCATATGAGTTGTTCTCAAGCAACTATGGTATCGCGGATTTGCATCACCCCTCCAGCGATGCCTTAGCACTCTTGAGGGACACGTCGTCCTGGACACCCCCCGCCAAGGATACTACTGGTGGGGGCACTTGCCTACAGGGCCCCCCGCCAAGGATACTACTGGCCCCCCGCCAAAATGGAGCAAGGTAGAAACCTTGGTCTCCATCGCCTCCGCCAAAAACCATCAGCTTCTCTAGGGGGACCTCATTTGCCGGTACGGCAGCCCCCGCGCCGTCATTACAGACAATGGCGCTCAGTTCGCTAGCCATGGTGTCCAATAATGGGCCCAGGATAAAGTGTCCGCATGCTTTTCGCCCCAGTGGCGCACCCCCAGCCCAGGGACCTCTACTTGGTCACCAACCAAACCCTCAAGGAGGGCCTCGGGAGACACCTTTCTCCTTTATCTACGGCGCAGACGCGCCTCTGCCTATTGAGGCAGATCTCCCCACGATCCGCATGATCAACTTCACGGACCAAGTAAGTCCCAAGCTCCATATTATAGTTCCAATATAATACTGGTGTATCTGCTCTTCTCTTACAGCGTTACACGGAAACACAATTGCCCTCCCAATCGTCCTCTGTACCTAAACGGTCAAAGTGGCCACTCATCACCAATGGTCTTTGCGGGTCTCGTCTCTACGAACCCCAACTGACCTTCAACTCGGTCGCGCCAATGGTCTTTGCGGGTCTGGTCTCTACGAACCCCAACTGACCTTCAACTCGGTCGCGCCAATGGTCTTTGCGGGTCTCGTCTCTACGAACCCCAACTGACCTTCAACTCGCCTCGCCCCAAGGGTAATCCCCTTGCGGTGCGAAAGGGTAATCCCCTTTTGGCTCCTTCAGGAAGGTCCCTGTATAAGCCGCCCTCGCGCGCCTCACCGGACATTCAGCGCGGACACCTTCGACAGGTAGTTGCGGGTCTTGTCTCTACAAACCCCAGCTCACCGTCAACTCGCCTCGCCCCAAGGGTAATCCCCTTGCGGTGCGAAAGGGTAATCCCCTTTTGGCTCCTTCAGGAAGGTCCCTGTATAAGCCGCCCTCGCGCGCCTCACCGGACCTTCCGCGCAGACACCTTCAACAGGTAGTTGCGGGTCTTGTCTCTACAAACCCCAGCTGACCTTCAACTCGCCTCGCCCCAAGGGTAATCCCCTTTTAGCACCTTCAGGAAGGTCCCTGTATAAGCCGCCCTCGCGCGCCTCACCGGACCTTCCGCGCAGACACCTTCAAATAAGTAGTTGCGGGTCTTGTCTCTACAAACCCCAGTTGACCTTCAACTCGCCTCGCCCCAAGGGTAATCCCATTGCGGTGCGAAAGGGTAATCCCCTTTTGGCTTCTTCAGGGAGGTCTATGTATAAGTCGCCTTAGGGCGCCGCAGCAGACCTTCCGCGCAGACTCCTCAACACAGTGGCGGGTCTCATCTCTCAGAACTCTGACTCTTCAGCTTGTCTTAACAAGTGATCGCTGTGGCTTCGCCATCACGAACCCCAGCAAGCCTCCGCCATGATCATAAAAAGGTCATCGCGCTCCGCGCAAACTCAGTCCTCTGGCTACACACGGAGTACAGAACCCTGCCCATACTTCGCTCTCAGGAGGAGGCATCTCGGTACACTACCCAAGCAAATGCGTCCTCGCGGTCTCGCCCTCGCGGTCTCAAGTCTCGCCTGCGCAAGGACTCGCCCTCACGGCTTCACAGTTCGCCTTCGCGAGGTCTCACCCTCACGGTCTCAAGTCTCGCCTGCGCGAGGTCTCGCCCTCGCGGTCTCCCAGCTCGCCTTCGCGAGGTCTCACCCTCACGGTTCTCGTCTCGCCTGCGCGAGGTCTCGCCCTCGCGGTCTCTCAAGTCTCGCCTGCGCGAGGTCTCACCCTCGCAGGTCTCAAGTCTCGCCTGCGAGAGGTCTCGCCCTTGCAGGTCTCAAGTCTCGCCTTCGCGAGGTCTCGCCCTCGCGGTCTCTCAAGTCTCACCTGCGCGAGGTCTCGCCCTCGCGGGTCTCAAGTCTCGCATGCGCGAGCTCTCGCCCTCGCAGATCTCAAGTCTCGCCTTCGCGAGGTCTCGCCCTCGCAGGTCTCAAGTCTCGCCTTCGCATGTCTCGCCCTTGCGGCCTCACACTCGCCTTCGTGAGTCCCTTAGGCCTTCGCGGGTCTTGCCCTCGTGGTCTCAACTCGCCTTCGCGAGGTCTCTCATGCCTATACTGGCTCCACCAGACAAGGCCCTTGCACTCACGGTTCGTACAACCCTTACCTTTATTGGCTTTGCTCTTATCTGGGCCTCCGCCCCTTGCTGGCCTTCGCCGCTGCATACTCAACTAAGGAAAGACCACTTGGTCATCTGACATTAAGCAACCAATAAGGAGGTCAGCACGAGCCTGAGTGATCTTCTCTACATTCACACGCTAGATATCTTCTCTGGCAAACAAATTGACAAAGGCGGTTTACTAACACTCATCATCAGCCGCCTTATCTCCAAAAGTCTGACAGACTTGTCTCACAGCCTGGCTAAGGCTTCAACTGGGGGAGGCTCCTCCTGGCATCACCCTATAAATAGGGTGATGTCCACCTTAAACTGGGTAAGCTACTTCACGCCCCCACTCCTCTTTTGCTACTTCTGAGTGCTGCTCTCTTTATCTTTTACAGATCACTCTGAACAGCAAGCTTGGAGTCTTCAAGAACACAACACCATCAACCATTCATCTGAGAGTCCGCACCTGCCTCAGGAACGCGACTATCACTACGTAGTGCGATAAGTGTAAATGAACTAAAATTTAATGCAAATACTAGCACAGTCAAGGACAAAAGCACCAACAAAGATACACACAAATCCCCGGCAACGGTGTCAAAAACTTTTGTGCAAGCTTGTATACTCTTTTTCGCTAACGTGTTACAATTTATAATACCTCTTTTTCAACCACAACTCCCTAAGAGTAAGAATCGCACGTAGTGTGTGGTTTGAGTAAAAAGGTATCGAACCCAAGAGATTTGTGCGTTTGGTGATGAAAATGTGAAAATATGCTATGTCTACGATGTGTAAATCAAGTGGACACCAAATAAATTATGGTCTCAATGATGAATACAAAGAACAACTTAAAATGAACTAAATGGACAGCAAGCAAAAACGGAGCAAGGCATTATCAATCGCAAACATCGCAAACAACGAAGAGATAACGGGTCTAAATCATACGCATGTCTCTTTTCGGGATTACCTATGCTTACTTACAATGTTTTGCTATGAGTTCATGTGTGTCTAAGGGTGAGTTTCTATCATCAAATCACTTTCCTCTCGAATAAGCGACCACCATGTAACACAAAGCGGTCCTAGCTTCTCTCGAAGTCTAGTGAGCACGCTTTTGAGTAATTAAAGTGCAGAACTTCACCATCGACAAGCCCTTGCGGCTATCTCTAACTCGTAGTAAACAAGTCAATCAATTTATGTCTACGCTCAATCGGCTCCCTCTCGGGCATTCAATCGAACACCTATGTGATATCTGTGTAAGTAGCGACCAAACTGAAGTCCCAAATAATAGCCAAGAGGGGTTGAATTGGCCTTGATCCACACAAAAAATTGCTTAATTTTGAAAACAAAATTGTTAGAAAACAGATCAATGCGTTGACAACAAAACAGTTTTGAAAACCACTTGTGAAGAAAATGTGACAATTGAAAAGGAAGTGCAAACAAGTAAAAAAAGTGTAGAAAGACCGAAAGAGTTGTAGAGGTTTGATCACATAGATCGACGTCCTCTCCTCAAGTTCCACTTGAGAGTTAATCTGCTATAATTGACGCCTGACACACAGGATTTACTCAAGGTGCCTGACACGGGACTTTACACTTGCCTAACAGAGTGGACTTTCTCAACATCTACATGACTTTACAAGCGTCAATGTTATTTATCATCTGAGTGAATTTTCACCTACTTAGAGCACTTGTATAATGAAAGGTACATATGTAATTATCTGGTTAGTTGGGCTTGAGCTTTCAAATTACCTAGTAGCTGAGCCATTTGGACTAGTGGGTGAAATATCATCTAGGTGATGATTAACTGATGTGGACATCAGCCCCATTTTTGTGATAAAGGGGCACCATTCATCCAGAGGGTCTAGAAGGCCCTTGGCGAAGACACGGATGAAGAAGAAGTGGCATTCTAGGCACCGGCGAAGCCCCGAGGCCGAGCCGCGCTCGCAAGGATCTTGGCCAACCCATGCCCCATTGGCGAACCCTTGGCCTTTGGCGAGGCCAAGCCTCAACGGCGAACCCGTGGCTATTGGCGAGCCCATTGACCCTGGCGAACCCATGGTCCTTTTGGGCGAACTCAAGGCCATTTGCGAAGCCATGGCTCTTTGCGACCCCCATGGTCGTTGGTGAAGACCACATGCCTCATTTCCGAGAAACAAGCGAAGCCGGGTGTTCGCCAAGCGAAGAGGCCTCCATACACAAGTCGGGCGAACCCTTCAACTTGTGCAGAGGCCCTCTTCTTCCCCTTTTCCCGCCAAATGCAATTCTGGGAATTGGGAGCCGCATAGCGGGTAGCCTACAATGTCACATCAGCTGCCACCTCTCATTTCGCCTACCATAGATCCAGGAAGCTGTTCCCTTGTCAAGACATTCTTTATTATTTACTTCTTTCTTTCTCCTTCTATAAAAGGAAGCTGTAACCTAAGTATTAGGTAGAACTCATTTTGTAAGAACACATATTTGCTGAAAACGCATACTGTTCTTCGTGGGTCTCAAATCTTGCTCCACCAATCCATTAGTGATCCATTGCAAGAGGCTCCAATATAATACCTAGCATTGTTTGATCTCGTAGTCAAAAGGTTCTAGGTTCCACTTTCCTTTCCCAGGCATTTTCAAGGGCATTGCCTCACCTCGTAGTGAGGAGGTTCCCTTGGCCGACTCTGTTTCCTTCGTGTTCTTCCTCTGTTTCGTTTCCATTCTTGCTGGAAACCGCCTCCATCGAGCTAGATCCGAGCTCGTGATCACTTACCCCCCCTGTGATCACATCATTAACAGTGTTGTTTTACAAGGCTGCCCGACACACAGGATTCAAGCCAACAATCCTTGAGAAACAGGACTTTAACAAGGCTGCCCGACACAGGACTTATGCCAAAACTTTTACATGAACAATAGGACACAGAATGAGAGATCGACGATCAACACATTGATAGTAATATCTATCAACCTTCCACTATCTTAGGAAGTTTCAAACACTTAGTGTTAAAGAAGTAGTATTGCAACACCAAATGGTAAAGTGCACCTACGGTCCTATAACTTTAATTCATGTCTTATCATAGTTCTGTTTTAAGTTTTTGTACCATTAAAGTCTCATTTTTAAGTTTTCGTTTTTGCATTAGTGGTAGCAATTATGTTTCACGGATTTTCACGAAAAATGATAATTTTAGCCATTGAAATTTATTTGAAAAATCTATTTGCACCATAAGTTTTAAAATTAACTATTTAATCATCCCAAACAATTATAAACTTAACACTTCTACCCAAATATTTTAATCAAACCCAACAGCACCCGACAACCGTCTGGCTGCCGCCACCAGACAGCCGTCGTCGTCCACCAAAGCCACCATTAAAAATGCCAGAAACGCAAAAACAATAGCCGAGAATGTAGATAGGGGCCTAGGACTACCAGATTCCGGCCCAGGACCACCGGATAGCAGCCTAGGCCCGTCGAATCGCGGCCTATGGCCTGTGAATCGCAACCTTAAGCCGGTGAAATGCAAGCCCAGGCCGCGTATCGGTGACCCTAGACTACGATCCAGCGGCCCTGGGTCGCCGATTCGCGGACTAGGCTAGCAATTCATGGGCCTTGGGCCGCGATTCGCCAGCCTCGGGCCACGATCCGACTTCACTGGGACTTGATCTGCACCCCGGTGAAGATTTTTCTCCGTAACAAAATTTCCGGCTGGTGGCGGATCTATTTGGGCAGCAGCCGCCACGTGTCTACGCAGTTGATGCGTGTTGACATTACTTGATGCCATTGGGATTTGCGCGTTGCGCGATTCTCGGAATTTGAGGAATGGGGGTTGGGTTTTTAGTGTTCTTGTTCTTGTCAATGGAGTGACTAAAAAGATCAATCCCTTGACTTATGCCATAAATGTCTTTATATAGTCAGTATTAATGGTGGCAAAATCGTAATAAGTCAATATAACGTTATTGGACACGTGTTCTGTATTTCCGGGAGTGCTTCTCCGGGAATTCCAATGACTTGTCCGGGTAAATTCTTATTAGGTCTGGGAATGTCATTGTTCCATTAGGTTTTAGTTTATCACTACTTGGATTTTTAATGGGGCCCTTATAGTGGGCTATTAATTTGGGCCTTTTGGTAGGCCTATTTGGATGTTATCCGTCAGATCTGAAGCATGTACCGCTTCCCTGTTGAACCTTTCAACGAATTCCCGAATGCCTTCGTTCGATGTCTGTTTGATGTCGAACATTTGTATGGCCCTTTTTATCGATCTTTTGCACCCGATGAAGTGCGTGGTGAATTTGGTGGCGAGGTCCCCGAATGAAGACACGGAGTCTGGGAGAAGAGAATTATACCAAGCTGAGGCCGGACCTCCTAGAGCTACCTCGAAACATTTGCACAAGGCCGATTCATTGGCCCCCTTCAGCTCCATCGCCCTCTTGTACTTCCGGATGAAACCATCAGGGTCTCCCGAACCATGGTATATTTCCAATGGGTGGGGCAAATTGAATATCCGAGGCATCTGACTGTCCCGGATTCTGCTGGTAAATGGTCCATCATCGGGAGTCGCTTCGTACTTGGGTTCGGGCCTGCTCGAATTCCTCTCGACTTGTTCCAGACGATGTACCATTTGCCTGATAATCTCATCCCGTGGGTCCCCTATTGTCAGCTTTTCGGGTCTTGGGGACCGCTCCCTTTGGCTATGTCTGGGGAACCTGGACCTCTGCCTGCTTCGTCGGCCCAGGGTGTTAGTTTGTTGTGATTTTTGCTCGTTCCGTGTACTCCGGGATCTTTCAGACTTGTGTTTGTTGCTGCGTTCTTCTCGGAGTACCGCCCGTACCGTCTGAACAAGGTCCGGGTATAAATGACTGTTGCTCCGGCGAGAGCTGGAAGTTGGCAGTAAGGAAGTCGCTCCGTGTGACGTTTCTTTAGAAGAGCTCTAATAACAGGGATCGGCCGTTCGGCCGTCGGTGGAGCCACCTCCTTCCGGTATAGATGGGTGGGACTGTGAATGGTCCTCAATCCCTGTTGAAGGGACTTGTCTGTTCGGGCCAAACCGTTTCCCACAGACGGCGCCATTTGGTGGCGGATCTATTTGGGCAGCAGCCGCCACGTGTCTACGCAGTTGACGCGTGTTGACATTACTTGATGCCATTGGGATTTGCGCATTGCGCGATTCTCAGAATTCGAGGAATGGGGGTTGGGTTTTTAGTGTTCTTGTTCTTGTCAATGGAGTGACTGAAAAGATCGATCCCTTGACTTATGCCATAAATGTCTTTATATAGTCAGTATTAATGGTGGCAAAATCGTAATAAGTCAATATAACGTTATTGGACATGTGTTTTGTATTTCCGGGAGTGCTTCTCCAAGAATTCCAATGGCTTATCCGGGTAAATTCTTATTAGGTCTGGGAATGTCATTGTTCCATTAGGTTTTAGTTTATCAGTACTTGGATTTTTAATGGGGCCCCTTATAGTGGGCTATTAATTTGGGCCTTTTGGTAGGCCTATTTGGATGATTGGGCCTGGCGGCCATCACTGACAATGGCCCTGCGGTGGTCAGGGGTGGTCCGGTGGATGTGGTGATTTTAGGTGAAGTTTGAAAACTTTTTGATAAAATTGTTTATAATTGTTTGAGGTGATTAAAGTGGTAATTTTAAAACTTAGGGTGCAAATAGATTTTTTAAATAAATTTCAATGGCTAATATTATCATTTTCGCGAAGATCCGTTAAACTTAACAGCTATTTAATATAATAGGATCATGAATGCAAAAAAAAACTTAAAAATTGGACTTTAATGGTAGAAAAACTTCAAACAGGATTACGATATGATACGAATTAAATTTATAGGATTATAAGTGCAACTTTACCCTTTCTTGAAAATACTTTCAAAAAGGTAGCAAAGCTTTGTAGATCAAGATAGATGGTATGAAGCTTGTAGTAGCTAGAAGTTCTGAATTGTTTCGAGCAATTTGGATGAAGACCTCTTGACAACGAAGCTTTGAATAACTTGAATATGATATTGATCTTTTGTATTGTGTGTCTCTTTGTTCTTTTTCGAATCGCTTAGTGTTAGGTAGTGATGTATCGAACGACCGCTACCAGATAAATCTCGGATCTCTACTAGGTGTTCTAAGGACTATAGCGAGAGCGCGTCCATGTTCAGAAGAAGGTGCTCACTGGATTGCGCCAAGGACCTTCCAGACTAGGACTCGGGTGATCGTAAGGCCGCACTGGGTGGCCGGGTAAGGCGAGAGCCTCCGGAGCTACAGTGTTGAGAATAGTACTGAGTCGAGAGGCCTTTACTTGATATTTAACCGACCCCCTACTTAGTATTAACTCGAACTACACATGCTCTAGTCTCCTTGCTCTGTTTGTTGAACACTGGAGGTGCAGTTCCCATACTCCTTGGGGATCGTAGCATGCTGATAAATTGGTTGAGGTTCCCGGGTGTAGGGGAAGATTTGGCGCAAGTTAGTTGTGAGATTGCTATCCGGATCTCACATGATGTCTCACGGATAGGCCGAGAGGGAGTTCGGGACATTAGGGACACCCACTTGTTGGCGTCCCGTCGTTAAGCCTAAGAGAGAAACCAGGACAATGCCTCCACTTGGGCCCCAGGTAAGCTTAATGTCCTTCGGAAGTTCTGTGTGTGGACCTAGGCGATTTCGCTGAGATCCGGGGGAACGACCGATTTGTGATGAAAATGGAAGCAGTTCGAGAGGATGTTGATTGATATTTATCCGGTCTCCTAACTTGCAATTTCTCAAACTGCACGTGCTCTAGTTTTTCATCCCTTAGTAGTGATTTCCCTATGAGACTTTTATTTATGTTATTTATTCCAGCATTTACTTTCTAGCTGTTTATGTTCCGCAGACCTACTACTATTTCATATGCCTACTATTTTCAACCTTAATAATAAGACTTTCAGCAAGGACTTTGACGGTCGGTTCGATCTCATTCACCTTAACTACAATGGACAACCTTCCTCTTGGGTATGAGCTGGTATAAATTTAAAACTTGATATGGAACTAATTTTTATATCTAATATCCCGCGTATCAATAGGCAATATCCAACATCTTTTGGTGTACTTTACGCCACCTAGAGATACAAACGATAATTTCCAAATATCAGAAGAACTTTGCTTCTATAGCTAGATGTGCTAAACTTCAAAGGTACCAGCCTGTCTCTCAAGATCTTGTTGTCTATGAAATTTGGCGATCTTTCGTTGATAGTCACCAATCAGCCTTCTTTTTCTCATGTTGGATTTAATCGTCTTCTTCCAAATGAGAAATTACTCCCATTGAATTTCTCGATCTCAAATTTCATTGATATTGCAGCTCCCACTAGCTCTACTTCCAATTTTGGTGGAATTCGTAGTGGAAAACTCATAAGGTTAAAAAACTATAGATCCGGATAGAAGAAATCCACTATGTGAAAATAGAAGTTGCAACATCTCTAATTTAAGAAGAAACAATGATAATAATCTCTTTTAAATTACAAGAAACAACTAAATTTTCTAATTTCTACAAGTGATGCTCTCTAACAAACTTGAAGATTTTTGGGGTGTTTTCCAAATGGTATAAGTAGCCTATTTATAGGTCCCAACATGTGACCTCAATGATGAATATTTGTGAAGTCTCATCCTTGATGCAAGATATGGGTGCCCATTTTGTTGATAAGACTTGTTAACAAATCAAATCAATCTTACCTTGCAAGTTGCCCATGCCTCTCTAACTACTCCCTCATGAGTGCAAGCAACAAAAATAAATTAAAGTTAATATTTTCTAAAGTTGATATTTTTGATAAATTGATGTGATTGTGAGAAAAAATAATTGAAGGAAAAGTTAGAGTTTGATAGTTTTGTATTTTTGAAAGATAGATGTAATGTTTATGATATGAGAAATTGAAGAGAAAATTGTATTTTGAATAATTTTGGAGAAAAAAAGTTTGAGAAATAGGTGGAAAAGAACACAACCAAAGCATTATTTCATTAAATGAACGCTATTTTTTCATTGATGTTGAGCCAAAATGGTTTGAAATCAAGTACGAATTTTGTTCATTGTTTTATTACTTTGGGTTACCTAAGAAATATTCGCAAAATCTCAGGGACTATTACTGGAATATTTTCTCTAAGACCATCTACAATAATGTCAGTCATCACACTTCTACATCAAATATAATAGCAAAAAAAAAACAAAATGGACAAATCTTTAATCTAGCAATACTAGCCACACTAGTCATAATAGCTTTTACTATTTGACTCTCCAAATTTCGGAGTGAAAAGATAGAGAATTTATTGTTAGCCATAAAATAAATGTGATTGATTTGAACATAATAATAAATGCGACTAGCTATAATAGGTAGCATTGCTGCGATAATGTTAAACTCACTAGTCAAAATAATTTTTTTGTCATTTTGCCTATAATTTAACTTAAAATTAGGTAGAATTATTGTAGATACTCTAAGTGAACTAACGGTCAAACAGTCAAAGGACTAAAGTGCCTAATGATAAATAGTTTAAGGACTGAGTTGGGACTAAAGTGATTATGTCAATATAGTTTAGGGGACCAATAAATAATAATGACGTTATATTAATCAGCAAGGTTACAATGCGTCACTTGAAGTGGTGAATCCAAACATCAATGTTATTTATCACCCGGGTGATTTTTCACCCACCTAGAGCACTTGAAAAATGGAGGATTGATATGTAATTGTCTAATTAGTTGGGCTTGGGCTTCCAAATTAGCTTTTAGATGAGTCATTTGAACAAATGGGTAAAAAATCACCCGGGTGATGATTAACAGGGTTGGAATCCAAAGCGCTTAAGAAGTGCTATTTTTTACATTTACACCACTCCGCCTTTCTTTCCTTTTTTAAAAAATGCATATCTTTTTATTCCATAATTGAAAATCACAAACCATTAGTCCAATGAAGAGAAAAAAGAAGACAATAAAAATAAATCCATATGTCATATGTTTTTATTCTTTTTTTCGCGGTCTATATAAATTTCGATGCGTTTTTTTATTGTTCATAAGAATTAATTACGAATTCATATTTGAATCATGAGATTCATACATGTGGGTCATGATATTACATCTTTTGGCTTTAACCAAATTAATACAGATACATTTATGCTTTACAGGATTGTAATGCACCTATGGCTAAATATGGGCATATGCATTGAATTCTGGAAACAAACCAATCGTCTTGGACGATGAAGTAATTACTCCTTTTGAGTGTTGACACAAGCTGCAAGAATTCTAATTATTATAAATTGAAACAGTTTAATAACTATTTTCTTCAATTGAAACAGTTTCAATTCAATACTCCATTACCTAGGACTTACGGAGCAGTATCTATCAAATTATCAATGCTAATCCAATATCGAGATAAACATGAAACTCTTGTTACGGGATCACTACTCGTTTACTACGGGATTACTACTGTTCTACTATAGAATCACAATTTTCCAACCGTGGGATCACGATTCCCCTACTAACGGATCACAACTTTTCTACTACATAAACATGAACGTGGATCATGAAATTTTTAAATCTTGAATTAAACAAAGCAAAAATATTTCTCTTGTCAATAGATCAAATTAGTGTAATGAATCTGATACACTACCCAAGCAGCATCACCCTCACAGCCGCCACTGACCGGCACACGCTGACGCGCCAGCAAAGCCACATCCCTCTACGAGGCGAACATGCCACTCCGCGAGGCCTACGCCCCCGCAATGTCTACAAGCCCATGCCCCTCCGCGGGGCCCAACGCCTCCATCCCAACTTAGGGAGCCTCGCATGACTCGAGGCCACTCCCTTGCATGGGAGGCTCGTAACAACATGCGAGACCATGCCTTCGCCTCCGGAAAGCTGGATCGCCCACATGACTTAGCCTCAATTGTAGTAGGGCAGCTGGTGACGGTTAAACCACCACAATGCATGTAAACCTCCACCACCATGATGCGTGTAAACCTCCCACATTCGTCACTACTCCACCTTCCCCATCAGTCGCGAACATGGGCAACCACCCCACTACCTCAGGTCATGGGACATCCACAACCTCGAGACCTACTATAAAATGATGACTTGGGAAAGGTACACCCTATCTACACACCCCCCACTCCTCTCTCTGCTCCTGAGTACTCTGTTTTACCTCTCGCAGATCCCTCCGTAGTTGTCGATCATCATTCTCAGCACCAAGTCACTCCATTCAGCATCTGAGAGTCCGGACCGTAAAGGAACGAGACTATCAGGATCATATATTAAGGATGTAATAGAGCCTTACATTGTGAAATCATTCATGTTGTTCCAAGGTGTTCTTCATTCTTGGTAGGGCTGTGAGCTCCTCTTATGGGTTGCAAACCTGCAGTATAACATTGTCATGCCAAACATGTTTATCTATCCAATGTGAAGGCAAAGCAAAAGAGCTAGGTACGTGGATCACCTACTAGAGTTGCACAAAATGCATAATCAGAAATGCACCTAGTTGGTGTTTGGTTCAAGAATTTTAGGAATATGGATTTTTAAAATTCCACGAATCCATAGAATCTTGTGTTTGGTTCATTTTGGGAAATGATTCTCCATCATTCTCAAAATCCTAATATTCATCATCCTTCGTAAATTTTTGGATTCAAAATACCATCAAATTCTTAGAATCTATAGAATTACTATGTTTCAAAAATTTCAATAAAGCTCTTAAACTTTATATATTTGCACATTTAGTCCTTGAATTTTAAAAAATTTACAAATTGGTCCCTAATAAATTACACATTTAGTCCCTAAACTTTTGAAAAATTTACAAAATGGTCACTAAAAATTACACATTTAGTTCCTAAACTTTTGTAATTTTTACAAAATTGTCATTGTAAAATTTATATTCCTATAATCCTTGAACCAAACACAAGATTGTGAGAACACTCATTTCTATTTTCCATTATTTATACTATCTATATTTCACAATCCACGGATTTTTAGAATCAGCGAACCAAACGCCTCCTTACTGCAGGTGTCCATAAAAATAAAAATAAAAAATTTTAATTGATAATCACATGTAAAGCTCCAACCGGATAAGAGGATGAAGTTAAAGCATTCATGATGGCGGATCCACGGTGAAGCTTATTGTCGTCAAAATTGCAGGAAGATCGTTAATGGCAAAGGCAAGAAACCTTATTGATAGCCAAAGAGTGATCTCCGGCTGTCAAATGATCTCTGACGACTGAAGTAGGGCAGCTCCGGTACCTGAGAAGAGTAAGACAAAGGACACTTTCAGGTGCAGACAGAGAAGAGAGGTGTGAGTGTGTAGTAATCACCTTATTTGAGGCAGGCACCACCCAATATATAGGGTGGTGCCAGGTCCCGTTACGGGGCCTTCAATGCTGGAGAATCTCCATAAATGTGTCCATAATTTGGGACGGCTGCGTATTAATGGTGTAATAATCGTGGAGTTATTGCGGAGTTAGTCCCTCTCCTTTGGCTTAATGCCGTAATTAATGTAACGGCTGCTTTGATGGAGGCAGGAAACCTTTTATGGCTAACAGGTTTATACGGGGCGCCCTTATTGTGGGAGGAGCTCTCCGTAAATACGAGGCTGGATGCGGTGGGCGTGGCCCGTGCGGCAGTTGCATTTGACAATACAGCCGTATGGGCTGGCCCATATATACCAGTATGTCCTCCCCCCCACAGCGGAGGATGGGTTGGGCCCCTGTGCTCCGCCTTCGAAGGAAGTATCATGGCTCAAGTTGGGCCCAAGTGGTATTGTGCCATTTTTGGAGTTTAATTGGGGAAAAGCCCAGGAGTTGTTCCAATATTGGCCCAATTGTTGGCCCAATACCATTTGTGGCGGTTGTAAAGCACTTTTTCAAAATTTGCGCTTTTTGCGCCGTTTGTAATTATGGGGGAAGTCGTTTCACCTCCCATCGGCCTCTTCTTATACGTCAACCCATGTGGGGAGTCAGTTTTCCCGAATTCTTGCTTTCCTAGCTTTTGCGCTTCAGTTTCCTTTGCAATCTAGTTTCCATTTTCGGAAATTACCGAAGAATTTCCCGGCGAGATTCGAAGAACCCAACCGTTGAATCTTTCGTTTTCATCTCCGGCGTACCAATCAGTAAGTATTACCGTGTTATTTCATCCTTTTCCGTCGCGACTGTGTCGCGAGCGTGTTTTTGTCTCGCCGGTGCCTGGGTTCTTGGGTTTTAGGGTTTAAGTTTTTGAATTTGTGGTTTATTTCTGTAGATGGCTCCCAAGAATCCAAGCAAGCCCGGCGTCGGTCCTGATATCGGGGAGCTGTGGCCCCGAACAGCTCTGTCGGAGAAGAAAATGACCGACATTTGCCATAACCACCATGTGTATACACGGGTGGTCTGTGGGCTTTCTCCGGCAGATGTGTTGAGAAAGGCGGGGTTGGGGTTGAGCGACGAGGCCATGAGGGAACAGACCATGGTCGTCTTCGAAGCCCAGCTTAAAGCCGGATTGAGGCTCCCCCTTCGTTCCTTGCTGCTGCAGTTATGCGAGGGATGGGGTGTTTGCCACAGGCAATCGGCCCCGAACGTGTTTACCACCGTAAACGCGTTTGTGGTGGCCTGTCACTTGGCGAAGACGGTGGTGTTGCCGGAGACCTTCTTGCAGTTCTACACCCTGAAGAGGCCGGTCGGACACCCCTTTTATCAGTTGACCCCCGAGGAGGTGAAGGTGGGCAACAAAATGGTGAAGATCGGGGTCTTCGCTGAAACTTCTTCTTCATCCTCAAGGAGGATAGCTGGGGGTTCCCTGCGTACTTCATCAGGGAGAAGGACGCAAGGGTGTCGGTGAAGCCCTCTTTGTGGGCGGGTAGCGAGGGGAAGAAAGCCCTCGATGCCCTGTGTGAATGGGTCCGCGACGTGGAGAGGCTGGATGAGTGTAAGGGTGGGTTTCCGTTCACTCTATCCAGCCTGGACGAAGTGGTCCTGCGGAGAGTAGGGATTAGCAGGGCCCATCACCTTCCGAGCCACGTAGACACCCTAAAGAATTGGGTGGAGGGCCTGGACGGGGACCTTATCGAGCGCTTCGAAGGCGCTTTCAGCAACCCCGATTGTCTGTTTCGTACCCTTTTTTGCTTTTTTGTTTCTGTGTTTGCGCATTTTGAATGCTATTATAACCTGACCTTGTGTTTAGTTACAGCCAAGATGTCGCATCCCAGCACCCTCTTTGCCAAGAAGCAGGAGTTGAGGGAAGCCCTGAAGATAAAGATGGATGAGGAGGTCCCTGCGGAGCCCGTTCAAAGGGCTATCGAGGGTCCAATTGCTGGGACCTCGAAGGGCGGAGAGGCCCGAGGTGAAGAGGCCTTGGTGACGGTGGCTCAACCAGTCAGTGTGGCTGGTCCCGTAGTCATCGAGGAGCTCTCCGAGGACTCTGAGGAGCAGAACCTTCGCAGGAAACGCCCCTGAATCACAGGTATTACTCTTGTCTCCCTTGTGTTTGGTAAACCTCGTTCATTTTGTATTTTCATTCCCTTTTAACTTTGCAGCGGCAGAGGGCTTGAAGGTGTCCTCAGACAGCACCCCGAGTCCCGTGAAGGACAAAGGGAAGGGACCGGCCCTCGAGGAGCCGTCCACAAGCCCCGTTCGAGGCATGAGGGAGCCTGTGGGGCTTTTGGCAGATGCTCGAAGAGCTGTTATAGCTCCTCGAGCATCTGTTAAGAGGCCTTCGAAGGTCCCAAAGAGCCTTAAGGGGATAGACCCAGTGTTCGAGCCCCAGCTGCTCGAGGACAATCGGCGAGAACTGCGAACCAAGTCCTTCAAGCGCAAGGGTTTGGCCCTGGTGGAAGCTTGGGATCCCGTGATGAGGGTGACTCGTGACGAGTCAGTGCTCCTCGTGGAGAGGGAGGTGAGGTTGAAGTTGCGGAGGGGCTCCCGCTTCCCCGTGACCGACATTTTTTGAAGCATACGTCCTCGGGGCCCCTGGATATTGCGAAGGATATCTGCCAGGGCCTTACTCGAGTAAGTTACAATCCTCGATTCTCTTTGTATTATTTATTTTTTGTCAGCGTACTTTTGTTTATACGTTTTGCACTTTCAATTTGTAGGAGACTGTACTGGCTCAAGGCCTGGTGGCCAAAATTGAGGACCTGGAATCCCAGGTGAGGAGCCTCGAGGCCAAGGCAAAGGACTCCGAGGAAGTGGAGAGCCTAAAGAAGGCCCTGGTTGAGAAGGAGGCCGCGCTGGCTTCCTCGAAGAAAGAGGAGGCCAACCTTCTCAAGGCTATGGGTGTCCTTGGCCGACAGCTGAAGGCTGCCATGACGGATGGGAAGAAGTTCGAGGCCCTATTCCTCACCGAGCACCATGCGAAGAACGACCTCACAGCTGAGATGGAGCAAGTGCTCGGGGAGTGCCAAAGGATGGAGGCCCAGGCTGAGGCGAAGGACAAACTCATCGAGGAGTTGTCCCTGAGGGCTGCTAAGGCCGAGGAACTGGCCTCGAGGGCTGCAGTCCAGATCGAAGACTGTACCAAAACCCTTAATGAGGTGGTGGGCTCCAGTGTGGCTGACCATATAGCCATCGTACAACTAGAAGACCAAGTTGGTCTTAAGTTGTATGGTGGTGAAAGTGTTCAAGCACCTGTTTTTGTAAAGTCCATCGCTGAGAGGACTGCTCGAATGGGCAGGGCCTTCGAGGTGCTGACCGAGAAAGTGGTCGACGCGCAAGCCATGGAGGGGGTCCGGTACGCTGAAGGATTCCTTCGATGCCGCCAGCAAGTGGACGCCCTGCTTGAGAAGGCGCAGCTGGATCCCCTCGACGCGACCAAGGTTGAGGAGCCAACCCAGGCCGTTTTGTTCTAGTGGGGTAGGGCAGGGAAAAAATTAGGAGTGAAATATCCTTATGATATTCTGCCTGGGCATGTAGAAGATGCCCCTGCTGTACCCCCAAACGATGATGCCCCCAAGTAATTTTGGGGTTTAACTTGTAATTAATTGTTGCTCTTACTTTATAAAGTATGAACAATTTTATAGTAGTTATTGTGTTGATTTGAAGCATAAATATTACTTGTATAGTACGAAGTGCTTGTATTGCTTTAAGGCAAACTTCTTTAAGATAGAACGTGCAACTCTTCGTCGAGTTGACTGCCTTTTATTCGATGCGTATTGCCCGAATTTTAAGGTCGTAAAGAACTTTAAATGTTCAATACCCTGGAATTGTACCTTATTTTATAAAGCAGTGGACATTGTCCATAGAGTTGACTGTGTGTCAATATCGCTTGCATAATGCGAAGACTTTGAAGATTGTTTTGTATCAGTCATCATTTTTTATTCGATGTACCAATACCGACTGTGCAACGCAAAGAGTTTGAATATCCTTGCCAATTTATTGAAAGGAAAATACATGACCTAGACGTAATAAGGCCTCAAGTCGTCGACGTGATAGTCGTTTTTTAGCCTTTTGCCCTGGTGGTCCTTTAATTTGTAGAAGCCTCATCTTTCTTTACTGTGCACGACGTAGGGTCCTGCCCATCTGGAACGAAGGGCGCCATAGCCAGGGTTACGACCTGACAGCTCTGCCCTTAGCAAGACCATACAACCCACGCAGATCTGTTTTGCTCGAATTTTAGCGTTGTGGTCGAGGTTTGCTCTTTGCCGTAAGGCCATAAGCCTGAGTCTGGCACCTTCGCGGAGTTCTTCGACGAGGTCCAGACGTGCTCGAAGCCCGCTCTCATTATGAGGGGCGTCGTAATATAGTGTTCGGATTGTTGGTATAGAGACTTCGATTGGGAGCAAGGCATCGACGCCGTAGACCAAGGAGAAAGGAGTCTCCCCCGTAGGTCCTCGCGCAGTTGTTCGTGTCACAGCCACCCCGCCCGGTTGCGGAGGCAGAGCCGGCCACGACGTCGGAACGGAAATATGGCAAGAAGCGTGGCAACAGAGCATCGAGCTCAAATATCAAAATGGTCGAGTAACGACTAGCAACCTACAAACTCATACAAGGCAAGCATGCTTAACAACCCAAAATTCTACCATACATGCAGTTCATGGAGTGTCAAACATCAATTATCGATATCATCACCGAAACACCAAGTCTGAAATATATCAATTCCACTATAGGCAAGTCGGGGCTCCGCCCACGACTCAGAAGACAGATAGAGCAGATTATATCTCAGTATATATATGTATCATATACAAAACCATGACCTGATCTATATGCATGCAGTTACAGCTACAGAGCCAGAAAACAAAATCCTATAAATACCTAGCGCGGAATCTGAAGCCTCTCACTCGAGGATCTCCGCACGTGGTACTGCTGCTGCAACCACAACCTCAAAACGTAGGAAGCACCGCGGATCTCTACTCCGCCGGTTGCTTATCGTACGGCCCGAAAGTGGTAAACAAATAAAAAGGGTGAGTCCTCGAAAGGACCCGGTAAGGGCTAAGGTAAAAATGTAATTTGCCCATATGGCACAAGCTGAACTCGCAAAATGAATATCACAAACACATATACATATGAATATAAAACATAAGGTAAAGGTGAGCCGAAATCCAATCATATGCGGTCCAACCGCCAGAACGACCCAAGACGACAGCCCTCACACAGAGGTCAGAATATACAGAACAGATCAGAACAGAACAGAAAGCACGGTACCGGCTGGGGTCGCGATCCCCAAACTGTCGTAGGGTCACAGAAGTATATCGGCACCCCAAGTGCGGATATACACAGAATGTCGGCACCTCCGGTGCGGACACGAATGTATGTCGGCACCACGCGGATACAGATCCAAGGAGTACCCGTGGCCTTTAAGACCATCCGGGACTCATCACAGAACAGAACCATACAATAATAATAATGCGTAAGTATAAACAGAAATACACCACCTGATATGCACATACATAACAGAAAAGGAACCCGGCCTCTAAGGTCATCCGGGCCTTGAAACAGAACAAACGTACATTTTACCAAATTGAGCCCTTACCTCGAAACACCCGCCCCGCAGAAGTTGACCTAAACTCGGAAATCCCAGCTCCCGCCCAAAACGTAAAATTGGCTCTTATGGTCCCACGCTACTCCAACCGTGCGTAATCAAGTCTGAACAACCATAATTAAGTCGAAACACACCCAAACAAACCCCGAAACCAACTTTCGCACAATCCCGCACTTTCCCTCAAAAATTCGAAGCTCGGTTTCACGAACCGAGCCTGAACATTGTTATTCATACACCACTAAACCCATTCCAACCTTTAAACCCATATTCCAGACATTTTTCCCGGAAAACCCGCATAAACCTAACTTTCCCTACCATTGTCCGAAAATGATGTTTCAAACACCATTACGAACCTACTTCCATCCACAATACCAATTTAGCATCCAAATCAACCAAAAACAAACCCCAACATGGAAAAAGAATCATTTCAAGTTTTGGTTCTTCACCCAATTTTCACCCAATTACCATTTCAATCCAAACAAGGTTCCATTTGCTCTCTTTAATCACCAATTACAATTCTTAAGCAAGATTACTAACCAATTTCACCTTAAACAAGCAAAATCAACCATGAACCCTAATCCACTATTCACTCAAATTGGGGCTTTTCTACTCAATCAATTTCCCTCCAAATTGAAACCATAGCAAGCCTTAGAATCATGCTAGGAACAACATACTAAGAGCATGATTCAAGAACACAAACATACACCATTTTAGAATTAACCATAATTTTTTCCAAATTATGTTTCTTCCTTCCATGATGTTTTTCCAAAATCTAACCATAGATTCTTACTCCCCTCAAGCCCAAGAACAACATACTAAAAGATGGGAGGGAGAGGATCACTCAAACTTGTAGTGAAGAACAACCATGAATTTAGCATTTTGCTCTCTTTTCCTCACTAATCCTTGTTTTCAACTTGAAAGGAAGATGAAAGGGAGAAGCTTACCAATTCTTGAACTCAAATCCTTGAAGTTTCAGCAAAGGGAGATGAAGAACATGGAGCTCAAGGTTGAAGATGGAGGCTGCAGGAAGAAGAACGAAGGAGAGAAGAAAAGAAAATGGTATGAAATGATTTAAATGAATTAAAATTGATTTTTAGGCTTTTATACTTCTTTCTCTTTACAAATTAAATCAGAAATGGACAAGTGTCCAGCCACTTTACTGCTGCCGACTTAAGGCCCAATCTGGCCCAAAACATTAATAACTTTTGGGTTAATTGCAATTTAACCCCCCAAATCTCCAAATCTTTGCAATTAAACCCCAAATATAAGTAACGAACTCCAAATGAACCCAAAACTGACCAGAATCCTCAGAATATCATAACATTCATAAAGCATTTTTCAAATATTTATTTACCATTCCATAGCGTCCTACCGAGCCCGCTGAGCCCAAACGAATCCCGGCGTGGCCGCATAACAACCTGAGCCACAACCCGTCACGACAAAATTCCACAAAAATAACCATAAAATCCACCTTAAAATATAACATGACTTACCCTGGAGCCGTCGGAGAAATTCCATCCCGAGCCCCGAGATTCCGCCCAGAGCCCCGGGAGTCGCCCGGGACCGCACGTCCCGTCCCGAAATATATGCTCCGTAAAAACCTCCGGGACGCTCCCACGATTCCAAATCCGCAAACGGTTCCTCAATCTGAGATCCTGGGAGCGCTACCGAGCCCGCTGTACGTCCCGAGCCAACCCCGACAACCCCCTGGCGCCGGAAAAATATTTTCGGCGGAAATGTCCGGGGGACCCACATGACCTCAAATATGGAAAGGTTCGCCAAAATGATGCTCGGATAAGGCTCGGGAGCCGTCTGAATGCCTAAAATCGTGACCCGCAGGCCAAAACCGGAGCCCCGGGTCACCCGGTCGCAACCCGCTCAGGGTGACCGTAACAGTTCGATAATCCCAGAGGACGCTGGGTAGCGCCTCGACCCATTTCCCTTTGTTGTCATCGAGGCGCTTTTTCAGGCCCTCTTTGATTGTGCGATTTGTGACTTCTACCTGGCCATTTGACTGTGGGTGTTCCACAGGGGCGTAGAGCATTTGTATATTCATCTTGATGGCCCAATCCTTGAGCTTTTTGCTCGCGAATTGTGTCCCATTGTCTGTGATTATGGCTTTCGGTACGCCGTATCGCGCTACGAGGTCGTGCCAGAGGAAGTGTATGACTTTGGTCGTCATTATTTTCTTGAGTGGCCGGACCTCGACCCACTTGGTGAAGTAGTCGACAGCCACTATACAGAATTTGAACTGCCCTTTGGCCTTAGGCATTGGCCCGATTAAATCGAGGCCCCACAACGCGAAGGGTATAGGATAGGTATCCGTAACCGCTTCGTTTGCAGGCTGCCGCTGGATGCGGGAGTTAAGCTGGCATTTATGGCACGTTCGCACCAAATCATGCGCATCTTTCCTCAATGTTGGCCAATAATAACCGAGGCGTAAGCATATGTGCGCCAGTGCATCGGAGCCAATGTGCGCTCCGCAAACTCCTGAGTGCACTTCGTTCAGGATGAGTTTGGAGTCATCGGGACCGATACACCGTTGTAAAGGAGCAGAATACCCTTTACGCCATAATGTACCATCTATGATGACATGGCGGGATGACTGCGTCCTTATCTTCTTCTGTAACGCTGGCGGGCCCTCGATTGCGCCAGTTTGGAGATACTGGAGGATTGGGTGCCTCCAATCAATTGCTACGTTAGCATCGATCGCGTGAATTGTATTTATCGAAGGTTGCGCTAAGGTTTCGAGGATTGCATCCGTCCGTCCCTTAGACAACTTGTCAGCCACAGTGTTTTGATCCCTTGGAATCTTATTAATATTCAGCTGTTCGAATTGCCCCTGTAGGCTTTTGACGAGGCGCAAGTACCTCGAGAGTACGGGATCCTTGCAATCATTGGTCCCCGTAACCTGGCTTACGACGAGCTGTGAGTCACCGTATGCGATCGACGTCGCAAGCCAGCTTTCGGGCGCTTTGAGACCCGATACGAGTGCTTCGTATTCTGCCACGTTGTTTGTGACGGGGAACTGGAAAGCCACTCGTAAGCTGGCCTCCATGCCGTGTGGGCCCTTGATATGAACGCCCCCTCCTGGGCGATCAGCACTAGATGAACCATCCACGAACATGTACCACTCGGGAGGCTCCAATTCTGCTGGTGGATCCCTCGAAGGACCATGTTTGAGGGGATAGATGGAGAGCTCGGCCATGAAGTCCGCCAAAGCTTGTGCCTTTATGGCTCGTCGAGGCTCAAACTTGATGTCGTATTCCCCGAGCTCGATGCACCAACGGGCTAAACGACCACTATGTTCTGGTCTGTTTAGGATGTCCCTGATTGGTAGGTCCGTTCTGACAATGATCGTGTGGTCTTGGAAATATGCTCGTAATTTCCTGGCAGCCACTATCAAAGCGTAGATCGTTTTTGAAGGGGAGGGTAGTTAACCTCGGCCCTCGTAGCGTGTGACTTGTGTAATAGACGGGCCATCACAGCGGGCCCTCCTCCTTAACGAGCACCGAAGAGACAGTGTTGTTCGAAGTGGAGAGGTAGATGACGAGTTCGTCCCGGTTGCGGGCATTTCGGTGTTGGCAAATCGGAGAGGTGCTTCTTGATTTGCTCAAAGGCTTCCTGGCATTCCGGTGTCCAAGTGAATGCCTTTTTCATGCGAAGCTGTTCAAAGAACGGCTTGCACTTGTCTCCAAGTTTGGAAATGAATCGCCCCAAGGCAACAATTCTTCCTGTGAGTTGCTGGATTTCCTTAATGTTCCTCGGTGGCGCCATGTCCGTGATGGCTGATATTTTTTTAAGATTGGCGTCGATTCCCCTTTCGGAGATCATGTAGCCCAGGAATTTCCCGGCCCAACAAAGAAAGAACACTTGGCTGGATTGAGCCTCATGTTGTATCGTCGGAATGACTTGAAGTCTCGGCCAAATCTTGAAGGTGGTCTTCGAATGTCATGCTTTTCACAATGACATCGTCGACGTACGCTTCAGTGTTACGGCCCATTTGGTGGGCAAAGACCTTGTTCATTAGACGCCGGTAGGTGGCTCCAGCGTTTTGAGCCCAAAAGGCATTCGAATGTAGTAATATACGTCGTCGCCCGTTGTGAACGCCGTTTTGAAGGCGTCCTAAGGATCCATGTAGATTTGGTGGTAACCACTTTTAGCGTCCATGAACGACAAGTATTTGTATTTGGAAGTGGCGTCCACCAGCTGGTCGATGACCGGTAACGGATAGGGGTCCTTTGGACAATGCCTATTGACGCCCGTGAAATCGATGCACATACGAAGTTCACCATTACTATGTTAGCGAGCCACTCGGAGTACTGAATTTCTTTTATTATTCCAGCGTCGAGGAGTTTAGAAACCTCCTCTTTTACAAACTTCTTTTTCGAAGGGGCCATACCCCTTTTCTTTTGCTTAACCGGCTTTGAATCCGGGAATACATTAAGTTTGTGTGTGATGACGCTAGGATCGACGCCCGGCAGGTCCTTCAAGCTCCAGGCGAAGACGTCGAGGTTTGCCTCGAGAAGGTGGATGAGAGCCATCTTCTCCTTTTGTTTAAGGTTTTTGCCAACCTTAAACTTCTTGTCTGGGACGACGTCGATTTCTTCCATCACGTCATCGAGACGAGGCCTGTCGTCGGGCTCCGCGGGATCCTCGATCTCTTTCGAGGCTTGTGGATCAACCGTTGAGCTCAACGAGGCCACATAGTTTGTCTTTGCCGTTCGCTGGTCGATGTAGATGCTTGCGTCCCCACGAGGTGTTGCGAATGTGACCGTGAGAGAGCGGATGTCGCACCTCATGTGGAATTCGACCAGGCTTGGTCGACCAACGATGGCGTTGTACGTGGAAGGGACTTCGAGCACCAAGAACTTCGTCATAATGGAGTGACAATGAACCGTGCCGAATTGTGTGTCCCCAATTAACATGAGGGGCAGGTTGACGACCCCTATTGTTGGGACAATGTCCTGCCGATGCCGAAGGTAGGGCCGAGCTTCTTCTTATAGCGGACATGTGTACCCGAGTTTATCGAGCATGTCCTTGAAAATGACACTAGTGTTTGCACCGGTGTCGATGTACACCTGTTGGTGTCGTAACCCGCAATCCTTCTTTGTGATAAGCGGTGGATCGGAGTGTGGAACGACAACCTTTGTCCCGTTGGGGCGATAGATGACGTTCTCCTCGAGGTGGTCGATCTGCAAGATTTCCCTTGCATATCGCTTTCTGGAGAGGCGCCTTCTGACTTAGTGAGCATGTGAATGATGCCCGCTGGTGGTGGTGGCGGCAAGTTTTGCCTTCGAGGGCTGTTGTGTCGATGACGCGTTTTTTCGCGGTCGTCGCTGTCGTCGTCCTTCTTGCGGCCTTTGGGGAATTCCTTGCAGGGGGAGGAGGAGTCGGATAGGAATTCCTTGAGCTTACCCTGCTCAATCATCTCAGAGATGAGATTTCTGAGTTGGAAGCACGCCTCCGTGTCATGGCCACGGTCCTTGTGGTAGAGGCAGTACTTGTCAAACCCCCTCGTATTCTTATGCTGGATGGGTTGAGGCCACTTGGGGACCTTGTTCTGCTTCTCCAGCATTAGAAGAATGTTCGTGCGGGTGTCACGAAGTGCGGGGTGATGATCAGAGGTCCTCGAACCTACGTTCGAGGGCTGGTACCTCGATGAGACAGACCCCTTGTCGAACTTTTTGTTGCGGTCGCTTGTGGGGGGCCTGTTGTAAGGCTTGTTCATCTCCTCGGAGTTCATGAATCGGGTGGCCCGATCGATGAACTCACCCATCGTCGTGACAGGGTTTTCATTGATGTTATACGCGAGCCTCGACTCGCGCTGAAGGCCTTGAGTTGCGGCCAGGAGCTGCATATCCGAGGAGAGACCCTGGACTTGGACGGCTTCCGCCTGAAACCGCCGGATGTAGTCACGGAGCGGTTCCTCCCTTTCTTTGTTTCACTCTTAACAAGTGTTGGACAGTCTTGGGGAGGTCGGGCTCTCATGAAGTGGCGCAGAACGATGAGGCGAGGTCCTTAAAGCATTTGAAATGCTGGCCTCGTAGCGTTCGAACCACGTTGAAGCAGCCCCTTTGAGGGTGAAGCTGAAAGCTTTGCAGAGTATGGGGTCGGAGGCGCGAGCCATCTCCATTTGGGAGATGTAACGTCGAAGATGGTCGACGGGATCTGTTGTTGCATCGTAGCTTTCGATGACTGGCATTCGAAAGCTAGCCGGCGCCTGGACGGCGAGGATGTCCTCTGTGAAAGGCTGCGTTAGGAGGACCTCGATGTCGTCGAGGACCAGGTTTGGTGTTTTGACCTGTTCCTCGACCACGTTGATTCGCCGGAGGAGGTCGTCAACGTCAAGGTTCCCAGTAGGTGGGTTTTGATTACGGGACTGCTCGTCCCGGTCGTTGTCTTGGCGGGAGGCAAGCGCCTGCATTTCCGCCTTGATGGTTTGCACCATAAAGGCTTTCATTTCATTGAGCATGCTCGCTGGGCAAGATGCTATCGAGCGAGATCGACGATGACCTGCTGGGGGGTCGTCGAGGTCCCAGCGAGGTATGTCAGAGTGGCAGCTTGTGGCTGCGGGGTCTGCTGCGCCCCTAGTGTGTCATCAACCGGGAGCGGCGGGGTTGCCCCCAATGGGGTGTTGTGGGGCTGTTGCGTCCCCGTTGCACCACCGGCGAGGGTGGTGGGGGCACATCAGAGGAGCTGGAAGCAGCGTCCTCGACATGCACACTGTTGTGAGTTCTCCTTGTTTTCGCCATGAAAATGGTTAGGGGAGAAAAAAGTTGATTAGGAAAGAAAAAACGGTTGTTTTTCGTTTCCCACAGACGGCGCCAAATTGATAGCCAAAGAGTGATCTCCGGCTGTCAAATGATCTCTGACGACTGAAGTAGGGCAGCTCCGGTACCTGAGAAGAGTAAGACAAAGGACACTTTCAGGTGCAGACAGAGAAGAGAGGTGTGGGTGTGTAGTAATCACCTTATTTGAGGCAGGCACCACCCAATATATAGGGTGGTGCCAGGTCCCGTTACGGGGCCTTCAATGCTGGAGAATCTCCATAAATGTGTCCATAATTTGGGACGGCTGCGTATTAATGGTGTAATAACCGTGGAGTTATTGCGGAGTTAGCCCCTCTCCTTTGGCTTAAACGGCTGCTTTGATGGAGGCAGGAAACCTTTTATGGCTAACGGGTTTATACGGGGCGCCCTTATTGTGGGAGGAGCTCTTCGTAAATACGAGGCTGGATGCGGTGGGCGTGGCCGTCACGATTGCGTTGTGTCTGGCCGTATGGGTAGCATATATATACCACTTATTGTCGTCGAAATAAAAGAAAAGATGGTTTTTTTTTCCCTATTTTGTTGGCAGTTCGTGGAATGGAACCGTGTAATGGCATGGTTCATAATTATTGATAAATCTTAAGCACTTAAGTGCTTAAAGAGACCCTTTAAACAAAGGGAGTATCTTGATGGTTGCGTAACATTTAACATACTATTTGTTGAAGTAGGATGGGACGCCAATGAACAGTGTTGAATTTTGATATTTTTCCCCGGCCAAACATTGGGACGGCGTCGTTTTTCATGATACTCCCACTATTTCATTTTTCTCGCTTTCATCTCTCTATCCCAGTACTGTCCGCACATGAGCCATGCTCATTCTTTCTTCTCTTGTTAAGCCAATTATTTGTGCAAGGGAACAAAATAATTTGGAAAAAAGTTAATGGAAAATAATCCGTAGTTATTTTTTTTATATATAAGAATCCGTAGTTATTTTAAAATTTCTTCATATAAAAAACTCTTAAACCTTTTAAATATTTTTTATATGATTAAATTATTCATTTTTCCAAAAAATTATGTTACTCTTTTTTTCCTTTATTTTTTATAACTATCCAATTCAACCCGGCCCCATTAAAAAAATACTTACTACTCCCTCCATCCCACAATGGTTGTAGGATTTGTTTAAGTACAAACATATTAAGGAAAGTGGAATAATAGTAGTGTGCATGAAAAGAAGATGTATGGAAATACTCCCTATCTCCACTAAAAGTTGGCAAATTTGTTTTGTCAGTATCACAATATTTAATCTATGATCTTTTCCATGAATGTTTAAACATTGAAAATTAAATATTTGATATGTAAATCATAATTTGAAATCTAAATTTTCTAAATATATTTTTTTAATTTTTTAAAAATTATTTATCTTTGTTAAAATTTAAGTTAAATATTAAACTTTAAAATAGTAAAGTCAAATGGTCCAAACTTTTGGCAGACGGATGGAGTAAGTGTTGAAAATGGTAAGCATGAGTAAATGAAATTTTGTAAAAGTGATGATGAAAAGTATATTTTAAGAAAGTTGACAATTTTTGTACGATAATCTAATATAAATGTTAACAATCTTTGTTCGAGAAAGAAAAATTTAGTCAATATTTTTTTAAAAAAATATTGAATAGATGTTATTTTTTCCTTTGTTCCAGGTTAGCCTGTTAGTATTTTTCACTTTTTTGCTCATTATTTTTAATATAAGTAGTAACAGTTTTTTAATGAGATTACTGATATATTTTCTTCTAGCAATATTCAACCAATTTATCTTTTACTCATCACACTTTATTTTAAGAGTGATAAGAGTTTGTATGGTAATTTATTTGGATTATATAGTTTTTACTTTATCTAACTTAAAAATTAGAAAATCTCGTATTTGATCTTTCTTATTCATTTTTTGCACTTTAAAAGTATCATATTGTTCTCAGTTACAGATAACTTTTTTAAACACGTATTATCTATTACTTTTATTTTTAAATTTCCAATTTCACATCAATTAAATCTTTCATGTTCCATTTTTCATTAATATATGTTTGGATGTAAAACCCGCAACGTACTGCGGTCATAAAAATTCTAGTTGACCCTACTAGTTTGCTTGCAAAATTCCATATTTCACGAACTTTTTCTCAAAACTTTGAAAATCAACTCTCCATTTTCGTTCTAACAAACCTCTCATCCACCTTTCAAAACACAAACTCCACCCAAAAAAACAAAAATCATAAACAAACACCCATCTCAAACGTTGAAGATTTGACGCACCACCGTCTTGAAATAGTTTTGGAGATACCAACTGTGAATCAGACACTGGATAGGGGAACTGAGAACTGCGAGCTCACAATTTTACAATACAAATCTGGCCTATAAATACAGTATGTTGTTCCCATTCATACTTGGAGCTAGCTACTAATGCTCCGCCTACCAAAGGGTTGAAAGTGTGATAATATACTAACATTACAGACAGTAAAATAGCTTCATTTTGGACGGGGTCAGTTGGAAAGAGAGAAGTACAACATGAAAACTACATATTTCAATCCGGCCGGGTTGGGTGGTTACTGGCTATGGAGCCTCCGAATTCAGGAGCTCCAAACCTTGCTTACCCATCTGCTGCACTTCTTGCGGTGACAGAATTTTGATGTACCATACGCTGTTCACAAACTCCCTAGTGAAAAACAAAGGGTAATTTTAATATGAATTCATTAAAATGACAGTTGTGACTTATGTTTACTGAACAGCCACATTTGGTTGGACTTAAACTACTAATTTAAGCCAATTCGTTAAATCTAATTTAATAAGATATATAATAAATTCTTTATAATTTACCATACAACTGGAAGGTTTAAAGAGAGCGAATTTATTTAAATCGATATGAATTCTGAATATCTAATCACAAAAATGACTTGATCCGATAAATTATTCTGCTCAAATCATTTTCGGATTAATCCAATGGATTAAGTTATTCATGTGATTGAAAATTTGAACTTTTTCTAAAATTGAGTTACTTCATTGTTTTTGAACATATATTAATCGAGTTTTTGGGTAAATTACAAAAGAAAATATCATATACTTGATTAAGTTAGATTTAAAAAACTGGCTTTAAGTCAATGGGAATGTGATGTAGTAGTGGTTAGAGGGAACTCACGGCCAGGGGTCATCGCCAAGCAGAAGAACATCATTCTCCCGGTCGACAAATACAAGCTGCCAGCCTGATCTCAAAGGGTCCTCTAGTTGGCCCTCAAGGGCAAACATTCGAGCAAGTTCGCTACGCAATTCATTGTAGCTGCTGAATTGGGATATGTCTAGTGACCTCCCAAAGGACCCTGATTTATAAACCTACAAGCACAATCAGAGATCCATCAATCTACTAGTTACAAAAACTATAGGCTATCACGATACATAAAAGAACCTAAAAACGTATCTACTAGCTAGTAACAAGCATGAAGAAAACTAAAAGCACTTCACCTTAACAAAGGTTCTGTTTGGTGGGTTTCCTTGACTCACATTATCTGGAGATTGAAGAAAACCCGACTCATCAACACAACTAGTAGTTACTGCTGCATTAACTTTGTAATGAGCACCTCCACTGCTCATATAATTTGAGGAGAGATGCGTATTCATGGAGTCATTATCACCTCTAAGGTTTGACATCCCATTCTGCATTAGAAGCGATGACTGTTCCATGTTATGGCCAAACAGAGAATGACTCTGGGGATCAACAGCAACTTCTTGACCTAGGGAGCACTCTCGGCCAGGAAATGGTGGCAATGTGATAGAGTTGTGAGCCATATTTGTCTGGGAAGGCCCTAAATGTTCGACCTGGGTTAGAACACATTGAGCAGCCCCTGTGGTCAGTGGTTCAACAGCAACACGCTTTGACGGCCAGCCAGAAGTTATTGCATGGTGTTGTGCAAGCATATTTTGAGCATTATCCTGCGGAAGAGAACCCAACAGGCTCTGAATAGGAGGGACGGCACCACTGGTTGCAGGATTTCCATTTGACTCGCCTAGAGTTGGCTGCTGACATAGCGAAGAGATGCCTTGCATGGGTGATGTCTGGGATTGCCGGGCTAAAGCATACCGAGACATGGTGGACACAGAATTTGGGATCTGGTGGTGATCAACCAATTGCTGCTGTTGTGACAATGGGTTTGGTTGCTTTGTATTACTGAAAGAATTCTGATGCTGCAATTGTTGCTGTAGAAGCTGTGAGTGAGTTTGAGATTGAGGCTGAGACTGATGCTGGCTTTCAATAGTGTGGATAAATGGCTGAGACCGAGACTGCTGAAGCATCTGGGTTTGCAAAAGACCAGCAGGCCTGCATGGAAGATTTTGCGTTTGCTGGAATTGCAGAAGAGCAGCAGGTGACGGTTTTGATGGATCGCCAGGCCTCATTTCCTGCAGTGCTGCAGCAGCCATGGCTTGATACATATCAGTGTGCAGACCTAGCATAGAAGCGTCAAGCCGTGGTTGCATCCATGGTGTCACTCCAATTCCCTGGAAGTTCATTGATGCCATTCCACGGTCTCCATCTCTCAGCCACATAAGTGCAGAATTCATTGCCAGATCCTCATCCCTAATGCCTGGGAGAATGATGGCGGGATAAATAAAGAAGAGGACGATAAAATAAACACAAAATTAGTTCTGAGCTCCTGATTACCATTGACGCTCACAACAATAACATTTTAGCACTTTAAATCACAGAGTAATGCATACCATACTGTAAACCTGGGGGCCATGGTCGTTTAAGCCTCAGAGGAAAAGGAGATGGATACATTGGGAAGGTGGTCAGAGGTTCAATCTCCCAAAGGGAGACTCTGGGTTGTCTTTCCCCAGCAGTTGATTCATCCCATCCAACCTGCAGAACATGGACATTATTAGGATTCTAGATTTATTTTATTATTTTTTTTTAAAAAAAATTAGCAAGTAATGAAAGTCCAAAACATAAAAATTATGGAGTAATAAATAATAAAACATGTGCTAACAAATTCTATTAAATCTCACCTTGACTGAGCGCCAATGTGAATTTGGCCACCGGACAGGATCCAAATCGCTTATCCCAGTAATTGTGCCCATGTAGCTAGAAACAAATATCACATACGAATCCATAAAGGCAATGGAAAGAGATCGACAATCCAAATTAAAACAGTAAAGCTTAGAGCCATTAGAGAAAGAAGACAATATCACTGAACTGGCTTAGATCAAAAGTACAAATCAGGTCACAAAGGTCAGACTGTAGTTTCAAAAACGTTTGCCTGAAATTACTGGCTGTGAAAAAGGTCAGACTGTAGATATATCATTTAACATACGCCCTCTGTCCCTCCCAAACTGTCCCTTTTCCTACTTAATAAAAATAGGAAACGGGATAACCAGGGATGGAGGGAGAGAGTAGTAAATACGAATTTAAGAAGTCCTAAGATAAATTTACAGAAACGGTGCTTACAAGACTGAACCAGAAAAGTCAACGGAGGAAATAAATTTTCAAGTCTGGGATTAAATTTTCCCCAGCAATAATCTTTAGTGAACAGAAGAAACTAAACTCTTGTTATTCGAGTATAGCCACAAGAAACAGAAACGTACCGGCGTACACTTGACTCCTCAGTTTCAAATAGCATCCTAAAGCGCATCCCAACAGAAACTCTAGTATGATACACTGCTTTAACATACTTGGACAATGGTATGACGAATTCTGATGGACAGGCCCTACATAAACAAAGGTGCAGTCAGACCGGAAAACATCATTAACTCCAAAACTAGTTACTTGAACAGCGTAGCTCCATACCTCGGGTTATAAAATATGGTAAAACGACTATTGGTTGCAGCTGCATGAGCAGCAGCAGCAAGGAGGCCCAAATGCATGCTATCACTTGACAGAACAGATGATGGCATTACAGTTTGAGGTCGATTAGAACGCCGTATACCAAGTAGTAACTGGTTTTTTTCATTCCTGATGGAAGAGTGCATATAAACAGAAGAGTTGGGAAGTGGAAAATCTGCAGACTACAATACAATGCACTAAAAATACTAGTATGGCCAATAACAGATCACTTTTCTTCTTCCCTCATAATCGAAAAATATGTACAGTATGTACGAAACCAAAGAAAAACCAACCATATAAAAAGCACAGAATCACCAGCAACTAATCGTTTCGCACTCACAAATACACTCCACCCTGTTGTGAGAAGATGCCTTTTTGGTTGGCCTGCACAAAGAAAAGCTATTAAGAAATCTATATGTATGGTTTCCTTTCTACCTGGATGCTTTATATTGCAAGTAGCTCTAATAAACCAAGCAAAAATGAAAACAGAAACAGAGTACAGCAAACAGACTTTACACTAGTATGAAGATATTACTAATCTATACTAATATAGTGAGCATTTATCAAGCTAGGTTAGCCTGCACAATGACAATATATAAACAACTATATGTTTGGTTTCTTAGCAGTTAAGAGTTTTCTAATTTGAATGACTTGGCAGTAGCTCTAATACAATGAGGAAGAGGGAAAACAGAAACAGAGTACCACAGTTGGATTTTAAACTATTTTGAAGATATCACTGAGCTCTACTACCATAGAGTAGACATTTCAGCAGGGTAATAGTCATACTATAACACACAACGCATGAAGAATGACTTTTAGAAACACTAGAAAAATACCCTAATTCATGCAGAAGTAACAGATTTTAATACCGTTGACCAGCATACAATACAACATGATGCTAATGACACATGATAGTAAAATTAAGAACATTAACGAAGTTGAACTGAAGCTGCTCACCCTCACCATAACTCACCACGAAATATGTGTCTAAATTTCCATTCATTATCATGCAGATCCCTTGCAATCAACTCTTGTGCAGGAGGCTGCTGAGAGTAGTCCTGGAGTCCATAGCAGATGATAAGAATGAAATAACAAGCATTGAGACTACAAAAGCATTGAAAGCTTAACTGAAGTTAATGTTCTTATTGCAATATACCAATGGAGGGAAAACTTTTTCAGCTGCTCGGCGAGGTACAGAGAATCCTCCATGTGTACTAGTGTCACTGGCCGTTAAGGTTTTGCAAAAATAATTAGTCGGCTGTTTGCTTGGAGTGCCCAAGTCAGCTGGGAGAAGATATGCATCCTTTTGTTCTTGCTGTGGAAAAGAACCAGCTTTAATGTGCAAATCACCTATATTCATTAAAATGAGAATAAGATGGAGCAGGAATAGAGTAGCATACTGGACTAAGTGGCTGCAAGGTCATCTGAGCATATACTTCATCTGTCTCAATATCTGCCTGAAATTTACATGTTTTTATGCCTCAACACAGGCCCACAACAAAACCAATGTCAAAAGTCGAACAGTCCAAGTCTTACATGCATGAGCACATTGTGAAGCTGACAAATAAGTTGTGGAGGTAAGCTTGGATAGTTGGGTATGTGGGCATCCACTTCCTTGTTTGTTGATGCAGCAACCTAAGAAAATGCAAATCCTCATAGGCACTTACAAAACAAAAATGGTTACCACAAGCAAGGTCAAACACAGAGCTCATGGGCCAATGAAATCATGTAACTTGGAAAAATATACACATGAAATAGGATCTGATAATGCAATTAGTAGTTCATGCAAACACAGATGCTTGCAATGACTATGTTCATCAACACAAATTTCAACAGAAAGACAAAGGTCGAAGCAAGTAGTAACGTTTTCAATGCAAACTAAAGTAGTTTAAAGGTCTACGACTCCCATGGGCTAGACACCTTTAAGAGAAGTTGAAGCGAACATTGATCAACTTCAGCAAACAAAATCACTGCTATTAAGAACATTTAAAGTTTAAACATATCTCACGGGTAATACAGCACCTCTTCTTGCAAATTCTTTTTTTGGTTCCTTAGCAGACTAAAATGAATTCTACGCAAGTGCACTAACCTGCTCACTATGGCCCTGAGGGAAGTATACAACCCTGCTTCCAACAGCAGGAAGAGATACAAGAGGACCCGCACATGCATGCCAAAGTTCAGAGTTCAAAACCGTCTTCTCACCTAGAATTACACCAAGTCAGAGAAAACACTCAATCGCAATCGGATAAAAAAAATGATATGCAACAAAATTAAAAGAGAGTGCACACAACTGCGCAGACATCAGTTACAAACTACTACTTCGTACATCCTAATTTCTCATCCTAAAAGTACCTGACCAAGTAGATAGACTTGCCGAAGTAAAACAGATATGATAAGTATGAGATCACCTACTAGGAGCCCATGAAGCTAGCAGAGAAGTCCGGACCCATGGTGCTATGAGCTTAATATTAAGGACATGATATAAGCTGAAGAAAGGCAAAGCTTATGGAATGCAAAGCATTAAAGAACGCACACAATTTCCAGTAAGGAAATCCTGGAGCATATAAAGAGACTTAAGTGTACCTGCAAGTGAAACTATATACCTTCTTGAGGTTGGGGGCTGAAACCAGCAGAGGAGAGCCTCATCCCAGTATAAATGAGCTCAAACCCAGAACAATCGAAGTCCCAAGAACACTTCTTTTACTCCACAATATAAGAACGAGAGTTGCCAGAGAGATAGAAGAAGCACAGAATTGAGCTCCCGTTGTCCTCACGAGCCCTTGACAGTAAACAGAACCGAATTGAGCTAGACCGCTAACTTGACAAGTCAAAAGACCATTGAACATGATAAGAGAAACTAAAACCCAGCACCCCCGGATTCAACCAAAACCGGTTTCGCTACAGAAGGCGATTGTTTTCAGCTTCATCAGCTCCTGTCTTCTTCACCCGACACCACCCCCAAGCTTTTCTCTGTGGAACCAATAGCTTCATGCAGAAGCAGAATCACTCTGCCTCACCTTTTCAGCTCCACATTCCATCCTCAGGAAGCGAAACCCCCAAATCTCTCTAAGCCCTCAGATTCCGAGAACTTCTGAGCTCCTCCTAGCTTCAGAAATACGGAAGGAAGAGTAGACAAGCTGAAAGATGGATCTCAGTGCGCGAAACGATGGTTGATGATGAGCTTTAGAGAAAAAATCCAAGATCTTGTTAGCACAGATGTAGAGGCAAGAATCGTGCAATTGTCTATGCATTTCTTTCTCGGAGCTCTCTGAACAGTGTTCACTTATTGCAAAATCGGGTACCCATAGATAATCGCAGTTCGATACTTTTGGTTGTGATGGCTTGAATCGACCCGTTAAAACTCGAGCCATCGTATTCATACCAAACATGTTAGGGCTTTATTTTATTTTTCAATTTCTTTTTCATAACATCAACATTTTACTACATATTCGCCCCGTCCTATTCGCCCCGTCCAAACGAAAGGAATAGTTAATTTTTCATATCAATTTAACTTCAATTTATTAATATTATTTTTTAGTAAAAAATATTAAAATAATATATAAATTTAAGACATCAATTTTTAGTTGTATATAAAAGTTTTAAATTTATAATTTGAAATAATGTAGAAATAAAATTATAGATTAAATAGAAAAAAAAATAAGTGTTGCATTACTTTTACGGAAAGAGTAAAATGTTAGGGGTGTTTGGGGTGGGGTAGATATTAAGAAAAATAGAATATGGCCCGTCGAGTGCAGGTACCCTAAATACGGTACATGATTTCACAATTTTATGTGGTTCGGATCGTAAGTATTCGCATATGTTTTTAAGTGTATTTATCTTATAAAATCTTCTAATATATTTAGAGATATTTTTAAAAAATTTATCATAAATATATATATTTATCTAGAACATCAAAAAGAAGAAGAGTAGTTTGCCTAAATAGAACAACAATACAACATTCCAAATAATGTATCATTATTATATGAAATGAGTTTTGACACATATAGTGAAAAAAAAATTGAAGGAAAGTTGAGATGAAGTAAACAATTTTATATAGGCATATACGGATCGGATCAAGAATCCGCGAATTTCTAAAATTAAACCCCGCAAGTTATTAGTTTCTTCGGTTCACGGATTTTATCGGTTTTGAATCATGCGGTTCGGTTCAGTGCTCGGTTTTGCAAGTTTTTTTGACACCCCTATAAAATGTTGCTAGTACTTACACCACTAACCATTATAAGGTCATTTTATTCTATCGGACCACTTTGGTGTCGGACCAGCTATGGTACCATTTTTTATTTTTTCGCCATTTTTTTTCAAAATACATCATTTTAAAAGTAATGGATGTATCTTAACGACCGCGAAGGCATTCGGCGACCGAAGGATGCATCGCCATCCATCGCCTCGCCAAACAAATATAAAATCTTTGACACACTCATGGGCAAAAACTGTTCATCTTGAATCATTATTTACATCTTATGTGCAATTCAAAGATTACAAAAGGGGGTCATCCACATATTTGGAGACTCCGCCGCTGCCCAAAAGGGCATGCCAAACAACACCCATCTTCTGCCCGTCTTCGCCCCACTACAACAGGCTGTCCACATCTGGATCCGCAGTGTTAGTGGCATCCAAGGCATCGTAACTACGGTCGGGATGCAACTTCTTAACCTGCAGCCTGTAGCGAAGTCATCCCTCCTCAAAGCCGTGCTCCCCAGCCTTGCCTTGGGCCCGCAGCTCCTTAACTCTCCCACTAAGGCGCGACATCCTCTCGGGTTGATGTGATTCCGGGAGGGTATCCGGGAACACGAGGAGCAGATCTAGCCAACAAAGGAGCAACACGGGGTAGGTTTGATTGATGAGGCGGAAATGTCAACAGGTTGACAGATCCGAAATGCACAAAGCAAAACGATGCGGAAGCTTGTGAAACGAACGGATATGGCCGCCAACTCCTCCTGGATCCTTGCCCGGGCAAAGATGGTGTTATGCCTTTGGCGACTCCTCCTTCTTGATACCGAAAAAGGTCCAAGACAAAGAAAGCCTTCGTTGCCAAAATTGAGGGGGGGATGTAGATGGGGCCAACACCTCCTTCTTCCAATGAGAAGGCAATATTGGTCTTAGTAGACTTGTAAAGAAAACTTAACAAGAATTGAGTGGAAAAAGGTAGATAGGTTGAAAAGAGAATCACTCTCAATTTCAAGGAAAAGGTGAAATATATTTGATGATTGAAATGTGTCTTGCAAACTAACCTAGACCTCCTTTTATAGGACAAGGAAGCTGGAATTCTAAACCTATTGACAAGTCCCTTCATCTCCATTCTTAATGATGGAAATTAAAGGAGATGTAAATATGGGAATTTAAAATAATTATTTCTAAAAATTATTCTAGGCTAGCTAATGGGTAGACCTAGCCAAAACAACTCTGAAAACTGAAATAAAATGATAAAAATTCGAGTTGGAAGATGAGGGATGAGTTTTGGCCAATAAATGTGGAGTAAATGATCCTCATTTAAGTGCTCTTGATGGAGGAGCTTCAAGGCTTGTAACTCCTTCCTCACCAATGGTTCCTGGATGATTTTGGATGACTCTTGAGTCCTCAAGGCTGCTGAAGTTCGTCCTTGAAGAGAAGTGAACGGTTGGAAGCTTTGGGAAAGCATTGAATGCGCCAGCTGCTGTCTCAACAGGTTGAGATATTCGTGAACCATGCACTTGGGCCAAATTGTCATTTGGTTGAGCCCAAACCGAAATGTTGAAAATTGTTTGCACCATTTGAGAATTGGGTTGGCCCAAATTGAGGAGTGCTTGCACTTTTCCTTCATCTTTGTGGATATCTTCACTTTGCTCCTCACACTTTGCAAAGCGTGCATCAACAAGTTGAGAGCGTCCTTAGCCTTCTTAGTCCGGCTCCTTGTCATAGGTCCACCAAGGCCAACGAGCGGATCTTGATGTTTGGGCTTGGGTTGGGCCTGTTCCACGTCACTCCCCCCTTCTTCAAAAGATTCCGACCTCGGAATCTCATCTTCCATAGTACCTTCAAAAGGGGAAAGATCCATAACGTTAAACGTTGCATGTACTCCATATTTACCACTAGGAAGATCTAGAGTGTAGGCATTATCTCCCCTTTTGCAACCACTTGGAAGGGACCATCTCCTCTTGGGGCGAGTTTGTTCTTCCTTTCTTGAGGGAATCTCTCCTTTCTCAAGTGTAACCATACCCAATCACCAACGTCAAAGGTGACTTGTTTTCGACCTTTATTTGCCCTCCTTGCATAGGCTTCATTCTGTTTGGAGATCCTTTCTTTCACCTTCTCATGTAACTCCTTCATTTGTTTCGCTTTCATTGCTCCATCTTTATGAGCTGCATCATTAAGAGGTAAAGGCAATAAGTCCATTGGAGTCAACGGGTTGAAACCGTAAACAACTTCAAAAGGGCTATGAGTTGTTGAAGTATGAAAAGCCCTATTGTAAGCAAATTCAACATGTGGAATAAACTCCTCCCACTGCTTCAAATTCTTCCTAAGGAGTGTTCTAAGCAATTGTATCATTGTTCTATTAACTACCTCGGTCTGCCCATCGGTTTGTGGGTGACTAGATGTTGAAAACAATAGCTTAGTACCAAGTTTAGCCCATAATGTCTTCCAAAAGTGACTTAGGAATTTGGTGTCCCTATCACTTACTATTGTCCTAGGCAATCCATGATATTTAACAACCTCCTTAAAGAATAAATTTGCAACATTTGTAGCATCATCCGTTTTATGGCAAGGAATAAAGTGAGCCATTTTAGAAAAACGGTCAACAACTACAAAAATTGCATCATGCCCATTTTGAGTCCTAGGAAGACCAGAACAAAATCCATTGATATGTCAACCCAAGGTAAAGAAGGAGTAGGGAGTGGAGTATACAACCCGTGAGGCTCAAGTTTAGACTTAGCCTTTTTGCATGTGACACATTGAGCACAAAATTTGTCCACGTCCTTCTTCATGTTCGGCCAAAAGAAATGCTCTTTGAGAGCTTCCAAGGTCTTGAGTTGACCAAAATGTCCCATAAGTCCTCCTCCATGGGCTTCCCTTACAAGTAGCTCTCGGATGGAACCCTAGGAACACAAAGCTTGTTAGCTTTAAAGAGGTATCCATCAAATATGTAATAAGTGTCAACAGGTTGAGACAAACATGCTTTGTAAACAGATCCAAGTCAATATCTTCACCATACAAGTTCTTCATCTGTTCAAATCCCAAAACCTTCTTTATGCTCAACATGCCGAATAAAGCATACCTTCTAGACAATGCATCTGCCACTACATTTTCTTTACCTTTCTTAAACTTAATTAAGTAAGGAAAAGATTCAACAAATTCCATCCATTTTGCATGTCTTTTTGAAAGTTTACCTTGACCTTGCAAATACTTTAATGAATAATGGTCAGTATGAATGACAAATTCCTTAGGCAAGAGATAATGAGACCATACCTCAAGACTTCTCACAAGAGAATATAATTCTTTGTCATATGTTGAATAATTCAAAGGACCGCCACTCAATTTTTCACTAAAGTATGCAATAGGTTTACCTTCTTGAGTGAGAACTGCACCAATACCTATGCCACTCGCATCACACTCAACTTCAAAGATCTTACCGAAATCCGGTAGTGAAAGGACCGGAGCTTGTGTCAACTTTTCTTTCAACAGGTTGAACGCTTTCTCTTGCTTGTCACTCCAAACAAATGGTACTCCTTTCTTGACAAGCTCGTTAAGTGGGGCGGCTATGGTGGAAAAATCCTTCACAAAACGTCTGTAAAAGCTAGCAAGACCGTGAAAAGATCTCACTTCGGTCACATTAGTAGGGGTTGGCCAATCTTTGATGGCTTGCACCTTGGATTCGTCAACACTTAGTCCTTTCTCACTAACAACATATCCAAGAAACACAATCTGATTAGTAGCAAAAGTACACTTCTTAAGATTAGCATAAAGCTTTTCTCCTCGAAGCGTTTCAAACAATAACCGCAGATGTTCAACGTGTTGAGATAAAGTATGACTATAGATCAAAATGTCATCAAAATAAACCACAACGAATTTTCCAATGAATTTCCTTAAAACATGGTTCATGAGTCTCATAAAAGTAGAAGGGCATTGGTTAATCCAAATGGCATGACAAGCCACTCATATAAACCAATGTTGGTCTTAAAGGCGGTTTTCCACTCATCACCCTTTTTCATGCAAATTTGGTGATAACCACTCTTAAGATCAACCTTAGAAAATACCTTTGCACCTGAAAGTTCATCAAGCATGTCATCAAGGCGTGGAATGGGATGTCGGTACTTGATGGTGATCTTATTGATGGGGCGGCAATCCATGCACATCCGCCATGAACCATCACTTTTAGGTACAAGAAGCACGAGTACGGCACAAGGGGATAAGCTTTCTCGGATGTACCCTTTGGCAAGAAGCTCTTGGACTTGCCTCTGAATCTCTTTGGCTTCCTCGGGATTGGTTCGATAATGGGGTCGATTTGGTAAAGGTTCTCCCGGGACAAGATCGATTTGATGCTCAATACCTCGGTATGGAGGTAAGCCAATCGGATCTTCAAAAAGATCTTGATATTCCTGCAACAACAAAGAAAGAAAAGAAGGAATTTCTTCCCTTGATCCATTGTTAGAAGACAAGTGTTAGGTAAAAAGAGAAAACAACATTTTTGACTCAAAAGAGCTTTCTTGATGTGTTTTTCTTTGGCTATGGAAAGGAAACACTCTTGTCTTCTCTCATTCTCTCTTTTACCACTCTTTTCGCTATTTATTCCTTCACCATCCCAAAAGACCTTTGACTCTTGCAAATCCACTTGGGATTTCTTTTTATTTTCAACTTTACCCTTAAGTTTACCATCCTTACCCTCGGACTCACTTTGGAGTTGGATCTGATCGGCATGGGCTTGTTGGGGTGTTAAAGGCACCAAGGTAATCTTTCGGTCAACGTGTTGAATGGTGTATCGGTTGGTCACACCATCATGCACAGCTTGCTTATCATCTTGCCGGGGCCTCCCAAGTAGAATATGGGCAGCAATCATCTTAGGTACAACATCACAAAGTACCTTGTCTTCATAATTGCCAATTTTGAGGGTACTTCAACTTGACAATTCACCTTGGCATGAGCGGAGTCATCCATCCATTGAAGAAGGTAGGGTCGAGGATGCTTGTGAGTAGCAAGTCCTAACTTATTCACCATATGAGAACTAGCAACATTAGTGCAAGAACCGGAATCAATAATGAGTGAACATACTTTACCATTCACAAGTGCTCTTGAATGAAAGAGATTCTCCCTTTGACATGATTGAGGGTTGGTTGCACTGTAGTACTCGTCTTGCTACTAGGAGAGGACCTTCAACCGGAAGAACAAACTCTTCCTCAACAGTTTGAGCATACTCGTCCTCAACAGGTTGATCAGATTCGGTCTCATCATTTTCTTCATCCTCACTGTACCATTCTCCATCTCTCATGATTATAACTTTCGGATTTGGACATTGATGAGCATAATGACCCATACCTTTGCATTTATAGCATTGAACTTCATGAAGGGGTTTGGAAGGGGGACGGTTTTGGGAGCGATTTTGGGAAGTGGAAGGGGTAGAAGTGGGAGATTTGGAAGGGATACCTTTTTGTGGAGGTGGGGGTGTCCTTTGTGGAGCTTTCGGCCACTGGGTTTGATCTTGGAGCCATGGTGGAAGTGCTCCCTTTCTTGAGTTGTCTTTCAATTCGGATGGCTTTATGTAACAACTCTTGAAAATTGTTGTACTCACATAATTCCAAGGTCTTCACAATGTCAGTCTAAGTCCTTGAATGAACCTAGACATTTTTGCTTCACCTCTTTCAATAACATCGGCTCTCAAAAGGGCGGATTCCAACTCTTTGTGGTAGTCCTCAACACATTTAGTGCCTTGGACAAGTGTTTGAAGACGTTGGAAACATTCTCGAGTGTAGTATGATGGCACAAATCTCTCTTGCATTTGGATCTTCAACTCTTCCCAAGTTTGAGGACCTAATCCAAGCCGATTTTCTTGATTCCACCATGTGAGGGCATAACCATGAAACTCAACAACGGCCAATTTAACCTTGAGGTCAGTGGTATAATCAAAGCAATTAAATACCAATTCACATTTCTTTACCCAATCAAGATACTCATCCGGTTGCTTTTTCCATAGAAAGGTGGAATTTGCAACTTGAAGTTTCGGTAAACCTGTTGAGCCATATCCCTTTGCCTTTGATTGTGGTGAGGTGGAACATCTTCTCCTTGATCAATATTTGATTGACGATCATCTTCCCCATTTCGAGGTTCTGCTCTTCCTCCTCTCTTCGACCAGCCTCAAGACGGGCAAGCCTTGCATTTAGTGGAGCCATTTGTTCCTGCAACATTCTTTGGAATTGTGCTAACAATGCTTCATCAGCCATTTTTTTCACTCAAAACTCACAGATTCTCTTTTATAAACCTAGCAACTTTTCCGGCTCAAAATTCTTGAAAAAGTGATTCAAAACAAGACACAAAAGACACAATAAAATAAAACCTCAAACAAACCTCAACGAGTTGAGGAAGTGTTGTTACTTTTGCAAAACGGTTCTTTTGTGGGTTTTGGAAAAAGATATTCCGCAACTTTTGAAAGAACAGGTTTGAAAAGGCTCGAGGTTGTTCTTTTTCTTGCCCTTTGTTTGAAAATTGTTCCAAGAATTCTTCAAATTGCCTTTTCGCAATCTGTAAACAAAGTTGAGTCAATAGCAGCTTTGTTTTCTTTTTTTTCAATGCAAATAAGATGCGATTTTTTTTCTATGCAGATTGCACAACACTGGAACAAGAAATTAAAAATGGCAAGAACAACCGAGAAAAACACAATGATAACAAAAATGATATATGTTGCGGAATAAAAAGAAAAGGGTAGAAAAACTTCTCCTTGTTGAGCAAGTGGCTCTGATACCAATTGATGTGATTCCGGGAGGGTATCCGGGAACACGAGGAGCAGATCTAGCCAACAAAGGAGCAACACGGGTAGGTTTGATTGATGAGGCGGAAATGTCAACAGGTTGTGGATCCGAAATGCACAAAGCAAAACGATGCGGAAGCTTGTGAAACGAACGGATATGGCCGCCAACTCCTCCTGGATCCGTGCCCAGGCAAAGATGGTGTTATGCCTTTGGCGACTCCTCCTTCTTGATACCGAAAAAGGTCCAAGACAAAGAAAGCCTTCGTTGCCAAAATTGAGGGGGGGATGTAGATGGGGCCAACACCTCCTTCTTCCAATGAGAAGGCAATATTGGTCTTAGTAGACTTGTAAAGAAAACTTAACAAGAATTGAGTGGAAAAAGGTAGATAGGTTGAAAAGAGAATCACTCTCAATTTCAAGGAAAAGGTGAAATATATTTGATGATTGAAATGTGTCTTGCAAACTAACCTAGACCTCCTTTTATAGGACAAGGAAGCTGGAATTCTAAACCTATTGACAAGTCCCTTCATCTCCATTCTTAATGATGGAAATTAAAGGAGATGTAAATATGGGAATTTAAAATAATTATTTCTAAAAATTATTCTAGGCTAGCTAATGGGTAGACCTAGCCAAAACAACTCGAAAACTGAAATAAAATGATAAAAATTCGAGTTGGAAGATGAGGGATGAGTTTTGGCCAATAAATGTGGAGTAAATGAACCTCATTTAAGTGCTCTTGATGTAGGGGCTTCAAGGCTTGTAACTCCTTCCTCACCAATGGTCCCTGGATGATTTTGGATGACTCTTGAGTCCTCAAGGCTGCTGAAGTTCGTCCTTGAAGAGAAGTGAACGGTTGGAAGCTTTGGGAAAGCATTGAATGCGCCAGCTGTTGTCTCAACAGGTTGAGATATTCGTGAACCATGCACTTGGGCCAAATTGTCATTTGGTTGAGCCCAAACCGAAATGTTGAAAATTGTTTGCACCATTTGAGAATTGGGTTGGCCCAAATTGAGGAGTGCTTGCACTTTTCCTTCATCTTTGTGGATATCTTCACTTTGCTCCTCACACTTTGCAAAACTGTGCATCAACAGGTTGAGAGCGTCCTTAGCCTTCTTAGTCCGGCTCCTTGTCATAGGTCCACCAAGGCCAACGAGCGGATCTTGATGTTTGGGCTTGGGTTGGGCCTGTTCCACGTCACGGGTATAGACACCTTGATGGGGGGAATCAGCTATCTCCCCAGGAAAGAGGGGGGATACAACACCGCCTCTAGCTCTCATATGGCCATTACGGCGTTCATGAAATCCTCGCCGAGTGCGAGGTGAGTCCTCGCAATATTTTTAGCGGCAAGTCTGGCGTCCTTGACTTCATCCTCAGCTGACTTAATGTGAGCGGCCAACTCCTCTGCAGCCGCCTTCGCGGTGTTTGCCTTAGCGAAAGCCCTCGCACAGGCCTCCTCAACATCCGCGCTCAGTGAGGCCAGTACCTCCTTCAAAACGGCGAGCTCCACCTCCTTCACATGTAAATGCTCCTCCTGCATGAGAATGCTGCGCGAGAGCTTGCAAAGTAGTTAATTCCTTTGCAAGTCCGCCAGCCTGCAATCCTCTCTTTCGCGAACAACGAAACCATACCATGACTCCAGCTGCTGCACCCGCCTAGCCGCACACTCACCTTCTTCCTTAGCAGCATCTAACTCCCTTCTGAGGCGGGCAATTTCCTCAATTTGGGCATCGTCCCGCGCGTTGACGAAGCGCTGGAACTCATTCCACTGGCTCATACTAGCATACTTGTTGACTGCCGCTTGCAAAAAGAATTGGTCAATGATGGGCTTACACAAACCAAAATATCACAAACCACCACACAGCAACAAACCTGTAGGTTCAGTCATGCTGCTTTGCCTAAGTAATGCCGTGGAGACTTCAAGCTCCTGCCCACCAAATTACGGTCATACGGCGTTTGTAGCCCCTCTAGGCAAGACCATAGAGTATCGTCCCCACCCTCTAACAAAAGATGAATCATTTTCGAGCGTAAACACTAGATCCCAGGCGTCCTCTGTTGAACGCCCCTCCATCTCAAATATCTTGGCGCACATACCTTCCCTCAAAGACTTTAGCGAGGCAGGATCTGCGGACCACCTGGGTTTCTGTGCAGCCTACCGTTTCCCCTCCAAATAGTGGGACCATACCCCCGCCTCCTCAAGGGCTGAAGCCTCCGCACCCATATCAATAACGCCGCGACGGCCACAGAACCAGTCATCATCTGACCTTTCCTCTATCACATGTCAGTCTTCGCGAATAGCCTGAACATAAGGAAAAGAAGGCGCCATAGACGGCGTCGCCCACGAAGCAGACGGATCAAAACCCCTAGAATCTCAAAGACTATCCCACCTCCCAATTCCTGGCGGCACTTGAACTTGTTGCTCCGAAGCTGCAGTCTCCTCATTACCTTCTCCGCCACTGGCGGGGGGAGGGGAAGAAGCCTGGGAGTTGACATGGCCTCATCAACCCCGCCAGTTGCCCATTCCAGTGCAGGCACACCCATAGGAAAATTCCCTTGAGCTCCTACCTCCACGGAGGAACCGGTAGCAGCCTTAGCCGCACTCTCAGATCTCCTAGTTGCTAGCTTAGCCCTCTTGAACGCTAAAAGAAGCGCCCTGCAGACGACCTAGAAATCTTCGCCGCTATAGGTTTCAAAACATTGGATCCCACACTCCCCACGGCCTTGGTGGAGGTCGCCATCAGGCCAGTCGTGAAACTAGCCAAGTCAACAGGCTTTATTCCTATCGCCGCTTCATGAACAGGTGCGTGACCCGCCGGCTCACGGAACCTCTTCGAACTGCCGCCTCTTGGGCATGAACTTCACCTGCCAACACACAAACCCTTGCAGCAGGGTCTCTCCCAACACCTGAAATGTTCATTGCGGGCGCCTGCCCTTCAACCTGATCCTCCACTAACCGCGCCGCCTTCTCTACTACTAAGGGCATGACGCGAGTCCCATCGCCGGACGTGACCGTTTGAGATGTGGCCTTCACCTTCACTACCTTCATATTCATCCTCTTCGTCTCTCCCTGCAAGGGCGCTAGCTCACTTGCGTTAGGCCTCTTCTTGCTAGAAGGACGAATCTCACCGAGGGCTTTGACGCCCCAGCGGGACCCTTTCCCTTCACACAATCAAGATGATTCTGCACTGCAATACGGGCCGCAACCCTCTACTTTCCCATCTCCAAGTCCCCCTGCGGAGGCTCATATGCAAAAAAACGCCATTCAGTACAAGAACCTTCACTTACAAAGAAGCCAACAAGAAACTAACCCCTTGGCCACGCGAGAGCCGAGAACAGTGAGCCACGACGGTGCCTCGCTACTCCAGCCTCCATCCTTCATACTATGGTGGCACCTCCTGATCAACCAGATGGCCGGTGCTAACACCAACCCAACGCAAAACAACCTCATCAAGCTAAGCCAATTCAAAGGGAAAGAGTCAGTCACACGCCTCCCTCGCGAAGACACCGTCCAACCATTCCAACAGTTCACGTACGCTCTCCACCTGACACCATCTACGTACAACATTGGCTTCGTCGCCAGCATGTGCGCCGCTTCGCTGGTCCTCGCCACCAAAAACCTTCACTCGGGATCCCTACAAACAAAGAAGAAAGCATTGTACCAGTCATGATAAGACTTCTGAGAAATAGCAAATGAAATAGACTAGTTTCCCCCAACATTGATGGGGGTCAAATGAAAAAATTGGCCCCCAGTCCTGAGGTCCAACCGATAGAACCAAAGAAACACATCCGCATAAGGGATGACATCCGCCATCCTGCATGCCACACAGAAGCCCGCCATATGGTCGAACGAATTCGGGTCAAGCTACGAAGGCGGCACTCCCCACCACACGTAGAGATCTTGCACCAGTGGCAGTATGGGCATCCTAAAGCCTACCACTAGTTGTGCCGTAAATAGGACCATCGCCTGGTTCTCCAAGTTCTCCGAAGTCTAAGAAAGCTTCATCACCTTGATCAGCCCTTTCCTAGACAACCAACAGTTGTGCTCTTCCAATGGCCAAGAACATCGCTCCAGATCCTGCCCCAATTCCAGGGGGGCAATATAGGGCAAGCGGCTCCCTTGGGAGCCATACCTGTACCAACAAAACAGGAGAAATCAATCGACGAACCAAAGAGACATTTCACCAAACACCTACTGCGCACCTGATCGATCACCTACCTTAACGAGAAGCGGAGCCTTAGATGTTGAAGAATGAACAGGAAGAGCAAATCGAACAAAACAAAGATCAATGATGGCGAGCCGCAATTATAAATAAGAACGCAAGACAACGAGAACTCAAGAAGACGAAAGGGTCGAATCGCTTGTGGAAAAGTAACCAGACTTCCATGAACAAACAAAAATGGGTATTTATAACCCCCCACTAGGACATGAAACACTGCGTCCAAACGGCACTCACCCCTAGCCCAACACGTGTCACCTGGGCCAAACGGTAAAAAACGCACACGCCCTTTCGGATACGAAGTCCAATGGTAACAAGGCAAATAGACAAAACGCGGAGTACAGGGACCCAATCCATACTCTGCCTTCAGGGGGAGGCACATTGGTACACTACCCAAGCAACGTTGCCCTCGCATCCGCCAATAAGCAGAGAACACAAGGCACGCAAGTCTACGAGACCATAACTTCCCGCGAGGCCTAAGCCTTCCGACGTCTACGAGGCCATACCCCTCCGTGAGGTATAAAGCCTTCGCAATGAGCCCCTCGGGGCACATCGCAAGATGCGAGACCACGCCCTCATGTGGAAGACTCACTACGACAGGCGAGACCATGCCTTCGCCTTCGCCAAGCTGGGTTGTCCACAACACTTAGCCTAGATTAAAGTAGGGTAGTTGGTGACGGTTAACTACCATGATGCGTATGAACCTCCCACGTTCACCATTACTCCACCTTCCCCATTAGTCAGAAACATGGGTAACCACCCCACTGCCTCAAGTCATGGGACATCCACGACCTCGACACCGCCTATAAAAGGAAGACTTGGGAAAGGTACACCCTATCCACACTCTCCCACTCCTCATTCTGCTCCTGAGTATTCTGTTTCACCTTTTACAGATCACTCTGTAAGCAACCGATCATTGTTTCCAATGTCAAGTCACTCCATCAAGCATCTAAGAATTGAGGTCGTAAAAGAACGAGACTATCAATAATTAATCAAAAGGAAACACGAACAAGCCGTGACATTCAAAGCAAACCTAAAGCTTCAACACATCAATTCTATTAAACTATATAAAAGCTAAAACCCACATGTATTTCAAACATCTGTAATTAAACAACAGATTAAGAGTTATAGATAGATAAATTCAATCTTGATGCTACCGATGGAAAACTGTCATAGTTGGGCTACATAGAGTAGAGTTCGCTCCTGCCGGAACCACCGACTTTCTATTCTCTGTCGTCAGTTGCTACCCCCAAAGGAATGAACCTAACTTCTCTTTCAAGTTTCTTTGCTCACATAGAACTCCCTCATGCCCTATTCACTTCTCGCATCCGATCGATCCTTCCTCTCAAAAAATCCCCATTTGTCGATGCTTCAAAACTCCCCGCCCAACCACCCATCATCAACCTCCGACGATCCCCAAACCTCTGACTCTCAATTCACGCCGACCTTCTACTCTCTGAAATCGAACTCCAGATCGATTCACCTTACCCTCTCGTTTTAGCCACACCGGTGGAATAATAGTGACCAGCTCCCCTCCCCTCCCCTTCATCCCGAAAATCACCCTTTTCTTCTTAAACAAAAACCAGACTTAAGGTAACCTCCTCCCTCAACAACTCATATTCTCAATCGTGTCAAGCTGGAAAAATAGGATTAGGGCGGTTTCTAGGTTAATTACAAGCCTAGTCCCTAGTTTAGTTTTAGTTGTTCATTTTAACCCCACTCCCAGTAATAATTGTAGACTTAGTTGCCATTCTAATTGATTTCATTTTATTCCCTTTCAATTTTACCCAAGGTTTCCTAATTATTTTAATTCAATATTTCTTCTTTTAAAAGAAACCTCAGTTTAATCCAACACTTTTCCTATTTTCGATTTAGTCCAACTCTTTCTAGAATTTTCAATTCAGTCCCTAAATTTTTTAAACTCTTCAGTTGTGACTAGGGCTATAAACGAGCTAAGCCAAGCTCGAACTGTGCTCGGTTCGAATGTTTTTAATCGAGCTCGAGTTTGGCTCAATAGCTCGACGGGCCTTCATGATACGGGCTCGAACTCGGCTTGATTGATTACTAGAGTTCGGTTCAATTGCTCGCGAGCTGCTCGAAACGTGTCAATAATTATTCAATTTATGCTCGAGTTCGGCTTGATAGTTGCTCGAAATATGATACTTTGTAATTTTAGTCTTGATGCTTTATAATTTTAGTCAACTAGGTCGTACTACTTTCAAATTACTCATTATACTTTATAATTGTAGTATATTAGGTCCTACTACTTTAATTATTTACATATGAATTATCCTAGGTTTTTTTATTATGTATTACTTGATAGCTCAATAAGCAATCGAACTGAACTCAGCTCGGCTCGAACTCGGCTCGATAAAATTATCGAGCCCTGAATTCGGCTCGAACTCAAACTCGAAGTTTGATAATACATTGCTCAATAACACACAAGCAGAGTTCAAACTCGAGTAATTTCGATAATGGCTCGGCTCATTTACAGCCCTAGTTGTGACACAGCCGGAAGGACGGGTCACAACACTAGTGAGCTTTGAGTGATTGTAGAATGATGTTGTGATGTTGAGAAACATGCTTGGATGCTTTGATTCTGTTTATGATCCACTTTGAGCTTAAATTTGAAAAATGAGAAGAATTAACACTTGCTCAGCTTGAATTTGATTGAGACCATGTCGCATGCCATTATAGCATTGGAGTTACTTATACATGACACTTTTGTTGCATTGAATATGTTTTTGAGTGTTTATTATTCTTGAAGAGTCATTCACAAAACTTCATGTCATGTTATCACCTTATGCATGAAACATATGCCTTCATTCTATGACCTAATTCCCATGTTCATAGCTTTTCCTATCATTGACACCATGTGTGATTTGGGGTGTAGTGTCTGTATGTAGCTTGTGTGCATACGTTATGGTGCTTATTTGTTTACTACAAGTTGCATACTTCCCTCTTTTTGAGTCATGTGCATTGATCGTAATATTTATTTTCAGACTTGTACCAGTTGTTAAACTGATCCTTTTCAAAAGTTATAAAAATCCTACGGATCAGATTTTTCAAATATGGCTCCGTTTGAAAGCCGTAAATTCTGGATTTTTTGAGATGTTGGTGGTGCCATATATGTGGATGATTTAATGGTTTCTAAGTGTTGTTTACGTGCTATGTGATCAGTTGTGAAAAGGGATTTGAGCTGAAACGCTTCCGGAATGCTGCCGAAATCAGTTTCTGATTTCCTGTACGGCAACCAAAATTCAGTTGTGTGAAGAGGTAATCATATATGTTATTCACGGTGCAGAGCTATATACTTTTTACGGATCAGATTTTGTAAATGAGATTCTGTGTGAAAAACCGTTGACGTCTAAATTTTTGGTGTGTGGAGGCGTCGCATGGATCTATGATTTTATGGTTCCTGAATGTGTTTTCTGTGATCTTTTTATGATTTGTCAACAGGGGTTGGGCAGAAATTAAGGCGAAGCTCTGCCGAAATCGGGTTCTGGAAATTTGAATGGGAACTAATTTTGGATTTTGTGTATAAGGTAAGGGTTCAATGTGTTTCTCGGTACTGCATTTTAGAGTAATTTATGAAATGTGTATCAGAGTATATTGAGGCTAGGTTTTGTTTGAGGGGTTGCCCCGGCGATGCCAAACTTAGTCATATGGTATAGGCATTGGTGTGCAGGTTTTTTGGATCAACACTCTAGATGTGATGCAAAACCTAAATGGTGTGGTGATATGATACACCTATAAGGTGTTTTGTGTGTGATTTGACGGTGAGGATCGCAATCTCGAGCTGGCCATGCTCTTTTGTGTGATTATGTGTGTGTGCCTTGGCTACGGTCGGGAAGACCGTCACTGTGTTTCGTCTATCCTTATTATAATCTGTTGTTTGATTTGCATTACATATGATTGGATTTTGCATTGGTTGAGCATGTGTATGTATGTATATTTTTGTGTATCTGCTTTTAGCTTTGGTTGTAGGTTTCTTGTACAACAAGATAACCAGTTTTTATACCTCAGCCGTTACTAAGTTCTCATCGAGGACTTACCCCTTATATTATCATTTTCGCATTGGTTGAGCATGTGTATGTATGTATATTTTTGTGTATTCCGCTTTTAGCTTTGGTTGTAGGTTTCTTGTACAACAAGATAACCAGTTTTAGATATACATAGAGTTCGGGGGTTGACTTTTATGTTTTGACATTTCAGGTACTAAGTTGTGATATGATCTGTGTGGATTAAGGGGTAATGTCCGTTGTGTTTGATTAAGTATGATCGTGATGTCCGTTGTGTGCGACCAAGTGTGACCGAGCATTCCGATATGTGTGTGGTATTCAGTTATGAGTTTCCGTTATAATTGAGCACAATGGTCTTCTCACAGTGTCACCACCTCGCACGATCTGTATGTATTCCAATAGATGTCTTTTGGCTCTGTATATTGTAGATGGCATGCATACATGTAGTAGTATCATATTCATTGTTCTGCTGAAAATCATATATGTATACGTGTTGCGGTATCATACATGTGCTGAATTTCAGTTGTGGGCATGTGGATGTATTTGTGCAGGATGTGTGAAAACGTGCTAGTGGGCATTTTCTTGTGCATTTTGTGAAAAATTGTCAGATTATGTGTGCACTATGTGATCGTGTACCAGGAACGAGAATGATTATCATGTGTGTGAAACTAAGTGTTAGCATTGAATGAAATGGAATTGTGTGTCATGTATGAGGTTTTTGTGAACGAAAAATCTAAGATGGCTTGTGGGGCCCAAAGGGCCCAACTGACGTGTCACAGGTGCGCCCGCGCCCGGTTGCGGAGGCGGGGCCGTCCCGCGACGGCGGAAGTGGAAGCTGCGGAAACGGAAGCGATCGGTCCAACCGAAACCCACTAAATGTGGTGGTCCCGTGACCCGGCCCGCAAAGTCTCATTCTCGAAGGCCTAGTGCCTGAGAACACTTTGCTCACGGAGTATGCAGACAGAGTTATGCGCTTATAACCTTCGGTCGTGTTTCGACCTGCAACCTACAATTCCCAAATATGGCAAGTATACAGTATAAACCCTAACTATCCATGGCGAGCCATGTCCCATTGAAATAGGCGAGCACTCAACCATCACCAAACATACAGTTCATGGATAACATTATACATAGCTTCTCAGAAACACACAGAAACAGAATGTGTCTAACACATCAGAATATGATCACATCCCGAGTCCCGCCTTCCACTGTCATGGGCGAGTCCCCGGTCCTACATAGTATCCAGAACATATATACAGAAGCAGAATGTATCTAAGATACATAACATGCTCAGACAGATGACATGCATGCATATACACCTACAGAGCCGACCAAGGAAACCTCAGAATACCTACTTGCGGGATCTAGGATAAACTCCGAGATCAAAAGATCCCCGTAAGTACCGCTGCTGCTGCTAACACAACAACAGAAGAGAGAAGTCAGTTAACTGTAAAACCCATATGCTATACTTAGCATAAAATCAGAAGTCTGAAAGCAGACTATAACCTCTACTGAGACTACCCCTATAAACTTAACAGAAGTTCCGTGTCGGAACTGCAGATACCTGATTACAGAACAGAAAACACCACGGAACTCTAGTCCGCTGGCTACTTGTCAGGTCAACCTGAAAGGTTGTAAACAGAAAGGGTGAGTCCTCGGGAGGACCCAGTAAGGGCTGAGGTAAGATACAAGTTGCATATAACAAGCTAAGTGCGCAGTTACCTGCAAAACAAAGAAACACAAAACACAAGCACACACACATATATATATATATATATATATATATATATATATATACACATAAACAGTCCCGAAGGACGTGGTTAGCCAGAATCTCGAAGGATGCGGTGCAAATCGCCAAAGACCCATAAAAACAAAAATCAACAGAACGACAGCCCTCTCCAAGAGGTCAGAAGCTGAAGCTAACAGAGGCATGGTACCAGTCGGGGTCGCGATCCCCATAACTGTCGTGGGTCACATAATATACTGTAGGGTATATACAGAATATCAGCACCTAGTGCAGATATAACAAACTGAAGTCAAAATATACCGCAGGGTATATAGCATACTAAGTATACCGCATATACAACATAATATCAGCACCCAATTCATACTTAAAGAATTTGGTCATTTGGGTACTTCCTACCCAACATGCTCATCTTCAAATTGAACCCTAATATCAACTTCTAGCCATGCTAGGAATAACATATCCAAAGCATGAATCAAGATGACATCAATTCAACATACTTAGGGTTTATCAAGAATTCGGCCAAATTAGGGTTTTTCAATCATGATGTTCTTTCATAATCCAAACCTTGATTCCTACACCAAATCATGCCAAGAACAACATACTCAAAGCTTGAAGCAAGAAGATGAACAAATCATCTAGCCAAGGCTTAACATGAATTCGGTTTCAACATGAATTTTCAACCACAAATCATGCTCCAAACATACTAACTCATGAAGAGAACAAGCTTACCTCAAGCTCAACACCAAGATCAATCATTCCTTAAACCCTTGCAAGATGAAGAACACTTGAGAGGTAGAGAGGAAGAGAAGTAGAGAAGTTGGCGGATGGTTTTGAAAGAAGGAAGAAATGAGTCAAAAATGTGTTTCTTTCTCATGTCTCACCTTATATATTTTCCAACTTAATGACACACACACACACACCTTACTCATCATGCCACCTAGCACACACCTTAGTCACCATTGTGAATCAGACACTAAGCCAAATCCGAAAAGTTCCTAAGTGTTGAAATATCATCCCGCGCCATTTCACCCGAGTAAATCCCGACGTGTGTGCTTGCTTGCCCGACCAAATAATCCCGTCATGTGTGCTTGCTATGTTATCACCGCATTACTCATCCCGAGTCATATCACACCTCACACCATTGTCGTCACAAATTTTCCATCCTATGCCCCGAGCGTTTCATCCCGAGCCCCGAGCGTCGCCCGAGAACGAATATCCCGACCCCGACAAATATTTTCCCCGAAAAGATGCAGAATGCTCGTACAACATCAAATATGTTGAAAATTCACTTTTATAAGGTCCCGATAAAATTCCCGAGCTTACTGATCGACAGGAAATATGTCTCGCCCCCAAAAAGTATTTTCCGCGGAAAGGTGCGGGGTCTCGTGCGACCTTAAACATAAAAGCATTCCCAAAATTATTACTCAGAAAATATCCGGGAGCTATCTGACCAACCGAAGACATGGCTCGCATGCTTGAAACGGAGCCCTGGAACAGTAAAGTCACCACTCGCTCGGGGTGACTGTAACAGAACTCTTGGTCCTCCAAAGTCACCACTCGCTCGGACCACCGTGGCGGTGTAACATTCTCCCCTTAGAACTCTTGGTTCAACCATCTCCATTATCGGCATCTGATAAGGAGGGACATAAATCGGGGTAGAACCCGATTGCAAATGAATTTCAAACACAATTTCCCGCTCCGGCGGCATCCTGGGGAAATCCTCCGAAAATACCTGCGGAAAATACCGGACCACTGGAATCTGGCCTAGCTCCAGACGAGTGTTTGTCGTATTCAGATCATAACACTCCTCTGAATCTAATATCGGAACCTAATCCAGAACCTGCAGTTCCATGCTGTGCTTCACGATCCACATCGGCTGAAACAAAGAGAGGTAGTACCTCCCCAGAAACCGTAATATTACGGTCAGCACAACCGATGTGCACAGAATTCTTGGGCAGCCAATCCATCCCAAGAATAACGTCATACTTCGGTGTGTTCAACACTAACAGATCCGATAAAATTATGTGCCTACCAATGGATAACACGAAATTCCGTGCCATCTCATTGGACAATAGAAATTGGCCCCTAGCCAGAACGATCTGGTCGGACAGCGGCCCGACCTCCGATCGTACCCTCCGTGCGCGAGGGTGTTTGCGGTGTTCGTATTCCTCCTCCTCGGAGTCTATCCCTTACCGTTCCTGAATACTGAGGCAAGCAGTGGCCTAAGTTTCACTGTTCACCTCCTGATCAGAATGCCCCTACTATGGCATGATCGGATCTCCCTATACCTGCTGTTGTCCCTGAATCTGCTGCGCTGGCAGTATGGTACCCAGCAACAGTTGTACCTGACTGATATGATCACGGAGATTGTGGGTGTGATTAACGCTACGGATCTAGCTCGGTGGAGGTGAATGCGGAAGAACAAAGAACAGATTTCGGCCACGCGAACCTCCTCACTACGAGGTGAGGCAATGCGCGTGAAAATGCCTGGGAATGGAGATGGGATCTAGCACCTCTTGACTACAAGGTCAAGCAATACTAGATATTATGCTTGGATCCTCTTGCATGGATCACTAGGGAAATGGAAGTGCAAGAATAGAGAACACAAAAGCTGAGGTCTCCTGGGAGAGTTTCAGCCGAATTTCTTAATTCAAAGTTATGTTCTACGTTACAATGGTGACTGCTACTAGCTTAAATAGTGAGAAGAAATGTGGGAAGCAAAGGGAGTATTTCGGCTGTGCATGCGTGCAGAAAGCATAAAGTGCTTTTGCATGCATGCAGTGCGAAAAGCTTCCAAAAAGGTGAAAAAGGTAAGGCTAGCCTAAAAGTGTTCGAGATGTCCTTTGTGTGTAAAGTGGATATTTGTCTTCCCAAGCATTGGCAGAGAAAGGACGCCTTATGTCGGGCTTGGTCGGTCAATCAAAATCTGGAGGCTTCACGGAGTGCCTTCGCCGAGGCCTTCGCGGGAATCCCTTCGCCGGGCGCCTTGGCGGGAATGCCTTCACTTGGCGCCTTTGCGGGAATATCTCGGGCTTGGGGTCTTCGCGGGAACGCCTTCGCTTGGGTTCTTCACGGGATCGCCTTTGGCTGAGGCCTTCGCCTGTGTCAAGTGTCCGCGTACCAAGGCTTTGCTGCTTCCTTCCTCAAGGATGCTTATGCTCAAGACTCCAAAGGGCTTCGCACACTCTTCGTTCAATGCGATGCCGAGATGGCGAAGCTGTAAGGCCTTCGCTCGAGACTCCTCTTGATCGTCCTGCGCCATGAGCCTCATGAAAGCGTTGAGGTCCGATTGAACTTGTTTCAGTTTGGACCTGGTCATGGGTCCGCTAAGGCCTTGGAGTGGATCTGGGGGCGCGCGAGCTTGAGGTTGCGGACCATCTTGAACTTGGGGATCTTTTGGGGCGATGTCCACATCACTGACCCAACTCCTGTACCAAATTAGGAGGGGGTCTCTGTGGCTGCTGAAGATTTGGTGGTGGTGATTGTGGTTGTTCAGACCCTGGATTCCGCTGAATCCGTCTTCTAACTCTCGGAGGTGTGGGATCCAGGTCCTTACCCTCCGGTAACTGATCACGCTGTCTATGCATGTTAACCATTTCCTGAAAACAATCCTAACCATATACCAACACATACAGAACAGTTAACTCTCTCTCTACAGAAGCTAGCAGCGGTATTCTAAGGCTCTGTAGTGTAATGCAATGCATAATGCAGAGATTCTTTTCAGAATCAGAGATTCATATATGTTGGATACTAAATCACAGAATCAGATCATGATCATATCACAGAATCACATCATAAGATCAACAACCAAAACATAAAGGTACCCGGATTATGTCGGAAGCCCGCACTAGAGTTGAATCTGACCCGCGCGTCATTGCGCGCCCCGATGTCCAAAAATTACAAAATCTGCCCGGAGTACCCTAAACATCCCAGAAGTGCTACCACAACACTGGAGTTGATCTTAACAGAATGCCTTGAAGGACCGCCCACTGCTCCACCGCACATTCCAAAGTGGTTCAAATAACGAGGTGGCCAGACTCTGTACAGAACCGCCCCGGAATAGAACACGGAATAGTAGCTTCTCCTCTCAAAGTCATCTCCCGCAGAAGTTCATCCATGAACTAGCCATTCTTGCCCTAGAAGTCCACTCCTGGACTGGTATACTTGCCTCAGAAGTCCACCCCGGGACTGGTCATACTCCGCCCTCTCGGGTGACCAATACAGTTAAACCCGACCTGCTCTGATACCAACTTGTCACGGGTGTGCCCGCACCAGGTTGCGGAGGTGGGGCCGTCCCGCGACAGCAGAAGCGGAAGCTGTGGAAACAGAAGCGGTCAGTCCAACCGAAACCTGCTGAGTGTAGTGGTCCCGTGACCCAACCCGCAAAGTCTCATTGTCGAAGGCCTAGTGCTTGAGAACACTTTGCTCACGGAGTATGAAGACAGAGTTATGCGCTTATAACCTTCGGTCGTGTTTCGACCCACAACCTACAATTCCCAAATACGGCAAGTACACAGTATAAACCCTAACTATCCATGGCGAGCCCCGCCCCACTGAAATAGGCGAGCACTTAACCATTACCAAACATACAGTTCATGGATAACATCATACATAACTTCTCAGAAACACACAGATACAGAATGTGTCTTAACACATCAGAATATGATCACATCCCGGGTCCCGCCTACCACTGTCATGGGCGACTCCACGGTCTTACATAGTATCCAGAACATATATACAGAAGCAGAATGTATCTAAGATATATAACATGCTCAGACAGATGACATGCATGCATATACACCTACAGAGCCGGCCAAGGAAACCTCAGAATACCTACGTGCGAGATCTAGGAAAAACTCCGAGATCAGAAGATCCCCGTAAGTACCACTGCTGTTGCTGCTAACACATCAACAGAAGAGAGAAGTCAGTTAACTGTAAAACCCATATGCTATACTTAGCATAAAATCAGAAGTCTGAAAATAGACTATAACCTCTACCGATACTACCGCTATAAACTTAACAGAAGTTGCGTGTCGGAACTGCAAATACCTGATTACATAATAAAAAGCACCACAGAACTCTAGTCCGCTGGCTGCTTGTCAGGTCAACCTGAAAGGTGGTAAACAGAAGGGGTGAGTCCTCGGGAGGACCCAGTAAGGGCTGAGGTAAGATACAAGTTGCATATAGCAAGCTAAGTGCGCGGTTACCTGCAAAACAAAGTAAACACAAAACACAAGCATATATATATACACACACATAAATAGAGTCTCGAAGGACGTGGTTAGCCAGAATCCCGAAGCATGCGGTGCAAATTGCCAGAGAGCAATAAAAACAAAAATCAACAGAACGACAACTCTCTCCAAAAGGTTAGAAATCGAAGCTAACAAAGGCATTGTACCAGCCGGGGTCGCGATCCCCATAACTATCGTGGGTCACAGAATAAACCGCAGAGTATATACAGAATATCAGCACCCAGTGCAGATATAGCAAACCGAAGTCAGAATATACCGCAGGGTATATAACAGACTAAGTATATCGCATGGTATACAACAGAATATCAGCACCCAGTGCAGATATAGCAAACCGAAGTTAGAATATACCACAGGGTATATAGCAGACTAAGTGTACCGCAGGGTATACAACAAGATATACCGCAAGGGATATATAGAATATCAGTACCTAGTGCAGATATATAGTACCGATAAGGAACCCGAGGTCTCCGAGACCATCCTGAGCCTTGAACCAGCATACCTGTACCTTACCATATAACTGGTCCCGGGATCACCGGACTACAGTCCTCAACCCGGAAACCGCTTCAACTAACCCCGATATACATTGTTACACCCACCCCTGACGTTCGGTACTTTTCTGTAAATTCTCGACCGAAAGGTCAAATACTGTAATTTTCAGATCACGTACAGTTTGTGATTTATTAATGAGATTCAGTATTTAGGAGTTGTTTTGATTATGTTTAGTAGTGTTTTACTTATCGGGCAACATTTATCAAGTTCCGGGACGTTTTGCCGAAATTAGGTTTCGGGCGACAAAATGGGCCCCGTTGGAAAAAATTTGGGAAAACGCACATTGTTGGGCTTGCATTTAGGCCAAATTTCAGGTGAATTTTTTGGAAGAGATATTTGTTTTTTGGTGATAACTCATTTGTGAAGACCAATCAAAATGCTACAACATCACCTTCCACTCACCTCTCATGCAATCCTAGCCCTACACCATTTCATCCCACTCACCAAATTGATTAATCTTGGCCATTCATTCCCTATTTACTGCAGAATTTACTCCCTCTCTCAGCCCATTCACTTCATTTCAGCAAACTTAAACACTTAGTCTCTCTCTCAAGAACAATCTCAACTTTGTTCTTTGGCTGGCCAGAAAGGTTCGTCCGACCTCCCAGCAAATCTGCACTCGATAGAGTCTGAATCAGCTCTTGTGGTAGTTAGAGAAAATCTTCCTCAACCTCTTGGATACAACTTTGTAGAATATCTCTGGAGCCATAAGTGGCGGGAAGGTCTCCAAATCTTGGGTGCAAGCCGACGAGTTCTGCTGTGTTGTTGGTGCCAAAAATCTCAACTTGAAGTTTTGAGTTGTGAGCTTCAACAAACAAGGTCTCACCACTTCCCAAACCTCACAAATCAGTGTTGATCAAGGTGAGGCTGAGTTATTTTGGTTAAATCTTCATGTTTGAAGTTGAACATGAAATGAAACTCATGCTTGTTATTGTTGGTTTATGGAAGGATCCTTTGGTGGTATTTTGGTCTCAACAGCAGCATCTCATTTAAGGTTGAAGTGTGAAGTTCAGCAAGGTGAGGAATTCTCCTTGGTTAAGTTGATGGATTTTTGATTGTTAGATAATTCTGACCTTCAACTATGTTGAAGGTTGTAGCATATTAGGCATGTTTTGTTCTTGGGAAGGTATGAAACAAACATGTTGTTGAAAAGATAGAGAAGGGGCCAAAATGTTGTGGTGCATGTTTGATGTTTGTTTGTTGATGAAAGTAGGGTTTAAATGGTTAAAATATAAGTTGGTGAAGATTTGGGCCAAATTGGAAGGTTGGCCGAAAGTTGAAGGGTTTGGCCGAAAAGTTGTGTAAACTTTGGGCACAAATGAATTTTTGTAAAAAGTTGTGGCTTTAGTGGCTAATTAGCAAGTTTGCAAACTTTTGGGCCGAAATGAACTTTTGGCCGAAAGTTAAGGTCATGGCTGAAAGTTTTGAATACTTTGGGAAAAATTGGTTTATGTTGAAAAGTTGACAAAGTTTGTCATTTTGTGAGTTTTTGGAAGTTAGGGGTTAATTTGGAAGTTCTTAAAACGTTTTAAGGACTAAAGGTGTAATTATGGAAAGGTTAAAGGAAAAGTGAGCCGTTTAAGGTTTTTGGATAATTTATGGACATTTTTAAGCATAAAATGTCATTTCTGTGAAGTTGGGGCACTTTTGTCACTTTCCGCAAAGTTTAGGGACTTAAGTGGTAATTTTGGTTAATTGTCAAAATTGGGCAACTTTAGTTAAAGTAACTAAAGTGTTTAAGTGTTTCTGTGATCGGCGGGTAGATCCGCGTATCTACGTTTTTGAGGTTTCGCCGTGGAGCGTTGGTGGCCAGTAGAGTTTTCCGTTTGGATAAGGAAAGGGGTTTAACTAACTAAATAAGCAATAAATGTGTATTAGGTTAGTTAAGGTCTAGTACTCGGGTCAAGGGTGGGGCCCGGTGACTCCCGGGTCTAGTCACATGGTACGTAGCGGTTTGCAGGGTTTTGCTTAAATATGGGTTATGAACGTATATCATATCGGACTTGCTTATCGGGGGTCGACAACGGACCCTAATTTATGTTCTGTACGGCTGACGGGAATGTCGGGACCTAAGCCGGTATGCCAACCGTGGTCGTTAACTCACGATGTTGTGCCGACAGTGTGCCGCTTTATGTCCGACAGTTAGGGGCGATATCCCCTCGCTGGCACCACGCGTTATGCCCGATTATCGGTGTGAGGTTAACAAGCCGCTGTAGGGTGCTATAGAGGGTTCGAGGAACCTTTGTATTGGAGTACCACCAGTCTGTTACGGTCACCCGGCGGGTTGCGGCAAGGTGACCCGGGCTCGGTTTTGGCTGCGCGTCACGTTTTTCGTCGTTCAGACGGCTCCCGAGCCCTATCCGAGTATCATTTTGGCGAACCCTTCCGTATATGAGGTCTTGTGGGTCCCCGGACGTTTCCGCCGAAAATATTTTTAAGCGCCGGGGGTTGTCGGGGTCGTCTCGGGGCGTCAGCCGGGTTCGGTAGCGTTCTCGAGACCTCGGTTTGGAAAACCGTTTGCGGTTTTGGAATCGTGGGAACGTCCCGGAGCTTTTTACGCTATAAAATATTTTGGGGCGGGACGTTCGCTGTGCAGGCATAGTGCCCTCTCCCGTAGCAGGCATAGTGCCCTCTCTCTCCCGTAGCAGGCATAGTGCCCTCTTCCGTAGAAGGCAGAGTGCCCTCTCCCGTGCAGGCATAGTGCCCTCTCCCGTAGAAGGCATAGGCCCTCTTAGTAGAAGGCGGGAGGCCCTCTCCCGTAAAGGCGGAGGCCCTCTCCGTAGAAGGCATGGGCCTTCTCCCGAAGAAGGCATGACTTAGCCAAATTTCAGATTTTGGGTGGATAAGGATGACTCTTAAGTGTTGGCCAAAGGGGAAGGGACACTTGTCATGCTCATATTAAAGATGGAAAGGAAAGGACACTTGTCAAGCCCATATTAAAGATGGAAAGGAAGAGGTTTAAAAGGATTGAGGAAAGAGTACGGGAGCTGTTTTTCATTTCACTTCTTCTTCTTCTTCGTACATTTCTCCGCTTAAATGCCGCCATAGCCTCCATCTTCTTCAAGCTTTGGATTCTTTATTTTCTTTTCTTAAATTCACCATGGGTGGACTCCAAAAAAGTGGTAAGCTTCCTCCCTTGCTCTCTTTTCTTGTTGGAAACAAGAATCGGATGGACAAAGAGAAGGATTTGTGAATTATGGGTTTGTTCTTAGCTATGAGCTAGGATGATTTTCTTCCTCCCATCTTTTAGTATGTTGTTCTTGGGTTGTAGGGAGTGATGGTGTTGGAATTCGTGCGCACCAAGATGACCTGGGCTAGCTAAAGGTAGCTAAGCACACTCAACTCACTCAATCTGAGTGTTTGAGATAGAGAGATGTGTATCTGCTCTTAGTGAGCTGATATGAGCTCAAGGAGCTCAATGGATGATTTAATATGTCTTGGACTAGCTCTATGTGAGCTCGGTACAAATGTGTCTAGGCACCTTTTGGCGAAGAGACGTGTCTCTTGGCGGAAAGGTGCGTAAATTGGTGAAAAGGTGACGGAGAGGGCCAAGCACACCTTCGGCTTAGGCCGAAGGGTGCGTAGCACCCTTGGGTGCCGAAAGGGCACCCTAAGGGGGGCCTCACACCCATTCGGCCATAGGCAAGGGTGTGAGTGCCCCTTCGCCCTAGGTGCCTCTAGGCAGGGGGTGCACCCCATGCCTTGCACCATTCGGCCAAAGGGACATGTCTCATGTCCCATGGCCGAATGGACAAGGGCATGGGTCACCTCCTTGCCTCTTCACCATATTTTGGATAATTAATTAATTAGTTAATTAATTTCCTATTAGACACAATTATTTATTTATTCCTTTTCTAATTAATTAGTTAATTGAAAAGGCAAAGGCATGAGACATGTCTCATGGACCAAGGGCATTGGTTGCAGCCCTTGGTCCTAGGGACATGTTATTTCGCAAATGAAAGGGCATTGTGCCCTCTCATTGGCAGCCCATCCTCCTCTATAAATAGAGGGTGGATGCGCCATTTCTTCTCATCCCACAACCAGCATTGGTTCTCTCTTCTCTCCTCATACTTCCTCTTCCAAGCTAGAAGGCATTCTAGGAGCATTGTGAGTGGAACTCACTTTGGAGACAAATCCTCTCCAATCCGCCCTTAAGGTGTTCCCCAGGCCGAGTCTTCTACATCAACAAGGAGCAAGAATCTATTAGTTTCTCAAGCTGCGTCAAGAAGAAATGTACACATCCTTAATCCTTTATTCAGTATTATAGTATGCGAAGATGAGAAGCATGTTAAAGACGATCCTATAATTAACAAAGGGTATCGAGGCGCTCCTCTCGTGGTTCCTAAGGTCCATGTGTGACGTAGACTTGGCATGCATGTGACATTTATTCTTTACCTAATTTAAGAATTTCAGCCCCTTGATAGTCTTAATCTGGTTTTGTACCACTATCATGGACTTGAGGGAATTGAAGCTTAAATTAAGTGAGGGAACATACGTCAATTGAAACAAGAGATTCTACCTTAAGATAGTTCAAGTACTTGTACGGTGAACTTGAAGGACTTGAAACTTGATTCAATTGATGAGACACTTCATTAAACTAAGGTCTCTAGGGACCCCTGTCAAGCTGATATAATGCTGTCTAAGGAAGTGGTACTTAAGTGAGACCGTTTGTGACTCCACCAACGACCTGGGCATTGTATTAAGGAGACTTATGGGTGATGAGACTAAGGTTTAAGTGAAGTGCTATGGTTGTTACGATAACGCATGAGTGCGTGATTCGAGGCCTTCTTGGAAGGTCAAGTGAGGTTATAAACTGATGTATGTTTGGTTGCCCTTGATTGATTGAATGTATAGGCTTGTTAAGGGTATGTTCATAAAATGGCAAAGTTATGCTTAGGCGTTTCTGATCGGATGCTATATGCATACCTTTTGCTACGTCTGGGTATAAACTAAGTTATTTCATGAACATATTGCTTGAATAAGTCTAATTGTGTGAATTGGAATCTAAAACATGTGAATTGCATATTTGTAGATGGCTACTAAGAACATAGTAGCGAGTTGAACCGTGACCTCAAATTGGATGGTGAAAACTATCTAATTTGGCAGAAAGGTCAAGTTCATCTTAAGCGAGCAAGAGACACTTGAGGTGCTCGATGCGAGGTCAACCCCGCGGGAAGGGGAAGTAGGGTGGCTTATGAAGCCTACCTTAAAAAGAACTCTATGTGTAGAGTCACACTCTTGTCCACAATGGTGGATGAGATCATGGTGGAGTTCTCCATGCTACCCTCGGCCAAAGGCATCCGGGATCTTTGTGAAGGCCAAGTATGGAGATGTTTCCGTGGAGAAACAACGCTCAATGATACTAAGGTTTGAGAACTATGGTAAACGAGCAGATCACACCATGAGTGCCCACCTTCGTGAGATGTCACGAATGATTCATCAGCTTAAACAAGCTGGGCACGACCTCACCGACGAGCGGCAGTGCAAGCAATAATAAGGTCCTTACGATGAGGAGTGGCGGTTGATGAAGGTCAACTTACGCCACAACCCTCAGATTAAGACCTTTGATGACATCGCCCGTCACCTTTTACTTGAGGCTGAAGTAATGGCTCTCAAGGACCACTCCAAGGCATATGTTGCCAATACCTCCGATAACAACGGGGGGAAAAGAAGAAGTGGTTCAAGGGTGGGAAAAGGGCGGCTTCAAAGGCAAGGGTAAGGGAAAGGGAAAAGGAAACGGGCCGGAAAGAAGAAAAGGGACGTTTCGAAGCTCAAGTGCTTCAACTGTGGCAAGAAAGGACACTTTGCAAAAGATTGCAAAAGTGCACCTAAGGTACATTTTGAACCTTCTACTTCAATAGCACATGTGACGTCATGTACTATGCTAACTGAAAGCAATTCTTTGTGGATTGTAGACTCTGGAGCAACAGACCACATAGCTCGGGACAAGTCCTGGTTTGTGGCGTACCGCAAGCTCCCAAGAGGTGTGAAGCACGTCTCGGTGGGGACTGATGCAAAATTAGAAGTAGTTGGTATAGGAACCTGTAAGGTTCCCTTGTGTAATAGATATTTGTATCTTGTGGACACATTATATGTACCTAATATTTGTAGAAATTTAATTTCTATTTCGCCATGTTGAAGTACAATTATTGCTTTCAATTCTTTAATGATAGTGTAACTATATTAAAGGATAATCAAGTTCTCACAAAATGCTTAGTTAATAATGGATGTATGAGTTAAGGCCCGATGGCCATTCTGTTGCAACTCCTAGTTGCCACGTGACTAAAGTCATAGATCAAAATCATGGCATGACCGGTTGGGACATATAGGACAAGATAGGATGAATAAGTTAGCCAAAAGTGGCTTGCTTGAATCCTTGACCAAGGTTGTCCTGCCAACTTGTCAACCTTGCTTAGAAGGCAAGGCAACGAGAAAGCCCTTTGGGAGGGCAACTAGGAGAACCGAGGCACTAAGTTTAGTCCATTCTGATCTTTGTGGACCTATGAGAATTGAATCCAGAAATGGGTTCAAGTACTTCATCACTTTTACCGATGACTGCCACGATTCACCCACGTCTTCTTACTCAAAACCAAGGCGAGAGGCCTTAGCATATTTTCAGAAATATGTACACTTGGTTGAGAACCAAGTAGATAAGAAAGTGAAGTCCTTAAGGACTGACAGAGGTGGTGAGTACAGTTCACTTGCATTCAAGGCCTTTTGTGAGTCAAAAGGCATTGCTAGAGAGTTCACCCTTTCTTGGACACCCCAGCAAAAATGGTGTGTCCGAAAGAAAGAACCGAACTTTGATGGACATGGTACGTTCCATGATGGCTAAAGCCAACCTGGATGTGACCTATTGGAGTGATGCGCTGCTATGTGCGGTGCACATTCTCAATAGGGTACCTACCAAGGACATCGACTCCTCTCCATATGAGTTATGGATGAAGAGGACCCCGAACTTAAGCTACTTGCGGCCTTGGGGTTGCTTAGCTTACGTACATAATCCCGACCATCCGTTGGGAAAATTGGGACCAAGAGGAAAGAAGTGTGCTTTTCTCGGATATTGTACGGAATCCAAGGGCTATGTGTTCTTGGATCTCGGTTTAAAGAAGGGTTTGGTGTTTGATGCAAGAAACGCCAAGTTTGTGGAAACGGAGTTTCCAAAAGTTGGCGAAAGTGATGATTTAGCCTCAATAGGCCCGATCCTAGAAGAAGGTCAACCGGGCACTTCACAAGTGCCGGTTACAAGGACTGTACCTACTCAGGAGGAGTACCTCAACCTGGAACAAGCCGAGGCTTTCCAGAATGAGCCCATACACATGGACTCGAATGAGCAGGATCCACAGGCGGGGATCTGTTCAAGAGGGAGTTGAGGTACTTAAAGAGCCAACACCTCTACCCCAGTTGAGAAGATCAACTCGAAAGTCCAGAGCACCTAAAAGGTGGGGACTATCGGAAGGTGAGACATACTTGGTCTCGTGCGAGATCGATGAGCCAAGTAATGTCAAAGAAGCTCTTGAAGGGGCACAAAAAGAAGAGTGGCTAAAGGCAATGAATGATGAGTTGCATTCAATGCATGAAAATGAGGTATGGGAATTGTCTGATCTTCCTCGTGGCAGCGATCGGCAATAAGTGGGTTCTTAAAATAAAGAAGAACTCGATGGGAGTATCGAAAGGTACAAGGCCGGTTGGTGGCCAAAGGCTTTACAGAAGGAAGGTGTTGATTTCAAAGACACTTTCTCTCCCGTGGTTAAGTTTAATTCCATCAGATTGCTACTTGCAATAGTGGCAAACTTGGACCTTGAGTTGCATCGGATGGATGTGACCACAACCTTCCTCAACGGTGAGTTGAGTGAAGAGATCTACATGAAACAACCCGAAGGGTTTGTACAAGTAGGTCAAGAAGACAAGGTATGTAGACTAAAGAAGTCTATATATGGTCTCAAACAAGCTTCAAGACAGTGGTACTTGAAGTTTCATCATGCAGTCACAAGCTATGGTTTTGTGATGATGCATGAAGACCATTGTGTGTACTTGTTCTTCAAAGAGTCCAGTTTTGCCATTATGACATTATATGTCGATGACATTTTAATTGCAAGTAGTAGCTTGGAGTTGTTGCTCGCCATCAAAGGATGGTTGTCCTCCACCTTCAAAATGAAGGACCTGGGGGAAGCTTCTTATATCCTAGGTGTTAAGATACATCGGGACAGAAAGAAGCATATGTTAGGACTTTCACAAGAGCTTTATATAGATAAAGTTCTTGAGAGGTTTAACTTGACCAACTCTAAGCCAATGAACACCCCACTTGCATATGGTTGCAAAATTGGAGAGGACTTATGTCCTAAGACTCCAAAAGACAAGGAAGAAATGACTAAGATACCTTACCTTAGTGCCATTGGTAGCCTTATGTACGCCATGATTTGTACACGGCCAGACATAAGTCAAGCGGTCGGTTTACTTGCTAGATATTCTTGAACCACGGCATGGAGCATTGGAAGAATGTCAAGAGGATCCTTAGATACCTTAAAGGTACTAAGGATTATTGGCTATGTTATCAAGGAAAAACCCTTGGTTTACACGGCTATTCGATGCCGATTGGGAGGAGATAGAGATTCTAGCAAATCTACAAGTGGTTATATTTTCTTGCTAAATGGGGCGCTACTACTTGGTGTAGTAAGAAACAAACTTGTACAGCCTTATCAACCATGGAGGCAGTGCGTTTCTTGTGCCTCGGCTGTCCGAGAAGCCACGTGGCTTGGTTATTTTCTTAAAAACTTGGAGTCGATGGTCAAAATAAGTAAGCCCATTACTATCTACGGTGATAGTATGGCAGCTATGGCCTACACCAAGGACCCCAAGTATCATGGAAAAACCAAACACATTAGCATGAAATATAATTTCGTTCGAGATGCAGTTGAAGAAGGTGAAGTCAAAATTGAATACATCTCAACAGACCTTATGGTGGCAGATCCTCTCACTAAGCCATTGCCACCCATTGTGTTTGCTCGTCATGTCCGAGCAATGGGTCTTAGGAGATTGTAAATATACTAATTGTTGTATGACTTTCACCACTTTGGTGTCACACATGTATATATGTATAATGATGATCAATAAAGTAATTATTTGATGTCATTTACTTAGTTCCATTAATAACACACAATGAATAAATGAACATGTCCACCATAGGCATTGAGAATGACTTTCTCACACCAAGTCATTCGCCCTTGATCTTAAGTAGACCAAGGATGAGACTACCAAAGACTCAAATAGGGTGTTGTTTCTTCAGAAACATGTGACATACAATGTTACTCTATTGAGTGGGAGTCATGTTACAACACATGACACTTTGGTATACTTTTATGTCGCCTTGATCTGAATAATCAAGATGAGGTGCTCTGCACCGATTTTGTATGACAACGATACATTCTAGCCTATGTGTGAGTGTAAGCTAGGGCTTGCACAGAAATTTCATGGCTTGTGACATGTCCTCCTTTTATATGTTAGAAGGAGCACACTCTGAGGTGTTTTAAGAGGGAGAAATGACACACCCCTCATTCTAAGTGATATCACTCCAAGTGGGAGTGGTGTTTGTAAAACACCCTAAGAAGTGTTAATAGAATCTTTGTAAGTATGTTGCAAAGATCCTATGACCATGAAATTTGACCAAAAGAAGAATTTAAGCAAGTTGTCTCTAACCTTGCGTAGTGTGAGAATTCTTCGATTGGACCCTTAATCACTTTAACTCATGTTAATGATTCACATTGACAAAGTTACTTTGATTGGTTGTCGAAGGTCGCAGATGAATGCGGCTGGAGTATCCTCCTTTTGGGTAACTAAATCTATATGGATCATTAAGCAGGTAGAGTGTAAAGGAAAGACAAGTGAAACTTGGTACATGAGTCCTAAATTCAACCTTTGAGCTCACATGTTGCATTGGTACAACATGATAAGGTCTGAATTGGGGATAATACGAATTAAAGAGTACTCGACACTTAACACAGTCATCATTTAAATGAAAGAGACTGATTGTGGTTAAGAATATGTACCATATGTCTTGGGGTTCTAAAGGCACTACTTGAAGTAGTTCAAGTAAAGCTTGAAGATGTTCAAGCATGTCTTGTTAAGTTCAAGAAAATTTGAATAACACACAAACACTTGAAGTGTTCAAGTGAGTTTGAGAGGACAATCTTCCATTTGAGAGTCTAACAACCTCAATGGAAGAGTGCAGTGTGGATGCCTTAAGGTCGCACTCACAACTCCTTTTATATAGTTTGCCAAAGTGTTTGTTTTAGTATGAGGAAGTGTTTTATTCGAGTGGGAGCTTGTGCTCAAAGATCATCATTGGTGCGAGTGGGAGTTTGTTGGAATTCTTGCGCACCAAGATGACTGGGCTAGCTAAAGGTAGCTAAGCACGGCTCAACTCAGCTCAATCTGAGTGTTTGAGATAGAGAGATGTGTATCTGCTCTTAGTGAGCTGATATGAGCTCAAGGAGCTCAATGGATGATTTAATATGTCTTGGACTAGCTCTATGTGAGCTCGGTACAAATGTGTCTAGGCACCTTTTGGCGAAGAGACGTGTCTCTTGGCGGAAAGGTGCGTAAATTGGTGAAAAGGTGACGGAGAGGGCCAAGCACACCTTCGGCTTAGGCCGAAGGGTGCGTAGCACCCTTGGGTGCCGAAAGGGCACCCTAAGGGGGGACTCACACCCATTCGGCCATAGGCAAGGGGTGTGAGTGCCCCTTCGCCCTAGGTGCCTCTAGGCAAGGGGTGCACCCCATGCCTTGCACCATTCGGCCAAAGGGACATGTCTCATGTCCCATGGCCGAATGGACAAGGGCATGGGTCACCTCCTTGCCTCTTCACCATATTTTGGATAATTAATTAATTAGTTAATTAATTTCCTATTAGACACAATTATTTATTTATTCCTTTTCTAATTAATTAGTTAATTGAAAAGGCAAAGGCATGAGACATGTCTCATGGACCAAGGGCATTGGTTGCAGCCCTTGGTCCTAGGGACATGTTATTTCGCAAATGAAAGGGCATTGTGCCCTCTCATTGGCAGCCCATCCTCCTCTATAAATAGAGGGTGGATGCGCCATTTCTTCTCATCCCACAACCAGCATTGGTTCTCTCTTCTCTCCTCATACTTCCTCTTCCAAGCTAGAAGGCATTCTAGGAGCATTGTGAGTGGAACTCACTTTGGAGACAAATCCTCTCCAATCCGCCCTTAAGGTGTTCCCCGAGCCGAGTCTTCTACATCAACAAGGAGCAAGAATCTCTAAGATTCTTAAGTGCGTCCGAGAAGAAAGGTACACATCCTTAATCCTTACTTGAGTATTATAGAATGCGAACATGAGAAGCATGTTAAAGACGATCCTAAAATTAACAATTGGTTAGTAAGTTTGGTTAGGAAGTGAAATTGGTGATTAGTGGGATTAATTGGAAGCTTGAACGGTTTGAATTGGAAGTGATGTGAAAAAATTGGTTAAGTATCAAATTGTTGAAGTGATACTTATTCTATGTTGGTGTTGTGTTTTTATTGAATTGGATTCTAAATTGATAATGTGGGTGGAAGTAGGTGCGTTATGGTGTTTGAAATACCATTTTCGGGTTAGAGCAGAGAAAGTTAGTTTTATACGAGTTTCTGGGAAAAGTGTATGCGGAATGCGGGTTTAAGGGTTGGAATGGGTTTAGTGGTGTATGATTAACAATGTTCAGCTCGGTTTGTAAAACCGAGCTTTGTGGAATTTTCCGGGAAAGTGCGGGTTTGCGCGGAAATTGTTTTCTCGGGTTGTTTGGATGTGTTACGATCCAACTATGGTTGTCTGACTTGATTACTGCGTTGGTGGAGTAGCGCGGACCCGTAGGAGCCAAGTTGTGCATTTCGTATCGGGTGTCGGGATTTTCCGAGTGTTTGGCTGAGGGGGATCATTTCTGAGGTTAGGGATTAATTTGTTAAAATGTATGTTTGTTCCGTTTCAAGGCCGGATGACCTTAGAGGCCGGGTTCCTATTACACTCTGTACATGTTTAACAGTAATGATACTTCATTTATATTTATGTATTATTGTTATTATTGTATGTTACGTTACGTGTCCGCGAAGGGGGTGCCGACATTCTGCGTATCCGCACCGAGTGCCGATACTTACATTACGTGACCCTACGGCGGTTTGGGGCTCGCGACCCCAGCCGATGCCGTGCTATCGGTTACATTACGTCTGTATATTCGACCTCTGTTGAGGGCGCCGTTCTGAGTCGTTACGGCGGTTGGACCGCATATGTTGGATTCTGATTTACGTTATGCTTTATGTTCATATGTACATGCATATGCTCTGTGATATTCTGTTTTGCAGGTTCAGATTGTTGCCCTGTGGGCAAACTGCACTTTTACCTTAAGCCCTTACTGGGTCCTTTCGAGGACTCACCCTTTTATTTGTTTACCATCTTTCAGGCAGTCTGACAAGCAACCAGCGGAATAGAGATCCGCGGTGCTTCCTGACATTTTGGGTTCTGTAGCAGCAGCAGTACCACGTGCGGGAATTCTTGAGCGAGAGGCCTCTGATTCCGCACTTAGGTATATATATTTAGGATTTCGTTTAATGGCTCTGTAGCTGTAGATGCATGCATGTAGGTCAGATCATGAATTTGTACATGTCATATGATCGGAAATATATTCTGCCTTTGATGCCTTCTGAGTCGAGGGCGGAGCCCCGACTTGCCTATATTGGATTTGTTATGATATGAATTCAGTGTTTCTGTGGTTGTTGTGATGAGCAATGTTTGGTATACCATGAACTGCTTGGTTGGTATTTTGTCGAGTTATCATGTATACTTGCCATGTATGGGTTCTGTAGGTTGCTAGTTGATTCTCGTTTGTTACGTATTTGAGCTCGATGCTCATTGCCGCGCTTTCCGTCGTTGGTTCCGGTTCTCGGCGTCGCGGCCGGCTCCGCCTCCGCATGACCGGGCGGGGTGGCTGTGACAAGTTGGTATCGAGCAGGTCGGGTCGGAATGACCCAAAAGGTAAAGTATGTTTGGTTTTGATATGAAATGTGGAAGGCAAGTATACAAGTCCGAGGGTGGACTTTTGGAGTAAGTTAAGTCTGGTCATGGTTAAGTACTGCGGAAAATGACTTGAAGTGCGAGCCACTGGTTCTACGTTTCATTGCAGGCGGTTACACGGAGACTGGCCACCTCCTTATTTGAACCGTTTCGGAATGGATGTGGAGCGTGGGCGGTTCTTTGAAGCATTTTGAAGGTTTAGAAGTTGGACTTGGGTATGATCCGGGTACTTTAATTCATCGTTTGGTATATGGTGTGATTACGTGATATGAACATGAACTGATTCGTGTTTGAGGATTTGATATTTGGTTATGCAGTCCTAAAATGAATTTACGCATCATGCATTGCATTACACTCTGAGCCTTAGAATCTGCTGCTGGCTTTTGGATAGATGGGGAAGAGTTAGTTGATTTGGACTTTTGGATATGGGATAAGTTGGCTTTGGTTGGACTTGGTTTAAGGGAATGTTTATTACACGCGAACAGCGTGTTTGGCATCGGAGGCGGGACTGGAATCCCACACCTCCGAAGAATGGGATACGGAGTTCAGCGTAACTCGGGGTTGAACAATCACAATCATCACCCCGGGGTTCTAGCGATCACGGGGACCCTTTCTGTTTGGTATTGGTGTTGGACCAGGTACAGCTGTGCTGGGTACTTCACTGTCAGCACAGCAGGCTCAGGGACGGCAGTAGGCAAACGAAAATCTGTTTATGCCACGGTGAGGGCATTTTGATTAGGTGGTGATAGCAAGACTTAAGCCACTGCTCGCCACAGCTTTGGGATTGGTAAGTGAGTGACTCTGACAAGGGTGGTCACTGCGACACCTAGACTTCTCATCGGTCCTATTAACGACGAGGAGATCTGGGGCTCCGATCAGCGAGGTCAGACTTACGGAGAGGTTTTAGAGTTTGAACCCCCGAGGTTCAATGACCGAGAAAGTGCAGGGTAGTGGAGATTTGGGTTGCGGAGTTGACAAACTCCTGGGAGAGGCTACATTTTCCACTAGCGGTGCGGTGGGGATGTAGCAATCTGCGTCGAGCACGGTTGATGAGTTTCATCGGGAGACAGACGATCGGAGAGTATGAGTGAGAGTTTGATCGGTTGGTTTGCTACGTACCGTAGTACTATGGAATGGAAGAATAGAAGGCTAAGAGGTTTTTTTTTTTTTTCGCCCCGAGTACTGGTGGGCTTTGAGACCTTTAGACATTACTTTGTTTCGGGAAGCGGTTATTGGGCTCAACTCCTCGAGCAAGAGGAGGTTGAGAGTCGTCTCACCTTGCAATGAGGTCAGGGAAGTACGAGGGGCTCCACACAGCTGGGACCCCGGCAGATTTCTGGACGGCTGAACAGGTCTGGGCAGTTTAATAGAGGTAGAGAGGAGCACCACCGGCACGATCTTGTCCGACTAGTAGTAGGTATCACCTCGGTCGACTTTGTTACGAGGCGGGAGGGCCGATGTTACGTTGCGGGTCTGACACTCACTGGGTTCGGGATTGCCCTCTGACTGTAAGGCAGGGTACTTTATTTCTGAATGAGGTGTCGGTTCATGCATTATTTGATACAGGAGCATCTGTTTCCATTGTAACACAGAAAGGTGTTACATCTCTGCATCTGTCTGTTAGTACTTTGCCTCAAATGTATTTAGTAAAAAACTGCTGGGAGTCGGTTTTGTTTTCCAATGAGATGGTTCGGGGTTGTACGATATCTGTGGCGGATATCGATAGTATCGGATTTGTTGGTTTTAGACACGCCGAACTATTATATTATTCTTGGAATGGACTGGCTATCCAAGAACTCTGTGCGTTGATTGTGCAACCCGTACCATTATGGTTTACGGAGAGGTACTACCTCTCACGATTCCGGCTTGGTTTGACTATCGCATGCGGTAAGGAGTTACATATTCTGGATTAGCTGTCGATAGTTGGTGTAGGGGAATGTTATGAACTGAATGAGGCTGGTACTAAGTTGAAGTTAGATAGTATATCGGTGGTTCGAGATTTTCCGCAGGTATTTCTGGAGGAGTTGCCGGATTACCACAAGAGGGGGAAAATTGTGTTTGAGATCCACCTGCGGTGGTCTTGCTCCGATATCTATTCCTCCTTATCGGATGCCCATTTCGAGATGCGGGAGTTAAAGAGGCATTGGAGGAATTACAGAAAAGAGTTTCATCCGACCGAGCACTTGACCGGGGTGCTCTGGTTACATTTGTTAAGGAGAATGATGGGACACTCGACTTAGTATTGATTACAGACGGTTGAATGCTCTTATTGGGAAGAATAAGTATCCGTTACGAGGATTAACGATCTTTTGATCAACTTCGGGGTTTGAGGGTTTTCTCAAAGATTGATCTACGATCCGGGTATTTTCAGCTTAGATTGAAGGAAGAGGACATACCTAAGGCCGCTTTCCGCACCCGATTTGGACACTTAGAGATTACGGTCATGCCATTTGGGCTGACCAATATTCCGTGGCATTCTTGGATCTGATGCATCGGGTGTTCCGACCGTACTTGGACTCATTTCGGTGGTTTTATTGATTATATTCGATATATTCTCGGGATGAGAACTCGCATCGGGAGCATCGAGGATAGTTCTGCAGATACCTTGGGAACATCAGCTTTATGCTAAATTCTCAAAGTGTGAGTTTTGGATTCGGGAAGTCACTTTTAAGGACACATTATATCGGCGAGTGCATGCGTGGATTGAGTAGGTGAGGGTAGTTCGGGATTGAAAACAACCTACCTCGATGCGGGAGATCGGGAGCTTCACGGGGTTAGCGAGGATATTATCGGAGGTTTGTCTTGGGATTTTCTATTGGCATCTCCGCTTACGCGATTGACCAAGAAGGGTCAACCGTTTATCCGGTCCGATAGGTGTGAGCAGAATTTTCGGGGAGTTGAAGCGGCGGTTGACTAACGCTCCGATTCGACTCTTTCAGATCCGATCTTACCGTATGTGAATTATACGGATGCTTCCACATCTGGTTTGGGATGTGTGTTGGTGCGGAGCGTTTTGTGTTAGCTTATGGGTCGAGGCAGCTACGACCGCATGAGCTGAACTATCCGACACATGGTCCTGAGTTGGCTATAGTAATTTATGCTGAAACATTGGAAGCAATATCTGTTTGGTAGTAAATTTCAGATTCTTACCGACCATAAGAGTCTGAAATATCTGTTTACGCAAAAGGAGCTTAATTTGGGGCATTGCAGACGGCTCGAATACATTAAGGACTATGGTTGTTGTATCGAGTACATCTCTGGCACGGGCAACACGGTTGCCGATGCTCTGATCAGGAAGTATACAGGCTTAATTAAGAGAGGAAATGTTGTGGACTGATCTGAGGAGAGTGATCGCGTGCCTTTGGCACGCGGCGGCTACGGGAGCGTGCTCGGTTATTACACTTATTATACATTACGAGTGGCTTGATAGGATGCGCGAAGCGCAAGGTAGAGATTTGGTGTTGAAGAAGTTATCCGGGAAGATAAGGGTTTATGGGTTACCGACGTTTGATATAGGCAAGGATTGCTATACTTCGAGACCGCCTTTGTGTACCGAGAGGATCGGGAGTTACGGAATGATATTTTAGAGGGGGCACACTCGAGCGGTGTGAGCATCGAGAACCGGCAGGGACACTGCAGACTTTGCCCATTCCAGTCTGGAAGTGGGGTAATGTTATGATGGACTTTCTGACTGCACTGCCCTGACACGGTTTCATCATGATGCTATCTGGGTTTTTGTGGATCAGCTGATAAAGTGCGCACACTTTCTGCTTATTCGGGTCATAGACCCTCAGGAGAAGCTTGCCGGCTTTACATCAGGAAGATTGTACGTTTGCATGGAGTACCAGACTCCATTGAATCGACCGTGATCCGCGTTTCACGGCAGCGTGCTGCGGAGGGCTTTTCATGAAGCGGCGGGCACGCGACTCCATCTGAGTACTGACTTATCACCCACGAGACGGATGGGCGATCGGAGCGGGTGATTCGGATATTGGAGGATATCTTTGCGAATCGGTACTTTGGATTTTGGAGGAGATTGAGACCAGCGATTACTTTGATAGAGTTCTCATACAACAATTGTTTTCGGACTACGTATGACATGGCACCATATGAGGTGTTATGCGGGGGTGTATGACACCATCTTGTTGGACAGATGCGTCGATGGGGTTAGGCCCAGGACCCGAGCTTTTGAGGAGACTACGGCGAAGATCAGTTATTATAGGCGCGGATTAAAACCGCGAATGACTGCACTTGTTTATACGACCCGGCGCCGTAGGGCTCTTGAATCGGCGTTTGGTGATAGAATTTGATAGAATTTGACTGGAGGCAGCACCGTTCAGAGAGACAGTAAGATTTGATAGGCGGGGCGGGTTACCCCGAGTTACATCGGTTTTTATGAGTTTCCGGAGTAAGTTGTTAGGTTGGTTTTTCCCCAATTGTTTCATTTTTATGTGGTACCTTCCAGGATAACTGTTGTGGATAGGTTAGATTTAGGTTCGGTCTTTATGCAGGGTTGTCTGGTAGAAATACGGCAAGCTGTCTCGGGTGCAATAAGATGCACCCGGAGGGTGGGACGCCGTGAGGCTCTGTATGGTAGTCTAAACTACCACTCCCGCCGCTTGATACGGTGGTCCGATTGTTCAGGTTAGAGGAATGTTTATATTTTCTGGTTGGTAGCGACATCATCTGTCTGTTGGTTCGAGCTACTCTTGGAGGACCAAGAGTTCTAAGGGGAGAATGTTACGGTCACCCCGAGCGGGTTGCGGCCGGGTGACCGGGCTCGGTTTTGGCTGCGGGTCACGTTTTCGGCGTTGACGGCTCCCGAGCCCTATCCGAGTATCATTTTGGCGAACCCTTCCGTATTTGAGGTCGTGTGGGTCCCCGGACGTTTCCGCCGAAAATATTTTTCTCGCGCCGGGGAGTTGTCGGGTCGTCTCGGGACGTCTGGAGTTCGGTAGCGTTCTCGAGACCTCGGTTTGGAAAACCGTTTGCGGTTTTGGAATCGTGGGAACGTCCCGGAGCTTTTTACGCTATAAAATATTTTGGGGCGGGACGTTCGCTGTGCAGGCATAGTGCCCTCTCCCGTAGCAGGCATAGTGCCCTCTCCCGTAGCAGGCATAGTGCCCTCTCCCGTAGCAGGCATAGTGCCCTCTCCCGTAGCAGGCATAGTGCCCTCTCCCGTAGCAGCATGGTGCCCTCTCCCGTAGCGAGCATAGTGCCCTCTCCCGTAGCAGGCATAGTGCCCTCTTCCGTAGAAGGCATAGGCCCTCTTCCGTAGAAGGCAGGAGGCCCTCTCCCGTAAAAGGCAGGAGGCCCTCTCCCGTAGAAGGCATGGGCCTTCTCCCGAAGAAGGCATGACTTAGCCAAATTTCAGATTTTTGGGTGGATAATGATGACTCTTAAGTGTTGGCCAAAGGGGAAGGGACACTTGTCATGCTCATATTAAAGATGGAAAGGGGAAAGGACACTTGTCAAGCCCATATTAAAGATGGAAAGGGAAGAGGTTTAAAAGGATTGAGGAAAGAGTACAGGAGCTGTTTTTTCATTTCACCTCTTCTTCTTCGTACATTTCTCCGCTTCGTCGCCGCCATAGCCTCCATCTTCTCCAAGCTTTGGATTCTTTATTTTCTTGGCTGAAATTCACCATGGGTGGACTCCAAAAAGTGGTAAGCTTCCTCCCTTGCTCTCTTTTCTTGTTGGAAACAAGAATCGGATGGAAAAAGAGAAGGATTTGTGAATTATGGGTTTGTTCTTAGCTATGAGCTAGGATGATTTTCTTCCTCCCATCTTTTAGTATGTTGTTCTTGGGTTGTAGGGGAGTGATAATCAAGTGTTGGATTTTGGAAAACACACCTTGGATGAAAACCCCCAAATTGCCGAATTTCTTGGAAAATTCTAAAATGTTGTGTGTTTGTTATCTTGATTCATGCTTCAAGTATGTTAATCCTAGCATGATTCTAAGCTTAAGTATGGATTCAATTTGATGGAAAATAAGTTGGGTTGGAAACCCCCATTAAGGCCGAATTATTCAAAATTGGGGTTTTGTTGTTTTGATGCAATTGGTTAGTAAGTTTGGTTAGGAAGTGAAATTGGTGATTAGTGGGATTAATTGGAAGCTTGAACGGTTTGAATTGGAAGTGTGGTGAAAAATTGGTTAAGGATCAAATTGTTGAAGTGATTCTTTTTCAATGTTGGTGGTGTGTGTTGATTGAATTGGATGCTAAATTGATAATGTGGGTGGAAGTAGGTGCGTTATGGTGTTTGAAATACCATTTTCGGGTTAGAACAGAGAAAGTTAGTTTTATACGAGTTTACCGGGAAAAGTGTCTGGAATGCGGGTTTAAGGGTTGGAATGGGTTTCGTGGTGTATGATTAACAATGTTCAGGCTCGGTTTGTAAAACCGAGCTTTCTGTGGAATTTTCCGGGAAAGTGCGGGTTTGCGCGGAAATTGTTTTCTGGGGTTTGTTTGGATGTGTTCTGATCCAACTATGGTTGTACAGCTTGATTATGCGTTGGTGGAGTAGCGCTGACCCGTAGGAGCCAAGTTGTGCATTTCGGATCGGGAGTCGGGATTTTCCGAGTGTTGGGCTGCGGGCGGCGTTTCGAGGTAAGGGCTTAATTTGGTAAAATGTATGTTTGTTCCGTTTCAAGGCCGGATGACCTTAGAGGCCCGGGTTCCTATTCTTTCTGTACATGTTTAACGAGTAATGATACTTACATTTATATTTATGTATTATTGTTATTATTGTATGTTACATTACGTGTCCGCCTTTGAAGGGGTGCCGACATTCTGCGTATCCGCACCGAGTGCCGATACTTACATTACGTGACCTACGGCGGTTTGGGGCTCGCGACCCCAGCCGTACCGTGCTATCGGTTACATTACGATCTGTATATTCTGACCTCTGTTGAGGGCAGCCGTTCTGAGTCGTTACGGCGGTTGGACCGCATATGTTGGATTCGATTTACGTTATGCTTTATGTTCATATGTACATGCATATCTTTGTGATATTCTTTTTGCGAGTTCAGATTGTTGCCACAGCAAACCGCACTTTTACCTTAAGCCCTTCTCGGGTCCTTTCGAGGACTCACCCTTTTATTTGTTTACCATCTTTCAGGGCGATCGACAAGCAACCAGCGGAATAGAGATCGCGGTGCTTCTGACATTTTGGGTTACATGCAAAGCGGTACCACGTGCGGGAATTCTTGAGCGAGAGGCCTCGATTCCGCACTTAGGTATATATATATAGAATTTCGTTTAATGGCTCAGTAGCTGTAGATGCATGCATGTAGGTCAGATCATGAATTTGTACATGTCATATGATCGGAAATATATTCGCCTTTGATGCCTTGAGTCGAGGCGGAGCCCGACTTGCCTATATTGGATTTGTTATGATATGAATTCGGTGTTTCGTGGTTGTTGTGATGAGCAATGTTTGGTATACCATGAACCGCTTGGTTGGTATTTTGTCGAGTTATCATGTATACTTGCCATGTATGGGTTACGTAGGTTGCTAGTCGATTCTCGTTTGTTACGTATTTGAGCTCGATGCTCCGCTGCCGCGCTTTCCGTCGTTGGTTCCGGTTCTCGACGTCGCAGCCGGCTCCGCCTCCGCAACCGGGCGGGGTGGCTGTGACAAGTCCGACAGGACTTAAGAGCATCATCACATGTACATATCATAATCCTGATATACTTAGGATTGTATTATTTAGTTCATCGCATACTAACCCTTTTATGCAGGGAAATATTTTCAAAGTTTTCCCGCTACCGTACCTACCTCCGTACGGAGTTCTTTCGAGAACTCACCCCCCACTTATTATGTTTTCAGGAGATCCGGGCAAACGACCTGCGGTGTAGATCTCCTGTAGTGATCGTTGTGCGTTTTTGGTTTTGAGGTACTTATCTGTTAAGTTCGGGGGTGTTCTCGTTAGATACTTCTGTGTGATCTTTCTGAGTTATGTCTGACATGTATTCTCCTGTTTATGTTCAGCATCGCAGCAGTTTTAGCTAAGCGAGGTATTAATATCGTTTTTTTGACTCGGCTCTGTAAGTGTTTTGCATATAGGTTATTTTCAGCACTTGGATCTGTATATTATTCGTAGGGAGTTTCCGACCCTACGAAGAGGGCGGAACTCCTTCTGCCTGTATTCCTTATCATCTGCTTATTTTTCCGCGCGATATTCTGTAAAACCACTAACTTGTCTCGGGTGCAGGTTTAGGACTAGAAAAACGTCGTAAAATCTGCAACACGACTTGACCTTAAAACCGAAAGGAAAACATTTTAAGGGATAGGTTTCGGGTCCACACAAAACCATTTTAAGAGAACTCCGTTTTCACCCGCCGCCGACTCAGCGAGCTTTCGCAATCACTCGACAACCACGCTTCCAGCATCTGGGGCGGTGGGGTGACATACATGATATCCCTCCCAAAATGTATAACGATAGAAGTTGAACACTTACCTTACTATTGCCGATTCGCAGAGGAATCTCGGGAAAATCCCGACGCTCGGCCCGAAATGCGGTAGTGTGACTTCTGAAGTCCCGTACTACTCCACCACTGTTGATTCAAGCTGAACAACCACATACAAGTCAGAAATCACTAATCCAGACCCCCAGGAATTAATCCCGCACATTCCCGTAAAATTCCACAGAAACCTCGGATTCTCAAACCGAGCTAGAACATTGATATTTACACTAAAACATGCACAACTAAGCATTCACATCCTACTTTCCCAAAATTTACACAAACAAGCAAGTAGGTCGGTTATGTTCACCATTTCAGAAAACGACGTTCCGAACATCGCTTGTTACCTACTTCAATTCCCGATACCATTTCACTACCAAAACATCCTCGAAACATACCACAACCATAAACATACCCTTCCTCAATTTCGGCCTCAACATGATTCCTATATCAATATTCTTTCCAATCCAATTAGGGTTCCATTCTCATGCTCAATTCAACAATTAACCATTCTAAGCATGCTTACTAACATACTTCACCCAAAAACAAACCAATTCATACTTAAAGAATTCGGCCATTTGGGTACTTTCTACCCAACATGCTCATCATCAAATTGAACCCTAATATCAACTCCTAGCCATGCTAGGAACAACATATCCAAAGCATGAATCAAGATGACATCAATTCAACATACTTAGGGTTTATCAAGAATTCGGCCAAATTAGGGTTTTTCAATCCATGATGTTCTTTCATAATCCAAACCTTGATTCCTACAGCAAATCATGCCAAGAACAACATACTCAAAGCTTGAAGCAAGAAGATGAACAAATCATCTAGCCAAGGCTTAACTTGAATTCGGTTTCAACATGAAATTTCAACCACAAATCATGCTCCAAACATACTAACTCATGAAGAGAACAAGCTTACCTCAAGCTCAACACCAAGATCAATCATTCATGAAACCCTTGCAAGATGAAGAACACTTGAGAGGTAGAGAGGTAGAGAAGTAGAGAAGTTGGCGGATGGTTTTGAGAAAAGGAAGAAATGAGCCAAAAATGCATTTCTCATGTCTCACCCTATATATTTTCCAACTTAATGACACACACACACCTTACTCATCATGCCACCTAGCACACACCTTAGTCACCATGGTGAATCACACACGAAGCCAAATCTGAAAAGTTCCTAAGTGTTGAAATATCATCCCGCGCCAACTTCACCCTAGTAAATCTCGACGTGTGTGCTTGCTTGCCCGACCAAATAATCCCGTCATGTGTGCTTGCTTGGTTATCACCGCATTACTCCTCCCGAGTCATATCACACCTCACACCATTGTAATCACAAATTTTCCATCCCGAGCCCCAAGCGTTTTATCTCGAGCCCCGAGCGTCGCCCGAGAACGAACATCCTGACCCCGACAAATATTTTCCGCGGAAAGATGCAGAATGCTCGTACGACCTCAAATATGTTGAAATTCACTTTTATAAGGTCCTGATAAAATTCCCGAGCTTACTGATCGACAGGAAATATGTCCCATCCCCGAAAAATATTTTCCACGGAAAGGTGCGGGGGACTTGTGCGACATTAAATATAAAAGCATTCTGAAAAATATTACTCAGAAAAGATCCAGGAGCTGTCTGACCAACCGAAGACATGGCCCGCATGCTTGAAACGGAGCCCCGGAACACCAAAGTCATCACCCGCTCTGGGTCACACCGATCTAGGAGGCGTTGAGAGGGACATGAGCACCCGAGTAAGGTACTTGAGAGATTCTAGCGCTTAACCCCTCCAAAGTTTTATGGAAGAGGTGGTCCCGAAGCAACTGATGTCTGGTATAACCGGATCAACTCTATGTTCGAGAGGTTGGAGTTCCCTCCTACCACGATGGTATCCCTGGCCACTTATAATCTGGAGGGTCGAGCCGTCATCTAGTGGGACAGCGTCAGGAACAGGCACCGGGCCGAGCTAGCTGCAAGAGGAGAGCCCGATATTGATATGACATGGGATGTGTTTAGTCGACTGTTCAAGGAGCAGTACATTGGAGATGCAGTCCGAGACTTGCGACAGACTCAGTTCGACAACCTAGTACAGGGCTGCATGAGTGTGCAAGAGTATGATCATGAGTTTGATCGATTGGTTCGATATGAGCAGAAGGCCAAGAGGTTTATACGGGGACTGCGACCCGATATTCAAGTGGCATTACGACCTCTGGGCATTACTACTCTCCATGAGGCGACACAGAAGGCCCAGCTCATCGAGAAGGAGGACACTAAGAACAAGCATGCACCATACCGACCACTAGAGAGCAGGAGAGGCACAAGTCCACGGAGGTTTCCCCGGAACACTGGGAAGGGCGAGTGTGAAGGGAAAGGGAGTGGCATCTTCATTTGATGTGTGCCCGACCTGTGGGGTATCTCATTATGGCAGACCATGTTATCGAGAGACAGGCAGATACCTGAAGTGTGGGTCCGCTGACCATTGGATCAGGGATTGTCCACAGGTAGTGCCGAGGAGAGATTTCTGGAATTGGCCGAGACCTCTGTATAGTGCACCGGCGGGACGAGGAGCACCACATGGTGGTGCTAGATAGCAGCCACGACTTCCACCTCCTCCGCCACAACAACCAAGGGCTGGACGAGTATTCCGGATCGAGAGAGGCGAGCTTGCACAACAGGGAGCACTAAAAGGTACCCTACTTCTGAATGATATGCCTGTGAATGTTCTTTTTGACACAGTACTTCCATATCTATTATCGCACAAAAATATCTTGTATCCCAACATTTGTCTATCTGTTCTATGCCTCATATATCGTTGATTAGAACTGCTGGGAGTCAATATTTGTTTCAAATGAGATAGCTCGGGACTGTGGATTACATTGGGAAAACATCAGATTCCCACGGATTTGCTTGTGTTGGATATTCCGTAGTATGGTGTGGTTTTGGGTATGGATTGGTTATCTCAAAATTGTGTGCATATAGATTGTGCGAAACGAGAGATTGTTATCTTCTGGTGAGGTACTTCCTTTATGCACTTCTTCTGAATGTGTGTCTGAGATACATAGTCTGGAATCAGAAATTCTGGACGAGATATATGTGATTGATGAGGATGAGTATTTCGGTCTGAATTCAAACTGATATCAGGGATGAGTTAGATCAGATATCTGTTGTGCGAGATTTTCCGCAGGTATTTCCCAAGGATTTGCTGGGTATGCCAACAGAGCGTGAGATTGTGTTTGAGATTCTGCTTCAGCCAGGATCTATTCCTATATCTGTTCCCCCTACCATATGCCAATTTCAGAGATGAATGAACTCAAGAAGCAGCTTGATGAGTTGCTTCCGAAATGGTTCATTCGACCGAGCACTTCTCCGTGAGGTGCTCCAGTGTTATTTGTGAAGAAGAAGAAGGATGGGACATTGAGATTATGCATTGATTATTAGAAGCTGAATGCAATAACTGTGAAGAATAGGTATCCCTTACCCAGGATCGATGACCTATTTGATCAATTGAAGGGAGCGAAGATTTTCTCGAAGATAGATCTGCAATCGGGATATTTTCAGCTCCGGGTGAAGGAAGAGGATATACAGAAGACAGCTTCCCGAACCAGGTATGGACACTATGAGTATACGGTTATGCCATTAGGTTTAACTAATGCTCCAGAAGTGTTCATGGATATGATGAACCGGATTTTCCGACCATATCTGGATTTGTTTGTGATTGTGTTCATTGATGACATCTTGGTATATTCCAAGGATGAGTGTGAACATCGAGATCACCTACGGATTGTTCTGCAGACATTGTGGGATCATCAGCTATACGCTAAGTTCTCCAAATGTCAGTTCTGGATTCGGGAGGTTCCATTTCTTGGACAAGCCATCAGTGAGAGTGGTGTTTCAGTGGATCCTGAGAAGGTTAAGGCTGTGTAGGATTGGAAGCAACCCACAAATGTGCGAGAGATCAGAAGTTTCCTCTGATTAGTAGGCTATTATCGGAGATTTGTACCGGGATTTTCTGTGTTAGCTTCACCCTTTACTCAGTTGACTCGGAAGGGGCGAGGATTCGTTTGGTCCAAGGATTGTGAGCACAGTTTTTAGGAGTTGAAGAATAGGCTGACTAACTCACCTATTATGATACTACCATATCCGAGTGTGCCATATGTGATTTATACAGATGCTTCCAAATCCGGGCTTGGAAGTGTGCTTATGTAGGGCAGGAATGTGATTACTTATGAATCGAGACAGCTTCGACCACATGAGCAAAATTATCCAACTCACGACTTGGAGTTAGCAGCCGTGGTTTACACACTTAAGCAGTGGCGACACTATCTGCTAGGTAAAAAGTTTCAGATATTTAGAGATCATAAGAGTCTGAAATACTTGTTTACTCAGAAGGATTTGAATACGAGACAACATAGATGGTTGGAGTATATGAAGGATTATGACTGCAGCATTGAGTATACCGTAAGCAAGGGTAATTCTGTGGCAGATGCACTAAGTCGGAAGTACACCGGTTTAGTGAAGGGTGGAGATAGTGATGGCAGAGATGATGAGAGTGATCTGATGTGCCAATGGCACAAGTGGGAGCATGCACAGTTATATACTTTGACTATCCAGTCTGAGTGGCTAAACAGAATACGAGATGTGCAGAAATGTGACCGAGAATTGAGGAATGTATCTGGAGAGGCAAAGGGATCACTGTATTCATCTTTCGAGTACAAGCAGGGTTTGTTGTACTTTAGAGACCGATTGTATGTACTGAATGTCCTGACACTTCGAGGTGAGATTCTTGAGGAGGCTCACACGAGCAGACTGAGTTTGCACCCAGGAAGTGAGAAGATGTATCATGATTTGAGATCTCATTTCTGGTGGCCGGGCATGCGAAGGGACATTGCTACCTACATCTCAAAGTGTGCCACGTGTTAGAGAGTGAAGGCCGAGCATCAGAGACCAGTGGGAACATTGCCGACATTGCCTATTCCGGTCAGAAAGTGGGGTAACATCACGATGGACTTTCTGACAGGGTTGCCTTTGACACAGTTACATCATGACACTATCTGGGTCATTGTGGATCGATTAGCAAAGTGTGCTCATTTTCTGCCTATGAGGATTTCAGATTCCTTAGAGAAGTTAGCTCAGTTGTATATTCGCGAGATAGTGCAGTTACATGGAGTTCTAGACTCCATTGTATCTGATCGAGATCCGCGATTCACAGCGCGATTCTGGAGTGCTTTGCATAGGGCATTGTGCACACGACTCCATTTGAGTACGGCATATCATCCTCAGACCGATGGACAGTCAGAGCGAGTGATCCAAATTCTCTAGGATATGTTACGCAGTTGTGCACTGGATTTTGGCGGTAAGTGGGATCAACATTTGCCTCTAGTAGAGTTTTCTTATAATAATAGCTATCAGAGTACTATCGGCATGACACCTTACGAGGCTTTATATGGTCGACGTTGTGTGACGCCCCGTTGTTGGGTAGAGGCTTCTAATAGAGTCGAGCTAGGTCCTGAACTGATTGAAGAAACGATAAATAAGATCAGGAATATTCAGGAATGCATGAAGACCTCCAAAGATAGGACTACTTATGTGAATAAACGAAGACGGGATCTGGAGTTCGAAGTTGGAGATAAGGTGTGGTTGAAGGTAGCACCAACTAGAGGGACTATTAGATTCGGAAAGAGAGGGAATTTAGCTCCGCAATATGTGGGTCCATATGAGATTCTAGACTGAGTGGGCAAGGTAGCCTATAGGTTAGCTTTTCCACCGAGTATGTCAGCAGTGCACAATGTGTTTCATGTGAGTATGTTGAAAAAGTGAATCTTGGATCTGATTCAGACGATTGCGGTAGAGGATGTGTAGTTAGAGCCGAATTTGTCATATCGAGAGGTACCGAGTGCTATTTTGGGACAGGATGTGCGAAAGCTTTGGAGTAAGCTTATTCCTATGATTCGAGTATAGTGGTCCCATCATTCCGAGCGTGAGGCGACATGGGAGTTTAAGCAGGATGTGATGGAGAGATACCCCGATGAGTATCAGAGACTACCCAAGCAAACGCCCCCTCGCGAAGGCATCGTCAGGAGAGCTTCGCACCTACTGGCTTCACCAGGCGGGGCCTTCGCATCTCCTGGCCTTCGCCACTCAGTACTTAGCAACAAGTCACAGACCAAGTAAAGGAAGCTGGGAACGGTTACCTCCACGACCTACCCACGTTCTCCATCATCCCTCCGGTCTTCCACTACCCAGAACGTGGGGGAAACACCCCACTACTCTGGATCATGGGACAACCGCCATCTCAATGCCTCCAATAAAAGGACGACTTGGGAAAGGTACACACTATCTACACACACCCACTCTTCTTTCTGCTCCTGAGTATTCCGTTTTATCTCCTGCAGATTACTCCGGAGCTACAGATCGTCGTTCTCAACACCACATCAACCCTTAAAGCATCTGGAAGGCAGTGCCGTCGAGGAATGAGGCTATCAGATTGGCTCCGTCTGTGGGAAACTACTTTAATCCCAAGAAGAAAAAACGAGAAGCAGCCATGCCTATGACGAGAAGTGCAAGCCGACAGAACGGCCGTGGTAGGAGGAATCCACCCTCTACCACCGCCAACAACGTTCCCGCCACTAGAGTCCCGCCAGGACATGGCTGGTTATCCGTCCATTCGACAGGAGAAAGCTCCTTTCACGGTGACCACAATGGCACCCCTTCAAGGGGAGTAATCCATACGATGGGAGTTGACGTCGCCATTTGAACTGGGCGCGTCGCTCTGTCGACAAACCACGACCAACCGGCTGGTGTGATGGGGGCTCCACACAACACCACCACTCAGAACCCCCACTGGCCGGTCTCGACCCCGCAATCCTCACAGCAATTACGAACGCGGTTGCCGAGAATCTATGCGACACTCTAGCAGGCACTTTCAGGGGAATCCTGGATGTCGCGGGAGTTGTTCAAGTGAACCGGCAACCACAGAACCACCAAGAACTTCCCTTTGCTCCACCACAGCAGGAAAACCATCCTGACCCCGACCACTCGGCTGCGGTCGCAGCCCTCGCCCGGCGCCTTGAGCAAATGGAGAAGAGCGAGGTAAGAGCCAATGCGCCTTACTCAGCCAGTTTGGGTCTAGACCACCTCTGGACCCAGCCTTTCACTCAGAGGATCCTGGAAGCTTCACTTCTGGAACAATTTCGCCAGCCCAAACTGGATGCCTATGATGGTCTCTTGGATCCAGACATCCACCTCCAGCGCTACATCTCCGCGATGGCGATCACAAGGGCAGATGATAGCACTCTCTGCAGGGCCCTCAGCTCTACCCTCACTGGGGCCGCCGCCAATTGGTATACCACCCTTCGCGGTAAGCAGTTTGACTCCTTTGAGGAACTCTCCCGTGTTTTCTCTAATCACTTTGTTGTGTCCAAGCCTCCTCCCAAAATTACAGGGCACCTGCTTAAGGTGCGTCAGAGAAAGAATGAGTCCTTGAGGGACTACATTCAACGATTCCAGGGGGACTCTATCCAGACCCCAAACCTAGGTGAGGAGACTCGTCTCCTAACTGCTATACAGGGTCTCCAGTAGGACTCCCTGTTCTTCATTGACGTGCACACCAATCCTCCTCGCAACATGGAGCAATTCCTCGACAAAGCGACTAGATTCATGCATACTGAGGAGGTCACCAAGCCCTATCTCAAGGGCACCCCAACTGATGCGATGGGGCAACACTCGCGCATGCCGGATGCCAGGGCCCATGGAGAGCGGAGGCAACAACCTCCACAGAGCAACAGGGAGTGGGCATATCCGATCCTTCCCCCGCTAAGGGACTCACGCACCAACATCTTCCATGCCCTGGAATAAAGGAGGGAGATCACTAAATGGCCTCGCCCCCTTCCCAAAGGAGTTGCGAGGCCAAGTAACAAATACCGTCGCTACCATCGCGACAAGGGCCATGACACTGAAGACTGCGTTGAGCTCAAGCACATGCTGGCGGAGATGATTGCTCAAGGAAAGCTCACGGAGTTCCTAGTCCACAACCCCTCCCCGTGAAGAGGTTCCCCCAGGGGACACAAGCGTGAAGGTGACCAGAAGGACCGAAGACGGGATCACCCCCGACAGAACAGGGCCCATGGAGGTGCGGATCAGATCCCACCTGCTAGGGGCCACATCATTGTGATCACTCAATGTGCAGGCGTAGCTATGAGGTGCCGTTATATGAGGCAGATCTTTCAGCTTGATCGCACAGCCAACCACCCCATCCATCGCCGCGATGGGACCTCTTTGGCGATCCCTCACTTAGACCCACTAATCATCACAGCCCGTATCGCCGGATGGGACATCGACCGGATCTACATGGATACAGGGGCTAATGCCAACGTCATTTACAAGCACACACTTGTTGAGGTGAAGGTTCCCCTATCTCAGATTAAGCCGGTGAAGGGAGCAACCTTTAGGATCGGAAGGGAAGAATCCCAACCTTGGGGGCTATCACACTCCCGTTTATGATGGTCGGCGCCACCAAGGACAACAGGCAGGTTTGGCACTCTAGCTTTGTGGACTTCATCATACTTGACCTCCCCTCGCCCTATAATGCCATTGTTGGGCTTGCCACACAGACTGAATTCCACATTCACTGTGACATGCGCACCTTGACATTGGTGTTCCGTAGCTCCGCCGGCGATGCCTACATCTACATCAACCAGAACGTGGCTAGAGGTAACTATGTCTCTGCACTCACTGACCCCTCTTAGCTGCCTCAATGCATGGAGCCGGACAGGAAGAAACCAGCTAAGGAGCCTGTGCCAGAGTGCGAGGTAACCCCTGACGTATCTGGTGCCTTTGAAGAGGTCGAGATCTCTCCAGGCAAGAAGTTCTGCATCGGGAAGGACCTCCAAGAGAAAGACAAGGAAGCTCTCATCCACCTCCTTCAGGCCAATATGGATGTCTTTGCATAGAGCCCAGCTGACCTCCAAGGCGTAGACCCCTCTATTATCTCTTACAAACTCAATGTACTCCCTGGCTTTAACCCAATTAGGCAGAAAACAAGGGGAATGGCCCCGAACCGCAAAGAGTTTGTACGCCCTGAGGTGCAGAAGTTGCTGGATGCTTATATAATCAAGGAAGTTCATTACTCTGAGTGGGTCGCTAATATTGTACTTGCGGACAAGGAAAACGGGGACTGGGACCTATGTGTGGATGACAAGGGGGTCAACAGGGCCTGCCCTAGGGATCCATACCCCTACCCCCATAAACCAACTAGTGGACTCGACTGTGCGATACCCAGTCCTCTCCTTCCTCAACGCGTAAAGTGGCTACCATCAAATCTCCATGGATCCCGAATATGCTGTAAAGACCGTCTTCACAACAGGCGAGGCGGTCTAGCACTACATTCGCATGCCTTTTGGCTTGAGGAATGCAGGGGCCACCTTTCAAAGGTTGGTAAACAGAGTCTTCGCGGATCAAATAGGGAGGAACCTTGAAGCCTATGTCGACGACATAGTGGTAAAGAGTAAAGCCACCGCCAAGCACCTGGAGGACCTAGAAGAGACCTTCGCCAACTTCCGCAAATACAACATGCGCTTGAACCCCTCGAAGTGCATTTTTCGCATTGGTGAAGGGAAGTTCCTCGGCTACCAGGTCTCGAAAGTAGGGATTCGGGCCAATCTCAAGAAGATCGAGGCCATCACCAACCTCCGCGTTCCCAGGGGGCTAAAAGACATCCAGCAACTGACAGGAAGGCTAGTGGCCCTGGAGCGATTCATCTCAAAACTCAATGACCGTTGCAAGCCATTCTTCAACCAAATCCGGAAGAAGAAAGCTTGCAAGTGGACGGAGGACTACCAAGCAGCGTACAATACCATCAAGCAGCACTTACAGGAGCTGCCCACCCTCAAGTGTCTTAGGCCTGGTGATGACCTTGTCCTTTATCTCTCCACAACAAGCAACAATGTCGCCTCAGTCCTCATCAAGGAAGAGGCCGACAAACAGTGGCCGGTCTACTACACCAGCCACACCTTACAATCCGCGGAGACAAGATACCCTCCGTTACAAAAGGCAATCCTATCGTTGGTCTACACGGCCATGAAGCTCAAGCCTTACTTCCAAGGGCACACGATCATAGTGCGAACGGACCTACCAATCAAGGAGATCCTTCAACGATCGGAGCACTCAAGCCGCCTCGCAAAGTGGTGCATTGAACTGAGCGGGTACGACATCAACTATGAGCCTCGGAAAGCGATAAGGGTCAAGCCCTCGCCAATTTCCTAGCGGAGTTCTCAGTAGTTGATTGTTCCACACCTCAGGAACAAGTCCCAGCGCCCGAACCTCTGCCTCCAGAATGGGAGATGCACGTTAATGGTGCATCCAAAGCGGCATCTCTAGCAGGTGGCGTCTACCTACGCGGACCATTAGGTTTGGAAACTACCCTCCATGTGTCTTTTCAATTCCCAGTCACTAATAATGTTGCAGAGTATGAATCCCTCATCGCGGGGCTCAAACTGGCCATCAGAGTGGGTATTCCCAAGTGGTTAAACACAAAGTTCAGGGGTGCTCGGAGTGCAAGGACGCCACTTTAATCAAGTACCTCAAGCATGTAAATTCACTGCGTTCGAACTTTGAGGAAGCGGTCTTCATTCACATCCCTCATTCTGAGAACACCATAGCAGATATGCTCTCAAAGGGAAAAACACCCTCCGAATTGGAGACTCTGGCTCGACCATCGATTGACGGGACACTAGACATTGGCTCACTCGGAACAGAGGAAGATCCGGATGACTGGCGAATCCCTATCATCGCCCAACTCAAGGGGACCCCCACAGATCCGTGCACCCGCACTCGAGTGACAAGATTCGTCCTCATAAACGGGCTTCTGTGGCATCGGGGATTCTCTTCGCCTCTCCAACGTTGCCTCACCACCAAGGAGGGACACACTGTTCTGGAGACCGTCCACCAAGGAGCTGTGGTGCTCACATAGCCGCAGAGGCACTGGCACACAAAGCCTTTCGCCAGGGATACTATTGGCCTACCTTGAAGAAGGACGCGGCCTCGCTTGTCAAGACATTCCATCAATGTCAGATCAATTCTCGCGTCCAACGGCTCCCATCCACAGAATCTCTCGCACTCACAAACCTTGTGACCTTCGCCCTTTGGGGTCTCGATCTCATCGGACCAATGCCAAAGGCGACAGGTCAATATCGGTTATGTGTTGTCGCTGTGGACTATTTCACAAAGTGGATTGAAGTCGAGCCCCTCGTGAAGATAACATCCGCTAGGATCATCAAATTCTTGTAGAAGAACATTGTATGCCGATATGGCAGCCCTCGCGCCATCTTCACAGACAACGGAAGCCAATTCGCTAGCCACAACGCCAACAATGGGCTGAGGACAATAGATTCTGCATGCTTTACGCCCCAGTGGGACACCCCCAGTCCAACGGCTAAGTTGAGGTCACCAACAGGACAATCAAGGAGGGACTCAAGGAGCGCCTAGCTGGCGCGAAGGGGCGATGGGTTGATGAGCTCCCAAGCGTCTTATGGGACTACAGAACAACAACAAGAACACCAACAGGCGAGACACCGTTCTCCCTGGTTTACGGCACTGATGCACTCCTGCCCATTGAGGCGGACTTCTCTACAATCAGAATGATCAACTTCACTGATGAAGCTAACACCTGAGGACTTCGCGCCAAACTCGACCTGCTCGAGGAACTGCGCGAAGGGGCTCGCCTTTGCCTGTTTGCTCTCAAGCAGCATTTGAATTTGCTGCATGACGCCAAAGTCAAACCCAAGGCATTCAAGCCGGGAGGCCTCGCATTACTCAGGTTTATCCTCACTGCTCGCGATCCCAAACAGGGCGTCCTGCAACCCAAATGAGAAGGCCCCTATGTCATTTACAAGCAAGTCCGGCCGGGCGTCTACGAGTTGCAGGACCAAGATGGGAAACTACTCCCTCGCAACTTTCATGCAGACGGCCTGCGCCCATACTATGTGTAAATTATGGAACTCCCATGGCTCAAATCAATGGAATATTTCTCCTCTTCTCATCACTATAGCAAAACCGAGTTAAATCTTGTCGACAATCGCCCAATGCCTTCTGCACCCGACCGGTCAGAACGGCTAAACGCTTGGCCTATTAAGGCCATGACATCATACCTTGTCAAGTCACCCACGCATACGTGGCTATTTGTACACTACTCAAGGGAATCGCCTACGTGAACCTTGTGGAGAACAAACATCGCCCGAGTTGATCTTTAAGGGGCCCGCATCCTCGAACCCCAACAGATCCCCAAGCTGCAAATCAGCCTTGCAACTGAGGTCTTTGATGGCTTCGCCTCTGCGAGCCACAAACAAACCCTCGACTGAGATCTTTGGGGCCCCGCGCCTGCGAACCCCATCAGATCCTCTAAACAACTTAGCCTAGCAGTTTGCTAACGGTCCCTACAAAGCTATTGCAAGAATGGAGAAAACAATGACAATCGAGGTAAACTGAAATTTGTACATTTATGCTATTGGAATTGTGCATTCTTTACAGGTATTTACAACGGCTCTCAGGCCGGCCTACTTAAGGGGGGTCATGCACATGACCTAAAACCCCATCCTACTCTAACATGGCGTGCCACGCCGCACCCATTTTTTACCTTGCTCGCCCAATCAAGCAAGGCACCCACCTCAGAGTCACTGGTCTTTGAGACATCCATGGTGTCAAAGTCCAACCCTGGATGCAGTTTCTCCATCTGGAAGCGGCATCGCAACCAGCCTTCCTCATACCCCTGCGATCCAACCTCACCCTGGGTCTTCAGCTCCTCAATCTTCTGCTTCAAACGAGGCATCCTCTCGTGGATTTGTACTTTGAGGGATGATGCGTGTTCAGAACACTCCCCAGGGAACAACTCTAGACCAAGATCCTTTTCAAGCTTAAAGAACTCATCCACTGCACACATGAAGTCCGTGCATAGAGTGAGGTGTACTTCTGCCAACTCATTCGCAGCAAGCTCTGCATCCAGAGCCTTATTTTTAGCATCCTTAAGGCGGGCAGCTGCCACCCTCTCTACCTCAGCAGCAGCGTACTTCAAAGCCTGAGACTCCACCTTCACTGTGGAGCAAGCAGCATCTGCCTCTGACTTCAATGAAGAAAGTGCCCCCTTCAAGGCAGCGATTTCGAACTCTTTCTCCTTGAGTTCGTCCTCCCTCCTTGCTAGCTCTTCCTTATGCTGGGGGTACCAGACTTGGAGCCTTTTCAGAAGAATGTCCCTCTGCAAGTGCTCCAGGCTAGCCTCCGCTTTCTCCTGGGTGAAGATGGCACACCAGGACTCCAGTTCAGCAACCCATCGATTTGCCTTCTCAGCCTCAGCTTTGGCAACAAGAGTGGCCTCCGCCTCCTTCTTCAGGCGGGCAATCTCAGTAACCTGGGCACTGTCCCTCGAGTTCGCATAGCTCAAGAAATTGTGCCACTGGATGATGCCGGCATATTCATTGGTGGCAGCCTGCATCAGAATGAGTTAGCACAGAAAGTCCGAGAAATGGCACAGGAAAGTGAGGGAGATGCCTCACCTGCAAGTTGTGCTTGACTGCCTCCTTCATAAACTCGACTGGGGCGTCCAAGCTGCAATCTATCAGCTCCCTATCAAAGGGGATGCGAAGCCGCTCCAAGCAGGACAGCAACGTGAGCTCCTCGCCCATCAACAAGGAAGACTTGTTCTTCAGTAAAAAGACGGGATCCCACGCTCCCTCTAGAGGCATGCCCTCCTCCTGATACACCTTCGCCCTGAGATCTTCCCTCAGGGACTTCAATGCAGCAGGGTCCTCAGACCACTTGGGGGTCTTCTGAGCAGCAACGCGTTTCCCCTCATTGAAGTGCGACCAAACCCCAGTTTCCTCAAGCACGGTCGCGGCTGCACCCAAATCCACCATGCCCTGGCGAATGCTCCAACGCTGGTCAGAAGATTCCTTCCTTGCATCGACCGGCTTATTAGTACAAATGAGAAAGACTTGAACACAGCCGCACAAGAGAAAAACACTTACCCCGCGAAGGGCCCTAGTCCAGGGCAATGGCGATCTCATCAGTCGACGGCTGGGATTGTGGCTTCACCCAGGTGCCACTCCCAGATGGTTCGCTGGAACGGCGAACCACATCCCAGGCACTCGAATTCTCTAGGACTCTTTCCGCCACCAAGACGTCCCTGGCGATGGGGACCTGGCTGCTTGGGGGTACCCCCTCTGGAGCCCCTCCCCCTTGGGGAGCCTGGCTGCTTGTTGAGGAAGCACCCTCAACCTCACCTATCACCTCTGGCTGGGTGTCAACCAGTGTTGTTGCTCTACTCTCTGCGGGGGCCGTTGTCGCCTCTTCTCCAACAGAACTGCTGGCTCTCACGGCCAGCTTGGCTCTCCTTCTCATGGACAGTAGGAGATCACCCACTGACATTAACCCCTTTGGTGGTGAGCGGCCACCTGGGGAGAGGTCTCCACTGCAGAAGCACGCTCAGGGGCGCTTTCGCCGCCTGCCCGTGGCGGGCTCTCCAGCAGTCTCGAAACAAAGGCGTCCAGACGTCTGGTATCTTCAGCCACTTCCACCGCTGTATCTCCAGAACCAGAGCCAGTAGTCTCCACTCCAGGAGTCTCACGAACCGTCTCGTCTCCAAGGGTGGCTCCAGAAGTCCCCCATTGTTCACATCCTTCGCGAGGGGAACTTTTCCCTGAACAGGCCCTTGTGCCTTCGCCTAGCCTGACTTACGAGGAACCCTCTCCGCACTAGGCTGTACCCCCTCTTCGCCTCACCTTGGAGCGGCGCCAACTGGCTAGCGGCAGGCATCTTCTTCCTCGAGGGCTTAATGACACCTAACACCTTTTCCGCAAAAAGGGCATTCTGCCTGTATGCGCAAGCCAGGTGAATCTGCAGGGCGGTGCGCATGGACCCCCTCTTCCCCTTCTCCTCATTAGGACAGCCAGGTGGGTCTATATACTGCAAAGTATCAGTATATGTTCACATGAGGAGTAAAGTAGGAAGCTAATCGGCTCATACATTTAGGTCCCGCAAGAGCAGTGCTAATGGCGTCCACCACTTCTCCACGATGTGCGGATGCCCAACCTTCGTAAGGTGGAGGCACTCGCATATCCAGTAAATGGCCTGTGCTAATGCTAGCCCACCTGAGGGTCACCTCGTCAAGTTGCGAGAGGGAGAGGGGAAACAGATCATCGCAAGCCCTCCTCGCCAGCACATCATTCAACCATCCTAGAAAATGGACATACTCCTGCCACCTCCGCCAATCTGTATACGGGACCGGCCTCGGAGCCACACTCTGCACAGCCTCCGTGGTCCTCACCACTCGGAACTTACAGGACTCATCCCTGCAAATAAAGAAAAAACCACCATGCCAATCATGATGAGATTTCAGAGGAATACCAAAAGAGATGGAATTGTTCCCCCAACACTAATGGGGGTAACATGAAAGAACTGTTAGTATATTTGACGCACCAAGATCATTTGACATGACACTTGAGCTCATGATGCTAAGTGGGAGCTCCGAATTAGCTATATGTAGCTAACTCCAGCTTAACTTAGCTTATATCCAGCTCATGGCAGCTGGACATAGCTCAAGTCAGCTCAAGTTAGCTAGAAGACACCAGTTCATGTTAGCTCGTGGGAGCTCAAATGTGTGTGGTATGATCATTTGGAACATCTTTGGGATGTTTCATATTGATTCACAAGTAATTACTTCCATTTGCACGTTTTGGACAAAATAAAGGGTATTTTGGTAAAAGGGGCATCCTAGGTGCATGGTGTATGCACCTTACTACATGGGAAAACTTTCTAGGTGGTTACATATGAGTAGCTACACCTAGGAAGACTGATTTAAGCGAAGAGGTGTTACCCACACCCGGTACGTAATTAAGTTAATTACATGTTTAAGTTTAATTACCGGGTTTTCGATAATTTCTATTTTGGGACTCGCTTCGCATATTTGGTAATTGTGGATTTAATTTGGTGAATTTTGGGGCAACCCGGGACGGATTTAGAATTAATTACGCGGCTGCGCGTAATTCCTGGGAGTTGCAATTCCGAGTGACTCGGGACTTATAATTGGATATGAAAAATGTGTTTTATGGGTTTTATGCTGTCCTGAGTAAGTGGTTAAAGTTTCGTTCCAATCGGAGTAAGTTTGGTAAAAAGTTGCATTTTCGGGCTGAACGAAAATGCAGTTTTGTAAGTGTGTGAGATATTTGGAAATTGGCTATTTTGGTAGAAAAGAAAGGAATGGGGCGGATGGGTGATGGGAGAGAAAGGGACATGTGTCCTCTTTTGGTGGAAGGAGAAAAGGAAAAGAGAAAGGATTTATGGGATAAATGTGTATATATGTTGATATTACATATATATATTGATAAGTAAAAGAAAAAGGAGTTTTTGGGTCAACACTTCACACTTTTCTTCTTCTTCTTCCCGTAACTCTCTCTCTCTCTCTCTCTCTCTCTCTCTCTCTCTCTCTCTCTCTCTCTCTCTCTCTCTCTCTCTCTCTCTCTCTCTCTCTCTCTCTCTCTCTCTCTCTCTCTCTCTCTCTCTCTCTCTCTCTCTCTCTCTCTCTCTCTCTCTCTCTCTCTCTCTCTCTCTCTCTCTCTCTCTCTCTCTCTCTCTCTCTCTCTCGTCCGCCATTGTTGAGCTTGGAGCTCACAACTGATTTCCGTCGTTTGGCGACCAAACTTTGAGGTATTGCACTTAAATCGTTCATTGGGTTGTATGGATCGAATCAAGTTTGTTTTGGAAGAATCAGTTTAGTTTGCAAGTTATGAGCATTTGAATTTTAGAGTGAATAGTGTCATATGCTCCTTTGTTTGATTTTTCGGTTCCTAAGCGTTCTCGGCACTTCCTGGTGCAAGTTTGATAACAAGAACGTAGGAAGAAACGCACCCGAGGTTGTGCCGATTCGAGTCTGAAAATTTGGGTGTAATTTTCGACGAAGGAATTAGTGAAAGGTAAGGGCGTTTCTGTGTTCAGAGTAGAATTCTGATTCTGTAGTGTAATCGGTTTTGTTAGAAGAGGCTCGGTGTGAAAGCCGTTTTTCCCGGCCCGAGCCTCAGTTTTGGCGACATTGTTAGTGATTGATTCTGTGAATTCTGAATGCATTTTCTGTATCTGGAATTGATTGTGAACAAGGAGTTGTTTTGAAATTGGACCGAAACTCTGCCGAAATTTCTACCGGGACCGTCGATCGAGAATTCAGATTTGGACTATAACCCGAGGTAAGGGTTCAGTGTGTGTTTAGGAGTATTGCTTTGCGTAGCAAGCATGCTTGGATATAAACTGAGGCTAGGTTTGGAAGAGGGGAGTGCCCCGATGACACCGACCTAGTTCCTGGTATAGACATTGTTGTGTAGGAACCGATTGGGATTCCGATATACCTACGATGGTTATCGATGAATTTACCGGGATTCCGATATACCTACGATGGTTATCGATGGTTCATATTGATTGACCAATGTGGGTCGCTCCCCCGAGCTGGTACCATGCTCTACCGACCGATTGGGAATGGACGCATGGCCATGCCGGTTGGACTGGGGGAGATCTCGCCATGGTTCATAACAATGAACATTACCGTTTCGATTGTGAATTGACTGTGATTGGGATTGACCGACTGCATTGCATATGGTTGATTGTGTTGCATTGATTGAGCATTTGATTGATTGGTGAGATGCTTTGTGTATATCGTATTCGTTCGCTTTTTATTGCGGGTACATTGTATCGATTATTATTATTCTTGCACCATGTCTATACCTGTTCTCTTACTAAGTTCTTTTGAGAACTTACCCTTATATCTACCGTTTCAGGAAAAGGAAAGGAAAAGCAAGTCACTGAGTAGAGGCGAGATTGCTAGATTGAGGTTTTGGACAGCACCAGCAGTTTCACTTTAGTGCGGTTGGATTCCGCGAGACCGCTATTGGTTGGTTTCTTGTATTCCGAACTTGGTTCTGGCTCTGTATATTGTTCATAACATGCATGTTTCGTTTTGTAAGGTTTGGTTGTGTAATGGTAATGTTTGGTTAAGTATTAAAGTTCAGGTTCGGAACCGTTCAGGTTTGGCGTTGAGATTTTCAGGTTTTGGACTCAGTCGGAGGGTCAGGCGACCCCTCCCTTGGAGCGGGCGGTCGCCTGGACCACTTCCGTAGAAGGCAGGGGATCAGGCGAGGGCCGGGCGACCCCTCCATTGGAGCAGGCGGTCGCCTGGACCCCCTGGGTTTTGGAGGCAGGCAGCCGGGCGACGGGCCAGGCGACCCGTCCTTTGGAGCAGGCGGTTGCCTGGGTCAGGCGAGAGGCCAGGCGACCCCTCTCCTCAGGTCAGGCGGTCGCCTGAGCCCCTCGGTTTTCTGGGCAGGAGGCCGGGCGAAGGGCCAGGCGACCCGGGCTTGGGTCGGGCGGTCGCCTGGACCCTGTTTTCGAGTTTCTTGGTTCGTTTGAACCCCATTCGCGTAGATAAGTGTCTTGGGGCTTGGTTGAACACTATGGCTTGGGTTTAAGGATTTATGTTAGGGTTGTGAGCGAACAGTCGCCACCACCTTCCCCCTTTTCCCCGGTTTGGTTCCGTTCTCCGTGCGCTTCCGCGAGTACGGGGTGTGAGGGTGCGGGGGTGGGGTGACAAGAGGTGTCTCTAAGGAGCCACCCATTCGCCAAAATGGAAGTTGGAGGGAGGTTACCATGAACCTTCCCTCCTTTTGTGACCAAGAGGTGTTGGTTATCACCCTTGGCCGAAAGTATATGTATTTTCGGCCAAAGGGGTGTCCCAACCACCCCTTGGCACCTCTCCCTTATCTATAAATAAAGGGAGAGGCACCACATTACAGACACACATGCAAATCCGAAACACTCCTTCTCCCTCTCATTTTCTTGGCCGAAAATTGCAAAGATATTAGAGTTTTCGGGTGGATTAATATTGTTTCTATTTTAACACAATTTCGCCTCTTTGGATGCATCCTCAATTCGTCCTTATCAAACAGTTGACGAAACTGAAGATTGCAGAAGATAGAATCCACACTTCATCTTCAACACATTCCTCGGTTCACAAGGTACGCTTTCTCCTCCTCCTCCTTCTTCTTCTTCTTCTTCTTCTTCTTCTTCGTTCTTCCCTTTCTTCTTCCGATGATGAATGGTGAAGAATGGCATGATTATGAATAAAACACATCATGCGCTGTTAATTAGAATCACTATATCTAAATGTGCATGTAACATGATTGAAGTCTTGAAGAACTTTAAATCTTCAAGAACTGCCCCCAGTCCGCAGGTCCAGCCAGTAGAATCTCAAGAACACGTCCGCGAATGGCTCCACCCCCGCCATCCGACACGCCACGCACCGGCGATGTGGATGAACGTTTTCGGACCAAGCTGTGATAGTGGGAGACCCCACAAGGTACACAGCTCTTAGATGAGGGGAGGCAAGGGGAACCTCAACCCAGAAGACATCTGGGCCGTATAGAGGCACAACCCAGTGCCTTCCATGTTTTCCGGCATCTGCGTGAGCTCGAGGGCCCTGCAGACCCCTTTCCTCGCCGTGTACACCTCCACCGTTTTGACAGGGATAGAAAGAGGCCTTGACGAGATCCTGATGAAGCTTATCGGCCTTCACAACGCTTTTGTCCACGGCTGGGACGAGAGGGCGAGCAGCTCCTTTACCGGCCATTACTGCATCGAGAAGAAAGAAAAACAAATGGTCAGAAGATGGACAATCAGCCGGGCATTCCATCGAACACCTTACGTGCAGAGATCAGACTCTCACCTAAGGTCAAGGAAATGATGACAAGCAGATGCAAGAGCAACGGGAACGATGGAAGAGCACGAACACAGGAAACAGCAAGAGAGGGGTATCAGGAATAAAAAAAGAGCGCAAAGGAAAAGCAAGAATACGAAAAAGCTGCGAGATGAAATATTGAACAAAGAGAGAGATTTCGAGCGAAAGCGGGTATTTATACGACCACCCCAGGCAAGACGAAACGTCATCTCAAATGGAGACCCAACCCCAAGACGACACGTATCAAAGATGGGTAACGGTAGGAAACGTTCGGCCTTCCGTCAATACTTCGAGCCAAAACGCGTAGTACAGGACCCTGCCCATACTCCGCCTCTGGGAGGAGGCACCTTGGTACACTACCCAAGCAAACGCCCCTCGCGTCAACCAGAGCAATAAGCAACCAAGGAAACGACCGCGATGCCGTCGCATCTAGCGAAGGCATCGTCGGGAGAGCTTCGCACCTACTGGCTTCGCCAGGCCTTCGCAGCTTCACACCTACTGGCTTCGCCAGGCTGGGCCTTCGCATCTCCTGGCCTTCGCCACTCAGTACTTAGCAACAACTCACAGACCGAGGAAAGGAAGCTGGGAACGGTTACCTCCACGACCTACCCATGTTCTCCATATGAGTTATGGAAGAATAAGTGTCTACCAAGAACATTGACACTTCTCCATATGAGTTATGGAATAATAAGTCTCCTAATTTGAGCTACATGTAATGATGTGGACATCAGCCCCATTTCGTCAATAAAGGACAACCATTCCTTCAGAGGGCCTAATGGACCCTTGGCGAAGGCGCGGGTGAAGAGGATGCGGCACTCTAGGCGCCGGCGAGGCCCCAAAGAGAAGCCGCACCTGCAAGGTCTCCAGAAGAGGACCCTGTACACATTCTCCAAGCTAAGGCAAAGCCGTACTCGCGAAGCTCTTTGGCGAGCCCATGGCCTTATGGCGAACCCATGGCCTTTGGCGAGCCCATGACCTTATGGCGAACCCATGGCCCTTGGCGAACCCATGCCCCCTTGGCGAACCCATGGTCCTTGGAGAGCCCGTGCCCCATTGGCGAACCCATGACCCTCGGTGAACCCATGCCCCTTGGCGAGCCCATGGCCTTATGGCGAACCCAAGGCCTTTGGCGAGCCCATGGGCATATGGCGAAGACCCTGCGTCAGATTTGCAAACAAGCGAAGTCCCAGGGGTTCGCCAGCAAGAAGGAGCCCCTCTACGCCTCAGCCAGGCGAACCGTTTGAATTGCGGAGAAGCCTTCCCTCCCATTTCCCGCCAATTATAAATTCTGGGAAAACGGAAGCGACAGGAGCAGGTAGCCTACAATGTCACCCATCATCTTCCACCTTTCACCTCGCCCACCATAATTCAAGGGTCTTTGTCCCTTATCAAGTCTCTCACCATTTCCCATACCATCACACCTCTTTATATGTCACCGTACGCCACCCGAGTCCGGTTGCGGAGGCGGGGGCGTCGGGACATCGGAAGCGGAAGCCGGAAAAACACAAGATGGCAGGTCCATCCAGACCTGCCGCACGTAGCGGACCCGAAAAGCGAAGCGATTGAAGAAGCGACCTGAACATTTTCATACATATAACTAAAATAAAATCCAAACATACAGTTCATGCATTAGCAACAGAGTAAGCCCCGCCCTCCGTGGACGAGTGCTTACGCACCAAAACATAGATACATACAGAATTCACAGAACCTAAGGTGTCTAGCAAGCGCCAAACGCTCAGAACATGCACAGGACAGAATATATAAATATACACAAATATACAATCATCACAGCAATACAGAAATTGTGCATATGCAACTACAGAGCCAGCTCTAGATCTAAGTGTCAAAATACCTCGCGCGGGATTCAGACCGAATAGACAAATCCCAGACCGCAAGGTGCAGCTGCTGCAAAACACAACCAAGGTAGAAACCTCACGGAAACCTACTCCGCAGGCCGCTTATCAGGTCTACCTGAAACCCAAAAACAGAACCCGAAAAAGGGGTGAGTCCTAAAAGGACCCGTAAGGGATTTGGGGTAAGGTAAGTATATGTAACCCTGCAAAACAGAAAGATAACCAAAATATGCAACAGAATACAGAATATCATGCATGTACAGGAAATAGATCAGAATCCCGAAGGATGTGCGATTCTAAATCGCCGTAACCCTTATAACAAATCGGAACGACAGCCTCCCACTAAGGGAGTCAGAAGCCGAAGCTAATACAGAAGCATGGTGCACCAGCTGGGTAGCGAACCCACAACCGCCGTAGGGTTATGATGCAGTATGCCATAAGGCATACTCCTACAGAACTCTGAGAATATGCCCTAAAGCATAAAATTCCGAAATACTAGCAGAATAGAAAATGAAACCAAAACATATACTTATCTTACCAAAATAACAGAACCAAACCCTTACCTCTCAAATCCAGAGTATTAGACCGCTTCTGAACAACTTCCACACCACGACCCGAAACTCAGAAACCCCTCTTTTCCTCACCTCCGAACCTCAGAATCTGTCAAACCAAGTTGAATTAGAATCCTTATCGACCACACTACCAAACTACACCTCGTCCCCAAAACCGAAAATCCGCGAAATTCCGTAAAATTCCAAATTTCCACGAAACTTGAATTCAGTACCAACTTAGGCAATGTAAGGTTATACATTGACAAACATCATCCAACAAGCGTAACCGACCAAAACCAACCTTAAAACCCTTCATTACCCGACATTTTCCGATAAACCCGCATAATTGCAACTTTTCCAATTCTTACTCGAATTCAACGTTTCAAACTTCCAACCACTCCTAAATTCAACCCCAACACCATATTAACATCCAATTCAACCAAAATGAAACTCCACTATAGAGAAAGTTCCATTTAACCAATTCGGTTCTTAACCAATATTTCACCCAACATCCAATTCAACCCATTCAAGCTACCAAACAACCATTCTAACCACCAATTTCACTTCTAAACCAAGAATGCTATCCAATTGCATCCAAAACAACAAAACTCAACAATGAACATCAACTTAAATATTCGGCCATTTGGGGGTTTTTAACCCAACTTGTTTTCCATCAAATTGAATCCATACATAAGCTTAGAATCATGCTAGGATTAACATACTTGAAGCATGAACCAAGATAACAAACACACATCATTTTGGAAAATTTCCAAAAATTCGGCCAACAAGGGGACTTTCATCCAAGGTGTGTTTCCCAAAATCCAACACTTGATTAACACTCCCCTACTACCCAAGAACATCATACTAAAAGATGGGAGGAAGAGAATCTGTTACGGTCACCCCGAGCGGGTTGCGACCGGGTGACCCGGGGCTCCGGTTTTGGCCTGCGGGTCACGTTTTTCGGCGTTCAGACGGCTCCCGAGCCCTATCCGAGTATCATTTTGACGAACCCTTCCGTATTTGAGGTCGTGTGGGTCCCCGGACGTTTCCGCCGAAAATATTTTTCTGGCGCCGGGGGGTTGTCGAGGTCGCCTCGGGACGTACAGCGGGCTCGGTAGCGCTCTCGAGACCTCAGTTTGGGAAGCCGTTTGCAGTTTTGGAGTCGTGAGAATGTCCCGGAGGTGTTTGTGGAGTTTAATATTTGGGGCGGGACGTTCGGTTCCGGGCGACTCCCGGGGCTCGGGATGGAAATTTTCTGACGGCTTTGGGGTAAGTTGTGTTATAATTTAAGATGGAATTTATGGGTATTTTTATAGAATTTTGGAGTGACGGAATTTCGGTTCAGGTTGACACGCTCGCACGTCGGGTTTTGGTTCGGGTTCAGCGAGCTCGGTAGGACACTCCGGAATCGTAAATGAATTTCTGAAAAATGTTTTGTGAATGTTATAATATTCTGAGGGTTGTGTCCAAGTTTCGTTAATTTTGGAATTCGGTAATTATTTTTGGGCAAAAAGAATTGGAACTTTCGGAAAAATTGGGAGTTAATTTGCAATTGGGTGCAAAATTAATAAAAATCAGTATGGGCAGCAGATTTTCGGCAGACTTGGGGCAATTAGAGGACACATGGCTATTTCTTATTTATGGTAGAGAAGTATGGGTTAAAAAGGTGAAGGGATATATACATATTTGGAGTAATATTTCATAAAATGAGTTATTACTCATTTCTTTTCATTTCTTCTTCTTCTTCTTCTTCTTCTTCTTCAAGTCTGCCGACGCCATGGTTGGAGCTCACCTCAAGCTTGAAATTCTTCTTCTTAGTTGGAATCAAAGATGAGTTGGGTGCTTTGAGTGTTAAGTACCTCCATAAGCTCTCTTTTCTCATTAGTTTTGAAGATTATTGAAGAAAAGAGGAGTTTTGGCAAATGATGGGTTTGTTCTTAGCTACTAGCTAGGATGATTCTCTTCCTCCCAATTTTTAGTATGTTGTTCTTGGGTTGTAGTGGAGTGATAATCAAGTGTTGGATTTTGGAAAACACATCTTGGATGAAGAATTCTTTGTTGGCCGAATTTCTTGGAAAAATTCCAAAATGATGTGTGTTTGTTATCTTGCTTCATGCTTCAAGTATGTTAGTCCTAGCATGATTCTAAGCTTATGTGTGGATTCAATTTGATGGAAAATAAGTTGAGTTAAAAACCCCCTTTTGGCCGATTATTTAGGTTGATGTTCATTGTGGATTTTGTTGTTTTGGATGCAATTGGATAGCATTCATGGTTTAGAAGTGAAATTGGTGGTTAGAATGTTTAATTGGAAGCTTGAATGGATTGAATTGGAAGTTGGATAAAAAGTTGGTTAAGAACCGAATTTTGGAATGATTCTTTTTCAATGTTGGGGTTTCACTTTGGTTAAATTGGATGTTAATGTGGTGTTGGGGTTGAATTTAGGAGTGGATGAAAGTTTGAAACGTTGAATTCGGTTAAGAAATGGAAAAGTTACAATTAAGCGGGATTATCGGAAAATGGTGGGTAATGAAGGGTTTAAGGTTGGATTTGATCAGTTCTGCTTATTGTATGATGTTTGTCAATGTATAATCTTGCATTGTCTAGGTTGGTTCTGAATTCTGATATTTCTGTGGAAATCTGGAATTTTACGGAAATTCTGACGGATTTTCGGTTTTGGGGTCGGGGATGTAGTTTGGTAGTGTGGTTGATAAGGATTCTAATTCAACTTGGTTTGGCAGATTCTGAGTTTCGGAGGTTAGGAAAAGAGAAGTTCTAAGTTTCGGGGCACGATGTAGGAGTTGTCCAGAATCGGTCAAATACTCTGGATTTTGAGGTAAGGGTTTGGTTCTGCTATTTTTGGTAAGATAGGTGTATGTTTAGTTTCACTTTCTGTTCTGCAAGTATGTCAGTATTATATGCCTAGGGCATATTCTGTAGTCTGTAGGTGTATGTATTGTTGCACTTCTGTTTTGCAGGTATTTCGGAAATTTCTGCTTTAAGGTACGTTCTGTAATTTGTAGGAGTATGCCTTATGGCATACTGTCTGCATAACCCTACGACAGCTTGAGGGTTCGCTACCCACTGGTGCACCATGCTTCGTAATAGCTTCGGCTTCGACTCCCTTGAGGGAGGCCGCTGCTCGATTGGTTATAAGGGTTTATGGCGATTTAGTATCGCACATCCTTCGATATTCTCGATCTGTTTTTATTACATGCACGATGTTCTATATTCTGTTGCATATATTCTGTATATTGCTATCTTTCTGTTTTGCAGGGTTACATATGCTTATCTTACCACAAATCCCTTACGGGGTCCTTTTAGGACTCACCATTTTTTGTTTCTGTTTTTTGATTTCATGTAGACTTGTTAAACAACCAGCGGAGTTGGTTTCCGTGAGGCTTCGCCTTGGTTTGGTTAAGCAGCAGCAGACCTTGTGGGCTGGGATTTTGTCTACTTGGTCCGAATCCCGCGAGGTATTTTGACGTTTAGGCCTAGGGTCGGCTCGTAGCCGCATGTGCATACTTTCTGCTTTTATTGTTGTGATGATTGTATATGTTTGTATATATATTCTGCTCACATTGCATATTCGAGCGCTTGGCGCTTGCTAGACACCTTAGGTTCTGTGAACTCGCATGTATCTATGTTTGGTGCGTAAGCACTCGTCCCACGGAGGGCGAGGCTTACTCGTTGCTGACGCATGAATTGCATGTTTTGATTTTATTTTAGTTATATGTATGGAATTTTTGTTAAGTTGCTTCCACTTTCATTTTGCTCTTTGGGTCCGCTACGCGCGGCGGGTCTCGATGGACCTGCCATCATGTATGTTTCCGGCTTCCGCTTCCGGCATCCCGGCGCCCCCGCCTCCGCAACCGGGCTCGGGTGGCGGACGGTGACAAGTTGGTTTCAGAGCAGGTATGTGACCATATTGGTCGTCAGTGGTGACTTGTAGTGACAACTATTGTTGCACATTTTATTTTAGAATGGTTTGGTACGGAGATTGGCCACCTCCTTACTTGAACCACTTCAAAATAAAATTGTGGAACAAAGTTGATCCTTCAAGTTATCACGATAGTTGCAGATTTCGAACTCGGGATTTACGGATTCTCGGTAAAAGTATTACGAGTAAGGGGATTGTGGAAAAGTTTGTACGTAAAATTGTGTGTTAGGAAAAGATTTGGTGAAATAAGCATGAATCGCTTCGTGATTACGTGAAATGCATGATTTTATCATTCGAGAAGTAACTTCGTGTCAAGTCTTGCATTGCACTACTGAGCCTTAGAAAACTGCGCTAGCTTCGTAGGGATTAGTAGTTACCTATTTTAGTCTGGACACTGTTTGGTCTGAAATTTTTAGATATGGTTAACACGCGTTGATAGAGTGATTTGGTACCGGAGGCGGGGATCGGGATCCCACACCTCCGTGGAATAGGATACGGGTTCAGCGTAACCCGTGGTCCGAACAACCACACTCACCGCCCCGAGGCCTAGCCGCCGTAGGGACCCCTCTCGATTTGGTATTACCGCCAGCCTAGCTGGTTCGGCGGCGAGGCAAGGGAAAATCTGTTTATGCCACGGTAAGGGCATTTTGATTAGGTGGTGATAGCGAGACTTAAGCCACTGCTCGCCATAGTTTTGGGATCGGTAAGTGAGTGACTCTGACAAGGGTGGTCACTACGACACCTAGACTTCTCGTCGGTCCTATTAACGACGAGCAGATCTGGGGCACCAGTCTGGCGAGGTCAGACTTTTGGAGAGGTTTTAGAGTTTGAACCCCCCCGAGGTTCAATGACCGAGAAGGGCCTGGGGTAATAGAAACTTGGGTTGCAGGAGTTGACAAACTCCTGGGAGAGGCTACATTTTCCACCAGCAGTGCAGCGGGGATGTAGCCAGGGATCTGCGTCAGGCATAGTTCGAGGAGTTTCATCAGGGAGACAGGATTGTCGGAGAGTTTGAGTGAGAGTTTGAGCGGCTAGTTTACTACGTACCGTAGTACTATGGAATGGAAGAATAGAAGGCCAAGAGGTTTATTCGTCGATCGCGCCCGAGTTCGTGGGTTTTGAGACCTTTAGACATTATTTTGTTTCGGGAAGCGGTTATTAGGGCTCAACTCCTCGAACAAGAGGAGGTTGAGAGTCACCTCACCTTGTAGCGAGGTCAGGGAAGTACAAGGGGCTCCACATAACTGGGACCCCGGCAGATCTCTGGACGGCCGAACAGGCCTGGGTAGTCTAGTAGAGGCAGAGTGGGAGCACCACCGGCACGATCTTATCCGATTTGCAGTAGGGTTTTGGCAGTCTTCAGCGTCCACAGTCTCGGACACAGCCCAACGCGCCGCGAGGGCGTGGGTTTCAGCAAGGTGGCCCGAGACCTCAGTAGCGACAGCAGCTTCAGCCATCCCCTCCACCACAGCAGCCCAGAGTGGGCCGAGTTTTCCATTTTGAGGGGGGAGGCCTTAGTTATCAGGGAGGTCAGGGAGGACCTAGTCAGCGGTCAGGTACCAGCCAGCAGGGAGGCTCGAGTCAGCAGGGAGTTCTGCAGGGTACTTTACTTCTGAATGAGATATCGGTTCATGCAGTATTGGATACAGGAACATTTATTCCCATTGTAACACCGAAATGTGTTACATCTCTGTATCATTGTTAGTACTTTGCCTCAAATGTACTTAGTAAAAACTGCTGGGAGTCAGTTTCTGTTTTCCAAAGAGATGGTTCGGGGTTGTACGACATCTGTAGGCGGACATCTGATAGTATCGGATTTGTTGGTTTTAGACACGCCGAACTATGATATTATTCTTGGGATGGACTGGCTATCCAAGAATTCTGTGCACATTGGTTGTGCAACCCGAACCATTATGGTTTCTGGAGAGGTACTACCTCTCACGCCTCCGACTGGTGTGACTATCGCGCAATACAGTATAGAGTTACAGGTTCTGGATTCAGCTGTCGATAGTTGGTGTAGGGGAATGCTATGATCTGAAAGAGGCTGGTACTAGGTTGAATTTGTATGGTTTACCATAGGTTCGAGATTTTCCGCAGGTATTTCCGGAGGAGTTGACCGGATTACCATAAGAGCGGGAATTGTGTTTGACATCCACTGCAATGGGAGTCTTGCTCCGATATCTATTCCTCCTAATCGGATGCATATTTCTGATATGAAGGAGTATAAGAAGTAACTGTAGGAATTACAGCAAAAGAGTTTCGTCCGACCGAGCACTTCAGCGTGGGGTGCTCAGTTCATTTGTTAAGAAGAATGATGGGACACTCTGACTTTGTATTGATTACAGACGGTTGAATGCTCTCATTGGGAAGAATAAGTATCCGTTACCGAGGATTAACGATCTTTTGATCAACTTCAGGGTTCGAGAGTTTTCTCAAAGATTAATCTCCGATCTGGGTATTTTCAGCTTAGGGTGAAGGAAGAGGACATACCTAAGACTGCTTTCCGCACCCGATTTGGACACTTTGAGTTTACGGTCATGCCATTCGGGCTGACCAATGCTACAGCGGCATTCATGGATCTGATGCATCGGGTGTTCCGGCCGTACTTGGACTCATTTGTGGTGGTCTTTATTGATGATATTCTGATATATTCTCGGGATGCGGATTCGCATCGGGAGCATCTGAGGGTAGTTCTGCAGACACGTTGGGAACATCAGCTTTATGCTAAATTCTCAAAGTGTGAGTTCTGGATTCGGGAAGTCGTTTTTCTAGGACACATTATATCTGAACATGGTATGTCTGTGGATCCAGAGAAGGTGAGGGCAGTTCGGGATCGGAAACAACCTACCACGATGCGGGAGATTAGGAGCTTCACAGGGTTAGTAGGATATTATCGGAGGTTCGTACCGGGATTTTCTATTCTGGCGTCACCGCTCACGCAGTTGACCAAGAAGGGTCAACCGTTTATCTGGTCTGATAGGTGTGAGCAGAATTTTCAGGAGTTGAAGCGGCAGTTGACTAACGCTCCGATTCTGACTCTTCCGCATCCGAACTTACCGTATGTGATTTATTCGGATGCTTCCACATCCAGTTTGGGGTGTGTTGGCGCAGGAGCGTTTTGTGGTAGCTTATGGGTCGAGGCAGCTGCGACCGCATGAGTTGAACTGACTGACACATGATCTGGAGTTGGCTATAATAATTTATGCGCTGAAACATTGGAAGTAATATCTGTTTGGTAATAAATTTCAGATTCTTACCGACCATAAGAGTCTGAAATATCTGTTTACACAGAAGAAGCTTAACATGAGGCAGCGCAGATGGCTCGAATACATTAAGGACTATGGTTGTTGTATCGAGTACATCTCTGGCACGGGCAACACGGTTGCCGATGCTCTGAGCAGGAAGTATACCAGATTAGTCAAGGGAGGAGATGTTGGTGACCGATCCGAGGAGAGTGATCTGACGTGCCTTTGGCACAGGTGGCAGCTCTGGGAGCGTGCTCAGGTATACACACTTACTATACATTCTGAGTGGCTTGATAGAGTGCGCGAGGCGCAAGGTAGAGATCTGGGGCTGAAGAAGTTATCTGGGGAGGATAAGGGGTCTTTGTTACCGGCATTTCAGTATAGGCAGGGATTGCTATACTTCCGAGACCGCCTTTATGTACCGGAGGATCAGGAGCTCCGGAATGAGATTTTAGAGGAGGCGCACTCGAGCAGGTTGAGTATTCATCCCGGAAGTGAGAAGATGTATCAGGATCTGCGTACTCACTTCTGGTGGCCTGGGATGAGGAGGCACATTACCACACATGTGTCTAGGTGTGCCGTTTGTCAGCAGGTGAAGATTGAGCACCAGAAACCGGCAGGGACACTGCAGACTTTGCCCATTCCAGTCGGAAGTGGGGCAATGTTACTATGGATTTTCTCGATCGCACCGCCCGACACGGTCTCGCCATGACGCTATCTGGGTTATTGTGGATCGGCTGACAAAGTGCGCACACTTTCTGCCTATTCGGGTCACGGACCCTCTGGAGAAGCTTGCCCGGCTTTACATCAGGGAGATCGTACGATTACATGGAGTACCAGACTCCATTGTATATGACCGTGATCCGCGTTTCACGGCACGGTTCTGGAGGGCTTTTCATGAAGCGCTGGGCACGCGACTCCATCTGAGTACAGCTTATCACCCACAGACGGATGGGCAGTCGGAGCGGTGATTCTGATACTGGAAGATATGCTGCGAATCTGTACTTTGGATTTTGGAGGAGATTGAGACCAGCAGTTACTTTGATAGAGTTCTCATACAACAATTGCTTTCAGACTACGTTTGACATGGCACCCTATGAGGTGTTGTACGGGAGGTGTATGACACCATACTGTTGGACAGATGCGTCTGATGGGGTTAAGCTGGGACCCGAGCTTTTTGAGGAGTCTACGGCAAAGATCAGATTATTACAGGCGCGGATTAAAACCGCGAACGACTGCACCACTGCTTATACGAACCGCCGCCGTAGGGCTCTTGAATCTGAGTTTGGTAATAGAATTTGACTGGAGGTAGCACCGTTCAGAGGGACAGTAAGTTTTGGTAGGCGGGGCAAGTTACCCCGAATTTTATCGGTTCTCATGAGTTTCTAGAGTAAGTTGTTAGGTTGGTCTTTCCCCCCCCCAACTGTTGCTGTTTTACGTGATGTCTTCCAGGATAGCCTGTTGAGGATTGGTTAGACTTAGGTCCGGTACTGTCTGGGGTTGTCTGGTAGAAATACCGGCAACTGACTCAGGGTGCAATAAGATGCACCCGGAGGGTGGGACGCCTTGAGGCTCAGTATGGTAGTCTAAACTACCACTCCCGCCGCACCAGTACGGTGGTCCGATTGTTCTGGGTTAGAGGAATAGTTATATTTTCTGGTTGGTAGCGACACCTGTCGGGTTGGTTCAGGCTACTCTTGGAGGACCAAGAGTTCTAAGGGGGGGAGAATGTTACGGTCACCCCGAGCGGGTTGCGACCGGGTGACCCGGGGCTCCGGTTTTGGCCTGCGGGTCACGTTTTTCGGCGTTCAGACGGCTCCCGAGCCCTATCCGAGTATCATTTTGGCGAACCCTTCCATATTTGAGGTCGTGTGGGTCCCCCGGACGTTTCCGCCGAAAATATTTTTCTGGCGCCGGGGGGTTGTCGGGGTCGCCTCGGGACGTACAGCGGGCTCGGTAGCGCTCTCGAGACCTCAGTTTGGGAAGCCGTTTGCAGTTTTGGAGTCGTGAGAATGTCCTGGAGGTGTTTGTGGAGTTTAATATTTGGGGCGGGACGTTCGGTTCCGGGCGACTCCCGGGGCTCGGGATGGAAATTTTCTGACGGCTTTGGGGTAAGTTGTGTTATAATTTAAGATGGAATTTATGGGTATTTTTATAGAATTTTGGAGTGACGGAATTTCGGTTCAGGTTGACACGCTCGCACGTCGGGTTTTGGTTCGGGTTCAGCGAGCTCGGTAGGACACTCCGAAATGGTAAATGAATTTCTGAAAAATGTTTTGTGAATGTTATAATATTCTGAGGGTTGTGTCCAAGTTTCGTTAATTTTGGAATTCGGTAATTATTTTTGGGCAAAAAGAATTGGAACTTTCGGAAAAATTGGGAGTTAATTTGCAATTGGGTGCAAAATTAATAAAAATCAGTATGGGCAGCAGATTTTCGGCAGACTTGGGGCAATTAGAGGACACATGGCTATTTCTTATTTATGGTAGAGAAGTATGGGTTAAAAAGGTGAAGGGATATATACATATTTGGAGTAATATTTCATAAAATGAGTTATTACTCATTTCTTTTCATTTCTTCTCTTCTTCTTCTTCTTCTTCTTCAAGTCTGCCGACGCCATGGTTGGAGCTCACCTCAAGCTTGAAATTCTTCTTCTTAGTTGGAATCAAAGAGGAGTTGGGTGCTTTGAGTGGTAAGTACCTCCCTAAGCTCTCTTTTCTCATTAGTTTTGAAGTTTAGTGGTGAAAAGAGGAGTTTTGGCAAATGATGGGTTTGTTCTTAGCTATAAGCTAGGATGATTCTCTTCCTCCCATGTTTTAGTATGTTGTTCTTGGGTTGTAGGGGAGTGATAATCAAGTGTTGGATTTTGGAAAACACATCTTGGATGAAGAATTCTTTGTTGGCCGAATTTCTTGGAAAAATTCCAAAATGATGTGTGTTTGTTATCTTGCTTCATGCTTCAAGTATGTTAGTCCTAGCATGATTCTAAGCTTATGTGTGGATTCAATTTGATGGAAAATAAGTTGAGTTGAAAACCCCCTTTTTGGCCGATTATTTAGGTTGATGTTCATTGTGGATTTTGTTGTTTTGGATGCAATTGGATAGCATTCATGGTTTAGAAGTGAAATTGGTGGTTAGAATGTTTAATTGGAAGCTTGAATGGATTGAATTGGAAGTTGGATAAAAAGTTGGTTAAGAACCGAATTTTGGAATGATTCTTTTTCAATGTTGGGGTTTCACTTTGGTTAAATTGGATGTTAATGTGGTGTTGGGGTTGAATTTAGGAGTGGATGAAAGTTTGAAACGTTGAATTCGGTTAAGAAATGGAAAAGTTACAATTAAGCGGGATTATCGGAAAATGGTGGGTAATGAAGGGTTTAAGGTTGGATTTGATCAGTTCTGCTTATTGTATGATGTTTGTCAATGTATAATCTTGCATTGTCTAGGTTGGTTCTGAATTCTGATATTTCTGTGGAAATCTGGAATTTTACGGAAATTCTGCCGGATTTTCGGTTTTGGGGTCGGGGATGTAGTTTGGTAGTGTGGTTGATAAGGATTCTAATTCAACTTGGTTTGGCAGATTCTGAGTTTCGGAGGTTAGGAAAAGAGAAGTTCTAAGTTTCGGGGCACGGTGTAGGAGTTGTCCAGAATCGGTCAAATACTCTGGATTTTGAGGTAAGAGTTTGGTTCTGCTATTTTTGGTAAGATAGGTGTATGTTTAGTTTCACTTTCTGTTCTGCAAGTATGTCAGTATTATATGCCTAGGGCATATTCTGTAGTCTGTAGGTGTATGTATTGTTGCACTTACATTTTGCAGGTATTTGAAATTTACGCTTTAAGGTACGTTACGTAATTTGTAGGAGTATGCCTTATGGCATACTGCATCATTAACCCTACGACAGTTGAGGGTTCGCTACCCCAGTGGTGCACCATGCTTCGTAATAGCTTCGGCTTGACTCCCTTAGAGGAGGCTGTCGTTACGATTGGTTATAAGGGTTTATGGCGATTTAGTATCGCACATCCTTGATATTCGATCTGTTTTTATTACATGCACGATGTTACGTATTACATTGCATATATTACGTATATTGCTATCTTTACTGCTTTTGCAGGGTTACATATGCTTATCTTACCCCAAATCCCTTACGGGGTCCTTTTAGGACTCACCCTTTTGGGTTACATTTTTGGGTTTCGAGTAGACTTGGTAAACAACCAGCGAAGTTGGTTTCCGTGAGGCTTCGCCTTGGTTGGGTTAAGCGGCAGCAGTACCTTGTGGGCTGGGATTTTGTCTACTTGGTCCGAATCCCGCGAGGTATTTTGACGTTTAGGCCTAGGGTCGGCTCTGTAGCCGCATGTGCATACTTTCTGCTTTATTGTTGTGATGATTGTATATGTTTGTATATATATTACATTACATTGCATATTCTGAGCGCTTGGCGCTTGCTAGACACCTTAGGTTACGTGAACTCTGCATGTATCTATGTTTGGTGCGTAAGCACTCGTCCACGGAGGGCGAGGCTTACTCTGTTCTTGTGCATGAATTGCATGTTTTGATTTTATTTTAGTTATATGTATGGAATTTTTGTTAAGTTGCTTCCACTTTCATTTTGCTCTTTGGGTCCGCTACGCGCGGCGGGTCTCGATGGACCTGCCATCATGTATGTTTCCGGCTTCCGCTTCCGGCATCCCGGCGCCCCCGCCTCCGCAACCGGGCTCGGGTGGCGGACGGTGACAAGTTGGTATCAGAGCAGGTAAGTGACCATATTGGTCGTCAGTGGTGACTTGTAGTGACAACTATTGTTGCACATTTTATTTTAGAATGGTTTGGTACGGAGATTGGCCACCTCCTTACTTGAACCACTTCAAAATAAAATTGTGGAACAAAGTTGATCCTTCAAGTTATCCTGATAGTTGTAGATTTCGGAACTCGGGATTTACGGATTACGGTAAAAGTATTACGAGTAAGGGGATTGTGGAAAAGTTTGAGTACGTAAAATTGTGTGTTAGGAAAAGATTTGGTGAAATAAGCATGAAGCTTCGTGATTACGTGAAATGCATGATTTTATCATTCGAGAAGTAACTTCATGTCAAGTCTTGCATTGCACTCTGAGCCTTAGAAAACTGCTGCTAGCTTCTGTAGAGATTAGGAGTGACCGATTTTGGTCAGGACTCTGGTTGGTATGAAATTTTTGAGATATGGTTAACACGCGTTGATAGCATGATTTGGTACCGGAGGGGCGGGGCTGGGATCCCACACCTCCGTGGAATAGGATACGGGTTCAGTGTAACCCAGGGTCTGAACAACCACACTCACCGCCCCGAGGCTTAGCCGTCGTAGGGACCCCTCTCGATTTGGTATTACCGCCACCCTAGCCTGGTTCGAGGCGGCGATGGCAGGGGAAAATCTGTTTATGCCACGGTAAGGGCATTTTGATTAGGTGGTGATAGCGAGACTTAAGCCACTGCTCGCCATAGTTTTGGGATCGGTAAGTGAGTGACTCTGACAAGGGTGGTCACTACGACACCTAGACTTCTCGTCGGTCCTATTAACGACGAGGAGATCTGGGGCACCAGTCTGGCGAGGTCAGACTTTTGGAGAGGTTTTAGAGTTTGAACCCCCCGAGGTTCAATGACCGAGAAGGGTCTGGGGTAATAGAAACTTGGGTTGCAGGAGTTGACAAACTCCTGGGAGAGGCTACATTTTCCACCAAAGGTGCCGCGGGGATGTAGCCAGGGATCTGCGTCAGGCATAGTTCGAGGAGTTTCATCAGGGAGACAGGATTGTCGGAGAGTTTGAGTGAGAGTTTGAGCGGCTAGTTTACTACGTACCGTAGTACTATGGAATGGAAGAATAGAAGGCCAAGAGGTTTATTCGTCGACTGCGCCCCGAGTTCAGGTGGGTTTTGAGACCTTTAGACATTATTTTGTTTCGGGAAGCGGTTATTAGGGCTCAACTCCTCGAACAAGAGGAGGTTGAGAGTCACCTCACCTCGTAGCGAGGTCAGGGAAGTACGAGGGGCTCCACATAACTGGGACCCCGGCAGATCTCTCGGACGGCCGAACAGGCCCGGGTAGTCTAGTAGAGGCAGAGTGGGAGCACCACCGGCACGATCTTATCCGATTTGCGGTAGGGTTTTGGCGGTCTTCGGCGTCACGGTCTCGGACACAGCCCAGCGCGCCGCGAGGGCGTGGGTTTCACCAGAGTGGCCCGAGACCTCAGCAGCGACAGCAGCTTCAGCCATCCCCTCCACCACAGTAGCCCAGAGTGGGCCGAGTTTTCCATTTTTAGGGGGGAGGCCTTAGTTATCAGGGAGGTCAGGGAGGACCTAGTCAGCGGTCAGGTACCAGCCAGCAGGGAGGCTCGAGTCAGCAGGGAGTTCTGCAGGGTACTTTATTTCTGAATGAGATATCGGTTCATGCAGTATTGGATACAGAATATTTATTCCCATTGTAACACCGAAATGTGTTACATCTCTCGTATCTGATCATTAGTACTTTGCCTCAAATGTACTTAGTAAAAACTGCCGGGAGTCGGTTTACTTTTCCAAAGAGATGGTTCGGGGTTGTACGACATCCGTAGGCGGACATCGATAGTATCGGATTTGTTGGTTTTAGACACGCCGAACTATGATATTCTTCTTGGGATGGACTGGCTATCCAAGAATTTTGTGCACATTGGTTGTGCAACCCGAACCATTATGGTTTCGGAGAGGTACTACCTCTCACGCCTCCGGGGTGTGACTATCGCGCAATACAAAGATAGAGTTACAGGTTCTGGATTCAGCTGTCGATAGTTGGTGTAGGGGAATGCTATGATCTGAAAGAGGCTGGTACTAGGTTGAAGTTGGATGGTTTACCATTGGTTCGAGATTTTCCGCAGGTATTTCCGGAGGAGTTGCCCGGATTACCATAAGAGCGGGGAATTGTGTTTGACATCCACATGCATTCGCGTCCAGCTCCGAGATCTATTCCTCCTTATCGGATGCCTATTTACGAGATGCGGGAGTAGAAGAAGCAAGCTGGAGGAATTACAAAGAAAAGAGTTTCGTCCGACCGAGCACTTCAGCGTGGGGTGCTGCAGTTCTGTTTGTTAAGAAGAATGATGGGACACTCTGACTTTGTATTGATTACAGACGGTTGAATGCTCTTATTGGGAATAATAAGTATCCGTTACCGAGGATTAACGATCTTTTTGATCAACTTCAGGGTTCGAGAGTTTTCTCAAAGATTAATCTCCGATCTGGGTATTTTCAGCTTAGGGTGAAGGAAGAGGACATACCTAAGACCGCTTTCCGCACCCGATTTGGACACTTCGAGTTTACGGTCATGCCATTCGGGCTGACCAATGCTACAGCGGCATTCATGGATCTGATGCATCGGGTGTTCCGGCCGTACTTGGACTCATTTGTGGTGGTCTTTATTGATGATATTCTGATATATTCTCGGGATGCGGATTCGCATCGGGAGCATCTGAGGGTAGTTCTGCAGACACGTTGGGAACATCAGCTTTATGCTAAATTCTCAAAGTGTGAGTTCTGGATTCGGGAAGTCCTTTTTAAGGACACATTATATCGAGCATGGTGCATGCTGTGGATCGAGAGAAGGTGAGGGCAGTTCGGGATCGGAAACAACCTACCACGGTACGGGAGATTAGGAGCTTCCTGGGGTTAGTAGGATATTATCGGAGGTTCGTACCGGGATTTTCTATTCTGGCGTCACCGCTCACGCAGTTGACCAAGAAGGGTCAACCGTTTATCTGGTCTGATAGGTGTGAGCAGAATTTTCGTGAGTTGAAGCGGCGGTTGACTAACGCTCCGATTCGACTCTTCCAGATCCGAACTTACCGTATGTGATTTATTCGGATGCTTCCACATCCAGATTTGGGGTGTGTTGGCGCGAGGCGTTTTGTGGTAGCTTATGGGTCGAGGCATTGCGACCGCATGAGTTGAACTGACTGACACATGATCTGGAGTTGGCTATAATAATTTATGCGCTGAAACATTGGAAGTAATATCTGTTTGGTAATAAATTTCAGATTCTTACCGACCATAAGAGTCTGAAATATCTGTTTACACAGAAGAAGCTTAACATGAGGCAGCGCAGATGGCTCGAATACATTAAGGACTATGGTTGTTGTATAGAGAACATCTCTGTCACGCGCAAAACGGTTGCCGATGCTCTGAGCAGGAATTATACCAGATTAGTCAAGGGAGGAGATGTTGGTGACCGATCCTACGAGAGTGATCGCGTGCCTTTGGCACGTGGCGGCTACGGGAGCGTGCTCAGGTATACACATTTACTATACATTCTGAGTGGCTTGATAGAGTGCGCGAGGCGCAAGGTAGAGATCTGGGGCTGAAGAAGTTATCTGGGGAGGATAAGGGGTCTTTGTTACCGGCATTTCAGTATAGGCGGGGATTGCTATACTTCCGAGACCGCCTTTATGTACCGGAGGATCAGGAGCTCCGGAATGAGATTTTAGAGGAGGCACACTCGAGCGGGTTGAGTATTCATCCCGGAAGTGAGAAGATGTATCGGGATCTGCGTACTCACTTGGTGGCCTGGGATGAGGAGGCACATTACCACACATGTGTCTAGGTGTGCCGTTTGTCGGCCAGTGAAGATTGAGCACCGAAACCGGCGGGGACACTGCAGACTTTGCCCATTCCAGTCGGAAGTGGGGCAATGTTACTATGGATTTTCTGATCGCATTGCCCCGACACGGTCTCGCCATGGCGCTATCTCGGGTTATTGTGGATTGGTGACAAAGTGCGCACACTTTATGCTTTTCGGGTCACGGACCCTCTGGAGAAGCTTGCCCGGCTTTACATCAGGGAGATCGTACGATTACATGGAGTACCAGACTCCATTGTATCTGACCGTGATCCGCGTTTCACGGCACGGTTCTGGAGGGCTTTTCATGAAGCGCTGGGCACGCGACTCCATCTGAGTACAGCTTATCACCCACAGACGGATGGGCGATCGGAGCGGTGATTACGATCTTGGAAGATATGTTGCGAATCTGTACTTTGGATTTTGGAGGAGATTGAGACCAGCAGTTACTTTGATAGAGTTCTCATACAACAATTGCTTTCAGACTACGTTTGACATGGCACCCTATGAGGTGTTGTACGGGAGGTGTATGACACCATACTGTTGGACAGATGCGTCTGATGGGGTTAAGCTGAGACCCGAGCTTTTTGAGGAGTCTACGGCAAAGATCAGATTGTTACAGGCGCGGATTAAAACCGCGAACGACTGCACCACTGCTTATACGAACCGCCGCCGTAGGGCTCTTGAATCTGAGTTTGGTAATAGAATTTGACTGGAGGTAGCACCGTTCAGAGGGACAGTAAGTTTTGGTAGGCGGGGCAAGTTACCCCGAATTTTATCGGTTCTCATGAGTTTCTAGAGTAAGTTGTTAGGTTTAACTGTCCCCCCCCCCCCCACTATTTCTGTTTTCCGTGATGTCTTCCAGGATAGCCTGTTGAGGATTGGTTAGACTTAGGTCCGGTACTTTCTGGGGTTGTCTGGTAGAAATACCGGCAACTGACTCGGTGTGCAATAAGATGCACCCGGAGGGTGGGACGCCGTGAGGCTCTGTATGGTAGTCTAAACTACCACTCCCGCCGCACCAGCACGGTGGTCCGATTGTTCTGGGTTAGAGGAATAGTTATATTTTCTGGTTGGTAGCGACACCTGTCGGGTTGGTTCAGGCTACTCTTGGAGGACCAAGAGTTCTAAGGGGGGGAGAATGTTACGGTCACCCCGAGCGGGTTGCGGCAAGGTGACCGAGCTCCGGTTTTGGCTGCGGATCACGTTTTCGGCGTTCGACGGCTCCCGAGCCCTATCCGAGTATCATTTTGGCGAACCCTTCCGTATTTGAGGTCGTGTGGGTCCCGGACGTTTCCGCGAAAATATTTTTAAGGCCCGGGGTTGTCGGGGTCGCCTCGGGACGTACAGCGGGCTCGGTAGCGCTCTCGAGACCTCAGTTTGGGAAGCCGTTTGCAGTTTTGGAGTCGTGAGAATGTCCCGGAGGTGTTTGTGGAGTTTAATATTTGGGGCGGGACGTTCGGTTCCGGGCGACTCCGGGGCTCGGGGCGGGAATCCGGGGCTCGGGATGGAAATTTTCTGACGGCTTTGGGGTAAGTTGTGTTATAATTTAAGATGGAATTTATGGGTATTTTTATAGAATTTTGGAGTGACGGAATTTCGGTTCGAGTTGACACGCTCGCACGTCGGGTTTTGGTTCGGGTTCAGCGAGCTCGGTAGGACACTCCGGAATCGTAAATGAATTTCTGAAAAATGTTTTGTGAATGTTATAATATTCTGAGGGTTGTGTCCAAGTTTCGTTAATTTTGGAATTCGGTAATTATTTTTGGGCAAAAAGAATTGGAACTTTCGGAAAAATTGGGAGTTAATTTGCAATTGGGTGCAAAATTAATAAAAATCAGTATGGGCAGCAGATTTTCGGCAGACTTGGGGCAATTAGAGGACACATGGCTATTTCTTATTTATGGTAGAGAAGTATGGGTTAAAAAGGTGAAGGGATATATACATATTTGGAGTAATATTTCATAAAATGAGTTATTACTCATTTCTTTTCATTTCTTCTCTTCTTCTTCTTCTTCTTCTTCAAGTCTGCCGACGCCATGGTTGGAGCTCACCTCAAGCTTGAAATTCTTCTTCTTAGTTGGAATCAAAGAGGAGTTGGGTGCTTTGAGTGGTAAGTACCTCCCTAAGCTCTCTTTTCTCATTAGTTTTGAAGATTAGTGAAGAAAAGAGGAGTTTTGGCAAATGATGGGTTTGTTCTTAGCTATAAGCTAGGATGATTCTCTTCCTCCCATGTTTTAGTATGTTGTTCTTGGGTTGTAGGGGAGTGATAATCAAGTGTTGGATTTTGGAAAACACATCTTGGATGAAGAATTCTTTGTTGGCCGAATTTCTTGGAAAAATTCCAAAATGATGTGTGTTTGTTATCTTGCTTCATGCTTCAAGTATGTTAGTCCTAGCATGATTCTAAGCTTATGTGTGGATTCAATTTGATGGAAAATAAGTTGAGTTGAAAACCCCCGTTTTGGCCGATTATTTAGGTTGATGTTCATTGTGGATTTTGTTGTTTTGGATGCAATTGGATAGCATTCATGGTTTAGAAGTGAAATTGGTGGTTAGAATGTTTAATTGGAAGCTTGAATGGATTGAATTGGAAGTTGGATAAAAAGTTGGTTAAGAACCGAATTTTGGAATGATTCTTTTTCAATGTTGGGGTTTCACTTTGGTTAAATTGGATGTTAATGTGGTGTTGGGGTTGAATTTAGGAGTGGATGAAAGTTTGAAACGTTGAATTCGGTTAAGAAATGGAAAAGTTACAATTAAGCGGGATTATCGGAAAATGGTGGGTAATGAAGGGTTTAAGGTTGGATTTGATCAGTTCTGCTTATTGTATGATGTTTGTCAATGTATAATCTTGCATTGTCTAGGTTGGTTCTGAATTCTGACATTTCTGTGGAAATCTGGAATTTTACGGAAGTTCTGCCGGATTTTCGGTTTTGGGGTCGGGGGTGTAGTTTGGTAGTGTGGTTGATAAGGATACTAATTCAACTTGGTTTGGCAGATTCTGAGTTTCGAAGGTTAGGAAAAGAGAAGTTCTAAGTTTCGGGGCACGGTGTAGGAATTGTCCGAATCGGTCAAATACTGGATTTTGAGGTAAGAGTTTGGTTCTGCTATTTTTGGTAAGATAGGTGTATGTTTAGTTTCACTTTACATTACTGCAAGTATGTCGGTATTATATGCCTAGGGCATATTTTTGTAGTCTGTAGGTGTATGTATTGTTGCACTTACATTTTGCGGGTATTTCGGAAATTTACGCTTTAAGGTACGTTACGTAATTTGTAGGAGTATGCCTTATGGCATACTGCATGCATTAACCCTACGACAGTTGAGGGTTCGCTACCCCACTGGTGCACCATGCTTCGTAATAGCTTGGCTTGACTCCCTTAGAGGAGGCTGTCGTTACGATTGGTTATAAGGGTTTATGGCGATTTAGTATCGCACATCCTTTGGTATTCGATCTGTTTTTATTACATGCACGATGTTACGTATTACATTGCATATATTCGTATATTGCTATCTTTCTGTTTTGCAGGTTACATATGCTTATCTTACCCCAAATCCCTTACGGGGTCCTTTTAGGACTCACCCTTTTGGGTTACATTTTTGGGTTTCGAGTAGACTTGGTAAACAACCAGCGGAGTTGGTTTCCGTGAGGCTTCTGCCTTGGTTGGGTTAAGCAGCAGCAGTACCTTGTGGGCTGGGATTTTGTCTACTTGGTCTGAATCCCGCGCGAGGTATTTTGACGTTTAGGCCTAGGGTCGGCTCTGTAGCTTCATGTGCATACTTTCTGTTTTATTGTTGTGATGATTGTATATGTTTGTATATATATTCTATTCTGTTGCATATTCTGAGCGCTTGGCGCTTGCTAGACACCTTAGGTTACGTGAACTCTGCATGTATCTATGTTTGGTGCGTAAGCACTCGTCCCACGGAGGCGAGGCTTACTCTGTTCTTTGCATGAATTGCATGTTTTGATTTTATTTTAGTTATATGTATGGAATTTTTGTTAAGTTGCTTCCACTTTCATTTTGCTCTTTGGGTCCGCTACGCGCGGCGGGTCTCGATGGACCTGCCATCATGTATGTTTCCGGCTTCCGCTTCCGGCATCCCGGCGCCCCCGCCTCCGCAACCGGGCTCGGGTGGCGGACGGTGACAGAATCATCCTAGCTTATAGCTAAGAACAAACCCATCATTTGCAAAAACTCCTCTTTTCTTCACTAATCCTTAATTCCAACAAGTAAAGAGAAGAAGGAAGGATGCTTACCACATAAAGCACCCAATTCCTCTTTGATTTCATGCAAGGAGAAGAACTTCAAGCTTGGAGGTTGAGCTTCAATGGCGTCGGCAGCAGCAAGAGGAAAAAGAAGAAGAAAATAAGTGAAATGAGATATAATCTCATTTTAGGTTAATAAAAGCCATATATATTTCTCCTCTCTTTAACCCATACTTCTCATCTTAAATAAGAAAAGGCCAAGTGTCCTCTAATTGTCCCCAATTCTGCCGAAAAAATCTGCTGCCCATACTCCAATATTATTGTTTTGCAACCAAATACCAATTAATCTCCCAACTTTTCCGAAAGTTCCAATATTTTTGGCCCAAAAATAATTACCGAATTCCAAAATAAACGAAACTTGGACACAACCCTCATAATATTATGACATTCGTAAAACATATTTCAAAAGTTCATTTACCATTCCGGAGTGTCCTACCGAGCTCGCTGAACCCGAACCAAAACCCGACGTGCGAGCGTGTCAACCTGAACCAAAATTCCGTCACTCCAAAATTCTACAAAAATACCCATAAATTCCATCTTAAATTATAACACAACTTACCCCAAATCCGTCAGAAAATTTCCATCCCGAGCCCCGGGAATCCCATCCCGAGCCCCGGGAATCGCCCGGAACCGAACGTCCCGCCCCAAATATTACTCTCCATAAAACCCTCCGGGACGTTTCCACGACTCCAAAACTGCAAACGGCTTCCCAAATTGAGGTCTCAAGAGTGCTACCGAGCCCGCTGTACGTCCCGAGACGACCCCGACAACCCCCCGGCGCCAGAAAAATATTTTCGGCGGAAACGTCCGGGGGACCCACACGACCTCAAATACGGAAGGGTTCGCCAAAATGATACTCGGATAAGGCTCGGGAGCTGCCTGAACGCCGAAAAACGCGACCCGCATGCCAAAACCGGAGCCCCCGGGTCACCCGGTCTCAACCCGCTCGGGGTGACCGTAACATTATATAGAAGACATGTAACCATTGTAATCGGCAGAATATATTTAGAAATCAAAACTCTTCAAGAGATTGGTTTTTGTGTTTTCATATCTTGCACTTCCGTATTCCTTTGTGATCCATGCAAGAGGATTCAACTATAATATCTAGTATTGCTTGATCTTGTAATCAAGAGGTGCTAGATCCCATTTCCTTCCCCAGGCATTATCAAGAGCATTGCCTCACCTCGTAGTGAGGAGGTTCTCTTGGCCGACTTGTGTTCTTCGTTACTGTACGCCTCCGCCAAGCTAGATCGGCGCCACCGTGATCGCGGTTATTCCGGCCGTGATCATATCATGTAACCTTGGGGTTGCTTAGCTTATGTGCATGTCCTGGACCATTCTTTAGGAAAATTGGGTCCAAGAGGGAAGAAATGTGCTTTCCTTGGTTATTGCACAGAATCTAGGGGTTATGTGTTCTTGGATATAAGTCACAAGAATGGTTTGGTGTTTGATGTCAGAAATGGCAACTTTATGGAAAATGAGTTTTCAAAAGTTGGTGAATGTAAGGATATAAACTCATTTGGTTCAATCCTTGAAGTGGATCAACCAAATGCCACATAGACACCGGTTGCACCTATTCAAGAGGGAGTGTCTCAACCAATTGGAGTTGTGGATCCAAATGTGGTTCCAATCGAATTGGAACAAGTTGGACAAAATCCAAATGTGGATGAAATTTTTCAAGAGGGAGTTGAGATAAATCAAGAGCAACTTGAAATTCCTCATCAAGTGGAGCATGAGTTGCCTTCACAAGAGGAAGTCCATGATGATGTGCCTCCAAAGTTTGAGCAAGAAGTTGCTCCATCTAATCCACCTTTGAGAAGATCAAAGAGGGAATTTAGGGAACCCAAAAGATGCGGACTCTGGGAGGGTGAGACTTACTTTGTTGCATCAGAAGTTGTTAAACCAAGTAACAACAAAGAATCTTTTCAAGGTGCACAGAAAGGTGAATGACTAAAGGTAATGCATGAGGAATTGAACTTAATGCATGCAAATGGTGTGTGAGAGTTGTCAAATTTTCCTCCAACCAGAAACGCGATTGGAAATAAGTAGGTGCTTAAGATTAAACAGAATTCTGATGGAAGTATTGAAAGATACAAGGCAATGTTGGTTGTCAAAGGTTTCACGCAGAAGGAGGGTATTGATTTCAAAGACACATTCTCACCTTCTGTGAAATTTATTTCCATTAGAATACTACTTGCTATAGTAGCAAAGTTGGATCTTGAACTACATTAATTGGATGTTAAAACGGTCTTCCTCAATAGTAATTTCAGTGAAGAAATCTATATGAGGCAACCAGAGGCTATTGTCCAAGAAGGTCAAGAGAACAATGTGTGTAGACTTAAGAAGTCTATCTATGATCTTAAACAAGTTTCAAGACAATGTTACTTGAAGTTCCACCATACAGTTACTAGCTATGGCTTTGTAATGATCCATGAAGACCATTGTATCTACTTTTTCTCATCCGGATCCAATTATATTATTATGACTTTGTATGTAGATGACATACTTATAGCAGGTAGTGGGATTGAGTTGATGAAAATCATCAAAGGATGGTTGTCCTCCACCTTTGACATGAAAGATTTGGGGGAAGCTTATTTCATTCTAGGTGTGAAGATACACCGAAATAGAAGGGAAATATTGCTAGCTCTTTCACAAGATTATCCATGAAGTGAGGCTGCACCGTGCAAGCCTTAGTGAACAAGATTTAAGAAACTTCAACATGATACGAGTAGAAAAATGTAATCATGTCATACCTTCAAGACCAAACCACTCCACCATAATAATTATTAACTCAAAGATCATAATATTTCAGCAAATCTGCAACCAAAACGAAAAAGAAAGCTTAATCAGATGTCACTATATGGAAAGAAAATATAGAAACTCACTGATAGATATATAGATATATATATATATATATATATATTTATTTATATATATATATATATATATATATATATATATATATATATATATGGGTTAGATCTACTCAACTTTTTATTATTTTGTAAATTTCTAATCTTTACAATTCTTGATGTGATCACGGTTCTTGAACTCGCGATCAAGCCAATCGCGGATCTAGCTTAACGGAGGCGGACACTAACTTGTGAACAGATTTAGGCCAAGTGAACCTCCTCACTACGGGGTGAGGCAATGCACTTGATAATGCCTTGGAAAGGAGATGAGATCTAGCACCTCTTGACTACAAGGTCAAGCAATACTAGATATTATGTTTGGATCCTCTTGCATGGATCACTAGGGAGATGGAAATGCAAGAAAAGAGAACACAAAAGCCAAGGTCTCACTTGGAGAGTTTTGGCCGAATTCTTGATTCAAAATTATGTTCTAGTTACAAATGTGTGTGAAGCTAGCTTAAATGGTGAGGAGTGATGTGAGGGGCAAATGGGCTCTTACACCTGCGCATGCATGCAGAAAGCATAAAGTGCTTTTGCATGCATGCCATCCAAAAAGCTTCCAAAAAGGTAAAAAGGCAAAAGCTAGCCTAAAAAGTGTTCCTGTGTCTTTTACATGTAAAGTGAGTATTTGTCTTCCCGAGTGTCTTCAGAGAAGGGACATTTCAGGTCGGATTGGTCGGCCAGTTGATTAAGTATGGAGGCTTCGCGGGGCGGCTTCGCCTGTGGGCTTCGCCTTCGCCCGTGATTCTCGCACCGGGTCTCGCTTGCTGGCTTCACATGAAGGGCTTCTCCTTTCTGCGACCATTGCTGGGCTTCGCCTGGAGGCTTTTCTTGAATGGCTTCGCCTTGGGGCTTCGCCTGCGACTCGAAGTCTCGCACGAGGGGTTCGCTGCTGCCACCTTCCTTGAGTGTACTTACGTTCCAGGCTCCAAAGGGCTTCGCGTGCTCTTCCTCCAATACAATGCCGAGTTGGCGAAGTTGTAGGGTCCTTTCCCGAGCCTCCGCTTGTTCTTCTCCCGGTGCCATGAGTCTCATGAACGCATTGAGACGGGCTTGGACTTGTTTGAACCGGGACCTTGTCATAGGCCCGCCGAGACCTTGGAGTGGATTTGGGGCCGCGCGCGCTTGAGGTTGAGCGTTACCTTGCGCTTGGTGAGTCCTTGGGGCGATGTCCACATCATACTCTCCCTCTTCAAAAGAATCCGTCTGCGGATTCTCATAATCTTCATTACCTTCAAAAGGTGCCAAATCACACACGTTAAATGTTGCATGTACGTTATAAGATCCATCACAAGGCAAGTCAAGTACATATGCATTTTCACCAATTTTCTTAGTGATTTGAAAAGGGCCATCGCCTCTTGGTGCAAGTTTATTTTTTCTAGCTTGGGGAAACCGGTCCTTCCTTAAGTGCAACCACACCCAGTCCCCAACTTGAAAACTTCTAAACTTTCTACCCTTATTGGCCCTCTTTGCATAAGATTCATTAACTTTTTCAAGTTGCTTGTGAACCTTAGCATGCAAGTCCTTCATGTGTTGGGCTTTCTTTCTCCCATCTACATCCATCTGTTCAGTATGATTGAGTGCTACCAAGTCCAAAGGGGTTAAAGGGTTGAAACCATATACGATTTCAAATGGACTATAAGATGTAGAGGAATGGTAAGCTCGGTTATAAGCAAATTCAACATGGGGTAAGCACTTTTCCCATTCCTTCAAATTCTTCCTAAGGAGGGTTCTCAAGATAGTGGTGAGAGTTCTATTAGTCACTTCAGTTTGGCCATCTGTTTGAGGGTGACTTGATGTCGAGTACATCAAACTTGTGCCTAACCTAGACCAAAGGGTTCGCCAGAAATGACTTAGGAACCTAGAATCTCTATCGCTAACAATAGATTGAGGGAGGCCATGCGATGCATCATCAGTTTTATGGCATGGAATGAAATGTGCAATCTTTGAAAACCTATCTACTATAACAAATATAGCATCATGACCATGCGATGTCCTAGGCAAACCACTTATGAAATCCATGCTTATATCAACCCAAGGAAGCGAAGGCGTAGGGAGAGGGGTGTACTTCCCTTTAGGTTGAAGAGTGGACTTGGCTTGGTGGCATGTTACACATCTTGCGCACACCTTGGTGATGTCTTTCTTCATGCCTGGCCAAAAGAAGTTCTCCTTCACGGTCTCGAGTGTCTTTTGGACACCAAAATGTCCCATGAGGCCACCACCATGTGCCTCTTTGATGATGACTTCTCTCATTGAGCTCCTTGGAATGCATAACCTTTTATACTTAAACAAAAAGCCATCAAACACATAGTAGCCATTCTGGCCCTCTTTGGCACAATTAGCATAAATTTCACCAAAGTCCACATCATTCTTATACATGCCTTTTAAGCATTCAAAGCCAACAATTCGAGCATCAAGAGACATTAGTAAAGCATATCTCCTAGAAAGTGCATCGGCAACAACATTCTCTTTGCCTTTCTTATATAATCACATAGGAGAAAGACTCAATAAATTCTATCCACCTAACATGTTTCTTACCCAAGTTTCCTTGCCCTTGAAGCTACTTCAAAGACAAGTGATCCGTATGGATGACAAATTCTCTAGGCAATAAATAGTGACTCCATGTTTGCAATGATCTCACAAGAGCGTATAGCTCTTTGTCATATGTGGAGTAATTCAAGGTTCCTCCACCTAGTTTCTCACTAAAGAAGGCGATGGGGCGGCCTTCTTGGTGCAAAACAGCACCAATGCCTATCCCACTCGCATCGCACTCTACTTCAAAAACTTTGTAAAGTTTGGCAAAGTAAGCAAAGGTGCATTCGTCAACCGAGATTTCAATTCATTAAAAGACTCCTCTTGCAACTGACCCCATTCAAATACTACATTCTTCTTAGCTAGTTCATGCAAAGGGGCGGCTATGGAAGAGAAATCCCTAACAAATCTCCTATAAAAGCTAGCTAGTCCTAGAAAGGAGTATATCATCAAAGTATACTACCACAAATTTGCCAATTAGTCGCCGTAGAACATGATTCATTAGGCGCATGAAGGTACTAGGTGGATTAGATAATCCGAAGGGCATGACATTCCATTCCTATAAACCAATTTTAGTTTTGAATGCAGTTTTCCATTCATCACCTTCCTTCATTCGAATTTGGTGATAGCCACTTCTAAGATCAATTTTTGAAAACACACAAGCACCACTCAATTCATCCAACATGTCATCAAGTCTAGGTATAGGGTGGCGATACTTTACAGTGATAGAGTTGATGGGGCGGCAATCCATGCACATTCGCGAAGTGCCATCGCTCTTGGGCACGAGGATGATTGGCACCGCGCAGGGCGAGAGGCTTTCGCGGATAAATCCCTTGTCAAGTAGCTCTTGCACTTGCGACTGGACCTCTTTGGACTCTTGGGGGTTGGTTCGGTAGGCGGCCTTGTTGGGTAAAGGCGCACCCGGAAGTAAGTCTATTTGATGCTCCATGCCGCGATAGGGAGGAAGGGTTCGCGGTTCATCGAATACTTCATCGAATTCCTTCAAAACTTCCTACACATACGAAGGTAGAGAAGCTACGTTTTCAAGAGTTAGCATGCAATGAGTTGGAATCACGAGGAAACAAATTTTGTTTCCCAAAAGTGCTCTTTTGAAGTCTCTCTCTTTGGCCATGGGAGGGATGCACTCTTGTTTTCTCGTTTGCTCACTCATGGTGTTCCCATCAATGCACACTCTTTCTTTTCACTCAAGGTTCCTTGAACCCTCTCTCCATTTTCTCTCCTCTCTCTGCCCTCACTCTTTCTTTTCTTCTTGGCCTTACTCGCCAGGTGAACTTGGTCTTTTAGGGCTTGGGTTGGCGTGAGGGGAAGCAGCGCGTAGGGCCGACTGAGATGGGTGAGGGTGTATTTGTTGGCCTTGCCATAGTGTATAGCCTCCTTGTCATATTGCCAAGGTCGTCCCAAGAGAATGTGTGTGGCTTGCATTCGCACAACATCGCAAGTGATAGAATCTTCATACTTGCCAATCTTTATCGGCACTTCAACTTGTTTCATAACCTTCAGAAAGGTCCTATCATCAACCCATTGGAGTTGGTATGGCTTAGGGTGCGCGATGGTGTGAAGACCCAATTCGGCAACCATGTCTCCGCTTGCCGCATTTACATAGCTTCCACTGTCAATTATGAGGCTAAAAAGAGTCCCATTGACCAATGCTCTGGATTGAAACAAGTTTTCCCGCTGAGTGCTTTCAGTAAAACTTGGGGAGCTTTGCAGAACTCTCTTGGTGACCAAGATCAGGCCTTCCATAGACAATTCTCCTTCCGCTTCACTCTCTGGGTTTTGGGGTTCAAGGGGAATCTCCCCTTCGTCTTCACTAGATAATTCCCCATTCGGCCGAATGACCGTGACCCTTCTGTTGGGACAGTCCTTCGCATAATATCCCTTGCCCAAACACTTGAAACATTCGATGCTCCTTGTCTGGCGAGGGGCATCATAAGGGTTAGGGTAGGTGCTGGGTTTTTGTTGAGGGTGTGATAGGGGCCTCGCGTTAGGATAATTATGGCGAGAGGGGGGTATCGTCGGGGTTGGTTGATAGGGTTTTGGAGTCGGCTTGGCGAAGGGGGTAGACTTGCTCCCTGAGCCTCGGGTAGGCGTCTGGAATGAATGATAGGAGTTTCCCTTCTTCAGCTGCTTCTCCACCCGTATCGCCTTGTGCACCAGATCTTGGTAATCCCGATAATCACACAGCTCAACTGTTTTGGCGATGTCCTCTCTTAAACCATATAAAAATCTTGCCAATTTAGCCTCATCGTCCTCCTTGACATTGGCCCTCATCAAAGCACTCTCAAGGTCCTTTTGATATTCCTCTACACTGCGGTTACCTTGAATAAGACGTTGTAATTTCTGGGCACAATCCCTGTCGTAGTATCTTGGCATAAACTGACTTTTTATAGCCCGTTTAAGTTCTTCCCAAGTGGCGATGGGGCGACCGCATAGTCGTTAAACTCAATGACAACGAGCTTTAATGCGGTCGTATCATTGTATCCCATAATGTCAATGATCCTCTCGGTTTTGGCCATCCAAATAAAATATTCTTCCGGATCACTGGAGTCGTAGAAGGGCGGTATTTGAAGCTTTAAATTGTTAAGGGCTTGTTGATCCTGGGCTTGTTCTCTTCCTCCAAGGTTTCGGTTGAAACCTCGATGGACACGTCCTCTCTCTGCTTCTTCTTCTTCTTCAAGGTCTCTCTCGAGATAAGCTCTTGCTTGAGCTCTATCTGGAAAGACCTTTCTTTTGTTTGTTTTGGTGGTGCATCCGCATAGTACGCTTGATCATCACTATCCAAAACATCAACATCATGGTCTACTTTCGCAGAGGGAGTTGGACGACTATGAGGGGTGGCTTGTGGCTTCACCGATATCGGATTAAGGGTAGTTTGGGTGACCCCGCCTTGAGCCCGCGATGCATGGGCATCATCGTGGACTTGCGAACTTTCCGGTTGCTTTCCTTGTGCTACCTCTACCCCTGTTAGCCGCTCATTTGTAGTGGCGACTTGAGCTCCCAAGTCATCCAACCTTTGTAATATTTTCGCAAGCGTGTCATGCATTCCTAGTTGGGATGGATGAGGAGGAGTTGAATCTGAAGAAGCCATCTGCAATCAAAGTGCAGCTGAAAATATACAGTTAGAACCTCGCTACTCCCTGAGTGTTTACACTCGTGTTTCGCTCAAAGGTTTCTTTTGGGGTACTTCCACCTTTGCCTTCTCTCACTCAATGACTTTCACAAGTTCTCTTAACTTGATACCACCGTAAACCTTAGATTAAGGGCAAACACGCAAAGAGCCACAAACAGTAATCCTAGTAAAACCGTAACTTGATGTACAAGAAAATGACTAGTTACTTGAAACTAGTTTTGCTGAGATTTTATGGTTTGGTTGGGGGTCGAAAGAGGTAGGGGTATGTCTTAGAGTAGGACTTTTTCAACCACAAACACTTTTTTGATGTGATCATGGTTCTTGAACGCGCGATCAAGCCAATCGCGGATCTAGCTTGGCAGAGGCGGACACGAACTAGTGAACAGATTTTGGCCAAGTGAACCTCCTCACTACGGGGTGAGGCAATGCACTTGATAATGCCTTGGAAAGGAGATGGGATCTAGCACCTCTTGACTACAAGGTCAAGCAATACTAGATATTATGTTTGGATCCTCTTGCATGGATCATTAGGGAGTGGAAATGCAAGAAAAGAGAACACAAAAGCCAAGGTCTCACTTGGAGAGTTTTGGCCAAATTCTTGATTCAAAATTATGTTCTCCTTACAAATGTGTGTGTAACTAGCTTAAATGGTGAGGAGTGATGTGAGGGGCAAAGCGGCTCTTACATCTGTGCATGCATACATAAAGCATAAAGTGCTTTTGCATGCATGCTATCCAAAAAGCTTCCAAAAAGGTAAAAAGGCAAAAGCTAGCCTAAAAAGTGTTCTCGTGTCTTTTGCATGTAAAGTCAGTATTTGTGGTCTCACCTGAAGACGTTGCTCGAATGGCTTCGCCTTGGGGCTTCGTCTGCAACTCGAAGTCTCGCACGAGGGGTTCGCCGCTGCCACCTTCCTTGAGTGTACTTACGTTCCAGGCTCCAAAGGGCTTCGCGTGCCCTTCCTCCAATACAGTGCCGAGTTGGCGAAGTTGTTGGGTCCTTTCCCAAGCCTCCGCTTGTTCTTCTCCCGGTGCCATGAGTCTCATGAACGCATTGAGATGGGCTTGGACTTGTTTGAACCGGGACCTTGTCATAGGCCCGCTGAGACCTTGGAGTGGATTTGGGGCCGCGCGTGCTTGAGGTTGAGCGTTACCTTGCGGTTGGTGAGTCCTTGGGGCGATGTCCACATCAGTATGGCTCCAGCCCTGTGAATAGCTTTCATCAAGGTCTTACCATTCGTTCACTTCACTTTCCTTAATAAGCTCCATTTGTTTTGCTTCACATCCTATAGATAGAAAACCGTCGGATTAATACAGTCATCCTCAACTGTCCCTCGGAAGACATGGAAGACAATCTTATCGTCTCCAATGCAAGCAGTCCTGAGCACTGTACCTTCCTCATTCGGGAAGGGAAAGAAAGGAGTGGAGAGCATCTGCCTGCTACGGCCGGTGTTTGAGCCCGGATCGAGCATCTGGAACGAAAAACCATCATAGTCACATGATTCCGGTACATCGAGTGCGTAGATTTTGCCGTCGAGGCATACCAACATAGGATAGAGCATCCCGGATAGGAGATCCGGCCCACACACCTACTCGTAGGGAGGCTTGGAGAGGTCGCAAATACAGACGCCGGTATGATCTTGTCCGTTCTCGACATCAAGGCCGCCGATGATATAGACTTCAGAGCCAACCATTGCGCACTACGTATATAATGGGACGATGGTAGTGGACAATCCGTTACCAATCTCGTTACTATAGTGATGAGGAAGCCCGTTACCATCCCCGTTACTTTTCAGGCCGTTTCTTTACTTTTCGCCATCACCAAGCCCCCTATCATTAGTAACCGGCATGGTAACGGGCAGCCCCCTACTCCAAAGCCACGTAGACACTGCCACCAGACATAGTTGGTAACGCCTCGCCCCTAACTCAGCCCATTACCATTTGTTTTTTTTCAATAAAATTTCTTATTTTGCTACATTTAATATAGGGAATAAATAATATAATTAATAATATTTATAAATTAAAGAAAAAAAGCAAAAATAATAATTATTATAAATTTACCAAATGTAAGTTTTACAATAAAAAACGTGATAAATAAAATTGTTTTTACAAAAGTGTCCTACGGGGTCGGTAAATGGAAATCATCATCGCCATGCTCCTCCCGTGGCGGCAACCGTTGGTCTAGCTGGTGCGACTGGTTGAACCCTGAAGCGAATAGGTCAAAGGTCTTGATGAAGGCCGCCACACACAGGCGATACCTGACTCGCGCGGAGAAGGGACTACAGTGAAGGTAACGCCCGCGATACCTAGCCTTCGTGGAACCCAGGCTCCCGCAAGCGCAACTCTTGACTATCGCGAAGCAAGGGCCTATGAGAAGGAACACCCGCTTGAGGGACTTGGAGGACCAATGACTCGCGCGAAGGCCAAGAAGGCTAAAGAAGCCTTGGAATCTTCCATGCGAGTGCACGCTAACTTAGCGGAGCATGAAGAGCGAAGGGTTGAGCTTCTGCATTTGGCCGGACTCCCCGTTTCTCCAGTAGAAGATACAACGGAGGTTCCGTGCTTCTCATTTTTCTTCATCAACGGGACTTCGCAAGCGCAAATGGCCACCTTGTGAAGACTGGACGCTGGTGAACCCATCCCATCACGAGGCACGGACCAATGATGATGGCCAGTCCTCGCGATCTCCTACCTGAAGCTTCGCAACACTTTTTGGTCAACATATTAATCCACTTCCCACGCAATCTGGCCTGTAGGCTATCGATGGAAGACAAATGATGGATTTACAGGAAGAAGACATGTGAAGGCTTTATAGACGTACTTTTGGAAGCTTTTAGGAAATTGCATGCATGCAAAGTGCTTTATGTCTTTGGCAGACTTTTGCATGCATGAAAAGTAAATGTCAGCTTTTAGGAACTACCACTCCCCATTAAATATGTAATCCGGATCCCTTGAAGGGCAGAATTCATATATGATATCGAAAATACACTTTTGAGAGGTATTCTTCAACTTGGGTTCTCATTCGATTTCCATCTCCAATTCTTGAGTACTCTTTGAGTGATTCAAGTCTGATATATCCAAGGAAGCCGTCTCTTTAGGCGTGTGGCTTTGGATCCATCACACATTCCCAGGCGTATCACTTGGAACGTTAGTCTTGTGACTAAGGGTTCAAGCGGCCGGACATCTCTTTATTTCATTCCTCCCTTCAAGAACCGATCAACACGCTCCTAACAGTCAGTCGCCGGCAACCGGGCTGTATCAGGTCTTGTTGCTCCGCATGAAGTCGTTCGAGTTATACACATAGGTGGGAGGCGGCTGCTGAGGCTGTTGTGGTTGTGGCGTGGCATCTCCAGGTATAGTAATTGGCACCACGGAAGTTGGGTGTCGGCCACCCCGAAGGCGGGCGCTAGATCCATTGAGGCTACTGCGGTGTTGGGATCATGTATGGGGTGAAACTTGGCGGCACGGACTGGTCCCGTGGTCGCTGCGAGGATCCCCCCGCAACCATGTCCTGGGGCACCTGGTTTTGCTGTAAGATGCCCCGGTCTAGAAGCGCCGGCCAGATGACGCTGAAGGATGCGTCGTATTGCCGCCGGAGCTCCTCGTTCTGACGCCGCAGCTCCTCGGTCTGATGCCGCTCTTGCTGAAGAGTACAGTTCATGTGAACCTCGTACTCAGTCTGACGCTCCCTCAGTATACGTAGCTCAGAGTCGATCCTGACGCGATCCTCCGACTTCCGGCGCGCCTCCTCAGCGACAAGATCACGCTGAAAGTATATAAATATAAGGATAAATTAGAATAAGTTACATATAGGGGTTTTCAAGTTTACAATTAAGTCCAACATTTTCAAAAACTTTACAATTTGGTCCTTAAATTTTTAAACTTTTCATAATGTTTAAGAAATCGTAAAATTCAACCCTTAAGCCTTTAAAAAGTTTCAAATTAGTAATCTGAGGTGGCCGAGGTGGCCGAAATTGCTCTGGATGGACAAGCTGCGTAGGGCACCAACCCAACGCCCTTTCTGGGGCATGCCTGTAACCGCTCTGAAGATCGCCTCATCAAAAGGAGGAGTGTCTTTATCTAGGTACTTCTCCAGCACCAATCTTGTGTACTCATCCTAGTTAATAAATAATGTATCGATTAGGATAAATAAATGTAAATCTTAGTATGATAAGGATGACAACTTTAAACTTGTTACCTCAAACTCAGTGTGGTCAGCACCGTCCCAATGATGTTGTAAGTCAGTGATGGTGACGGGCCGACACTCTCTAATCACCATCTCCTCGTAGGCGGTATGCTTCGTCTTCGAGTCGTGCTTCTTTCGCGTCTTCTTAGCGGCCTCGCTAGATGCAATCTGTCGGGCCCTCTCCGAGATCTTCTTGAACTCCTTTGTGTTCAAGGAATCGATCAACGTTTCCCAGATGGCCTGAGGGATCCCTTTTGGCCTCTTCGATTGCTAGTGATCATAAGTGGGATTCTCCTCAGTGAGGGTATATTTCCCCCGGTAGTCGTAGACAATCTTACCCTTTCGTCGATACATCTTGGCCCATATTTGGTGCAGATGTTCTGCGACATCATCTGCAGCGGATGTCTGCTGACGCCAAGCATAGTTTTCTTGGAAAAGGAAAACTTGCAGTTAATAATTTATATAAGTGTACACTAATAAGAAAACTTCAAATTAATCCAGTTATAGTTTACCGCAGATTTGGCCAACCATGCCCCCTTCTCTTCCTCTGTCAATTCTGAGTAAGTCAGCAGGATACCGACATAACACTCTTGGAAGACGGCCTGAACGTCTTGGTAGACGTTGTGAAACTTCGAACCAAAGCTGCACAAATTAAAATGAAACACAGTAATTCAATAGGGGTAGTATATATTTATTAAAAATTTGCAATTAAACATATAAATGTAAACACTTACTGGCCGGCGAGAATAAGCCTCCTGCCATCAGGAAGTGTCTCACTAGTTGCCTGATCGTTAATTGTGTGTTGTGAACCATCGGTGTGCGAGGATGCAGCCGACGTGATGGACAGAGGAGTTCGGCCCTAGCGGCTACCGGTGTGGCCCCCTGAATGGCCGCTACCGGTGCGTCCCCGGAATGGCCCCCGCCCATAGAATCATGACGTAACTGGTATCAGACAATAGATTGAATCCATCAGTGCATAACCCTAACCAGACATTTCCAACCTCACTAGAGAAATCAGGATAAAGCTCATCAACACGTTTCCATCCCCGGGATCGGCTGGGATGTCCAATCATACTATTTGTGTTTGCATTCACCCTTACATGATAACTCATAAATTCAGCTATTTTTGATGACTGGTAAAGCCGCTTGAGCCGCTCAGTGATTGGAAGTTGTCACCGCACGCCGCCCGAGCCCGGTTGCGGAGGCGGGGGCGCCGGGACGCCGGAAGTGGAAGCCGGAATGGAAAGGGGTGGCAGGTCCATCGAGACCCGCCGCGCGTAGCGGACCCGAAAACGGAAGGATTGTGGAAGCAACTAACGGAAATTTTATGCGCATAACCAAAATGAAATGCAACCATACAATTCATGCACAAATAACAGAGTAAGCCCCGCCCTCCGTGGACGAGTGCTTACGCACCAAAACACCCATACATACAGAATTCACAGAACCTAAAATGTCTAGCAAGCGCCAAGCGCTGAGGACAGATATAGAAACAGAATATACAAATATATAGACAGACATACAACCATCATGGCAAATCAGAAAGTATGTACATGCAGCTACAGAGCCAAGCCTAGGACTAAGCGTCAAATACCTCGCGCGGGATTCAGATCCAAAAGACAATCCCGGGCCGCAAGGTGAAGCTGCTGCAAAATACAACTGAGGTAGAACCTCACGGAACCCTACTCCGCAGGCCGCTTATCAGGTCTACCTGAAACCCAAAAACAGAACCCAAAGAAGGGTGAGTCCTAAAAGGACCCCGTAAGGGATAAGGGGTAAGGTAAGTATATGTAACCCTGCAAAACAGAAAGATAGCAATATATATACAACAGAATACGGAATAACATGCATGAACAGAAAACAGATCGGAGTCCCGAAGGACGTGCGATTCTAAATCGCCATAACCCATATAGTAAATCGGAACGACAGCCTCCACTATGGGAGTCAGAAGCCGAAGCTAATACGGAAGCATGGTGCACCAGCTGGGGTAGCGAACCCACAACTGTCGTAATATTAACAGACAGAGTATGCCATAAGGCATACTCCTACAAACTACAGAATATGCCCAAAGGCACAATATTCCGAAATACTAGCAGAACAGAAACGGAAACCAAAACATATACTTAGCTTACCAAAACACAGAACCAAACCCTTACCTCGAAATCCAGAGTATTGGACCGATTCTGGATAACACCTACACCGTGCCCCGAAACTTAGAACTCCTCTTTTTCTAACCACCGAAACTCAGAATCTGCCAAACCAAGTTGAATTAGCATCCTCATCAACCACACTACCAAATTACAACCCCCGACCCCAAAACCGAAAATCCGACAGAATTTCCGTAAAATCCCAGATTTTCACAGAAACGTCAGAATTCAGAACCAACCTAGACAATGCAAGATTTCACATTGACAAACATCATACCATAAGCAGAACTGATCAAATCCAACCTTAAACCCTTCATTACCCGCCATTTTCCGATAATCCCGATTAATTGTAACTTTTTCATTCCTTAACCGAATTCAACATTTCAAACTTCCATACACTCCTAAATTCAACCCCAACACCATATTAACATCCAATTCAACCAAAATGAACCTCTAACATTGAAAAAGAATCATTCAAAGATTCGGTTTTCAACCAACTTTTTATCCAACTTCCAATTCAATCCATTCAAGCTTCCAAATAATCATATTAATCACCAATTCCACTTCCTAAGCATGCTTACTAACCAATTACACCAAAATCAACAAAACCCCTTCACTTTTCAATTCGGCCAAAGATGGGTTTCTCACCCAACTTCCATTTCAATCCAAACAAAGTTCCATTTGCACTCTTTAATCACCAATTACATTCCTAAACCATGAATGCTATCCAATTGCACCCAAACAACAAAATCCATCAAGAACATACACTTATATATATTCGGCCATTAGGGGTTTTCACCTCAACTTGTTCTCCATCAAATTAAATCCACACACAAGCTTAGAATCATGCTAGGACTAACATACTTGAAGCATGAAACAAGATAACAAACACACACCATTTTGGAAATTCTTCCAACAATTCGGCCAACATAGGTTTTCTTCCCAAGTTGTGTTTTCCAAAATCTAACACTTGATTAACACTCTCCTATCACCCAAGAACAACATACTAAAAGATGGGAGGAAGAAAATCATCCTAGCTTATAGCTAAGAACAAACCCATCAAATGCAAAAACTTCTCTTTTAACCACTAATCTTCCAAACTAATGACAAAAGAGGAGTTAGGAAGGTACTTACCACAAGTGGCAAGCAATTCCTCTTTGATTTCCACAAAGAAGAAGGAAGTCAAGCTTGGAGGTTGTTCTTCAATGGAGTTTCGGCAGAGGCAGCAGCAAGGAGAAGAAGAAGAGAAGAAAGAAAGAAATGAAATGAGATAAGTCTTTATGAAATAATAACCATAATATAATTCCTCACTTTAAACCCATACCCTTCTCTTCCTTAAATTAAAAATAGCCATGTGTCCCTTCCCCTCTCCCAAAAATCTGCCGAAATTATCAACTGCAGCAGCCCATGCTGATTTTATTAAATTTGCACCCTATTGCAAATTAACTCCCAATTTTTCCGAAAGTTCCAATTCTTTTTGCCCAAAAATAATTACCGAATTCCAAAATTAATGAAACTCGGACACAATCTTCAGAATATTATAACATTCACAGAACATTTTTCAGAAATTCATTTACCTTTCCGGAATGTCCTACCGAGCTCGCTGAACCCGAACCAGAACCCGACGTGCGGCGTGTCAACTGAACCGAAATTCCGTCACTCCAAAATTCTATAAAAATTCCATAAATTCCATCTTAAATTAAAACACAACTTACCCCAAAGCCGTCAGAAAATTTCCTTCCGGAGCCCGGGTATTCCCGTCCCGAGCCCCGGGAGTCGCCCGGAACCGAACGTCCCGCCCCAAATATTAAACTCTACAACCACCTCCGGGACGTCTCCACGACTCCAAAACTGCGAACGGCTTCCCAAACTGAGATCTCGAGAGCGCTACCGAGCCCGCTGTACGTCCCGAGGCGACCCGACAACCCCGGCGCCGGAAAAATATTTTGGCGGAAACGTCCGGGGACCCACACGACCTCAAATACGGAGGGTTCGCCAAAATGATACTCGGATAGGGCTCGGGAGCCGCCTGAACGCCGAAAACGTGACCCGCGAGGCTAAAACCGGAGCCGGGTCACCCGGTCGCAACCCGCTCGGGGTGGCCGTAACATCCTCCCCCTTAGGACTCTTGGTCCTCCAAGAGCTGTATCAACCGCCCAATCTTGCTCGGGGTATCGATCCTGAATGTCCTTCTCTGTCTCCCAAGTCGCCTCCCGGTCAGTATGATGTGACCACTGAACCTTGACCATGGGAATCAACTTGCTACGGAGTCTCCTGACATCCCTATCCAGAAAGGCTACCGGTACCTCCTGATAAGAAAGATCGGGTTCCAGCTGTACCTCCTCAACTGGAATCGTCTGAGTCGGATCCAGAATGCACTTCTTCAACATGCTGACATGGAAGACATTGTGCACCGCAGACAGACTAGGAGGTAACGCCAACCGGTATGCCACCCTACCGACCCGCTCCAGAATCTCATATGGGCCGATATACCGTGGGGCCAACTTGCCCTTCTTCCCGAATCTGACTGTCCCGCGGATAGGTGCTACCTTGAGCCAAACCCTATCCCCAACCTCAAACTCCTGAGCCCTACGGAGACGTTTCGCATAAGTAGTGGTGCGTTCGTTCGCTGCTTTGATCCGAGCATGAATCAATATGATCTTCGCCGTAGTCTCCTCAATAAGCTCGGGTCCCAACTCAACCCTATCAGACGCATCGGTCCAGCAATGCGGTGTCATACATCTCCTCCCGTACAACGCCTCATATGGTGCCATACCAATCGTAGTCTGGAAGCTGTTGTTGTACGAGAACTCAATCAAAGGCAATTGCTGGTCCCAATCTCCTCCAAAGTCTATAGTACAGCTTCGCAGCATGTCCTCCAATATCTGAATCACCCGCTCCGACTGCCCGTCAGTCTGTGGGTGATAAGCTGTACTCAGATGGAGTCGCGTGCCCAGCGCTTCATGAAAAGCCCTCCAGAACCGTGCCGTGAAACGCGGATCACGGTCAGATACAATGGAGTCTGGTACTCCATGTAACCGTACAATCTCACTGATGTAGAGCCGGGCAAGCTTCTCCAGAGGGTCCGTGATCCGAATGGGCAGAAAGTGTGCGCACTTTGTCAGCCGGTCCACAATAACCCAGATAGCATCATGGCGGGACCGTGTCAGGGGCAGTGCAGTCAGAAAATCCATAGTAACATTGCCCCACTTCCGAACTGGAATGGGCAAAGTCTGCGATGTCCTGCCGGTTTACGGTGCTCAATCTTCACCTGCTGACAAACGGCACACCTAGACACATGTGTGGCAATGTGCCTCCTCATCCCAGGCCACCAGAAGTGAGTACGCAGATCATGATACATCTTCTCACTCCCGGGATGAACACTCAATCTGCTCGAGTGCGCCTCCTCTAAAATCTCACTCCGGAGCTCCTGATCCTCCGGTACATATAGGCGGTCTCGGAAGTATAGCAATCCCTGCCTATCTTGAAATGCCGGTAACAAAGACCCCTTATCCTCCCAGATAACCTCTTCAGCCCCGGATCTCTACCTTGCGCCTCGCGCACTCTATCAAGCCACTCGGAATGTATAGTAAGTGTGTATACGAGCACGCTCCCGAGGCTGCCACACGTGCCAAAGGCACGTCGAGATCACTCTCCTCGGATCGGTCACCAACATCTCCTCCCTTGACCAACCCGGTATACTTCACCTTTCGGTGCATCGGCAACCGTGTTGCCCTTACCGAAGATGTACTCGATACTGCAATCATAATCCTTAATGTATTCTAGCCATCGGCGCTGAATCATTTTAAGCTCCTTCTGCTTAAAAATATATTTCAGACTCTTATGGTCGGTAAGAATCTGAAATTTGTTACCAAGCGAGATAATGTCTCCATTGTTTCAGCGCATAGATCACTGCAGCCAACTCCAGATCATGTGTCGGATAGTTCAGCTCATGCGGTCGCAGCTGCCTCGACCCATAAGCTATCACATTCCGATCCTGCATCAGCACACACCCCAAACCGGATGTGGAAGCATCCGTATAGATCACATACGGCAAGCTCGGATCTGGAAGAGTCAGAATCGGAGCATGAGTCAACTGTCGCTTCAACTCCTGAAAATTCTGCTCACACCTATCAGACCAGACAAACGGTTGACCCTTCTTGGTCAGCTGCGTGGCGGAGATGCGAGAATAGAAAACCCGGTGCAGAACCTCCGATAATATCCTGCTAATCCCGGGAAGCTCCCGATCTCTCGTACCGTGGTAGGTTGTTTCCGATCTGAACTGCTCTCACCTTCTCTGGGTCCACAGACAGACCATGCTCGAAATAACATGTCCCGAAAGGTGACCTCCCGGATCAGAACTCACACTTTGAGAACTTAGCGTAAAGCTGATGTTCCCAAAGTGTCTGTAACTACCCTCGGATGCTCCCGATGCGAGTCCGCATCCCGAGAGTATATCGAATATCATCAATGAAGACCACCACAAAAGAGTCCAAGTATGGTCGGAACACCCGATGCATCAGATCCATGAATGCTGCCGGAGCATTGGTCAGCCCAAATGGCATGACCGTAAACTCAAAGTGTCCGTATCGGGTGCGGAAAGCAGTCTTAGGTATATCCTCCTCCTTCACCCTAAGCTGAAAGTATCCAGATCGTAGATCAATCTTCGAGAAAACTCTCGAATCCCGAAGTTGATCAAAAAGATCGTCAATCCTCGGCAAGGGATACTTATTCTTCACAGTAAGGGCATTCAACCGTCTGTAGTCTATACAGAGTCGGAGTGTCCCATCTTTCTTCTTTACAAACAGAACCGGAGCACCCCACGGCGAAGTGCTCGGTCGGATGAAGCCCTTCTGCTGTAACTCCTCCAACTGCTTCTTTAACTCCTGCATCTCAGAAATGGGCATCCGATAAGGGGGAATAGATATCGGAGCAGTGCCCATTGCAGTAAATCTCAAACACAATTTCCCGCTCTGGTGGTAATCCGGGCAACTCCTCCGGAAATACTGCGGAAAATCTCGAACTACCGGTATACTAGCTAGCCTCGACCTAGTATCCGCCTCATTCAGATCGAAGCATTCCCTACACCGACTACCGACAGTGGTCCAGAATCTGCAACTCGTGCTATCTTTGTGCGATAGTCAAATCGATCAGTCGTGAGAGGTAGTACCTCTCCGGATACCATAATGGTACGGGCTGCACAATCAATGTGCACAGAATTCTTGGATAGCCAATCCATCCCAAGAATAACATCATAGTTCGGCGTGTCGAGAACCAACAAGTCGATACTATCGATGCCCGCCTACGGATATAGTACAACCCCGAACCATCCCATTGGAAAACGGCCCGACTCCCGGCGGTTTTTACTAAATACATCTGCGACAAAGTACTAACGGGCGGGTGCGAGAGATGTAACACATTTACGTGCTACAATAGAGATAGACGCTCTGTATCAAATAACGCATGAACAGATGTATCGTTCAGAAATACAGTACCTTGCAAGACTCCCTGCTGAGTCGAGCCTCCTGCTGGCTGGGGCCCGCCTGCTGACTGGGTCCTCCCTGATGACTAGGGCCTCCTCGCTGACTAGGACCTCCCTGCTCTATCTGAAAAACGCGTCCAGCTCTAGGCTGCTGCGGTGGAGGGGGTGGCTGAAGCTGGGGTCGCTGCTGAGGTCTCGGGCCACCCCGCTGAAACCCACGCCCTCGCGGTGCGTTGGGCGGTGCCCGAGACTGCTGACGCTGAAAACTACCAGAACCCTGCCCCACCGTCTGAGGGCAGTCCCGTACCCAGTGAGTATCCGACCCGCATCGCAAACACCGGCCCTCCTGCCGGTAACAAGGTCTACCCGGGTGATACCCACCACAAGTCGGACAAGGTCGTGAGGGTGGTGCTCCCCCCCTACCTCCACTAGACTGCCCGGATCTGTTCTGCCGTCCAGAACCCTGCCGGGGTCCCTGCTGCGTGGAACCCCTCGAAGTCCCCTGACCTCTCTGCGAGGTGAGGCGACTCTCAACATCCTCCTGCTCGAGGAGCTGAGCCTTGTGAACTGCCTCCCCGTAGGTAGTAATATCCAATGGCCTCAGAGCCCATCTGTACTCGGGGCGCAGTCGACGGATGAACCTCTTCGCCTTCTCCTCCTCCATACCGTGGTACTGCGGTACGTAGTGGATAAGCCTGTCAAACTCCCTCTCATACTCTGCGACAGTCCTGTCTCCCTGCTGAAGCTCGTCAAAGCGTGCCTGTCGCGAGATCCCTAGCTGCAGCCCCGATGAACCTCCGATGGAGCAGTGCGTAAAGCTGCTCCCAAGTGACCTCCACCTCCCGACCGGGTGCCAGCCCCGCATTCGCCCTCGAGCGCCTGAAGGCTCCTCCACCAATGATCTGCTCCCTCCTGCCCAGTTGAACGTGGCAAGGGATACCATCACTGTGGAAGGTAAGTGTAACCTCCCCAGGAGCTTATCAATCTCCATGAACCAGGTCTCCGCTGCCTCGGGACCTCCCTTGCCATCAAACTTCCTAGGGTTCAGCCGCTGGAACCTCTCCAATAAACGGACATCATCAGAATCAGAGTGATGCCCCAAACCTCCCCGTCGTCGGTGGGTCCGACGGGTGGTATCAGAATCCAGCTCAATAACCCTCCGTCGGCTGTCGAGGGGCTGATGTGTCTCTGGTCGAGCGATCGGAGCGAGCTACGGGGCTACGCTCTGGTCGTATCCTCCGAGATCGCGGGTTCCTGCGCTCCGCGTCCTCCTCCGAATCACTCTCAGATCGGGCCCGTACATGAGTGTGGGTGGTAGTCCGGGTGTGGCTACTCACCCTCCCATCAGAATGCACAGATGGTGCCGCGACCGAATCCTCCTGCACCTGTGACTGTACCGGAACCTGCTCCGGTACCAGTGTCCTCAACAACTGCTGGACCTGCTCCAGCACATGAACCAAAGCAGTGGTAGACCCACGACCTGCTGCACAACCGGTGGCGGGGTATGTACCCGCTCTGGCTCGGAATGCCCCTGTCTCTGCTCTCTACCCCTCGGAGGCGTGGGATTACGGTCCCCTCCCTCCGGTCGTAAATCACGCTGTCGGCGCGTGTTAACCATTCCTGAAACATTTCGGACCAAACAGAGTCCAAAACAATCAGTTACCTCTAATCCCTACAGAAACTAGCAGCAGCTTCCTAAGGCTCTGTAGTGCAATGCAGTACTTAACTCAGAAGTTATTTTGCAAAACGGTAGAATCATGCATTTCACAGAATCACAGAAGCAATTCATGCTTATTTCACCAAATCTTTCCCTAACACACAATTTTACGTACCTGAAACTTTTCCACAATCCTTAACTTGTAACACTTTTACCAAAGTCTCAAAATTCTGGATCCCGTACTCTGCAACCACCAGGATAACTTGAAGGACCAAACTTTGCTCCACAATTTTATTTTGAAGTGGTTTGAGTAAGGAGGTGGCCAATCTCCGTACCAAACCATTCTAAAATAAAATGTAGAACAATAGTTGTCACTACAAGTCACCACTGACGACCAATATGGTCACTTACCTGGCTCTGATACCAACTTGTCACCGCACGCCGCCCGAGCCCGGTTGCGGAGGCGGGGGCGCCGGGGCGCCGGAAGCGGAAGCCGGAATGGAAAGGGTGGCAGGTCCATCGAGACCCGCCGCGCGTAGCGGACCCAGCGGAAGGATTGTGGAAGCAGACTAACGGAAATTTCATGCGCATAACCAAAATGAAATGCAACCATACAATTCATGCACAAATAACGAGTAAGCCCCGCCCTCCGTGGGCGAGTGCTTACGCACCAAAACACATATACATACGAGAATTCACAGAACCTAAAATGTCTAGCAAGCGCCAAGCGCCGAGGACAGATATAGAACAGAATATACAAATATATATACGAGACATACAACCATCATAGCAAATCAGAAAGTATGTACATGCAGCTACAGAGCCAAGCCTAGGACTAAGCGTCAAATACCTCGCGGGATTCAGATCCAAAAGACAATCCCGGGCCGCAAGGTGAAGCTGCTGCAAAATACAACCGAGGTAGAACCTCACGGAACCCTACTCCGCAGGCCGCTTATCAGTCTACAGAAACCCAAAACAGAACCCAAAGAAGGGTGAGTCCTAAAAGGACCCGTAAGGGATAAGGGGTAAGGTAAGTATATGTAACCTGCAAAAGCAGAAAGATAGCAATATATATGCAACGAGAATACGGAATAACATGCATGAGCAGAAAAGCAGATCGGAGTCCCGAAGGGCGTGCGATTCTAAATCGCCATAACCCATATAGTAAATCGGAGCAGCGGCCTCCACTAAGGGAGTCGAAGCCGAAGCTAATACGGAAGCATGGTGCACCAGTGGGTAGCGAACCCACAAGCTGTCGTAATATTAACAGACGAGTATGCCATAAGGCATACTCCTACAAACTACTGAGAATATGCCCAAAGGCACAATATTCGAAATACTAGCGAGCGAAGCGGAAACCAAAACATATACTTAGCTTACCAAAACACAGAACCAAACCCTTACCTCGAAATCCAGTATTGGACCGATTGGATAACACCTACACCGTGCCCGAAACTTAGAACTCCTCTTTTTCTAACCACCGAAACTCAGAATCTGCCAAACCAAGTTGAATTAGCATCCTCATCAACCACACTACCAAATTACAACCCCCGACCCCAAAACCGAAAATCCGACAGAATTTCCGTAAAATCCCAGATTTTCACAGAAACGTCAGAATTCAGAACCAACCTAGACAATGCAAGATTTCACATTGACAAACATCATACCATAAGCAGAACTGATCAAATCCAACCTTAAACCCTTCATTACCCGCCATTTTCCGATAATCCCGATTAATTGTAACTTTTTCATTCCTTAACCGAATTCAACATTTCAAACTTCCATACACTCCTAAATTCAACCCCAACACCATATTAACATCCAATTCAACCAAAATGAACCTCTAACATTGAAAAAGAATCATTCAAAGATTCGGTTTTCAACCAACTTTTTATCCAACTTCCAATTCAATCCATTCAAGCTTCCAAATAATCATATTAATCACCAATTCCACTTCCTAAGCATGCTTACTAACCAATTACACCAAAATCAACAAAACCCCTTCACTTTTCAATTCGGCCAAAGAGGGTTTCTCACCCAACTTCCATTTCAATCCAAACAAAGTTCCATTTGCACTCTTTAATCACCAATTACATTCCTAAACCATGAATGCTATCCAATTGCACCCAAACAACAAAATCCATCAAGAACATACACTTATATATATTCGGCCATTAGGGGTTTTCACCTCAACTTGTTCTCCATCAAATTAAATCCACACACAAGCTTAGAATCATGCTAGGACTAACATACTTGAAGCATGAAACAAGATAACAAACACACACCATTTTGGAAATTCTTCCAACAATTCGGCCAACATAGGTTTTCTTCCCAAGTTGTGTTTTCCAAAATCTAACACTTGATTAACACTCTCCTATCACCCAAGAACAACATACTAAAAGATGGGAGGAAGAAAATCATCCTAGCTTATAGCTAAGAACAAACCCATCAAATGCAAAAACTTCTCTTTTAACCACTAATCTTCCAAACTAATGACAAAAGAGGAGTTAGGAAGGTACTTACCACAAGTGGCAAGCAATTCCTCTTTGATTTCCACAAAGAAGAAGGAAGTCAAGCTTGGAGGTTGTTCTTCAATGGAGTTTCGGCAGAGGCATCAAGAAGAAGAAGAAGAAAAAGAGAGAAATGAAATGAGATAAGTCTTTATGAAATAATAACCATAATATAATTCCTCACTTTAAACCCATACCCTTCTCTTCCTTAAATTAAAAATAGCCATGTGTCCCTTCCCCTCTCCCAAAAATCTGCCGAAATTATCAACTGCAGCAGCCCATGCTGATTTTATTAAATTTGCACCCTATTGCAAATTAACTCCCAATTTTTCCGAAAGTTCCAATTCTTTTTGCCCAAAAATAATTACCGAATTCCAAAATTAATGAAACTCGGACACAATCTTCAGAATATTATAACATTCACAGAACATTTTTCAGAAATTCATTTACCTTTCCGGAATGTCCTACCGAGCTCGCTGAACCCGAACCAGAACCCGACGTGCGAGCGTGACAACCTGAACCGAAATTCCGTCACTCCAAAATTCTATAAAAATTCCATAAATTCCATCTTAAATTAAAACACAACTTACCCCAAAGCCGTCAGAAAATTTCCATCCCGAGCCCGGGATTCCCGTCCCGAGCCCGGGAGTCGCCCGGAACCGAACGTCCCGCCCCAAATATTAAACTCTACAACCACCTCCGGGACGTCTCCACGACTCCAAAACTGCGAACGGCTTCCCAAACTGAGATCTCGAGAGCGCTACCGAGCCCGCTGTACGTCCCGAGGCGACCCGACAACCCCCCGGCGCCAGAAAAATATTTTCGGCGGAAACGTCCGGGGACCCACACGGCCTCAAATACGGAGGGGTTCGCCAAAATGATACTCGGATAGGGCTCGGGAGCCGCCTGAACGCCGAAAAACGTGACCGCAGCTAAAACCGGAGCCGGGTCACCTACGCCGCAACCCGCTCGGGGTGACCGTAAATACAATTGTAATTAATTAATTAACAAACCAAAAATTCAATTACTACTTACATATTTTCATGTACTTTAAATTAATTTTCCAAAACTAAGGATGCATGGGTCCTATCCTATTCATAAAAGTATAATTAGTATATCGAACTTTTATGGTTGTATATTTTTAACTTATACACCATACATAAATTTCGGCAGCATTTCACCTCAGTTCCTTATTATACCATTTTTTTCGGGTTTCAAACACCCAAATTGGTATAACAAGGAACGAGACAAAAAATAGCCGAAATTAATGCAAGTGTAACAGTTAAGCATATACAACTATCATAAAAGTTCAATATACTGATTGTACTTTACAAACTGTCCAACTTGGACAATTCATGAATATTCAATAGAATATTATATTTCACAACAATATATCCAAAATGGAATATAATGCTATTAATGTAATATTCTACGTAATACCCACTAACAGGAACTATGGCTCAAATCTAGATCATCAAAATTTCTACGTTTTTTAACAAATATTTAAATAACCCGATTTATAAATAATTGAAATCTAATATACATTTATAACAACAAAAATGAAAATAAACACAAAATACATACCTACCTCAGTACCTCAATATATTTTTCTTTTTTACCTGATCAGACACACCAGTGATCCACCGAAGAAACTAGATCTAGATGCGCTCCAAGAATTGAACCACAAACAAAGATCACCGTATATCAGAGACTAATAGCTTGATCAAATATACAAATTAACTAAATATTTTAGAAATGGGGATGAATGGTGAGAAATGAACTTCGGAGCAGAGATCTTCGTTTGCTCCCGAACTGCCTGTAAATGAAGGGAAGAAGGAAGATGGGGAACAAATATTTATTGAGGGATAGGGGGTATGGTATTACCAAAGCCGCTACCACTGACATGCAGGCAGATGTGGCAGCCTTTGTCAGTTTGGTTGGGGGTTTAGTAGCGGGATCAGTGTTACCAAATTGGTAATGCGTTGCCCGTTACCATGGCCACTACCTTTTTAAAAAGGTGATGCCAATAGATACGCGCTGCCCAATGCTATGTGGGCTGAAGTTTTTTGGGACCATAGTAGCGGGCTGCTCGTTACTAGGCCCGCTAATTACATAGTGGCGGAAGCGGCGGAGCGGGGCCTTTGGAGGCTTTGTGATTAAATTTGACGACGTGATAGAGATCAAGTTCCTTGGTATTGATCAAGTTGATCATAAGATCGCTTGAAACTACATCGACTAAATATATACGACAGTGTCATCCCCATTCCTTCCAATCAGCAGTCGGTAGTCCACGCATAAGAGCTAACCAACTCCAAACAAGTAGATTTTACGACAATAGCAAACTCATTGTTAACCAAACCCTAACTCCACAATTAGGGATCTTTTAGAGGGGAAACAGGGATCGAGCTTCTCTCCAGTGAGTGAAAAGTACCGATAAGTAGCCGTCCATTTCAGCATCTGAAACACATTCTTAATAAACCGAGAGTTACCCGATTGAACATCTACGAATCGGTAATAGTACGGTAAGGGTTCAAAATCTCTCGTTATACATTCTGGGAGGGATATCATGTATATCAGGGTTAGTTGAAGTGGGTTCCGGGTTGAGGACGGGTGTCCGGTGATCCCGGGGCCAACTATATGATAAGGTACTGATACTTGAATGGTTGAGGAGACAGTGAGAACGACGATCTGAAGCTCCGGAGTAATTTGCAAGATGTAAAACGGAATATTCAGGAGCAGAAAGAGGAGTGGGGGTGTGTAGATAGGGTGTACCTTTCCTAAGGCATCCTTTTAAATGAGGCGTTGAGGTAGCGGTTGTCCCATGATCTGGAGTAGTGGAGTGCTCCTCCACGTTCCAAAGTAATGAAAGACTAGAGGTGTGATGGAGAACGTGGTTAAGTCGTGGGGATGACCGTTCCCAGCTTCCTTCCCCCAGTCTGTGATGTTGCTAAGTGATATACGACGAAGACCAGGGGATGCGAAGGCCCTGTCTGGCAAAGCCAGGAGATACGAACCCGTGAGGTCCTGGCAAAGCCAGCAGGCGCGAAGCTCCCCTGATAACGACTTCGCGAGATGCGGTGGTATCGCGGTGTGTTTCCTTGGCTGCTGATGATGATGATGCGAGTGGCGATGCGCGAGGGGCATTTGCTTGGGTAGTGTACCACGGTGCCTCCTCCTAGAGGCGGAGTATGGGCAGGGTCCTGTAGTCCTCGTTTTGGCTCGAAGTCGACCGTTGGGCAATAGTCACTTTAACGGTAGGCCGAACGTTTCCTACCGTTAGTGATATCCGACACGCGGCTTGTTGGGATTAGTTCTCCGTTTGAGGTGACGTTTTGGCTTCGTCGGGATTGGGCCTATAAATAGCCGGCTTGTTCGCGGATCTCCGTTCTTTGCGTTCTAGCTCTCTTGCTCGAATCTACTCTGTGCTTTAGTATTCTGTTTGATTCTTCCGCTTTTTTGCTTGAATCTGATTTTTACGACGTGTGTCTGATCCCCTTTTGCTTCTGCATTGGCCTTCTTTCATCTTCGCAATTTCAGGTGAGAGCTCACTCTTTCGTTCCTTGCATGCAAGGTGTTCGACAAAATTTCCAATAGACTTTCTGTCTTCTCAGTCTTTCTGTTCTTTTTCTCCTAAAGTAATGGCTGCCAAAGAAGCTGCTCGCCCAGTCGTTCCCGCTGTGGACAAGACCGTCGTGAAGGTTGACAAGCTTCACCAGGATCTTGTCAAGGCCTTCTTTCCTATCGAGGAAGTTGTGGTGTACACGGCGCGGAGCGGGCCCAGTAAGGCGCTAAAGCTTCCTCAGACACCAAAGAATCTGGAGAGGGCCGCAATGTGCCTCTACACTGCCCAGAAATCTTCTAGGCTGAGGTTTCCTTTGCCCCCCTTGGTCATGGAGCTATGTACTCCGTAGGGTCTCCCACCGTCACAGCTTGGGCCCAACACATTCATCCATATCGCCGGCTTCATTGTGGCGTGTCGGTTGGCTGGGGTCGAGCCGTTCGCTGACGTCTTTCTGCGGTTCTACCGACTTGATCTGCGAACAGGGGGACAGTTCTTCCATGTTACCCCCCTTAGCGTTGGGGGGAACAACTCTATCTCTTTCGGTGTTCCTTTGAAGTCTCATCATGACTGGCACGGTAGTTTCTTTTTTGTTTGTCGGGACGAGTCCTAGGGGTTCCCAGTGGCGAGGACTTTAGAGGCTGTACAGAGCGTGGCTCCTAAGCTGGTTCTGTACACAAACGGGCTGAGGTGGCGAGAATACGTTCGCCTTCTGGGATGGCTAGATGATGTGCTGGAAATGAGGTCTTGCGATGACCTTTTTCCATTCTCCCTTGCGCAGCTGGACAAGGTGACTCTGAGGTGGGTTGGCATCAGCACGGGTTACTTGATGGACTCCAAGGTGCCTCCCTCTTATTAAGGTTGGGCACCCACGCATCGCGATGAGGTGGTGGATGCACTGCGTGCTGCCTTGCAGGGCCGAGAGGTATTCGCTGATTAGCCCTCTTGTAAATTCTTATGAAAACATGTACTGATCTTTGTAGTGTTCAGATGCTCCTGCTCGCCCTGACGAGGAGAAAGGGAAAAGGGGATCCATGCGCGCTGCGGTGTAGATTCACCTTGCTTGCGCTTACAAGCAGAATGCCCCTCCAGCTGCGGAGAAGGTGTTGGGTGCCATTGGGCCCCGTGAAGGAAAAGGCCAACCAGAAGTGCCTTGGCGCCACTCCAAGGCGCGGCGAAGAGGAAGAGTGTGGCTGACGATGTGGTGCAGTCCTGTGAAGGAAAGGCTCTTCGCGAGTCAGACCAGGCGAGGGCGAGAGGGCCCGACCAGGAAGCACTCTCTAGTGTGAGGGAAACTGTTGAGGGGGGATTTCTGAAGGTGTCCCTGGGGACGCTCCAGTGGCGGAAGCCGTTGGCCCTTCTATGAAGGTGGCAGCACCGGTTGAGGATGCCAGAATGGACGCCTTCATTTCTGGGCTGCTGGCGAGCCCTCCTAGGGCGGGCGGTGAGAGTGCTGCTGTGGCAACCTCTTCTCAGGTGGAGACTCACCCCCAGTTGGAGGTTCCCTCCCAGGTGAATGCATCCCCCCAGGCAGAGGCGTCTCCTCAGATTGAGGCTTCTCCTCAGGTGGGGGCACCCCCCCAAAGAAGATAACTTCAGCCGGCGATCTCCTGCTGGCTATGAGACGGAAGTCCAAGTCTGCAGTGAAAGCGAACAGTTCTGTTGGGGGCAAGGCGTCAGTAGCCCCCGCAGGGAGCGCGACACTTCAGCCGCCTCACCCTCAGCCAGAGTTGGGAAGTGATGCTGGGGGCTTTTCCCCAACAAGCAGCCAGGCTTCCCGAGGGGAAGGGGCTTTAGAGGGGGTACCCCTCAGCATTCCAGCCGCTGCTGGTAACGATGCCTTGGTAGCGAAGGCGATCCCAGAGAGGACAAGTTCCTGGGATGTGGTTCGCACTTCCCGCGAACCGTCTGGGAGTGGCGTTTGGGGAAGGCCACAGTGCCAGCAATCTTCTGGTGAGGCCATCCTTGCCTTGGATCCGGGCCCTTCGACAGGTGAGTTTCTTCCCCTGCTTGCATGTGTTCCAAGTTTTCTTCATTGTGCTAACAAGTTGTTTGATGCAGGGACGGAGTCTTCTAACCCGCGTGGTAGTATTCGCCAGAGCGTGGTGGACTTGGGCGCAGCGGCGACCGTACTTGAGGAGGCTGGAGTTTGGTCGCACTTCCTTAAGGGGAAACGCGTTGCTTCCCTGAAGACCCCAAAGTGGTCTGAGGACCCCGCCACACTGAAGTCCCTGAGGGAAGACCCTAGGACGAAGGTCTATAAGGAGGAGGACATGCCCCTGGAGGGGGCCTGGGACCCTGGGACCCTGCTTTCTTATTGAACAACAAGTCCTCCTTGTTGTTGGGGGGAGAGCTCACGCTGCTGTCTTGCTTGGAGGGGCTTCGCACCCTCTTTGACAGAGAGCTGATGGATCGAAGCCTGGACTCCCCAGTTGAGTCCATGAAGGAGGCTGCCAAGCACAACCTTCAGGTTGGGCATTCCCCTGCCCTCTGCTTTTTGTTTTCTGATTTCTGTACCTGACTCATCTTTATGTAGGCTGCCATCAATGAGTATGCTGGTCTCAGCTAGTGGCACAAGTTCCTAAGCTATGCGAACGCTAGGGACAATGCCCATATTGCTGAAATCGCCCGCCTGAAAAAGGAGGCAGAAGCTGCTCAAGCTGCCAAGGCTGAGGCTGAGAGGGCCAACAAGAGAGTGGCGGAGCTGGAGTCTTGGTGCACCGCTCTCACCAAGGAGAAGGCGGAGTCCTGCCTGGAGCATTTGCAGAGGGATGCTCTTCTGCAGAAGCTCAAGATTTGGTGTCCCCTTCGCGAGGTGGAGCTGGCGAGGAAAGAGGATGAGATCGCAGAGAAGAAAGCTGAGGTCGCTGTTTTGAAAACGACGCTTTCTTCCATGAAATCAGAGGCAGAGATCCGCCTGAAGGACGCTGCAGATAAATTTGCAGACGCAGAGCTTGGTAGGCTGGATGTTGCAAACCAGCATGCGACCTTGGGCTGGAGCTGTACCCTGGAGAGGATCCTGAACATGAATTGACTCACACGGTGAAGATCCATGAGAGGTGGCCGCACCTGAGGGAGAGGGTCGATGAGCTCAAGACCCAGGGCGAAGTCGCAGAGCAAGGGTACGAGGAAGGTTGGTTGCGATGCCGCTTTCAACTGGAGCAGCTGCACCCTAGGTTGAACCTAGATGCCTTGGATGCCTCCAAGACTGATGATCCCGCGGCGAGTACCTTGCTAAACTGGGGCGGGCAAGGGAAGAAGATGGGTGCTGGATGGCATGCCATGCTAGAATAGGAAGGGGTTTTGGGTCATATGTTTGACCCCCCTTTAGTTAGGCCGGCCCTTAAGCCGTTGTAGTCTTGTATCTGCAAAGAATGTACAGTTTCAACAATATAAATGAACAAACCAGTTTACCTTAGTCCTTGACTGTTCGCGTTTTCCCTTTGTTCCTGCGATAGCCTTTTTTGGCGATTTACTAGGCTAAGTTAAATCTGTTTGGATTTGCTTCGCTGGGTCCCAAAGATTAGAGGGATTTCTTGTGGTTCGCGAGGGCGAGACCATCAAGGACCTCAGTGTGAAGGCTGGTTTCCAACATGGGGATGCAACCACCAAAGGTCAGTTTGAGGGATTGCTTGTGGTTCGCGAGGGCGAGACCATCAAGGACCTCAGTGTGAAGGCTGGTTTCCAGCATGGGGATCCAGTTGGGGATCGCATCGCGTGGCCCCAAAGATCAGTGATGGATTTGATAGTTTACATGGGTGAAACCATCAGAAGCCTCTGTGAAGCCGTTTCGAGCTTGGGGATCTATTGGGATTCGCTTCGCGGGGTCCCAAAGATCTGTTCCACAAGATTCACGTCGGCGATGCTTTGGGTAGTGTACGCATGTTTGCGTGTATGGTCGACCTGACAAAGTCTAATGCCGTCACCTTAATAGGCTAGGCTTTTAGTCGTTTTGACCGGTCGGGTGCAGAAGGCGTTTGGGCTATTGTCGATGAGATTACTCTGCAATAGTGTTAAGTGGAGAAGCGTTTCATTCATTCCAACCAAGGGATTACCATGATTTACACATAGTATGGACGAAGGTCATTTGCGTGGAAGTTGCGAGCGAGTGGTTTCCCATCCTGGTCCTGCAACTCGTACACGCCCGGCCGGACTTACTTGTGGATGATGTATGGGCCGTCCCAGTTGGGTCGCAGGACACCATATTTGGGGTCTTGAGCTGTGAGGACGGATCTGAGTAGCACGAGGCCCCCTGGCTTGAGTGCCTTGGGCTTGACTTTGGCGTCATGTTGCATGTTGAGACGCTGTTTGAGTGCGAACAGGCGAAGGCATGCCCCTTCGCGCAGTTCCTCGAGCAGGTCTAGCTTGGCGCGAAGTCCTCGAGTGTTGTCCTCATCATTGAAGTTAATCATCCTTATTGTTGGGAAGCCTACCTAAATGGGGAGGAGTGTATCAGTGCCATAGACTAGGGAGAACGGTGTCTCGCCTGTTGGCATTCTTGTTGATGTCCTATAATCCCATAGAACGCTTGGGAGCTCATCCACCCACCGCCTCTTTGCGCCAGTCAGGCGCTTCTTGAGTCCCTCTTTGGTTGTTCGGTTGGAGACCTCGACCTGGCCGTTGGACTGGGGGTGTGCTATTGGGGCATACAGCATGCGAATCTTGATGTCTTAGGCCCATTGCGGGACGCTGTGGCTAGTGAACTGGCTCCCACTGTCTGTGATGATGGCGCGGGGGTGCCATATCGACAGACAATGTTTTTCCACAGCAACTTGATGATCCTGGAAGATGTTATCTTCACCAAGGGTTCGACTTCAATCCACTTTGTGAAATAATCCACGGCGACAACACAGAACCTGTATTGACCTGTCGCCTTTGGCAATGGTCCGATGAGGTCGAGACCCCAAAGGGCGAAGGGTACAGGGCTTGTGAGTGCGGGAGATTCCGTGGATGGAAGGTGTTCGCCGCGTGAGTTGATCTGGCATTGATGGCACATTCTGACAAGTGAGGATGCATCTTTCTTCAAGGTAAGCCAGTAGTATCCCTGGCGGATGGCTTTGTGTGCAAGTGCCTCAGCCGCAATGTGGGCACCATAGCTGCCCTGGTGGATTGTTTCCAATACATTGAGTCCCTCCTTGGCGGTGAGGTAACGTTGGAGGGGTGAGGAGAATCCATGATGCCACAGTAGCCCGTTTATGAGGACGAATCTTGTTACTCGAGTGCGGGTGCGTGGATCTATGGAGGTCCCCTTGAGTTAGGCGATGATGGGGATTCGCCAGTCATCCGGATCTTCTGCTTCTAGTGAGCCAATGTCTACAGCTCCGTCAATAGATGGTCGAGCCGGAGTTTCCAATGTGGAGGGTGTTTTCCCCTTGGAGAGCATATCTGCGATGGTGTTCTCAGAACGAGGGATATGGATGAAGACTACCTCCTCGAAGTTCGCTCGCAGGGTGTTGACAAGTTTGAGGTACTTGATCAGAGTGGCGTCTTTGCACTCTGAGCATCCTGTGCCAGTGTATGACCGGTTGGGATATCTGTTACGGTCACCCCGAACGGGTTGTGACCCGGGTGACCCAGGGCTCCGGTTTTGGCCTGCAGGTCACGTTTTTTGTCGGTCAGAGGACCCCGAGACTTATCTGAGCATTATTTCTGGGAATCCTTCGGGTTTTGAGGTCGTGTGGGTCCCCCGGACATTTTCGCCGAAAATATTTTTCCGGGGCCGGGACTTGTCTCGGGATGTACAGCGGGCTCGGTAGCGCTCCCGGGACCTCGGAATGAGAAACCGTTTGCATATTTGGAATCGTGGGAACGTCCCGGATCTTTTTACGGAGTATATTTTTTGGGGCGGGACGTTCGGTCCCGGGCGACTCCCGGGGCTCGGGACGGGAATCCCGGGGCTCGGGATGGAAATTTTCCGACGGCTTGGGTGTAAGGTATGTTATATTTTAAGACGGATTTTATGGTAATATTTGTGGAATTTTGGCATGATGGGATTTGGATTTGGGTTAGCACGTCGGGATTTACTCGATTTCAGTGGGCCCGGTAGGACACTCTGGGTTGGTAATTAGACATGTGAAAGATGTTTTGTGTATGATATGAGGTTCCGAGGGTTGTGTTCAGTTTTCGTTGTAATTGGAGGTTGGAAACTGCGGTTGGGCTAAATTGCAACTTTTTGGGAAAGTTTAAGGACTAAGTTGCAATTAACCCAAAAGTTGGCAATGTTTGGACAAAAGGGAAGGCTGAAGTCGGCTGGGCAAAAGTAAAATAGGACACTTGTCCTAATATAACTAAAGATGGGAAAGAAAATAAAAATGAAGGAAGTATAAAAGGAAAAGAATTGAAATGAAATTTCATTTTTCATCTTCTTCTTCTTCTTCCTCCTTCCCTTATGCCGCCATGTCCACCCTCCTTCAAGCTTTTTGGTGTTCATCATTTTTTGACAAGGAATCATCAAGGTTTTGGGTTCCAAAAATGGTAAGCTTCCTCCTTTCATCTCTTTTCAAGATTGGAAGCTTGATTTGGTTGGAAAAAGAGGAAGAAAATGGATTTAGGATTTGTTCTTTGCTACTAGTTTGGATGATCCTCTTGCTCCCATCTTTTAGTATGTTGTTCTTGGGGTAGAGAGGAGTGAGAATCATGGTTTGGATTTTGGAAAAACTTCATGGATGGGGAAACATAATTTGGCGAAATTGGGGTTGTTTTCTAAAGTTGGCCATTTGTTGTGTTTTTGAATCATGTTTTGGATAGGTGGTTCCTAGCATGATTCTAAGGCATTGTGTGGTTTTAATTTGATGGAAAATAGGTTGTGTGGAAAAGCCCCAAATTGGGTGAATAGTATAATTAGGGTTCATGTATGATTTTGGGTGATTAAGGTGTAATTGGATGGTAATCATGCTTAAGATGTGTAATTGGTGGTTAAGGTATGTAATTGGAACCTTAATTGGATTGAATTGGGAATTTGGTAAAAATTGGTGAAAAGGCCGAAATTTAAAGGAGGGATTTTGGATGTGTTTGGGTGTTGTTTGGATTGAGTTGGATAGTGAAATGGTATCGGGGTTGGAATTAGATGCGTAACGACGTTCGAAACGTCGATTTCGGGTAATGGGAGAAAAAGTTACCTTTGTGCGGGGTTGCGGGTAAAATGTCTGGAATCTGGGATTTAATGGCTTGGATGTGTTTGTGGGTGTATGAATAAGGATGTTCTAGCTCGGTTCGTAAAACCGAGCTTTCTGTGGATTTGTGCGGAAAAGTGCGGGATTGTGCGGTTTTGGTTTCTGGGGGGTTATTTTGGTGAGTTCTGACTTGTTTGTGGTTGTTCAGTGTGTTTCTGCGTTGGTGGAGCAGTATGGGACCATAAAAGTCAAGTTTTCACTTTTCGGGCCGGGAGTCGGGATTTCCCGGGAGTTGTGCTGCGAGGCAGTATTTTCGAGGTAAGGGTTCAACTTCTCTAGTTATGCATTCTGGAATGGGACATTATGTATACCGGGTTTAGTTGAGGCGTGTTCCAGGTTGAGGACGGTGGTTCGATGATCCCTGGACCAGTCACATGGTAAGATACAAGTTTGTAGTATGTTCTACTTCAAGGCCCGGATGGTCTTGGAGGCCACGGGTTTATGTTACGCTACGTATATCCGCACTAGGTGCCGATATTCTTATGCATACCTTTTGGTATACATTTACATTTTGTTACATTTTGCATATATTATTATTACATGATTACATTTTATTGCATCCGCGATGCATGCCGATACTTCTATATATTTTGTGTTTAGCCATGAGTTGTTCTCGGATGCATGGCGATGCCGACGCATGGCGATGCCGGTTGGACCGGGGAAGATCTAGCCATGGTCGCCATGGTCCGTGACATACGGGGTTTGCTGGATGTATGGCGGTGCCGACGCATGGCGATGTCGGTTGGACCGGGGAAGATCTAGCCATGGTCGGGGAAGATCTAGCCATGGTCCGTGACATACGTGGTTTGGTACTTCCCTACGGGGTTTTGTGGTATTTTGGTTATATATATATACTTGTGCTTGGGTTGTTCTGTTTTGCAGGTTCGGTTCAGCAGCACTTGTACAAACTGTATCTTACCTCAGCCCTTACTGGGTCCTCCCGAGGACTCACCCCTTTCTGTTTACCACCTTTCAGGTCGGTCTGACAAGCAGCCGGCGGACTAGAGGTCCGCGGTGCTTTCTGTTTTGGATTTCAGGTATTGATGGTTCCATTGTGGAACTTCTGTTCTGTTCTGTTTGTTCTGTTCGGGTTAAGGGGTGGTCCCGGTAGAGGTTTCTGATTGGTGTATCTGTTTTCAGTTCTGTTGGATATTGAGGTTGACTAACTCTCGTTTCTCTCTTTGGTTGTGGTTTAGCAGCAGCAGCAGTACTACGTGCGGGAATCGTCTGAGCGAGAGGTTTCCGGATTCCGCACCTAGGTATTCTAGGGTGTTCTTTGATGGCTCTGTAGTTGTAGCTGCATGCACGTAAATCAGTTCATGAAGTTTGTATATGGTGAATGTTATGGAATATGTTCTGATTCTATATCTGTCTTCTGAGTCGAGGGCGGAGCCCCGACTTGCTTATATTGGTTATATGTATGAAATGGTTTCGGTGATCTGGTTCGTGAGTAATGAAAGGTATTCCATGAACTGAATGTTGGTTTGTTAAGTTGTCTTGTATAATTGCCATGTATGTGTTATGTAGGTTGTAGGTCGTAGTACGACCATTCTGTTTTTGCAGGCCGGGTTGTGGGACCATTGCACATAGCGGGTTTCGGTAGTACCGTTAAAGCGCTTTCCGCCGTAGCTTCCGCTTCCCAACGTCGCGGCCGGCTCCGCCTCCGCAACCGGGCGGGGTGGTCGTGACAACCGGTCTCTGAAGGATCTCCTTGATTGGGAGGTCCGTTCGTACTGTGATGGTGTGTCCTTGGAAGTACGGCTTTAGCTTCCTAGCTGCATATACTAGTGACAAGATATTTTTTTGTAAAGGAGGATACCTTGTCTCTGCTGATTGTAAGATTTGGCTGGTGTAGTAGACCGGCCACTGATTGACACCTTCTTCCTTGATGAGAACCGACGCCACACTGTTACTCGTTGTGGAGAGATACAGAACAAGGTCATCGCCAGGCCTAGGGCACTTGAGGGTGGACAGCTCCTGCAGGTGCTGTTTGATGTTGTTGTATGCCGCCTGGCAGTCCTCCGTCCACTTGCAGGCTTTCTTCTTCCGGATTTGGTTGAAGAAAGGCTTGCAACTGTCACTGAGCTTTGATATAAACCGCCCCAAGGCGATTAACCTTCCTGTTAGTTGCTGGACGTCATTTAGGCCTCTTGGGATGCGAAGGCTGGCGATGGCCTCTATGTTTTTGGGATTGGCGCGAATCCCTCCTCTTGAGACTTGGTAACCAAGAAACTTCCCTTCGCCAATGCCAAAGATGCACTTCTTTGGGTTCAGGCGCATGTTGTATGTGCGGAAGTTGGCGAAGGTCTCTTTTAGGTCCTCCAGGTGTTTGGCGGTGGCTTTGCTTTTCACCACTATGTCGTCAACATATGCCTTAAGATTTCTCCCAATTTGGTTTGCAAACACCCTGTTCACCAACCTTTGAAAAGTCGCCCCTGCATTCCTCAAGCAAAAGGCATGCGAATGTAGTGGTATACCGCTTCGCCGGTTGTGAATGCGGTTTTCATGGCATCCTCAGGATCCATGAAGATTTGATGGTAGCCGTTGTACGCATCAAGGAAAGAAAGTACCGGGTATCACACAGTTGAGTCCACCAGTTGGTCAATGGGAGGTAAGGGGTATGGATCTCTAGGGCAGGCCCTGTTGACCCCCTTGTAGTACACATACAAGCGTCATTCTCCATTTTCCTTGTCAGCTAGCACAATGTTAGCGACCCACTCAGAGTAATGAACTTCCTTAATTATATTAGCTTCAAGCAACTTCTACACCTCAGTGCGTACAAACTCTTTTCGGTCTGGGGCCATGCCCCTTGTTCTCTGCCTAACAGGCTTAAAGCCAGGGAGTACATTGAGTTTGTGGGAGATAACATAAGGATCTACGCCTGGGAGGTCAGCCGGGCTCCATGCGAAGACATCAATGTTTGCATGGAGGAGGTGAATGAGGGCTTCCTTGTCTTTCTCTGGGAAATCCTTCCCAATGCGGAATTCTTCCTTGGAGATATCTCGACCTCCTCAAAGTCACCAGATAGGTCTGGGGCCACTTCGCTCTCTAGCACAGGCTCCTCAGCCGGTTTCTTCCTCTTTGGCTCCATGCATTGAGGCAGCTGAGATGGGCCAGCGAGCGCGTTGACATAGTTTCCCCTTGCCACATTCTGGTTGACGTAGATGTAGGCATCACCAGCGGAGGTGTGGAACACTAGTGTTAGGGTGCGCACATCACAGTGAATGTGGAATTCAGTCTGTGTGGCGCGTCCAACGATGGCATTGTAAGGCGAGGGGAGGTCGAGGACAATGAAGTCCACGAAGCTGGAGTGGTAGACCTGCCTGTTATCCTTGGTGTTACCCACCATCATAAATGGGAGTGTGATTGCCCCAAAGGTTTGGATCCCTTCCCTTCCGATTCCAAAGGTTGCCCCTTTCACCGGCTTGATCTGAGACAGGGGTACCTTTGCCTCAACAAGTGTGTGCTTGTAGATGACGTTGGCATTAGCCCCCTGTATCCATGTAGATCCGGTCAATGTCCCACCCGGTGATGCGAGCTGTGATGATGAGTGGATCTGAGTGGGAATCGCCACAGAAGTCCCATCCCGGCGATGGATAAGACGACTAGCTATGTGGTCCAGCTGATAGATCTGCCTCATATATCGGCGCCTTGCAGCTACGCCCTCGCACTGAGTGATCACATTGATGTTACCTCTAGCAGGTGGGATCTCGTCAGCTCCCCCAAGGGCTCTATTCAGCCTGTGGTCACCCCGACCGCGATCCTCGCGATCGCCTTCGCGCTTGTACCCCTTGGGGGAACCTCTTTACGGGGAGGGGTTGCGAACAAGGAACTCGGTGAGTTTTCCTTGAGCTATCATTTCTGCCGGCATACGCTTGAGCTCCACGCATTCCTCGGTGTCGTGGCCCTTGTCGCGATGATAGCGGCAGTACTTGTTGTTTGGCCTCGTGACGCCCTTGGGAAGTGAGCGAGGCCATTTGGTGATTTCCCTCATTTGCTCCAGGGCATGGAAGATGTTTGTGCGGGAGTCTCTAAGTGGAGGAAGTGTTGGATATGTTCTATCCCTGTTGCCCTGTGGAGGTGGTTGCCTCCGCTGTCCATGTCCCCTGGAATCTGGCATGCGCGAGGGTTGCCCCTTCGCGTCAGTTGTTGAGCTCTTGAGGTAGGGGCTGGTGACCTCCTCAGTGTGCATGAACCTAGTTGTCCTGTCTAGGAACTGTTCCATGTTGCGAGGAGGGTTGGTGTGTATGTCGATGAAGAATAGGGAATCCCACTGGAGACCGTGTATGGCCGTCAGGAGATGAGTCTCCTCACCCAGGTTTAGAACCTGGATAGATTCTCCTCGGAACCGTTGAATGTAGTCCCTTAGGGACTCATCCTTCCTCTGTCGCACCTTAAGCAGGTGCCCTGTAGTCTTTGGCGGAGGCTTGGAGACGACAAAGTGGTTAGAGAAAACACGGGAGAGTTCCTCAAAGGAGTCGAATTGTTTACCGTGGAGGGTGGTGAACCAATTGGCGGCGGCTCCAGTGAGTGTAGAGCTGAAAGCCCTACAGATGGTGCTATTGTCAGCTCTAGCGATCGCCATCGCAGAGATGTAGCGCTGAAGGTGGATGTCAAGGTCAGAGAGACCGTTGTAGGAGTTCAGCTTGGGCTGGCGAAATTGCTCTGGCAGTGGAGCCTCCAGGACCCTCTGGGTGAAAGGCTGGGTCCAGAGGTGGTCCAATCCCAGGCTGGTGGAGTAAGGGGTGTTTACCCTTGCCTCCCTCTTCTCTATTTGCTCCAGGCGCCTGGCGATGGCTGCGAGTGCGGCGGAGTGAGCAGGATAAGGACGAGCCTCCTGCTGTGGCGGAGGAAGAGGAGGTTCCTGATGATTTAGCGGCGGTTGGTTTGCTTGGAAACCTCCTGCGGTCAGGACGCCGCGCAAATTTTGGACGACGGCCTCAGTAATCACCGCGAGGATCGTGGGATCGAGACCGGCCACTGGTGAGTTCTGAACGATGACATTGTGCGGCGCACCCACCATGCCGGCTGACTGGTTGTGGTTCGTCGAGAGGGCAACACACCCTAACCTCACGGCGGCATCTGCCCCCCCGGATGAACGATTTCTCTGAAGGGAAGGGCGTTGCGATCACCATGGGATGAGCTTTCACCGGTTGAGTGGATTGACGCCCCGTGGTTTGCAGTGACGGCGGGTGGATTCCCCCTCCCACGGCCATTTTTCCGACTTGCGCTTCTTGTGGTAGGCATGGCTTCTATTCTTCTGTGGTTTCTTCGTGGGATTGTTGATTGATTCCCACAGACGGCGCCAATCTGATAGCCTTGTTCCTTGACGGGACGGGCTTCCAGATACTTGAATGGTTGAGGAGATGGTGAGAACGACGATCTAAAGCTCTGGAGTAATCTGCAAGATGTAAAACGGAATGCTCATGAACAAAAAGAGGAGTAGGGGTGTGTAGATAGGGTGTACATTTCCCATGCCATCCTTTTATAGGAGGCGTTGAGGTAGCGGGTGTGATGGCGAAGGCCTTGTCTGGCGAATCCAGGAGATGCGAACCCGCGAGGTCCTTGCGAAGCCAGCAGGCGCGAAGCTCCCCTGATAACGCCTTTGCGAGATGTGGTGGTATCGTGGTGTGTTTCCTTGACTGCTGATGATGATGACGCGAGTGACGATGCGTGAAGGGCATTTGCTTGGGTAGTGTACGAGGTACAGGTGTGCTGGTTCAAGGCCCGGGATGGTCTCTGAGACATCGGGTTCTTCAGTATTCTATTTCTGCATTCAGTTATGATATTTTATGTATACCTTACAATATACTCTGTCTGTTGTAGAACCTGCGGTATACTCTGCCTGTGACCCTACGACAGTTGAGGATCTCGACCCCGGCTGGTACTATGCCTCTGTCAGCTTCGGCTTCTGACCTCTTGAAGAGGGATGTCGTTATGTCTGTATGTCACAGCCACCCGCCCGGTTGCGGAGGCGAGGCCGGCCGCGACGTTCGGAACCCAATAGCTACGGCGGGAAGCGTGGAAACGGTACTACATCTCGCAACCTGCAACATCCATATACGGCAAATATACAAACACGCAGTTCATGGGAAATCATGCATAACAACAGAACACAGAGTCACAACCCATTTCATATCAGAACCAGTATATACAATATAGGCAAGTCGGGGCTCCGCCCTCGACTCAGAAGACAGTTCAAAATCAGCAGATATCCAGAACATATATCATATACAGACTCATGATCCACTATACATGCATGCAATTACAGCTACATAGCCATCAAAAACTAAGGCCTAAATATACCTAGTGCGGAATCGGAGAACTGCTCTCTCCCAAGAGGTTTCCGAATGCGGTACTGCTGCTGCTGCTACTGCCAACCAAAACCAAAGAGAGAGAAGAGAGTTAGTCAACTGTAAACCGTCCAAATCAAGTATGAAATACCAACCCAAGCCTCAACCGAGACTACCCCTTAACCAAAACCAACCAAAGTTCCAAAATGGAATGGTAAATACCTGAAAGCCCAAAAACAACCAAAGCACCGCGGAAATCTACTCCGCCGGCTGCTTATCCGGTCGGCCTGAAAGGTGGTAAACAAATAAGGGGTGAGTCCTCGGGAGGACCCAGTAAGGGCTGAGGTAAGATACAGTTCGTAACCATCCAAACCTGCAAAACAGAACAACCACAGGTATGCACATATATAATGATAAAATGACCGATGCAAGGGTAGTTCTTCCCCGGCCGAACCGGCGTACCCCCAGCGTCGGGTGAAATGGCGCATCTCGCGGTCCAACCGCCCAATCCAAAGCACGGTACCGGCTGGGGTCATGAGCCCCGTAAAATCCCAATGGTATACCGGCACTCCCGGTGCGGGTATACATACAGTGTCGGCACCCTCCAGTGCTGGACACACCAATAAACCATCGAGCACCCGAGGTCTCCAAGACCGTCCCGGGTCTCCCATTAAAACCACATTTAGTACAATGATATGATATGACGATATAAACCAAGATACTCGCACCTAGTGCGGAAATGCCAAACCAATACAACTCGTGGCCTCCAAGACCATCCGGCCCTGGAATAGACACGAACATGTACCTTACCATATAACAGGTCCCGGGATCACCGAACCACTGCCCTCAACTCGGGAACCCGCCTTACCTAAACCCGTATACACAATGTCTCATACCACTATGTATAACAAGAGAAGTTAAACCCTTACCTCGAAACACTGTCCCGCAGCACAACTCCCGGGAAATCCCGACTCCCGGCTCGAAAAGTGCAATCCGAACTCTGACGGTCCCACACTGCTCCACTAACGCAGAATTAAGCTGAACAACCACAAACCAAGTAAAAAACATCAAAATACACCCCTAGAACCAAACCCGCACAATCCCGCACTTTCCCGCAAAAATCCACAGAAAGCTCGGTTTTACGAACCGAGCTAGAACATCCTTAATTACACACCCACAAACACATTCCAACCTTTAAGCCCACATTCCAGACACTTTTCCCGGAAAACCCGCATAAACCTAACTTTTCCTACCATTGTCCGAAAATGATGTTTCAAACACCATTACGGACCTACTTCCATCCACAATACCAATTTACCATCCAATTTAATCAAAATACCACACCAGGATTGAAAAAGTTCCACTTGAACATTTCAGCCCTTAACCAATTTTTCACCACACTTCCAAATCAAACCATTCAAGCTTCCAATTAATCATACTAATCACCAATTTCACTTCCTAAGCATGCTTACTAACCAATTACACATAAATCAACCAAAATCAACCATGAACCCTAATCCACTATTCACTCAAATTGGGGCTTTTCTACTCAATCAATTTCCCTCCAAATTGAAACCATAGCAAGCCTTAGAATCATGCTAGGAACCACATATCAAGAGCATGATTCAAGAACACAACAAAACACCAAGTTTAGAATCAACCCTAATTTTCGCCAAATTATGTTTCTTCCTTCCATGATGTTTTTCCAAAATCTAACCATAGATTCTTACTTCTCTCCTTCCCAAGAACAACATACTTAAATTTGGAAGCAAGAGAATCATCCTAGATGGTAGTCATGAACAAACCCAATTTTCATAAATCCTTCTCTTTTTCCCACCATTTCTTGTTTCTAAGTTGAAAAGAGATGAAGGAAGGGAACTCACCACTTAAAGAATCCAACTTGTCACAGCCACCCCGCCCGGTTGCGGAGGCGGAGCCGGCCGCGACGTCGGAAACAGAATTACGGCGGAAAACGCGGCAATGAGCATCGAGCTCAAATACGAATAAACGCAGTATCGACTAGCAACCTACGTAACCCATACATGGCAAGTATACATGATAACTCGACAAAATACCAACCAAGCAGTTCATGGTATACCAAACATTGCTCATCGCAATAACCACCGAAACACTGAATTCATATCATAACAAATCCAATATAGGCAAGTCGGGGCTCCGCCCTCGAATCAGAAGGCATCAAAGGCAGAATATATTTCCGATCATATGGCATATACAAATTCATGATCTGACCTACATGCATGCGGCTACGGCTCTGAGCCATTAAACAAAATCCTATAAATATATACCTAAGTGCGGAATCGAAGCCTCTCGCTCAAGAATTCCCGCATGTGGTACCGCTTCCGCTACTGTAACCCAAATGTCGGGAAGCACCGCGGATCTCTATTCCGCTGGTTGCTTGTCGATCGCTCAAAGATGGTAAACAAATAAAAGGGTGAGTCCTCGAAAGGACCCGATGTAGGACTTAAGGTAAAAGTGCGGTTTGCCCACGTGGCAACAATCAACTCGCAAAACAGAATATCACAAAGATATGCATGTACATATAAACATAAAGTATAACGTAAATCAGAATCCAACACATATGCGGTCCAACCGCCGAGCGACCATGCGACAGCCCTCAGCGGAGGTCGAATATACTGGTCGAGCATGCAGATAGCACGGTACCGGGCCGGGGTCGCGAGCCCCAAACCGTAGTAGGTCACGAAATGCAAGTATCGGCACTCCCGGTGCGGATACACGCAGAATGTCGGCACCCCTTCAGTGCGGACACAGAACAGAAGTATCGGCACTCCCGGTGCGGATACGCATAACAGATCTAAGGAGCACCCGTGGCCTCTCTGACCATCCGGGTCTCGTCACAGAACAGAACATACAATAATAACAATAATACATAAATATAAACAGAAGTATCTTTACCTGTTAAACATATAAAGAAAAGAATAGGAACCCGGGCCTCTAAGGTCATACGGGCCTTGAACGAAACAAACAAACATTTTACCAATTAAGCCCTTACCTCGAAACGCCGCCCGCAGCCCAACACTCGGAAGATCCCGACTCCCGACCGAAATGCACAACTTGGCTCCTACGGGTCCGCGCTACTCCACCAACGCAGAATCAAGCTGTACAACCATAGTTGGATCAGAACATATCCAAACAAACCCCAGAAAACAATTTCCGCACAAACCCGCACTTTCCCGGAAAATTCCACAGAAAGCTTGGTTTTACGAACCGAGCTAAAACCTTGCTATTCCAACTCCCACAAACATATTCCAACCCTTAAACCCGCATTCCATACACTTTTCCCGGTAAACTCGTATAAAACTAACTTTCTTATTTCTAACCCGAAAATGGTATTTCAAACACCATAACGCACCTACTTCCACCCACATTACCAATTTAGCATCCAATTCAATCAACACACCCCACCAACATTGAAAAAGAATCACTTCAACAATTTGGTCCTTAACCAATTTTTCACCACACTTCCAATTCAATCCGTTCAAGCTTCCAATTAATCCCACTAATCACCAATTTCACTTCCTAACCAAACTTACTAACCAATTGCATCAAAACAACAAAACCCCTTTCCTAAACAATTCGGCCAAAAGAAGAATTCCTCACCCAACTTCCATTTCAATCCAAACAAAGTTCCATTAGCACTCTTTTATCACCAATTGCAATTATTAAACAAGATTACTAACCAATTGCTTCAAAATCAATAAAACCTCTTCACATTACAATTCGGCCCAAAGAGGGGTTTTCTACCCAACATGTTTTCCTTCAAATTGAAACCATAGATAGTCTTAGAATCATGCAAGGAACAACATACTAAGAGCATGATTCAAGAACACAAACACACACAATTTTAGAATTTTCCATTCAAATTTCAGCACCCTAGGTTTCCATCTTCCATGGAGTTTTTCTAAAATCTAACCATAGATTCTTACTCCTCTCAAGCCCAAGAACAACATACTAAAAGATGGGAGGGAGAGGATCACTCTAGCACATAGCCAAGAACAAATCAATTTTTCAAAAATCCTCTCTTTTCCAACATTTTCTTGTTTCCAAACTTGAAAGAGAAGAAGAAAGGAAGCTTACCAATCTTTTGGAGTAAACCCATGAAGTTTCAGCCAAGATTGCAGCACTTGGAGCTGCTGTGAACAGTGACAATGGCTGAAACGTTTTACGGAAGAAGAAGAGAAGGAAGAAGAAAGAAAGAAAATGAACTTATGTCCTTTAATGAAATAACAAAAACCCTTATATAATATCCTTTCTTTTCTCTTAAATAATAAAGGGACAAGTGTCCCAACCCAAAGGTTGCTGCCGCCTCAAGCCCATGCTCCAATTATTTATTTTGTTACCAAATACAATTTAACTCCCAATTTTTCCGAAAGTTCCAATTCTTTTTGCCCAAAAATAATTACCGGATTCCAAAATTAACGAAACTTGGACACAATCCTCAGAATATTATAACATTCACAGAACATTTTTCAAAAGTTCATTTGCCTTTCCGGAGTGTCCTACCGAGCTCGAACCCGAACCGTAACTCCGACGTGCGGCGTGACAACTCGAACCGAAATTCCGTCACTCCAAAATTCTATAAAAATTCCCATAAATTCCATCTTAAATTCAAACACAACTTACCCCAAAGCCGTCAGAAAATTTCCATCCCGAGCCCCGGGATTCCCGTCCCGAGCCTCGGGAGTCGCCCGGAACCGAACGTCCCGCCCCAAATATTAAACTCCCCAACCATCACCGGGACGTCTCCACGACTCCAAAACTACAAACGGCTTCCCAAACTGAGATCTCGAGAGTGCTACCGAGCCCGCTGTACGTCCCGAGGCGACCCCGACAACCCCCCGGCGCCAGAAAAATATTTTCGGCGGAAACGTCCGGGGGACTCACACGACCTCAAATACGGAAGGGTTCGCCAAAATGATACTCGGATAGGGCTCGGGAGCTGTCTGAACGCCGAGCGTGACCGCGCAGCTAAAGCCGGAGCCCGGGTCACCCGGCCGCAACCCGCTCGGGGTGACCGTAACATTCTCCCCCTTAGAACTCTTGGTCCTCCAAGAGTAGCCTGAACCATCTAAACAGCGTCGCCACCAACCGAATGTAAATATTCCCTTACTAAGAACAATCGGACCACCGTGCGGGTGCGGCGGGAGTGGTAGTTTAGACTACCATACTGAGCCTCACGGCGTCCCACCCTCCGGGTGCATCTTATTGCACCCGAGACAGCTTGCGGTATTTCTACCAGACAACCCCAGACAGTACCGAACATAAATCTAACCGATCCACAACAGGCTATCCTGGAAGGTACCACATAAAACAGAAACAGTTGGGGTGGAAAAACCAACCTAACAACTTACTCTGGAAACTCATAAAAACCGATATAACTGGGGTAACTCGTCCCGCCTATCAAATCTTACTGTCTCTCTGAACGGTGCTACCTCCACCAAATTCTATCAAATTCTATCACCAAACGCCGATTCAAGAGCCTACGGCGGCCGGTTCGTATAAGCGATGGTGCGATGCGTTAGCGGTTTTAATCCGCGCTGTAATAACTGATCTTTGCCGTAGACTCCCAAAAGCTCGGGTTCCAGCTTAACCCCATCGACGCGTCATCCAACAAGATGGTGTCGTACACCTCCTCCCGCATAACGCCTCAAACGGTATCATGCCAATCGTAGTCGAAAGCTGTTGTTGTACGAGAACCCTATCAACGCAACTGCTAGCCCCAAACTCCTCCAAAATCCAAAGTACAGATTCGCAACATATCCTCCAATATCAGAATCACCCACTCCGACTGCCCGTCCGTCTGTGGGTGATAAGCTGTACTCAGATGGAGTCGCGTGCCCGGTAGCTTCATGAAAAGCCCTCCGTAACCGTGCCGTGAAACGCGGATCATGGTCGATACAATGGAGTCTGGTGCTCCATGTAATCGCATACAATCTCACGATGTAAAGCCGGGCAAGCTTCTCCAGGGTCAGTGACCCGAATAAGCGAAAAGTGTGCGCACTTTATCAGCCGATCCACAAAAACCCGAGATAGCATCATGATGAAACCGTGTCGGGCGGTGCGGTCGAAAGTCCATCATAACATTACCCCACTTCCCGCATCGGAATGGGCAAAGTCTGCAGTGTCCTGCCGGTTCTGATGCTCACACCGCTCGAGTGTGCCCTCTCTAAAATATCATTCCAGAACTCCCGATCCTCCGGTACACGAGGCGGTCTCGAAGTATGGCAATCCTTGCCTATACCGAAACGCTCGGTAACACATAAACCCTTATCTTCCCCGGATAACTTCTTCAATACCAAATCTCTACCTTGCGCTTCGCGCATCCTATCAAGCCACTCGATGTATAATAAGTGTAATAACCCGGAGTACGCTCCCAGAGCTGCCACCTGTGCCAAAGGCACGTCAGATCACTCTCCTCAGATCGGTCACCAACATTTCCTCTCTTAATTAAGCCGGTATACTTCCTGCTCAGTGCATCGGCAACCGTGTTGCCCTTACCAGAGATGTACTCGACACAACAATCATAGTCCTTAATGTATTCGAGCCATCTATGCTGCCTCAAATTAATTCCTTTTTCGTAAACAGATATTTCAGACTCTTATGGTCGGTAAGAATCTGAAATTTATTACCAAACAGATATTGGTTCCAATGTTTCAGCGCATAAATTACTATAGCCAACTCCAGATCATGTGCCAACCAGTTCAGCTCATGCGGTCGCAGCTGCCTCGACCCACAAGCTACCACATTACACACCTGCACCAACACACCCCAAACTGGATGTGGAAGCATCCGAATAAATCACATACGGTAAGTTCGGATCTGGAAGAGTCAGAATCGGAGCGTTAGTCAACTGCCGTTTCAACTCCTGAAAATTCTGCTCACACTATCGGACCGGATAAATCGTTGACCCTTCTGGTCAATCTGCGTAGCGGAGATGCGAGAATAGAAAATCCCGGTACAAACCTCCGATAAAATCCTGCTAACCCTGAGGAGCTCTTGATCTCCGTGCCGTGGTAAGTTGTTTCCAATCCCGAACCGCCCTCACCTTCTCTGGATCCACAGACAGACCATGCTCGGATATAATGTGTCCCGAAAGGTGACTTCCCGAATCAAGAACTCACACTTTGAGAATTTAGCATAAAGCTGATATTCCCAAAGTGTCTGCAGATCTACCCTCAGATGCTCCCGATGCGAGTCCTCATCCCGAGAATATATCAGAATATCATCAATAAAACCACCGAAATGAGTCCAAATGCGGTCGGAACACCCGATGCATCGATCCATGATTGCCACGGAACATTGGTCAGCCCGAGCGGCATGACCGTAAACTCAAAGTATCCAAACCGGGTGCGAAAAGCAGTCTTAGGTATGTCCTCTACCTTCACCCTAAGCCGAAAATACCCAGATCAGAGATCAATCTTTGAGAAATCCCTCAAACCCCGAAGTTGATCAAAAGATCGTTAATCCTCGGTAACGGATACTTATTCTTCCCAATAAGAGCATTCAACCGTCTGTAATCGCATACAAAGTCGAGTGTCCCATCATTCTCCTTAACAAACAATACCGAGAGCACCCCACGCCGAAGTGCTCGGTCGGACGAAACTCTTTTCTTGTAATTCCTCCAGCTTACTTCTTCTACTCCTGCATCTCGAAATAGGCATCCGATAAGGAGGAATAGATATCGGAGCAATGCCGATTGCAGTGGATCTCAAACACAATTTCCGCGACCGAAACCCGGAAACCTTTCTTTTTCAACCTTACGGACCTCGAGAATCTGTCAATTCAAGCTGAATTAGCGACTTTACCAACCACACTACCAAACTACACCCCGACCCATAATCGAAAATCCGGCAATTTGGTAAAATTCCGATTTTCCGCAGAAACATCGAATTCAGAACCGATTCGAACATGCAAGAATTCACTTCAATAATCACAAATCAATCCACGAACACATCAAATTCAACAGAAATTCCCAACATAATCAGTCAAAAATTCGGCCAAAAGGTGAGTTCTCACCCGTGTTGTGTTTCCAACGATCCAACGTTATTTCCCTAATCCTTACCTACCCAACATCAACATATATGGACCACACAACGATCCAACGGTTCAATTCCGTCAAAACTCAGATCTAAGCCAAGAACACCAACTTTCCAATATTGCCAAATACTCAATGAATCGAACCATACCTCAGACAGACGTAGTACTCGAGTTCTTGATCAACTTCCCGATTGAACTCTCGGACCAAGAAGCAATCTAGAGCAAGCTTTGGAAGCTTGTAAAACACAACAATGGTGGCTTTAGAGAGAGGAAGAATTCGGCAGTGAAGAAGGAAGAGGAATACGTTTGCATTTTTGCAAGACTTGCCAAAACTTAAGTCTTGTAATAATAAGTCATGTGCTTTGCACATGACATCCTTTGAGATCATAGTGAATCATAATCACTAGAAATAACAAGAGACCAAGTCCAATACTTTCCACTAATCACATTTCGCCAAGTGTCACAAACTTGGCTCGCCCAGCCCGAAAACCGCCCAAAACCGTAATTTCGACCGAACATTTTTCTTCACGAAAAATGTAAATTATATCCCGACTCCGGATCTTCCTCAAAACGCAAATCTGAGTCCCGGGTCACTCCGAGCCGTTTCTCCGCCTGTAATCCCGAAAATCATCCGACGGCAACCCCGGCCCGAAAAATATTTTCCGCAGAAATGTCCGGTACCTCGCCGGGACACTAGAAATCGATATCGGGTCAATCGAACTCCGGTTCAGAATCTGAAGCAATCGGCCGAGTAGCCGTTAACCCCGGCCAACCGGCTCGAATAGCCTCCCTCCGGGAATTTGTCAATTCCTGCAAGCCAAGTCTCTACTACCTCCGGCCCTCCTCGGCCGCTGAACCTCGGGGGGGGGGATTCAAACTCTGAAACTTCTCCAAAAGTCCAACCTCGTCAGACTGGTGTCTCAGAAGTCTCAGATCTCCCCGTCGTTGATAGGACCGACGAGAAGTCTAGGTGTCGTAGTGACCACGCTCCTCGGAGTCACTCACTTACCAATTCCAAAGGCAGTAGCGAGCGGTGGCTAAAGTCTCGCTATCACCACCGATCAAAATGCCCTTACCGTGGCATAAACAGATTTTCCCCGCCATCTGCCGCCTGAACCGGCTAGGCTGGCGGTAATACCAAATCGAGAGGGGTCCCTACGGCGGCTAAGCCTCGGGGCGGTGAGTGTGGTTGTTCGGACCACAGGTCACGCCGAACCCGTATCCTATTCCACGGAGGTGTGGGATCCCGATCCCGCCCCTCCGGTACCAAATCACGCTATCAACGCGTGTTAACCATATCTCAAAATTTCAGACCAAACAGAATCCAGACAAAAGTCGGTCACTCCTAATCTCTACAGAAGCTAGCAGCAGTTTTCTAAGGCTCTGTAGTGTAATGCAATGCATGATGCAAGGATTCTTTTCAGAATCCCGAAACTAAATAATAATCCTTAACATAGAATCAGATCATGCTTATAATCACGGAATCACTTCATATAACACCCACACCTTCCATAATGCTCCAAAGAACCGCCACCGCTCCACACGCATTCCGAAATGGTTCAAATAAGGAGTTGATCAGGCTCCGTACCGAACCACTTCAGAATGAGGTGTAAACCAGTAGCTTGCCCTTCGAAGTCATTACTTGTAAAGCTTACCCATGAACTAGCATGACTTGCCTTCCACAACCCATACTTTAACTAACCATGCTTTACCTCTTGGGTCACTTCGACCCGACCTGCTCTGATACCAACTTGTCACACCACCGCCCGGTTGCGGAGGCGGAGCCGGCGCGACGTCGGAAGCAGGAATTACGGCGGAAAACGCGGCGGCGAGCATCGAGCTCAAATACGAGAATAAGCGAGTATCGACTAGCAACCTACGTAACCCATACATGGCAAGTATACATGATAACTCGACAAAATACCAACCAAGCAGTTCATGGTATACCAAACATTGCTCATCGCAATAACCACAGAAACACTGAATTCATATCATAACAAATCCAATATAGGCAAGTCGGGGCTCCGCCCTCGACTCAGAAGGCATCAAAGGCAGAATATATTTCCGATCATATGGCATATACAAATTCATGATCTGACCTACATGCATGCGGCTACGGCTCTGAGCCATTAAACAAAATCCTATAAATATATACCTAAGTGCGGAATCGAAGCCTCTCGCTCAAGAATTCCCGCACGTGAATACTTCTTCTTCTACGAGAACCCAAAATGTCAGGAAGCACCGCGGATCTCTATTCCGCTGGTTGCTTGTCAGACTGCCTGAAAGATGGTAAACAAATAAAAGGGTGAGTCCTCGAAAGGACCCAGTAAGGACTTAAGGTAAAAGTGCAGTTTGCCCACAGGGCAACAATCTGAACCTGCAAAACAGAATATCACAGCATATGCATGTACATATAAACATAAAGTATAACGTAAATCAGAATCCAACACATATGCGGTCCAACCGCCAGCGACCATGTAACGGCCCTCAGCGGAGGTCGAATATACGGTCGAGCAGAGCAGATAGCACGGTACCGGCTGGGGTCGCGAGCCCCAAACCTGTCGTAGGGTCACGAACGAAGTATCGGCACTCCGGTGCGGATACACGCAGAATGTCGGCACCCCTTGATGCGGACACGTAGGCAATGTCGGCACTCCCGGTGCGGATACGCATAACAGATCTAAGGAGCACCCGTGGCCTCTCTGACCATCCGGGTCTCGTCACAGAACAGAACATACAATAATAACAATAATACATAAATATAAACAGAAGTATCATTACCTGTTAAACATATACAGAACAGAATAGGAACCCGGGCCTCTAAGGTCATCCGGGCCTTGAACGGAACAAACAAACATTTTACCAATTAAGCCCTTACCTCAGAAACGCTGCCCCGCAGCCCAACACTCGGAAGATCCCGACTCCCGACCCGAAATGCACAACTTGGCTCCTACGGGTCCGCGCTACTCCACCAACGCAGAATCAAGCTGTACAACCATAGTTGGATCAGAACATATCCAAACAAACCCCAGAAAACAATTTCCGCACAAACCCGCACTTTCCCGGAAAATTCCACAGAAAGCTTGGTTTTACGGACTGAGCTAAAACCTTGCTATTCCAACTCCCACAAACATATTCCAACCCTTAAACCCGCATTCCAGACACTTTTCCCGGTAAACTCGTATAAAACTAACTTTCTTATTTCTAACCCGAAAATGGTATTTCAAACACCATAACGCACCTACTTCCACCCACATTACCAATTTAGCATCCAATTCAATCAACACACCCCACCAACATTGAAAAAGAATCACTTCAACAATTTGGTCCTTAACCAATTTTTCACCACACTTCCAATTCAATCCGTTCAAGCTTCCAATTAATCCCACTAATCACCAATTTCACTTCCTAACCAAACTTACTAACCAATTGCATCAAAACAACAAAACCCCTTTCCTAAACAATTCGGCCAAAAGAAGAATTCCTCACCCAACTTCCATTTCAATCCAAACAAAGTTCCATTAGCACTCTTTTATCACCAATTGCAATTATTAAACAAGATTACTAACCAATTGCTTCAAAATCAATAAAACCTCTTCACATTACAATTCGGCCCAAAGAGGGGTTTTCTACCCAACATGTTTTCCTTCAAATTGAAACCATAGATAGTCTTAGAATCATGCAAGGAACAACATACTAAGAGCATGATTCAAGAACACAAACACACACAATTTTAGAATTTTCCATTCAAATTTCAGCACCCTAGGTTTCCATCTTCCATGGAGTTTTTCTAAAATCTAACCATAGATTCTTACTCCTCTCAAGCCCAAGAACAACATACTAAAAGATGGGAGGAGAGGATCACTCTAGCACATAGCCAAGAACAAATCAATTTTTCAAAAATCCTCTCTTTTCCAACATTTTCTTGTTTCCAAACTTGAAAGAGAAGAAGAAAGGAAGCTTACCAATCTTTTGGAGCCTAAACCCATGAAGTTTCAGCCAAGATTGCAGCACTTGGAGCTGCTGTGAACAGTGACAATGGCTGAAACGTTTTCTGGAAGAAGAAGAGAAGGAAGAAGAAAGAAAAGAAAATGAACTTATGTCCTTTAATGAAATAACAAAAACCCTTATATAATATCCTTTCTTTTCTCTTAAATCATAAAGGGACAAGTGTCCCAACCCAAAGGTTGCTGCCGCCTCAAGCCCATGCTCCAATTATTTATTTTGTTACCAAATACAATTTAACTCCCAATTTTTCCGAAAGTTCCAATTCTTTTTGCCCAAAAATAATTACCGGATTCCAAAATTAGCGAAACTTGGACACAATCTTCAGAATATTATAACATTCACAGAACATTTTTCAGAAATTCATTTACCATTCCGAAGTGTCCTACCGAGCTCGCTGAACCCGAACCAGAACCCGACGTGCGAGCGTGACAACCTGAACCGAAATTCCGTCACTCCAAAATTCTATAAAAATTCCCATAAATTCCATCTTAAATTCAAACACAACTTACCCCAAAGCCGTCAGTAAATTTCCATCCGAGCCCCGGGATTCCCGTCCCGAGCCCCGGGAGTCGCCCGGAACCGAACGTCCCGCCCCAAATATTAAACTCCACAACCACCACCGGGACGTTTCCACGACTCCAAAACTACAAACGGCTTCCCAAACTGCCCGGCGCCAGAAAAATAATTTCGGCGGAAACGTCCGGGGGACCCACACGACCTCAAATATGGAAGGGTTCGCCAAAATGATACTCGGATAGGGCTCGGGAGCCGTCAACGCCGAAAACGTGACTCGCAGCTAAAACCGAGCTCCTGTCACCTTGGCCGCAACTCCGCCGGGTGACCGTAACACAATTCCTTGTTGATTTCTTGCCAAAAGTTGAACTCAAGAGGCCTTGATGAACAGTAATAATGGCGGATGAAAGTGGGAGGAAGAAGAAGAAGAAAAGTGAAGAATTGAAGAAAATTACCTATTTTCTTCCTTATATATTTTTCTTTCTTTATCTCCTCTTTTTTCATCTTTAATTAAAACAAGCCATGTGTCCCTTATCCTGCACCCTTCCAGCCGACTTCAGCCCTTGTCTCTTTCCCATTATTGTTGTTTTGTGGCCAAATTACAACTTTAGTCCCTAAATCCTCCCAAAAGTTACAGTTTTGGCCCAACCACAATTTCCGAACTCCAATTGAAACGAAACTTGGACACAATTCTCGGAATATCAGAACATTCATAAAACATGTTTCAAATATTTATTTACAATTCCAGAGTGTCCTACCGAGCTCGCTGAACCCGAACGAATCCCGGCGTGGCCGCATAACAACATGAACCACAACCCGTCACGACAAAATTCCACAAAAATAACCATATAATCCACCTTAAAATATAACATGACTTACCACAGAGCCGTGGAGAAATTCCATCCCGAGTCCGAGTCGCCGGGACCGAACGTCCGTCCCCAAAACAATATGCTCGTAAAAACCTCCGAGGCACTCCCACGATTCCAAATCCATAAACGGCTCCTCAATCTGAGGTCACGGGAGCGCTACCGAGCCCGGGCCAGACGTCCCGAGCCAACCCCGACAACCCCCCGACGCCGGAAAAATATTTTCGGCGGAAACGTCCGGGGGACCCACACGACCTCAAATATGAAAGGGTTCGCCAAATAATGCTCGGATAAGGCTCGGGAACCGTCTGAACGCCCAAAACCGTGACCCGCAGGCCAAAACCGGAGCCCCGGGTCACCCGGTCGCAACCCGCTCGGGGTGACCGTAACATCCTCCCCCCTTAGGACTCTTGGTCCTCCAAGAGGGGTATCAAACGCTGGTACTGCGCGACGTTGGAAACGGAAACTACGGCAGAAAGCGCGGCAACAGAGCATTTTGCTCAAAAGACGAAATAGTCAAGCAACGACTTGCAACCCACAAAACTCTTACATGGCAAGTATAGAAGATAACTCAACATTTACCAAACATGCAGTTCATGGAATACCATTCATTGATCATCGCAACAGAACACAGAAACACTGAACCCACAGAAACACTGAACCCATTTAAAGCATATCCAGTATAGGCAAGTCGGGGCTCCGCCCTCGACTCAGAATCAGATACAGAACCAACACATATTCCAGAATATACGTCATAAACAATATCATGATCCGAAATACATGCATGCAACTACACCTACAGAGCCACCAAAGCAAACCCTAGAATACCTAGGTGCGGAATCAAGAAAACCTCTCGCCCAGAAGATTCCCGCACTAGGTACTGCTGCTGCTACTAAAGCACAACCAAAGAGAGGAGAGTTAGTTAACCTTAAATCCAACCGAACTGAAATCAGATACACCAATCAGAAACCTCTACCAGGACCACCCCTTAACCCGAACAGAACAAAACAGAACAGAACGGAACGGAGGTTCCACAAGGGAACTACCAATACCTGAAAACCAAAACAACCAAAAGCACCGCGGATCCCTAGTCCGCAGGCTACTTGTCAGATCAACCTGAAAGGTGGTAAACAATAAGGGGTGAGTCCTCGGGAGGACCCAGTAAGGGCTGAGGTAACATACAGTTTGTACAAGAGCTGCCGAGCCGAACCTGCAAAACAGAACAAACACAAACAAACACATATACATATGCATGTATGCAAAGTCAGAGGTGAGCCGGAACCCATCACATGCGGTCCAACCGCTGACCCAAAACGACAGCCCTCTCTAAGAGGTCAGAATATACATAACAGAACAGTAATGCAATGTAAGCAAGCATGGTACCGGCCGGGGTCATGATCCCCAAACTGTCGTAGGTCACGAAGTATATCGGCCCCCAAAGGCGGATATACACGTAATGTCGGCACCCTCCGGTGCGGACACGTAACGTAACGCCGGCACCTCGGTGCGGACACGTAATGTAAGTATTGGCACTCCCGTGCGGATACGCAGTAATGTAACCAAGGAGCACCCGTGGCCTCTAAGACCATCCGGTCTCGTCACGTAATGTAACATATCGAATGCATATGCAAAATGTAACATAATACACCAAAACGTATAAGTATAAATATCGGATCCTAGCGCGGATATGCGTAATGTAATATAAACTCGTGGCCTCCAAGACCATCCGGCCTTGAAACAGAACAAACGTGCATCTTACCATATGACGGGTCTCGGGATCATCGAACCACCGCCCTCACCCGGAACCCGCCTCAACTAAACCCGATATACATGCAAATACTCCCAGAATGCATAACAAGAGAAGTTGAGCCCTTACCTCAGAAAAGCTGCCCCGCAGCACAAATCCCGGGAAATCCCAGCTCCCGGTCCGAAAAGTGAAACTTGACTTTTATGGTTCCAAACCACTCCACCAATGCCGAAACAAGCTGAACAACCACAAACCAATCAGAACTCACCAAATTAGACCCCCAGAACCAAACCCCGCACAATCCCGCACTTTTCCGCAAAACCCGCAGAAAGCTCGGTTTCACGAACCGAGCTAGAACATTGTTATTCATACGCCCACAAACATATTCCAACCTTTAAACCCCGCTTTCCAAACACTTTACCCGAAAACTCGCATAAAGGTGAATTTTGCTCCCATTGTCCGAAAACGACGTTTCAAACACCATTACGCACCTAAATCCATCCCCGATACCAATTTACCATCCAAATCATCCAAAACACAACACCAACATAGATAAAGTTTCATTCTAAGTTTCGGCCCTTCACCCATTTCTCACCAAGCCTCCCATTCAACTCATTCAAGGTTCCATTTACACACTTTAACCAGCAATTACACTTCTTAAGCAAGATTACTAACCAATTTCACCTTAAACACCAAAAAATCAACATAAACCCTAGCTTGCTCAATTCGGCCAAAGAGGGCTTTTCCACCCAACATGCTTTCCATCAAATTGAAACCATACAAAGCCTTAGAATCATGCTAGGAACAACATTTCCAAAGCATGATTCAAGAACACAACTCTACACCATTTTAGAAAATCACCCAATAATTCGGCATTTTAGGTTTCCACCATCCATGGTGTTCTTCCAAAATTTAAACCATGATTCTTACTCCTATCCAACCCAAGAAGAACATACTAAAAGATGGAAGCAAGAAGATCATCACAACTAGTAGCAAAGAACAAACACAAAAACGTTTCTAAACCCCACTTCCAACCCTTTTCATGCTTCAAACTTGCCAAATTCTTGAAGAGAAGAAGCTTACCTACGATTTGAGCCCAAAACCTTGATGTTTCCTTGCCAAAATGAAGAACACAAGAGAAGCTTCAATGAATAGTAACCATGGCTGATTTCACGTTGAAGGAAGGAAGAAGAAGAAGAAATGAAGAAATTTGTCTTTTCTTCCCCTTTTATACTTTCTTTTCTTTTCTTTTCTTATCCTTCCTTTTCCATCTCTTTTCAAAATAGGACAAGTGCCCCTTCTCACTTCTTCCCAGCCGACTTCACCTTCCTTTCTTTCCAAATAATGACTGATTTTGGGCTAATTACAAATTAGTCCCTTAACTTTCCCAAAAAGTTGAAATTTAGCCCAACCGTAGTTTTCAACCTCCAATTGGAACGGAAACTAAACACAAGCCTCAGAACATCATAACACATCCAAAACATGTTTCACATGTTCAATTACAAATCCAGAGTGTCCTACCATGCCCGCTGAAACCGAGCAAATCCCGATGTGCTAACCCGGGCCAAAAAATCACACCATGCCCAAAAATCCTCAAATATTACCATAAACTCCGTCTCAAAATATAACATACTTCACACCGAAGCCGTCGGAAAATTTCCAACCCGAGCCCCAGGATTCCCGTCCCGAGCCTTGGGAGTCGCCCGAAACCGAACGTCCCGCCCCAAAGGTTATACTCCATAAAACGATTTGGGACGTTCTCACGATTCGAAATATGCAAACGGTTTTCCAATACGAGGTCCCGGGAGCGCTACCGAGCCCGCTGTACGCGCCCGAGACAAGTCACGGCCCCCGAAAAATATTTTCGGCGAAAATGTCCGGGGGACCCACACGACCTCAAAACCCGAAGGATTCCCAGAAATAATACTCAGATAAGTCTCGGGAACTGTCTGATCGCCCAAAACCGTGACCCGCACGCCAAAACCGGAGCCCCGGGTCACCCGGGTCACAACCCACTCGGGGTGACCGTAACATTCTCCCTCCCTTAGAACTCTTGGTCCTCCAAGAGTAACCTGAACCATACGGGTGTCGCTACCAACCAGAATATATATACTTTCCTTTTACTCAGCATAATCGAACCACCGTTACTGGTGCGGCGAGAGTGGTAGTTTAGACTACCATCCAGAGCCTCTCAGCGGTGTCCCACCCTCCGGGGGCATCTTGTTGCACCCCGAGTCAGTTGCCGGTATTTCTACCTGACAACCCCAGACAGTATCAAATTATACTTAACAACCTTCAATATAAACCAACACAAAACATTAAACATTGCGAACATTCTGGAAAGTAAAGCTGATCTAAACACTCTCCTACCAACCCGTTACAAAAACTTACACAAACCGATAACCCTTATATTAACTCTCCCCCTTTCTACCAACTCTGACCGTTCCCTGAGTAGCTGCTACCTTGCTAAACCCTGTCACCAAACTCAAACCCCAGATCCCAAAGACATTTATTTACAACTAAAGTGGTGCGGTCATTCACGGTTTTCATCCGCGCCTGAATCATCATGATATTTGCTGTGGTCTCCTCAACAATCTGAATCATCCACTCTGATTTCCCATCGGGTTGGGAATGATGAACTGTACCCAGATGGAAGCACGTGCCCAAAACCCTCTGAAAAGTACTCCAGAACCGTTCAGTAAAATGCAGATCACGATCAGATACAATGGAGCCTGGTACTCCATGCAATCACACAATTTCCCTGCCTGTACTAAAATGCCGGTGGTAGCGCTCCATTGTCCTCTCCAGACAACTTCCTCAAACCCGGATCCTTCTCTTGTGCCTCACGCCCTCCATCCAGCCTCCCCGAAGGAGTGATCAAATTGTTGACACAGTGTACTCCCAAAACTCCCACGTGTGCCAAAGGTACCCCAAGTCATCCTCCCGGGTCCGATCTCCCGTGCTCCCTTATGTTCAGCTCCTTATCCCGCGTGCGAGGTCACCGCTACCAATCCTGTACAACCTTAATCCTCTCGGAATTCGTTGAAAACCCATGTTCACTGATAATGTGCTCCAGAAAAGCAGCCTTTCGAATCCAGAAGTCGCACTGAGAAACCTTAGTGTAAAACCAATGTTCCCAAAGCGCCTGCAGAATAACTCTTGGTTGTTCCTGATGCAAGCCTTCATCCCGAGAGTAAATCAGAAAATTCCCGATGAAAACTCCCCAAAAGAGTCCAAGTACAATCGGAACACCCGGTTCATCATGTCCATGAACGCTGCCGATGCGTTGATTAGTCCGAACGGCGCAACCGTATTCTCGTAGTGCCCAAATCGAGTAAACAAAGTAATCTTCGGTTTATCCTCCTTCTGAAATTCCTCCAACTGCTTGTCCAGCTCAACCATCTCCACTATCAGCATCCGATATGGAGGAGTAGAAATTCGAGTGGAATCGAATTGCAGACGAATCTCAAGCACGATTTCCCGCTCTGGTGGCATCCCGGGTAAATCCTCCGGAGATACTTGGTGGAAAATCCCGAACCACTGGAATCCTATCCAGCTCCAACCGAGTATCTGTATTAGCCAAATCGTAGTACTCCTCTGAATCCACTGTCGGAACCTGATCCCAAAACCTGCAGCTCCATGCTGCTCCTTACCACCTCTACCCCATTAGAACCCATGAGAGGTAACACCTCTCCAGAAACCGTAATACTACGGTTAGCACAGTCAATGTGCACGGAATTCTTGAACAGACCAACCATCCCAAAATAGTTAACTCTCTCTCTACCAAAAGCTAGCAGCAGTACTCTAAGGCTCTATAGTGTAATGCAATGCATGATGCAGAAATTCATCACAAAACCAAATACCAAACCTTAAACACATAATCAGATCATGCTTATAACACAGAATCACATCATATAACACCCAAAAACATAAAGGTACCCAGATTATGTCGGAAGCCCGCCCTCAGGCTCCGTGCCTTCCCAGTCCAAAATCTGCCCGGTGTGCCCTGAACCTTTCAGAGTGCTCCAAAGAACCGCCCGCTGCTCCACATCCATTCCGAAGTGGTTCAAATAAAGAGGTGGCCAGACTCCGTACCGAACCGCCCCAGAATAGTACACAAAACAACAGCCCGCACTTCGAAGTCATCTCTCACAAACCCTTATCCATGACTGCTCCAAAAGTCCACTCCTAGACTTGTATACTTGCCTCCACAAACCATACAGAAACTGATCATGCCTTACCTCTCGGGTCACACCGACCCAACCTGCTCTAATACCAACTTGTCACGACCACCCCGCCCGGTTGCGGAGGCGGAGCCGGCCGCGACGTCAGAAACGGAAACTACGGTAGAAAGCGCGGCAACGGAGCGTTTTGCTCAAAAGGCGAAATAGTCAAGCAACGACTTGCAACCCACAAAACTCTTACATGGCAAGTATACAAGATAACTCAACATTTACCAAACATGCAGTTCATGGGATACCATTCATTGATCATCGCAACAGAACACAGAAACACTGAACCCACAGAAACACTGACCCCATTTAAAGCATATCCAATATAGGCAAGTCGGGGCTCCGCCCTCGACTCAGAATCAGATACAGAACCAGCACATATTCCATAATATACGTCATAAACAATATCATGATCCGAAATACATGCATGCAACTACACCTACAGAGCCACCAAAGCAAACCCCAGAATACCTAGGTGCGGAATCAAGAAAACCTCTCGCCCAGAAGATTCCCGCACGAGGTACTGCTGCTGCTGCTAAAGCACAACCAAAGAGAGGAGAGTTAGTTAACCTTAAATCCAACAGAACTGAAATCAGATACACCAATTAGAAACCTCTACCGGGACCACCCCTTAACCCGAACAGAACAGAACGGAACGGAGGTTCCACAAGGGAACTACCAATACCTGAAAACCAAAACAATCAAAAGCACCGCGGATCCCTAGTCCGCAGGCTACTTGTCAGATCAACCTGAAAGGTGGTAAACAATAAGGGGTGAGTCCTTGGGAGGACCCAGTAAGGGCTGAGGTAAGATACAGTTTGTACAAGTGCTGCCGAGCCGAACCTGCAAAACAGAACAAACACAAACAAACATATATACATATGCATGTATGCAAAGTCAGAGGTGAGCCGGAACCCATCACATGCGGTCCAACCACTGACCCAAAACGACAGCCCTCTCTAAGAGGTCAGAATATACATAACAGAACAGAACAGAAGCACGGTACCGGCTGGGGTCATGATCCCCAAACTGTCGTAGGGTCACAGAAGTATATTGGCACCCCTAGTGCGGATATACAAAGAATGTCGGCACCCTCCAGTGCGGACACAGAACAGAACGTTGGCACCTCAGTGCGGACACAGAACAGAAGTATCGGCACTCCTGGTGCGGATACACAGAACAGAACCAAGGAGCACCCGTGGCCTCTAAGACCATCCGGGTCTCGTCACAGAACAGAACATATCAGAATGCATATGCAAAACAGAACAGAATATACCAAAAACGTATAAGTATAAATATCGGCGCCTAGCGCGGATATGCAGAACAGAATATAAACCCGTGGCCTCCAAGACCATCCGGGTCTTGAAACAGAACAAACGTGCATCTTACCATATGACAGGTCTCGGGATCACCGAACCACCGCCCTCACCCGGAACCCGCCTCAACTAAACCCGATATACATGCAAATACTCCTAGAATGCATAACGAGAGAAGTTGAGCCCTTACCTCAAAAAAACCACTCCACCAATGCTGAAACAAGCTGAACAACCACAAACCAATCAGAACTCACCAAATTAGACCCCCAGAACCAAACCCGCACAATCCCGCACTTTTCCGCAAAAAACCCGCAGAAAGCTCGGTTTCACGAACCGAGCTAGAACATTGTTAGTCATACACCCACAAACATATTCCAACCTTTAAACCCCGCTTTCCAGACACTTTACCCGAAAACCCGCATAAAGGTGAATTTTGCTCCCATTGTCCGAAAACGACGTTTCAAACACCATTACGCACCAAAATCCATCCCCGATACCAATTTATCATATAAATCATCCAAAACACAACACCAACATAGATAAAGTTTCATTCTAAGTTTCGGCCCTTCACCCATTTCTCACCAAGCCTCCCATTCAACCCATTCAAGGTTCCATTTACACACTTTAACCACCAATTACACTTCTTAAGCAAGATTACTAACCAATTTCACCTTAAACACCAAAAATCAACATAAACCCTAGCTTGCTCAATTCGGCCAAAGAGGGCTTTTCCACCCAACATGCTTTCCATCAAATTGAAACCATACAAAGCCTTAGAATCATGCTAGGAACAACATTTCCAAAACATGATTCAAGAACACAACTCTACACCATTTTAGAAAATCACCCAATAATTCGGCATTTTAGGTTTCCACCATCCATGGTGTTCATCCAAAATTTAAACCATGATTCTTACTCCTCTCCAACATAAGAAGAACATACTAAAAGTTGGAAGCAAGAAGATCATCACAACTAGTAGCAAAGAACAAACACAAAAACGTTTCTAAACCCCACTTCCAACTCTTTTCATGCTTCAAACTTGCCAAATTCTTGAAGAGAAGAAGCTTACCTACGATTTGAGCCCAAAACCTTGATGTTTCCTTGCCAAAATGAAGAACACAAGAGAAGCTTCAATGAATAGTAACCATAGCTGATTTCACGTTGAAGGAAGGAAGAAGAAGAAGAAGAAGAAATGAAGAAATTTGTCTTTTCTTCCCCCTTTATACTTTCTTTTCTTTTCTTTTCTTTTCTTTTTCTTCCTTTTCCATCTCTTTTCAAAATAGGACAAGTGTCCCTTCTCACTTCTTCCCAGCCGACTTCACCTTCCTTTCTTTCCAAATAATGACTGATTTTGGGTTAATTACAAATTAGTCCCTCAACTTTCCCAAAAAGTTGAAATTTAACCCAACCGCAGTTTTCAACCTCTAATTGGAACGGAAACTGAACACAAGCCTCAGAACATCATAACACATCCAAAACATGTTTCACATGTTCAATTACAAATCCAGAGTGTCCTACCGTGCCCGCTGAACTCGAGCAAATCCCGACGTGCTAACCCGGGCCAAATAATCACACCATGCCCAAAATTCTCAAATATTACCAAAAAATCCATCTCAAAATATAACATACTTCACACCGAAGCCGTCGGAAAATTTCCATCCCGTAACCGAACGTCCCGTCCCAAAACTTTTACTCCATAAAACGATTCGGGACGTTCTCACGATTCCAAATATGCAAACGGTTTTCCATTCCGAGGTCCCGGGAGCGCTACCGAACTCGCTGTACGGCCCGAGAAAAGTCCCGGCCCCCGAAAATGTCCGGGGGACCCACACGACCTCAAAACCCGAAGGATTCCCAGAAATAATACTCAGATAAGTCCCGGGAACTGTCTGACCTCCCAAAACCGTGACCCGCAGGCCGAAACCGGAGCCCCAGGTCACCCGGGTCACAACCCGCTCGGGGTGACCGTAACAAGTGATATCAGATAGAAAACCTTCACGTTTCTTCTCTCTGCCATCGCTGATGCTTAAAGGAGCCAAAGGGGGATCTCTCAATTTCTCACCAAAATCTTGAAGGTCAGTTGGTTAAATCGATCCTTAGGAGAAATAATTAACTCCTTATAAATCAGTTTTTGTGATTGTAGCTCCGGTTGGAAACCGTGAACGTTTGAAATTTGGGTAAATTTGTGATACTTTTGTCGGTGGTTATTTTGGGTTCTAAGCATTGTTTGGGTATTCAGCTGCCATTTTGTCTTAAGGAGGAGTACGAGAAAACTGACGGAGTACTGCCGAATTCACGTCTGAACCGTTTGGAAAAGTGGAAAAGTGGAAAGGTTCTTGTGCAGGTGTGAAAGCTCACGATTATTCAGAATTTCTGAAAACCTTATCCTATACCTGACCCTTACTAAGTTCTCAACGAGGACTCACCCTTAAATATGTTTACCTTTTCAGGTTCATCTGATAAGAAACCCGAAGAGTAGATCTCTCCGGTGTTTACTTGTGTTTTGGTTTCAGGTATTACTATGTTTGAGTTTGTCTTCTGAGTTTGTAAGGGTGGTCTCGATTGAGATTTCTGCTCAGTTGCACAGTCCGACAATTATTGAGCACATTATGAGTTTACTGATGGTTTTGTTTTCTGTTATCTGTCTAGCAGCAGCGGGTGTCTTACGTGGAGTTTTGTTTCAAGGATCTTGTTGCACCAGATCCCTCCACGTGTGTATGCACTTTGAAAACTAGGTTTTGGGCTCTGTACATGTAAACAAATGCATGCGTGTTTATATGTTGCATCACATATGTATATATAAGGATTGCTCGTATTCTGTTGTATTTTGGAGGCTGCGTAGCAGGGGCGTGAGCTTGCCCATTTTAGTGGGAGCAAGGCACGTCTTGTTACATATGTGTATATGTGTGGTTTTGTTCAGATGATCTCTTATGCTTGCGTGGCAAGTTAGTAATATCAGTAGATAGAAAAGTATGGATCATGTGATTAAGTTTGATGCATATGTTCTGGTGATGGATGTGAGTGAATTTTGCACTATCCATGTTGTAGGAGTGTATTTTGTTGAAGTCGTTTCAGGTTTGGAATTTCTTGGTTTCTCTGTCAAACTTAGGGTCAGACCATTCCGACCTTCCTACTACGTTCTGACACACCCCTCTCAAATCAACAAATTTTCAAACAAATGGGCTTGAACAACCACACCAAGGGGACTTCGTTTATTGTTTCCCAAGTCCGGTTCCCGCATTACGCCACCTGGCGTTCTGCATCATGTGAGCTTCCGCAGAGGGGGGTAACAGTAACAAGGTGGTATCAGAGCATGTTTATTTAGGTACGAGGATCAAGCAGGGGTTGTGTTCTGAGCTTTGTCTAGTCCACACCTGGACTTCTGTTCTGTGTACGAGTTTGATAGGGCGAGTCCACTGTTTTGCTACCAAATTCCAGGGGTGTTCGGTAAGGGGTCTGGCCACCCCCTTACTTGAACAATTTTGGAAGGGGTGTCTGAGCAGGGGGTTGTCCTTCGAAACGTACTGTACAGGATCGAATCAGGATATCAGGGAAGGTTGGAGTTCAGAGTGAAATCTTCTGATATGTTTCCTATAATGATAAGTTTCATTGTTCCATGAATACATATAAATGTGGGTGTGTCTGATATGCATATGTGATTCTGAGATTAGGTACTATGTGTCATGCATTGCATTTACATTACAGAGCCTATAGAAATACCGCTGCTAGCTTCTGTTAGATACTTAACCGTTTTGTATGTGCTCTCTGTATATGTGAATTTACGGCAACCATGGTTAATACTCACCGCTAGAGAGAAAGAGATCAGGAGGAGCGGGACAAAGATCCCGACCCTCTAAGAAATGTCAGGCAACAACAGGATTCAGCGCAGCAACAACACCCTCAGCAACAACAACAGGCTCCTCCCGACTTTGCACAGACATTGGAGCAGATTAGAGATATAGTCACCGCGTTATTGCCTGTAGTGGCTCAAGGAGTTCCGAGGTTTCAGTAGGTACAGAGTGAGAAGAACACCATCACACATGCCACAGCTCGGACTAGTACTTCGTTACAGGAGGAGCAGGGAGAGAGTACCGATGAGGAGGATGCAGAGAGACGACACCCTCGGGCTAGGAGGGTACGATCAGAGGTTGACCGTGAGGTCAGATTTGATTGTTCTGAGGAGGATTGGCACTCGGATGATGAGAGTCATCGACATTGTCGACGACATAGAGATGATGATTATGATGAGTCAGAAAGTTCTCATAGGTCTCGTAGGCGACATAATCAGCAGGAATTCCGATCAGGAGAAGTCAGTTTACTTGAACGATTCCTGCGTCTGAATCCTACAAAGTTTGATGGTAGAGGAGGACCTGAAACAGCGGAGACTTGGTTTACCGACATGGAGAAGACACTTGGGATGTTACAGTTGCCTATGCTTAGCTACGTACAACTTGGTCGGGAAAGCAAATCAGTGGTGGAGGAGTGTACACAGTGGTAGGAGAGTGGAGAAGAGCAGGATGGAGGAATAGACTGGGAGGAGTTTTCCTGATTGTTCCTTAGTACTACATCGATGATGCAGTCAGAGACCTCCGCCAGAGACAGTTCAACAATCTGTAGCAAGGTAGTATGACCGTACAAGAATATGAACTAGAATTTGATCGCCTGATCCGGTTTGTTCCCCAATACTATGGATTTGAGGAGCAGAAGGCAAAGCGGTTTATATGGGGATTACGCCATGTCATCGCCACCTACCGCGAGGCTGTCCAGAAGGCTCAACTTCTGGAGCAGGAAGAGTCTCCCTATCGACCTCGTGAGAGTGCACGAGGTTCGGGAATTCAGAGATCACAGAGATTTTTCAGGGGTACCGGGGAATCATCTAAGGCTGGGCCGAGCGAGAAGGGAAAGGGTGTAGTAGCAGCACCATCTGGACTTCCCTGTAGGAGCTGTGGGACAATCCACCCTGGTCGACCGTGTTACCATGAATCCGGACGATGTCTGAGATGCGGGTCCACGGAGCACTGGATTCGCGATTGACATCAGATGCCCAGACAGGATTCTGGCAGCTTCCCTCGGGCACAGTCTCAACCTCAGCCTAGTGCACGTAGGGGCCGAGAGGCACTTCAAAGAGGTCCGCGATAGCCCGCGTGACCACCACTTCCACCACCATCGCAGCCTCGAGCTGGCAGAGTTTCTCAGATCGAGAGGGGCGAGTCAGCTCTGCAAGGAGCGTTGAAAGGTACACTGCTTCTGAACGATATATCTGTTAACGTACTGTTTGATACGGGTGCTTCCACATCGATTGTGGCACAAAAATGTGCTCATTCTCTGCAATTATCTGTCTGTCAATTATCTGATGTGTTTCTGATTAAAACTACTGGGAGTCAATATCTGTTTTTAAGCGAGATGGCTCAAGATTGTGTCCTAACATGGTGAAGAGGCAAGGGAGGTGACCCATGCCCCTTGCCCATTCGGCCATGGGACATGAGACATGTCCCTTTGGCCGAATGGTGCAAGGCATGGGGTGCACCCCCTTGCCTAGAGGCACCTAGGGCGAAGGGGCACTCACACCCCTAGGCCCATGGCCGAATGGGTGTAAGGCCACCTTAGGGTGCCCTTTCGGCACCCTTCGGCCTAAACCGAAGGTGTGCTTGGCCCTCTCCGACACCTTTCCACCAATTTACGCACCTTTCCGCCAAGAGACACGTCTCTTCGCCAAAAGGTGCCTAGACACATTTGTACCGAGCTCACATAGAGCTAGTCCAAGACATATTAAATCATCCATTGAGCTCCTTGAGCTCATATCAGCTCACTAAGAGCAGATACACATCTCTCTAGCTCAAACACTCAGTTGAGCTGAGTTGAGCTGTGCTTAGCTACTTTAGCTAGCCCAGGTCATCTTGGTGCGCAAGAATTCCAACAAACTCCCACTCGCACCAATGATGATCTTTGAGCACAAGCTCCCACTCGAATAAAACACTTTCTCATACTAAACCAAACACTTTGGCAAACTATATAAAAGGAGTTGTGAGTGCGACCTTAAGGCATCCACTCAGTACCTCTTCCATTGAGGTTGTTAGACTCTCAAATGGAAGATTGTCCTCTCAAAATCACTTGAACACTTCAAGTGTTTGTGTGTTATTCAAATTTTCTTGAACTTAACAAGACATGCTTGAACATCTTCAAGCTTTCCTTGAACTACTTCAAGTAGTGCCTTTAGAACCCCAAGACATATGGTACATATTCTTAACCATGATCAGTCTCTTTCATTTAAATGATGACTGTGTTAAGTGTCGAGTACTCTTTAATTCGTATTATCCCCAATTCAGACCTTATCATGTTGTACCAATGCAACATGTGAGCTCAAAGGTTGAATTTAGGACTCACGTACCAAGTTTCACTTGTCTTTCCTTTACACTCTACTTGCTTAATGATCCATATAGACTTAGTTACCCGAAAGGAGGATACTCCAACCGCATTCATCTGTGACCTTCGACAATCAATCAAAGTAACTTTATCAATGTGAATCATTAACAGGGAGTTTAAGTGATTAAGGGTCCAATCGAAGAATTCTCACACCACGCAAGGTTAGAGACAACTTGTTTAAGTTATTCTTTTGGTCAAATTTCATGGACATAGGATCTTTGTAACATACAAAGATTCTATTAACACTTCTTAGGGTGTTTTACAAACACCACTCTCACTTGGAGTGATATCACTTATAATGAGGGGAGTGTCATTTCTACCTCTTAAAACACCTCAGAGTGTGCTCCTTCTAACATATAAAAGGAGGACATGTCACAAGCCATGAAATTTCTGTGCAAGCCCGAGCTTACACTTACAAATAGGCTAGAATGTATCAGTGTCATACAAAATCAGTGCAGAGCACCTCATCTTGATTATTCAGATCAAGGCGACATAAAAGTATACCAAAGTGTCATGTGTTGTAACATGACTCCCACTCAATAGAGTAACATTGCATGTCACATGTTTCCTGAAGAAACAACACACTATTTGAGTCTTTGGTAGTCTCATCCTTGGTCTACTTAAGATCAAGGGCGAATGACTTGGTGTGAGAAAGTCATTCTCAATGCCTATGGTGGACATGTTCATTTGTTCATTGTGTGTTATTAATGGAACTAAGTAAATGACATCAAATAATTACTTTATTGATCATCATTATACATATATACATGTGTGACACCAAAGTGGTGAAAGTCATACAACAATTAGCATATTTACAATCTCCTAAGACCCATTGCTCGGACATGACGAGCAAACACAATGGGTGGCAATGGCTTAGTGAGAGGATCTGCCACCATAAGGTCTGTTGAGATGTATTCAATTTTGACTTCACCTCCTTCAATCGCATCTCGAACGAAATTATATTTCATGCTAATGTGTTTGGTTTTCCATGATACTTGGGGTCCTTGGTGTAGGCCATAGCTGCCATACTATCACTTTGTAGATAGTAATGGGCTTACTTATTTTGACCATTGACTCCAAGTTTTTAAGGAAATAACCAAGCCACGAGGCTTCTGGACAGCCGAGGCACAAGAAACGACTGCCTCCATGGTTGATAAGGTGTACAAGTTTGTTTCTTACTACACCAAGTAGTAGCGCCCACATTTAGCAAGAAAATATAACCACTTGTAGATTTGCTAGAATCTCTATCTCCTCCCCAATCGGCATCAGAATAGCCGTGTAAACCAAGGGTTTTTCCTTGATAACATAGCCAATAATCCTTAGTACCTTTAAGGTATCTAAGGATCCTCTTGACATTCTTCCAATGCTCCATGCCAGGGTTCGAAGAATATCTAGCAAGTAAACCGACCGCTTGACTTATGTCTGGCCGTGTACAAATCATGGCGTACATAAGGCTACCAATGGCACTAAGGTAAGGTATCTTAGTCATTTCTTCCTTGTCTTTTGGAGTCTTAGGACATAAGTCCTCTCCAATTTTGCAACCATATGCAAGTGGGGTGTTCATTGGCTTAGAGTTGGTCAAGTTAAACCTCTCAAGAACTTTATCTATATAAAGCTCTTGTGAAAGTCCTAACATATGCTTCTTTCTGTCCCGATGTATCTTAACACCTAGGATATAAGAAGCTTCCCCCAGGTCCTTCATTTTGAAGGTGGAGGACAACCATCCTTTGATGGCGAGCAACAACTCCAAGCTACTTGATGTGGTTGTCAGAATGCTCTGATACCAATTGATGTGATTCCGGGAGGGTTCCTGGAACACGAGGAGCAGATCTAGCCAACAAAGGAGCAACACGGGGTAGGTATGATTGATGAGGCGGAATTGTAAACAGGTTGACAGATCCGAAATGCACAAAGCAAAACGATGCGGAAGCTTGTGAAACGAATGGATATGGCCGCCAACTCCTCCTGGATCCTTGCCCAGGCAAAGATGGTGTTATGCCTTTGGCGACTCCTCCTTCTTGATACCGAAAACGGTCCAAGACAAAGAAAGCCTTCGTTGCCAAAATTGAGGGGGGGAATGTAGATGGGGCCAACACCTCCTTCTTCCAATGAGAAGGCAATATTGGTCTTAGTAGACTTGTAAAGAAAACTTAACAAGAATTGAGTGGAAAATATAGATAGGTTGAAAAGAGAATCACTCTCAATTTCAAGGAAAAAGGTATAATATATTTGATGATTGAATTTGTGTCTTGCAAACTAACCTAGACCTCCTTTTATAGGACAAGGAAGCTGGAATTCTAAACCTATTGACAAGTCCCTTCATCTCCATTCTTAATGATGGAAATTAAATGAGATGTAAATATGGGAATTTAAAATAATTATTTCTAAAAATTATACTAGGCTATCTAATGGGTAGACCTAGCCAAAACAACTCTGAAAACTGAAATAAAATGATAAAAATTCGAGTTGGAAGATGATGGATGAGTTTTGGCCAATAAATGTGGAGTAAATGATCCTCATTTAAGTGTTCTTGATGGAGGGGCTTCAAGGCTTGTAACTCCTTCCACACCAATGGTTCCTGGATGATTTTGGATGACTCTTGAGTCCTCAAGGCTGCTGAAGTTCGTCCTTGAAGAGAAGTGAACGGTTGGAAGCTTTGGGAAAGCATTGAATGCGCCATTGCTGTCTCAACAAAGTTGAGATATTCGTGAACCATGCACTTGGGCCAAATTGTCATTTGGTTGAGCCCAAACCGAAATGTTGAAAATTGTTTGCACCATTTGGGAATTGGGTTGGCCCAAATTGAGGAGTGCTTGCACTTTTCCTTCATCTTTATGGATATCTTCACTTTGCTCCTCACACTTAGCAAAACTGTGCATCAACAGGTTGAGAGCGTCCTTAGCCTTCTTAGTCCGGCTCCTTGTCATAGGTTCATTGAAGGTGGAAGTGTCATAAAAGTCAATGACCTCTTCTTTTGGCATGTGAGCTCTTGGATCCTCAAGGTTGCACATGGGTGCATCTAGATCACTTGTCGGTTTCGCGTCACTACTACTTGCAATTAAAATGTCATCGACATATAATGTCATAATGGCAAAACTGGACTCTTTGAAGAACAAGTACACACAATGGTCTTCATGCATCATCACAAAACCATAGCTTGTGACTGCATGATGAAACTTCAAGTACCACTATCTTGAAGCTTGTTTGAGACCATATATAGACTTCTTTAGTCTACATACCTTGTCTTCTTGACCTACTTGTACAAACCCTTCGGGTTGTTTCATGTAGATCTCTTCACTCAACTCACCGTTGAGGAAGGCTGTGGTTACATCCATCTGATGCAACTCAAGGTCCAAGTTTGCCACTATCGCAAGTAGCAATCTGATGGAATTAAACTTAACCACGGGAGAGAAAGTGTCTTTAAAATCAACACCTTCCTTCGTGTAAAGCCTTTGGCCACCAACCGGGCCTTGTACCTTTCGATACTCCCATCGAGTTCTTCTTTATTTTAAGAACCCACTTATTGCCGATCGCTTTTCGGCCACGAGGAAGATCGAGACAATTCCCATACCTCATTTTCATGCATTGAATGCAACTCATCATTCATTGCCTTTAGCCACTCTTCTTTTGTGCCCCTTCAAGAGCTTCTTTGACATTACTTGGCTCATCGATCTCGCACGAGACCAAGTATGTCTCACCTTCCGATAGTCCCCACCTTTTAGGTGCTTTGGACTCCCGAGTTGATCTTCTCAACTGGGGGGAGGTGTTGGCTCTTGAAGTACCTCAACTCCCTCTTGAACAGATCCCTCAGTTTCAGGATCCTGTTCATTCGAGTCCATGTTTATGGGCTCATTCTAGAAAGCCTCAGCTTGTTCCAGTTGAGGTACTCCCTCTGGAGTAGGTACAGTCCTTGTAACCGGCACTTGTGAAGTGCCCGGTTGACCTTCTTCTAGGATCGGGCCTATTGAGGCTAAATCATCACTTTCGCCAACTTTTGGAAACTTCGTTTCCACAAACTTGGCGTTTCTTACATCAAACACCAAACCCTTCTTTAAACTGAGATCCAAGAACACATAGCCCTTGGATTCCGTACAATATCCGAGAAAAGCACACTTCTTTCCTCTTGGTCCCAATTTTCCCAACGGATGGTCGGGATTATGTACGTAAGCTAAGCAACCCCAAGGCCGCAAGTAGCTTAAGTTCGGGGTCCTCTTAATCCATAACTCAGATGGAGAGGAGTCGATGTCCTTGGTAGGTACCCTATTGAGAATGTGCACCGCACATAGCAGCGCATCACTCCAATAGGTCACATCCAGGTTGGCTTTAGCCATCATGGAACGTACCATGTCCATCAAAGTTCGGTTCTTTCTTTCAGACACACCATTTTGCTGGGATGTCCAAGAAAGGGTGAACTCTCTAGCAATGCCTTTTGACTCACAAAAGGCCTTGAATGCAAGTGAACTGTACTCACCACCTCTGTCAGTCCTTAAGGACTTCACTTTCTTATCTACTTGGTTCTCAACCAAGTGTACATATTTCTTAAAATATGCTAAGGCCTCTGCCTTGGTTTTGAGTAAGAAGACGTGGGTGAATCGTGTACACAGTCATCAGTAAAAGTGATGAAGTACTTGAACCCATTTCTGGATTCAATTCTCATAGGTCCACAAAGATCAGAATGGACTAAACTTAGTGCCTCGGTTCTCCTAGTTGCCCTCCCAAAGGGCTTTCTCGTTGCCTTGCCTTCTAAGCAAGGTTGACAAGTTGGCGAGGACAACCTTGGTCAAGGATTCAAGCAAGCCACTTTTGGCTAACTTATTCATCCTATCTTGTCCTATATGTCCCAACCGTTCATGCCACAGATTTTGATCTATGACTTTAGTCACGTGGCAACTAGGAGTTGCAACAGAATGGCCATCGGGCCTTAACTCATACAGTCCATTATTAACTAAGCATTTTGTGAGAACTTGATTATCCTTTAATATAGTTACACTATCATTAAAGAATTGAAAGCAATAATTGTACTTCAACATGGCAGAAATAGAAATTAAATTTCTACAAATATTAGGTACATATAATGTGTCCACAAGATACAAATATCTATTACACAAGGGAACCTTACAGGTTCCTATTCCAACTACTTCTAATTTTGCATCATTCCCCACCGAGACGTGCTTCACACCTCATGGGAGCTTGCGGTACGCCACAAACCAGGACTTGTCCCGAGCTATGTGGTCTGTTGCTCCTGAGTCTACAATCCACAAAGAATTGCTTTCAGTTAGCATAGTACATGACGTCACATGTGCTATTGAAGTAGAAGGTTCAAAATGTACCTTAGGTGCACTTTTGCAATCTTTTGCAAAGTGTCCTTTCTTGCCACAGTTGAAGCACTTGAGCTTCGAAACGTCCCTTTTCTTCTTTCCGGTTCCGTTTCCTTTTCCCTTTCCCTTACCCTTGCCTTTGAAGCCGCCCTTTTTCCCACCCTTGAACCACTTCTTCTTTTTACCCCCGTTGTTATCGGAGGTATTGGCAACATATGCCTTGGAGTGGTCCTTGAGAGCCATTACTTCAGCCTCAAGTAAAAGGTGACGGGCGATGTCATCAAAGGTCTTAATCTGAGGTTGTGGCGTAAGTTGACCTTCATCAACTGCCACTCCTCATCAGTAAGGACCTTATTATTGCTTGCACTGCCACTCGTCGGTGAGGTCGTGCCCAGCTTGTTTAAGCTGATGAATCATTCGTGACATCTCACGAAGGTGGGCACTCATGGTGTGATCTGCTCGTTTACCATAGTTCTCAAACCTTAGTATCATTGAGCGTTGTTTCTCCACGGAAACATCTCCATACTTGGCCTTCACAAGATCCCGGATGCCTTTGGCCGAGGGTAGCATGGAGAACTCCACCATGATCTCATCCACCATTGTGGACAAGAGTGTGACTCTACACATAGAGTTCTTTTTAAGGTAGGCTTCATAAGCCACCCTACTTCCCCTTCCTGCGGGGTTGACCTCGGCATCGAGCACCTCAAGTGTCTCTTGCTCGCTTAAGATGAACTTGACCTTCGCTGCCAAATTAGATAGTTTTCACCATCCAATTTGAGGTCACGGTTCAACTCTGCTACTATGTTCTTAGTAGCCATCTACAAATATTCAATTCACATGTTTTAGATTCCAATTCACACAATTAGACTTATTCAAGCAATATGTTCATGAAATAACTTAGTTTATACCCAGACATAGCAAAAGGTATGCATATAGCATCCGATCAGAAACGCCTAAGCATAACTTTGCCATTTTATGAACATACCCTTAACAAGCCTATACATTCAATCAATCAAGGGCAACCAAGCATACATCAGTTTATAACCTCACTTGACCTTCCAAGAAGGCCTGAATCACGCACTCATGCGCTATCGTAACAACCATAGCACTTCACTTAAACCTTAGTCTCATCACCCATAAGTCTCCTTAATACAATGCCTGTGTCGTTGGTGGAGTCACAAACGGTCTCACTTAAGTACCACTTCCTTAGACAGCATTATATCAGCTTGACATGGTCCCTAGAGACCTTAGTTTAATGAAGTGTCTCATCAATTGAATCAAGTTTCAAGTCCTTCAAGTTCACCGTACAAGTACTTGAACTATCTTAAGGTAGAATCTCTTGTTTCAATAGACGTATGTTCCCTCACTTAATTTAAGCTTCAATTCCCTCAAGTCCATGATAGTGGTACAAAACCATTATTAAGACTATCAAGGGGCTGAAATTCTTAAATTAGGTAAAGAATAAATGTCACATGCATGCCAAGTCTACGTCACACATGGACCTTAGGAACCACGAGAGGAGCGCTCCCAGAAAAGATGGAGGGGTCACAGACGGTCCCACTTAAAACCCACCTCCTAGACAGAGCACATTCCGGCAATTACCTCAAGGTATAATGTGATATAGAACTTTGGCACACATTTTCTTTAGGTTCATTTAATCATTCATGGAACAAATAGGCAAGTCAACATGTTATACAACCATTTTCATCATACAACATTCATGCTTCCCTTTTCCATTTAAACGAATATGACCCCTTCGAATAACCTAACCCCTTCGATTACATACAATCATACATTCATACATGTTATTTCGAATTCAACTAACATGTATCATACTTCATATAAACATGTCGAACAAGTAAGCATGTATTACAAAGAGAAACCGAAAGCTCTGATACCATTTGATGATTTTAGGATCGTCTTTAAACATGCTTCTCATGTTCGCATTCATCAATACCGAAGAAGGGATTAAGAGTATGTACCTTTCTTCTGGACGCAGCTTAAGAATCTTAGAGATTCTTGCTCCTTGTTGATGTAGAAGACTCGGCTCGGGGAACACCTTAAGGGCGGATTGGAGAGGATTTGTCTCCAAAGTGAGTTCCACTCACAATGCTCCTAGAATGCCTTCTAGCTTGGAAGAGGAAGTATGAGGAGAGAAGAGAGAACCAATGCTGGTTGTGGGATGATGGAAATGGCGCCACCCTCCCTCTATTTATAGAGGAGGATGGGCTGCCAATGAGGGGGCACAATGCCTCCTCATTTGCGAAGTAACATGTCTCTAGGGCCAAGGACTGCAACCAATGCCCCTTGGTCCATGAGACATGTCTCATGCCTTTTGCCTTTTCAATTAACTAATTAATTAGAAAAGGAATAAATAAATAATTGTGTCTAATAGGAAATTAATTAACTAATTAATTAATTATCCAAATATGGTGAAGAGGCAAGGGAGGTGACCCATGCCCCTTGCCCATTCGGCCATGGGACATGAGACATGTCCCTTTGGCCGAATGGTGCAAGGCATGGGGTGCACACCCATGCCTAGAGGCACCTAGGCGAAGGGGCACTCACACCCCTAGGCCCATGGCCGAATTGGTGTAAGGCCACCTTAGGGTGCCCTTTCGGCACCCTTCGGACTAAACCGAAGGTGTGCTTGGCCCTCTCCGACACCTTTCCACCAATTTACGCACCTTTCCGCCAAGAGACACGTCTCTTCGCCAAAAGGTGCCTAGACACATTTGTACCGAGCTCACATAGAGCTAGTCCAATACATATTAAATCATCCATTGAGCTCCTTGAGCTCATATCAGCTCACTAAGAGCAGATACACATCTCTCTAGCTCAAACACTCAGATTGAGCTGAGTTGAGCTGTGCTTAGCTACTTTAGCTAGCCCAGGTCATCTTGGTGCGCAAGAATTCCAACACATCCCATGATGGGCTGGGGCCCATCCCTCGTACGGCGGAGGCACCTCAGGGTCCAGCACGAAGCCCGTGCTGATCCCAGCCCACCTCAGAGTGGTCTCATCCAGTTGGGCGGCCGAGAAGGGGAAGAGCTCGTCACAAGCGCTCCTTGAAAAAACGTCATCCAACCACCCCAGTAGTTGGACATATGCCCGCCACCGCACTCCTTCAGAAGACAATTCAGGCCTCCGCGCGATGCTTTGCACGAGTAGCTGCGTCCTCGCGCAGGGAAAGTCCCACAAGTGTTGGGCGCCAACTGTGTTGGTGGCATCCCCCACTCGGTGCACAAATCTTGCACCAACTACGAAAGGGGAAACCGCAACCCCACCGCAAGCTGTGCTGTGTACAGACACAGCACCCGATTCTCCAAATTCTCTACAGTAACGGGCGAACCCATCGCCCGGCAGACGCCCGAGCGGGACGAATATACCGGCACTTTCTCCACAGGCCAGAAAGCCTCCACCATATCCTGATGGATCTTGTCAAATTTCACCATGGTCTTCTCCATGGTGGCGAGCACTGGACGAACAGCTTCTTTGGACTCCATTTCTGCAAAAAGTGGAGCAACATGCATATAAATCGGAACAGCCCAAACAGGGGCATTTCATCAAGCACTCAGTGTGCTCAGAAAGTTAGAAGCACTCACTGTGCCGAAAAACGAGATCTTACCTGATTCGTTGAGAAGCGGAAGGGACAGTCGACAAATGAACGGATGAACGGTGAAATCTCGAACGAAAAGTAGAGAACCACCACAAAAAGCTCCCAAACAGCCGATGAACGGTCCGAAAAATGCAAGAAATGCGAAAAGACTACTCAGAGCAAAAGTGAGGAAATACGAGAATGAAGGTGAAAGGCTTCAAATCTTCTCCAATACGCTTTTATAAGCCCGCCAAAATGAAAAGCACTTTTAGGCGGAATTGGCTCCTAAGGCGCCACGTGCTGACATCTAGCGGTTATGAAACCTTTTACCTTCCGTGCAGAATCAGAGAAGCGCTTTTTAAAAGCATAATCAACTCCTAGGGCGCCACGTGCCGCGTCCCAAAACGGTTAGTAAACCCTTCACTTCCTGTTATCTCTCCTACTTTAAATGCTGAAAGGACCCTTCATTGCCGCTGCACTCCAAACGGACCACAAGCAGCATAGCGCCTTCGCCAGCTCCAAGACTTGGGATTTTAACAGAGTACGGGACCCTACCCATACTCTGCCTTCAGGAGGAGGCATCTTGGTACACTACCCAAGCGAATACCCCTTCAAAAGCCAGAAGGACGCCAAGGCGACATTTTAAATCAGATCGTAAAAGGTCTTCACACTCCACACGAGTCCAGACTTATGACTACTATTGTCCTCAACACAATACCTCCAAAACGGAGTACAGGACCTTGCCCATACTCCACTCTTAGGAGGAGGCATCTTGGTACACTACCTAAGCAAACGCGTCCTCGCGTCGCATCAGAACTATACAAGGCCCCGTATGTCTCACCCCTGCGGTCTCCAGTACCGCCTTCGCAAGGTCTCACCCTTGCGGCCTCTAGTCTTGCCTTCGTGAGGTCTCTAGTCTCGCCTTCGCAAGGTCTCACCCTTGCGGCCTCCAGTCTCGCCTTCGCGAGGTCTCCAGCCTCACCTGCGCGAGGTCTTGCCCTCGCGGGCTTTAAGCCTCGCCTTGGTGATGTCTCACACTCGCCTTTCCGTCTCTTAGGCCTGCGTGGGATGCCCTCGCGGTCTCAGGTATCGCCCTTGCGATCTCACTCGCCTTCGCCCTTGCAACCTCACTCGCCTTCGCGGGTCTTACTCCCGCAGCCTCAACTCGCCTTCGCGAGGACTCTCTTGCCTATACTGGCCTCGCCCAGATAAGGCCCTTATACTCAGGTTCGTGCGACCCTCACTCCTTATTTGGTTATTTTGTTTCTGGGCCTTCTCCCATTGCATGCCTTAGCCTGCCACTTGCTCCACTTGGTGATAGACCACTTGGTCATCTGACTTGAATCAGCCAATAAGGAGGCCAGCACGAGCCTGAGTGATCTTCACCAGATTTGTACGCCAAACATTCCCTTACAGGTGAATCTTCTAAGGCGGTTTGCTGAGATCTTCATCATCACAGCCGCCTTATCACCAATCAGTCTGACACAAACTTATCTCCTTACATCTGACAGACTTGTCAGTCTTGTCTCACAGCCTGTCCAAGGCTTCAACTGGGGGAGGCTCTTCTCCCGGCATCTCCCTATAAATAGGGGGATGTCCACCCTAAACTGGGTAAGCTACTACACGCCCCCCCACTCCTCTCTTACTACTTCTGAGTATTCTTCTTATCTTTTACAGATTACTCTGAACAGCAAGCTTGGAGTGTCAAGAACACCATCATCATCAACCACTCAATTGGGATTCCGCTCCTATTCTGGGAAGGAGAATATCAGAAACCGTGAGCGTTTGAAATTTGGGTAAATTTGTGATACATTTTTCGGTTGATTATTTTGGGTTCCAAGCATTGTTTGGGTATTCAGCTGCCATTTTGTCTTAAGGAGTACGAGAAAACTGACGTAGTACTGCCGAATTCTCGTCTGAACCGTTTGGAAAAGTGGAAAGGTTCCTGCCTCCGGGTAAAGTTGGTAAGGGTTCAGTTTTCCTTGACTCTGCATTCTGGGATAATTATTATATGCTTGTCAGGGTTAATTGGGGCTGAGTTCGAGTTGAGGGTGGGGCCCGGTGATACCGAACTCAGTTTATGGCATAGGTTTAGGTGTGCAGGTATAGGGTATAGGATACTCTGTCTAGGTACCATGCCTCAGGAAATATATTTTATCAGTTAATTCGGTTTGTTATGAAACATCCTCTTCTGTAAGGCTAAAAGCCTCAGAGGTCTGCCGTTTTGTTCAGAGTTGTTATTATTATTACTTTTATATTTGTTTTGCATTTGGTATTTTCGTGTTTTCTTGTGTAGGTGTGAAAGCTCAGGATTATTCAGAATTTCTGAAAACCGTATCCTAGCCTGACCCTTACCGAGTTCTCATCGAGGACTCACCCTTAAATATGTTTACCTTTTCAGGTTCATCTGATAAGAAACCCGAAGAGTAGATCTCTCCGGTGTTTACTTGTGTTTTGGTTTCAGGTATTACTTTGTTTGAGTTTGTCTTCTGAGTTTGTAAGGGTGGTCTCGATTGAGATTTCTGCTCAGTTGCACAGTCCGACAATTATTGAACACATTATGAGTTTACTGACTGTTTTGTTATCTGTTATCTGTCTAGCAGCAGCGGGTGTCCAACGTGGAGTTTTGTTTCAAGGATCTTGTTGCACCAGATCCCTCCACGTGTGTATGCACTCTGAAAACTAGGTTTTGGGCTCTGTACATGTAAACGCATGCATGCGTGTTTATATGTTGCATCACATATGTATATATAAGGATTGCTCGTGTTCTGTTGTATTTTGGAGCCTGCGAAGCAGGGGCGTGAGCTTGCCCATTTCAGTGGGAGCAAGGCACGTCTTCTGCTTGCGTGCCAAGTTAGTAATATCAGTAGATAGAAAAGCATGGATCATGTGATTAAGTTTGATGCATATGTTCTGGTGATGGATGTGAGTGAATTTTGCACTATCCATGTTATAGAAGTGTATTTGGTTGAAGTCGTTTCAGGTTTGGAATTTCTTGGTTTCTCTGTCAAACTCAGGGTCAGACCATTCCGACCTTCCTACTACGTTCTGACACACCCCTCTCAAATCAACAAATATTCAAACAAATGGGCTTGGACCACCACACCAAGGGGACTCCGTTTACTGTTTCCCAAGTCCGGTTCCCGCATTACGCCACCTGGCGTTCTGCATCACGTGAGCTTCCGCAGAGGGGGGTAACAGTAACAAGATTCCTCTTGAATTCTCAAGCCTTCAAGTTCTTTGATGAGGGCAGATTGAATGTGAGATGGTAGGGGCGATTTGTGTTGAATGGACACAAAAGATGTTCACCCAAAATGCTCTAAGGAATGCTTGAAAAATTCGGCCAAGAACAAGAGAGAAGAGAGGAGAAGTTTCGGATTTAAGTGTGTTTATGTGTTGTGGCCGAATCATCTATTTATAGATGATGTAGGGAGTTACAAGGAAGGATTGCAACTCCGTTATGGCCAAAAGTATGTGTACTTTCGGCCTAGGTAGTGGTTACTCCCTCCTTGTACACTCCCTTGTCCAAAAACAAAGTAACTACCCTTTTAGGCGTAAGGGTGCCTTCCCTTGAGGTGCCTCTTCGCCAAATTAAGGCTCTAATGGCTGATTCTGTCTTGGTAACTTCAAAGGGATGTGCACACATGCACTATGATGCATACACCATGCACCTCAACTGCCAAAGCCATGTTCTTTTACCCAAATATCCTTATTTTGTATAAAATGATGCTAATAAGTAGTTCCTACTCTTGAGACATCACAAATGTTCCATATAGCCACAATTCACATAGTTGAATTCCATAGAACTCATTTCAGCTCACCTTGAGCTAATACTCACTTCTCCATCTGAGATGAGCTCAAACATTACCTCAAAAGGACTTGGTGTGCCAAGAATTCCAACAATCTCTTACTCGCACTAAGTTATCTTTTGATTCACACAAGTAGAGTTAAGGGTGCGACCCCAAGGCATACACATAAAATCACTTTCAGACTCACAATGAAAGCTTGTCCTCTTTAAAATAACAACATGCTTGAACCAATCAAGCAACGATGTATTATTTGAACTCATCAAACATGCTTGAACTTATTCAAGCTCACTTGAACTCATCAAGTGGTGCCTTTACAGACCCCATACACAATGATACACTTCAGTTAATCACAATCAGTCTTTTTCTTGAATTTGAACCATTCGAAATCCATGATTGTATTAAGAAGCTGAGATCTCATTCACAAGTGCTCATAATTTAATCTAAATCATACTACACATAGTATGTGGGCCCAAGATTAATTTAGAGCATGTGTATCATCGAAATGATGTCTTTCCTATTAACTTAATCATTCATTATATAATACATGTGTGACACGAAAATGGTGAAGTACATCAAACTTAATTACAATCTACGAAGACCCATTGCTTTGACATGTTTGGCAAATACAAGTGGTGGCAATGGCTTAGTTAGAGGATCTGCCACTATCAGGTCTGTAGATATGTAATCAATTTTGACTTCACCCTCTTCAATTGCATCCCTTACGAAATTTTATTTCATGCTTATGTGCTTGGTCTTTCCATGGTACTTGGGATCTTTGGTGTAAGCCATGGCCGCCATACTATCACTGTGAATAATAATAGGCCTTTCCACCATGATCCAAGATTCCAAGTTCTTAAGAAAGAAGCCAAGCCAAAGGACTTCTTGTACAGCTGAGGCACATGAGATAAACTCAGCCTCCATGGTTGACAATGTTGTACAAGTTTGTTTCTTACTACACCATGTAGTAGCCCCACCATTAAACAGAAATAGATAACCAGATGTAGATTTGTTGGAGTCACGATCTCCACCCCAATCAGCATCAGAGTAACCATGCAAATCAAGCTTCTTGCCTTGATAGCTAATGCAGCCACTGGGGTGGGGCTCACACAATCCGATGGATCTAGCTTGCGGGAGCTCCAAAAGTGGGCGGAAATGGTAGAAGTGGCTCCGATCACCTCCCAACGATGGGGTTGGGCAACAATCGGAATAGTGCCGGGGTTGATGGTTGCGGCTTGAGCATCTCCCCGCTCAAGGTGTCGGGACGAAACTCGAGATACATCTTGAGGGTCGGCTATGGCGCCTCAAGGGCTGGAGATGGAGAAGTGAGTGAGAACCATAAAGGGCTTGAGGAATTTGTCCTTCTCAAGCTTTCATTAAAATTGGTTCTACCGCTCCAAGTGAGTCATGGTTTACAATTTAAAGAGGTGAAGGGAGCCTCTTGGATGGGACAAGACTTCAAAAAGCAAAAAGGGCTCTTACACCATGCATGCATGTCAAAAACCTTCCAAAAAGTCCTTTTGCATGCATGCCATCTGAAAAGCTACCTAAAAGGCAAAAAAGTAAAGGCTAGCCTAACTTCGCGTAATAGGCCTCGCCCGGAGGCTTTGCATGGGGGCTTCACCGAAGAGGCTTCGTCGAAGCATGGGGTTTTGCCTTCGCCTGGGTGGCTTCGCCTCCGCCGGCCTCGCCTGGGTGGCTTCGTCTACGCTGGCCTCGCCTGGGCGGCTTCGTCTTCGCCTGGATGCTTTCCTCAACAAAATGAACTTCAAAATGTGAATCACCTCCTTTAATCCTTAAGCGCCATCCGGGGTGATTCGGGCTCCTGGGGACTACATCAATAATTGGATCCAGACGAGTACAAGTATACACAATGATCTTCATGCATCATTACAAAGCCATTGCATGTAATTGAATGATGGAACTTCAAGTACCATTGTCTTGAAGCTTGCTTAAGACCATAAATAGACTTTTTAAGTCTACATACATTGTCCTCTAGACCTTCTTGGACAAACCCTTCCGGTTGTCTCATATAGATCTCTTCACTCAAATCACCATTGAGAAAGGTTGTTTTAACATCCATTTGATGTAATTCCATATCCAAGTATGTCACAATGACAAGTAGTAATCTGATGGAATTGAATTTCACTACAGGTGAGAAGGTATCTTTGAAATCAATACATTCCTTTTGTGTGAAACCCTTAGACACCAACCGGGCTTTGTATCTTTCGATGCTTCCATCATAATTCTTCTTTATCTTTAACACCCACTTATTACCAATGGCCTTCCGACCAATAGGAAGATCTGACAATTCCCACACACCATTCATTGCCATTGATTGAAGTTCTTCATTTATGGCATTTAGCCATTCTTCTCTTTTTGCACTATTAAGAGCTTCTTTAATATTACTTGGTTCATCTATTTCAGATGACACCAAATAAGTTTCACCTTCCGAGAGACCCCACCTTTTGGGTTGTCTCAATTCCCTAGTTGATCTTCTCAATATGGATGGAGGTGGTTCTACCTCTTGTTGATCCGCAACTCCCTCTTGAACAAGTGTATCCTCTACAGGATCTTATTCCATGTGATCCAACACATTGAATTCATCATTAGGAGTCACAACTCCCTCTTGTTGAGGTACTCCTTGTGAAGTAGGTGCACTTTGTGCAACTGGTACTTCTGAAGTACTAGGTTGATCCTCTTCAAGGATTGGACCGAAAGAGTTAAGATCATTACATTCACCAACTTTAGGAAACTCACTTTCCATGAAGTTGGCATTTATGCCATCAAATACCAATCCTTCTTTGTGACTGATATCTAAGAACACATAACCTTTCGAACCAATGCAATATCCAACGAAAGCACATCTCTTTCCCCGAGGTCCAAATTTTCGCAAAGGATGATCCGGGACATGCACATAAGCAAGGCAACCCCAAGGGTGCATGTAGTTTAGGTTAGGCGACCTCTTTTTCCATAACTCATATGGAGAAGAGTCTATGTTCTTAGTTGGTACTCTATTGAGAATGTGAACTGCACAAAACAGTGCATCACTCCAATAGATGATGTCCAAGTTAGCCTTAGCCATCATGGACCTTACCATATCCATTAGAGCTATGTTCTTCCTTTCAGACACTCCATTTTGTTGGACTGTCCAAGAAAGAGTGAACTCCCTCTAGATTCCTTTCATGTCACAAAAGGCTTTGAAGTCATTTGAATTATACTCTCCACCTCTATCCATTCTCAAGGATTTTATTTTCTTACCCAATTAGTTCTCAACCAAATGTACATACTTCTCAAATTATGATAAAGCCTCAGCTTTGTTCTTGAGTAAGAAAATATGTGTGAATCGAGTATAATCATCAGTAAATGTAATGAAATATCTATATCCATTTCTAGATGTCACTCTCATAGGTCCACACAAGTCAGAATGAATTAAATCTAATGCTTCTTCTCTTCTAGTTCCACGCCCAAAAGGCTTTCTTGTTGCCTTTCCATCAAGGCATGCTTGGCAACTTGGCAAGACAACATTGGTCAAGGATCCAAGCAAGCCATTTTTGGCTAACTTATTCATCCTATCTTGACCCACATGTCCAAGCCTTTCATGCCAAGTCATTTCACTTATGACCTCGGACACATGGCAGCTAGATGAAGCATTAGTGTTTCCACTCGGTCTAAGTTCATACAAGCCATTATTTACTAAACATTCACACTATCACCCCGTCGCCGCGGATGCTAGAGGCGCGGTTGTCGAGTGGTTGCGGAAGCTTACTGAGTCAGCGGCGGGTGAAAGCGGAGTTCTCTTAAAATGGTTTTGTGTGGACCCGAAACCCATCCCTTAAAACGTTTTCCTTTCGGTTTTAAGGTTAAGTCATGTTGCAGATTTTACGACATCTTTCTAGACCTAAACCTGCACCCGAGACAAGTTAGTGGTTTTACAGAATATCGCGCGCAGAAAAAATAAGCAGACGATAAGGAATACAAGCAGAAGGAGTTCCGCCCTCTTCGTAGGGTCGGAAACTCCCTACGAATAAAATACATACCCAAGTGCTGAAGATATCCTATATGTAAAACATCTACAGAGCCAAGTCCGAAATAAACGGTATTACCTTGCTAGCTAAAACTGTTGTGCTGCTGAACATAAACAGGAGAATACATGTCAGACAGAACTCAGTAAGATCACGCAAAAGTATCTAACGAGAACACCCCCGAACTTAACGGATAAGTACCTTAAAACCAAAAATGCACAACAATCACTGCGGGAGATCTACACCACAGGTCGTTTGCCTGGATCTCTTGAAAACATAATTAAGTGAGGGGGTGAGTTCTCGAAAGAACTCCGTAAGGAGGTTGGTACGGTAGCGTCGGAAAAATATTTTCCGCGGAAATGTCCGGGGAACCCGTGTAACCCTAAATACGGAAGGATTCCCGAAGATGATACCCAGAAAACACTCGGGAGCTGTCTAACCACCCGACGACATGACCCGCAGGCCAAAAACGGAGCCCCGGGTCAACAAAGTCACAACCCGTCCGGGGTGACCGTAACATCCTCCCCCTTTAGACTCTTGGTCCTCCAAGAGGGGTCTCAACCGCTGATACTGCTCGGGGTATTGCTCCATGATATCCTTCTCGGTCTCCCAAGTCGCTTCCCGGTCAGAATGATGTGTCCACTGAACCTTGACCATGGGAATTAACTTACCGCGGAGTTTCCGAGTATCACGCGCCAAAAAGGCAATTGGTACTTCCTGATAAGAAAAATCAGGTTCCAGCTGAACCTCCTCAACTGGTACTATCTGAACTGGATCCAGAATGCACTTCTTTAACATGCTAACATGGAAGACGTTATGCACCGTGGACATACTCGGAGGTAAAGCCAACCGGTAGGCAACCTTGCCTACACGCTCCAGAATTTCGTAGGGACCAATATACCTTGGGGCTAACTTGCCCCGCCTGCCAAATCGGACTGTCCCCCGAGTTGGCGCAACCTTCAACCAAACCCTGTCCCCCACCTCAAACTCCAGCTCACGTTGTCTCTTGTTAACGTATGAGGTGGTCCTGTCATTTGCGTCCTTCATCCGCATCTGAATCAGACGGATCTTCTCCGCTGCCTCTCTATAAGCTCAGGACCAATGGTCACCCTGTCCGAGGCATCTGTCCAACAATGTGGCGTCATGCATCTCCGACCATACAGTGCCTCATAAGGTGCCATACCGATAATAGTCTAGTAGCTGTTGTTATAGGAGAATTTTACTAACGGCAGGTGCTGATCCCATTGTCCCCCAAAGTCCAGAACACAACTTCTGAGCATGTCCTCGACAATCTGAATAACCCTCTCTGATTGCCCATCCGTCTGAGGATGATATGCCATGCTCAAGTGAAGTCGCGTGCCCAGAGCCTTGTGAAAGGCACTCCAAAACCTCGCGGTAAATCATGGATCTCTATCAGATACGATGGAGTCCGGCACTCCATGTAGTCGCACGATCTCCCGAATGTATAACTGGGCAAGCTTCTCCAGTGAGTCAGTCACTCGCATCGGCAAAAAATGTGCACACTTAGTCAGCCGGTCGACTATGACCCAAATAGCATCGTGATGCGCTCTAGTCAGAGGTAAACCAGTCAGGAAATCCATCGTAATGTTACCCTACTTCCTGACGGGTATAGGTGGAGTCTGCAGCATTCCAGCTGGTTTCTGGTGCTCTACCTTGACACGCTGACAAGTTGCACACCTCTCCACAAAGGTGGCTATGTCCCTTCTCATCCCTGGCCACCAGAAGTGAGATCGAAGGTCGTGGTACATCTTCTCACCTCCGGGGTGGATGCTCAAACTGCTGGAGTGCGCCTCTCCCAATAATCGATCCCGAATAGATGATTTGTCTGGTACATAGAGGCGACTCTGGAAGTACAGTAATCCCTGCTTGTACTCAAAGTGTGGTCTCAAGGCTCCCTTGTCCTCGCCCGAGAGCTTCCTCAAGCCTATGTCTCTGACCTGTGCCTCTCGGATGTCAGTCAACCAATCAGACTGGACTGTCAAAGTGCTGACCTGAGCTTGCTCCCACTGCACCCACTGATGCCATAGCATCATCAGATCTGACCCCTCGGCCTTGTTCCCAATATTCCCACCATTGACAATACCCGTGTACTTCCTGCTCAAAGCATCTGCCACTGAGTTCCCCTTTTCGGCGGTGTACTCGATGGTGCAGTCATAATCCTTCATGTACTCGAGCCACCGTCGTTGTCTCATGTTCAGATCCTTCTGTGTGAACAGATACTTCAAACTCCTATGGTCGGTGAAAATCTGGAACCTGTTGCCGAGTAGGTAGTGCCTCCACTGCTTGAGGGCATAAATAATCGCAGCTAACTCCAAGTCATGCGTCGGGTAGTTCTGCTCGTGTGGTCGCATCTGTCTCGACCCATACGTGATGACATGCTGCCCTTGCATCAACACTCACTCGAGCCCCGTCCTTGACACGTGAGTATAGATCACGTAAGGTAATACCGGGTCCGGTTGGCTTAGAATCGGAGCGTGTGTCAATAACCGCTTGAGTTCCCGAAAGCTGTCCTCGCAGGCTGAGGACCAAACAAACGGCTAACCCTTCTTGGTCAACTGAGTGAGCGGTGATGCAAGTATGGAGAATCCTGGTACAAATCTGCGGTAGTATCCTGCCAAACCCAGGAAACTCCGTATATCGTTAACCGTCCGTGGCTACTTCCACTCCTCAACTGACTTGGTCTTCTCCGGATCCACTAAAATACCATGCTCTCCTACGATGTGACCCAGAAAAGATACCTCCCGCATCCAGAAATCGCACTTAGAGAACGTAGCGTACAGCTGGTTGTGCGCACGTGTCTCGATCTGATCCTCAAGTGTTCCTGATGTGATTCCTCATCGGAAGAATAGATAAGAATGTCGTCAATGAAGACTATCACAAAGGAATCCAGATACGGGCGGAACACTCGGTACATCATGTCCATGAATGCAGCTAGTGCGTTCATCAAACCAAATGGCATGACGGTGCACTCATAACGCCCGTACCGAGTGCGGAAAGCAGTCTTGGGAATATCCTCTTCCCTTTTGTGGAGCTGAAAATAACCTGACCGCAGGTCGATCTTTGAAAATACCCTGGCCCCTCTGAGCTGGTCAAACAGGTCATCGATCCTGGGTATCGGATACTTGTTCTTGATTGTGATGGCATTCAACTGTCGATAGTCGATGCAGTGTCGAAGAGTCCCATCCTTCTTCCTGACAAACAGAACTGGGGCTCCCCAAGGTGAAGTACTCTATCGAATAAACCCCTTCTCTAGAAGATCCTCGAGCTGCTTCTTCAGTTCAGCCAGCTCCACGATCGGCATCCGATAAAGAGGGATGGAGATCGGAGTCGACCCTGGCTGCAACTGAATCTCGAAAGTGATCTCTCTCCTAGGTGGCATACCCGGTAACTCCTCCGGAAAGACATGCGGAAAATAACGGACTACGGGAATCTGATCTAACTCGGCGTGTACCTGTAGTGTTGAGGCCGAAGTAGTCCTCCTCACCAACAACCGGAATGTACTCCAATATGCTCAGCTCCATACTCTGCTCCACTGGCTTCGGTGGATAGCCAATCGGTACAACCTCCCCGGAAACTAGAATCTGACGCTTGGCGCAGTTGATCTTCACATCGTGCTGCGACAACCAATCCATCCCCAGAATAATGTCGTACTTGGACGTATCCAAGATCGATGGCCGAGACGCGATCTGATGACGCCCAATACTCAGGATACATTCCTGAGCAACATCGTTCGAGTACAGACACGTCCTACCAGCAGTGCATACTACGACTACACTCGCCGTGTAGGTGATAGGCAGAACTAGAGATGTCGCACATCTCCCAGATATAGTAGAAATGGAAGCGCTGGTATCAAATAATGCATTAACTGGTACATTATTTAAAAGGATAATACCTGCTAACGCTCCCTGCTGAGACGTGCCAGCCTGCTCAATCGAATAAACCCGTGCTGGCTGAGTAGTCCGCTGTACTGGGGGTGGCGCAATCTGTGGTCTCTGAGGTGGAGCTCTCAAACCTCCCTGCGCTATGCCGCGGCCCTGGATGGCCCTGGTCGGTGGTCCTCTCGGCGGAGGTCTGCCGCCCTGAATCTGTGTCTGCGGGCAGTCCTTGACCCAGTGATCCGTGGCCCCGCACTTCAGGCACTGGCCTGCTGCTCTGAAGCACGTCCGACCCTCATGACGTCTGCCACAGTCTCGGCATACTGGCAGCAGTGCAAAGGGAGTCCTGCTCGTGCCCTGGCCAAATCTGCCCGGCCTGCTCGGTCCACGCTGCTGCCCTTGGCCCTGCTGGCCCGATGGCTTCCCGCCGCTCTGTGGCCGGGAAGGTGTGGCTACTACTCCGATCCTCTCAGTCTCCAACAAAAGGGCCTTCTGGATGGCCTCATGATAGACAGGAATACTGAGAGCAATCAGGTGCTCCACGATGCGGGGCGCAGCCCCGGATGAACCTCCTCGTCCTCTCTCGCTCGAGGAGTCGATCGGGAGGAGTAGCGGATCAATCGGCGAACTCCAGCTCATACTCCGTGGTGATCGGCTGCCCTGGGTGAGTGCGTCGAACTCAGCTTGTCGGTGCTCTCTGATCGCATACCCCAACCACCTCTCATGGTACAGGAGAGAAAACTCCTCCCAAGTCATCCCCGGGTCGACACGTCTCATATCCCGGTACTGTGTCGCCCGGTCCTGGACTATCCCTTGCCACCAGTTGTGAGCTGTGTCACGAAGGTAAAAGGTAGCAAGAGACACCATCGCCTCGGATGGCAGCCCCAATCTGGTCACCAGCCGCTCCATATCGGTCAACCAACTCTCGGCTGTGTCTGGCCCGGTCTTGCCCGAGAACTTGGGCGGGTTGAAGCGCTGCAGGCGCTCCATCATCTTGACCTCATCGTAATCGGCAGTGCCCTCTCTGCGCGGTCTCGGGGTCCCTCGTGTATCACCGAAATCTGAAACAGAGTCATCCCTCGGTCGGCGATGATGTGTCAGTGATCGCCCCCTCCGATCCCTACGGCCTTAGTGTGTGGTGCGAGCGGTACTGGCCGCTGCCCTGGACCTCCGAGAGTGAGTACGACCCGCGACTCACTGGTCCTCCTCCTCCTCGAAATCGGAGTAGAACTAGGTCGAGTGGAGTCGGTGTATGTGGTCTCCGTGTCCGCGGGTGTAACGATCGGTGCAGAATACTCATTGTCACTCTCCCGTCGACAATAAATCCCCGTGCCGGACACCATCCAGAACGGTGCGTATCTGTCCCATAATCTCAACCAGACGGACGCGCTCCTGGCGTCGCACAGAACTCTGTCGGGACTGAGACGGAGATCGCGGTGTGGACTGTCTAGCCTGACGATGCACTCTCCTCTCGGGGTCACTCTCCCGAGAGGGGTCCGAAATGTCTGAACGAATAACGCGGTCTCGCCTCGTGTGGACCATCTAGAATTCCACAGAATCAGACAGAAAGACAATTAATTCTCCAAATTAGCAACCAGCAGTTTCCTAATGGCTCTGTAAATGATATGCATGTAACTAAAACAGAGAATTTCGGCAGCATTTCCTTTGCTTGCCTACCTTGAAAAGCTTAGATAATCCACATCCTTCGTGGATCATCTGGCGCGATATTCATTAACCACTTTCCTTTGAGTTTCATAGGTTATGCTAGGTTATGGTACAAACTAACCAATCCTAAATCTTCCTAAAGTTCTAGAGCAATTTTAGTAAAAGTTAGCTACTCTTTTAGTTAAATTACCCCAGAGCTAAAAGAAGATTTTAGGTCGAAACCCTAACCGCTCTGATACCAAATTGTCACCCCGCCGCCCCGGATGCTAGAAGCGCGGTTGTCGAGTGGTTGTGGAAGCTTGCTGAGTAGGCGGCGGGTGAAAGCGGAGTTCTCTTAAAATGGTTTTGTGTGGACCCAAAACTCATCCCTTAAAATGTTTTCCTTTCGGTTTTAAGGTTAAGTCATGTTGCAGATTTTACGACGTCTTTCTAGACCTAAACCTGCACCCGAGACAAGTTAGTGGTTTTACAGAATATCGCGCGCGGAAAAATAAGCAGACGATAAGGAATACAGGCAGAAGGAGTTCCGCCCTCTTCGTAGGGTCGGAAACTCCCTACGAATAAAATACATACCCAAGTGCTGAAGATATCCTATATGCAAAACATCTATAGAGCCAAGTCCGAAATAAACAGTAGTACCTTGCTAGCTAAAACTGTTGTGTTGCTGAACATAAACAGGAGAATACATGTCAGATAGAACTCAGTAAGATCACGCAAAAGTATCTAACGAGAACACCCCCGAACTTAACGGATAAGTACCTTAAAACCAAAAATGCACAACGATCACTGCGGGAGATCTACACCGCAGGTCGTTTGCCTGGATCTCCTAAAAACATAATAAGTGGGGGGGTGAGTTCTCGAAAGAACTCCGTAAGGAGGTAGGTACGGTAGCGGAAAAACTTTGAAAATATTTCCCTGCATAAAAGGGTTAGTATGCGATGAACTAAATAATACAGTCCTAAGTATATCAGGATTATGATATGCACATGTGATGATGCTCTTAAGTCCCGTCGGACTGGTGGTACGCCAATACAAAGGTTCCCCGAACCCTCGACAGCACCCTACAGCGGCTTGTTAAGCTCACACCGATGATCGGGTCATAACGCGTGGTACCAGCGAGGAGATATCGCCCCTAACTGTCAGACATAAAGCGGCACATTGCCGGCACATAACATCGTGAGTTAACGACCACGGTTGGCATACCGGCTTAGGTCCCAGCGTTCCCGTCAGCCATAACTCACGGACTTCTCACGTACAGAACATAAATATGGGTCCGTTGCCTACCCCCGATAAGCAAGTCCAATATGATATACGTTTATAACCCATATTTAAGCAAAACCCTGCAGACCGCTGCGTACCAGGTGACTAGACCTGGGAGTCACCGGGCCCCACCCTCGACCCGAGTACCAGCTTTTTGTGGTGGTTCTCTACTCTTCATTCGAGATTTCACCGTTAATCCGTTCATTTGTCGGCTGTCCCTTCCGCTTCTCAACGAATCAGGCAAGATCTCGTTTTCCGGCACAGTGAGTGCTTCTAACTTTCTGAGCACACTGAGTGCTTGATGAAATGCCCCTGTTTGGGCTATTCCGATTTATATGCATGTTGCTCTACTTTTTGCAGAAATGGAGTCCAAAGAAGCTGTTCGTCCAGTGCTCGCCACCGTGGAGAAGACCATGGTGAAATTTGACAAGATCCATCAGTATATGGTGGAGGCTTTCTGGCCTGTGGAGAAGGTGCCGGTATATTCATCCCGCTCGGGCATCTGCCGGGCGATGGGTTGGCTCGTTACTGTAGAGAATATGGAGAATCGGGTGCTGTGTCTGTACACAGCACAACTTGCGGCGGGGTTGCGGTTTCCCCTTTCGCAGTTGGTGCAAGATTTGTGCGCCGAGTGGGGGATGCCACCAACACAGTTGGCGCCCAACACTTTTCTGACCATAGCGGGCTTCATTGTTGCCTGCCACATGGCCGGCGTGAAGCCCTTTGCTGACGTCTTCAACCGTTTCTACCGGCTGGAGCTGAGGAGTGGGAGTGCGTTTTTCTACGTCACTCCCATAAATGTCGGGGGTAACCATTCCATTTCCTTCACTGCCTCGCCCAAATCCTACCACAACTGGCACGGGTCCTTCTTCTTCCTGCCCCGTGACAACTCGTGGGACTTTCCCTGCGCGAGGACGCAGCTACCCGTGTAAAGCATCATGTGGAGGCCTGAATTGTCTTCTGAAGGAGTGCGGTGGCGGGCATACGACCAACTACTGGGGTGGTTGGACGACATTTTTTCAAGGAGCGCTTGTGACGAGCTCTTCTCCTTCTCGGCCGCTGACGGGTGTTTTACATGTGTATAAATTAAGCACAATATCAAGTAATAAAACCCATTCAACCTCAAGTGCAAGGTGTGCAATTGTAGTAGGGTGAGTGGGGTCGAACCCAAGAGATTGTAGTGCAATTTATGAAGTTTAGTTAAATGCAATATTTTTGGTGTTTTTGGATTTAGAAGACAAGTGATAAGATGGATGATAAATCTAAATTAACTAAATCTACTTCTATCACTAATGCAAATAAAACTAGGATGCAATGCAACAAACAATTATGAAAGATAAAAGTTCCTTAGGGTTAGTTAGAGTTGAGGTTACTAGATGGAGTGTTTGGTTGTGATTTATGACAAGTTAGAGGAGTTGGATAATTAACAAGTTCTAACCTCCTAAGTTAGAACCATCATCTCCATAGAAGACCAAGTAGAATCTCTTCACTTGCATCAACTATGAAGGCATTAAGTTTAGCCAATTGTTGTTACGGTCACCCCGAGCGGGTTGCGGCCGGGTGACCGGGCTCGGTTTTGGCTGCGGTCACGTTTTCAGCGTTCAGGCGGCTCCCGAGCCCTATCCGAGTATCATTTTGGCGAACCCTTCCGTATTTGAGGTCGTGTGGGTCCCCCGGACGTTTCCGCCGAAAATATTTTTCTGGCGCCGGGGGGTTGTCGGGGTCGCCTCGGGACGTACAGCGGGCTCGGTAGCGCTCTCGAGATCTCAGTTTGAGAAGCCGTTTGCAGTTTTAGAGTCGTGAGAATGTCCGGAGGTGTTTGTGGAGTTTAATATTTGGGGCGGGACGTTCGGTTCCGGCCGACTCCCGGGGCTCGGGATGGAAATTTTCTGACGGCTTTGGGGTAAGTTGTGTTATAATTTAAGATGGAATTTATGGGTATTTTTATAGAATTTTGGAGTGACGGAATTTCGGTTGGGGTTGACACGCTCGCACGTCGGGTTTTGGTCCGGGTTCAGCGAGCTCGGTAGGACACTCCGGAATGGTAAATGAATTTCTGAAAAATGTTTTGTGAATGTTATAATATTCTGAGGGTTGTGTCCAAGTTTCGTTAATTTTGGAATTCGGTAATTATTTTTGGGCAAAAAGAATTGGAACTTTCGGAAAAGTTGGGAGTTTAATTGTATTTGGTTACAAGATGAAAATATTGAGGTATGGGCAGCAAGTCTTTTTCGGCAGCACTTGGTAAATGGAATAGGACACTTGTCCTATTTTCATTTAAGATGAAAGGGTATGGGTTATAAAGTGAGGGAGATATATATTTGACTTAATATTTCCATAAAATGAGTTTACTCTCATTTTCACTTCTTTTCTTCTTCATCTCCTTCTTCTTCCTTTCTTCTGCCGACGCCATGGTTGTAGCTCACCTCAAGCTTGAAATTCTTCTTCTTAGTTGGAATCAAAGAGGAGTTGGGTGCTTTGAGTGGTAAGTACCTCCCTAAGCTCTCTTTTCTCATTAGTTTTGAAGATTAGTGAAGAAAAGAGGAGTTTTGGCAAATGATGGGTTTGTTCTTAGCTATAAGCTAGGATGATTCTCTTCCTCCCATGTTTTAGTATGTTGTTCTTGGGTTGTGGGAGAGTGTTAATCAAGTGTTGGATTTTGGAAAACACATCTTGGAGGAAGAACCTATGTTGGCCGAATTTTATGGATAAATTCCAAAATGGTGTGTGTTTGTTATCTTGATTCATGCTTCAAGTATGTTAATCCTAGCATGATTCTAAGCTTATGTATGGATTCAATTTGATGGAAAACAAGTTGAGGTAAAAACCCCCTTTTGGCCGATTTATTTAGGTGTATGTTCATGTTGGATTTTGTTGTTTGGATGCAATTGGATAGCATGCTTGGTTTAGAAGTGAAATTGGTGGTTGGAATGGTTGTTTGGTAGCTTGAATGGATTGAATTGGAAGTTGGATAAAAAGTTGGCTAAGAACCGAATTTTGGAATGATTCTTTTTCAATGTTAGAGTTCCATCTTGGTTAAATTGGATGTTAATATGGTGTTGGGGTTGAATTTAGGAGTGGATGGAAGTTTGAAACGTTGAATTCGGTTAAGGAATGGAAAAGTTACAATTAATCGGGATTATCGGAAAATGGCGGGTAATGAAGGGTTTAAGGTTGGATTTGATCAGTTCTGCTTGTTGTATTACGTTTGTCAATGTATAATCTTGCATTGCCTAAGTTGGTTCTGAATTCTGACGTTTCTGTGGAAATCTGGAATTTTACGGAAATTCTGCCGGATTTTCGGTTTTGGGGTCGGGGGTGTAGTTTAGTAGAGTGGTTGGTAAGGTTGCTAATTTAGCTTGAATTGACAGATTCTGAGGTCCGGAAGTTAGAAAAAGAGAGGTTTTCGGGTTTCGGATCGTGGAGTGGAAGTCGTCCAGAATCGGTCTAATACTGGGACTTGTGAGGTAAGGGTTTGGTTACGCTATTTTTGGTAAGATAGGTGTATGTTTAGTTTCACTTTACATTACTGCAAGTATTTGATATTATATGCCTAGGGCATATTACGTAGTCTGTAGGTGTATGTATTGTAGCACTACATTTTGCAGGTATTTGGAAATTTACGCTTTAAGGTACGTTACGTAATTTGTAGGAGTATGCCTTATGGCATACTGTCTGCATTAACCCTACGACAGTTGAGGGTTCGCTACCCAGTGGTGCACCATGCTTCGTAATAGCTTCGGCTTGACTCCCTTAGAGGAGGCTGTCGTTACGATTGGTTATAAGGGTTTATGGCGATTTAGTATCGCACATCCTTGATATTCGATCTGTTTTTATTACATGCACGATGTTACGTATTACATTGCATATATTACGTATATTGCTATCTTTCTGTTTGCGAGGTTACATATGCTTATCTTACCCCAAATCCCTTACGGGGTCCTTTTAGGACTCACCCTTTTTGGGTTCTGTTTTTGGGTTTCGGTAGACTTGGTAAACAACCAGCGGAGTTGGTTTCCGTGAGGCTTCGCCTTGGTTGGGTTGAGCAGCAGTACCTTGCGGGCTGGGATTTTGTCTACTTGGTCTGAATCCCGCGCGAGGTATTTTGACGTTTAGGCCTAGGGTCGGCTCTGTAGCTGCATGTGCATACTTTCTGTTTTATTGTTGTGATGATTGTATATGTTTGTATATATATTACATTACATTACATTGCATATTACGAGCGCTTGGCGCTTGCTAGACACCTTAGGTTACGTGAACTCTGCATGTATCTATGTTTGGTGCGTAAGCACTCGTCCACGGAGGCGAGGCTTACTCTTGTTGCTGATGCATGAATTGTATGTTTTGATTTTATTTTAGTTATATGCGCGAAATATTTGTTAGGTTGCTTCCACAATCGTTTCGCCTTTCGGGTCCGCTAAGCGCGGCAGGTCTCGATGGACCTGCCATTCCTATTCATTCCGGCTTCCCTTCCGGCGTCCGGCGCCCCGCCTCCGCAACCGGGCTCGGGTGGCGTGCGGTGACAAGTTGGTATCGAGCGAGTAAGTGACCATATTGGTCGTCGGTGGTGACTTGTAGTGACGACTATTGTTGTACATTTTATTTTAGAATGGTTTGAGTACGGAGATTGGCCACCTCCTTACTTGAACCACTTCAAAATAAAATTGTGGAACAAAGTTGATCCTTCAAGTTATCACGATAGTTGCAGATTTGAACTCGGGATTTACGGATTACGGTAAAAGTATTACGAGTAAGGGGATTGTGGAAAAGTTTCGGTACGTAAAATTGTGTGTTAGGAAAAGATTTGGTGAAATAAGCATGAAGCTTACGTGATTACGTGAAATGCATGATTTTATCATTCGAGAAGTAACCACGTGTCAAGTCTTGCATTGCACTACTGAGCCTTAGAAAAGCTGCTAGCTTCGTAGAGATTAGGAGTGACCGATTTTTATGCGGACTCTGTTTGGTCTGAAATGTTTGAGATATGGTTAACACGCGTAGATAGCGTGATTTGGTACCGGAGGCGGGGACTGGGATCCCACACCTCCGTGGAATAGGATACGGGTTCAGCGTAACCCAGGGTCTGAACAACCACACTCACCGCCCCCGAGGCTTAGCTGTCGTAGGGACCCCTCTCTGATTTGGTATTACCGCCAGCCTAGCTGGTTCAGAGGCGGCAGTAGGCAGGGGAAAATCTGTTTATGCCACGGTAAGGGCATTTTGATTAGGTGGTGATAGCGAGACTTAAGCCACTGCTCGCCATAGTTTTGGGATCGGTAAGTGAGTGACTCTGACAAGGGTGGTCACTACGACACCTAGACTTCTCGTCGGTCCTATTAACGACGAGGAGATCTGGGGCACCAGTCTGGCGAGGTCAGACTTCTGGAGAGGTTTTAGAGTTTGAACCCCCCCCCCCCCCCGAGGTTCAATGAACGACAAGGGTGTGGGGTGGGAGAGATTTGGTTTTGAGGAGTTGACAAACTCCGGGGGGAGGCTACATTTTTACCCAACAATGCAGCGGGGATGTAGCCAGGGATCTGCGTTAGGCACAGTTCTATGAGCTTCATCAGGGAGACAAGATTGTCGGAAAGTTTGAGTGAGAGTTTGATCGGCTGGTTTACTATGTACCGTAGTATCAAGTTATGGAAGAGGAGAAGACAAAGAGGTTTATTTCGTTGACAGCTCCCCGAGTACAGGTGGGTTTTGAGACCTTTAGACATTACTTTGTTTCGGGAAGCGGTTATTGGGCTCAACTCCTCGAGCAAGAGGAGGTTGAGAGTCGTCTCACCTTGCAATGAGGTCGGGGAGTACGGAGGGTTCCATACAGCGGGACCCCGGCAGATTTCTGGATGGCCGAACAGGCACAGGCGGTTTAGTAGAGGTAGAGAGGAGCACCACCGGCACGACCTTGTCCGATTTGCGGTAGGTATCACTCCGGTCGACTTTGTTACCGGCGGGAGGGCCGATGTTTACGTTGCAGGTCGACACTCTTTGGGTGCGGGATTGCCCTCTTCTTGTAGGGCGGGGTTTTGGCGATCTTCGGCGTCCATAGTCTCGAGTACAGCCCAACGCGCCGCGAGGGCGTGGGTTTCAGCAGGTGGCCCGAGACCTCGGCGGCAGCGGCTTCAGCCACCCCCTCCGTCACAGCAGCTCGAGCGGGACGGGTTTTCCATTTTGACGGGGAGGCCCTAGTTATCGGGGAGGACTTAGTCAACGGTCAGTACCGGCCACGGGAGGCTCGAGTCGGCAGGGAGTTCTGCAGGGTACTTTATTTCTGAATGAGGTGTCGGTTCATGCATTATTTGATACAGGAGCATCTGTTTCCATTGTAACACAGAAATGTGTTACATCTCTGCATCAGTCTGTTAGTACCTTGCCTCAAACGTATTTAGTAAAAGCTGCAGGAAGTCAGGTTCTGTTTTCCAATGAGATGGTTCGGAGTTGTGCGATATCTGTAGGCGGACATCTGATAGTATCGGATTTGTTGGTTTTAGACACGCCGAACTATGATATTATTCTTGGGATGGACTGGCTATCCAAGAATTCTGTGCACATTGATTGTGCAATCCGAACCATTATGGTTTCTGGAGAGGTACTACCTCTCACGGCTCGGCCGTGTGACTATCGCGCAATACGGTATAGAGTTACTGATTACGGATTCAGTGTCGATAGTAGGTGTAGGAGAATGCTATGATCTGAATGAGGCTGGTACTAGGTTGAAGTTGGATGGTTTACCATTGGTTCGAGATTTTCCGCAGGTATTTCCGGAGGAGTTGCCGGATTACCACAAGAGCGGGAAATTGTGTTTGACATCCACTGCGGTCGGTCTTGCTCCGATATCTATTCCTCCTTATCGGATGCCTAATTACGAGATGCAGGGGTTAAAGAAACAGTTGGAGGAATTACAGCAGAAGGGCTTCATCCGACCGAGCACTTCAGCTTGGGGTGCTATGGTTATGTTTGTTAAGAAGAAAGATGGGACGCTTCGACTTTGCATTAATTACGGACGGTTGAATGCTCTTACTTTGAAGAATAAGTATCCGTTGCCGAGGATTGACGATCTTTTTGATCAACTTCGGGGTTCGAGAGTTTTCTCAAAGATTAATCTCCGATCTGGGTATTTTCAGCTTAGGGTGAAGGAAGAGGACATACCTAAGACTGCTTTCCGCACCCGATTTGGACACTTTGAGTTTACGGTCATGCCATTCGGGCTGACCAATGCTCCAGCGGCATTCATGGATCGATGCATCGGGTGTTCCGACCGTACTTGGACTCATTTCGGTGGTTTTATTGATGATATTGATATATTCTCGGGATGAGGATTCGCATCGGGATCATCTGAGGGTAGTTCTGCAGACAATTTGGGAACATCAGCTTTATGCTAAATTCTCAAAGTGTGAGTTCTGGATTCGGGAAGTCACTTTTATGGGACACGTTATTTCTGGGCATGGCATGTCTGTGGATCCATAGAATGTGAGTGCAGTTCGTGATTGGAATCAACCTACCACTGTACGGGAGTTCAGGAGCTTCATGGGGTTAGTAGGATATTATCTGAGGTTTGTACTGGGATTTTCTATTCTGGCATCACCGCTCACGCGGTTGACCAAGAAGGGTCAACCGTTTATCTGGTCTGATAGGTGTGAACAGAATTTTCAGGAGTTGAAGCGGCAGTTGACTGACGCTCCGATTCAGATTCTTTTAGATCCGAGCTTACCGTATGTGATAAATACGGATGCTTCCACATCCAGTTTGGGGTGTGTGTTGGTGCAGGAGCGTTTTGTGGTAGCTTATGGGTCGAGGCAGCTGCGACCGCATGAGCTGAACTAACCGACACATGATCTGGAGTTGGCTGCAGTGATTTATGCGCTGAAACATTGGAAGCAATATCTGTTGATAACAAATTTCAGATTCTTACTGATCATAAGTCTGAAATATCTGTTTACGCAAAAGAAGCTTAATATGAGGCAGCGCAGATGGCTCGAATACATTAAGGACTATGATTGTAGTATCGGGTACATCTCTGGCAAGGGCAACACGGTTGCCGATGCTTTGAGTAGGAAGTATACCGGCTTAATTAAGGGAGGAAATGTTGGTGACCGATCCGAGGAGAGTGATTTGATATGCCTTTGGCACGGGGGCAGCTCGGGAGCGTGCTCGGGTTATTACACTTACCATACATTACGAGTGGCTTGATAGGATGCGCGAGGCGCAAGGTAGAGATCTGGGTTGAAGAAGTTATCTGGGGTAGATAAGGGTTTATTTGTTACCGACGTTTCGGTATATGGCGAGGATTGCTATACTTCCGAGACCGCCTTTATGTACCGGAGGATCGGGAGTTACGGAATGAGATTTTAGAGGAGGCACACTCGAGCGGTTTGAGCATCGAAACCGGCGGGGACACTGCAGACTTTGCCCATTCCAGTCTGGAAGTGGGGTAATGTTACTATGGACTTTCTGACTGCACTGCCCCTGACACGGTCTCGCCATGATGTTATCTGGGTTATTGTGGATCGGCTGACAAAGTGCGCACACTTTCTGCTTATTCGGGTCACAGACCCTCTGAAGAAGCTTGCCCGGCTTTTCATCAGGGAGATTGTACGTTTACATGAAGTACCAGACTCCATTGTATCTGATCGTGATCTGCGTTTTACAGCACGGTTCTGGAGAGCTTTTTACGAAGCACTGGGCACGCGACTCCATCGGAATATAGCTTATCACCCACAGACGGACGGGCAGTCGGAGCGGGTGATTCTGATATTGGAGGATATGTTGCGAATCTGTACTTTGGATTTTGGAGGAGTTTGGGACTAGCGATTGCGTTGATAGAGTTCTCGTACAACAACGGCTTTCGGACTACGATTGGCATGATACCATTTGAGGCGTTATGCGGGAGGAGGTGTATGACACCATCTTGTTGGACAGATGCGTCGATGGGGTTGGTGGAACCCGAGCTTTTGAGGAGTCTACGGCAAAGATCAGTTATTACAGGCGCGGATTAAAACCGCGAACAGCACCACCGCTTATACGAACCGCCGCCGTAGGGCTCTTGAATCTGAGTTTGGTAATATAATTTGACTGGAGGTAGCACCGTTCAGAGGAACAGTAAGATTTGATAGGCGGGGCGAGTTACCCCGAGTTATATCGGTTATCATGAGTTTCCAGAGTAAGTTGTTAGGTTGGCCTTACCCCCCCAACTGTTTCTGTTTTATGTGGTATCTTCCAGGATAGCCTGTTGTGGATCGGTTAGATTTAGGTTCGATCTTGCAGGGTTGTCTGGTAGAAATACCGGCAACTGACTCGGGGTGCAATAAGATGCACCCGGAGGGTGGGACGCCGTGAGGCTCTGTATGGTAGTCTAAACTACCACTCCCGCCGCACCAGTACGGTGGTCCGATTGTTCTTAGTAAGGGGAATATTTGTATATTCTGGTTGGTAGCGACACCTGTTTGGATGGTTCAGGCTACTCTTGGAGGACCAAGAGTCCTAAGGGGGAGGATGTTACGGTCACCCGAGCGGGTTGCGGCCGGGTGACCGAGGCTCGGTTTTGGCTGCGGGTCACGTTTTCAGCGTTCAGCGGCTCCCGAGCCCTATCCGAGTATCATTTTGGCGAACCCTTCCGTATTTGAGGTCGTGTGGGTCCCGGACGTTTCCGCCGAAAATATTTTTACGCGCCGGGGTTGTCGGGGTCGCCTCGGGGCGTCTGGCGGGCTCGGTAGCGCTCTCGAGACCTCAGTTTGAGAAGCCGTTTGCAGTTTTGGAGTCGTGAGAATGTCCCGGAGGTGTTTGTGGAGTTTAATATTTGGGGCGGGACGTTCGGTTCCGGGCGACTCCCGGGGCTCGGGATGGAAATTTTCTGACGGCTTTGGGGTAAGTTGTGTTATAATTTAAGATGGAATTTATGGGTATTTTTATAGAATTTTGGAGTGACGGAATTTCGGTTGGGGTTGACACGCTCGCACGTCGGGTTTTGGTCCGGGTTCAGCGAGCTCGGTAGGACACTCCGGAATGGTAAATGAATTTCTGAAAAATGTTTTGTGAATGTTATAATATTCTGAGGGTTGTGTCCAAGTTTCGTTAATTTTGGAATTCGGTAATTATTTTTGGGCAAAAAGAATTGGAACTTTCGGAAAAGTTGGGAGTTTAATTGTATTTGGTTACAAGATGAAAATATTGAGGTATGGGCAGCAAGTCTTTTTCGGCAGCACTTGGTAAATGGAATAGGACACTTGTCCTATTTTCATTTAAGATGAAAGGGTATGGGTTATAAAGTGAGGGAGATATATATTTGACTTAATATTTCCATAAAATGAGTTTACTCTCATTTTCACTTCTTTTCTTCTTCATCTCCTTCTTCTTCCTTTGCTGCTGCCGACGCCATGGTTGGAGCTCACCTCAAGCTTGAAATTCTTCTTCTTAGTTGGAATCAAAGAGGAGTTGGGTGCTTTGAGTGGTAAGTACCTCCCTAAGCTCTCTTTTCTCATTAGTTTTGAAGATTAGTGAAGAAAAGAGGAGTTTTGGCAAATGATGGGTTTGTTCTTAGCTATAAGCTAGGATGATTCTCTTCCTCCCATGTTTTAGTATGTTGTTCTTGGGTTGTGGGAGAGTGTTAATCAAGTGTTGGATTTTGGAAAACACATCTTGGAGGAAGAACCTATGTTGGCCGAATTTTATGGATAAATTCCAAAATGGTGTGTGTTTGTTATCTTGATTCATGCTTCAAGTATGTTAATCCTAGCATGATTCTAAGCTTATGTATGGATTCAATTTGATGGAAAACAAGTTGAGGTAAAAACCCCCTTTTGGCCGATTTATTTAGGTGTATGTTCATGTTGGATTTTGTTGTTTGGATGCAATTGGATAGCATGCTTGGTTTAGAAGTGAAATTGGTGGTTGGAATGGTTGTTTGGTAGCTTGAATGGATTGAATTGGAAGTTGGATAAAAAGTTGGCTAAGAACCGAATTTTGGAATGATTCTTTTTCAATGTTAGAGTTCCATCTTGGTTAAATTGGATGTTAATATGGTGTTGGGGTTGAATTTAGGAGTGGATGGAAGTTTGAAACGTTGAATTCGGTTAAGGAATGGAAAAGTTACAATTAATCGGGATTATCGGAAAATGGCGGGTAATGAAGGGTTTAAGGTTGGATTTGATCAGTTCTGCTTGTTGTATTACGTTTGTCAATGTATAATCTTGCATTGCCTAAGTTGGTTACGAATTCGATGTTTACGTGGAAATCTGGAATTTTACGGAATTCTGCCGGATTTTCGGTTTTGGGGTCGGGGTGTAGTTTAGTAGAGTGGTTGGTAAGGTTGCTAATTTAGCTTGAATTGACAGATTCTGAGGTCCGGAAGTTAGAAAAAGAGAGGTTTTCGGGTTTCGGGTCGTGGAGTGGAAGTCGTCCAGAATCGGTCTAATACTCTGGACTTCGAGGTAAGGGTTTGGTTCTGCTATTTTTGGTAAGATAGGTGTATGTTTAGTTTCACTTTCTGTTCTGCAAGTATTTCAGTATTATATGCCTAGGGCATATTCTGTAGTCTGTAGGTGTATGTATTGTTGCACTTACATTTTGCGGTATTTGGAAATTTACGCTTTAAGGTACGTTACGTAATTTGTAGGAGTATGCCTTATGGCATACTGCATGCATTAACCCTACGACAGTTGAGGGTTCGCTACCCCAGGTGCACCATGCTTCGTAATAGCTTGGCTTGACTCCCTTAGAGGAGGCTGTCGTTACGATTGGTTATAAGGGTTTATGGCGATTTAGTATCGCACATCCTTGATATTCGATCTGTTTTATTACATGCACGATGTTACGTATTACATTGCATATATTACGTATATTGCTATCTTTCATTTTGCAGGGTTACATATGCTTATCTTACCCCAAATCCCTTACGGGGTCCTTTTAGGACTCACCCTTTTTGGGTTCTGTTTTTGGGTTTCAGGTAGACTTGGTAAACAACCAGCGGAGTTGGTTTCCGTGAGGCTTCTGCCTTGGTTGGGTTGAGCAGCAGTACCTTGTGGGCTGGGATTTTGTCTACTTGGTCTGAATCCCGAGCGAGGTATTTTGACGTTTAGGCCTAGGGTCGGCTCTGTAGCTGCATGTGCATACTTTATGTTTTATTGTTGTGATGATTGTATATGTTTGTATATATATTCTGTTCTGTTTCATATTCTGTGCGCTTGGCGCTTGCTAGACACCTTAGTTTCTGTGATCTCTGCATGTATATATGTTTGGTGCTTAATCACTGGTCCACGTAGTGCGAGGATTACTCTGTTGGTGATGCATGATTTGTATGTTTTGATTTTATTTTAGTTATATGTATGAAATTTTTGTTAGGTTGCTTCCACAATCATTTCGCTCTTTCGGGTCCGCAACGCGCGGGAGGTCTCGATGGACCTGCCTTTCTTTATCATTCCGGCTTCCGCTTCCGACGTCCCGGCGCCCCGCCTCAACATGCTAACCGGGTTCGGGTGGAGTGCGGTGACATCAAATCTTCACCTCGAAAATGTCTTGTTTTATGCCCGTTTCTCACCCGACATGGATAATCCTACAAAAATGCTCGCATCCACATATCCATAATGAACAATTATCAGCCGCCCAACTGGATGAGACCACTCTGAGGTGGACTGGGATCAGCACGGGCTTCGTGCTGGACCCTGAGGTGCCTCCACCGTACGAGGGATGGGCCCCAGCCCATCTTGGGACGGTGGTAGATTCCCTCTACGCGGCGTTGGCAGGGCCAAAAGGTATTTTTGCATATATAAACATATTGCATAAGTGTTTAGTAGAACCTGGTCTGAAGCTTTCTTTCTGTTTGTAGATGCCTCTATGGAGTCCGGCGAAGGCCGGGGCAAGAGAGCGTCTATGCGCATTGACCAACAAGTGCACCTGGCATTTGCATTTGGGAAGGATGCCTCCCCTGGGGCTGTCAAGGCGTTGTGGCGCATTACCCCTAAGCCGCCGAAGAAGAGGGCTAGTGCCAAGTCGTCAGCGTTCCCTCAAGGGAAAAAGAGGAGAGTGGCTGCTGGTGCGGCGCGGCTGGAGAGGGAAGTGCCCCTACTGCTGTTGAGGAGGCCAGGGGGCCTGTTGAGGCGGGGGGATCTGCAGCGGTCCCTTCCACTGAAGATATGGCGAGGCCAGTTGGAGAGGCCAAGGGGCCTGCTGAAGCGGAGGAATCTATGGCAGCCCCTTTGACTGAAGAGGATGAAGAGCCTGTTGGGGAGGTCCCCAGTGTTGTAGAGGAGGCCGAAAGGCCAGCTGAGGAGGCCATGAGAGTGGAGATGGGGGTCCCTTCCAGTGTTGAAGAGGCCATGCCCTCGGCAGAGGGCTCGAGGAGTGCGGGCGAGCAACGCTGCTCCCATGAGGTTGTGCCCATATCGGTGGTGCAGCCAATCTCCCTTGAGGATCTTTGCTGTGCTTGAAGACTTCGTGTCTGGGCTCTTTGCGAGCCCCTCCCGATCAAGGCGAAGACGTGCACAGGCACGTGGTCGTGGCAGAAATCCTTGCCACGGGCGAGAATGCCTCCTCCAAAGGGCAAGATGTCAACGGGGGAAATCCTGCTGTCTATGAGGAGGAGGAGCCAACAGTGCTAAGGCCATTGTGATTCTGGCCAGCGGGAGGCCATGGTCACTCTGTGGAGGAGGAGGTGTTGATCACACTGCAGGAGAGGAGGTGGAGGCCACCATTACAAGGGAGGAGGCTCCTGTAGCAATCCCTTTGAGGGAGGAGGTTCCTGAAGTGACTCCTTCAAGGGAGAAGGCCTTTGCGGCAAAGGGGAAGAGGATCCTGAGGATTGAGGAGACTTCTTCCTCTTCTGATGGCGAAGTCCCTGAGGAGGGGGCACTGGTGGCGCAGTCCTCTGTGAGGGCCAGCGGCTGGGAAGAAGCCCAACCTTCCAGTAGTCAGCCAGAGGCTATTGGATGGGGACAACCTTCTGCTGGTAAGTTTCTTGACTTTGCAAGTTTGTTTCTCTTGTTTTGAGATTATGTCTCAGTTTTCTCAGTTGTACTGCCCTTAACTGTTGTAGGTGCGGGGCCTTCTGGGCAAGAGCCCGTCCCTCGCGAGGTCCCAGTGGACCAAGGGGCCATGACAGAGGTCCCAGCGGACCTAGGGACCAGGACTGAGGTCCTTGAGGAGGCCGGGGTGTGGTCCCACTTCTTGGAGCGAAGGCGAGTTGCTGCCAAGTCAGCGCCCAAGTGGTCTGAGGAACCGGCCACCCTGAGGGCCATGAGGGAGAGTACCAGGGCTAGAGTGTACGGGGAGGAAGGGAAGCTCTTGCGCGATGCGTGGGACCCAGTCTTCCTTCTCGGGAATAGCAGTTCCTTTGCTAAGGGGAGGAGCAAACCCTCCTATCCTGCTGGAGGGCTGCGCACCCCCTATGACAGGAGGTGACAGAGCGGAGTTTGGACTCCCTGCCGAGTTCATGAGGAGGCAGCTCAACAGAGCCTGCAGGTAAGACAACTCCTGGTCTTTATATACAAGTCTAGCTTGCCCTCTTTCTGCCTTTGTTTAAATAAACTTGAATGCAGGGCGCCGTCAAAGGATATGCTGCCATGGAGCAGTGGCATGACTTTCTGAAGTATGCCAACAAACGGGACGACGCCCAGGTAGCAGAGATTGCAGCCCTCAGGAGGAGGCTGGAGGCCTCAAGAAAAGGGAAGAGGAGCTCCAAGAGAAGCAGGCCAAACGTGTGGCCCAACTGGAGAGTTGGTGCGACTACGTTAACAAGGAACGGACGGCTAGCAGGCTGTATCGGTGGGAGCAGGCCAGCCTAATTGATGCGTTTCAGCAACGCTTCTTCCAGCAGGCAGCAGGGTTGGAAGCCAAGCAGCTCGAGAATGCTGTCCTGAAGGAGTCCCTCCTATCTTTGGACGCAGAAACCAAGGCTGCCCTCGAAGTGGCGAAGGCTGAAGTTGAGCGAGGCAAGGGCTGCAGGCGAGGAGGCGGAGCGCCGGGCCATTGCCCAGGCTCAAGCGGCTAGGAGGAAGCCGAGCGAGCAGGCTTGCTGCTAAGGATGCCATGAAGGCACACACGAGGTCACCTGCTACCTTTGAAAAGGCGGTGGCCTCGGTGTGGGAGATGGAGAAGGCCCTCGGCCTTCCTCTTTTTGCAGTGAGGACCACGAGTCCTTTTCTTCCATCAAGGTGTCCATTCCTCGGAGGATGCCTCGGCTGATGGCGAAGCTTGGTGAGATCCAAGCTCAAGGTGAAGCGGGGGCGCAGGCCTACGAGGAGGGCTGGCTGCGATGCCACATCCAAGTGGAGAAGGCGTTCCCAGTGAGTCTTGGGATTACGGATCTTTGCTAACACCAGTGATCCAACAGTAGAGGCCCTGCTCGACTGGGGGGAGCAAGGGAAGAAGATGGGGGAAGCCTGGTATGCCCTGTTGGGCTAGGGTGGAGGCTCCAACATGTGGACGCCCCCCCTTTTTTGTGCATAAAGGACACCTGCATTCATGCATAATTTTGATAACAGTAGATGAAGTAAAATTTCATTTTACCTTCATTGTTTTGTAGCCTTGTTTTCGTCTTGCGATAGCGGTGTAGGGAACGTTAGCTAGGTTAATAGCCATAAGCTAAGTCCCGTTTGCGGAGAGAAGTCTACTGGTGTTCGCAATGGCGAAGCCACAGAGATCACTTGTCAAGAAACTGGAAACTCAGCTTGAGTTCATAGTGGCGAGGCACTTTAAAATCCGCAAACGGCGGAGCCACATATATCCTTCCAGATAATTTGTGGGTTCACTTGCTGAGACAAGTTTGAGGACCCGTTTAGGGTTCGCAGAGGCGATGCCTTTGAAGACCATGGATGAGATTTCTCCATGTTGGAAAGTCTGCTGGGGCACGCGAAGGCGGCTCACTCAGAGACCTTCCTGGCGATTTTTTAAGGAGTAAGCCCTTGGGTAGTGTACGATGTACCAAGTAGAGGATACTGCAGAGTGCTCATCATTTATATGATAAGAATGAAGTAAAACTCAGTTTACCTCGAGCACGAAGCCGCACGATGGCGAGGGCGGTGGAGCACTTGTTGAGACAAGTGAAGAGCCAGTGGAGTTAGGAGATGAGACCCGTAGTTGTGTTGAGGAGCCCGTGCGGAAGGTCCGGTGTGGCGTGCGAGGCGACTTACACAGGGACCTTCTGAAGGAGCCAAAAGGGGTTACCCTTCCGCAGCGCAAGGGGTTACCCTTGGGGCGGGCGAGTTGAAGGTCGGTTGGGGATGAGACCCGCAACTACTGTGTGGAGGAGTCCGTGCGGGAGGTCTGTGTGGCGCGCGAGGCGACTTACACATAGACCTCCTGAAGGAGCCAAAGGGGTTACCCTTCCGCAGCGCAAGGGGTTACCCTTGGGGCGGGCGAGTTGAAGGTCGAGTTGAAGTCCGTCGGAGGTTGGGGCGAGACCCGCAACTTACCCTTGGGGCGGGCGAGTTGAAGGTCAGCGAGACCCGCACTACGCGCGACCGCTTCCCTTTGTGTGGGTGCGCAAGTGAGACTGACAAGGTCTGATGCCGTGATTTTGGCGAGTGGCCAGTCGACCGGTCGGGTGCGAGGGCGATTGGGAGGGCATTTGTAATGCCACGTAATGCTGCAAAGAGGGAGAAATACACATGTATTTTATTGAATTGAAGACGTAAGGCGAGGACTTACACGTAATATGGACGTAAGTCATCCGCATGAAAGTTGCGGGGAAGAAGACGACCATCATGGTCTTGTAGTTCATAGACTCTTGGGCGGACTTGTTTATGAACAATATAAGGTCCGTCCCAGTTAGGTCGCAAGACACCCTGTTTGGGGTCGCGAGCGGTGAGGGCCGACTTAAGCAGGGCAAGGCCCCCTTGTTGTAGTGCCTTGGGCTTGACCCTGGCATTATGGTGAAGACTGAGCCTCTGTTTGAGGGCAAACCGCGCAATTCCTCGATTAAGTCGAGTTTGGCGCGAAGCCCCTGAGCATTGGCTTTGTTGGTGAAGTTGATCATGCGGATCGTAGGGAGGTCTGCCTCAATAGGCAGAAGCGCATCTGCGCCATATACTAGAGAGAAAGGCGTTTCGCCTGTTGGGGTTCGCATTGTGGTGCGATAGTCCCACAAGACACTTGGGAGTTCATCTACCCAGCGGCCTTTGGCCTCCTCAAGGCGCTTCTTGAGGGTGCGGTTGGTGACCTCAATCTGCCCATTAGACTGGGGGTGCGCCACTGGGGCGAAAAGCATGCAGACATTGTTGTCCTGGGCCCATTGTTGGGCCTGTGGTAGCAAACGAGTGCCATTATACGTAATAATAGCACGAGGGCTGCCGTGCAGTGACAAGATTTTCCACGGGAATTTGATGATCTTGGCGGAAGTGATGGAGACCGGGGTTCTACTTCGACCCATTTAGAAAAATAATCAAGCTGCAACCACACGAAGCGGTGCGGACACTGGAGCGGTCGGCATCGGACCAATGAGGTCAAGGCCCCACAGGCAAAGGGCACCGGGTTTGTCGGTCTTTGGAGATTCCGTAGATGGCGATCATTGGATGCGAGAATTGATCGCACTTTGGTGGCATGTTTTGACCGGTGCGGCGGCGTCCTTTTTCAAGGTAGGCCGGTAGTACCCTTGACGAAGGGCTTTGTGGGCAAGTGCCTCCGCAGCAATGTGTGCGCCACAATTGCCTTGGTGGAGAGTATCCAAGGCAGTGTCCCTCAAGGGTCTTTGAGGCATCGTTGGAGGGGTGCTGCAAACCCGCGATGCCATAATTGGTCATCAATGAGAACAAAACGGATGGCCCTTTTGCGAGCTTGGGGGTCCGTGGCGCTGGCTTTTAGCTCAGCGATAATAGGGTCTCTCCAGTCTACGACCGGATCCTGTGTCGCCAGTGAGGCAATATCAATAGCCTCCGAAATGGAAGGGCTGGCCAGGGTGGCCATGGTGGAGGGAGTCTTTCCCTTGGATAGCATGTCTGCTGTGGTGTTCTCGAGCGAGGAATGTGGATAAAAATAGCCTCCTCAAAGTTGGTCCATAGGCGTTCACCAATTTGAGGTATTTGGTCAGGGTGGCGTCTTTGCATTTAGCGCACCCTTGGACACAGTGAATCACCGATTGCGAGTCGCTGTGGACATGAAGGCGGCAAATGTCTGCCCTTATGGCGAGTTTGAGCCCTGCGATGAGGGCCTCATATTCTGCAACATTATTAGTTACTTGGAATTGGAAAGAGACACGAAGGGATACTTCCATACCTAGGGGTCCGCACAGATATACGCCCCTGCGGGGGATCCAAGTTTGGATGAGCCATCCACGAACATGTCCCACTGCTGGGGAATGGGTTGTGGTGCGGGGCCTGCTCGGGGGCCGGGATGATGTCAACATCCGAAAATTCCGCAATGAAGTCGGCGAGGGCCTGGCCCTTAATTGCCTTTCTAGGCTCATAGTTGATGTTAAAGCCACCAAGCTCGATACACCATTTGGCAAGGCGCCACAGAATGTTCGGGCCGCCTCGAATATCTGGATTGGAAGTCCGTTCGGACTATAATTGTGTGCCCTTGGAAGTAGGGCTTGAGCTTCCTTGCCGCATATACAAGAGATAAGATAGCTTTTTGTAGAGGAGGATACCTTGTTTACGTATCACTGGAGAGTGTGGCTGGTGTAGTAGTAGGCGGCCACTGTTTGGCAGCCTCTTCCTTGATAAGGACAGAGGCGATGCTCCTGTCAGAGGTGGCGAGATAGAGGACTAGTTCATCGCCTGGTCTAGGGCACTTGAGTGCAGGCAAATCTTGTAAGTGTTGCTTGATTGAATCGTATGCCTCCTGGCATTCTTCTGTCCACTTGCAAGCTTTTTTCTTGCGGATTTGGTTGAAGAAAGGTCTGCAGCGATCGCTGAGTTTAGAGACAAATCGCCCCAAGGCAACCAGCTTTCTGCCGGTTCTTTGAACGTCTTTGAGCCCCCTAGGGTGCGCAAAGTGGTGATAGCTTCAATCTTTTTGGGATTCGCATGAATCCCTCCTTTGGAGATCTGGTAACCCAGAAATTTGCCCTCGCCCACGCCAAAGATACACTTCTTTGGGTTCAACCGCATATTATACTTGCGGAAGTTGGCGAACGTTTCCTCTAAGTCCGCGAGGTGTGTGGAGGTGGCCTTGCTTTTGACCACAATGTCATCGACATAAGCCTCAAGATTTCGGCCGATTTGGTCCGCGAAGACTTGATTCACAAGCCTTTGGAAAGTAACTTCGCCACTAGTGAAGGCGGTTTTTATCGCGTCCTCTGGGTCCATAAAAACTTGATGGTACCCGCTGTATGCGTCGAGGAAGGAGAAGACGAGTGATGAGCGGTTGAGTCAACCGGTTGATCGATAGAAGGCAGGGGATAGGGATCCCTTGGGCAGGCCCTATTAACCCCTTTGTAGTCTACGCAAAGTCGCCACTGACCACCCTCTTTATCGGCGAGGACTATATTTGCGACCCACTCAGAGTAGTGAACCTCCTTGATTATATTTGCCTTAAGCAATTTCTGCACCTCTGTGCGTACAAAGTCCTTACGGTCAGGGGCCATGCCCCTTGTTTTTGTCTAACCGGGCTAAAGCCGGGAGTACACTCAACTTGTGAGAAATGATAGCATGATCCACACATGGTAAGTCCTCCGGGGTCCATGCGAAGACATCGCCGTTGGCATGGAGGAGATGGATGAGTGCTTGCTGGTCTTTTTCTTCAAGGTCTTTTCCCACCCGGAATTTCTTGCCAGGGGAGATTTCAACCTCCTCAAAGGCCCCGGACAAGTCAGGAGCGACCTCGCCCACGGGTCCAGTCTCTTCCATGGGTGCCTTTCTTTTAGGCTCAGATGGCTTGGGGAGCGGGGGAGGTCCCGCTAGGGCGGAGACATAATTGCCCCTGGCCACATTTTGGTTGACAAAGATATAGGCATCCCCTGCCGCAGTGTGGAAAACCAAAGTCAGAGCCCGCACATCACAGCGGACGTGGAACTCAGTATGAGTGTGACGCCCAATGATGGCGTTGTACGGTGTAGGGAGATCCAGGACGATAAAGTCCACAAAGCTGGAGTGGCACACTTGCTTCTTTTCTTTGGTGGTCCCCATCATCATGTAGGGGAGCGTGATTGACCCTAAAGTTGGGATTTCATCCCGCCCCACTCCAAAGGTGGCCCCTTTGGCAGGTTGAATTTGTGACAAAGGCACCTTGGCCTCAACCAGAGTGTGCTTGTAGATTACGTTGGCATTTGCCCCAGTGTCCATGTAGACTCTGTCAATGTCCCATCCCGCGATACGGGCAGTGATAACCAAAGGGTCCGCGTGCGGTATTGCCACCGAGGTGCCATCGCGGCGATGCAGTAAGTGAGTAGAGGAGTGGTTGACCTGGTAGATCTGTCTCATATGACGGCGTCTCGCCGATGCGCCCTCACATTGTGTGATTACGCTGATGTGCCCCCTTGGTGGGGGAATTTCGACCAGACCTTCTCGATCTGGGTTACTGCTGGGAGCGACCCGTCTGCGGTCCCCACGGCGGCGGTCCTCCTGGTTACTTTCCGCTGCGATCCCCATCGTCGTGGAGTAAGAACTCCCTGAGTTTGCCTTCAGCGAGCATTTCCCCAATCATGCGTTTAAGCTCAAAACAGTCCTCAGTGTCGTGTCCCTTAGTGGGGCCACTTGGGGACCTCCCTCTTTTGTTCCAGGGCATGAAGGATGTTGGTGCCAGATTCCCTTAGTGGGGGAAGAGTGAAATACGCCCCCTCCCTGTTGGATGGCGTAGGGTACTGCCTCTGGGACATGGAGTCCGCTCGGGAGGGCTGTCCCTTTGCATCTGCCGTGGCGGTCTGGCGAGGGGCGAGTGACCTCCTCCGTGTTCATAAACCGTGACGAAGTGCTCAAGAACTGTTCCATGTTGGTGGGAGGGTTGTTGTGTACATCTATAACTAAAAGGGACTCCCAGCGAAGGCCCTGAATGGCCGCAAGTAAGCGGGCTTCCTCCCCCAAATTAGGGACCTGGATGGATTCCGCCTGGAAGCGCTGAATATACTCCCTGAGGGCTCATCTTTCTTTTGTCGTATTTTGAGGAGGTGTCCCGCCGTTTTGGGGGGAGGTTTAGATACCACAAAGTGGTTGGAGAAGTTGCGGGAGAGCTCCTCAAAGGAGTTAAACCGTTTATCACGGAGGGTGGTATACCAGTTGGCGGCGGCTCCCGTGAGTGTGGAGCTGAAGGCTCTACGGGCGTGTTATCGTCCGCTCTTGCGATGGCCATCGCGAAAGCATGCGCTGGAGATGAATATCGAGTCGAGAGACCGTCGTAGCGTCCGGCTTAGGCTGGCGAAACTGATACGGAAGAGGGTCTCCAAAACCCGGGGGTGAAAGGTTGGGTCGAGAGGTGGTCCAGACCCATTTTGGAAACATTATGAACACTGGCCCTTTCGTCCCTTTTTTCCACTTCCTCTAATCGTCTAGTAAGTGCGACAAGTAAAGATGAAGAAGGGTCAGAGTTACTTACTTGTTGAGGCGGAGTAGCGGGGCGTTCTGGCTGATTAGTCCGTAGCGTTCCAACGCTATCCAGAACGCCCCTGAGAGTGGTGGCGAGTGTTTCGCGCAAGTTGAAAGCAACCACCTCAGTGATTGTTTGCTGAACGGCCGGATCAAGGCTTGTTGGTGGAGTGTTTGGTGGTGGAGTGTTGCGCTCACGAGGCACGTTACGGTTAACGTGGGAGGAGCTTTCCTCCGTTGAGTGAGCAGAGTTCTCCCGTTGTGGGGGAACGTTATTTGGGGATGGTTCCGATCGTGGATCGTTGTTCGTGTTCGTCGAGGGAGGATTCCTCCGTCCCTGACGGCTGTGCCTACTTGCACTCCGGGTAGTTGGCATGACTTACTACTTGTGGTTTGTAATATGGGTTTACGAGAAGAACTTTTTCGTTTCTTTCGTTCCCACAGACGGCGCCAAACTGATATTCTCGTTCCTGAGATAGGAGCGGAATCCCAGTTGAGTGGTTGATGATGATGGTGTTCTTGAGACTCCAAGCTTGCTGTTCAGAGTAATCTGTAAAAGATAAGAAGAATACTCAGAAGTAGCAAGAGAGGAGTGGGGGCGTGTAGTAGCTTACCCAGTTTAGGGTGGACATCCCCTATTTATAGGGAGATGCCGGAGAAGAGCCTCCCAGGTTGAAGCCTTGGACAGTGTGAGACAAGGCCCGACAAGTCTGCCGGATGTAAGGAGATAAGTCAGTGTCAGACTGATTGGTGATAAGGCGGCTGTGATGATGAAGATCTCAGCAAACCGCCTTAGAAGATTCACTTGTCAGGGAATGTTTGGCGTACAAATCTGGTGAAGATCACTCAGGCTCGTGCTGGCCTCCTCATTGGCTGATTGATGTCAGATGACCAAGTGGTCTATCTCCAAGTGGAGCAAGTGGCAGGCGAAGGCCTGCAAGGCGAAGGCCCGAGATAGAATATAGCCAAACAAGGAGTGAGGGTCGCACGAACCTGAGTATAAGGGCCTTATCTAGGTGAGGCCAGTATAGGCAAGAGAGTCCTCGCGAAGGCGAGTTGAGGCTGCGGGAGTAAGACCCGCGAAGGCGAGTGAGATCGCAAGGGCGATACCTGAGACCGCGAGGGCAACCCGCGCAGGCCTAAGAGACGCAAAGGCGAGTGTGAGACATCGCCAAGGCGAGGCTTAAAGCCCGCGAGGCAAGACCTCGCGCAGTGAGGCTGGAGACCTCGCGAGGCCGAGGCTCGCGGAGGCCGCAAGGGTGAGACCTTGCGAAGGCGAGACTGGAGACCTCGCGAAGGCAAGAAGGGTGAGACATACAGGGCCTTGTATAGTTCTGATGCGACGCGAGGACGCGTTTGCTTGGGTAGTGTACCACAAATCTTGAATGGTCGAGGAGTTATCAGAACGACGATCTTGAGCTCCGGAGTAATCTGCAAGATGTAAAATGGAGTACTCAGGAGCAGAAAGAGGAGTGGAGGTGTGTAGATAGGGTGTACCTTTCCCAAGCCATCCTTTTATAGGAGGCGTTGAGGTAGCGGTTTTCCCGTGACTGGAGTAGTGGAGTGCTCCCCCACGTTCCAGAGTAGTGGAAGACTGGAGATGTAATGGAGAACGTGGGTAGGTCGTGGAGACGACCGTTCCCAGCTTCCTTCTCCCAGTCTGTTATGTCACTAAGTGGTTGATGGCGAAGCCCAGGGGTTGCGATCTGGCGAGACCAGGAGATGCGAACCTGCGAGGTCCAAGCGAGGCCAGCTGGCGCGAAGCTCCCTTGGCAACGCCTTCGCGCAATGCGGTGGGATCGCGGTGTGTTTCCTTCGTTGCTGCTGATGATGATGCGAGGGGCGAGACACGAGGGGCATTTGCTTGGGTAGTGTACCATGTAGGTACCCACGCACTTACCTTACTTTATACAAACTGTACCTTACCTCAACCCTTATTGGGTCCTCCAGATGACTCACCCCTTCTGTTTACCACCTTTCAGGTCTACCTGACAAGCAGCCAGCAGACTAGAGTTCCGCTGTGCTTTCTGTATTTTGATCAGGTATCTGCAGTTCTGACACGGAACTTTTGTTAAGTTATAGGGGTAGTCTCCTTAGAGGTTATAGTCTACTTTCTGATTTCTGGATTTATGCTAAGTATAGCATATGGGTTTTCTCACAATTAACTTGTCTTTCTCTTCTGTTTGTGTGTTAGCAGCAGTAGCGGTACTTGCTGGAATATTCTGATCTCGGGGTTTCTCCAAGATCCCGCACTCAGGTATTCTGGGGTTTTCCTTTGTCGGCTCTGTAGATGTATATGCATGCATGTCATTTGTCTGATCATGCTATGTATCTTAGATACATTCTTCTTCTGTATACATATCCTGGATATTCTGTATGACCGGGGACTCGCGCATAACAGTTGGGGCGGGGCCTGTGATGTGATCACATTTTGATGTGTTAGACATATTATGTATCGGTATGATTCTGTTATGCATATGTATGATGATGACTGAGTACTCGCCCATTTCCGTGGGGGCAGGCTCGTCTTGATATTATCCATGAACTGCATGTTTGGTGATGGTGGAGTGCTCGCCCATTTCAGTGGGGCGGGGCTCGCCATGGATAGTTAGGGTTTATACTGTCTACTTGCCATGTATGAGATTTGCAGGTTGCGGGTCGAAAAATGACAAAAAAATATAATCGTATAACTCTGTCTGCATACTCTGAGAGCAAAGCATTCTCAGGCACTGGGACTTCGAGAACAAGACTTTGCGGGCTGGGTCCCGGGACCACCACCTGCAGCGGGTCTCGGTTAGACCGACCGCTTCCGTCTACGCAACTTCTGCCGCAGCTTTTGCTTCCGCCGCCGCGGGGCAGTTCTTAGATCTATTAACTTATAGTTTTGTAGGTTTTTCTTTATTAGGCATTTCTTCTTACCGCAGTTATTAATTGACCAAGACTTATCTCATGAAAACAATCGTCTATTAAGACTTAATTTTCCGTATACTATACATAGTATCTAAATAAAAGACTCGAAGAGGGCTGACAGGTGTGTGGCTGGTTTTTATCATCGTCGGTGGACTTGCCGATCATAGCTATTTCATCCAGCATCGTCGGCCCATCTTCACCACTGTTGGTCCTAGCCGCAGTTCTGTGCCGTCCCTCGGTGCTACTCTCTTGACTCAACACCAACACCAGCTGGCGTGGTTTCATCGACGCCTTTGGCAAAAGGCTTCATGCCTCTACTTCAACAACCGTTGGCTTTTGGTGCCATTGGAGCAAGGTTGAAAGCTCAAGGAATGAGTATACGTCAGATTGGAGCAAGGATTAAAGTAATCCCTAGCGGTTTTTTCCTTTGGTGCAAGATATGTTTACGCCTCTTAGTATCATGTTTAGTTCTTCATCTTCATACTCTATTGACGCTGGATTCATTGGTTTCATTGCATGATTTGATGAGATAATGTCATGCTTGTAAAGAAGAAGCCGTTAATATATGTTATGTGACGTAGAGCATTACATGTGTATGAGAAAGATCCACATGAGAGCATGTTTGAGGGACCTCTAAAATCAACACATGTGTGCATCAAAGTTTTCATGTTTGTGATGAGGCGATGCCCTTGGGGCGACGCCCTTGGGTAGTGTAGGCTAGCGTTGTTTATGTGTTGACAACGTGGATGTTTTATGACCTGACAAGGTCTAAGTCCGTGATCTTATTAGATCAGGATTGAACCTTTCCGACCGGTCGGGTGCGGAGGGTTTGTCGATTATTGTAAAGTGATCATTCACCGCTTTGACTGATCAGGTGCAGAAGGCGTGTATCTGCTGTTGCTTTAAGAGAATTATACACATGTTGAGGAATCAACACGATAGCTTTCTAATAGCGATGAAACTTTATACATAGTATGGACGTAGGTCGTCCGCATGATAGTTGCGAGGGAGTGTTTTTCCGTTGTGGCCCTATAGTTAAAACACGCCTTGTCTTACCTGGCGGTGTATTATGTATGGGCCATCCCAGTTGGGCCGTAGGACTCCGTCCTTTGTTTCGCGGTTGGCCAGGTTTGAGTGGATCAGGGCGAGTCCGCCCACGCATAGTGACTTGGGTTTGACTTTGGCATCGTGCCTTATGTTGACACTTTGTTTGAAGGCGAACATCCTGAGCTGTGCGCCTTTGCGGAGTTCTTCCAAAAGGTCAAGCTTTGAGCGAAGGCCGATGCTGTTGGCCTCAAGTTAATTGTCCATATTGTCGGGAGATCTACTTCGATTGGGAGGAGCGCCTCAGCTCCGTATACGAGGGAGAAGGGAGTCTTGCCTGTAGGGGTTCACGGGGTTGTAAGGTATCTTAGTCATTTCTTCCTTCTCTTTTGGAGTCTTAGGACATAAGTCCTCTCCAATTTTGCAACCATATGCAAGTGGGGTGTTCATTGGCTTAGAGTTGGTCAAGTTAAACCTCTCAAGAACTTTATCTATATAAAGCTCTTGTGAAAGTCCTAACATATGCTTCTTTCTGTCCCGATGTATCTTAACACCTAGGATATAAGAAGCTTCCCCCAGGTCCTTCATTTTGAAGGTGGAGGACAACCATCCTTTGATGGCGAGCAACAACTCCAAGCTACTACTTGCAATTAAAATGTCATCGACATATAATGTCATAATGGCAAAACTGGACTCTTTGAAGAACAAGTACACACAATGGTCTTCATGCATCATCACAAAACCATAGCTTGTGACTGCATGATGAAACTTCAAGTACCATTGTCTTGAAGCTTGTTTGAGACCATATATAGACTTCTTTAGTCTACATACCTTGTCTTCTTGACCTACTTGTACAAACCCTTCGGGTTGTTTCATGTAGATCTCTTCACTCAACTCACCGTTGAGGAAGGCTGTGGTTACATCCATCTGATGCAACTCAAGGTCCAAGTTTGCCACTATTGCAAGTAGCAATCTGATGGAATTAAACTTAACCACAGGAGAGAAAGTGTCTTTGAAATCAACACCTTCCTTCTGTGAAAAGCCTTTGGCCACCAACCGGGCCTTGTACCTTTCGATACTCCCATCAGAGTTCTTCTTTATTTTAAGAACCCACTTATTGCCGATCGCCTTTCGGCCACGAGGAAGATCAGACAATTCCCATACCTCATTTTCATGCATTGAATGCAACTCATCATTCATTGCCTTTAGCCACTCTTCTTTCTGTGCCCCTTCAAGAGCTTCTTTGACATTACTTGGCTCATCGATCTCGCACGAGACCAAGTATGTCTCACCTTCCGATAGTCCCCACCTTTTAGGTGCTTTGGACTCCCGAGTTGATCTTCTCAACTGGGGTGGAGGTGTTGGCTCTTGAAGTACCTCAACTCCCTCTTGAACAGATCCCTCAGTTTCAGGATCCTGTTCATTCGAGTCCATGTGTATGGGCTCATTCTGGAAAGCCTCAGCTTGTTCCAGTTGAGGTACTCCCTCTGGAGTAGGTACAAGATCCTTGTAACCGCACTTGTGAAGTGCCCGGTTGACCTTCTTCTAGGATCGGGCCTATTGAGGCTAGATCATCACTTTCGCAAACTTTTGGAAACTCCGTTTCCACAAACTTGGCGTTTCTTGCATCAAACACCAAACCCTTCTTTAAACTGAGATCCAAGAACACATAGCCCTTAGATTCCGTACAATATCCGAGAAAAGCACACTTCTTTCCTCTTGGTCCCAATTTTCCCAACGGATGGTCGGGATTATGTACGTAAGCTAAGCAACCCCAAGGCCGCAAGTAGCTTAAGTTCGGGGTCCTCTTCATCCATAACTCATATGGAGAGGAGTCGATGTCCTTGGTAGGTACCCTATTGAGAATGTGCACCGCACATAGCAGCGCATCACTCCAATAGGTCACATCCAGGTTGGCTTTAGCCATCATGGAACGTACCATGTCCATCAAAGTTCGGTTCTTTCTTTCGGACACACCATTTTGTTGGGGTGTCCAAGAAAGGGTGAACTCTCTAGCAATGCCTTTTGACTCACAAAAGGCCTTGAATGCAAGTGAACCGTACTCACCACCTCTGTCAGTCCTTAAGGACTTCACTTTCTTATCTACTTGGTTCTCAACCAAGTGTACATATTTCTGAAAATATGCTAAGGCCTCTGCCTTGGATTTGAGTAAGAAGACGTGAGTGAATCGTGTACAGTCATCAGTAAAAGTGATGAAGTACTTGAACCCATTTCTAGATTCAATTCTCATAGGTCCACAAAGATCAGAATGGACTAAACTTAGTGCCTCGGTTCTCCTAGTTGCCCTCCCAAAGGGCTTTCTCGTTGCCTTGCCTTCTAAGCAAGGTTGACAAGTTGGTAGGACAACCTTGGTCAAGGATTCAAGCAAGCCACTTTTGGCTAACTTATTCATCCTATCTTGTCCTATATGTCCCAACCGTTCATGCCACGATTTTGATCTATGACTTTAGTCACGTGGCAACTAGGAGTTGCAACAGAATGGCCATCGGGCCTTAACTCATACTGATCCATTATTAACTAAGCATTTTGTGAGAACTTGATTATCCTTTAATATAGTTACACTATCATTAAAGAATTGAAAGCAATAATTGTACTTCAACATGGCAGAAATAGAAATTAAATTTCTACAAATATTAGGTACATATAATGTGTCCACAAGATACAAATATCTATTACACAAGGGAACCTTACAGGTTCCTATTCCTACTACTTCTAATTTTGCATCATTCCCCACCGAGACGTGCTTCACACCTCTTGGGAGCTTGCGGTACGCCACAAACCAGGACTTGTCCCGAGCTATGTGGTCTGTTGCTCCTGAGTCTACAATCCACAAAGAATTGCTTTCAGTTAGCATAGTACATGACGTCACATGTGCTATTGAAGTAGAAGGTTCAAAATGTACCTTAGGTGCACTTTTGCAATCTTTTGCAAAGTGTCCTTTCTTGCCACAGTTGAAGCACTTGAGCTTCGAAACGTCCCTTTTCTTCTTTCCGGGCCCGTTTCCTTTTCCCTTTCCCTTACCCTTGCCTTTGAAGCCGCCCTTCTTCACACCCTTGAACCACTGCTTCTTTTTACACACGTTGTTATCGGAGGTATTGGCAACATCTGCCTTGGAGTGGTCCTTGAGAGCCATTACTTCAGCCTCAAGTAAAGGTGACGGGCGATGTCATCAAAGGTCTTAATCTGAGGGTTGTGGCGTAAGTTGACCTTCATCACCTGCCACTACTCATCATGTAAGGACCTTATTATTGCTTGCACTGCTGCTCGTCGGTGAGGTCGTGCCCAGCTTGTTTAAGCTGATGAATCATTCGTGACATCTCACGAAGGTGGGCACTCATGGTGTGATCTGCTCGTTTACCATAGTTCTCAAACCTTAGTATCATTGAGCGTTGTTTCTCCACGGAAACATCTCCATACTTGGCCTTCACAAAGATCCCGGATGCCTTTGGCCGAGGGTAGCATGGAGAACTCCACCATGATCTCATCCACCATTGTGGACAAGAGTGTGACTCTACACATAGAGTTCTTTTTAAGGTAGGCTTCATAAGCCACCCTACTTCCCCCTTCCTCCGGGGGGTTGACCTCAGCATCGAGCACCTCAAGTGTCTCTTGCTCAGTTAAGATGAACTTGACCTTCTGCTGCCAAATTAGATAGTTTTCACCATCCAATTTGAGGTCACGGTTCAACTCTGCTACTATGTTCTTAGTAGCCATCTACAAATATGCAATTCACATGTTTTAGATTCCAATTCACACAATTAGACTTATTCAAGCAATATGTTCATGAAATAACTTAGTTTATACCCAGACGTAGCAAAAGGTATGCATATAGCATCCGATCAGAAACGCCTAAGCATAACTTTGCCATTTTATGAACATACCCTTAACAAGCCTATACATTCAATCAATCAAGGGCAACCAAACATACATCAGTTTATAACCTCACTTGACCTTCCAAGAAGGCTGAATCACGCACTCATGCGTGATCGTAACAACCATAGCACTTCACTTAAACCTTAGTCTCATCACCCATAAGTCTCCTTAATACAATGCCCAGGTCGTTGGTGGAGTCACAAACGGTCTCACTTAAGTACCACTTCCTTAGACAGCATTATATCAGCTTGACAAGGTCCCTAGAGACCTTAGTTTAATGAAGTGTCTCATCAATTGAATCAAGTTTCAAGTCCTTCAAGTTCACCGTACAAGTACTTGAACTATCTTAAGGTAGAATCTCTTGTTTCAATAGACGTATGTTCCCTCACTTAATTTAAGCTTCAATTCCCTCAAGTCCATGATAGTGGTACAAAACCGGTATTAAGACTATCAAGGGGCTGAAATTCTTAAATTAGGTAAAGAATAAATGTCACATGCATGCCAAGTCTACGTCACACATGGACCTTAGGAACCACGAGAGGAGCGCTCCCGGGGAAAGATGGAGGGTCACAGACGGTCCCACTTAAAACCCACCTCCTAGATAGAGCACATTCCGACAATTACCTCAAGGTATAATGTGATATAGAACTTTTGGCACACATTTTCTTTAGGTTCATTTAATCATTCATGGAACAAATAGGCAAGTCAACATGTTATACAACCATTTTCATCATACAACATTCATGCTTCCCTTTTCCATTTAAACGAATATAACCCTTCGAATAACCTTCCTTGATACCATTTAAACTTGCATGTAACAATGTTTCAATTAAACTTACATGTTTCCGCCAAGAGACACGTCTCTTCGCCAATACATTCATACATGTTATTTCGAATTCAACCAACAAGTATCATACTTCATATAAACATGTCGAACAAGTAAGCATGTATCACAAAGAGAAACCAAAAGCTCGATACCATTTGTTGATTTTAGGATCGTCTTTAACATGCTTCTCATGTTCGCATACTATAATACAGAAGAAAGGAATAAGGATGTGTACCTTTATTCTGGACGCAGCTTAAGAATCTTAGAGATTCTTGCTCCTTGTTGATGTAGAAGACTCGGCTCGGGGAACACCTTAAGGGAGGATTGGAGAGGATTTGTCTCCAAAGTGAGTTCCACTCACAATGCTCCTAGAATGCCTTCTAGCTTGGAAGAGGAAGTATGAGGAGAGAAGAGAGAACCAATGCTGGTTGTGGGATGATGGAAATGGCGCCACCCTCCCTCTATTTATAGAGGAGGATGGGCTGCCAATGAGGGGGCACAATGCCTCCTCATTTGCGAAGTAACATGTCTCTAGGGCCAAGGGCTGCAACCAATGCCCCTTGGTCCATGAGACATGTCTCATGCCTTTTGCCTTTTCAATTAACTAATTAATTAGAAAAGGAATAAATAAATAATTGTGTCTAATAGGAAATTAATTAACTAATTAATTAATTATCCAAATATGGTGAAGAGGCAAGGGAGGTGACCCATGCCCCTTGCCCATTCGGCCATGGGACATGAGACATGTCCCTTTGGCCGAATGGTGCAAGGCATGGGGTGCACCCCTTGCCTAGAGGCACCTAGGGCGAAGGGGCACTCACACCCCTTGCCTATGGCCGAATGGGTGTAAGGCCCCCTTAGGGTGCCCTTTCGGCACCCAAGGGTGCTACGCACCCTTCGGCCTAAGCCGAAGGTGTGCTTGGCCCTCTCCGACACCTTTTCACCAATTTACGCACCTTTCCGCCAAGAGACACGTCTCTTCGCCAAAAGGTGCCTAGACACATTTGTACCGAGCTCACATAGAGCTAGTCCAAGACATATTAAATCATCCATTGAGCTCCTTGAGCTCATATCAGCTCACTAAGAGCAGAAACACATCTCTCTAGCTCAAACACTCAGACAGTATTAAATCATCCATTGAGCTCCTTGAGCTCATCATCAGCTCACTAAGAATTCCGAAACCACAACCCATTCCCCAGAGTGGGACATGTTCTATGGCTCATCCAACTCGGATCTATATCTGCGCGGACCTCTAGGTATGGAAGTATCTCTTCGTGTCTCTTTCCAATTCCAAGTTGTTGTAGAATATGAGGCCCTCATCGCAGGGCTCAAACTCGCCATAGCTATGTCCACAAATTCCCAACTAGTGATTCACAGCCCGCTGGCAAAGACGCCATCCAAATACCTCAAATTGGTGAACGCCTTGCGGAAACTTTGAGGATATCTTTATCCACGTTCCTCGCTCCGAGAACACCATAGCAGACATTTACAACGGTGTCTCAGCACCCTCGAGGGACACTCTGTCTTGGATACTCTTCACAAGGCAACTGTGGCGCGCACATTGCTGCGGAGGCACTTGCCCACAAAGCCCTTCGTCAAGGGTACTACTGGCCTACCTTGAAAAAGGACGCCGCTGCACTGGTCAAAACGTGCCACCAGTGCCAAATCAATTCTCGCATCCAGCGACTGCCATCTACGGAATCTCCAGCACTGACAAATCCAGTGCCCTTCACCCTGTGGGGCCTTGACCTTATTGGTCCAATGCCGACTGCTCCAGGTCAGTACCGCTTCTGTGTTGTTGCAGTTGATTATTTTTCTAAGTGGGTCGAGGTAGAACCCCTGGTCTCCATCACTTCCGCCAAGATTATCAAGTTTCTTTGGAAGAATCTTGTCTGTCGGTACGGCAGCCCTCGTGCTATTATTACAGACAATGGCACCCAGTTTGCCAGTCACAGTGTCCAACAATGGGCTCAGGACAATAATGTCCGCATGCTTTTCGCCCCAGTGGCGCACCCCCAGTCTAATGGGCAGGTTGAGGTCACCAACCGCACCCTCAAGGAAGGCCTCAAGAAGCGCCTTGAGGGGGCCAAAGGCCGCTGGGTAGATGAACTCCCAAGTGTCTTATGGGACTATCGCACCACAACGCGAACCCCAACAGGCGAAACGCCTTTCTCTCTGGTATATGGCGCGGACGCGCTCCTGCCTATTGAGGCAGACCTCCCCACGATCCGTATGATCAACTTCACTGATGAGGCCAATGCTCAAGGGCTCCGCGCCAAACTCGACTTAATCGAGGAATTACGCGAGGGCGCTCGCCTTCGCATGTCTGCCCTCAAACAGAGGCTCAGTCTTCACCATAATGCCCGGGTAAAACCCAAGGCACTACAACAAGGGGGCCTTGCCCTGCTTAAATCAGCCCTCACCGCTCGCGACCCCAAACAGGGTGTCTTGCGATCCAACTGGGACGGTCCCTATATTGTTCATAAGCAAGTCCGCCCAGGAGTCTATGAACTACAAGACCATGATGGTCGTCTTCTTCCCCGCAACTTCCATGCGGATGACTTGCGCCCATATTACGTGTAAGTCCTCAGTCTTACGTCTCCAATTCAATAAAATACATGTGTATTTCCCCTGTCTTGTAGCTTTACATGGCATTACAAAAACCCTCTCCATCGCCCTCTACACCCAACCGGTCAGACTGGCCACCTGCCTGAGTTATGGCATCAGACCTCGTCAGGTCTCACTTGCGCACCCACACACAGGGAAGCCTCCTGAGGTCGCGCCACAGGTGGTTGCGGGTCTCATTCCCCAACCGACCTCCAACTCGCCGCGCCCCAAGGGTAATCCCCTTGCGCTGCGGAAGGGTAACCCACTTTTGGCTCCTTCAGGAAGGTCTATGTGTAAGTCGTCCTCGCACGCCACAGTAGACCTTCCGCTCGGACTTCTCCACACAGGTGGTTGCGGGTCTCATTCCCCAACTGACCTTCAACTCGCCCCGCCCCAAGGGTAATCCCCTTGCGCTGCGGAAGGGTAACCCCCTTTTGGCTCCTTCAGGAAGGTCTATGTGTAAGTCATCCTCGCACGCCACAGCAGACCTTCCGCTCGGACTTCTCCACACAGGTGGTTGCGGGTCTCATTCCGCTAGTGTGGTTCAACTCGCCCCGCCCCAAGGGTAATCCCCTTGCGCTGCGGAAGGGTAACCCCCTTTTGGCTCCTTCAGGAAGGTCTATGTGTAAGTCGTCCTCGCACGCCACAGCAGACCTTCCGCTCGGACTTCTCCACACAGGTGGTTGCGGCTCTCATTCCCCAAATGACCTTCAACTCGCCCCGTCCCAAGGGTAATCCCCTTGCGCTACGGAAGGGTAACCCCCTTTTGGCTCCTTCAGGAAGGTCTATGTGTAAGTCGTCCTCGCACGCCACAGCAGACCTTCAACGCGCCCCGCCCCAAGGGTAACCCCCTTACGCTGCGGAAGGGTAACCCCCTTTTTTTTTGGCTCCTTCGGGGAGGTCTATGTGTAAGTCATCCTCAAACGCCACAGCAGACCTTCCGCACGGGCTTCTTAACACAGCAACGGGTCTCACTCCCCAGAACCTCAGATGGTTCTCCACTTGTCTCAACAAGTACCCTGCTGCCTTCGCCGACGCGCGACTTCAGGCTCGAGGTAAACTGAGTCTTTTACTTCATTCCTATCATATAAATGATGAGCAATCTGCAGGGGTCTTCTACTTGGTACACTGTACACTACCCAAGGGCTCGCTCCCTAAAACGTTATCCATGGTCTTCAGAGGGTACCTCCTCTGCAAGCCCTAAAAGGGCCCTTAACTTGTCTCAAACAAGTGGTCTCCATCTCAGCTTGTCTCAGCATGTGAGCCCACAAATTATCTAGAAAGATAATTGTGGCTCCGCCGTTGCGGATCTTAAGTGCCTCGTCACTATGAACTCAAACCGAGTCTCCAGCTCCTTGACAAGTGATCTCTGTGGTTTCGCCGTTGTGAACCCCAGAAAGACTTCTCTCCACAAGCAGGACTTAGCCTATGGTTGTTAACCTAGCTAACGTGCCCTACATTGCTATCGCGAAATAAAAGCGAGACTACAAGACTGAAGGTAAAATGAAATTTTACTTCACCTACTGTTCCCAAAAATATGCATGAATGCAGGTGTCTTTGTACAAAAAGAGGGGGGCATCCACATGTTGGAACCTCCACCCTAGTCCAGAAGGGCATACCAGGCTTCGCCCATCTTCCTTCCCTGCTCCCCCCAGTCGAGCAGGGCCTCTACTGTGGGATCGCTGGTGTTGGCAGCATCCAGAATCCCAAGGCTCAGCTCTGGGAACGCCTTCTCCACTTGGAAGCGGCATCGCAGCCAGCCCTCCTCGTAGGCTTGCGCCCCCGCTTCGCCTAGAGCTTGGATCTCACCAAACTTCTCCATCAGTCGGGACATTCGCTCAGGGATGGGCACCTTGATGGAGGAGGAGGACTCAGGATCCTCACCTGCAAAGGGAGGAAGGCCCAAGGCCTTCTCCATCTCCTTTACTGAGGCCACCGCCTTCTCAAGGTTAATGGTGACCTCCAGGCGTGCCTTCATGGCAGCTTCAGTAGCAAGCCTGCCCTCTTCCACTTTCTTCTCTACCAGTTGAGCCTGGGCGGTGGCCTGGCGCTCCACTTCCTTGGTCGCAGCCTTTGCCTCTTCAATTTCAGCCTTCGCTGATTGAAGGGACTCCTTCAGAACAGTAGCCTCAGTTTGCTGGGCTTCTAAGCTTGCGACCTGCTGAAGAAAGCGGTGCTTGAACGCACCAATGAGGCTGGCCTGCTCACACCGGTACAACCTGCTGGCTGTCCGCTCCTTGTTAACGTAGTCGCACCAACTCTCTAGTTGGGCCACACGTTTGGCATGCGCCTCTTTGAGCTCCTCCTCCCTCTTTTTCGAGGCCTCCAGCTCCCTCCTGAGAGAGGCAATCTCTGTTATCTGGGCGTCGTCCCGCTTGTTGGCATACTTCAGGAAGTCATGCCATTGCTCCATCGCAGCATACCCTTTGACGGCCGCCTGCATCCCAGTTCTATTTTAGTAAAGGCAGGAAGAAGCCTAGCTGAACTTATACATAAAGACCAGAAGCTGCCTTACCTGCAGACTCTGTTGAGCTGCCTCCCTCATGAATTCAGCAGGGGAGTCCAGGCTCCGCTCTGTCACCTCCCTGTCATAGGGGGTGCGCAGCCCCTCCAGGCAGGATAAGAGGGTTTGCTCCCCTCCCTCCAGCAATGAACTGTTGTTCCTGAGAAGGAAGACCGGATCCCATGCATCTTTCAGGAGCCTCCCTTGCTCCCTGTACACCCTGAGCCTGGTCTGGTGCCTCTTGACCCTCAGGAGATCTGGCTCCTCAGACCATTTGGGGACCGACTGGGCAGCAACGCGCCTTCGCTCCAAATAATGGGGCCAGACCCCAGTCTCCTCAAGGACCTCAGTTCTGGTCCCCAGGTGTGCAGGGATCTCTGTCAGGGTCCCTTGATCCACTGGGACCTCGTGGGGACCAAGCTTTTGCCCTGAAGGGCCCGCGCCTACAAAAGTTACAGGTGTCAGCAACTAGAAAACATAAGTGTAAACTCAAAACAAAGAAAACACTGTCAAGTCAAAAAGACTTACCAGCGGAAGGCCGCCCCCATCCACTGACTTCCAGCTGACTACTGGAAGGTTGGGCAATCTCCCAACCACTTATCCTCGCAGAGGACCGTGTTACCAGACCCCCCTCCCCTGGGGCCTCACTCTCTGAAGAGGAGGAAGTCTCCTCAATCCTCAGGATCCTCTTCCCCTTGGATGCAGGGGCCTTCTCCCCTGAAGGGGCCACTTCAGGGATCCCCTCTCAAGAAGGGGTTGTTGCAGGGGTCTCCTCCCTTGCGTTGGTGGTCTCCACCTCCTCCACAGGAGTAACTGATACCTCCTGTTGGCCAGAGCTCCCAATGGCCTTGGCAGCTTAGTTGCCCCTCCTTCTCATAAAGATCAGGATGTTAGCCGCTGACATTTTTCCCTTGGGAGGGGGCACTTTTCCTCTGGAGAGGATCTCTGCCGCGACCACGTACCCGGGCAAGTCCTCGCCTTGGGCTGGTGAAGGGCTCGCGAAGAGCCCAGACACAAAGGCCTCAGCAGCAGCCTCCTCAGAAGAAATAGGCTGCACCACTGAGATGGGCACAGCCTCTATGGGAACAGCGTTGTCTGCCTGTGCTCCCTCTGAGCCCCCTGCAAAGGGTGTGACCTCTTCAAAAGTGGAAGGCACTTCCACCTCCACTCTTCTGGCTTCCTCGGCCACAGGCCCCTCGGCCTTCTCCACGACAATGGGGATGTCTTCCCCAGTAGGCTCCTTAGCCTCTTCAGTTGGAGGGACCGCTGCAGACCCCCCTGCGTCAGCATATCCCTTGGCCTCTCCAGCTGGCCCTGCAGCCCTGGTCTTCTCAGCAACAGCGAAGGCACTCCCTTCTCTAGGCTGCGCAGCAGCCACTTTCCTTTTCTTCTTTGGCTGAGAAGACACCGAGGGCTTGGTACCATCCCATTTCTTGGACGGCTTGGTGAGAATGCGTCCCAACGCCTTTATATCCCCAGCAGTGGCATCCTTCCCGAATGCACATGCTAGGTGCACTTGCTGGGCAATGCGCATGGACGCTCTCTTGCCCTGGCCTTCGCCAGACTCTGTGAAGGCATCTGCAGACATAAAGAAAAAACTTCAGACCAGGTTCTACCAGACCTCTTACGCTTATACAATATGTTTATATACATGTGCAAAACATACCTTTGGGCCCTGCCAGTGCAGCATAGAAGGAATCTATCATCGTCCCGCGATGGACGGGTGCCCATCCCTCGTACGGCGGAGGCACCTCAGGGTCGGCCACGAAGCCCGTGCTGATCCCGGCCCACCTCAGAGTGGTCTCGTCCAGTTGTGAAGGAGAGAAAGGAAAGAACTCATCACAAGTGCTCCTTGAGAGAACGTCGTCCAACCACCCCAATAGTTGGACATACGCCCGCCACCGCACTCCCTCGTGAGTTAGTTCGGGCCTCCGCGCAATGCTGTGCACAGGTAGCTGCGTCCTCGCGCGGGAAAGTCCCATGAGTTGTCACGGGCAGGAAGAAGAATGACCCGTGCCAATTGTGGTAGGATTTGGGCGAGGCAGTAAAAGAAATGGAGTGGTTACCTCCGACGTTTATGGGAGTGACATAGAAAAATGCACTCCCACTCCTCAACTCCAACCGGTAAAAACGGTTGAAGACGTCAGCATAGGGCTTCACGCCAGCCATATGGCAGGCAACAATGAACCCTGCTATGGATAGAAAGGTGTTGGGTGCCAACTGCGTTGGTGGCATCCCCCAATCGGAGCACAAATCTTGCACCAATTGCGGAAGGGGAAACCGCAACCCCGCCGCAAGCTGCGCCGTGTACAAACACAACACCCAGTTCTCCATGACCTCTTTGGTCTCAGGCCAACTCATCGCCCGACAAACGCCCGCGCGCGACACATACGCTGACACCTTCTCTACAGGCCAGAAGGCCTCCACCATGTCCTGGTGAATCTTCTCGAACTTCACGGTGGTCTTCTCCAAAGGGGCGAGCACTTTGGGCGAATAGCTTCCTTGGATTCCATCTCTGCAAAAAGGGGGCAACAGACATATAAATCGAAACAGCCTAGCAAAGGCATTTCGTCAAACGCTCGATGCGCTCGAGAGAACTTGAAGCACTCGGTGTGCCCAGCGAAATCTTACCTGATTCGTTACCGGTGAGTAAGACGGACGGTTGACCGGCGGAATCTCAAACAAAAAGTGGGGAACCACCGCACGGAAACTCTTAACTGACAGATGAACGGTTCAAGAAGCGCAAGAATGCGAAAAGAATACTCAGAGCAGAATGAGGAAATACGAGAGTGGAAGTAAAAGGCTTCGATCTTCTCGGATACGCTTTTATAAGCCCGCCAAAATGAAAAGCGCTTTTAAGCGTGATTGGCTCCTGAGGCACCACGTGCCAACATCCAGCGGTTACTAAACCTCTCCCCTTCCGTGCAGAAAAGGAAAAACGCTTCTGAAAAGCGTAATCGACCCCTGAGGCGCCACGTGCCGCGCCCCATAACGGTCAGTAAACCTCCCATCTCCCACTATCTCTCCTGCTTTAAATGCTGAAGCGACCTTTCACTACCGTTGAACCCAAGCGGTCCGCAAAAGGCCTGAGTGCCTTCGCCAGTTCTAAAGACTTGGAATATAAGCAGAGTACAGGACCCTGCCCATACTCTGCCTTCAGGAGGAGGCATCTTGGTACACTACCCAAGCAAATGCCCCCCTCAAAAACTCACAAGGATCATGAAGGATCCAACACGAACTATCAGATCATGAAAGATCTTCACTCATGGCTACTACATCAGTCCTCAGCAAAGTACTTTCAAAAAACGGAGTACAGGACCCTGCCCATACTCCGCTCTCAGGAGGAGGCATCTTGGTACACTACCCAAGCAAACGCGTCCTCGCGTCACATCAGAATCATACAAGGCCTTTGAAGAGGTCCCATCCTTGTGGTCTCCAGTATAGCCTTCGCAGGGTCTCATCCTTGCGGTCTCCAGTCTCGCCTTCGCGAGGTCTCCAGTCTCACCTGCGCGGGGTCTTGCCCTTGCGGGCCTCAAGTCTCGCAGGGGCGATGTCTCACACTCATCTTTGCGTCTCTTGGGCCTTCGCGGGCCACCCTCGCGGTCTCAGGTTTCTCCCTTGCGACCTCATTCACCTTCGCGGGTCCTACTCCCATAGTCTCAGCCCGCCTTCGCGAGGACTCTCCTGCCTATACTGGCCTCGCCCAGATAAGGCCCTTACACCCAGGTTCATGCGACCCTCACTCCTTATTCGGCTGTATTCTATCTTGGCCTTCGCCCCTCGCAGGTCTTCACCTGCCACCTACTCCGTTTGGAGATAGGCCACTTGGTCACCTGACATCAACCATCCAATAAGGAGGACAACACGAGCCTGGAAGATCTTCACCAGATTCATACGCCAGACATTCTCTGACAAACGAATCACTTAAGGCGGTTTGCTGAGATCTTCATCATCACAGCCGCCTTATCTCTAATCAGTCTGACACAGACTTATCTCAACAGCCTGTCTAAGGGCTTCAACTGGGGGAGGCTCTTCTCCTGGCATCACTCTATAAATAGGGTGATGTCCACCCTAAATCGGGTAAGCTACTACACGCCCCCCCCACTCCTCTCTTGCTACTTCTGAGTATTCTCTCTACCTTTTACAGATTACTCATAACAAGCAAGCTTGGAGCCCCAAGAACACCATCACCATCAACCATTCAACTGAGAGTCCGGTCCTTCCTTAGGAACGAGACTATCAAAAGTATAGGTACTTTGGTGAAATTATTGGTAATAAGGTGTATGTACCTTATTTCATTGAATAACTACATTTCATGTCATTTTGTGTAAATGGCGTTTTTTATGTTGTTATTTTAAGGTAATTAGTTTATTTATCATAAGTGATAAATGGCTAGTGGAAATTGATATTTATGTAGCCTTAGTGGAATAATTTATGCCTTAGTGGAATAATTTATGCCTTAGTGGAATTCTTAATGTCTTAGTGGAAATATTAAAGTTAATGGAAAGCTTTATTATTCCTACTTAATGACATGATTCTAATGGCCATTTCTTCACCTATAAATAGTGAGTGAAATGGCCATGTAGAACACACTTGTCTACACATTTCTTCGTCTTCTTCTTCTCCTCTTTTGCGCCATTCTTGTGAGTTTTTTTTGGTGATTAAGTGTGAACTTGCAAAGTGTTCATTTCAACACTTTCTTCCTCTTGGCGTCATCCTCTTGTCCGTTCTTCTTCTCCTTCTCGAAAGCCAACCTTTCCACCTTGACCACAAGGAGTTCTCAAGGAGGCAAATCATCATCAAGCAAGGAAGGAGCTTACGTTTAAGGAGCAAGGAATTATAAATTCCTTTAGCTATTTTCCAAGGTGAAAGGTACCAATATCTCGGGTTCATTCTGATCTTGTGATTTATATTTCTTGTATATTATTGTGTAAATGACGCATGATTATTTGTTGTATCATGCCTATGAATCTTCCGTGTAAATAATGAACTGGTATGAATATGAACATGTAATTGAGATTCTTAAAGATCTTTAATTCTTCAGTGTTGAAAATAACTTATATGCAAAACACTTACAGAGCCGAGTCCAAAAAACGGTATTAATACCTCGCTTAGCTAAAACTGCTGCGCTGCTGAACATAAACAGGAGAATACATGTCAGACATAACTCAGAAAGATCACACAAAAGTATCTAACGAGAACACCCCCGAACTTAACGGATAAGTACCTCAAAACCAAAAATGCACAACGATCACTGCGGGAGATCTACACCGCAGGTCGTTTGCCCGGATCTCCTGAAAACATAATAAGTGAGGGCGTGAGTTCTCAAAAGAACTCCGTAAGGAGGTAGGTACGGTAGCGGGAAAACTTTCAAAAATATTTCCCTGCATAAAAGGGTTAGTATACGATGAACTAAATAATACAGTCCTAAATATATCAGGATTATGATATGCACATGTAATGATGCTCTTAAGTCCCGTCGGACTGGTGGTACGCCAATACAAAGGTTCCCTGAACCCTCGACAGCACCCTACAACGGCTTGTTAAGCTCACACCGATGATCGGGTCATAACGCGTGGTACCAGCGGGGGGATATCGCCCCTAACTGTCGGACATAAAGCGACACAATACCGACCCATAACATCGTGAGTTAACGACCACGGTTGGCATACCGGCTTAGGTCCCGGCGTTCCCGTCAGCCGTAAGTCACGGACTTCTCACGTACAGAACATAAACATGGGTCCGTTGTCGACCTCCGATAAGCAAGTCCGATATGATATACGTTCGTAACCCATATTTAAGCAAAACCCTGCAAACCGCTACGTACCATGTGACTAGACCCGGAAGTCACCGGGCCCCACCCTCGACCTGAGTACTAGCCCTTAAGTAACCTAATACACATGTATTGCGTATTAAGAAAGTTAAACCCCTTACCTCACAAAAACCGCTCCGCAGCAAAGTCCAGGGAAAATCCCGGCTCCCGGCCCGAAATGTGCTAGTGTGACTTTTGAAGTCCTGCACTACTCCACCAATGCTGAATCAAGCTGAACAACTACACACAAGTCAAAAATCACCAAAACAAACCCCCGGAAACCAATCCCGCACTTTCTCGCAAAATTCCACAGAAAGCTCAATTTCTCAAACTGAGCTAGAACATTGATATTCAAACACCCAAAAGCACAACCAAGCATTCAAATCCCACTTTCCCCACATTTACACCGCAAACAAGCAAGTAGGTCGGGATTGTCCACAATTCACGAAAACGACGTTCCGAATATCGTTAGTTACCTACTTCCATTCCCGATACCAAATCATTACCAAAACCATTCCAAAACACAACACAAGCATCACCAAACCTTCCTTTCAAATTCGGCCTACACCTCTCTTTTTATACCAAACTTTAATCCAAACCAATTAAGGTTCCAAACACATTCTTAATTCACCAATTATACAATTCAAGCATTCTTACCAACACATCTCACCCTAATCACCCAAAATAATACCAAAACCCTTATGAACATTTTGGAAAATTGGGTACTTTTTACCCAACATGTTTACCTTCAAATTGAATCCATACAACACCTTAGAATCATGCTAGGAACAACATATCACAAGCATGATTCAAGAGCACAACCACACACTAGGTTTAGAAATCAACCTAATTTTCGGCTAATTAGGGTTCCTTAATCCATGGTGTTCTTCCATAAATTAAATCTTGATTCCTACACTTCTTCTTACCAACAACAACATACTAGAAGATTGAAGCAAGAAGATCAACATAACATGTAGCAAGGACAAACACCAAATCAACTCTCAAATACTAAATCTCATAAATTAATCACAAGTCGTATGTGATCTGAAAATTACAATATTTGACCTTCCGGTCGAGAATTTACAGAAAAGTGCAAAACGTCGGGGGTGGGTGTAACAGTCACACATACTACATGACTTGTTCAACACACAACTATAAATTATTCCTCCACGATGCATGGTCATTTTGCCACATGAACACACTGCAAGTTTTGTCCATCTTATATGACACTCGATACCTGCGTGCAAACTGAGCATACATGAATCACATGTTCGTTGAGGTCGAGCCCTACAACGCTTGCATCTCTCATTTTATCAAGGTCGAGCCAGACAACGGTCGCACCTCTCATTCATTCGACGTAGAGCCCAACAACACTTGTACCTTTCGAGATCACCTACAGTAACACCCCTCGCGGGTCCGCTTTCTTCTGCAGCCCCAGCACACGAGTCCGCCATCTAACGTGATCGCCAAAAATCCGCTTCATCCTCCATGACCCCCGATATAGGTCCGTCATCTACAGTGACCCTCTCGTGGGTCCGCTATCTACTGCAGCCCCCGCACACTGGTCCGCCATTCTCCAAGAATCCGTGTCATCCTCCACGACCCCCGTTACAGGTCCGTCATCTATAGCGACCCCCTCGCGGGTCTTCTATCTTCTGCAACCCCCCCAAAAGGGTCCGCCATCTAGCGCGATCTCCAAGGATCCGCGTCGTCCTCCACGACCCCCGATACGAGTCCGTCACCTACAGCGACCTCCTCGCAAGATGGCTATCTCCTGCAACCCCCGCACACGGGTCGTCCCAGCAAAACTTCAACGTTTCATAAAAGGAAAACTTTCTACATTAACTTTACCTTACTACCTTCCATTTCCCTTCACACTCCAAAAAGTTATTTTTGTCTTATATACCTACTTTACCTTATTACCCTCTTGTCAACCACTTTTCTTAATCTCTGTGTAAAGTCAAATGCACTATATTTGGTGGGACGGAGGGAGTAACTAAACATATACTCACTTGAAAAAGAATACTTCCTCTATCCCAAAATGAATGGTCCATTTGATTTTCAATGTTGTGTTTGATTTAAATTATTACTACAAATAATTGCTTAAAAAATAAATATATTTATAAATTGTAAACATTCATTTATCATTTTCGTATATATTTTTCCACCTTCAATATAAAAAGGTTGAAGAAAACAATTTATTGATTAAATGTTGAAAAATAAATGGAGCATTCTTTTTGGTATGGAGAGATGATCTTTTAAAGTATATTTCTTCCATACTTTCCAAAAATAATGCAACATTTGATTATTCATATTAGTTTTTACTTAAATTCATCTTAGTTATTCGACATTTGCGGGGTTTTGGTTTGTGGATTCTAAAAGTCTATGGGATGTGAAAATATAGAAAGTATCAATGATGGAAATAGAAATGAGTATTCTCACAATCTTGTGTTTGGTTCAAAGATTAAATGAATATAGATTTTACAGGGACCATTTTGTAAAATTTATAAAATTTTAGGGACTGAACGTGTATTTCCGGGGACCAATTTGTAAATTTTTACAAAGTTTAGGGAGTAAATGTGTAATTTAATAGGGACACTATTTGTAATTTTTTCAAAGTTCAAGGACTAAATGTGTAAATATATAAAGTTCAAGTGCTTAGTTGTAATTTTTGAAACTTAACAATTCTATAGATTCTAAGAATACCATGTTTATAGAAAGTATTTTGAATCCAAGAATTTGTGAAGCATGAGGAATCCTAAAATTTTGAGAATTATGAAGAAATATTTTCCAGAATGAACCAGACACAGTATTTCATTAATTTATGAGATTTTGAAAAGGCCCGGGATACGGTGCGCCCCACATTAACTATGCCTCCGTGAGCCTATTTCTTCTTTTTTTTACATTTTTTCCATGAGTCACTCAGTTTTATATCCTCCTTCCTTCGTTTTCCTACTTTTAATTCGTTTGCAGTCATTTTCAAATTTTAATAGATTTTTTAGTCCCCACAATTCAAGTTTTCTTCGTTTTGTATCGTGATTCATCGTTTTTTAGTTTTTCACTTTGGAGAATACGTTTTTTCCTTGTCAATGTCGTCTGCAGCTCGTGATTTTGATTTGAATTAAGAACCTGACGATACTAGTTCGTGCTCTGGTCTTTTGTGTTCTTACTCTTGTTCATCGTTTCTTCGTTACGAATTTTTGTTCGATTTTTGTGAATCAATTGGTGTTGTTGATGTTGATCATGGTGATTTGGTGAGGCTTTCAGATCGGAGCATCGATGACGACGTTATGTTGGATTGTTTCAGACTAGAGTCTTTGGTTGAGCTTAAAGGTTCTTCAGATCTTCATGTGCTCTTTGCTGAAGTTGGAGGAACTTCAAGTGCCGAATCTTCATGTTTGTGTTATCTTATGTCTTATTTTGATCATGGTATGTATCGTGATGTTGATATCATCATACTGACATATGGGCGCAGCAGTACGTTTTAGGAGCGCACCATTCTGTGTTCAAGGAACATTGTTTTCTGGTTTTGTATTTGTTTTATTTTTTTCATTTTTGCTGTCCCATAATGTTCTCGTATCATTATGGCTGTAAAGTGCATCATTATGTAAATGTCAACATTTTATGTAAAGGTGTATCATTGTACTTTGTATATGCTGTTAAGTTGCTACCAATCTTATGTAACTTTGTTTAGGTCATACTGATGAATGTCCATCTTGCAATGGATTGGATAATGAGGACATTATTGGGAAGGAATTCAAGACTAATAACTATGCTTACGAGTACTATAAGTCTCTTGGGAAATCTAATGGATTTGACGTTAGGAAGAGTAGGAATAGGGGTCCTACTGTCAGATATGTTGTTTGCAATAGGGCTAGTCATCCTATAGGCACTTCTGGTGACAGGATGAGATATAGAGCTAGCTTTAGATTTGATTTTCTAGCTCTAGTTTGTTTTACTTTTAAAGGTGGTTTGTGGACATGCAGATCCCATATAAGGCAACATAATCACCCATTTTATGCTTCAAATCAATCGCATTTCATGAAGTGTTCTAGGGAGATTGATGATAAGAAGAAGAACATGCTTCTAGGTTTGTTAAGTATTGGCATTAAATCAGTTGATGCTTGGAGGATAATGGTACCAGAAGCTGGTGGTATTGAAAGTGTCGGTTTCACACAGAGATATGTGGAATTTTCTTGCCAAGGAAAAGGTTAAAACTGGAAGATCTATTGATGCACAGTTGTTGTTATACTACTTTCTATCTCGTTCAAATGAGGAATCTAACTTTTGTTTAAGTATGAGCTTATTGATAGTCATTTGAGTAACTTTTTATGGAGAGATTCTGAGATGCTTGTTGATTATGACATTTTTGGGATGTTGTTGTCTTTGATACGACATACCATACCAATATGTACGGTATGGCATGATGTCCGTTTGTGGGGATCAACAACCATGGACTTAATGATGTTTTTGGTTGTGGCTTTCTTGCTGATGAGAAGGCTGATAGTTTTAGGTGGTTGTTTGACCGGTTCCTTGAAGGTGTTGTTGGGAAGCATCCGGTCACATTTATGACTGATCATGATCAAATCATTGCATTGGCTGTTCAGCACCATCTTCCATTTTTCAAGCATATGTCGGTTGTTAGAATAAATATGTGAGTATTAACATCCTGTTGTTTGGAGTACTTACCGACAAAATTGTGCTTAAGAAGACCCTGTTTAATTCCTTTTGAGCTTTCTTTTCATTCTTGTTTTCTTGTTCTCTCTTTTCCTTTTCTTTGTTTAAGTAACGAGAATAAATATCGACATCATTGGTGACCTCTCTGTCTTTGTACAGTATCCACAGTTGACCTATTGTCAAATCTATATCCCCACATCGCACCAGTACAGTCCTGATATTGTTTCATGGTTAGACACGGAAATCATCATAATAAGACGTAAGCACATCAGTATATAGTGAGAGAACATCATAATTTAAATCTTGTCAATGCAAGCCTTACGGCAACTTGGTTGAAGGGTATTGTATTCCCCAAATGTAATCTGCCACCTGAAATCTCATTGTTCTCATATTTCTTGGAGATGAGAATCTTTCCATCAACTCTTGGACAAATGGTACATCAGATTTGAACATGTGTGGTATATCATCACCACTGATTTCAGCCAATTCCAATAGTTCTCTTTCAGTTCTTGGTGTGATTTGTCTAGGAGGAGTATTCTAAATCACAATTTCAGTGCTTTTATTTGGCTCTGACTCCCGTGTTTACTGACTACCAAGTATTGCTTTGAAGTTTGGCGAGTTCAAAGCAACTGGTGAGATCGGGAACCTTGAAACAAACATCAATTAGAGGTAGAGGAGCATCATATTGCTCAAACAGATCATCATAATGCTTTTCAAGTGCATCATCATATTAGACACATTAATTAAGATCATCAAGAAACATCAATAAATATCACAGACAGAAGTTATTATCTTATCCAACCAAATTGTCAATCAAACCAAGCATTTTAGCGGTTCATCAATTAAAAACAAACTCAACCATGCGCTTCATTCAATAATATTGGTGCCCTCTTCTTTGGTGTCTCTTCCTTGTCTGAGTTTTTTTCAAGATATGAGTTGGGATCCGAGTTTTTAATTTTTCCAAGATATGAGTTTTTTTGTATTTTTTGTTAAATATTCATATTTAGATGCCAATCTTGGTTTGGTGATGAATAAAAGTGTTGAAGATATGGATTTGGATAGAGTTGTATGTGTGTTTCAGGGTTTTAAGCGGATGGATCTGTTGAATTGTTGAGTTTTGCGTTTCCATATCTGGAATTCGTTTCCAGATCTTGAGTGTTTTTTTATTCATAAAATATTGTTGTAGCGCACCCTTCTAAAAAAGCGCTTTCTATTATTGTAGTGCCTATAAAAGCGCGTTTGTAGTTACAATAATAACACAAATGAAGCGAATTCTGCGCTACAAAGACTCAATTAAATACGTGAATGTTTACAATCCCCAGTAAATGAAAGGTAAGGCTCAAAATCCTAGAAGATGTTGTGTTACGGTCACCCCGAGCGGGTTGTGACTTTGGTGACTCGGGGCTCCGTTTCAGGCTTGCAGGTCATGTCTTCGGGTGATCAGACAGCTCCCGAGTCTTTTATGGGTTTCATCTTCGATAATCTTTTTCATATTTGATGTCGCACGGGTCCCCCAGACATTTCCGCGGAAAATATGTTTTTTCGGGAGCGGGACTTGTTTCGGGACATTCAGCAGGCTCGGTAACTCTACCAGGACCTCGGAAAAGGGAACTGTCAGCATATTTGGGATCGTATGAACATCCCGCATCATTTTACGGAGTATATTTTTTGGGACGGGAACGAACATCCCGTCCCAAAAATTATACTCCGTAAAAAGATGCGGGATGTTCATACGATCCTAAATACGTTGACGGTTCCCTTTTCCAAGGTCCCGGTAGAGCTACCGAGTCTGCTGAACGTCACGAAACAAGTCCCGCTCTCGAAAAAATATTTTCCACGGAAATGTTCGGGGACCCGTGCGACCTCAAATATGAAAGGATTCCCGAAAATGAAACCCAGAAAAGACTCGGGAGCTGTCTAACCACCCGAAGACATGACTCGCAAGCCTGAAACGGAGTCCCGAGTCACCAAAGTCACAACCCGCTCGGGGTGACTGTAACAGGATTCTTTCCCTTCGGGAGGCTCACCTTCTCAGACACAGTCTCAGGTATTTCACCCTATCTCCGACCTTTAACTTACTTAATATTAATCATTTGGTATTAACAATTCTGTTAAAGAAAAATCTAATTAATGAGAAATTTATCAAATCAATTTAACTTCTCACGAACTTCATAGTAAAATTTTTTAAAAAATCGATTTTTTTTTTATCAAAACTTTCGGCAAAAACACAAGATAATAGAAAACAACTCACCAGTTTGTTTCTTTTTGCGTAAAGTTTTTCTTTCTTTCTATTGCGTGCATGCGAGGAATTATTCTCTAGGTAATTTTCTTACGGTGTCAATCTTCCAAACCAAACTTAATTTCTCCCACCGCCATTTCCCCCTCCCATATTTCTTTACTTCGAAAGAGCAATCATTACCTCACGCTTATAAAAACTTTCACGTTCACCGGCCTCACATTTCTTACTTGCCTCCCACGCTAACCTTCCACAGCAACTATTATGTACAAAGATCTCAGATACTTGCTTCCCACTCATCACCCACAAAAATGAGAACCATCAAAGCAAACTCTTTCTGGTTATTCGCTTTCATAATCGCCACAGCTTCAGCCCTCATTTCCCTCTACATCACCCTTCTCTCTCCCTCATTTCCAGCTTCTAGGCTTCTTTTAATTATTCAAACCTCACTACAAGATTTCCCTACCTTAAGGGATGTTGTAGAAGGAAGTTGGAGGTTTTTGGCTTTTCCGGTGAGGGAGGTAGCTCGCCGCCGCCGCCACCACCCCAAGCGGAGGAGGTGCGATAGGAGGAAGTGGATGTCAAAGCTCATAAACCAGTACAATGTGTCAGTTGTGTTGACGGTGGATTTGAATGGTTGTGCCAGCTTTAGTAGTGTACAGAAAGCTGTTGACGCTGTTCCAGATTTGAGTCCAAACAAGACCTTGATTATTCTTGATTCAGGCACTTACAGGTTACATACACACACACCATCTCTAAGACACTTATTAATTATCGTTTTTGAGACTTCTATTCTCTATTTTTATTGTGTGTGTGCATTCCTTTGCTTGGCGGTGCACAAACATTAGGAGGTTTCAAATTTAAAAAATGTTCAATCAGTAATTCACCAAAAATAAATCTAGTTCACTAGTGAATTAGATTTCTAATTCACCATGTGTAATGTTTGAAGCACCCATGAAAAATTATAAAATTGGTGGTGAATTTAGCATTTGTGTTGCAGGAGAAGCTACTAATTGTAAAGAGAAAAGAGATAGCGATTATTGAAGAGGAAAGTGATGGCGAGGGTGAGAATAGGGGAAATTTAAGGTGAATTATTGAAATTCACACCTCCTCAAAATCACCTCATGTCCTAATTTGATGAGGTGAATTAAGAGACTAATTCACTAGAGAATTATAGGAGGTGAATTATCCACTAAATCACTTTAAAAGTTTTAAGTTTGAAATCCCCTATTATGTGGGAAAAATATTAACTCTCTCCAACCCGATTTAATCGTTATAATTTGACTTTCAATTATTTGTTTAATTAGTTAAATTTTACTAAAACAAATTTGCTTAAAACTTTTGAAAAAAATTGAAATTAGAAATAATGATTTTCCAATTTCATATTAAATGTTGGAAAATAAATGTAAAAATTAAAATCAGAGGGAGAGAGTATGATTTTTATGATATCTCGAAAAAGTTATTGTAAACCTTTTTTTTTTAATAGGGTCGAGTAAAACTCTATTTGCGGTACTTGAAATTTAAGAGCGAAAACTTTTTCCTTTTCAATGGAGAAAGATGATGGAGTATCACATTTACTTTGGGGAAATTCCAATCCCGCATCTAGTTGTAATTTAAGAACTCTTTTTCTTTTCTCATCTTTATTTCTTTTTTTTTCTTTTTTTCTTTTTTGCGCTTTATGAGTATAGTAACTAATAAGTCCAGGATTTTATTTGTGTTTACAGAGAGAAGGTGGTTGTTCATGCAAACAAATCGAACTTGATAATTCAAGGCCAGAGTTATCTGACAACTGCAATAGCTTGGAACGACACAGCTAATTCCACTGGATCAACACTTTCCAGTTCTTCGGTTTCAATTTTCGCTCCCAACTTCACAGCTTACAACATCAGCTTTAAGGTATATATATATATATATATATATATATATATATATATATATATATATATATATATATATATATATATATATATATATATATATATATTTGCAATGCATCATCATGTGTGTTATGTTCTGTAATACTGCCACCCGTTTGTATGGGAAAACTTATAATGCTTGATAATCTTTTGGAAAAAGAACATGGCTTTCTGCTGCCATGTTAGCAAAAACCTTGTTTGGTTCTGAAAACTTTTTCAAATTTTTCATATATATATATATATATATTGTGAAAAATCTTGTTTTCTAAATTTTAGAAAATTTAGTATTAAGATGGAAAACTTCAAAAGACGGTTTTCCAAAACTTGAAAAGCAATATTTCATCCCTTTATAATTAATTATACATTCTAGCATTTACAAATGAAATTTATTATAAAACCTGGAATTCTTTAAAACCCAACAGTTCTTTAGTTTCTAAGTTTGAAAAAACTAATGTGTTAAAAAAGGAACTTTATTTTGTGATTTTCCATCTTGTTACATGAATAATCCAAAATTTAGAAAACAAGGTTTTCACTCTTGGAAAACATGTATCAAAGAAATTTTTGAAAAGAAGACTTAGAGAATTTACTAAAACCAGATGGGATCATCTGAAACTGTTTTGATCTGGAAAAAAGAACATGGCAGAGGAAGCATCACCGGGCGAAATAGGAGGGCAGGCGGTTGCGGCGAGGATAGCCGGCGATCAGGCAGCGTTCTATGGTTGCGGGTTCTATGGAGCTCAGGACACACTTCTTGACGATAAAGGCCGTCACTATTTCTATGGATGTTTCATTCAAGGTTCCATCGATTTCATTTTCGGCAATGCTCGTTCTCTTTTTCAGGTACTGCCTTCTGCTTTCACTTTTCCACTCTTCAAGTACAATATAAGTATGCACATTAATTCTACATTTTCTCTTAAAGCAGAAAAAAAAGGGATCAAAATTTAAATTGACGATCTGTTAAGCTATAACCCATCTAAACAAAATGGAAGTTGGTGATAAAACCTCAAATGACCAAAATAACCTAGACCACCCACAGATACGTTTTAGAGTTGAGCTTAGGTTAGAACAACATAAAACTTTTAATTCTTGATGGTAGTTTTAGAATTAGATGTTTGGACTATCATAATTGTTGATTCAGGATCTAGCACTAGTCTTATTGATTTGCATCCAAGTTAATGAAGTAAATGAATACTTTCTTTCACAATTTACCCTAAAACTTGATAAAATGTACATTCAAAAACAGTAAATTTACTTGAATCGAGAATGAACTTTAAGATTCTGTCTAAGCCAATTTCGGCTTAGTCCAACCAAATAAGGCATTAAATGGTATTCCTAAACCAAGGCTTAATCCACAGACATATTCATGCATTTGAGAGTCCTCCAAGCTATCCTAATCACTGTCTAAAATTGTGACAGGCTTGCCTTCTCCACTCGATCGCCAAGGACGAATCCAGTGGAATGGTGACTGGCGCAATCACAGCTCATGCGCGGCAGTCCATGGATGAGGAAACAGGGTTCTCATTCCTGAGCTGCATCATTCGAGGAACGGGGAAGATATGGCTGGGGAGAGCTTGGGGTGCTTACGCCACTGTCGTCTTCTCAAGAACTTACATGTCTAATGTTGTCTCTCCAGATGGCTGGAATGACTGGAGAGACCCCTCAAGAGACCAGTCTGTGCCTATTCCTTCATTATAATCCTTCACCTGCATTGCATTTTCTTCCCCCCTCATGAAGCATACATTATCACACATAATTTCACCTACCCTCTCTATATCAGTGGAAATATGTCCTATTTGATTGGACTTAAAACAGTGAATTAAGTCAGCTTGAGTCCAGCCTAAACAAAAAAATTATGAGTACTTTCAATGTGAAATGATTTTTTTTTAACTTTCTTAAATCGAGAATGAAATCTATTCAATGAATCATTCTGCTCAAGCCATTTACTGCTTAATCCAATGGATTAAGTCATTTATGTGATGTCCTGAGCACTTGGCCTAATGGTCATACTCTTGATGATACTTGTAGAGATTTCGAGTTCGAGTCTCCGGTATCCCCAACCCCTACCCCATTTGTATAAAAAGAAGTGTCATTTATGTGATTAGAAAATTCAAATTTATTCTCAAATTAAATAAATTTATTGTTTTCTAACATATATTTATCAAATTTTATGGTATATTACACAATAGAATAGCATATAGGAGTACTTGATTAAGTTGGATTAAAGCTAGTCCAACCGAACGAGGCAATACAGTTACCACCTAGTGTCACTGACCAGTAAACTTCTGAAACCTAATTTAAACCACATAATAGCAATCTGCCAGAAAATTTGAGATGTGTTCTCCACCCTAATGATGATTTCCAATGCAGAAAACCAACTTCATTCTACAATCTCTGCAAGCATTTCATCCATTTCCCTTTTTATCCCCTAGCTGCAGTCCACTGAGAGTTGCTTATGTTCATGTATCCCACTTTTTCTCTTGGGTCTGATTACAGGACAGTGTTCTTTGGGGAGTATGAGTGCTTGGGACCAGGAGCAAACAACACAGAAAGAGTCTCATATGCGAAGCAACTGCAGGACTATGAAGCAACTCCCTACATGAACATTTCATACATTGATGGTTATGAATGGCTCGATCAAGAAGCACGTCTGATCGAACCAATATATCATGACAGGGACACCAATATTGCCCTCACCTACTGACATAATGTTTGCAAGATAAATTTAGCACAAGAGTTATAGGGGGATACTTTACATCCAGACATCTGATAGTCATCATGTCTGGAAGGAAACTTGTTTGGTTTAATTTTTCATTCAAAAGTGGAAATGCCGCAGAGAATAAATACACAGTAAACCCTTCAGAAAGTTTCTAAAGATGCAGAGGTATGATCATTTACAGTTTACAGTTATTACAAGCTGCATGAATAAGCAATGATCCATCATCTGTCATTTTCAGTTAAGTACCCTTCCCCCCAACCACTAAGGCTATAATGTAATAAGTCAATAAACTATCAAATCGTCATCAATTTTGATAATTTACACCCTTCAGCTTGTGGTGAGAAAGATTTACTAAGTTAAGCTGGTGCCAAGCAAGATTTCAAATAAAAAGAGCACAGGAGAAGATAGTTGTATGTTGAAAGAGAATGAACTTCTTTTGGTTATTTAAAGCAGCATAGATACATCACGGTAGACTGAGTCCTTATTTAACGGATTTTCTGATGGTGTTAGAGAGCAAACTTTAACGGGCACACAGAAGAGAGTCCGTACCTTTCAAATGACATTAGTTCAACAAGAATATTGCTAAAAATAAAGACACTTGAATGGCTTTAAAGCCCATTTAAACTGAAATAAATGATTTCGTAGCATTTATTTGGGTTAGGGAAAAATCTAACGGTTTTCTCACTGTAAGAGTTTAAATTTAGTCTTTGCAAGAACCAAAGACTCAAAGAGTCTGCAGCAACCATTACATTTAGACCCTTAATACACAAGAGATGCTAAGTACTCACAAGTAATAATATTTTATGGATCAGTGTGATCAATATAACACAGTTGTACGTGCTTTATCTAGCCTTCCTTCCATTTTTAAGAGTTTTCTATCTCCAGTTATTTCAATGATTTCTGAAATCCAGTTTCACATTAGGATGAATGAAAGTACAGTGAAAAGAGGTGGAAATAGGAAACATTCGAAGAAGTTGCACTAATTTAGAAGAGATCATCTAATTTGGGATTGAGAACATATATTATCGCGCAGGTTTATCTTTCTTTTTTCTTTTTACATTCAGAATTATTACAAGAGCAAAGGTTCAAGAGACACTAGCCTACATAATCTACCTAGACCTAGCCACCTATTGGCTACATAAATTGAAGAAACCCTCAAGTACAATCCAGGAATCAAACCCTGGCCAAGATGTGGTTTTCATGCTAATAAAGCAACAACCCCATCAGCATTGGGCTTTCTTTACTCTGTTGAACGAAATATAAAAGTGGAACTCGAAATTTCTTTTGAAAGTTTGAAAGATAAGGAATGGGAATATCATTTTCATGCCATGGAACATACAAAAATGTAGTGTTGAATTTACCATTTAACATGAATTTACAGATACCTTGAACCAGTTGATGCAAGAGCAAAACTATGTCATCGTTGGTGGAGTTTCATGTACAAACCCTGCAACAAAAGCATCGCCTTTAGTTGGAGAACTGGAGTTTCAAATTTATTGTTTTCTTATTTCTGAATCATCATATGCAGTTCTAATGGTTGCTCCATATAAACAATAGGGTATTGGAAATTACATGTTAAGCCCCAACCCAGCCTGACCAGCACAACTTTCAACCGTAGGTAAAATTAAAGTCATAGAAATTTGAGTTCTGCGGATTTTTGTAAACTTAAGTTGGAAGGTGAAGAAAAATTGATGAGTTTGGCATCAGAAATGGATAAGAAATCATTCAGTGCATTGCACCATTATGGATGGCAAATACATTAAACCCATCTCCTCAAAAAAGATTCACAAACCAGGTAACATGAGAATGAGAATAGAAAAATACATTTGTGGTATGTATAGTAGCTCCGGTTGTCATGCCAATATTCTGATCAGGAACCAACTCACAGCTCAAATGCTGAAGAAAAATTGTGAGGGAAACAATTGCCTCCAGCAATGCAAATTGGTCACCAACACATTTTCGAGGCCCTCCACTGAAAGGAATATATCTGAGGCAAGTACCTTAAATTTAATGATCCATGTGATGTCAAAACAATAGACAAGAGAAAAACTTAAAAAGGCCAACATGCATACCTGTAATCAGTGTTTGATTCATTAGGTAGTGGTCCTTCCAAGTCAAATCTTTCTGGCATGAATTCATCAGCTCTCTCCCACACCTTGGCCAAAAGTATGATATTTTTAAATAATAAGTAGAAATCTTCCAGTTCTATGTATAGAAGGCCCTGTTTTGTTGTAAACATCCGGAGCAAAGAACCATCCAATGAAAATATGGTATACTACATTCTAGGATAAGATTTAGTCATTTATCGACTTCTGAATGGTTTAGTAAAAGCCCCGAGACAGCACATCGAGCGAGTGAAACCATTCTACCCAAGCAGATAATTCACCATAGGGGTCCATGTTCAAGCAGAAAATTGTACTTTTTCCACTACCCGCTGGTTAGGATAACCATAAAACCTTTAATTGACGGACATTCCTTCTCAGAAAATTAATCGCAAAAGTTACAACTTACGAAGAAAGCAGAGGAATTGCTTCTACACACAAATTAACATTAGAAAGGCAAGTTCACAGCAGAATTCATCCCTCAAATAACCTCTCCAGAGGAAAAAATCGAAATTGTTTAAAAATGGGTCCTCCTGTAAACTTACATTCATAAAATTGTACTCAGCTCAACTGGATTAAATGATTGACCAATTTGTGTCTACACCTAAATGTATCTACGCTAAAGTCAAAATGTACTTGGCTTAACTGAAAACTGTAGTAGTCAACCACATGATATATTGGAAAAGAAAATGGAAGAATCAAAATATGAGAAGGCACCTCTGCTGAATGATGTATATTGTAGACAGAGATTAGTATGTCTTGTCCAGCATTCACTTTGAAATCTCCTGGAAGCACATCAGCTATTTGAGCTCTTCTTATCAATACCTATCAGCACAATGGAAAAATGGAAAACAAATGAATCAAGTACAAGGAAAATGCGAGAACGAACTATCACTCATCGATTTTCCTCAAATAGCTCAAAAGTGGATAGACAGGTATAAACCTACAGGAGGATGTGGGTAAAGACGTAGAGACTCAAGTATGCACTTTGTCAAAAATTTGAGATCCTTGATATCTTTGTAGGATGGAGGTCTTCCTTGTAAAACTCTGTCCACTTCTTCTTGTGCTTTCAAGAGTGATACAGAGTCCTGTGCCAAATAATGAAGAACATAACAATCAGACGTATTAGCCTCAAACTCCCTATTCCTATTTTCCTGCTCCAACAGACCATAACCAGTCAAAAAAAATTGCTCTCCATCTAATTCCTATTTAATTGTTATGTACTCCTATCTTTTTTCAGGATCAAATCAATGATTTTTTTTTGTTCAACATTTTGATATACAACATCAGAGAGTTTATATGTAAATAGTAAATGAATGCTTGTAGTTTCTAATTGTATTTTCTTTAGGAACTTTAAAAAAATAAAAGATCTTAATAAATATATTTGGGTCAAACACAGTCTAAATGTCGAACATAAAAATTAAATAGGATGGTGGGAGTACTATGCACTTTTTTTCGTCAATGAATTCCATGAAATCCCCACGAGTATGATAGGGGCCCAAGTTTGGGATCTAATTATGGGACCTTGGGAAGTGTTGTCCTTGTCCTGCCTAAAGTTAGCAGGATTGTGATTTGGCTTTTGCCTTCCTCAGCCTATGTTGGTAGCAAGAGAAAGGGTGGGTGAGAACTTGATTGGGAGAGAGCTCATTAATCTCTTCCAACAAGGTTTGAGATAATCTTTGTTCTCTTTTTTTTTCATACACTCGGAATTAAATACAACTAGTATTGTTCTCCTCAACCAAGGAGAGAGGAATCCTAAAGATAATAATCCCTAAAGATAATAGATCTTTTAAAGATAATAAATTCCGACATAGATAATAAACTCCTACAAGTAATAAACTCATAGCCAATAAGAATCTAAAAACAAGAATAGAAGATAACTGCTGAGAATAAATTCAGGTCACACCACTTTCATGTAACAGAGTACTAGTTTAAGCTTGATACAAAGAACTTCTTAGATATTCGTGCATAAATTTAGCAGCCTTGAACATATTATTCTGCAGACAACCACCATATTGGCTTAACGTAAAAACATCTAGAACTAGTGTTCACGCTCTACAATATGTTTTTAACTAGTGGAAGATAAAGAACTAGGACTGCATAAGATAGCAGCTAAGCCAGTCAATAAACGTAAGGCACTGCATACTTAAATGCTCAGGGAACTGTTGCATAATCTTCTATTTGATTCACAACTTGAAGATATGGATGTTTAAGCTAATGGCCAATTCCAGATTATGCTTGCTAGTTGCTACTAGCATACTCAAACAGTAATTACATAAAGCATGGTGTGGCCTGTCTGGCTGTCTTGGGCCTCCAAGAGTACATACCTTACTTAGAAGATATAGTGTCCACGTCAATACTGAACCAGTGGTCTCATGCCCAGCAACCAACATTGACAAAAGGTCATCTCGTAGTTGCATGCTTGAAACCTATCGAAGTATCATAATAAGCTACAATCAGCTGCAAGAAAGTAAAGAAAAAAGTCCATATGAATGAAAAGCAAATAAGTAACTCGGTGCAATTAATACTGCTAAACAGAAGGGAACAAAAAAACTTGATTCAATTTCATGATTATCTCATTGTAAAACAGTCCCGAAATTCAACCAGTTATGTCAGCATACTGATATCTCAGGCAGTTTCAAGAGTCAGAGAAGATAGGGTTTGAAACAGCATATAGAGGCAACCAGAATATCATTCAAAAGAAGATCTAACTTATTTTGACCAAATAAAGTGTGCAAAATCATAATTCTGTGTCATGTTTAATTCTGTCTCAACCTAGAGGAATCCCTGATTCAAGGAATCTTATCTACTCTTATCTAACATACCTAACACCGAGGATTTACATATAGCTAATATAATAAGCTAATTACAGCAAAGAGTATATACATCAGTAAACATCTACAGGCAATAAATATCTATTAAAGAGTGAAGATGTGATGGGCAGCCTGAATACTTTTTCTTATGTACATACTATCCTTGGTTTACCTTCTTTTCTTTGTATATGATAAACTATGTTAAAATAAATGTATACGATCTCTCTGCCCCCTCAAGAGGCCCTCTCTCCTCTTGTCAGCATACACAGAAACGAGGGATTTCCTAGATCGGCACCTTACTTAATGTACTACGGTTTCAGCTATAAGCAGTTTCTTAGCATACCATTGACAAAAGATACTCCCTCCCTTAATCAAAAAAAAGATACTCCCTCCATCCCAAATCCTTTGAAACGTTTGACTTTTGATATTCATTTGACTTCATATCTGTATAATTATTTAGTGGCAAAAATTTGAAAAAAAAATATTTTCATAAACCAGACACATCAAATTTACATTTGTGCATAAAAAGTTTGAATCTATGATTGAAAATGTTTGAGAAATAAAATCATATGAGTAGATTAAATGCTGAAAACAGTGTGTTTCTAAAGTTTTGGGACAAAAGGAGTACAATGTCGCCAGTGCTTTCTAGACAAGCATTAAGAGCCTCCTTGAGAAGCATTTTCTGCCAATACACAAAATCAACTTGCCTTAACAAAACTCTCTCAGATACAGCCAACCAAAAACCCTAAAATGTTTACAAGAATCATAATCAAAATAATGTCACCAGAAAGGAATCAGAAAATATGGGTAGAAGTACCTTACCTCTTCTCTACTAGCAAGCAGAAAACGAAGAATACTTGGATCAGCTTCATTTACATATTCCTCATCGCTAATTCTTTCACCTTCACTTTCCACAATTTCCTTGCATTTAAGGATTAGTTCTTCCACTGTTTTCCTAATGAGTCTGACAGCCTTTTCAGCTTTTATTTGTCTTGGGATTATTTTGCACAAAGCTTCACTCTGCCCAGTAACACACCAACTTTTGTAATTACAAGAAAAAAAAAGAAGAACCTACAAAGATAAAAGAACTTGCCTTCCAATAAGGTATGAAATCAGTTGCACGTGATTCTGCTTCTTTCAGTGCAGTGTACACAGCATCAATTACAGGGCTATCAGCGGTAAGTGAATCGAAATTGTAATTGAACACAGAAAGACCAATAACATCAAGAGTCAACTGGGAGAACTTCTCTTCCATGTTGACAGCTTCTCCACTTAATGCATACGGCTGCAGCTTCTTCACCATTCGTTCAGCACATTTACAGAACACCCGATCCACCATCACAGACAAATATTTCTTGTGAAGGGACGGAACCACAGCCCTGCGCCTTGCCTACACAGAAATAAGATTATTCAAGATAAAGTAGATATATCTTCAGTTTATTGAGCAAATAACAAGACTCAGGCACAGACAGACATCCTCATCCGGAACACATACAATACTTGTTCCTTGGCAGTAATTACTTTTCATGGAAAATCCATTTTTTGGAAGGAAAATGTGGTTAGAAGACTCAAAGTCTCAAATGGATCTAATAATCAGTCCCATATCCAAACTTGTATGGTTCACATTATTTCGAGCCTAAGAGCCCCTTAAACCATATCATTGCTAGTACTATCTTTCAAGCAACTTAGCATGAACCATTTTTTTCAGTACAACAGAACTATTGGGTGGTAACTTGAAATAAAAAAATTGCCCAAAAACACTTTCAAAAACTGAGAAGGAGAAAAGATTTGCCATCTTTGCGATGATGTATTAAGGAATCAAATATTACCGTCCAAAGGGAGCCTTCAGCTGTGGCAAATCCGGAGCCAAACAAGAACTCGGAAACTTCAGAAACGAGCCCTTTCGCATACTTATTACCATAATTCCTCAAAACATGCTTCGCCATTGCCGGGTCACTAACAATGACAAAATTCTTCGGTCCCCCGGCAAGCCTGTAGACGGGCCCATACTCAGTCATCCACTTAAACAAAGGAACGAAGAGAGCACCACCGAAAAGGTCCGGCAGGTCCTCCAGCTTAGGGATGGCCAGCGGAATCCCAGAATCATCATTTCCGCCAAGCAATTTCAGAGAAGAGAGCCAATTGGGGCTGGCTAATGACGGTTTGGCGGCGGCAGTGGCAGCTAAAGGGTCTGGCGAAGGGGCTTTTGAGGCGGGCGGTTTTCCGATGGAGGATTTGACGGAGGAAGGGCTGCGGAGTGAAGCGGAGGGCTTGAGAGGGAGGGAGAAGGATGAGAGCGAGAAAGAAGAAAGCATGGCTCGCTTGTGATACGGAATAAATAAATCTCTCCAATTGCAGCTAGTATTAATAGTGAGTAGTTATGTTAGTTGGTAAATGTTAGTGAAGAATAAGATGAGAGGCCTTTCCTACTTTCAAGTTTTCGGAGGTACTTGTAGAACTCTTTTTTTTTCATCGTCAATTTCAAAAGGATTTCAAAACGCTGTCGTTTTGCATTTCAACGATTAAACGTAACGTCGTTTGCTGGTCGGTTTCTTCCTCATGATCATCGTCGAGCAACCCCCTACCCCACCAGTTGCAGATAATTCCATATTCATACAGAGCATCGAAATCACTTTCATCGTCTTTTTTCCGGTTTTCTTGAATGATTTGTGAGAATTGTAGTGCAAAATGTTTGCGAGAGTTAGAGCGTTCTGAGTTTATCATCCTGGTTAGCATTTTGAAGCTTTAGGGTTTTGAAGTTTGAGGACGCAAAGTTGACCTTTGAACATCTACAAGCATGAGTGCAACCATGAATAAAAGGAAGAGTGTCGAAGAAGAAGGTGATTTGGCGAGAAGGCATGTCGATTTTCGGACCTTTTAAGCTTCCAAATTAGTCAGTAACTACTTTCGCAGCCCATGTAGTTCGTCACTGACGAACAGGGTCTATGAGTTTATAAACAACGATGGAGATGATTAGAGGCATTAAGTTTTAGAATAACCACGTCTAGTTTACTAGATTATTTTCATATTTGTATGAATTTATTGAAAATTATGTTATGATTAAATTTAATCTTGAATTCTCCATATTATGACTGCCATCTTTAATCACTATTATGAGCAGTGATTACAGTAACAAGAGGAGAGCCTTTAAGATTAGTTCCAATGTTTGGAATAACTTTCAGCAAATTTGATACTTGTAATAGGTTGATTAATTTTGATGCTCCGAACAATTGCTCAGTAGATATTATTGATTATAGTTGTAGGCGAGATTTTAAGAAGTTAAAGGCGGTGATGTTAGTCTAGAAGAGGGTTAAAGTATAAATGACTTGTGGAAGAAAACGTCATCTGAGGATAAGATGAAGTGGGGTGATGGTGGGGATGGTGGAGCTCTTGGGGGTATGAAGATAGTCTTGAAATGCCAATTTAGGCCATTCTATTGTATAATAAGTGGGTTAAGCCATGAGAGGTGTGCTATGATATGGAATGGTCATTTTAGGAGTCTGCTAGGGTTGAAGGATGATGCTACAAACAAAAATCTCATAAAGAACTTGCTCAATACATGGAATAGTGAAAATAGTAGTGTATCATTCCATGGATGCAATTATCGATTGACAGCTGAAGAGTTTTATGAGATTATAGGTATAGAAGATAGAGAAGAGGATATTAGAATTAGTAAGAACTTGAAGCCCAACAAGGAAATAAGTGATGCATTTTGTACGAGGTTTTCGGAATGTACCATCGTTTCCCATGACATAGAAGAAAATTCTGATTCATTTCGATCAAGCTTTCTTCCTATTAATCTGGAAGTTAATCAGTTGTGAAAGTGTTGTGCGGGAGTAGCAATAGGGAGATGGTACATATAGCCTACGATCTTTTGGCTTTAAAGACAGTGGTTTGTCCATCTCCCATCAAATGTTTGACAACCACCCAGTTGAAGATTGTAGTGGACTCTGCAAACGGGTCGAAGAAATCTTGGCCTCCGTATACATTCAATGAGTTGGTCAGAAGCATTGAGAGCTTCGTTGATGGAATGCACGGTGAGAAGCATATTCTAAAGGTGGGGGATGTACAATATTTTTGCACGTACACTTTTTATGGTTGCTTACTATTGATATTTATTTTTCATAATAAGAAATAAACAATATACCCTTCTTTTATTGTAGAGGTTTTATCTGCAAAAGATTACGATGGGGGCTGAAATTCCCAAGGGAATGCCGCCCATAGTCTTCTTCACTCCTAAGATTACCATCTTTTACATGACTAACTATAAGGTACGTTGAAATTGTTTAGTTTTATCAATAGGGTGTTTCAATCCTGCGATGTGCGTCCGAAAAAAATCACCGGATTGGACGCAACTTTCACCGACGAAAATCACGTCCGGATGGGGGGGACTCAAACCAGCGCTACCTCTGTGTAAAACGCCGCCCTCTTCTCCGTCACTCACCTCACCCCAACTCGTCACCCACCCCCACTCGTCACCGTCTCCCGTCAAACCTTCGTCTCTTGAACCTCCATGACCTCCTCCTAGGCCCGGTTCTACGGTCTGGAGCAACTCCTCCTCGATTTGCTCTCCCTACTCCGCTCACTGCTCCTCCCCTAAGCGGCCGCGACTCTCCCTCCGCTGTTGCCGCCACCAGCTCCGGCTATCTGCACGTCGCTCATCGAAGCCATATCACCGCCATCGATTCGCTCCTGCCCATTTCCCCAATCTCGTCGTCGTCGGAGCCATCGATTGAGCGTCGAAATCACGAAGACGTGATTCACGGTCGTTTTTCACTTTTCACGTTTCGCATAATCACCTGAGGTCCGAAAATTGGAGATGATTCTCACCTGATTTTCAGAGGTGAGAATCGAAAATCTCACCTCCGAAAAGCCAGGTTTGAATCCCCCTAATGCTTCTAAGAGTGAACCTAATTAGTTTTCATGATTATGCAGCGTCTTGAATGTGAGAACGTTGTATTTGAGAATGAAGAGGAATGTCAAGCTGTAGGGTATAGTGGAGAAGATGAGTCATGTGAAAATCGAAGGGGTTTGGCCTTAGAGTACGATCTAGGCTCTCTGAGAGAGGGGAATGAGAAGGTGGATCAAGATAATAGTGGGTTGGAAAAGGAAGTTGTTGATTTGAAGTTGAAGGTGATGGAGCTGCGGCGTGAAGTTGAGGATGTTAAGAGCTATAGGAGGAAGTAGATGTTCTCTGGGAGAATGAGAAAAGGCTGAAACAACAGTTGAGCCATCTTCATGAATTCAATGGCTATTTACATAAAGATGTTGATGGATTACAAAATAAAATAGAAGAAATTTTGAGCATGGTGCTTAAAGAAGGTCAGTGTCATGTTGATGCACATGTGGTAGAAGCCTCAGCTAATGTTGTTAAGAGGGAGCCAGAATACCAGAGAGTTGAAAATACTCCAAAGAAGGATAATTTTGTTGGAAATGTAAAAACTGAGGTGAATTCACCTTTGGTGAAGGATGCACCGGTCTCCCACAACGTAGTTATGAAGCTTCTTCTGGACACTCCTTCCGCAGCTCTTGTTGAGAATGTGAGTACTGGCAATAATAATCTCCCCCGTCTGTTGAAGAGAAGCAGGACGTTGACATGGGTTCGGCAAATGATAAGACAGAGATACTGGTGGTGCCAAGACAACGATGTTCAGTGCTTGAGGTAAGATTATGTAATTTTAGGGCTTTCTTTAGTTCATAGAAATAACAATCATCTCCCACAAGTGAGTTATTGAGACATTGGTATTAATTGGAACAGGTTACAGAGGGTAGTACCTGTAGATTTAGAGATTCATAGCATGATGTGTTTTCCATAATCATGCCTCTCCACTTTCACAAGGAAGAAAGAGGAGAAGAAGGAGGAAGGAGTATAGATAGGAAACATACCTTGCACCCTTGAGATAACAGCGTAAGGATCTTTGTCCTTGCTCCAAACATTTGCTCCAACTCTTCCGGTTGAATCTTCAGGCCTTCGAATTCCTTGATGAGGGCGGATTGCATGTGATGCAATGAGGTTGTTTTGTGTTAGAGAGACACAAGAAACGTTCCACCCGAAATGCTCTAGGAAGTCTTGATATTTCGGCCAAGAACAAAGAGAAGAGAGAAGTTTCGGATTCTTAAGTCTTCTTTTGTGTTGTGGCCAAATCATCTATTTATAGATGATGTAGGGAGTTACTAGGAAGAGTCACAACTCCTTATGTCCGAAAGTACACATACTTTCGGCCTAAGGAGTGGTTACTCCCCCCTTGTACACTCCCTTGTCCAAATGCTAAGTAACTCCTCATTTAGGCAAAGGGGTGCCTCCCTTGAGGTGCCTCTTCGCCAATTTAGGCTCTCATGGCCGAAATCTCTTGGTAGCTCAAGAGATGTGCACACATGCACTAGGGTGCATACACCATGCACCTCGATTGCCAAAGTCATGTCCTTTTACCAAAATACCCTTATTTTGTATAAAAGGATGCTAGTAAGTAGTTACTACTCATGAAACATCACAAATGTTCCATATAGCCACAATTCACATAGTTGAATTCCATAGAACTCATTTCAACTGACTTTGAGCTGAAACTCACTTCTCCATTTGAGATGAACTCAAACATCACCTCAAAAGTACTTGGTGCGCTAAGAATTCCAACAGTACCAAGGGATATGTTCCTGAGTATAAGAGGTCTAGAAGAATGTCTGTGAGTGGACCGTTCTAGAGAACACCATGGATTAATGTGAAGAAGAGGGTCGGGAGTAAAACTCTTGTGTGGACTGGGCCATTTAATGTGAGGCAATCAAAAGCATTAGGTGAGGTGGATCACAAAAGAATATGTTATGCCTCCGATCACAGAGATGGTCACGGGTAAGCAGTGTTTTGATATTAGTCTATTTTAAGAGGTCTAGAAGACCGAGCATATTGAGAGAAATTATTTAACTAGGTTTTCATTTTTTGACATTGGTTTATTTATGCAGGGAGCACTTAGTAAGGGTACGTGGCTACTTCCTTGAGAGGGTAGACATTGCCATAGGCCTATCCCTAAACAAGATGTGTGACAGGATCCTCAATACTTCTGTTTTAGTACTTCAAGGGAGGCATTGTATTCTCAAGGAATCACTTCGGAGTTGGTATTTGCCGGTGAATTTGCAGTTTTGTTATGAAGTGTCTAATTAACATTTAATTACCGGGTGTGTGTCACAATTATTTTAAATAAAATATGTAGAGAGCCTCAGAGATGAGCCTATAGTTTTCCCTTAACAAGGCCTTACACCTCAGGTGGATTCTAGATGATGGATTAAGTTTGAATGCATGCAATTTAAAGCAGGTTAGTTAAGCAAATAATCATATTTATGTATGCACCTGTTTGAATAATTGAATGGGATTTGAAATCTCATTTATGTGTGTAGGTGTTTGTGCCTGTGCATCCACTTGATTCGGGACACTTCTATTTGGTTGTTTTCTTCCTTGAGTGTAAATACATTGATGTATGACATAGCCTAAGTGGAAAGAACAATTCACCCGCACACTATCGGGTTGAATTAGACAGATTGGTATGCCTTATGATCCTTAAACTTCAAAAGTGTAGTTGAGTGTGACCATATTTGTTCATTGAAGGTTGTTGTACTTATGTCTTTTAGTGCCTTGCATTGGATCTCATAATTAAGCCAGATGGATTTAGCTTCTCAGGTTTTGAAGGAAGGGATTCTCGGTTAGTGAACAGCCTAATGGTGTTGACTGTTGTGGGTTTGTGTGTTACTAGATGAGGAAAGCCCCATAGGTATTTCAAACATATCAAATCTGAGGTTATGAGCCTTATTTTTAGGTGTACTGAGCCTAATATTAGATATGTTATTGAGACTTTAATCCTTTCCAATTGCAATGACGTTCACATGAGAAAAGGTGTAAACTGGCTCTCAGACTACTTGCAACTAATATGAATGAATTATTCAAGGAGCTTAAGGACCTCGGGATATAGGATGGCATCGATTAAGGCTTGAGGAGCTTGAGAGGCCTGCAAGAGTAACGTCTATTAGACCAGAAGTGACATCTATGGACTTCTCATGAAGTGCTCCTGGTGTGGGTTTTGCTCCTGCTGATGCTGTTAAAGACTTTGATCCACGGCTAAGCACTGTGGTGGAAAGGACTCTGAAGAAGGGAAAAAAATGAAAGTACAAACCTAACTAGTCAAAGATCACACGTAAAGTGATATTCTTGTAAGTAGAAAACAAGATATCAAGATTCGTTGTTAGCTTGAACTAACCAATTTCTAATCTGGCTGTATTTGTGGATTGAATAGGGTTACATTTCATGGTAAATAGAGTTGGCAATGTTTATCGATGTTTCATTACTTGATGAAAAGGGCTAGTGTTTCTCGTTGTCCATCTAATATGGTGGGTCTTTAGTCTAGCCAACACTGAATAAGATATCCTAAACTTAGACCAGTGTAAGCATCGTAGGTCCTTAAATTTGTACCTGACTAAAGTGCGGGTCGTTACAAGCGTTAGTGACCAATAAGTGGAAGTGGAAAGAAGCCACCAACGTTTTATTTGGAACCCAAAATCTATCGCTGACAAATATGTTGAGGCCTAGGATTTGGGAATTTCATATGGGTTCCTAAAGTGCGCCTAGGAAAATAGCAATGGAGACCATCCTTAAGTGAGTTGAAATTGACAAGAAGTGAACCACTTTCGGCGAATGATCGAAGGTATCCAAAAATGATCCACTGACAATAAGAGGGTTCATAGGTCTGCCAATGACATGCTTATGGACTCTAAATCCGACAATATAACTTCTTAGGTGTCATTGCATACACAAAGGCCAATTTATGGTCCTAATATTTCACCAATGACACTCCGTCACATTTAATGGTTATCACAATTCTTTTTAATTAAATGATATAAATTTTCTTTCCTTCTTTCTTCATTCTACTATTGCAACCGCCTTTAAATAACTCAAAGCACAGAAAGGTTTTCCTCTAGGGCAAGTAATTTTCGGTTCATTGTTGTTTTTGAAGCTTTGTTTTTAAATCTGCTTTTATGATGGCACGAAGGGTGGGTAATTGGATGTTGGAAATTCAGGATGAATATGCACCAAGAATGCCCTGTGATAAGGGCGAAGCATCGCTCAAACCAAACAGGCTAGTTGGAGCCTTTAGGAACACTCAGCCTTACTTCGACTTCGAGCGTAATCTCTCTAATCCTCAACACTAGGTGCATTTGGTATCCTGTAACACATTCCCATATTTTTATAATTTGTGGAACTGAGTGCGACCTGTCCGCCTGTTGAGGGGTCACTTGACAACGTTCTAAGGCCATGGGGCTTATTCAATAGTGGTGACATGATACAGTAAACTCCCAATATGTGTTAGAGATCACTTTAAGAGACACATTGGTTTGGAAGAGCTTAAAAATGCAATGAAGAGGACTTACTGTGACCGACAACTGATGAGGGCATTAAGTTACTTCTGGTGGGACACAACACATTCTTTCCACTTCCCTTTAATAGGTGAGATGACCATGACTTCAATTGACTTTTTCGGAATAAGCGGATTGAGATGTTTTGGTAAAAGGCTTTCAACAGACATCAGCATAAGGAAAGATGCTGAAAGGTTAGAGAATGTTGTTGGCGAGCACTGGGGAATGTGGTATGATAAAAAGGATGTTAAATTAAATATACATATGTTAAGAAGGCTTATGAAAATTATGAACCAGTGCTCCAGAGAGAAGGGATCACCTGTTGTGGGTGTTTTGCTTTGTCCTGACTAGATGTAAAGTGGTACCCTAACCCTAAAATCGGAAGAAGAACCAGCACACTGTTACGGAAGGAATCAAACCAAGAGAGCCACACAACAATCTGAAACCCACAATGTTACGCCACACATTGGGCACGAATTAGGTGATTGCGATCCCATAATGATTTAACACCTCCTTGTCAAACTCATGAAGGGGCAGGCGAAGACCAATTTTGAAGAACTCCCAGTAAACTGTGAATTGACGTGGCTTCTCAGTGTATACTCGGTCCGTATCGGAAGGAACGAATAATGAAAAGGTGTGTGGCACAAAGAACGGCTCATATCTCAGACAAATCACTCTGACTAGTCAACATCGCGCCTGGAAGGGCATCATAGGAAGTGCCTTTGACGTCGTCTTCAGCACCTCAACGCTGTCAACAGCGCGACGCTTCCGAGGAATCTCGCCATTCCCTTCAGTGTCGTATTCCATGAGTGACAGCTTGCCTCGACAATCTATCATGCCGAAAACCTGGGGTAGGCTCTCACCGAGCAAGTACACCGAGACGCACAACCCATCATCAGTGCCCTCATCCGGAGAAAAACTCAGGCTTGACCCAATGGAAGTTGCGACGAAAGGAAAGAAGAACATACCTAAGCTGGAGAAGAATCGATGAAATCATTGGTTGGTGCGAGCTAGGGGTGTCAAAAGCTGACCCGACCTGATTAACCCGCCCGAACCCAACCTGACCTGAGCTGACCAAAAAAGTCAACGACCCTAAACCTGACCTGACCTGAACCTGAACCCGACCTAACCTGAAAACAGCTCGGCCCGAATGAACCCGTAACCCGAACCTGAAACCAGCTCAACCCGAAATGACCCGAAACCCGAATGACCCGAACCCGATTAACCCGTGACCCGAACCCGACCTGACCCGAATCTCAAACCCGGTTAACCCGAATCCAAACCCGACCTGACCCGAATCCCGAACCCGATTAACCCGAATCCGACTCCTAAGGAACTCGAAATAAACTTTCATCATAACAAAACATAATCATCTATGCATTATAGAGTTAAGATCATTATAACAAAATAAACTACTATCATTCATTGTCTAAACTCAAAAGCAAGAAAATGATAGTAAATAACGTCAATTGTGCACTAATGACCAACAGCAACTGTAACATCCAAAATGTAATCATCCAACGCATAAAATACAGAATTCTAAAATATAATCATCTATGCTAATCTAACAAGGTACTGATGCTGATCTAACAAGTTATTGATGCTGATCTAACAAGGTATTGATGTCGATCTAACAATGTATTGATGTCGATCTAACAAGGTATTGATGTTGATCTAACAAGGTATTGATGCTGATCTAACAAGGTATTGATGTCGATCTAACAAGGTATTGATATCTATCTAACACGGTATTGATGATGATCTAACAAGGTATTGATGTCGATCTAACAAGGTATTGATGCTGATCTAACAATGTATTGATGCTGATCTAACAAGGTATTGATGCTGATCTAACAAGGTATTGATGCTGATCTAACAAGGTATTGATGCTGATCTAACAAGGTATTGATGCTGATCTAACAAGGTATTAATGCTGATCTAACAAGGTATTGATGTCGATCTAACTAGGTATTGATGCTGATCTGACAAGGTATTGATGCTGATCTAACAAGGTATTGATGCTGATCTAACAAGGTATTGATGTCGATATAACAAAGTATTGATGTTGATCTAACAAGGTATTGATGTCGATCTAACAAGGTATTGATGTGGATCTAACAAGGTATCGATGCTAATCTAACAAGGTATTGATGCTAATCTAACAAGGCATTAATGCTGATCTAACAAGGTATTGATGTCGATCTAACAAGGTATTGATGTCGATTTAACAAGGTATCGATGTCGATCTAACAAAGTATTGATGTCGATCTAACAAGGTATCGATGTTGATCTAACAAGGTATTGATGTCGATCTAACAAGGTATTGATGCTAATCTAACAAGGTATTGATGTTGATCTAACAAGGTATTGATGTCGATCTAATAAGGTATTGATCTAACAAATTATTGGAGAAATATTTAATTTTCAATTTTGTTGGAATAATGTTTAATTTCTCTTTAATTTCGTTAGAAGAACTCCGCGAAATATATTTATTTTAAACTCCAAGGAAAATAGGAGAGGAAAATGTGAATAATTTTATCAATATATCATTGTTGTATATATATATGAATATAAAATACGTAGTATTATTTATAAAGAATATATATAAAGAATAAAAGTTTAGATTGAAAATTCAGCTGCTCGAACTTGGATCGACGAAACTCGAACCCGTAGAAACCCGAACTTGGACCCGAAGAAACCCGACCTGGACCCGAGACTGAAACAACGCGAAACCCGAATGACCTGAACCCGAACCCGACTTGACCCAAAGTAAACTCAACCCGATGGTGACCTGAACCCGAATAACCCGAGCCCGAACCCAACCTGACATGAAATCAGCTCAACCCGAAATGACCCGAAACTTGAATGACCCGAACCCAAACCCGACCTGACCCGAAAACAGTCCAACCCGAAACCCGAATGACCTGACCTGAACCTAACATGACCCACCCAAATTGACACCCCTAGTACGAGCGGAGCCAAGAACAATCAAAAAGTTGAGATGCCGACACGGGTTGCTGTCACCAAACGAAAGCGCCGCTCTCCAAAATGTGAAATAGGAATAAAGTAGGATTGGGCTTTGCCTTTTATAGGCTCCTTGGTGAAAAATTAAGGCTAAGTCATCCAACGGCCCAGAACATCATGGGTGACATGTGGCACCCATCCGTGACTCCCCTTGCATTTTCGGCGTGAGTGCGAAAAAGGGAAAGAGAATTCAAATTTGAACCGTCTTGGTCAAACGCTGACCACTATTAACCAAAATGCTTATTGGGGGACAAATGGTGGGCCTCCCCACACCACAACAGAGAAGCCAGGCCGCGGGCCGGCTCTCGGCTGTTTCCTTTTGAAGCATGGCACCGCGTCTCGACCTGAGACACCACTTCTGGGAGTGCGAACTTTGAGAATGAGGAATACTTGGGATCCTTCCTAGAATGGGCGTCTCCGTTAAGAGATGCCACTCGGAGCTTAACCGGGTCGGTCGGGTTCAACCGATCCACACGCTTGACGGTCAGGTGGTTAATCCTCGCACATGATGAGATTTCCCCTACATGGCCTTCTCCGCATAAGGCTCTCCACTGACATGACACGTGGCAACATCTCAACGGTTGGCCTCCCGTCCGTACAAAAACCCCTAACCAATAAATACCCCCCACACGTCATAACCTGGATCATCGAAGCCATCCACACTACAATACCATAAAGAGCTCCCAAAGATTCCTCAAGACCCCCATCTCAGAGACACGAGCTAACCTATCGCACGGCTTGCAGGACCATGGACATAATGTCGCCCCTGCTCGGACCATCCCAGCCCTCGCGGAGTAGCGTAGACCCGAACATCCCAACTCTCTCGAACCGAGACGGAGAACTCACATCACCCCTTTACTAACATGACCAACGGCCAGTCCCTTCTTTCCCTCCCTTTGTCCATTATTATTGCTATGTTAACATCTGGTATTAACAGGAGGGTTTTTTGGTGGAGAGACACGGTGATGAGAGGGTTTTTTATATGAATCTAGGACCACGAAGCACCATCAAAAGGAAGAAAGTTAGAAGGAGAGGTTCAAAGAAGTTGGAGGACAATTTTGAGGAGGAAAGCACCATTTTCCTCAAAGCTGCGCAGTAGCTTGGAGCGCTGGTGCACAGCATAGAGGTCAACGCACCAATGGCCAGCATCTCTAGGAGGAGCGCGCCAGGGCAAGCTTGCACGCTGGGTTGCCGCTCCAAACCAGTGTGCCGAAGGCCAAAGGCTCCAGGAGGAGCGCGTTAGCCCAAGCCTGCGCACGGAGGCCTCTACGCCAAAGGAAGAACGGGCTGAATGTAGGTCACCGCACAACAGTCGCAATGGCATCACGCCAGTCCCCTTCCAGTGCTCTATCCAACGAGTAGCATTGTGGGCGCATTCGTACAGCACGCAGGTCACCGCGCCAACCACCGCGCAGTGTGGTACACTACCCAAGCAACATCACCCCGTCGCCGCCATTGAGCAGACAAGATCACAAGGCATGCAGACTGCGAGACCACAACTTCTCGCGAAGCCCAAGCCTTCACGATGAGCACCTCCTCGCAAGGCCCAAGCCTTCGCGATGAGCACCTCCTCGCAAGGCCCAAGCCTTCACGATGTGCACCTCCTCGCAAAGCCCAAGCCTTCGCAATGAGCACCTCTGGGAACCTCTCATAACGACAGGCAAGGCCATCTGCAATACTTAGCCTCAATTAAGGAAGGCCAACTGGTGACGGTTAACTGCCATGATGCGCATAAACCTCTCACGTTCGTCACTACTCCACCTTCCCCACTAGTCGAAAACATGGGTAACCACCCCACTACCTCAGGTCATGGGACATCCACGACCTCAACACCTCCTATAAAATGAAGACTTGGAAAAGGTACACCGTATCTACACACCGCCACTCCTCTCTCTGCTCCTGAGTACTCTGTCTTTCTCTCTGCAGATCACTACTTCAGCAGCAGCAGATCGTCATCTCCGGCACTCCGCCACACCTGATCATCACCTCCAGCATCTGAGAACTCGGTCCACTTAGGAATGAGGTTATCAGATTGGCGCCGTCTGTGGGAAACAACTGACCACGAAGATCTACCAACTGTGCAAGCATGCCTCGAACTAGAAACAACGCTAGGCAGAATGGCAACTTGGGAAGAAACGCCAGCACCGGCCACCACCTCTTTCAGGATGATGTTTCGGTTCACTCCATCAATGAAAGCACCTCCCATCGTGGAAACGTCGCTCCCTCTGGCAGAGCACATGTCATTCCCCCTGGCGAAACGTGTGGGGTGTAGCAGAATTTCGTCCTCCAACAAGCCGTCGTTCCCGGCTTGGACCCAGCAACCTTCACCACCATTACATAAGTTGTTACGTAGAATCTGCGTAACACCTTAGCAGATACCCTAAAGGGAATCCTGAACTCGGCAGGAGTCATCCCGACTTCCCGGCGCATGCAGGGCTTACCTCAACCACCTCTTCCTAAGCTCCATCAGGAAAACCACCCTGATCCCGCTCATACCGCCGCTCTCGCTGCCCTCGCTCGTCGTATCGAGCAGATGGAGAAGCACGAAGAAAAGGCTAACACGCCTTACTCCACTCGATTGGGCCTGGACCACCTCTGGACCCAACCATTCACCCAGCGGATATTAACAGCCCCACTCCCCAAGTAATTCCGCCAACCGAAACTTGCTGACTACGACGGCCTCTTCGATCCCAACATCCATCTCCAACGTTACATCTCGGCGATGGCTATAGCCATGGCAGACGGCAGCACCCTGTGCCACGCCTTCAGTTCAACACTCAACGGGGCCGCAACTACTTGGTACACCACCTTGCGCGGTAAGCAATTCGATTCCTTCAAAGAGCTCTCCTGCGCATTCTCTAACCATTTTATCTTCTCCAAGCCATCGCCCAAGACTACAGGACATCTTTTGAAGGTCCGGCAGAGGGAGGAAGAGTCCCTCAGGGACCGCAAACACCGCTTTTAGACAGAGGCAATCCAGGTTCCCAACCTTGGCCAGGAGACCAAACTCCTCGCCGCAATGCAAGGCCACCAGTGGGATTCCCATTTTTTTATCGACATTAACACTAATCCTCCTCGCAACATGGAGCACTACCTGGAAAGAGCAACCGGATTCATGTTCACGGAGGAAGTCACCTGGCCGTTTAGGAGAGGGCCAATAACCGATGAAAAGGACAAACCCCCTCACGGCCAGGATAAATGAAGGTAATAGCCAGGGCCTTTGCTCAAAACTCGACCTGCGCACGCCTCAATGCTATGTTTAATCTTTCTCCCATTTAATAAAAAAACTTTCCCTCAAGACTCAAATGTTGTCAGCTGCACCACCAACAATCTACGAAGCACGCAACCACCTCTACACCCGTCATGTTGGTTACGACCGAGGCCTGACCTCTCCTGCGCACTAGGTCCTCCGTGAACGCAACTGGGTCCTCTTTCGCAACCCCCCTGGGTCCTCCTCGGCGACCCCCTTGGGTCATACTCCGCGACACCCCATGGGTCCTCTGCAACCCCCGCCTGCCCCGCGAACCCCACTGGGTCCTCTTTTGCAACCCCCTGGGTCTTCTTCCGCGACCCCTGGCTCCTCGGAGACCTCCTTAGGTCATACTCCGCGACACCCCATGGGTCCTCCGCGACCCCCGGGGCCCTACCCCGCAAACTCCCTAGGTCCTCCAGCAACAAATTGAGAGGCCTTCTCCAGACAAGACCAACAGGCCTATCCTCTTTCGCGACCTCCCTGGGTTCTCCAGCGACACCACAAGAGGGCAACCCTCTCCCGCGACCCCCTGCATTCCGAAATAAAGCAAGAGGTCTCCCCTCTAGTGACCGCCACAGCCCGCAGTTCCCCAACAGCTGCTTATCCTGCACACCAAATCGCCTTCGGAGGGCCTCAGATCTTGACAATGAGGTACCCCGACGCTTACTTACTACCAACTATGTGACTACAATGACAATTATCAGCTGTATCTTAATTATATGTTATACATACCATGTCCCTTATTACCATGACACGTGTTACTCTCACCATGACACGTTATAAATCGTCACACATACTGCACGACTTGTTCAACACACAACTATAAATTATTTCTCGATGGTGCATATGGTCATTTTATCGCAAGAATACACTGCAAGTTATGTCCATCTTATATGACACTCGATACCTGCGTGCAAACTGAGCATACATGAATCACATGTGTCTTGAGGTTTACATCGAGGTCTTGGAGAATAAGGACCAATATACGAGAGCTTAAGCAAGAGGAAAGAGTGAAAAGACCGAGTGTGTCCCTATCACAAATGGAGAGTACACCGAAACATGTGAGGAACTTGAGTGGTACTAATTTTATTGTCTAAGTGTGTAAGAGTGCCAAATGGAGGAAGAAGACCTATATTTCTTTGGTATAATCCAATGAAAGGAAGGCGCCAACTTGAAAATGATTTGTGGCATTGGATTGAATACTTGGAAACTACTTTTGGTATTACCAACTTCATAAATGGGAGAAGTTAGACTTTTCCATAGAGTCATTACAAGGAAAAGCTAGGAGATGGTGGCACCAAGAGTTTGCTCAAAGAAATCAATAAAGCCAACCCCCTTCCCCCCTTCGGACTTGGAATGCATTGAAAAGGTTGCTAAAGCAAAAATATGTTTCCTATCCAGAGGAGTCACGCCCTTCATCTCACTCCCGCCCAAGTAGGTCCTCCTTGCACCATCCACCTAGTTCCTCCACCACAAGAGTTCCAACAACAATCCAACTCTCTTCTACATATTCTAATCCCTCGGCACAAGAGCACCCAAGCCCTTCATGTGATTCTCACTCTCTAGACTCTCCTAGCTTTGCCTCACTTTTGGAAAACACCAAAAGTGACTTATTAGAGTTTCAAAAAGAGTATGAAAAGTGGATGAGTGAAGAAAGAGTTGAAAGAGAGAAAAAGAGAAAACAAGAAAGAGCCCTCCAAAGCCAAATGAGTGAAAAAGATATTGCACCCGAACCATCAACAAAGATCAATGAAGGACTAACCCTTATGATTACAAAACCTTGTTCACTACTAGAAAATGGTACAAAACCAACGGTCAGTACCAACAGGCTAACACATTGGAAAACGCCAAAACCAACTGACGTACCCGTTGGAAATTACGCATTGATATTTGCATCGTTGGTATAATTTTAACCAATTGGCCAACTCGTTGATTAGTTTTCTCTACCAACTGGCTTGCTCGTTGGTGTAAAAATCCGGCGACCGGAATTGACAAACCGACGTGCGAGCCAGTTGGTACAACTCTACCAACGAGTCAACACGTTGGTACTAAGCTTACCAACGGGTTGGCCAGTTGGATGTGTAAATACCAACTGGTCAGCCAGTTGGTACTGTGAATACCAACTGGCTGGTCAGTTGGTATTGTGAATACCAACTGGCTTGTCAGTTGGTATTGTGAATACCAACTGGTTAGCTTGTTGGTATAGTGATTAAATAATAGTTCCAACGTATACCAACGTGTTGACCGTTGGTAACTCATTTTTTTTAAAAAAAAATATTTTTTATTTGCATACAATACTCAAACCTGTGTTTATTAAATTAAAATTCATTCAACACCAGAAGTACTGCTGAAATATAATTAAAAACGTAGAAATATCATCCAATAACTACATAACATATCTTACATAAAAGTTGATAGAATTCTAAAATGACTTAACAAGTGTTTTGAAAATCGAAGACCTAACCGAAGCTTAGTTGTCCAACCCCTCTGAATCTGAATCTGATGTTGATGGTGTTTGAAGAGGCTCGAATCCGAAATGTCCAGCCAAATCAGGATCAAACTCATCAGTAGGTATCCCCCGAGAACTTGTACTCGGATCACGTTTTGGGATGATTCCAACGTGCAACACGTTGGAATCTACATGTTTCCAACTGCTCAGTCGTTGGAACATTGATATTTCCAAGGCGCAACCCGTTGGAAATAACCTCTTATAATTTCTTAATGACACCTTTAAAAACCGCATTTAATAAGAAAAATTCACAACTCTTAAAAATTGCTACATTTTCTTGTTGATCATTATTTCTTAATTTCGCTTTCCGGTCACCGTTAACAACCCATGTCGTTTCATCTAATGTCATGCATAAGTGATGCATGCTTCTGTTAAACAACCACTTGTTGTCGAACCAAATTTAATAGAAAAATTGATTAAATTCAATAATTACATTATAAAGTGTTATCTTATTTAACTAGTTAATCCTATTATGTTTACATTTGTGTCTATCTTCAATTTCATTTTCTTAATTAATATTAATGTTTCGTTATATACTTCGGTTTTAAAATAAAAACTCTACGCACAACGGATTTTCATCATTTTCACACTCTAAAAAAAGAATGTTTTAAAGCATAAATGTAATTACCTTTTATTTTTAGAATACATTTGCATCATTCAATTTTCAATTATAAAGAAAAATTTAAATATGGAAATTGAAGCGGTTCCAACGCACGAACCGTTGGTACGCTAAGCGTTCCAACGTGCAACCCGTTGGTACGCTAAGCGTTCCAACTTTCCGCGCGTTGGAAATATGAATAATGTTTAATAAAAAAACCTCCCCAGAGACTCGAACCCCAGCCTCCCCCGTGGAAAACACGCATCACAACCATCAGACCGCTAGGCCCATCGCTGTAATGCATAGAAGCAAAATTGTATTTGTAACGTGCTTGACGGTTTGCACGTTGGAAAGATGATTTTTTTTTTCAAAAAGCCCATCCCCTGCGAAGACTCGAACCCCAGCCTTCTCCGAGGAAAACACGCATCACAACCACCAGACCGCTAGGCCCATCGCTGTTATGTAGGGAGAAAGATAGGGCACGCATGAGAAACATAAACAACCCAATAACATTAATTAGTCATCTTTAGGTTATGCACTTGTGGTAATGGACCGTTTTTCGATCACATATCAATATCCAAACCAAACATAAAGATGACTAATGTTATGCAGGGAAGCAAAATTGACGTTTTGGGAGGATTCTAATGTGCAACACGTTGGAAATATATTTTTTTCCGGTTATACCAACGGTTTGCGCGTTGGTGTAGTTAAATCGGTGGTTAGTGAATAGTCACCGGTGAATATTCCAACGGGTTGACCGTTGGAAATTACCAACGGGCTTTCTTGCCTGTTGGTATTGTCCGTTGATTTTGTACCATTTTCTAGTAGTGGTTGTTATTCTATGTTTGTGCAAGAAATTGAAGAAGAGGGGGCCACAATTGTACATGGAGAAAGTGAATAAGAAGGGACTCACACCTTAGAAGAAAAATGGGATGAAACAAGTGTTGGTAATGAATATCTAAACTCTTTCTTCTCTAACTTAGAACGAGATGAGCATGTTTAAAGTGACAAGTGCATTAATGAATTTAAACATTACCCATATCCTTATGATGACACTTGCATGTCTTCTTGTGATGTTGATTGGTGGGCATACCAAGAGCATGAATTTAATTGTGATGAGCATGATGATTCTTATTCGTCACATGATGTTCTTGTTCATTACATGAAGAATTAACTGAATCTCTTGAGTATGATAAAATTGAAGAAGTTGCATCTCATTCCTCTTATATTGATGAATTTCAAGTTTATATGCATGTGAGCGGAATGATGATGATGATGATTTTGAGCACAACATATCCCATGTCACCTATGCATAGCCATGACCACACTTTGATGCATGATTTACATTCTTTGCATTTAGATGATGAAAATGAGTGGCCTAGGCTCACTTTTGACCCCGGGATAGTTGTTTGTGCATGCTTGATTCAAAATGTGAAAATAGGATCAGATACCATGTTTAGTGTAATTAAAGTGCATGAGTTTGATGAATGTTGGTTCGCCATACATAATTCAACCATGTTTGAATTCTTTGGTAAACGTGAGCATCTAAGTAGAATTGGGTTGAAAACCATGATTATGTTTGAGGTGAAGAGAAATGGCGGATTGTCCATCTCATTGCCTCTTGATTGCACTAAGGTTAGTCTATTTGTTTCACACTTTGATGACTGTTCTAAGACTAGCTTAGTTTGTCATTCTATGTCTTGGGAAGTACATGTGCATGTGATTTGTGATGAATATGATTCCTTTGACACATCCCCACTCCATGGACAAAAGCTTAAACTTTATAAGCCACATACCTTCCTTGAGTATAAATTTCTTGTTGATTGCATAAGGTGCTCTTGGAAGTATGTCAAGAACTTGTATAAACTTTTGTTCATGTTTGTAATGCATATCGGAGTGGTTATGCTCCAACATTTGAGAATGCCTTACCTCCATGACCACATTGGATCCTTATTGTTGAACTTCGGTTTAGCAGTTTTAAAGTTTGTTGTGCTTGTCTTAGATTTGTAGTAATCACAACCTTAGATTCGAGGACAAATCTCTTTAAGAGGGAGATATTTATATGAATCTAGGATCACGAAGCACCATCAAAAGGAACAAAGTTCAAAGGAGAGGTTCAAAGAAGTTGGAGGACAATTTTGAGGAGGAAAGCCCTATTTTCCTAAAAGCTGCGCACCAGGTTTGCGCACTGGTGCACCGCGCAGAGGTCAACACGCCAAGGGCCAGCATCTCTAGGAGGAGCGCGCCAGGCCAAGCTTGCGCACTGGGGTTGCCGCTCCAAACCAGTGTGTCGAAGCTCCAAGGCTCCAAGAGGAGCGTGCCAACCCAAGCCTGCGTGGTTAGGCCTCTACGCCAAAGGAAGAACCGGCCCGAGCGCAGGTGACTGCCGCGCAATGGCACCGCGCGGGGAAACGGCTCCGCGCTAGTCACCTCCCAACGCGCCATCCATCGTGTAGCATTGTGGGTGCGTTTGTGCACCGCGCAGGTCACTGCGCCAACCACCGCGCAGTGCATCTGACAGCTCCTAGATTTTGCTCACCAACTCCTCTCACTTCAGATTCAATCACCCAACAACCTCCAATCAAGCTCGGATCAAACATGGAGGAGTATGGTGCTACATTGGAGTTGTTTCTATGATGGGAAACCATTATTATGTATTTATGGTACTTTTAGTTTCATAAAAGGGGATAGTGGCCCTCATTTGTAACTTAGAACAAATATGAATGCTTGAAATGGTTGAGTTTCCTTAAGCTCTTGTTCTCATTGTTTTCTAGTAATTTCATATCCAACCCTTGATGTTTATACTTCAAGATTGACATCCAGTTTTGCCTTCTATTTAAGGATTGGGGTGCTAGATCCATTTTCATTCCCCAACGATGAACTCTCCTATTGCTTTTCATCGTGAGGATTGAGGTGGGAGAGAGCCAAATTTATCCATCATTGTTGTGTGAGCTCCATCAAGCTAGATCCTTCAAGAAGATTGATCCCTCTACGTTAGTGAGGTTCATATAAGTTTTTTCTTCTACCTTTGTTTTTAGGGGTTTATTTATTTTGAGTTTGGTTTGATTTTATTTTATAGTTTGACGAGTGTGGGTTATTTCATTTGGGTGGAGATTTCATCTTTGTCGGGTGAGGGTTTATGGTGAAGACACTTGTTGGAGATTTTGCCTATTTTTTATTTTGGGTTTGGGTGTAATTTTTATGATTTTTTTAATAAAAATGTTTTGTTGCCTTCGAAAAAAACATGTGAGCACCCCTAATTATCTTCCCATATACGTGTGTGTATATATTTAGAACTGGCTATGCAGCTTCCATTTGTCATTTTCCATGGAAAAGACGAGAGGCCTATTTTGTTGTGTAAGCGGGACAAGGGAGAAGAACAATAGCTGTTTCAAACAAACAAGTAAAACAAACGCTTGCGTGGGCTCTTACGATAACAAAGGACAATTGATTTAATTTTTTATTAAAATAACTTTATTACTCTCCCGGTTTCAAATCTTTTAAAATGTTTGATTTTTATGTTAATTTGACTTCAACTTATTTATATAAATAATTAGTGAAAAAAAATTCTAACTTTTTTTTATAAACTAGACACGTCAAATTACCATTTATGTATGAAAAGGTTGAATTTATAATTAAAAATATTTGAGAAATTAAATCATAAAGCTGAAAATTATATGTTCAAGGAGCACAAATTATTTTATGATTTAAGATCACATAAGGATTGTTTCAAATTAAAGGGAACAAAAACTACACCGTGATTGTGCATACTAATCGTGCACAAATTTCTTATATATAACCCTATAAAGAAATTAACCCCTCTATATGCAATACTAGTACCTAGTAATCACTCCTATTCAGCACAATTTTCCTACCTAACAAATGGAACAGCTTCACTTTGTTCTATTCCCTTTCATGGCACAAGGCCACATGATCCCAATGGTAGACATCGCTAAAATCCTCTCCCACCGCGGTGTGGTCGTCACCCTCATCACAACCCCTCACAACGCCACCCGATTCGAGCGAGCGCTTGCTCGTGCCACCGGCTCAAAGATCAACCTGATAAAGCTTCACGTCCCTTTCCAAGATGCCGGGCTGCCAGAGGGCTGTGAGAATTTGGACATGATCTTCACATCAGATGTGTCTCTCAAGTTCTTCAGAATGGTCAACTCTTTCGGAGACCAAGTCGAGGAGCGGTTCCGGAAGCTAAAACCACCTCCCAGCTGCATCATCTCCGATTACCAATTGTACTATACTGCAAAAATTGCTACCAAGTTTGGGGTCCCTAGAATCGGATTCCAAGGGTTTTGCTGTTTTGCGACGTTATGTTCACGAAACGTGCATGTGTACAAGGCTTTGGAGAAGAATGATTCTGATGATCTCGTTGAAATCCCGGGATTGCCGTGGAAGATCGAGTTTCGGAGATCTCAGTTGCCGGCGGTTTTCACCGGAGAATGGAAGGAAATGACGGATGCAATGGCAGAGGCGGATGAACAGTCGTATGGGACGATAATCAACACTTGTTATGAATTAGAGCTTCATTACGTTGAAGAACTAAAGAAATTGAGGCATGGAAACGTTTGGTGTGTGGGACCGGTCTCATTAACCCTTGATTCTGAAGTGGACAAGGTAGAAAGAGGTCATGGGAAGCCCGCCATTGATCATACCCAATTCTTGAGGTGGCTTGATTCCCAAGCAACTAGGTCGGTTGTGTTTGCTTGCCTAGGAAGTTTGTGTAACTTGACAAAAGTACAGCTCATACAGCTCGGCCTTGGACTAGAAGCAACAAACAGGCCATTCGTATGGGTCATAAGAGGAAGCGAAAAATCAAAAGGTTTGGAGGAGTGGATTTCAGAGGAGAATTTCGAGCAGAGGATTAAAGATAGAGGCCGTTTGGTTCGCGGATGGGCCCCACAGTTGCTTATACTCTCACACCGATCAATCGGAGGTTTCTTAACTCATTGCGGATGGAATTCGACGCTAGAAGGTATTTGTTCAGGTTTACCATTAGCAACTTGGCCATTATTCGGTGACCAATTTCTCAATGAAAGATTGGTCACAGAAGTTCTTAGGATCGGAGTGAGGATCGGTGTCGATGATCCTAACACATGGGGAGAGGAAGCAGCTGTTGGGGTCATCGTGAGGATGGCCGATGTGGTTACTGCCATAGAAAAGTTGATGGATGGAGAGGAAGCACATGAGAGAAGGGAAAGAGCAAGAATGTATGGAGTGATGGCACAGAGAGCAGTAGAGGGTGAGGGATCTTCTCATAGAAATATGACATCTCTGATTCGATGTATCTTGGAACTCCGATAATTCTTTCTCAAATTACAATATTTCATCCATTTTTTTGTAAATTTATCTACTATTCTACTTTAAATTGTACTCCATCCATCCCTAAAAAATTGGTGTGTTTTTTTTATGTTGTGAAAGATTCAAATTATCAATAAAGAACTTATTAAGATATTTGAAAAAAATATATTTAAAAACTATATACATTAATCTATCTTTTGCATTATTTAACATTTTGAAGAAATAAAATTATATATTAAATGTTAAAAAAGAAACATACCATTTTTTTTGGATACAGAGATATTATAAAAAAAAAAAACTCATTTCCTTAGAAGGAAACTTTTTATTCCGTATTGCTTAAATAGGTCAGTACAACCAAGCGATACTTACAACCACTCACTCTACAACACAAGGCTATGAATTCAATAGGTCAGTACACAAACCCATATTGCCTCACTGATTTTGTAGTTTCCACATTTGCCGGTGCAGATGTTACAGTGGTCGTTTCACGAACTCGTTGGAGCAACGAAGTTCGATCCGATATGTGTATAGTGCTGCGGATGATACTGTTCATCTCCGACCTCTGCACAACTATTTCCTGAGGGTATCGACACTTCTTGATGAATCGCCACGTTCAAGCCTAGTTGCTCTCCATGATTGGGAATTGCCTGACTTGAGTAGCAAGCCAAGGTAGGATGAACAGGTTGCTCGAACGATTGGATCTATGGATCGGCTCATTTTACCAACCAACAAACCGAACACCTGAACAAAAAGATGAACGATTCTATAAGAATCGGGAAATCGAACAACTGATCGTGTTAAAATCAAAATAGCGATCCCCAAACGATACCTTGGTGTAGTAAAGAGATAATACAGATTGATCTTCCAAAATGGAAAGAATACTGCAGCAGAAGCAGATAGCATTTGCTTGAATCATTGGCCAAGGAGCATCGAAAGCCTGCATCAGTTGTGTAAAATGATTGGACACGAGAGACTACAAACAAGTGTATGCAACCCGTCCAAAATGATACTGTTACTAAAAGAAAACCTGTATGCCTGACACGATGTAAGCGTCGATTCTGGCTGGAAGATTTAGCACAAACTGCCTTGTAAGATCTCTTACCATGTTTTCATAGTCACTTCTGAAAGAGAAGCATTATATGTAAAAATATGAGACACAAAGCAGAGCTATAATCTAACTCGACATATTTTCGGTTGTCCAAGATTCAAAGTTACTCACCGGTGGTCAGAGTTAATACAATGTGAACTTGATATAGCAACCATTCCTTCTATTTCTGTCAGGGGCACCAGTCTTTTAAATGTATTCTGCAATATTAAACAAAAAGTCCATTAGAAGCATACTGCTTGCTCCAAAACAAGCTCCAATACAAATGGCTTTCACTTACACGACAAGCCTGCCGCACTGTAATGTCATCATCATAAAGGTGCAAGATCAAACGTGGGAGTATAGCATGTATCTGTAGAGCTTTATATCAGCTAGAGAAATTCCATGATAACAACATTTAGAAGCAAGTCATAAGGTGCATTCTCAATCTCCCCTCAAGAGTTCGCAGTGAACTACACCTTAGCCTATCATTTGTTCAATTCAGTCAATCTAAGATTTAGTTAGTTAGTATGTTACATTTATGTTTCCAGACACCCCCTAATAGAATCTGTTGAGGGCAGCTCAGGGCTCAAGGTCCAAAAGGGGAGAGTGGCCAGGCTGTTGAAAGTGGACCTAAATCTGCTGAACTTCCCCCAGGCTCATCATTTTATTTCAGTACATTTGTCTTGCGGCCAGGTCAATTAGCTGCCACTATAAACTTCATACCACTGACCCCAATATAGTTGGGATTAAGGTGCTGTTGACGACGACGATGATGATATTTGTCTTCCGGCCAGGTCAACAATCTCTTGATTTCAATTTTGGGAACAGTCACTTTATCAACAATACAATGCCACATTTACAGAGTAGGCATCTCCAGACAAACAGTTGCATTCTCCAAACTATGACTGCCCTTCTGAACCGACTAGGAAGATTTGCAATATATTTAACATGGAGAGTGGAAGTCCACGCAAGCTTATAACTGGTTATCAGTACTCTAACTAACAATAAAACTCACATACCTGCTCCAGAAACCCTTCTTTATGTGCCCCAGCTCCGTAGTTGCTCAAAGCCCCAAATGCTGCAAAAGCATCAGCTCGCATCTTTGCATTCATGGATGTCTGTTTCAAGCAGGAGAAAGGAACTCTAAAATCACTCATGCAGACAGCTGCCATAATAACAATCACTAGATATGAACCATAATTTTTAAGCAAGCATTACACAAGTGAAGAATGAGGAACAGAGATTAACAAGGTCGATGCTCTCAAAGAATGTACTTTTGACTCATTTCTTAAGCATCCCGTCCATCCACGTGTTCTCTTATCTTCAACAAACAACTAGCTGTTAAAGTTGTACACGTGTAAGTCTCTATTTTATAGGCCACTTAATCTGTTAAGGGCTGGTTGAAATTACAGCTCTTGCACATGGTTTTAAAAGCTATAGTGTATGTTCTACTAAACAGATTATTGAAGATGTACTTCCTTGGTTTCCAATGAAGATAATACTACGGTGATAACTTGATTACCCATGCTTTCTAAAGTTGGGCTTTTGCCTGCCATGTAATTGTTAATTTTCATTTTGAAGTTGCAAAATTTATTCAACCCTAACTTTTTCTCAAAACATGAACTACCTCCGTCCTAGAAAAATTGGTGTGTTTCGTTTTCAACATTTAATCTATGATTTTATTTCTTCAACATTTTAATATATAAAGTCCAATAATTTAAATGCTAATTATCAGTGTCTGTAATTCCTAAATATATTTTTATGAACTTTTTTAAAGGAATGCTACATAGAAATAATTTGAGTTAAACACTACATAGAAAAAGAAATGCACCAAATTTTCAGGGATGGTTGGAGTAATTTAAATCAACCCTCAGCTATTTATCTTTCTTTTCAACATTCAAACCCTTTATCCCACTTGCCTGTGTAACTTCTTTGTTCTCCTATAAACTTAGTCAACATGGCAAACCACAACAGCAAATGGTAATAGACATTGACTATCAGGGTAACTATCCAATACCAGACATAGAAGTTAATTTCATCTCTTGAGACATCAAGAGTCTGGAGAGTCAATCTAAAAAGAGGGAGTATACCTGAAGATTTCGAAGCCGTAAAGACAGATTAAACAGAATGGGCTCAACAGCATCATGAGGCGATGGCCCAAGAATCTGCAATTATTAAATTGCAAGCTTAAGAAGGCTGGAGGACAACCATATTAAACAAATGGATGAATAATAAGAGAGCAAATATAACCAGAAACTAGAATAACGGGTAAGGGCAGGTGAAGTATTTGAAAAACCGAATTTTACCATTAATAAGCATGATACTGCAGTTAATTGAACTGATTCATCTGAGTCATCAAGCAATGCTAATATTACACCTAGGACTTGAGTAGTATACTGACTGATATGAACCGATGGCATCTGTCAAGTATGAGCCAAAGTCAGTCAGTAAGAATTATCTTTTAATAGGATGGAGACCTGGAATTTATAGCTCGAATAGTTTCAAATCTAGATAGGTACATCCATACCTTTACTAATCCTCTTAAACAAAGGCGGCGAACAACTGGAGACTCATCTGACACATGTCGACACAACATTTGCACCATTTCCTCCAAAAGGGAACTAAATCCACTACTGCATCATTCAAGGAGTCAATTTCAGATGATTCATTGACAACACAATTGGAAGTAATCAGAAGGAAAGAAAATGCAGAAATATTTATGAAGAATGTTTAATCTACAATACCTGAAATGTACAAACTCAGATATTGCAGCAGCTGCAGCTTCTCTTTTGTACTTCTCTTCACAATTCAGTGATTTTGTGAAAACAAGACATATACCCTCAACCTGCAAATGTTTAAAGAGAGAAAAGCTGAACTCAATTTTTTTGAACTGATTGCCTAAAACAACAATTTATGAAGATTTCATCTGGGTTGCAATGTTAATCTAATTAGTGCTCTAAGTCCTTGTTTACCCAAAAACATTGGTGTATCTTTCAATCTAGAAAGTCCGAAATCACACGAATTCATCGCAAGTCATGGACTAGTACAAGCTAAAGCTCTATATGGATCTAAGAAAAACAAGAGAAAATAAGACTGCATGCAAGTGAAATATGGATTCTCTCTTGGATCATGTTCAGAATCCTATATGATTAAGGAATACAAGCCAGGTGAGATTCAACTGCATCAAACTGGCAGTTTCGCATAGCATATCTTGTTCGAGAAAACTGCTTGAAAAACAAGGAGACATGCATTCATCGGTAAATTTTCCGTTCCCCGATAACTAAGACCGTTTCATTCAACTAAGGGATTCCACATGCTTTTCTTCCAGAAACATTGCCACAAGTTTCTCCAGAGGAACATGCAAAACAGACACATTACCTCTTTTGGTCTCTTTATAGAAATGCATCCAGCTAGATCTCCAATCAGACCGATCCATTTCTCCTTTTCATTTTGTTCACCTTCACGAGCTAAAAGCTGCAAAGAATATTTCAGTAGTTTTTGTAAACTGTGAAAATTAATAAAAAAAGTAAAACATACTCGTATTACAATAAACACATCATTTACGTCACGTCCTACACAGTGTAGTTGGACTGGCTAAGATGTGAAGTGCATGGTACCTTTCCCATTTCTAAATCTCCAACACATTCACAGAATGCCTGAAATGCATTGAGAAGAGCACTGCATAACAAGAAATAAGAATAATAAATATAAACATACCATGGACATTTACCAATGTTTTGAAAGGATGTCATCTGGGAAACAGATACTAAATGAGAACGCCGGTAGCAACAATACAGATCTTTCGTTCCAGAAATTTTGGAATGTAGTGTAGTATAACTCCATGACCTTTGTTGAACTACTCGTTTTTAGTGCATAATTTTGTGGACACTTTAAAACATCGGTACCCAAAATGGAATGACCTTACAACTTGCAAACTGCTAACATACTTTAACTCAATTGGGTTAACAGACTAGAAGAGATTGTGCTTGGAAGAAACTGTAGCATCTTGTGGCTACTCGGCTATTTACAAATTCATAGGATTATTTTATTTTTTTCCAAGTATTTCCTATTTTCTCATTTATGTATCAGAGTTGAAAGAATGATATGAAGTTTGGTGTTAAGCAAGACTTCGTGTCTAAATTGAATTTAGTATGACGTATCTTTATACTATACTATGCTTACTAATTTGGATCAAGACCGATACATGATCTGATTTTGGACAAAATTCTAAATCTGATATTATGATCCATAAGTCGCAAATAAATGCCTCTGGCTTTTTTTGAAATCACACTTCCTCACTTTCTTAGCGATGAAAACCTATTAACCTTTTGTTGGTGGCGGCAGCTTTTCGTTCTGGTTTTTCTCCCTATTTTTCTTTTATACAGCATTCTCGATCCTAATTTGATCTCTTTACTTCAAGCCAAGCACAAACCTATAGTACAAGGGTTTGATGGGTCAAAAATATTACTTCATAATTAGTTCAGAAAAAGAAATTCAAAAGAGCAAAAGAATAAATTTTCTAAATATACTTTTTTTGAATTTTTTATCATTATTTATCTTAGTAATAATTTGAGTCAAACATTGCAACAGAAAACATGAAAAAACATTCACTCAATTTTTCAAGGACGGAGGGAGTATGTAAATGCTCTACATGATTGGGTACATTAGGCCAAGAAGGAGAACACAAATTAATTTAACAGAAACTCACCGCAAAGGTTCAAGTAAACCAGCACTAGCCAGAGCATGGCATGTTCCGAACTGCAATATAAGTGCAGCAAGTACTGAAGAGTAACTCTGTTCAACAGATTTCTTTCCAACTTTACCACCACCTCTTCAATACAAAAACTTGTCAACTTGCAAAATATAAACAAACAAAAAGGATAATCCTAAACACAAACGGTTTCTTGATACCTGAAAAAAGCAGTTAGACCAAACATAGCAGCCTGTGAAATGTCATCTGCAGTAAATGTTTCAGAAGGAACACTGATAGTTTCTGCATTCCCAGGGTTACTTGTAATGATAGGGGTCTCATTAATAACTGAAACCAAGTGGTCCAGAAACGAAACTGAAAGCACGATGTGCTGTGAAAAAGCCTGTAATCATTATTAAAGAAATGTGAGATGTTCAGTTAAATGAAGAAAAGTAAAAAACAAAGAAAACATTAATTTGTTAAGCAAGTAATCTGTTATAACATAGTCATGTATATGAGAAACCTCAACTAAACTGAATGCATAATGTGTATTTACCGAAGTAGTTTTCATGGTCAAGTACAATGATAGTCTTGGAAAGACTGGACTAAGGTTTTTACTAGATTATTGTCGTAATTAGGTAGACTTGAAGTGTAAATCTTAGCCTTTTGGTGTGTCCATATTCTGTACCGAGTGGAAATAGCATGTACAGAATAGGATCCGAGAAAATCGGGGATTGGATATTAGGGAGAAGATATTTTCCTATTTCTTAATGATTCATAACAAGGAATAGGTGTACTTATATGCTAAGCGTGGAATTCAGTAATATAAAATCATTTCTCACATGGTATCAACACCCTACGTTTAACCAATAAGAGAATCCTAGCAGCCTATTTTCTTCTGGCGTTCATTGCCAAACCTCTAGTCCCACTTTGCCTCACTAATATCTACTTTAAACGACAATAGTGATTCAGCCCGGAGTAACTTTCATGCCTCGACTGTAGAGTTACAAACCACTTAGTAAGCATATAGGCTGAATGAACAAAATTACCAGAATGGTCTCAGTTAGTGAGAACCTGTCTTGAAGGTCAACGATCAGCCACCTTCCCGGAACAGGGTTCAAACCTGAGAAGCCTGGTTTCGTAATATGGGATGCCCATCATAATGTCCTAGCTATGGAGCTTAATGAGCCCAGAAATTAGTGTTAGCTGCATGTTCCTCCCAACAGCAAAGGCTCTGAGATGCTATCCAACAGACCTACTTCAAGGCTCAGGATGTTGCTAGGGTTTATGAAAGATCAAAACTGAACCTGCCAGGCAGGGGACGGAGAGTGTCACAGAATATGCCAATCTTCTCCAAAAAATTCTGGCAGGCACTGGATTATGATAGAGAGCTGGAAAATAAGTGTGCAGAGGATGCTGCCATCATAAAGAATTTTATTAAAAAAAAAGAGTGTAAGAGTTTTGGTTGGACATAAGGCTGGGTTCGATCAACTGAGGTGCAAATCCTTGGGAAAGATGAACTTCCTACCCAAAATGAAGTCATTGTGTTGAATATTCTGAAATCAAATCTAGGATTTGATATAGTATGTAAATATTATGGAATATATTAGGGATAGTATGTACAGATTTTAAGATCCCTGAAATTAGGGACTAGATCCTTAAGAAAATACTTTCCTATTCCCTGTTGATTCCTTGCAGGGATCCCCCTGTATATAATTGTTGTACATCCAAGAATAAAACATGATTCAGAAATTCATCACAAAATTCTTCATGGTATCAGAGCAAATTCTCAGAAACCCTAATCCTCCAGGCCAACTCACTGTGGTCTCAATGCCTATCTTCAAAACCATGGGATTATCCACATAAGTTCTTGTGTTAACGCCCCAACAAAATGGGGCGGCTGAACGAAATAATAGACATCTCTTGGAGGTTGCCCAGTGTCTTATGTTTTCCTCTAATGTTCCAAATTATTTGCGGGGGGAAGCCATTCTTACAGCCACATATTTGATCAATCGTATGCCATCTAGAGTCCTTCATTTTAAGTCTCCACTTCAACTTCTTCTGGAAAAGTTTCCTCACAACCATGCAACATCATCAGATTTACCCAAGGTTTTTGGTTGTATGGCATTCGTTCATGTGTATCTTCAAGATCGTAGAAAACTTGATCCTAGAGCAAAAAAATGAATTTTTCTACGTTACTCTCCTACTCCAAAAGGGTACAGATGTTATTCTCCAGAAAAAGAAAATTTTCCAACATGGATGTAACTTTCTTTGAACATATGCCATTCTATCCTAAAACTTGTGCTCAAGGGGAGAACTTGAATGAACAGAAAGTTTCAGAGTGCATTCTTGAGTCTGCACCCCTTAATTTACAGCCACCAAGTTCTCAGCCCCTACCGTCCACACCCATTTCCATTCAGCCATCAAACATGCCCACAAATGTTCCGTCTTCCATGCCTATCCAGTATCTTGTACCTCCTGAATCTGGGGTTCCACAAACTGCATATGAGAATCTTCAAGTTTATACAAGGAGGAAAAACAGACAGGAGCTAGAGCATGGACCACAGCCCGCACGTGACCAAGAGACTGACTTGATTTCAAGTCCCTCTGAAGAAAACATGGGTAAGCATTGGGCTAAAGATATGCCTAGCATTGATGACTCTACAATGCCAATTGCATTGAGGAAGGTGTTAGGAGATGTACGACTCATCCTATTGAGAATTATGTTACTTATGAAAGGTTATCACCATCTTACAAAGCATTTGCTGCTTCTCTGGATAAAATCCAGGTTCCCAAAACCGTACACGAGGAATTGCAAGACCCCAAGTGGAAGAAGGCAGTACAAAATGAGATAGATGCACTTGAAAAAAATGGAACATGGACCCTCACTGATCTACCAGCAGGAAAAAGTACAGTGGGATGCAAGTGTATTTTGTGGCAAAGCTTAACACCATCAGAATTATTTTGTCATTGGCTGCAAATCAAGACTGGATCCCGCAACAACTGGACATAAAAATGTCTTTCTAAATGGTGACCTAGCAGAGGAAGTCTACATGGATATGCCACCTGGTTTTGAGGGAATTATAGCAAAGAATCAGGTTTGCAAACTCAAAAAATCCTTGTACGGTCTTAAACAATCTCCCCGAGCCTGGTTTGACAGATTCACCAATGTTGTTTTAAAGCTGGGCTACAAACAAGGTCAGGCTGATCATGCTCTGTTTATCAAAAGATCTCCTACTGGAAAAATTGCTATATTGGTAGTCTATGTTGATATTATTTTGTCTGGAAATGATGTGGAGGAACTACAAAATTTGAAGAAATACTTGTCAGCGGAATTTGAAGTTAAAGACCTTGGAAATCTCAAATATTTCCTTGGAATCGAAGTGGCCTGATCAGGAAAAGGTATTGTTGTTTCCCAAAAGAAGTATACTTTGGATCTACTTAAAGAGACCGGAATGCTTGGCAGTAAACCAGTTGATACTCCTATGGACAGTCAGAAGAAACTCGGCACCGAACAAGAAAGTGCTCCAGTAGACGGGGGGAGATATCAACTTGTTAGACGGCAAATTTATCTTTCACACTCGGCCAGATATTGGTTTTGCAGTAAGTGTTGTGAGTCAATTCATGCATGCTCCTACAGAGGAACACATGGAAGCAGTCTATCGGATTCTCAGATACTTGAAGATGACACCAGGGAAAGGTCTATTTTTCAGAAAGAATGAGGATCGTGACACTGTAGTGTATTCAGAAGCAGATTGGACAGGTAACATCATTGACAGGCGATCAACTTCTGGATACTGTTCTTTTGTTTGGGGTAATCTTGTTACTTGGAGGCGCAAGAAACAGTCAATGGTAGGGCAGAAGTAGTGCAGACGCTGAGTATAGAGCACTAGTTCAAGGAATTTGTGAAGGGATTTGGATAAAGAGGGTTCTTAGTGAACTAGGCCAACTGGATTCATCTCCTATTCTTATGATGTGTGATAATCAGGCAGCTCTCAGCATCGCTAAGAATCCTGTGCATCATGACAGGACTAAGCATGTTGAAATTGACAGACACTTCATCACAGAGAAAGTGATTGTTAAGGTTAAACTGAACTACATACCTATCAAACAGCAGATTGCAGACATCCTCACCATAAGCATGTTGAAATTGACAGACACTTCATCACAGAGAAAGTGATTGTTTTTTCAACATGCTTTCTCTGTGATGAAATTGACAGACCACTAACGTTATCCTCATCTCTCGATGTTCAAGCCTAAGGCTGTTAAACCTCCGGTGATACCCATCGCCAACCAGAGGCTGCTTCTATTATTGTTGCTGGCGGCAATGGCGCTAATTACTTTAGAGCTGCCGTCGAGAGAGGTGGACATCCCTCTGTTCGGACTCAGGAAGAAGCTACAAAGTGCCGAGAAGGGCGCGGAGGAGTTAGTGAAGGAAGGATTCCAGATAGCGGAGAAGGGCTTGAAACGGCGGAACGAGGAATAGAGACGGTGGATATAGGGATCGAGACGGTGGAGAAGGGGCTTGAATTGGCGGAGGAAAGGATCAAGTCGGCGACAAACATTGATTGGTTAGCGCAGGCCGGTGCTGTGGCGGTGGCTTCAGCTCGCATCAGCACGTAACCACCGCTTTGCTGAAGGTCCGCCGCTTCGAACGCGAAATGCGACCGACCCAGCCAAGCGTGCGCATCGCGCTTTGAGCGCGCTCTAGGCGCGCATTTAATAACCTTGCACCAAAGCTCTACCTAGACATGCCTTTGAAGGTTTGATTTGCATGTTGGGTTTATATGATATATATTCTCCAGCTTGAGGGGGAGTGTTGAATATTCTGAAATCAAATCTAGGATTTGATATAGTATGTAAATATTATGGAATATATTAGGGATAGTATGTACAGATTTTAAGATCTTTGAAATTAGGGACTAGATCCTTAGGAAAATACTTTCCTATTCCCTGTTGATTCCTTGCAAGGATCTCCCTGTATATAATTGTTGTACATCCGAGAATAAAGCATAATTTAGAAATTCATCACAAAATTCTTCACATTGCGCTGGTAAGGGCTGAAGAAAGCAGGAGAGGAATTATGCTCAAGTCCACAGACCATGAATGCTCAACCATGGTAGCCAATTAAGTGGGCTTCTATAGCCAAAAAGGTGGCACTAAGGTCAGCCTATGGTGTACCTACTGCAAGGAACACTAAACATACCAAGGAGCATTGCTGGAAACTCAATGGGAAACCCACAGTAACCACAGCAAAGCAGGTAGTGGACTAGGGGGAAAAAGGGCCATTCAGGGTGCGTTTGGGGAGGGTGTTTGGGATTAGTGTTAAAGGTTGGGAAAATATCAAAATGGTTATGATAGCTTCTCCAAACCTCTAACGCTAAAAGCTACCGTTAGATAATGTTTTCCAACCTCTCATGCTAAACGCTAAGGTTATTCCCAAACAGACCCTCAGCCAAGATGAGGTGGAGAAACTGAGGACTTTTTAGGAATCTCACAAGTCCGAAACCCTAGACAACCAGACTGCTTGTGATGGCTACCTCAGACAATGTTAAGAAATACAGGCTTTAAGGGACTGGCAATGAAGAGCAAAGGAAAATTTGTTTGCAGAACCATAGAGCTCTAATACTATGTGAGAAATTGAACTTCCATGGATTAATTCTTACACTAAGCAGCATTTAAATACAAGAGGAACCCTGCTGTAGTTATCAGCATGCATTAGGAAGTCAATCCGTGATTATAAGGATCCTATCTAACCTTCCTAAAGTTGCAGTTGTAATCTAATTACATGACTACAACAGTTGAGTACCTACAGGGATAATTACAGGGAAATCACTACAGTAAAGCAGAATAAATATTGGTAAGAAATAAGAAGCACCATAAATAAGCTTTCTAACAAAATCAAATACAGGCTACTTGCATAATGAATGTCAAGAAGTACACTTGCATTGACTGTCAACGAGCCAGACCATATCACAGGAATTTCACAGCTAAAATCTTCTTTGACTTCAATGCTTATTAATAACAATAAAATGGTCTGACTAAATTGAAGAAGACTGACATGAAATGCATCCTGCATTGGCCAGCCGCCACGTAGCCTGGATATATCCTTTGTGATAATATCCTTAGCAGCAGCAACCAATACTTCATTAAACACTATCCTTGCACTAGTATTTTCAGCTAAAGAGCATATCTTCAGATACATAAGGACACAATACATTGAAGAGGTGAAAAGTAGTGGGATATTTGAAATTGATTCTACAGATTCAAACAGAAGCAAACAAACTCCCTCCATCCTTAAACAAATTAAACATTTTCCTTCCTAGGTCATCCAAATGAAACATTTCCTTATTCGGAGAGATACTCATATTTGGATCTCTAATAGGTGGAAACCTAAAAATCTATCTTGGCCTGATTGGATGCTCCACCCTTTAGCTGCTATTAGGAACAACAGCTAACGCTGCCCTTGTACTTTCTGCTTGTTTAAGGCTCTCTCCTCTATCTTAGAGGGGAACCTTTTTGTTTTTCTTTAATGATTCAGTAGCCATTTCAAAAAAAAAAAAACTCTACACCTCCCACTAAATGTTACTCACTTGCTATTGTTTCTCCCAATTTTTAATTACATTATTTAAAGAACAAAAGCTGGAAGCCTAAAAGATTTGATTATTTTATAATCTTCATGAGCATGTCAAAATGTTTGATTTGTTTTGGATGGAGAAAGTATAAAAGAATGAAAGGATACAGCTCCAAGAATTTCCAGCCGAAGTTGCTTGTCAGTAACATGAACTACAGCTGAGAGCAATGATTGAGTTGTCCTGCAAAACATTATGATCAGGCTTGCTTGAAGTATAATGAAAAATTGAACAATTTTGTGTAGGCAAGAAACACTAGGAGCATCCATATATTATCTTTACCAACAGAAAAAAAAAGTAAAAATGGCAAAAAACCTGGCCACATCTGTTTCACTGAGCTCATCCCCCCTCTTTGTAACAAACTCAATGACAGCTTGGATTGATCCTTCTGCTGACTGTTTGTCACAGTCACAAATTGCGGGTGTGCAGCCACGCAAAGTGGCAACAAGCTGCAATACAACAAACAGCATTGCATGCCTTTATAGAATAACTGATGCTATGTTCTTTGAAGAAACCATTTCCAAAAACCTTAGAAATAAAAACTTTACCTTCCAGATTTTTCCCTCTACTATTTCCTATAATTTTCCCTCCATTTTACACTACCCAAATCCACTTCCAAAAAAATTTCCCAAAAGAACACAGGTCGAGTAAACTTTCAGCTATGCACTAGAGAAGAAACGTAAAAATATTGCTACCTCATCTCTTTTCAATAGAATGCAGACCGATGAGACAATTCTATTAAAGACCTCTGATGGATCAATTGAAGCATCCTACAAAAGAAAGGCAGCAGAATCAAGAGCATTATTGAAAGCAGAAGCAAAATGGCCAAAATAATAGAAAAATGGAGTTTGCAAATTAAGGTGTAATTAAACATACACATCTCAAGATGGCAATAACATCCTCCAGGGAGGATAATGCACTGTAGGACAACTCTATGTCCACAGAAACACTAGAAGTTACTGGCCTTGGAAGTGAAAGAGAAATGCTGAAGAGCGCATCAAGAATCTAGTCAAACAAGCAATGAAAAGCAATCAGTATAAAAATATGTATCAATCGACCAGATAGACACAACAACCAGATGCTCAAAAAAGGAGCAGAATAGGTAAGCAGCAGGTCTTAACTACGGACTTCATACCTGAGCAGAAAGTTTTCGTACTTCAGAGTGGGTGTCAGCACAACGTGGCAGATACATTATAACTCTATCCCCTAGACACAAAGCTTCACGGCTTGGCAGTACATAAGCAGCTGAAAAAATAAAAACAGATTTTCACAGCTATCCTAATTCTAAGGCAATAAGGATAAAGAGCTGCTACAATTAGTACACATACATGGTAAGTTGGAAAATTTTCCACGCATTGTACGGTCAATTTGCTTGCTGTGCGTGCAACTTCCAAGGCAACCTAAAGCACAGTAGCCACTAACACAGAGCATCCGAAACTTTACAAGTATCTCATGCACAGCAAGGCAGCCTCTTCTTCTTTGGTAGTCCACAGGTGATGAAACAAACTGGTCAAGTTGTCTAAGTAGATGCAATAGCTGCTCTGCACGGCTTCTACCATCCTCTCCACTATTAATTGATATTATATGCCAAGAAAAACAGATATGTTTAGTTTTAATCCAGTAGAGGAAGCCATGCATGCATCTGTACATCCACTCACCCATGCATACAAACATATATCATGTGGAGAGTGATGTAATTTGGAAAATATGAAGGGGTAAATAGATTCCAAGGGGCAGTACCGAGTTACTAGGGTACTATATAAAACATCCATTGCCTAGTCGTGGCAGAAAGCCAATTAAAGGTTCCTCTCTCTAGATTCTGGAAGGCATAGCCATAGAAGGCTGAAGATAAATTTAGAGAGACGGTCTCATTCTTGAACATGTAGCATGACAAGAATGCAAGAATAAAATGGTTCCACATAATAAGTTGGGGCTCTAAAGAACTGTAGGTTGGGTTCTCTTCACATGAGCATTTCTCGTTGGCCAGTTGAGTTAATAAATTTCACGTAAAATGGAGTCACTTCTGACGCCTTCACCTTACCAACCTCAGATAAGTTGACCAAGCAAAGCTCTACAGGTGCTCCAAACGTTATCTCGCCCTCCCTTGTGGTTATTTTCAGCAGGTTAGATGATTTAAAAAGCCAAAATATTTTATTTTCAAACCTAGCATTATGAATGTTAGTCCTTTTAATGTTCCGCAATTTTACACTTGGAGGCAGTGGCGGAACCAGGAATTTAGGTTCGGGGGGGCCAGTAACTTACAAAAAATCAGGTTAAATGGCAACAAGAAAAACAATTATCAAAAGATTGTGATATGACTACAAATTAATATGATATAAAAATCCGCCATACATCCATTTGTTTATTTAGGAAGTTTGATCTGGACACGCCGCTCTTTAACATCAACAAAATCTTTCAGAATAGAATCTAGTCTAAAAGTTTCAGCAAACTCCCTTTCAATATAAAGAACCAAACTATCAGCAAAGAAATTAGTACTCGTAATAAATAATTCCACCTAATAGGCTACTAATATAAAATATTTAATTCAAAAATAAATTTGAAAATAGAAACAAAAAACGGAAAAATAAAAATTAATGTCAAGATTAAGGAATTGAGACTATGGAAAAAAAAACTACATATACTCACATAACTCATCTTATTGAATCAATGCAATTGGTGGTATGATTGAAAACTGCAAATTGCCAGTTAAGCTCTCAACAGCAACAAAGAGTCAAAAGGCAGAGCTTAAGGAGTAGTGGGTAAGTGGTGGATAAGTGAATTATAATTAGGATAGCTGTAGGTTAGTGTTTGGTTAATTGTTGGACTAAATTAATACAGTTTTTTTAGATTGGATTAATCAATTAAGTCCAATTTAAAAATTAATTATCAATTTATTTATTAAATGAATTTTACATAATATATATAAACTTTAAAAAATAATTATTATCACAATTAATGTATTAATACTACTAGTTAATTACAAAATTTGTGGGGGGGGCATGGCCCACCCCACTCACAATGTGGCTCCGCCACTGCTTGGAGATACATATTCAGAAGCATTTACTATATCTAACTGATAATGCTTGTGCTAATTTCTTTGCAAGAAAGTCCAAACAGACAGAGATTTTGCCAATGGACTTCACATCCATTATCTTTCTTGGCTTCATTAGTTCTTCATAATGCTATATATAAACCACCATGATTCTTTGACCAAGCTACCTCTCTAGGCCAAGAGTAACACTAAAGCATGAAAACTACGATATTCAATAAATACACCGAAATTCACACATTAGTAAGACGCAAAACATAGGTTATATTCCACAAATAGTAGAGAAATTATGCATATGATTAAAACAAAATGTTACAGAAAAATAATCATAAATCCTGCCTGTATAAGCAAGAGGTTATGAAGAATCTTATATCATGTTATTACAACTATATAACGATACCTTGTGAGAAGAATAGCACATAGGAGAGTGATTAGATTGTTTACAAGGGGATTGACAACATCCACAGGATCATTAGGCAAAGAAAAAAACCCCAAGGTGGCCTGCAAAATTTATATTTCCATCAGTCCAATTACGACAGCCGCAAAAACTGTCAACCACTCTGCCATAATTAATTCAAATAACTACCTTCATGATATGATTTCTGGTTTCGATAGTTAGCTTTGGTTCCACAGAGACCAAGGTTGTACAAGCATTTAATGCAAGAGCCTAGCAGAGCCATAACAAGGAAGACGAACGAATTAGTAGCCTACTATAGAAAATCACCAAGCAGCAACTGAATACCACCTGGGTCCTCAGAAGTTCAAGGTTGGAATCAGAGAAGTCATCACTGTCATCCCTGCCCATCAACGTTAGTATATAGTCAAGCAGTTGATCTCTTTTCTTCAGTGGAAAGGGTCCACCATCTTCTGCAGCATTTATGACAGCACGACCTAAATGATATGGAAAACAGAAAGTCTCGATGATTGTAATAAATTTTGAAGATGGTGAAGTTGCTTACAACATGTAACAAGCTACTACACAACATAAATAAAAAGAAAAAGAGATGACCTGCTTAAATTCTATGGATATGAATTGTTAGAATATTATTATTACTTATCCTATCTCAGTTAGAATTCTGTCTCCCGTTAGTATTAGTACTCCTGTTAGTACTAGGATTCTTATCTAAGTTAGTGCTAGTACTATGATTCCTATGTCTATTAGTATCAGGTTATTAGGTTTTCTATCTCTTCTAGTATTGTAAGTTCTATTATATAAAGGGCAGGGGTCTTGTGAATTACAAACACCCTCAATTTATTCTATAAACATATTTGACATGATATCGGAGCAAAATTTCTGAGCTGGGCGTTCTTTACTGTAGCGCGGTCTCCATTTCCTACCTGCCCAAAACTCTGCCCCTAACCATAACCCTGTCTTCTTCTGCTACTCAAATCTTGAAATCAACCTTAAATAAGTAACCAGGAGGCTCCGGCTACCAGAACCCCACCATCTCCGTTGCCGGAAGCCTCCACACATGCCACTACACCCCGCTGTCCACCGGTGATCACGAGTTGATGGTTCAGCTCGCCCCAGTCTTCTGATCATTTTTCTGGTACTGGTTTGCGTCAATTTTGACCAGAACCTGAGTTTCTTGTCTTCCGAGTAGCTTACTTATCCTATCTCGGTTAGAATTCCGTCTCCCGTTACCACTAGTACTCCTGTTAGTACTAGGATTCCTATCTAAGTTAGTGTTAGTACTAGGATTCCTATGTCTATTAATATTAGGTTTTCTATCTCTTCTAGTATTGTAAGTTCTCTTATTATATAAAGGGCAGGGGTCTTGTGAATTACTCACACCATGAATTTATTCTATAAACAGATTTGACAGGAATCATAATCTCTTGTCAAAAGTAACCCAATGACTAGGTATGTCAATCAGGCAGCTTGGGTTTAGATCTCATCATTCAGGTACGATGAAATTCGGTTTAGGATGCATTTCGTGTCAGGTTGTTCGGGTTCAGGTTTTCGGGTTCATTTGGGCTTGGGTTAGGTTGAATTTAATCTTAGGTTATATCGATTTCGAATTGGGTCACATATGAGCACATTTTTTGACGGTAGGATAAAAATATAGATAATTAAATCTAAAAAACGGAAAAAATATGAGAGAGAAAGAAGGGAAAAGACATAGTTGTCAAATGAGTGAATGTTCGTCCCCTGGGTAATTTTGATGTTCAGGTCATTCCAGGTTCTTCACGTTCAGATCATTCCATGTTTTCGACTTTTGGATCTATCAGGTTTGTGTGGTTGACTTTTTATCAAATCAAGTCAGGGGGGTTCAGATTGGGCGGGTTTTCCATATCGGATCACTTTTTGACATCCCCACCTATAACCAGACGTCACTAATTAAATTTATAGGATCAGTGCAGAAATCTCACTGGGTTTTTATCACTACATTTTATCCAGTTTTATTCCAGGAAAGAGTTTGCAGAAACGTCATGTTCAATTGCCCTTTCAGGAAATATAAATAATGTGTGTGTGTGTGTGTGTGTGTTTGTCTCTGTGTGTGTATGTGTTCTCTTAGGAGATGTAAACCTATCCTCCTCATTTTTAACTCTTTTGCTTACAACTGTTAGCTCATTGTTTAACCAACAGTGCAACCTTGATGTTAGACTATCAATTTTATACGGTAGTTTGTAAGGAGACTGTTGTGCAAGTTTACATATGCTCTCAGATGTTAAATCAGCATCATATAACAGATAACAGAATTGAAAATATTAACTGTTAATGTAGTGAAGAATATGCAGAAGTTTAACAAACCTAATAAATCAATTGCAGTGATAACAGCTTGCTTTGCTGTAGCTTGGCTTACATGAAGGAGCCGTGACAACATGTTGGTTCCCTGTTGGCAAGAGAAGCAAAACTGTCACTAAGTAAAAATAAAGAAAATGAAACAGCACATGAAGCCAAATCAACAACACAATAAAGTGAGAGAGCAGCACATAATGAAGACAAATGATAAATTAATACTTAGAAACTTCGACCACATCAAAAAAGAAAAAAAAACTTAGGAACTTCAATTTTTCAAGTGTTTCTTGCTGTCTGCAATACAAATCATTGAACCCTAGAATATAAAGGTTTTCCAAGTAAATATATGTATACTTACATAAAGGTAGCAGATATTATGAGCACAATCAAGTTTTTTCTCAATGTCTCTCAGAAAGAATGTGTGATCAAGTGCTGCTACTCAAAAACAAGATGTGATGAAGTGCTGCTAGCAAAGCAATATTGATAGGTCTGATGAAACTGGAAAGTGCTAAGAACTTATCTCTGCCATATGCATGGTACCTTTGTCATTTGGGAAAGCAATTTTATAATTAAAGGACCAAGTGGAAATAGATTCACATGTATCTAATCATCGAACAGAGAACAGGTCTGTGAGATCTAAATTATTTTTTCCAAACGAGTTTCTCCATGTCAAAACTCTAGATAATCAAGCCATCTCTGACTCATGAAAGACACCTCCATTGTTACATTCTTTCAATTTGTGCGACACAAAGCATAGCACAGAGCAAATCGCCAAATGAAAACATTGCATAGTATTTGCAAGTTACAACACGAGAACCAACTATGCATGCATCTACTGCTACTGCAAATTGAAGGGCCAAGGGCTTTCTCTTTTACTTACCATACACAATATGTTACTACCGTAACAGAGAAACTACTCTAGGTTACTGAAAAGTGAAAACTAATAAGTTTATCAGTAACATATGTACACTTAGTTGGGAGCTATTACACACAATCGCAGATGAAAACCAACTAAAACATACAATTAAATGAATAATATAATTACAATTTTTTTAGTACAGAAAACACATTAGTCCTAAGAATAATTACAAAAAAAAAAAAACAAACAAAATAGATAAATGACTTACAACAAGTGCATCTATTCTCGCTTCAATCACTGTTGATGGAGCATATCGTGCAGCATATCCATACATCAACGCCAATGCAGCATATATATCATCAGACTCTTCTTTTTTGTAGTTGTCGGAGAAAAGTGCTAAAAATCTGTATATAGACCATGTTTCAAAGAGTGTGCAAATGACTATGGCTAAAGATAGTTCTACAAGACTTGAAGATCTGCGCAGAAAGCCCTGTGAGACCACTGAGAATTGTGATAATAAGACACCAATACAATCTGCACACAACCCCATCCAACACAGCAGAACAAAACATATTAAGGTGGATAGAAATTTCATTATAGAGAACCTAGCAGGAAACCCATTTGTACTCCCTATGTCCTCTCTCAGGGACAAGTAGCAAATGTTCTCACAAAAGGCCTGGCCGGTCCAGCATTTCAGAACATCTTCAACAAGCTGGATTGTTAGAAAGTGTGCAGTAACTTAGTTCTAGCTTACTGCTGTAACTAAGTAGACTTAGAATTTAAAACTTAGCCCATATGGTATGTTAATAGTCTGTAAAAAGTAGAAATAGCATAAAGAGATTAGAATCCCTTTAAATCATAGATTCTATCTTAGAAGCTTTCCCTTTCCTTTCTGATTCTTCGCAGGAAATATGTGGTACTTAAACATTTAAAGGCATAGAATTCAGTAAGAAAGTAATCACACTTTCCTATAGATGTTCTTATTCTCTGCATCAACATACTGTCACTTCAGTTAGTAGCATGAGACCACATTCCAGAGATTCATCTGATTCCACAACATACCTATCTAATATGCTGTGATTAACACCATCAAGAATTTCTTTCAGCTTTTCTAGCACGGTGTCCAAGTGTGACGCAGCAACCTGAAAGGAAGAGTGAATGACAAGAAGCAACACTTCAAAAAAACAAATCAACAGATTGACTAGAGTAAGTACCAATCCAGATTGATTAGAGTAAGTACCAATCCCATTGCTTTTGCCAAACCGAGCCTGTTTTCTGGGATAGCTATGTTTGCTTGTCTGTACATCCAGTTAATCTTTTCACGAACATAAACTCTGTCATTTACCTTCTGAAGAAGCATACCAAGGCAACTGCCACCAAAAATTGTACAGATTTTGTAAACATTGTACACTTTTTATTATTTTTGTTTAAGTCAGAAAAATCAGGTCCTACGCTTATTGGACAAGAATACATACATACTTGCCAGAACTTCAGACAGACGTTTCACCATATTACATACTCCCTTAGTTAAAGGGAAATAGCTACATTTGTTTTCAGCATTTAATCTACAAATTTTCTTTTAAACATTGACTAATAAATTTTATAGTCTTATATGCAAATAAAATTGGATGTTTTTAATGACTAAATATATTTTTTAAGTATTTTTTTGACAAATTATTTTTGATGAGCATTTGAGTCAAACACAAGTGCGAAATCCAAATGTGACTAATTTCGTGTGACGGAGGGAGTATATTTTGGGAAACTTACAAAAACCTTGAGGTTTGGCCTAACCTAAAGTTGTCTCCCCCAATTTACTAAACCTACAAGAAAAAACTAAAGGTTTAGAGAAACCTAAAGTTACTCCCGTCAAGGCTAACTCCATTAAATACTTTTGTTAAATTATCAGGTTAATCACTCTCCACCCCAAGTTTTTTAACCCTAACAATTCTACCCTAATAGTTTTACCTCTTCAAATTTTTACCATTCCTTCCCTCATCCTCCCACCCACAACAACCCCAACAGTGTCGGCGACAACCGCCCCAATGCCAGCCAACATGCGTATGTCACTCTTCATGAGGGTGAGGGTGACAATGACACTCTTCATGCCTCAGTTCAACCTGAGATACAGATGAAGGGCCATAACATGTACACTATTATGATTAACTGATGGGTTTCGTCGTTCCACTGACTTCAACGTAACTTTGGTAGCAGTGATGACTTGCTAGATACCGTTTACTGCTTATAATCATAAATAAAAATTTATAATTATTATCAACGTAACGGAATCCTATAGGGTCGCACACATTTGAGCTAAGAATATGAACGTTTTGAGGCAGAAACAGCAGTTGGAGACTTTAGTGTTAACCTTTAGAGAGTTGAAGCGCTAACCCCAAAAGGAAAGGGACAGAGGTTCCATAAAGGAGCCCTAATGCACCACTCTCATAAGTGTTGCCATGAGTTCATGAATTGCAAAGAAAACCTAGGGTTTCACTCCACCTTTCTTATTATCTTTCTTCTCTATGCCAAAACAAGTACCTTCTTCCATAGCTAGCACTATGCCAAATTGCGGTCCTACCGCGGACATTGGATCGAAAGGTGTTGCAGCAATTCTACTCGAGTGTGGATACTGGTAGAGAGTAGAGGCTTTTACGCTTACAGTGACAGATTTATCCGTCTAGGAAAATTTTTTAACATTAGACTTACTCCATTTCACATGGATCCCTTTGAGTTCCATTAATTATGTTTATTCTATCATCATCATATCATCAGCAGCAGCACCTTAATCCCAACTACGTTGGGATCGGTGGCATGAAATTCTATGAGACCCGAAAACAAAACAAAAAGGTCGATAGAGGTTTTCCAGAACCTCCTATGCCATGTGAGAAATATGAAGTTCCTTGAAGTAAATCCAATCCTAGTGTAGTGTTCAAAGGGTTTATGAGTCCAATCCCAGAGTTAGGTTACTATCTAAGCGCCTAGAATCACAACCCTAAACTATTCACATATTTACAGATTAGTCATAAAGAAATAGATACTGTACAAGTAAATACAAACAACAGCAATGAAATCAATAAACGTAAAATTTCTAACAAAAATTTCGCCTTTATTGATGATTTTATCAGTGTAACATGGGTCTTTTTCCTTAAAAGCAAGTCTGATGTGAGCACCATTCTTCCTAGTTTTAGAAACATGATTCGGACCCAAATTGGAATAAAAACAAAAGTTTCAAGACTGACAATGCTACAAAATATTATAACTGAACATTATCTTCATTTTTTTAAAAGGAAGGAAATGTCCATGGATCTTGTGTTTATACACCCTAACAAAATGAGGTAGCTGAAAGGAAAAATGGGGACCTTTTACAAAGCCCTCAGAGCTTTATTATTCCAAAATTTAGTTCCAAAGTTGTCCTTACAGAAGCCAACAACATTAGTAGACTGCCTACTGAAGTCCTTGATGACCAAAGCCCTGTCCAAACTTTAGAAACATTCTTTTTCCAGGATGTCAAACAACCTGACACCAAGGGCGTTTGGCTGTTCTGCTTTCGCACACATTCACAACAAAGGAAAATTGAACCCTAGAGCTACTAAGTGCGTATTTCTTGGATACCCGCCTACAAAAAAAAGGTTACAAGTGCTATCATCCAGAAACAACGAAATTTTACAACTCCATTGATGTAACATTTCAAGAAAATCTCTCTTTTTTCAGTAAACAAGAAAACACTGCTTCAGTAAGTCCTGAAGGCCCAGATTGTTTTCCCTTAGAATTTCCTGAACTTCCGAGCCCTCCAAGGCAAGGAAACAAGGATTCCAGACCCAAGATGCCATTAAAACTCCCTTCGAACAGTTAATCCAGACCCAGACTCTGACGCAAAACTCACTGATGATATATATAATGGTGACAGGTTTTTACAGGTGCACTCAAGGACAAGGGAGCAGGAGCTTTACCCTCAGCAAGTCCAAAAATTGACTCCTGAACGTGGAAATGAGATATACTCGAAACCCAACTCTTCTTAATCTAATGATGAGTCTTCCCTTCATATTGCCCTTAGAAAGGGAAGGAGAGAATGTACTAGCCGACCCTTAATCCCTTGGTCAAATCAGCTTCACTCCATCGATTCTCCAACTCTCACCAAGTCTACATAACCAACCTTCACAGTATCCCTATTCCACAAACTCTAGCCGAGGCAATGTCCGAAAACGGCTGGAGAGATGCTACGACAGTAGAAATGGAGGCAATAGAACTAAACAAAACTTGGGAGATTAATAGCCTACCAAAGAATTCAAAATAAAGGAGTTAGGAAGATGAAAGTACTTCCTGAGAATCGGGGTGGCTCACTCTCAGCAGGGCATTTTTATATTCCAGCAAAAAAGTATGTAATTGATCTACTGAAGGAGACAGGAAAGTTGGCTTGCAAACAGATGTCTACACCTCCTAGGTCCAAATCACAAACTTGGGGAGGCCAGTGAGGACTCAAGTGTAGATAAAGAAAGGTACCAAAGGTTATTTGGGAGACTTATTTACTTGGATCACACAAGGCCAGACATTGCCTATGTTGTGAGCATAGTAAGTCAGTTTCATTACCCGAAGGAAGTCCACCTACAGGCTGTTAGCAGGATCCTTCAATACCTCTGTTAGAAGAAGTATACTTTACTTATCCTATCTCTGTTAGAATTTTGTCTCTTATTAGCATTAGTACTCCTGTTAGTACTAGAATTCCTATGTACATTAGTATTAGTACTAGCTAGTTTCTCTCTATTAGTATTAGGTTTTCTACCTCTTCTAGTGTTGCAAGTTCCCTTATTATATAGAGGGCGGGGGGTCTTGTGAATTAGTCACACCCTGAATTTATCCTCAAAATAACTTTAACAACCTCAAAGGATGCCTAGGAAAGGGGATTTTGTTCAGGAGAAATGGAGGCTGCAGCTAGAGGCTTACACAGATGCAAACTAAGTTGGGCTAATGGTAGACAGGAGATCTACATCTGGTTATGGTACATTCTTAGGTGCCACTTGGTCAGGTAGGGAAGCAAGAACCAGAATGCAGTGGCACGGGCAAGAGCAGAGGCAGAGTTGCAAGCCATGGCTCAAGGTGTTTGTGAGCTGCTCTGATTAAAAATAGTTCTACAGAATCTGAAAGGTCAACTAGAAAGTCCTATGAAGCTATATTGCAAAAACAGGTCTGCAATTTAGATCGCCGACAGCCCAGTTCAACATGAAAGAACCAAAAACATTCAAGTACACGAACTTATCAAGAAAAAGCTTGACAGGAAGATCATTTGTACCGCTTATGTATCTTCACAGGGACAACTAGCAGATCTAAGGGACTTCCTGGTCCAACATCTCACAGGCTCACATCCAAGCTGGGATGGAGGATCCTCACTCACCAGCTTGATTGGGGTGTTAGAATGCGAACAGATTACTAGATATTTGCTGCTGGTTACTGCTGTATTTACTGTGCTGTAGTTAGTTTTTTATATTACTCTTGTAACTTGACGTAGATCCTCAACATTAGGTGTGTTAGATAAGATTAAATAGGATTCCTCCAGGTTCTATCGTTATCCTTGCTATTTAATAGCAAGGCATCTCCTGTATTTAAACCTTAGGTTGACAGAGAATTAAACATGAAACAGAATAATTATTTTCCACAGTAAGAAGTCAGGCATTGAAGGTCATTAGTACTGATGGAGAAGAGCTGCGTGTTCATCATCAGGCCTATAGAGTGCATATTGCTTGGCAAAAGCATTTCCTAGGTAATATATCCAATCTGAGTCTTGAATCACGTCCAATGATTCGGCGAGAAACTGTGGAAAAACAACATTGAGATGTTTAGTTGTAAATGTAGAAATGGTGTTTCTACCTCAATTTTATTTCTAAAAAAATCATATTCTACTTCTATTATCCACATAACATGTACTCCACTGTAAGAACAAAAATGGCTGAAAGAATATACATTGATAATCATGTCATCCCAGGTCTCCTGGTATGAAGGATCCAGCTTCAGATCTTCCGTGTCACTGACATAGGCCTTCATTTTTGGAATCTAGAACTTAGCAAAGATGACGAGCAATTAGGTCCTGCTCCAGAACCTTTTTATTTTACTTCACATTCAAAATGAACAAGAGGAAAGGTTTAAAGCTCCCCAATTTGGTAAGTTTGATTGTTAAAGACATTTTTCGAAGGCATGCATAAGTTCATTTCTACTGAAAAACTATGATGATGAATGCAAAGTATGATTATTTATTTACTCGATTATTACAGTACAAAGTCAAATTTCTTTTATTTTCTAAATGACCTACCTCATCCTGCCAAAACATCTTTATGTCCTTTGGATACAATGGTGCCAAGTAACAGAGAACCTGGACAAGCAACAAAGAAAATTCAAGAGGAACTTGTTACATAGTCCAGAATGCTAGCCAAATACAGAAATGGAGATCCTCTTGTTACATAGTCCAGAATGCTAGCCAAATACAAGAGAAATTAATTAGTTCTCTAGGAGATAATTGTAGTATCAGAAACCACCACACCCTTTTCTGTAACATACCGCTCGATCATGCCACTAAAATTTTACATTTCTTCTAGTGTAGAGATTAAAGTGTGCAGAAATTGCATAGGTTTTTCCATTTATGCCCAGAATATAATTAAAAAGGATGGAGATAGAATTGAATAAGAATTTTATGGTAATTTGATATGTAAAAGATTATCAAATAGAACAACATAAGAATTTTAGTGGGACTTGCCAAAAAAGGAATACATAACGATTATAGTAAAATGATGACAGTATTACCCAAGCACTAAAGTTTACATGCTTAAAGTTGGCCTTCATTTCACTGCTCTATCTCATAGCTTTTCTCCACAAAATCTTTTACAACATACTAACTAGTAAAATATGATAGGGATAATCAAAAGATCAAATACGTGTATCTTCTACTACTCATTCTGGTATAAAAGTAGTATCAACAGACATATTACTACACTACTGAAAGCTTCTCCACCTCGATATCAAATACTGATTACTGCTTAAACCAAGAAAAGCTATCGAGAATTAGAACAGTTGCGTACAGTCAAAATGTAAGTCGCTAGCTGCTCCCTTGCCAAAGGATCATGCAACATTACAATGAAGCGGGCGAACAGGTCCTGCACCACTAGGATCAATAAGAACATTGAAGGGTCGTACCATCAACAAAATAGCGACAATGCTTTGTCCATTAAAGTCAGAACATTATGCACACGACCATACTCACCTCAGGACTAGGAATATCTTCACGGGTTTTGCACTCATTGAGCATCTCATCATTATAAGATGCTCTGTGTCTACACAGTTCTGAGATGCATCTACAAACCTGTATAAGTTATGAAGGACTTACAAGAGTTGCTAGGCTAAAGTGCACACTTTTCAAAAATAAACTTCAGCTGAAGCATCAGAGATAAACACACAAGATCTACCAGCGGAGGGTGACAGGACAATTTGATTACAGAATTTCAAGTTCCCCTCCTTAAAACTTTAGAAGAGAAAATCCAGTGAAACAAGCATTGGACATCCTTTTAAAGTAATAAACAAGAAAAAGGGAACCAAGAGTAATTTATCCTGAATCCATTTTATCCCAACAGAGCAAAATGATTCAAAAAAGTGTTCACAATGAGACACAGATCCAAGAGTGATTAACAGTTTGAAAGAGCATTGTTTTTGTGCAAGAAGTGGGAGAGGGATGGAGGCTAAGGGTCGTTCAAGGACTGCTGAGGCATCCTACCGTGGCCACTGCACCAGTATAAGCATGTGGAATAACTGTCTTCAAAAGAAAAGGCCACAGAATGTGCTGCAATGAAAAAAAAATTAAGAGGAAAGCTATAAGACGGCAAGAACCCCCGAACTAACATAACTCAGGTCAAGACACCAAATTTAGGACTCTGGAAAAGACAAAGACTAAGAATACCTCCATTTCTGGAATCGTGATAGTGAGCAAAAGAAGGCCTTTCTCACACACTGCTCTCAGCTGTGATTGACTAACGAAACCAGGTTTAATCTGACAAAAAAAATAATGGCATCAATAACATCATCTCTAAGAGATACTATTGCAACCCAAATGTTACATTCTCTCAACAATTTTACTCACCACTTAAACAAAATACATATGACTACCCACATGTTACATTCTATGCACAGACAAGTTCATGAGGTTAAAGAACAAAACAGTAAACGTATTTCTTATGTACATCATAAGGCATGATTAATATGTATTGTTGGAAAAGTATAGGTATTCACAATGCTGTTATTCCATTGGTTATAGAGCGAGAAATGGAAGTGGGTGTTGATGAGAAATAGAGGAATCCTTGTGCTTAGGTGAAGGAAAAGAGCTAGGCATACTCTGGAGCTCTCAACATCAGTTGTATCTGACTCTCGTATAGCACAGTGACGCACAAGATATTCCACAAATAACTCTGCTGATGTCCCGACTAAGTAACAGTGTGAAGCCATGACAACAATCAACTGCAGACAATTAAAGGTAAAATATTAAGCACAATAAAGCATTATTTTTGTGTCATGTTCCATATGTGATGTGCAAGTTGATTTTACAGTATCAATCTTATAATCAAACATGACTATTGGAACTATCTTAACTCATTATCGTTGATGATATTTATCTGTACAAGCGGAAAAACACCTATGATGATGGCGGTTTTTAAATTTCATATCATTATTCTTTTGTACGAGAGATGTGTCAAAAAACAATCAGGGTATAAACACTTTGCCACCATGCTTTTGTTGCATGAACTTATAAAAAAAGCTTTTAAATTAACTGAAATTATAATCTTCATGCCACCAGCAGCAACATAGTTGGAATCTGTTGTAAGTTAACACCACATTGTAAGAAAAGAATAATCGAAAAGCAGCATGGAGAAAAATATCTAGCCTATAAGAACCGACATTCTGGAAGAAACATAAAGTAATGGACACAAATACTTCAAATTAAAATGTGCAGTAAGTCTTAGAACTAGCAGGATTGGTTATGATACTAGAAATATCTAGCTATTGTTGGCACTCCAGGATAATCCTAGGAAAAAATCTAACTTAACCTAGTTGACATACTAGATAGTTCTTAGGATTATTAGTTGCCGACCTATGAGCCCTATAAATAGGACTCATCTAGTGCAGTATAAGAAAGATGTGAGTGCAAGTGGGAGGCGAGTGAGAATGAGGCTGAGTGTGTGAGTGAAGAGTAGAGCAAGGTGCAAAAGAGCAAGTGTGTGATCATTAAGTATTGTGTGCTTCTGTAAATTATTAGCGTGTAATAAAGTTGACCAAAAAAAGCCAATTTTAAGGATTTTCTCCAACTAGAATTAAGGTTCACTATAATGATCATGATGATGATAATGAAAAAAGCATTTTCTTCATTCTGCATGAAATGTGCTATTCATGTAATGGTACCTCAGAAAGAGCCTTCCGAATGATTAGACTTTGCTCATCCAAAAGTGACCTAGCAGCATCAACTAGTAAAGACCTTTTGCTGTGCCACGGCTCAGAAGATCTTCAGCGGAGAGGGAAAAGAAGGGAAAGGGACAAGTTAGGATTCTGAAGGGTGAACAAAGAAATTAATTAGAATACAAAAAATCAAGCACCTGGGCAGCAAATGTTTCAAAACACAGAGTGCACCAAAGGTCAGCTGCTCTTCCTTTAGCTTGCATTTCTAGTTGGAACGTTTGGTCAAAAAACAAGTAGTGGATCACTATGCATGAAAAAGGCATTGTATCTTTTTGTAGCATTAAGAAATATTGAGAAAAGCACAAAGTTACAGATCTGCACCAAAGGTATGAAGGCAATCAATTTATAGAAACTGTATCAATAGCCAACACTTTGCAGCAACTACCCAGCAAAATGAGTCAAAAAAAATAGCACCTGATTGGTATAGAAGAGACTCACATTTAAAAGAAAAGTAAACAAATCCTCCGGGTAGATTGACCCAACAGTCAGGAAACAACGCTGAACTTCATTGTAAGTCTGTAAACCATATAAAATAAAATACTAGAATAATAAATATGAATGCTATAAGAAAATCAGTATGAAGTCGCTAACTCTTCTCCAAGTGATGAAAAAAATCTACCAAGATGACTATACAAAATATTTTTACCTTTAATCCCACAGAAAAACCTGAATGTTCTTTGCTGTCATTATTGATGCAGACAACAGGGAGAAGTGTTGACAGTATAACAGTCAGGTCCTGCATATAAAGTGGACTCAAATGTTGTTCCATTTTTAACAGACAACAGGTAGCAGTTTTCACCCGCAAAAAAAAATGGAGTGAATGATAATGACAGCTAACATTGTTGAATAATCCTTAATGGAAAAAAATGAAAATCAAATCATGAAAAGAACAATAAAAAAACAATGCTCTATTAGTCTCACCTTCCAGAAAGATATTCATCATTTGAAATCTATAGGAATCATCATCATATTGCACCTTAATCCCAACTACATTAGGGTGAGTCGCATGAGTTATAATGTCAATTACTCCCTCCGTTCCCAGAAAGATTTGTCCACTAGAAAAGAAAGAGAGAAAAATCTGGTGGACCCCAATTTTACTACTTTAGGATGAGTGGAAAGAAAGAGAAAGTACAGTGAATCCCAAAGTATAAGATGAGAGGATAAAATAGAAAAATTGGTGGGTAGAAAGTTTCCATATAAAGAAAGACTACAAGTTTTATGGGACAGAGGGAGTGATTTCATAAATTACTTAGCACCATAGATGCATAAAAAATGCATAGAGGTAAATTTAACATTGGATTCACTTCTTGTCACAACCTTCTTACGAAGAAATTAATGAAATGAAATCCAAAATCGGAATCATCATAGATTTTTCCACTTTCATGGAAAATATCATAAAGTGGTGATGACTTGAGATGATTGCTATAGCCATGTCTCATTACAAGATTGATACTATAAAATATACATACACATCATGAAACATGAGAACTCCCAATTCTAAATTGGGGAAGAACACCTTCCAAAATAGTTGAGGAGTTTGAGTGGTAGAGGAGGTTCAAAAGTTGAATATGTGTTTTGACAGAGGGAGTACATTCTGAAAATTGTCATTTTCCATTAATCTATGAAACAATCTTATTTTACTAGTATTTCAGAAATGCTCCAATCTTAATTCATTCAACTGATTTCTTTTCTGTAATTGCTCTTATTGAGCCTACCATCCTATTTAAAGCAACCACGTAATCAAATTCAACTGTTACCCTTTGAAATAGGATTAAATGGTGGAGACCAACTTCTAGAACCAATGGTGTGAATACCGTTACCATTTGAAAGATGCTTCAGAGGTGCAAAAAAAAAAAAAAGAATAACAGAACTCATTCTGAAATACCTCGAAATCAAGCAAAGGGGGTCCAGTTTCTGATAATAAAGAAGCATTCAAAAGATTATGGAGACTGCAGGTTGTGACGAGCGTGATATCTGGATCTCTTTTATACCTGATGAATACAAAAGAGCGTAGCTTAAAAAGAAATAAGATACAATTTAACCAGCTTGCACTAGGCTAATAATCTTTAAGCATTAAAGACTAATGTTATCTTACAATTCCAATATGGTAGGAATAAGCCTAGGTAAAGCAGCCTTTAGTTGTGTGCGGATGATAAGACCAACCATTTGACCCAATGCTTCAATAGAAGCCAAACGCACCTGTTGTAAACAAACGAATTTAATTTATTCAAATTTAATGTCAGAGGAGAAAGAGATAAACATGCACAGACATAACTAACAAAATTAAGGTGGAAACAGAACAGAGCTTCATATATTAGCATTTCAAGCCCAGAATAAGTTTTTCTTAACTCCCCCGTTGGAAAATAATTACCATAGAATCCAAGATGGAAGATATTAATGATCTAGACAAAAATGATAAATTTTTAATGCATGCATTTGTCAGTGTTTTCTGAAATAGCAAATTGCTTGTTACTTTACAGCTCAGACATATGCATTCAAGCACGTTAATGTGTTTCAATATTCAATGATTACATACCTGGAAGCAAGCCTGAAATACAACTGTCAACTATCACTGCAAATATGAAAAAAGGTTCCGTACTATTAAAATTTTAGCTTTGTTCTTGCTATTTCCAGTTTCTTGAGAAAGTCCTCACTAAACAAGTAAAACAATTACCGACTTGGCATCCCAACCACTTTGAAACGAGGCAAACGATTAGCAGTAACCTTTCCCAAGCCTTAGATAACAATAGTTCTGTTTCCTCAAATGGAGATTCATCTCCATAAGTAATTGGACACATACAAAAACTGCCAGTACTACTATTATCCAGAGCAAAGAGAATAGGATAGAAACTGCACTTAACAAGACAGCCTTCCTTGTTCGCCTCCTTAAATGTAGATGAGTCATCTATAATCCATCCATTAGAGATTATCAATAAGGGAATAGGACAGAATCTGAGGTCTTGAAGATATTAGCAAGACTCCTTAAAATGTTTTCTCATCTCACCTCCGATCCTCCAACTGATGAAAGCTGATTGGAAAACTGCCATGATAGTGATGCAAAATTACTGACATACTTTTCGATTCCTTGAAATCTGAGATTTCAAGTTTGTTCTCCCACTTTAGTACCTGCAAGAAAGCTTGGGAGTATGCAAAGCTTCTTTATTCCAGTAATAGACTTCGAGTACATGAAGGGTGTTGAGTTCTTTCGAATCCAAACAGGATGGTCATTGAGTACTTTGGAAGGGTGAAACATGCATTTGAAGAATTAAATAAGTTGATGCCAATTTCTTTTGATGTCTAGACAATGCAGAAACAAACGGAGCACTTAGTTCTGATGACCTTTGTATAAGGCCTTAAATATGAGTTTGAGCCTGTTTGAACACAGATTTTTGGAGGAGCAATCTTCTATCCTTTACTGCAGTGCACTCAAGACTTTCGCCTAGTGTAACAAAGTAAAGTCAGGTACGGATTCTTTCAGCCTGTTTAAGATCTGTGAGAAATATCACCAACACTAAATGCTCCTGTTGTTTGTGCATTGCTTTACATCAGCAGAGATTGGCATCAAAGCATTTAGTTCTTCAAATGCCCGTTTCACCCTTCCAGAATATTTAATGAGATTTCTGTCCTGTTTGGATTAAAATAACTCAACATGTACCGCATATACCTAAAGCATCTTTCTGGAATAAAGAAGCTTTGCATACACCCAAGCTTCTTTAGAGGTACTAGCATGGGAGAATAGTTTGAAATCTTGATTTCATAAAAAATCGAGAAGTATGTGTGGTAATTGTAGATCACCTATATGTCAATTTTCAAATTGCCTATTAGTTGGGGTCAGACTTTAGATGAGAAAACTTCCTAAGACCCTAAAAGAATATCTCGGAATTCTTGGACAAGAGAGTAGTTGTTACCATTTAAGGATTGTTTTATAATCTGCAAGTTACCAAAGTAAGAGTTGCTCATTGTAAGGGAAGAGCCCATTGTCGTTACCTTCGACACAAAGGATGATTCTTTAATATTTTACATTCTCTTGACCGATTGATGCTGCACGGAGCAAGTTGAGAACAAGATTGAAGCAAAAAAGTGGACAAAGGAACAAGTATAGAGTTGTTGTGCAGAAGAAGAATCTGAACAAGCATCACCTCGCCTCCATAGGACAAAATCGGAAGGGCATTAACCAGGTTCTAGTCAATTTTGTCATGAAATAATACCAAAAGCTGACCCATCCAGTTGTCTTTTCAGAAGCTCACAGGGTTGCACCGAGTGGGACATTTTCCGACAACACCGTCGACGCTGCTGAGGTCATTGGTGTTCTTGGTTGTAATTCTAGCTTTAGTTTCTATGTTTGGTTAGTAGTCATATGGATAACAGCTAAGGATTGGGGAAATGAACGTATTGGCAAAACATTTCTTGTTATGGTTGCTCTGGTACCATGTTAGAGATTATCAGAGGGTATTCGAGAGAAACTGAGGCCTTTGGGTTATAGCAAGACCCATTGCCTTTATATAGGAAGATTACAAGAGAATTAAGAAGGAAAGCAAGTAGTTCAGGGTGATGGGAGTTAGGAAGCTAGGAAAATCTATAAACATAGTTCTCTAACACCATAAATTAGCCTAGTCTAAACGTGAAAAATGAATTTTGTCAAATTTATTTGTAGGATAAATTCAGGGTGTGAGTAATCACAAGACCCCTGCCCTTTATATAATAAAAGAACTTACAATTCTGGAAGAGATAGAAAACCTAATACTAATAGAGATAGGAATCCTAGTACTAAAAGCAGTACTAATACAAACGGGAGACAGAATTCTAACTGAGAGAAGTAATCTTCTGAGAGCAGCAGATGGGGTGGGGTAGTCGGTTTGTAGGTCTGTTTTATAGGGTACCTAATACTAATAGAGATAGGAATCCTAGTACTAAAAGCATTACTAATACAAACGGGAGACAGAATTCTAACTGAGATAAGTAATCTGCTGAGAGCAGCGGATGGGGTGGGGTAGTCGGTTTGTAGGTCTCTGTTTTATAGGGTTGTGATCTGCAGGGTTGTGGCCTATGGCCTGTTCTGTTGTTTGCTGTGTAGGTTGGTTAGTACTCTGGAGTGCTTGGGAGATGATGGTTGTCATGTGCTCGTGCTGCTCCCTATCTCAAGGGGCTCATTCACCCGTTCAACTAGTCACCCTCCCTCTCTTTTGTTCTTGTTGTAATTGTTCTTTCTCTTAATTGAAAGTATTTTGTTAGCTGTTAAAAAAAACTGAGATAAGTAATAGAGTAATAATCTTCTAACAAATTTCTCTGTTTCTCTGAACAAGTGTCAATAATGAATAAGAAGATTAGATAATTGCCTATTTTACAAAAATGTTAATAAACAAAGAAATAAAGGAAATGATAAAAACATAGAAACCAAGTCATCCTAAATTGCATGCTAAATATGATAGTATTCTCTATAAGTATGCAATAATCAATGACTAGCGAAGACAGCATTTCTAATCATTAACAGCTACCTCAGATGGCTTTCCCTTACTTCTTATGCTAATCTCACTAGTGTTTAAACATGGCCATGATAGAATATTGCAGTTACATACATTGATCACAGAAAGAAGCCAACAAAAAACCTAAAAACGTAATACTACAGCATGACACTGAAGATGAGTTAGTTCAATAAAAGTTCCAAGCAAGATATTACCCTTAATTTGAGATAACAAAAAAGATGGCAACATAAAACAAATGTGGTTTTAATTACCTTCAGATCCCGTGAACCAGCCCAAACCTTTAGTAGAAGCTCAAAAGCAGAATTTAAATATGACCTAAAACAATTTTTAAAAAGGTTGTTAACTCAGGGACTACGCATCATTAAAACAGGATACGAGACAAGACAGCAAAGAAGGGAAGAAAAAAGTGATATTATTATCTCACATGACATCACCATCCAAGGCGGAATGTGATGGGCAATCGATTTTAAATTGCCAAACAGCTTCACACCAACACTTAAAAGCTGCAATCACAACCAAAGAATAATTATGAATGCGATAAGACTGAAAAAGAAGACACATGTAATGTCAAAGTAATTCATAATCAAATAAAAGGAAGACAATATCAAGATGGTAAAAGGCTCTCAAAATCATGATAATTTTGTGCACGAGAAAAGAAAAATGCGTAAAAACTTTCCAATAAAGTTGAAAATTTTCATGAGCAGACTTGGCAAAACCAAAAAAACAGCTCTTAAACCACCAATTCAAAATACTAGCTCAACCATAGGACATGCATTAATATCCATTTTTTTGTTTTGTCCAAATATCTTTGTTACTTTTCCACACACACACACACACACATATATATATAAGTCCTCTTTGAGATATAACAATCCGTTTATGTAAAGCCCATGAGCCGTCATTAAACTATAAAATTTACAGAAGGTTAACCTTGGAGAACAATACCAAATCTGCCTGAATCACAGGACCCATAATTTTTACAAAAGAGTGTACAAAAATAAATTAATTTCCGAAAATGAAAATGCAGATTTTATAGCGATACTTCATCTCAAAAGACCCTGTTGGGATTATGATGTCCTCGTATAATAAGCTCATGCAAATTCCGTATTATCAATCAGAAGAATCTTTTAAGCACATCGGTGGCAGAAAGCCGTCTCATCTGCCCAAAAAATTGATTTCTGAAAGAACTGCAGAACTGAAAGAAGATTACCATTTGCAAATATTGGCTTGTGCGCATCTCTTACATTTCCTAGAATAGGTAGAACTCGTGAAAGCACACCTTTTAGTCTTGGAGTGAACTGGAGAGCTTTGGTAGAAAGAGAAACATAAAAATTCCAAAATTAAATTTTAGACAACCAAACCAGCCAAAGGTGCATTGTAGCAAACAAACAGGAGCAACAAAAGAATAAATAAGTAACCATCAGCTGAAGCAAAGTCTGCCAGAATTTGAACCATGGCTGGTAGAGCTGAACTAGGCCCAGACAAATGAATGAATACTTCTTCCATCATCTGCCACACCATAATAAATATAAGCCTTAACCAATCAACACTGAGAAATTTCAGGATATGTTGGAAAAGTGGAGTGGAAGGGAAAAGGGGGAAGCAAAGTGTAGACCCTGTCTACTTCTAAAGTTCATTCAAATAGCTTCTTAAATTAAAATATATTTATTATATTATCAATTTCAAATAAAACTAGTTTCAGGCAAAACAGTTACAGAAATGAAAAGTTGAATTGCATTTATGTCCAGCCAAATCACGTATTTGTAAAGGTGTTCGTGCAAGTTTGGCTGCAAAAAGTAAACAAGCATGCACTCATGTACATTTGTGAAAGGCAACAAAAAAAGGAGCTGAAGATTATTGCTCCCAACAAATTAAAACAAAATTATACTCCCACAATTTTTCTTATATTAACTTTTGTTTAAAGTGCTTCTTCCTAAAAAGATAAATGCTCACAAGGTCGGGCAGATGTGACCCTATTGAAACAAGAAGACCTGCAGCTGCTCTTTGCCAATCTGAATTCAACTCCTGAAAGTTAAGTACACAGAAGTCCAAGTTGCTATCATATGTAAAATCAACAACAAGACCAATTATCTATAGTGTGCGCGTGAGTGCTGATGGCATGCGTCTGTGTGTGTGTGTGTGAGAGAGAGAGAGAGAGAGAGAGACTGATTAATGTTTAATTCAAACTAATAATTAATGACAGCCTGCTTAGTGTGGCAGTAACATTGAGAATTTTCTTATTTTCTGGCAGAATCTCTATCATGTGAATTACCTAACGTTAACCAGAACAACAATAATGCATCAAGAAGCTTTGACCTAACTTTTCCTCATTAGGGATGCCAATCGGGTGGATCAGGTCGGGTTCAGGTTGAGATCAAGTTGGGATGATTTCAGGTTGATTTCGAGCTTAGGTCAGGTTCATTCGAGTTCAAGTAAGAATTGAGTTGGCGTAAATTCATTTTCGGGTTACTTTGGGTTAACATCGGGTCATGTTATGGAATATATTACTGCCTCCGCCCACAAAAAAAAATTGCAAGACGATGTTTATTTCAAAATGATAATTCAACATTTCCAGTTTTCAAATATATTTTTTACAAAAAAATATGAAAATTCTTCGTAGTAATAAATTGACTCAAACACAGGATGAAAAGTCAAGTGGTGCAATTTTTTTTACGGCAGAGGGAGTTCTTTATCTTGAATTAGTGAATCTTGAAAGAACTTTAAGTTGAATCGGAACCAGTCAAGATCCAAATATGCAAGTATGAGTAACTTGGATTAGTTGGCATACTAATCCACTTGCCTCACACTCAAGCAAAACATTGTCCATGCTATAAGCATTGTGAGCCAATTTATGCATGATCAACGGGATGTACACCTACAGGCTGTAAACAGGATCCTTCAATATCTCAAAGGATGTTCAAGGAAGAGAATTCTTTCAAAAGAAATGGAGGCCTGCATCTGGAGGTATACACATGCAGATTATGTTATGTCAGTGGTTGATAGGTCTACCTCAGGTCTACTTGGTCACATTAGGAGGAAGAAGCATCATGTAGTGGCAAAATGCAAAGGTTGAATTTAGAGTCATGGCTCAAGTAGTTTGTGAGATTCTTTGGCTCAAAGATTACCTGTGGCATCTGAAAATTAACCTGCATGATCTATAAAGTTCTAATGTGACAACAAATCTGCAATACAAACTACACATAATCTTGTGCAACATGACTGGACCAACCACAATGTGATCTCCGTTTCTAATTAGTCAACTATTTTGTAAGATTAGGAAGCTTAGACCTATTAGATATGTTAGCTTAGGGATGTTAAATTGGACCCCTCAAAATCTGGGATTAGATTCTAGAATTCCTAATCCATGCTGATACACATCAATAGAAGATCATTTCTCATAAATACTAATGAAGATTTCATTCAAACCATCCATTCAACAAAGATTAGGTCATAACCCCAAACATGGAGAAAACCACTTTGTGCCACTCACCACATGCAAAAACCAGCATATCCATCATCAGCTTCATTACCAAAATCTAAAATGGTTAGTCAGTTGTTTGAGACCGTCAAACTAGCGAATGGCTTAATTGACATAGCTAAAAAGTGGATTCATCTGAACCAGGACCTTTTCCCAAAGATATACTCTCGTGTATATTATCATAAAAGTACTATACACGGAGAAACCAAATTCAAAGGCCATATAAACTAGCTTAAACAGGAGAGGTGGAAAGAAACAGTACGATAGTAGCAAATCCGTTCACAATGGCTGCATTGATAGCTCAAACATAATGCACCTGTGCTAACCTCAATTTGTGACCTTTCCACAGAAGAACTAAATTGCACACATAAACATCATATTCAAAAAATTTAATAATGACAGTTTGTCATAACTAGAAAAGAATCCTAATCCAAAATGGATATGTATAAATAAAAAGCACAAGAGCATAACAGCATGTCAAACCTTGGAGGAAACGATCTCAGTAGTAGCAGTCTTCGCTAGCTTTACCATATAAGTAGGATCAACATCCTCGTTTGGTAATGCTTGAACTGCCAATGCCATTACTTGAAATACTCCAGCGATGTTGCTAAACCGCTGCAGGTTCACAAATTCCAATAATTCGAGCATTGCACAAGAAGCAAATGCTAAAAAGAAAGGCAATTAGAAAGTACCCTGCGACCCCCTTTAGAAACAGTGGAGCAACAGTCAAGAAGAAGCAGCGGATTCCTGCAACCAGGAAGCCACCACAGCAATCAGCCAAGAAACAGATCGGTCAGCTTGAACGACAAACGTAAGGGATCCCAAGAAATACATACAAGGAAGAGAGTTCTTTGAGAGAGGCCATTGATGCCTCTCTAACCATAGAAGACTCATCGGCAAGAGATGAAACGAGGACCTGAACAGCCTCTGCGGCGATCGAAGAAAACCAAAAAATATCAAAATCTTAAAAATTTAAAAGAATTAATTATACAAAATCCTGCAAACTTGAAACTGGAAACAAACCTGAAGCTGGAATCGAGCTGCCTCCGGCACCGGAGCTCGTCGAAGCCATGGAATTCGCTCGTCAGTGATCAGAAAAGCGGTGGTGGGCGACAGCTATATGTGTTCGCGCGCCTCCAAAATCAGATTTATTTGACAGAATTTTGGAGTTAAAAATATAGAAGAAATCTGATTTTTGACCAGAAAACGGTCAACTTATAACTAAATCACTTAGTTCCCCAAAAATGTGCAAATTAACCCTCTCAATCATTAGACAGTCTAATCTTATCATTTACTCTTAATGAGACACATGTCATGATCACTCGCTCGAAAATTATATTCAAGCACCGGTTACAAGTGGGTACAATACTTGTAATACATTAAAACATTTATGCTCTCTAGTAATTAACTTAGCAATGCAGTGTATGCATTTCCGAGAACCTCTGCCTCGATGACCTCCTTCGTCGCATCTTCATTGTCGAAGAGCAAATCAAGACCCCAAACCAGGTACTTGATGATATCGAGGTCCTCCTCACCTAATCTTTCACAAAGGACATCATCGACGTTCAGGCGCCTACTGGCTTTCACATGCCCGTCATCGAATGCTACGATTCCACATCTGAATCCGTCGATCACCTCTGGTGCTACATCTCCCAGATCGACATGGCTCATGCAATAGATCCCATCCTTTGCAAAGCGTTCAGCTCGACCCTCAAAGGGGCCGCCTCCACCTGGTTAGGAACTCTTCGCGCCCAGCACTTCAAATGCTTCAAAGATCTGGCCACAACCTTCCTCTGCTTCAAAGATTATGTTTGGCGCTTCCAGGCGGTTGCAGTCCAAGGGCTCTCGCCCGATATGCAGCTTCTGCCTGTCACCCAAGTCCTCCAACGCGAGTCAAGACTCACGCACAATATCAATGAAAATCCCGTCACCGGGATGGGTGAGTTAATAGACCGAACCTCACGGTTCATGAACTCCGAAGAAATCAATAGGCCCTCCAAACAGCCCTTCTCGAAAGATCGGGGCAGAAAGTACGATAAAGGCTCTAGCTCTTCAAAGTAACCATCCTCGGCACCCAACCCAAGGTGTGTCGACCTGCAACCATCGCTTCAGGACACCCGCACCAACATTTTACTCTTGTTAGAGAAGTAGAACAAGGTCCCCTAGTGGCTTCAATCCATCTAGCCAAAACCACCAAGGGTTTTGAAAAATTCTGCTAGTACCACAAGGATCATACGCACGATACCAAGAGGTGCTGGCAGCTCAAGCATCTCATTGCTGAGATGATTGAGGTAGGGAAACTCAAAGAATTCATTGTCTGTCCCAACTCAGTCGGAAAGGACCCTTCCAAGGGTTCTAAAAGGGACGAGGACTCTGATGACCGCAACAAATCCCACTGGCGTCACAATAGTCCTCGTAGACAAAATCTGCCGTCACCGCCAGTAATGGGTACGATCCACATGCTGATCAAGTCCGGAGGGGCCTCCAGTAGGAAGCGCTACGCTAGAGAGATCCTCCAAATAGAGCACCGGGAAGAGAACGTCATGCACTGACCCAACGGAACAAAGGTCGCCCACCCCCACTCCGATCCACTACTCATCGGAGCACGGATTGTGGGGTACAACAACAATAGGGTGTACATCGACACCGGTGTGAACACCGTCATTTTTAGAGACATGCTTGAAAAGCTCCAGATCCGCATGTCCTCGATTAGGCACAACTCTGAGCCTACCTTTGGCATAGGCCGTGACGTTGTCCCAACCTTAGGAGTCATCAACCTCCCTCTAACGCTGATTAGGGAAACCCAATTCAAGACCCTCGACTGCCACTCCATTATGACCGAATTCCTGGTCCTTGATGTTCCCTCGAATTTCAACGCCATCCTCGGCCGATCAAGCCAAGTGGATTTCTACATACGGTGCAACATTCGCTCCTTCACAGTGACCTTTGCTACTCCTCGAGGAGACGTAGACATTTACATCGACCAACGCGCTTCAAGGACAAACTGTGTGGCCACCTTGAGCTCCACCACGGACCCCAAGGTTTAAACACCGGTGACGACCTGATGGAGTCTGACTGTCACAGCCACCCCGCCCGGTTGCGGAGGCGGAGCCGACCGCGACGTCGGAACAGTAATATAGCAGGAAGCGCGGCAACGGAGCATCGAGCTCATATGCAAAATAAGCAAGTAACCAATAGCAACCTAAATACTCAAGCAAGGCAAGCATATATATATATAGCAACCAACTTCCACCAACAAGCAGTTCATGGCAAATTACATTTCAATTATCGCCACAACACAAAAGCACCAAGTCCATAATATAGCAATTCCGATATAGGCAAGTCGGGGCTCCGCCCACGACTCAGAAGACAAACAAAAGCAGAATATAACTCAAAGTTATACAACATTCACAAATACATGATCGATCTATATGCATGCGATTCTGACTCTGAGCCAATAAACAAAATCCTATAAATACCTAGCGCGGAATCTGATGCGACCTCCGCACGTGGTATTGCTGCTGCAACCACAACCCCAAAATGTAGGAAACACCGCGGATCTCTACTCCGCCGGTTGCTTATCAGAACGGCCTGAAATTGGTACACAGAAAAAGGGTGAGTCCTCGAAAGGACCCGAAGGGCTTAAGGTAAAAGTGCGGTTTGCCCATAGGGCAACAATCCGAACCTGCAAAACAGAGTACCACAACATATACATACACATATGAACATAAAATATAAAGTAAATCGGAACCCATCATATGCGGTCCAACCGCCAGAACGACCATGCGACAGCCCTCAGCGAGAGGTCGAATATACTGGTCGAGCGAGCAGATAGCACGGTACCGGCTGGGGTCGCGATCCCCAAACTGTCGTAGGGTCACAGAACAGAAGTATCGGCACTCCCGGTGCGGATACACAGAACAGAACCAAAGAGTACCCGTGGTCTCTCCAACCATACGGGTCTCGTCACAGAATCAGAACATATAATAAAATATACAAATACAACAGAAATATCATACCTGATAACGTACACGGAGTAGAACAAACGTACATTTTACCAAATTAAGCCCTTACCTCAGAAACGCTGCTCCGCAGCCCAAAACTCGTGAAACCCCGGCTCCCGACCCGAAACGCAAAACTTGGCTCCTATGGTTCCACGCTACTCCACCAACGCAGAATCAAGTCAGACAACCATAATTGGATCGAACACATCCAAACAAACCCCGAAAGCAATTTCCGCACAAACCCGCACTTTCCCGCAAAATTCCACGTAAAGCTCGGTTTACGAACCGAGCTAGAACCTTGTTATTCCAACACCCACAAACATATTCCAACCCTTAATCCCACATTCCAGACTCTTTTCCCGGTAAACCCGTATAAAACTAACTTTCTCATTTCTATCCCGAAAATGGTATTTCAAACGCCATAACGCACCTACTACCACCCACATTACCAATTTAGCATCCAATTTAATCAAAACACAACATCCACATGGAAAAAGAATCCCTCAACAATTCGGCCCTAACCCAATTTTCCACCACACCTCCAAATCAAACCAAACGGCATCACCGTATACTCATAGTGCCCATACCGCGTCATTTTAAAGCTGTCTTCGGGATGTCCTCCTCCTTCACTCGCATTGAAAGTACCCCGATCGCAGATCGATCTTCGAAAAGATCTTCGCACCTCTCACCGATCAAAGAGATCGTCGATCCTCGGCAATGGGTACTTGTTCTTGATAGTGATGGCGTTGCCGTCTGTAATCAATACACAATCGGAGTGACCCATCCTTCTTCCTAACAAATGCGAATCGAGCACCCCATGGTGAAGTGCTCGGACGGATGAAGCCCTTCTCCTGCAGCTTCCTCTAATCGCTTCTTCACTCCACCATCTCCACTATCGGCATCCGATAAGGTGGAATGGAAATGGGAGTAGAACCCGGCTGCAAATGGATCTCAACACGATTTCCCGCTCTGGTGGCATCCGGGCAAATCCTCCGGAAATACTGCGGAAAATCACGAACAACATGGATCCTATCCAACTCTGCCGAGTATCTGCTGGATTCAGTGTCATAGCACTCCTCCGAGTCCACTATCTAACTGATCCGAACTTGCAGCTCCATGCCGCTACTAATCGCCTCCAACCCATCGAAGCCGATAGGGTAACACCTCTCCGTAAACCGTAACACTACGGTTGCTTGATCGATGTGCACGGCATTCTTGGATAGTCAATCCATCCCAAGAATCACATCGTGCCGGTGTATTCAACACCAAAGCAGTCCGACATAATCCGGTGATCGCCAATGGATAGACGCATCCGTACCATCTCATTGGAGAGCAGAAACTGACTCCCAGCCGTCTTCACCATGAAGACGCTCGGAAGCCCACTGGTAGCCAGGTGGAGTGACTCGACCACTTCTATGCCACAATCGAAACAGACGCCCCAGTATCAAACAATGCACGAACAGGAGTATCGTTCAGAAGTAAGGTACCTTGGAGCGCCCCACGCTGCGAAGTCTCTCCACGCTCGATCTGGAACACCTGTCCTGCTCCGGGCTCTTTGTGGTGGAGGCTCACGCTGTGATGTCTCACCCCGCTCCACCTGGAATACACGTCCTACTCCAGCCGCCGTGGTGGAGGGTGGCTGAAACGGCTCGTCTCGGCTGCCGTGGTGGCCTCGGTCCGCCCCCCTGTGAACCGCGCTCTCGGGGTGCGTTAGGCTGAAACCGAGGCTGCGGACGTGTAGCACTGCTGGACCCCTGTCCCAGGGTCAGAGGACAATCACGAATCCAATGATCGCTAGACCCGCATCGCAAACACTGCCCCGACTGCCTGTAACATGGCCGGCCGGGTGCGCCACCACAACTCGCACAAGTCGGGATACCGGCGTATTTCTGCTGCCCTGCTGCTCTGCCTGCACTGCCCGACCTCCCCGAAGACCTCGCTGAACTCTGCGTGCGAAGCCCTCCCTCTATCACCGGGTCGGTGCGGTAGGTACGACTCTCGACCTCCTCCCGCTTGAGGAGTTGGGCCTTCGCATGCCTCATGGTACGAAGTGATGTCTAGAGGTCTCAAAGCCCACCGATACTCGGGGCAAGCGGCGAATGAACCGCTTGGCCTTCTCCCGCTCCATGCCATAATATCATGGCACATAGCGGACCAACCGGTCGAACTCCCGCTCGTACTGCTCTGATCCCGAGTCCCCGCTCCAGATCATCGAATCGTGCTCGACGGAGGTCTCGACGGCATCCCCAATATCTGCTGATGGAAGTAGTAGGCAAACCGCTCCTGTGTCAAGTCCGAATCCTGCCTCCTGTCACGTACTGCCTCAGCTCTCAGACGGCCCTGGAGGCTCCTCCACCAATGATCTGCACTGTCCTGCAGATTGAACGTGGCCAATGAAACTCTAACCTCAGATGAGAGATGTAGTCTCCCAAGGAGTTTGTCAACTCCCGCAAACCATGCCTCAGCCGCCTCAGGTCCTCCACGGCCGTTGAACCTAGGGGGGTTCAAACGCTGGAACCGCTCCAAGAGTCTCGATATCATCGACCGATGTCTCGGCTCTTCCCGTCGTCGGTGGGACCGACGAGAACTCTCAAGATCTGCGCTGATCTCCCTCCTCGTAATCACTATCCTGCTGATCTCGCTGTCACAGCCACCCCGCCCGGTTGCGGAGGCGGAGCCGACCGCGGCGTCGGAACAGTAATATAGCAGGAAGCGCGGCAACGGAGCATCGAGCTCATATGCAAAATAAGCAAGTAACCAATAGCAACCTAAATACTCAAGCAAGGCAAGCATATATATATAGCAACCAACTTCCACCAACAAGCAGTTCATGGCAAATTACATTTCAATTATCGCCACAACACAAAAGCACCAAGTCCATAATATAGCAATTCCGATATAGGCAAGTCGGGGCTCCGCCCACGACTCAGAAGACAAACAAAAGCGAGAATATAACTCGGGTTATACAACATTCACAAATACATGATCTGATCTATATGCATGCGATTCTGACTCTGAGCCAATAAACAAAATCCTATAAATACCTAGCGCGGAATCGATGCGACCTCCGCACGTGGTATTGCTGCTGCAACCACAACCCCAAAATGTAGGAAACACCGCGGATCTCTACTCCGCCGGTTGCTTATCGAAACGGCCTGAAATTGGTAAACGAGAAAAAGGGTGAGTCCTCGAAAGGACCCGATAAGGGCTTAAGGTAAAAGTGCGGTTTGCCCATAGGGCAACAATCCGAACTGCAAAAGCAGAATACCACAACATATACATACACATATGAACATAAAATATAAAGTAAATCGGAACCCATCATATGCGGTCCAACCGCCCGAGCGACCATGCGACCCTCAGCGAGAGGTCGAATATACTGGTCGAGCGAGCAGATAGCACGGTACCGGCTGGGGTCGCGATCCCCAAACTGTCGTAGGGTCACAGAACAGAAGTATCGGCACTCCCGGTGCGGATACACAGAACAGAACCAAAGAGTACCCGTGGTCTCTCCAACCATACGGGTCTCGTCACAGAATCAGAACATATAATAAAATATACAAATACAACAGAAATATCATACATGATAACATACACGGAGCAGAACAAACGTACATTTTACCAAATTAAGCCCTTACCTCGAAACGCGCCCGCAGCCCAAAACTCGTGAAACCCCGGCTCCCGACCCAAAACGCACAACTTGGCTCCTACGGGTCCACGCTACTCCACCAACGCAGAATCAAGGCATGTACAACCATAATTGGATCGAACACATCCAAACAAACCCCGAAAGCAATTTCCGCACAAACCCGCACTTTCCCGCAAAATTCCACGAAAAGCTCGGTTTCGAACCGAGCTAGAACCTTGTTATTCCAACACCCACAAACATATTCCAACCCTTAAACCCGCATTCCGGACACTTTTCCCGGTAAACCCGTATAAAACTAACTTTCTCATTTCTATCCCGAAAATGGTATTTCAAACGCCATAACGCACCTACTACCACCCACATTACCAATTTAGCATCCAATTTAATCAAAACACAACATCCACATGGAAAAAGAATCCCTCAACAATTCGGCCCTAACCCAATTTTCCACCACACCTCCAAATCAAACCATTCAAGCTTCCAATAGCACTCTTTAATCACCAATTACAATTATTAAGCAAGATTACTAACCAATTTCACCTAAACAACCAAAACCTCTTCACTTAACAATTCGGCTAAAAGGGGTTTTTCACCCAACTTGTATTCCATCAAATTAAAACCATGGATAGTCTTAGAATCATGCTAGGAACAACATACTTGAAGCATGATTCAAGAACACAAACACACACAATTTTGGAAAAATCACCAATATTTCGGCATCCCTAGGGTTCCATCCTCCATGGAGTTCTTCCAACATTTAACCATAGATTCTTACTCCCCTCAAGCCCAAGAACAACATACTAAAAGATGGGAGGGAGAAGATTACTCTAGCATGTAGACAAGAGTAAACACATAGCTTGAAAATCCTCTCTTTTCCAACATTTCTTTGTTTCCAAACTTGAAAGAGAAGAAGAGGGGAAGCTTACCAATCTTTTGGACCCAATCCCTTGAAGATTTCAGCAAGAAAAAATGGAAGACATGGAGCTTGAAGAAGAAGAAGTGTGGCGGCATAATAAGAAGAGAAGGAAGAAGAAGAAAATGAAATGAGTTAAAATGAATTAAAATGAATTTTTAGCCTATTTATACTTCTTTCTTTTCCAAGTTAAATGATAAATGGACAAGTGTCCAGCCCCAGCCCTTGCTGCCGACTTAAGCCCATCTCAGGCCCAAAAATATTAATGCTTTTGGGTTAATTACAATTTAACCCCCTAATTCTCCAAATCTTTGCAATAAAATCCCAATTATAGGTAACGAACTCCAAACAAACCCAAAACCGACCAGAATCCTCAGAATATTATAACATACATGAAACATTTTTCAAATATTTATTTACCCTTCCGTAGCATCCTACCGAGCTCGCTGATCCCGAACAAATCCCGGCGTGGCGCATAATAACCTGAACCACGACCCGTCACGACAAAATTCCACAAAAATATCCATAAAATCCACCTTAAAATATAACATGACTTACCCCAGAACCGTCGGAGAAATTCCATCCCGAGCCCCGGGATTCCGCCCAGAGCCCCGGGAGTCGCCCGGGACCGCACGTCACGTCCCGAAAAATATGCTCGTAAAGATCTCCGAGTCGCTCCCACGATTCCAAATCCGCAAACGGTTCCTCAATCTGAGGTCACTGGGAGCGCTACCGAGCCCGCTGTGCGTTCGAGCCAACCCCGACAACCCCCCAGCGCCGGAAAAATATTTTCGGCGGAAACGTCCGGGGGACCCACACGACCTCAAATATGGAAGGGTTCGCCAAAATGAGGCTCGGATAAGGCTCGGGAGCCGTCTGAACGCCCAAAATCGTGACCGCGAGCCAAAACCGAGCCCCGGTCACCCGGTCATGAACCCGCTCGGGGTGGCCGTAACATCCTCCCCCTTAGGACTCTTGGTCCTCCAAGAGGGGCATCAAACGCTGATACTGCTCGGGGTATCGCTCCCTGATATCCTGCTCGGTCTCCCAAGTCGCTTCCCGGTCAGTATGGTGTGACCACTGAACTTTGACCATGGGAATCAACCTGCTCCGGAGTTTCCGAGTATCGCGCCCCAGAAAGGCAATCGGTACCTCCTGGTACGACAAGTCAGGCTCCAGCTGAACCTCCTCCACCGGAATTGTCTGCACGGGATCCAAGATGCACTTCTTCAGCATACTGACATGAAAGACGTTGTGCACCGCAGACATACTCGGAGGTAAAGCCAACCTGTAAGCCAACCTGCCTATCCGCTCCAGAATCTCATACGGTCCGATATACCTTGGGGCTAACTTACCCCGTCTGCCGAATCTAACTGTCCCCCGAATCGGCGCTACCTTCAGCCAAACCCTGTCGCCCACCTCAAACTCCAAGTCTCTGCGTCGTCTGTTCGCGTATGAGGTGGTGCGGTCGTTCGCGGTTTTCAACCGCGCTGAATCAACTTGATCTTGGCTGTGGTCTCCTCGGTAGGCTCGGGACCCAGCTCTATCCTGTCAGACGCCTCAGTCCAGCAGTGCGGTGTCATGCACCGTCGTCCATATAATGCCTCAAACGGCGCCATGCCGATGGTACTCTGATAGCTGTTGTTATATGAAAACTCTACCAACGGCAACTGTCTATCCCAATCCCCTCCGAAATCCAAAATACAACTCCGCAGCATATCCTCCAGAATCTGAATCACCCGCTCCGACTGACCGTCGGTTTGGGGATGGTAAGCTGTACTCAGATGGAGTCGCGTGCCCAGGGCCTTGTGAAAGGCACCCCAGAATCGTGCGGTGAAACGCGGATCTCGATCTGACACAATGGAGTCCGGCACTCCATGTAACCGCACAATCTCCCTGATGTACAACTGGGCAAACTTCTCCAGGGAGTCTGTCATCCGGACCGGCGAAAGTGAGCACACTTCGTCAAGCGGTCCACAATAACCCGAGATGGCATCGTGGTGAGACCGGGTCGAGGGTAACGCGATCGAGAAAGTCCATCGTGATGTTGCCCCACTTCTGACCGGAATGGGCAAAGTCTGCAATGTCCTGCCGGCTTCGATGTTCCACCTTCACCCGGCGACAAGTGGCACCCTTGGACACATGTGTGGCAATGTGTCTCCGCATACCCGGCCACCAGAAATGGGTACGCAAGTCCTGATACATCTTCTCACTACCGGGATGTATGCTCAATCGGCTCGAATGTGCCTCCGTCAGAATCTCATCCCGTAGTGCACGATCCTGGCACATACAACCGATCCACAAAGTACGGTAGTCCTGCTGTCTTGAAACGCCGTAGTAGTGCCCCTTTGTCCTCTCCGGACAGCTTCTTCACTCTGGATCCTTCTCCTGAGCCTCTCGCACTCTGTCCAGCCACTCCGATTGAATGGTCAAAGTATACACCTGAGCCTGCTCCCAGCGCTCCCACTTGTGCCAAAGACCAGTCAAATCATTCTCCTCAGTCCGACCCTCAGTACTACCTCCTCTGACCACGCCAGTGTACTTCCTACTCAGAGCATCGGCCACTGTATTGCCTTTGCCCTCGGTGTACTCGATAGTGCAATCGTAGTCCTTGATGTACTCGAGCCACCTGCGCTGCCTCATGTTCAACTCCTTCGAGTGAGCAGTACTTGAACTCTTATGATCTGTGAAAATCTGAAATTTCTTTGCCGAGTAGGTAGTGCCTCCATTGCTTCAGCGCATATATCACTGCAGCCAACTCTAGGTCATGCGTAGGATAGTTCTGCTCATGCGGTCGAAGCTGTCGCGACCCATAGGCTATCACGTTCCGCCCCTGCATCAAAACACATCCCAACCCGGACCTAGATGCATCTGTAGATCACATAAGGTAGGCTCGGGTCGGGTAGAATCAAGATCGGTGCGTTGGTCAGTTGTCGCTTCAACTCCTGAAAGTTCTGCTCACACTTCTCTGACCACACAAATGGCCATCCCTTCTTAGTCAACTGCGTAAGTGGGGAAGCCAAAACGGAAAATCCCGGCACAAACCGCCGGTAGTAGCCTGCTAACCCCGAAAACTCCCGATCTCCGTCACGAGGTTGGCTGCTTCCACTCTGCACCGCCTTAACTTTCTCGGGATCCAGCGACAATCCGTGATCACCGATGATATGCACCAGAAAAGACACCTCTCGGATCAAAAATTCACAATTTTAGAACTTAGCGTAAATCTGGTGTTCCCAAAGTGTCTGCACAATCCTCGGATGCTCCGGTGTAAATCCTCATCCCGAGAGTAAATCGAATGTCATCGATGAACACTACCACAAATGAGTCCAGATACGGCCGGAACACTCTGTTCATCATATCCATAAACGCAGCCGGTGCATTAGTCAAACCAAACGGCATCACCGTATACTCATAGTGCCCATACCGCGTCACGGAAAGCTGTCTTCGGGATGTCCTCCTCCTTCACTCGCAGGTGAAAGTACCCGATCGCAGATCGATCTTGAAAAGATCTTCGCACCTCTCGGCTGATCAAAGAGATCGTCGATCCTCGGCAATGGGTACTTGTTCTTGATAGTGATGGCGTTCAGCCGTCTGTAATCAATACACAATCGGAGTGACCCATCCTTCTTCCTAACAAACAGGCTGGAGCACCCCATGGTGAAGTGCTCGGACGGATGAAGCCCTTCTCCTGCAGTTCCTCTAACTGCTTCTTCAGCTCCACCATCTCCACTATCGGCATCCGATAAGGTGGAATGGAAATGGGAGTAGAACCCGGCTGCAAATGGATCTCAAACACGATTTCCCGCTCTGGTGGCATCCCGGGCAAATCCTCCGGAAATACCTGCGGAAAATCCTGAACAACAGGGATCCTATCCAACTCTGCCGAGTATCTGCTGGATTCAGGTCATAGCACTCCTCCGAGTCCACTATCGGAACACGATCCGAACTTGCAGCTCCATGCTGCTACTAAGCGCCTCCAACCCATCGAAGCCGAGAGGGTAACACCTCTCCGAAACCGTAACACTACGGTTGCACGATCGATGTGCACAGCATTCTTGGATAGCCAATCCATCCCAAGAATCACATCGTGCCGGTGTATTCAACACCGGCAGTCGACATAATCCGGTGGCGCCAATGGATAGCACGCAGTCCGTACCATCTCATTGGAGAGCGGCCGACTCGGCCGTCTTCACCATGAAGACGCTCGGAAGCTGCGGTAGCCAGGTGGAGTGACTCGACACATACGTGCCACAATCAAAGCAGACGCCCAAGATATCAAACAATGCACGAACAGGAGTATCGTTCGAAGTAAGGTACCTTGGGCGCCCCACGCTGCGAAGTCTCTCACGCTCGATCTGGAACACCCGTCTGCTCCGGGCTCTTTGTGGTGGAGGCTCACGCTGTGATGTCTCACCCGCTCCACCTGGAATACACGTCCTACTCCAGGCTGCTTTGTGGTGGAGGGTGGCTGAAGCAGTCGTCTCGGCTGCTGTGGTGGCCTCGGTCCGCCCCGCTGTGAACCGCGCCCTCGGGGTGCGTTAGGCTGAAACCGAGGCTGCGGACGTGTAGCATTGCTGGACCCCTGTCCCAGGGTCAGAGGACAATCACGAATCCAATGATTGCTAGACCCGCATCGCAAACATTGCCCCGACTGCCTGTAACATGGCCGGCCGGGGTGCTGCCCACCACAACTCGCACAAGTCGGGGATACTGGCGTAGTTCTGCTGCCCCTGCTGCTCTGCCCAGACCTGCCTGACCTCCCTGAAGACCTCGCTGAACTCTGCTGTGCAGAAGCCCTCCCTCTATCACTGGGTCGGTGCGGTAGGTACCGACTCTCGACCTCCTCCTGCTCGAGGAGTTGGGCCTTCTGCACAGCCTCATGGTACGAAGTGATGTCCAGAGGTCTCAAAGCCCACCGATACTCAAGACGCAAGCGGCGAATGATCCGCTTGGCCTTCTACTGCTCCTTGCCATACTTCTGTGGCACATTGCGGACAAACCGTTCGAACTCCCGCTCGTACTCTGCTGATCCGAGTCCCTGCTCCAGATCATCGAAGCGTGCAGACGGAGGTCACACGGCATCCCGATATCTGCTGATGGAAGTAGTAGGCAAAGCTGCTCCCGAGTCAAGTCCGAATCCTGCCTCCCGTCACGTCTTGCCTCGGCTCTCGAGGCGGCCTGGAGGCTCCTCCACCAATGATCTGCAGCATCCTGCCCAGTTGAACGTGGCCAATGAAACTCTAACCTCGGATGGGAGATGTAGTCTCCCAAGGAGTTTGTCAACTCCCGCAAACCATGCCTCAGCCGCCTCAGGTCCTCCACGGCCGTTGAACCTAGGGGGGTTCAAACGCTGGAACCGCTCCAAGAGTCTGATCTCATCAGACTGATGTCTCAGCTCTTCCCGTCGTCGGTGGGACCGACGAGAACTCTCAGCACTGCGCTGATCTCCCTCCTCAGAATCACTATCCTGCTGATCCTGCACACTGAGGTGGCTGCTGTCCACCCCCTGATCTGGCTGCCTTCGCTGCGGCCTATCCGGACCTCCCTGTGCCCGCTGCTGCCCCTGAATCCGCTGGGCTGGCACTAAGGTACTCGATGCTTCTTGAACCTGACCCAACACCTGTAGTATATCAGGAGCGGGTCCCTCAGACTGCTGATCACTCGGGGGGGGTGTGTGTGACTGCTCAGATCCCGGGTTTCTCTGAACCCGCCTTCTAACCCTTGGAGGTGTGGGATCCCGGTCCCGTCCCTCCGGTTCTTGCTCACGCTGGCGGCGTGTTCTAGCCATACCTGAAAATAACCAACCCAAAACCATATAACCCAACATTTAACTTTCTCTTCCTAAAACTAGCAGCAGCATTCTAAGGCTCTGTAGTGTAATACAATGCATGATGCAAGGATTCCATTCAGAATCCCGAAACCAAAACAATAAACCTTAAACATAGAATCAGATCATGCTCGTAATCACAGAATCACTTCATATTACATCCATATCTTCCAAAATGCTCCAAAGAACCGCCCACTGCTCCACACGCATTCCGAAACGGTTCAAATAAGGAGTTGATCAGGCTCCGTACCGAACCGCCCCAGAATGAAGTGTAAACCAGTAGCTCGCCCTTCGAAGACATTATTTGTAAAACTTACCCATGAACTAACATAACCCGCTCCAAAAGTCCACCCTCGGACTTGTATGCTTGCCTTGCACACACCATACCATAACCAACATACTTTACCTCCTGGGTCACTTTGACCCGACCTGCTCTGATACCAACTTGTCACAGCCACCCCGCCCGGTTGCGGAGGCGGAGCCGACCGCGACGTCGGAACAGTAATATAGCAGGAAGCGCGGCAACGGAGCATCGAGCTCATATGCAAAATAAGCAAGTAACCAATAGCAACCTAAATACTCAAGCAAGGCAAGCATATATATATAGCAACCAACTTCCACCAACAAGCAGTTCATGGCAAATTACATTTCAATTATCGCCACAACACAAAAGCACCAAGTCCATAATATAGCAATTCCGATATAGGCAAGTCGGGGCTCCGCCCACGACTCAGAAGACAAACAAAAGCAGAATATAACTCAGGTTATACAACATTCACAAATACATGATCTGATCTATATGCATGCGATTCTGACTCTGAGCCAATAAACAAAATCCTATAAATACCTAGCGCGGAATCGATGCGACCTCCGCACGTGGTATTGCTGCTGCAACCACAACCCCAAAGTTAGGAAACACCGCGGATCTCTACTCCGCCGGTTGCTTATCAGAACGGCCTGAAATTGGTAAACAGAAAAAGGGTGAGTCCTCGAAAGGACCCAGTAAGGGCTTAAGGTAAAAGTGCGGTTTGCCCATAGGGCAACAATCCGAACCTGCAAAACAGAATACCACAACATATACATACACATATGAACATAAAATATAAAGTAAATCGGAACCCATCATATGCGGTCCAACCGCCAGAACGACCCGTAACGACAGCCCTCAACAGAGGTCAGAATATACAGATCAGAACATAACAGATAGCACGGTACCGGATGGGGTCGCGATCCCCAAACTGTCGTAGGGTCACAGAACAGAAGTATCGGCACTCCCGGTGCGGATACACAGAACAGAACCAAAGAGTACCCGTGGTCTCTCCAACCATACGGGTCTCGTCACAGAATCAGAACATATAATAAAATATACAAATACAACGAAATATCATACACGATAACATACACGGAGCGAGAACAAACGTACATTTTACCAAATTAAGCCCTTACCTCGAAAACGCGCCCGCAGCCCAAAACTCGTGAAACCCCGGCTCCCGACCCAAACGCACAACTTGGCTCCTACGGGTCCACGCTACTCCACCAACGCAGAATCAATCTGAACAACCATAATTAGGTCAGAACACATCCAAACAAACCCCAGAAAGCAATTTCCGCACAAACCCGCACTTTCCCGCAAAATTCCACAGAAAGCTCGGTTTTACGAACCGAGCTAGAACCTTGTTATTCCAACACCCACAAACATATTCCAACCCTTAAACCCGCATTCCAGACACTTTTCCCGGTAAACCCGTATAAAACTAACTTTCTCATTTCTAACCCGAAAATGGTATTTCAAACGCCATAACGCACCTACTACCACCCACATTACCAATTTAGCATCCAATTTAATCAAAACACAACATCCACATGGAAAAAGAATCCCTCAACAATTCGGCCCTAACCCAATTTTCCACCACACCTCCAAATCAAACCATTCAAGCTTCCAATAGCACTCTTTAATCACCAATTACAATTATTAAGCAAGATTACTAACCAATTTCACCTAAACAACCAAAACCTCTTCACTTAACAATTCGGCCAAAGAGGGGTTTTTCACCCAACTTGTATTCCATCAAATTAAAACCATGGATAGTCTTAGAATCATGCTAGGAACAACATACTTGAAGCATGATTCAAGAACACAAACACACACAATTTTGGAAAAATCACCAATATTTCGGCATCCCTAGGGTTCCATCCTCCATGGAGTTCTTCCAACATTTAACCATAGATTCTTACTCCCCTCAAGCCCAAGAACAACATACTAAAAGATGGGAGGGAGAAGATTACTCTAGCATGTAGACAAGAGTAAACACATAGCTTGAAAATCCTCTCTTTTCCAACATTTCTTTGTTTCCAAACTTGAAAGAGAAGAAGAGGGGAAGCTTACCAATCTTTTGGACCCAATCCCTTGAAGATTTCAGCAAGAAAAAATGGAAGACATGGAGCTTGAAGAAGAAGAAGTGTGGCGGCGAGAAGAAGAAGAGAAGGAAGAAGAAGAAAATGAAATGAGTTAAAATGAATTAAAATGAATTTTTAGCCTATTTATACTTCTTTCTTTTCCAAGTTAAATGATAAATGGACAAGTGTCCAGCCCCAGCCCTTGCTGCCGACTTAAGCCCATCTCAGGCCCAAAAATATTAATGCTTTTGGGTTAATTACAATTTAACCCCTAATTCTTCAAATCTTTGCAATAAAATCCCAATTATAGGTAACGAACTCCAAACAAACCCAAAACCGACCAGAATCCTCAGAATATTATAACATACATGAAACATTTTTCAAATATTTATTTACCCTTCCGTAGCATCCTACCGAGCTCGCTGATCCCGAACAAATCCCGGCGTGGCCGCATAATAACCTGAACCACGACCCGTCACGACAAAATTCCACAAAAATATCCATAAAATCCACCTTAAAATATAACATGACTTACCCCAGAACCGTCGGAGAAATTCCATCCCGAGCCCCGGGAGTCGCCCGGGACCGCACGTCACGTCCCGAAAAATATGCTCCGTAAAGATCTCCGAGTCGCTCCCACGATTCCAAATCCGCAAACGGTTCCTCAATCTGAGGTCCTGGGAGCGCTACCGAGCCCGCTGTACGTTCCGAGCCAACCCCGACAACCCCCCGGCGCCGGAAAAATATTTTCGGCGGAAACGTCCGGGGGACCCACACGACCTCAAATATGGAAGGGTTCGCCAAAATGAGGCTCGGATAAGGCTCGGGAGCCGTCTGAACGCCCAAAATCGTGACCCGCAGGCCAAAACCGGAGCCCCGGGTCACCCGGTCGCAACCCGCTCAGGGTGACCGTAACATCCTCCCCCCCTTAGGACTCTTGGTCCTCCAAGAGGGGCATCAAACGCTGATACTGCTCGGGGTATCGCTCCCTGATATCCTGCTCGGTCTCCCAAGTCGCTTCCCGGTCAGTATGGTGTGACCACTGAACTTTGACCATGGGAATCAACTTGCTCCGGAGTTTCCGAGTATCGCGCCCCAGAAAGGCAATCGGTACCTCCTGATATGACAAGTCGGCCCCACCAACCTCCTCCACCGGAATTGTCTCGCACGGGATCCAAGATGCACTTCTTCAAAGATACCGACATGAAAGACGTTGTGCACCGCAGACATACTCGGAGGTAAAGCCAACTCGTAAGCCAACCCGCCTATCCGCTCCGTAATCTCATACGGTCCGATATACCTGGGGCTAACTTACCCCGTCTCGCCGAATCTAACTGTCCCCCGAATCGGCGCTACCTTCAGCCAAACCTGCCGCCCACCTCAAACTCCAAGTCTCGCGCTGCCTGCTCGCATATGAGGTGGTGCGGTCGTTCGCGGTTTTCAACCGCGCTGAATCAACTTGATCTTGGCCGTGGTCTCTCAATGAGCTCGGGACCCAGCCTCTATCCTCGCCGACGCCTCGGTCCAAAGAAGGCGGTGTCATGCACCGTCGTCCATATAATGCCTCAAACGGCGCCATGCCGATGGTACTGATAGCTGTTGTTATATGAAAACTCTACCAACGGCAATCGTCTATCCCAATCCCTCCGAAATCCAAAATACAACTCCGCAACATATCCTCCAGACCGAATCACCCGCTCCGATCGACCGTCGGTTTGGGGATGGTAAGTCAGTACTCGATGGAGTCGCGTGCCTGTGGCCTTGTGAAAGGCACCCCAGAATCGTGCGGTGAAACGCGGATCTCGATCGACACAATGGAGTCCGCACTCCATGTAACCGCACAATCTCCCTGATGTACAACTGGGCAAACTTCTCCAGGGAGTCTGTCATCCGGACCGGCAGAAAGTGAGCACACTTCGTCAAGCGGTCCACAATAACCCAGATGGCATCGTGGTGAGACCGGGTCAGGGGTAACGCAGTCAGAAAGTCCATCGTGATGTTGCCCCACTTCCTGACTGGAATGGGCAAAGTCTGCAATGTCCCTGCCGGCTTCTGATGTTCCACCTTCACCCGCTGACAAGTGGCACACTTGGACACATGTGTGGCAATGTGTCTCCGCATACCCGGCCACCATAAATTGGTACGAAAGTCCTGATACATCTTCTCACTACCGGGATGTATGCTCAATCGGCTCGAATGTGCCTCCGCTGTAATCTCATCCCGTAGTGCTCGATCCTCGGCACATACAACCGATCCTCAAGTACGTAGTCCCCGCCTGCATCAAACGCCGTAGTAGTGCCCCTTTGTCCTCTCCGGACAGCTTCTTCACTCTGGATCCTTCTCCCGAGCCTCTCGCACTGTCCCAGCCACTCCGATTGAATGGTCAAAGTATACACTGAGCCTCGCTCCCGCGCTCCCACTTGTGCCAAAGACCACCAAATCATTCTCCTCAATCCGACCCTCGCACTACCTCCTCCGACCACGCCTGTACTTCCTACTCAGAGCATCGGCCACTGTATTGCCTTTGCCCTCGGTGTACTCGATAGTGCAATCGTAGTCCTTGATGTACTCGAGCCACCTGCGCTGCCTCATGTTCAACTCCTTCTGAGTGAACAGGTACTTCAGACTCTTATGATCTGTGAAAATCTGAAATTTGCTGCCGAGTAGGTAGTGCCTCCATTGCTTCAGCGCATAAATCACTGCAGCCAACTCTAGGTCATGCGTAGGATAGTTCTGCTCATGCGGTCGAAGCTGCCGCGACACATAGGCTATCACGCCCGCCCCGCATCAAAACACATCCCAACCCGGACCTAGATGCATCTGTAGATCACATAAGGTAGGCTCGGGTCGGGTAGAATCAAGATCGGTGCGTTGGTCACCGCCGCTTCAACTCCTGAAAGTTCTGCTCACACTTCTCTCGACCACACAAATGGCCGTCCCTTCTTAGTCAATCTGCGTAAGTGGGGAAGCCAAACGGAAAATCCCGCACAAACCGCCGGTAGTAGCCTCGCTAACCCCGTAAAACTCCCCGATCTCCCGCACCGAGGTTGGCCGCTTCCACTCCCGCACCGCCTTAACTTTCTCGTGATCCACCGACAAACCGTGCTCACCGATGATATGCCCTAAAAGACACCTCTCGGATTCAGAAGTCACACTTTGAGAACTTAGCGTAAAGCTGGTGTTCCCAAAGTGTCTGCAGAACAATCCTCGATGCTCCTGTAAATCCTCATCCCGAGAGTAAATCAAATGTCATCGATGAACACTACCACAAATGAGTCCAGATACGGCCGGAACACTCTGTCATCATATCCATAAACGCAGCCGGTGCATTAGTCAAACCAAACGGCATCACCGTATACTCATAGTGCCCATACCGCTGCACGGAAAGCTGTCTTCGGTATGTCATCCTCCTTCACTCGCAGCTGAAAGTACCCCGATCGCAGATCGATCTTCGAAAAGATCTTCGCACCTCTCAGCTGATCAAAGAGATCGTCGATCCTCGGCAATGGGTACTTGTTCTTGATAGTGATGGCGTTCAGCCGTCTGTAATCAATACACAATCGAAGTGACCCATCCTTCTTCCTAACAAATGAATCGAGCACCCCATGGTGAAGTGCTCGGACGGATGAAGCCCTTCTCCTGCAGCTTCCTCTAATCGCTTCTTCAGCTCCACCATCTCCACTATCGGCATCCGATAAGGTGGAATGGAAATGGGAGTAGAACCCGGCTGCAAATGGATCTCAAACACGATTTCCCGCTCCGGTGGCATCCTGCAAATCCTCCGGAAATACTGCGGAAAATCCTGAACAACATGGATCCTATCCAACTCTGCCGAGTATCTGCTGGATTCAGGTCATAGCACTCCTCCGAGTCCACTATCGGAACCTGATCCAGAACTTGCAGCTCCATGCTGCTACTAACTGCCTCCAACCCATCAGAAGCTGAGAGGGGTAACACCTCTCCAGAAACCGTAACACTACGGTTAGCACAGTCGATGTGCACAGCATTCTTGGATAGCCAATCCATCCCAAGAATCACATCGTACTTCGGTGTATTCAACACCAGCAGGTCTGACATAATCCGGTGACTGCCAATGGATAGCACGCAGTCCCGTACCATCTCATTGGAGAGCAGAAACTGACTCCCAGCCGTCTTCACCATGAAGACGCTCGGAAGCCCACTGGTAGCCAGGTGGAGTGACTCGACACACTTCTGTGCCACAATCGAAACAGACGCCCCAGTATCAAACAATGCACGAACAGGAGTATCGTTCAGAAGTAAGGTACCTTGGAGCGCCCCACGCTGCGAAGTCTCTCCACGCTCGATCTGGAACACCCGCCCCGCTCCGGGCTGCTGTGGTGGAGGCTCACGCTGTGATGTCTCACCCCGCTCCACCTGGAATACACGTCCTACTCCAGTGCCGCCTGTGGTGGAGGGTGGCTGAAACGGTCGCCTCGGCTGCTGTGGTGGCCTCGGTCCGCCTCGCAGTGAACCGCGCCTCGGGTGCGTTAGGCTGAAACCGAGGCTGCGGACGTGTAGCATTGCTGACCCCGTCCTGTGGTCGAGGACAATCACGAATCCAATGATTGCAAGACCCGCATCGCAAACATTGCCCCGACAGCCTGTAACATGGCCGGCCGGGTGCTGCCCACCACAACTCGCACAAGTCGGGGATACCGGCGTAGTCCCGCTGCCCTCGCCGCTCGCCTGCACTCGCCCGACCTCCCCGAAGACCTCGCTGAACTCGCCGTGCGTAAGCCCTCCTCTATCACCGGGTCGGTGCGGTAGGTACCGACTCTCGACCTCCTCCCGCCGAGGAGTTGGGCCTTCGCATGCCTCATGGTACGAAGTGATGTCCAGAGGTCTCAAAGCCCACCGATACTCAGGACGCAAGCGGCGAATGAACCGCTTGGCCTTCTCCTGCTCCATGCCATAATACTGTGGCACATAGCGGACCAACCGGTCGAACTCCCGCTCGTACTCTGCTACAGTCCGAGTCCCCTGCTCCAGATCATCGAACTGTGCCTGACGGAGGTCCCTGACGGCATCCCCAATATACTGCTGATGGAAGTAGTAGGCAAACTGCTCCCAGGTCAAGTCCGAATCCTGCCTCCCGTCACGCATCGCCTCGGCTCTCGACGGCCCCCGGAGGCTCCTCCACCAATGATCTCGCACCGCCCCGCAGATTGAACGTGGCCAATGAAACTCTAACCTCGATGGGAGATGTAGTCTCCCAAGGAGTTTGTCAACTCCCGCAAACCATGCCTCGCCCGCCTCAGTCCTCCACGGCCGTTGAACCTAGGGGGTTCAAACGCTGGAACCGCTCCAAGAGTCTCGATCTCATCGATCGATGTCTCGCTCTTCCCGTCGCCGGTGGGACCGACGAGAACTCTCAAGACTGCGCTGATCTCCTCCTCAGAATCACTATCCTGCTGATCCTGCACACTGAGGTGGCTGCTGTCCACCCCCTGATCTGGCTGCCTTCGCTGCGGCCTATCCGGACCTCCCTGTTCCCGCTGCCGCCCCTGAATCCGCTGGGCTGGCACTAAGGTACTCAAGAATCGCCGAACTCGACCCAACACTGTAGTATATCAGAGCGGGTCCTCGATCGCTGATCACTCGGGGTGTGTGTGATCGCTCGTATCCCGGGTTTCTCTCGAACCCGCCTTCTAACCTTGGAGGTGTGGGATCCCGGTCCCGTCCCTCCGGTTCTTGCTCACGCCGGCGGCGTGTTCTAGCCATACCTGAAAATAACCAACCCAAAACCATATAACCCAACATTTAACTTTCTCTTCCTAAAACTAGCAGCAGCATTCTAAGGCTCTGTAGTGTAATGCAATGCATGATGCAGGGATTCCTTTCTGAATCCTGAAACCAAAACAATAAACCTTAAACATAGAATCGATCATGCTCGTAATCACGTAATCACTTCATATTACATCCATATCTTCCAAAATGCTCCAAAGAACCGCCCACCGCTCCACACGCATTCCGAAACGGTTCAAATAAGGAGTTGATCGTGCTCCGCATCCGAAACGCCCCATAATTAAGTGTAAACCAGTAGCTCGCCCTTCGAAGACATTATTTGTAAAACTTACCCATGAACTAACATAACTCGCTCCAAAAGTCCACCCTCAGACTTGTATGCTTGCCTTGCACACACCATACCATAACCAACATACTTTACCTCCCGGGTCACTTTGACCCGACCTGCTCGATACCAACTTGTCACAGCCACCCCGCCCGGTTGCGGAGGCGGAGCCGACCGCGACGCCGAACAGAAATATAGCAGAAGCGCGGCAACGGAGCATCGAGCTCATATGCAAAATAAGCAAGTAACCAATAGCAACCTAAATACTCAAGCAAGGCAAGCATATATATATAGCAACCAACTTCCACCAACAAGCGCTTCATGGCAAATTACATTTCAATTATCGCCACAACACAAAAGCACCAAGTCCATAATATAGCAATTCCGATATAGGCAAGTCGGGCTCCGCCACGACTCAAGACAAACAAAAGCGTAATATAACTCAAAGTTATACAACATTCACAAATACATGATCTGATCTATATGCATGCGCATTACAGCTACAGAGCCAATAAACAAAATCCTATAAATACCTAGCGCGAATCGATGCGACCTCCGCACGTGGTATTGCCGCTGCAACCACAACCCCAAAATGTAGGAAACACCGCGGATCTCTACTCCGCCGGTTGCTTATCGTAACGGCCTGAAATTGGTAAACAGAAAAGGGTGAGTCCTCGAAAGGACCCAGAAGGGCTTAAGGTAAAAGTGCGGTTTGCCCATGTGGCAACAATCCGAACTCGCAAAACAGTACCACAACATATACATACACATATGAACATAAAATATAAAGTAAATCGGAACCCATCATATGCGGTCCAACCGCCAGAACGACCCATAACGACAGCCCTCAACAGAGGTCAGAATATACAGATCGTAATGCAATGTATAGCACGGTACCGGCCGGGGTCGCGATCCCCAAACCGCCGTAGGGTCACGTAATGTAAGTATCGGCACTCCGGTGCGGATACGTAATGTAACCAAAGAGTACCCGTGGTCTCTCCAACCATACGGGTCTCGTCACGTAATCATAACATATAATAAACTATACAACTACAACAGAAATATCATACCTGATAACATACACGGAGCAGAACAAACGTACATTTTACCAAATTAAGCCCTTACCTCAGAAACGCTGCCCCGCAGCCCAAAACTCGTGAAACCCCAGCTCCCGACCCAAAACGCACAACTTGCCTCCTACGGGTCCACGCTACTCCACCAACGCAGAATCAAGTCAGTACAACCATAATTGGATCAGAACACATCCAAACAAACCCCGGAAAGCAATTTCCGCACAAACCCGCACTTTCCCGCAAAATTCCACAGAAAGCTCGGTTTTACGAACCGAGCTAGAACCTTGTTATTCCAACACCCACAAACATATTCCAACCCTTAAACCCGCATTCCAGACACTTTTCCCGGTAAACCCGTATAAAACTAACTTTCTCATTTCTATCCCGAAAATGGTATTTCAAACGCCATAACGCACCTACTACCACCCACATTACCAATTTAGCATCCAATTTAATCAAAACACAACATCCACATGGAAAAAGAATCCCTCAACAATTCGGCCCTAACCCAATTTTCCACCACACCTCCAAATCAAACCATTCAAGCTTCCAATAGCACTCTTTAATCACCAATTACAATTATTAAGCAAGATTACTAACCAATTTCACCTAAACAACCAAAACCTCTTCACTTAACAATACGCCAAAAAGGGGTTTTTCACCCAACTTGTATTCCATCAAATTAAAACCATGGATAGTCTTAGAATCATGCTAGGAACAACATACTTGAAGCATGATTCAAGAACACAAACACACACAATTTTGGAAAAATCACCAATATTTCGGCATCCCTAGGGTTCCATCCTCCATGGAGTTCTTCCAACATTTAACCATAGATTCTTACTCCCCTCAAGCCCAAGAACAACATACTAAAAGATGGGAGGGAGAAGATTACTCTAGCATGTAGACAAGAGTAAACACATAGCTTGAAAATCCTCTCTTTTCCAACATTTCTTTGTTTCCAAACTTGAAAGAGAAGAAGAGGGGAAGCTTACCAATCTTTTGGACCCAATCCCTTGAAGATTTCAGCAAGAAAAAATGGAAGACATGGAGCTTGAAGAAGAAGAAGTGTGGCGGCAGAAGAAGAAGAGAAGGAAGAAGAAGAAAATGAAATGAGTTAAAATGAATTAAAATGAATTTTTAGCCTATTTATACTTCTTTCTTTTCCAAGTTAAATGATAAATGGACAAGTGTCCAGCCCCAGCCCTTGCTGCCGACTTAAGCCCATCTCAGGCCCAAAAATATTAATGCTTTTGGGTTAATTACAATTTAACCCCTAATTCTCCAAATCTTTGCAATAAAATCCCAATTATAGGTAACGAACTCCAAACAAACCCAAAACCGACCAGAATCCTCAGAATATTATAACATACATGAAACATTTTTCAAATATTTATTTACCCTTCCGTAGCATCCTACCGAGCTCGCTGATCCCGAACAAATCTTGCGTGGCCGCATAATAACTCGAACCACGACCCGTCACGACAAAATTCCACAAAAATATCCATAAAATCCACCTTAAAATATAACATGACTTACCCCAGAACTGCCGGAGAAATTCCATCCCGAGCCCCGGGATTCCGCCTGAGCCCCGGGAGTCGCCCGGGACCGCACGTCACGTCCCGAAAAATATGCTCCGTAAAGATCTCCGAGTCGCTCCCACGATTCCAAATCCGCAAACGGTTCCTCAATCTGAGGTCCTGGGAGCGCTACCGAGCCCGCTGTACGTCCCGAGCCAACCCCGACAACCCCCCAGCGCCGGAAAAATATTTTCGGCGGAAACGTCCGGGGGACCCACACGACCTCAAATATGGAAGGGTTCGCCAAAATGAGGCTCGGATAAGGCTCGGGAGCCGTCTGAACACCCAAAATCGTGACCCGCAGGCCAAAACCGGAGCCCCAGGTCACCCGGTCGCAACCCGCCAGGGGTGGCAACATGGTGACCCTACTCTACCAACGGCAATCGTCTATCCCAATCCCCTCCGAAATCCAAAATACAACTCCGCAACATATCCTCCAGAATCGAATCACCCGCTCCGATGACCGTCGGTTTGGGGATGGTAAGTCTGTACTCGGATGGAGTCGCGTGCCCAGGGCCTTGTGAAAGGCACCCCAGAATCGTGCGGTGAAACGCGGATCTCGATCTGACACAATGGAGTCCGGCACTCCATGTAACCGCACAATCTCCCTGATGTACAACTGGGCAAACTTCTCCAGGGAGTCTGTCATCCGGACCGGCAGAAAGTGAGCACACTTCGTCAAGCGGTCCACAATAACCCAGATGGCATCGTGGTGAGACCGGGTCAGGGGTAACGCAGTCAGAAAGTCCATCGTGATGATGCCCCACTTCCTGACCGGAATGGGCAAAGTCTGCAATGTCCCCGCCGGTTTTTGATGCTCCACATTCACCCGCTGACAAGTGGCACACTTGGACACATGTGTGGCAATGTGTCTCCGCATACCCGGCCACCAGAAATGGGTACGCAAGTCCTGATACATCTTCTCACTACCGGGATGTATACTCAATCGGCTCGAATGTGCCTCCGTCGTAATCTCATCCCGTAGTGCACGATCCTGGCACATACAACCGATCCACAAGTACGGTAGTCCCCGCCTGTATCAAACGCCGTAGTAGTGCCCCTTTGTCCTCTCCGACAGCTTCTTCAGCTCTGGATCCTTCTCCCGAGCCTCTCGCACTCTGTCCAGCCACTCCGATTGAATGGTCAAAGTATACACTCGAGCCTGCTCCCAGCGCTCCCACTTGTGCCAAAGACCAGTCAAATCATTCTCCTCAATCCGACCCTCAGTACTACCTCCTCTGACCACGCCAGTGTACTTCCTACTCAGAGCATCGGCCACTGTATTGCCTTTGCCCTCGGTGTACTCGATAGTGCAATCGTAGTCCTTGATGTACTCGAGCCACCTGCGCTGCCTCATGTTCAACTCCTTCGATTGAGCAGTACTTGAACTCTTATGATCTGTGAAAATCTGAAATTTCTTTGCCGAGTAGGTAGTGCCTCCATTGCTTCAGCGCATAAATCACTGCAGCCAACTCTAGGTCATGCGTAGGATAGTTCTGCTCATGCGGTCGAAGCTGTCGCGACCCATAGGCTATCACGTTCCGCCCCTGCATCAAAACACATCCCAACCCGGACCTAGATGCATCTGTAGATCACATAAGGTAGGCTCGGGTCGGGTAGAATCAAGATCGGTGCGTTGGTCAGCTGTCGCTTCAACTCCTGAAAGTTCTGCTCACACTTCTCTGACCACACAAATGGCCGTCCCTTCTTAGTCAACTGCGTAAGTGGGGAAGCCAAAGCGGAAAATCCCGGCACAAACCGCCGGTAGTAGCCTCGCTAACCCCGAGAAAACTCCCGATCTCCCGTCGAGGTTGGCTGCTTCCACTCCTGCACCGCCTTAACTTTCTCGGGATCCAGCGACAAACCGTGCTCACCGATGATATGCCCTTAAAAGACACCTCTCGGATCAGAAGTCACACTTTGAGAACTTAGCGTAAAGCTGGTGTTCCCAAAGTGTCTGCAGAACAATCCTCAGATGCTCCCGGTGTAAATCCTCATCCCGAGAGTAAATCAGAATGTCATCGATGAACACTACCACAAATGAGTCCAGATACGGCCGGAACACTCTGTTCATCATATCCATAAACGCAGCCGGTGCATTAGTCAAACCAAACGGCATCACCGTATACTCATAGTGCCCATACCGCGTACGGAAAGCTGTCTTCGGGATGTCCTCCTCCTTCACTCGCAACTGAAAGTACCCCGATCGCAGATCGATCTTTGAAAAGATCTTCGCACCTCTCAGCTGATCAAAGAGATCGTCGATCCTCGGCAATGGGTACTTGTTCTTGATAGTGATGGCGTTCAGCCGTCTGTAATCAATACACAATCGGAGTGACCCATCCTTCTTCCTAACAAACAGAACTGGAGCACCCCATGGTGAAGTGCTCGGACGGATGAAGCCCTTCTCCTGCAGTTCCTCTAACTGCTTCTTCAGCTCCACCATCTCCACTATCGGCATCCGATAAGGTGGAATGGAAATGGGAGTAGAACCCGGCTGCAAATGGATCTCAAACACGATTTCCCGCTCTGGTGGCATCCCGGGCAATTCCTCCGGAAATACTGCGGAAAATCCTCGAACAACATGGATCCTATCCAACTCTGCCGAGTATCTGCTGGATTCAGTCATAGCACTCCTCCGAGTCCACTATCGGAACTCGATCAGAACTTGCAGCTCCATGCTGCTACTAACTGCCTCCAACCCATCAGAAGCTGATAGGGGTAACACCTCTCCAGAAACCGTAACACTACGGTTAGCACAGTCGATGTGCACAGCATTCTTGGATAGTCAATCCATCCCAAGAATCACATCGCATTTTCGGTGTATTCAACACCAGCAGTCGACATAATCCGGTGGATCGCCAATGGATAGCACGCGATCCCGTACCATCTCATTGGAGAGCGGCCGACTCGGCCGTCTTCACCATGAAGACGCTCGGAAGCCCACCGGTAGCCAGGTGGAGTGACTCGACCACTTCTATGCCACAATCAAACAGACGCCCCAAGATCAAACAATGCACGAACAGAGTATCGTTCGAAGTAAGGTACCTTGGGCGCCCCACGCCGCGAAGTCTCTCCACGCTCGATCTGGAACACCCGTCCCGCTCCGGGCTCTTTGGGTGGAGGCTCACGCTGTGATGTCTCACCCCGCTCCACCTGGAATACACGTCCTACTCCAGGCTGCTTTGTGGTGGAGGGTGGCTGAAGCAGTCGTCTCGGCTCTTTGTGGTGGCCTCGGTCCGCCCCGCTGAACCGCGCCCTCGGGGTGCGTTAGGCTGAAACCGAGGCTGCGGACGTGTAGCATCGCTGGACCCCTGTCCCGTGGTCGAGGACAATCACGAATCCAATGATCGCTAGACCCGCATCGCAAACACCGCCCGATCGCTGTAACATGGCCGGCCGGGTGCCGCCACCACAACTCGCACAAGTCGGGATACCGCGTAGTTCTGCCCTCGCTGCTCGCCTGCACTCGCCCGACCTCCCCGAAGACCTCGCTGAACTCTGCTGTGCGTAAGCCCTCCTCTATCACCGGGTCGGTGCGGTAGGTGCGACTCTCGACCTCCTCCCGCTGAGGAGTTGGGCCTTCTGCATGCCTCATGGTACGAAGTGATGTCTAGAGGTCTCAAAGCCCACCGATACTCGGGGCGTAGGCGGCGAATGAACCGCTTGGCCTTCTCCTGCTCCATGCCATAATACTGTGGCACATAGCGGACCAACCGGTCGAACTCCCGCTCGTACTCTGCTACAGTCCGAGTCCCCTGCTCCAGATCATCGAACTGTGCCTGACGGAGGTCCCTGACGGCATCCCCAATATACTGCTGATGGAAGTAGTAGGCAAACCGCTCCTGTGTCAAGTCCGAATCCCGCCTCCCGTCACGCATCGCCTCGGCTCTCGACGGCCCCAGGCTCCTCCACCAATGATCTCGCACCGTCCTGCAGATTGAACGTGGCCAATGAAACTCTAACCTCAGATGAGAGATGTAGTCTCCCAAGGAGTTTGTCAACTCCCGCAAACCATGCCTCAGCCGCCTCAGGTCCTCCACGGCCGTTGAACCTAGGGGGGTTCAAACGCTGGAACCGCTCCAAGAGTCTGATCTCATCAGACTGATGTCTCAGCTCTTCCCGTCGTCGGTGGGACCGACGAGAACTCTCAGTACCGCGCTGATCCCCCTCCTCAGAATCACTATCCTGCTGATCCTGCACACTGAGGTGGCTGCTGTCCACCCCCGATCCGGCTGCCTTCGCCGCGGCCTATCCGGACCTCCCCGTGCCCGCCGCTGCCCTAAATCCGGCCGGCTGGCACTAAGGTACTCGAATCGCCGAACTCGACCCAACACCCGTAGTATATCAGAGCGGGTCCCTCGATCGCTGATCACTCGGGGTGTGTGCGTCACAGCCACCCCGCCCGGTTGCGGAGGCGGAGCCGACCGCGACGTCGAAAAGTCGATAATATAGCAGAAGCGCGGCAACGGAGCATCGAGCTCATATGCAAAATAAGCAAGTAACCAATAGCAACCTAAATACTCAAGCAAGGCAAGCATATATATATAGCAACCAATTTCCACCCACAAGCGGTTCATAGCAAATTACATTTCAATTATCGCCACAACACAAAAGCACCAAGTCCATAATATAGCAATTCCGATATAGGCAAGTCGGGCTCCGCCACGACTCGAAGACAAACAAAAGCAGAATATAACTCAAAGTTATACAACATTCACAAATACATGATCTGATCTATATGCATGCGATTCTGACTCTGAGCCAATAAACAAAATCCTATAAATACCTAGCGCGGAATCGATGCGACCTCCGCACGTGGTATTGCCGCTGCAACCACAACCCCAAAATGTAGGAAACACCGCGGATCTCTACTCCGCCGGTTGCTTATCAGAACGGCCTGAAATTGGTAAACAGAAAAAGGGGTGAGTCCTCGAAAGGACCCAGTAAGGGCTTAAGGTAAAAGTGCGGTTTGCCCATAGGGCAACAATCCGAACCTGCAAAACAGAATACCACAACATATACATACACATATGAACATAAAATATAAAGTAAATCGGAACCCATCATATGCGGTCCAACCGCCAGAACGACCCATAACGACAGCCCTCAACAGAGGTCAGAATATACAGATCGTAATGAGCAGATAGCACGGTACCGGCCGGGGTCGCGATCCCCAAACCGTCGTAGGGTCACGTAATGTAAGTATCGGCACTCCCGGTGCGGATACACAGAACAGAACCAAAGAGTACCCGTGGTCTCTCCAACCATACGGGTCTCGTCACAGAATCATAACATATAATAAAATATACAAATACAAGAGAAATATCATACCTGATAACATACACGGAGCAGAACAAACGTACATTTTACCAAATTAAGCCCTTACCTCAGAAACGCTGCCCCGCAGCCCAAAACTCGTGAAACCCCAGCTCCCGACCCAAAACGCACAACTTGGCTCCTACGGGTCCACGCTACTCCACCAACGCAGAATCAAGTCAGACAACCATAATTGGATCGTAACACATCCAAACAAACCCCGGAAAGCAATTTCCGCACAAACCCGCACTTTCCCGCAAAATTCCACAGAAAGCTCGGTTTTACGAACCGAGCTAGAACCTTGTTATTCCAACACCCACAAACATATTCCAACCCTTAAACCCGCATTCCAGACACTTTTCCCGGTAAACCCGTATAAAACTAACTTTCTCATTTCTATCCCGAAAATGGTATTTCAAACGCCATAACGCACCTACTACCACCCACATTACCAATTTAGCATCCAATTTAATCAAAACACAACATCCACATGGAAAAAGAATCCCTCAACAATTCGGCCCTAACCCAATTTTCCACCACACCTCCAAATCAAACCATTCAAGCTTCCAATAGCACTCTTTAATCACCAATTACAATTATTAAGCAAGATTACTAACCAATTTCACCTAAACAACCAAAACCTCTTCACTTAACAATTCGGCTAAAAAGGGGTTTTTCACCCAACTTGTATTCCATCAAATTAAAACCATGGATAGTCTTAGAATCATGCTAGGAACAACATACTTGAAGCATGATTCAAGAACACAAACACACACAATTTTGGAAAAATCACCAATATTTCGGCATCCCTAGGGTTCCATCCTCCATGGAGTTCTTCCAACATTTAACCATAGATTCTTACTCCCCTCAAGCCCAAGAACAACATACTAAAAGATGGGAGGGAGAAGATTACTCTAGCATGTAGACAAGAGTAAACACATAGCTTGAAAATCCTCTCTTTTCCAACATTTCTTTGTTTCCAAACTTGAAAGAGAAGAAGAGGGGAAGCTTACCAATCTTTTGGACCCAATCCCTTGAAGATTTCAGCAAGAAAAAATGGAAGACATGGAGCTTGAAGAAGAAGAAGTGTGGCGCGAAGAAGAAGAGAAGGAAGAAGAAGAAAATGAAATGAGTTAAAATGAATTAAAATGAATTTTTAGCCTATTTATACTTCTTTCTTTTCCAAGTTAAATGATAAATGGACAAGTGTCCAGCCCCAGCCCTTGCTGCCGACTTAAGCCCATCTCAGGCCCAAAAATATTAATGCTTTTGGGTTAATTACAATTTAACCCCTAATTCTCCAAATCTTTGCAATAAAATCCCAATTATAGGTAACGAACTCCAAACAAACCCAAAACCGACCAGAATCCTCAGAATATTATAACATACATGAAACATTTTTCAAATATTTATTTACCCTTCCGTAGCATCCTACCGAGCTCGCTGATCCCGAACAAATCCCGGCGTGGCCGCATAATAACTCGAACCACAACCCGTCACGACAAAATTCCACAAAAATATCCATAAAATCCACCTTAAAATATAACATGACTTACCCCAGAACCGTCGGAGAAATTCCATCCCGAGCCCCGGGATTCCGCCCAGAGCCCCGGGAGTCGCCCGGGACCGCACGTCACGTCCCGAAAAATATGCTCGTAAAGATCTCCGAGTCGCTCTCACGATTCCAAATCCGCAAACGGTTCCTCAATCTGAGGTCCTGGGAGCGCTACCGAGCCCGCTGTACGTTCCGAGCCAACCCCGACAACCCCCCGGCGCCGGAAAAATATTTTCGGCGGAAACGTCCGGGGGACCCACACGACCTCAAATATGGAAGGGTTCGCCAAAATGAGGCTCGGATAAGGCTCGGGAGCCGTCTGAACGCCCAAAATCGTGACCCGCAGGCCAAAACCGGAGCCCCGGGTCACCCGGTCGCAACCCGCTCAGGGTGACCGTAACATCGACGACTAGCCTCGCGTCAGTGATTTCACCAATGAGGTCGAGGTTGTGCCCCACCAAAAAATTCAAGATTGGCATGGACTTCAAACAAAAGGAGAAAGTCGGGCTCATCCACCTCCTCAAGGCCAACATGGACGGCTTCACATAGGAGCATAAGGTCTTGCCAGGTGTAGACTCTTCAATTGTTACCCACAAGATCAATGTATTTCCGTATTGAAAGCCAGTCAAACAGAAGCAGACGACTATGGCCCCTTCTAAAAAAAATTGTAAAAGTGGAGGTTTCCAAACTTCTCGAAGCTAATGTAATTAGAGTAGCTATAGGCTGCGCATATGCCTATAAGAAGTGATAGTAATTACATTACTACCACTGTGCTTCTCACCGGCGATAGCCACAGTGAATTTTGGTCCAGTTCCGACTTTAGATTTGAAACCACCATGATTTCGGTCAAAACCTCCAGTCTCGACAGTCGCGGTGAATTCCAATGAAGCTTCCCGTATGATTATTTCATCGTGATTCTTCTTTTGTAATTTCAAATCTACTTTTAGAAACTAAATCAACCAAACTCGGCAACACAACCACCATCAAAATTTGATCACGATGAAACTCCAGAATAATCAAACTTGCAAATGGTGAAAATTTGATATTTTTCTAACTTAAAAAATCTGGATAAAAACGATGATGATCACAATAGGTAGTCATGTTGATCATTAGTTTAGTCAGGTTGATCTGCACATTTCCAATATTAATCGGTGGTCTTCTTATGTTGATCAGCTTCTGTCCAATGTTGATCTGCTCTTGTCTAATGTTGATCTCTATTCTTTGACATGTTGATGATACTTTTTAGCATGTTGATCTCTATTTTTGTCATGTTGATCATTCTTTTTATATGGCATGTTGATCTCTCTCATTGTCATGCTGATCTTCTTGTTTAACATGTTAATCTCTCTTATTACCATGTTGATCTATCTTCTTTGTCATATTGATCTTTCTTTTTAGCATGTTGATCTTTCCTCTTGTTATGTTGATCTTTCTTTTTAGCATATTGGTCTCTCTACTTATCATGTTGATCATTCATATTAGCATATTGATCTATATTCTTACTATGTTGATCTATCTTTTTTGTCATGTTGATCTTTGTTTATATCATGTTGATCTTTCTTTTTAGCATGTTTATCTAACTTATTTTCATGTTGATCTTTCTTTTTAGCATGTTGATCAGTAGACTTGTCAAGTTGATCAGTAGTTTTGTCATGTTGATCTACTGATATTATTCACACGAGGAAACGTTGTTGATCGATTAATCATGCTGATCGAACACGACCATTATGCTGATCAAATTTAGCGAGTGGTAAACTTGTCAATAACCGAATCGCTTATGCTCACGCATACAACCTGTGCATTTTAACCCGAGCCATATAATAAAGGAAGTTCGGTACTCGGAGTGGCTTGCTAACATAGTCCTCGCTGATAAAGACAACGGGGATCTTCGAATGTGCGTCGACTTTTTGGGCTTTAACAAACTGATGGCCGTCAGGCCCAATCACCCAAAAAGGCCTACCAAAAGGCCCAAATTAATAGCCCACAATAAGGGCCCCATTAAAAAAACCACTAATAGATACGAAATATTCCCGGACTCAGTGAAAACATTTACCTGTATAAGGTACTGGATATTCCCAGACGAGTATTTCCCGAATATAGGAAACACGTGCAAAATACGGTATATTGACTTATTACGACAATGCCACCATTAATACCTGCTATATAACAGACGTTGGCAGCATAAGTCAAGTCTCTCGCTTCTTGAAAGGACTTCATTAACAAGAAAAACAGTGAACGCACTACCAACAACTCCAATTCCTCGAATTCCAAGAAACGCGTAACACCCACGCACCAATGGCATCAAGTAACGTCAACACGCGTCAATTGCGTAGACACGTGGCGGCAGCTGTTCAATCAGCTTCGCCATCAAATGGCGCCGTCTGTGGGAAACGTGGAGGTTCAAAAAGGCCGGTCCTTTCAGAAGGACCAACGGACCATTCACAGTCCCACCCATCGATACCGGAAGGAGGAGGCTCTACGGATGGTCGAACTGCTGATCACAGTTATCGGAGCTCTTCTGAAGAGACATCCTACGGAGCAACTTCCTTACGACCAACTTCCAGCTTACGCCGGGACGACAGTCAGTTGAACCCGGACCTAGTCCAGACGGTACGGGCAGTACTTCGGGAAGAACGCAGCCGAAGGCACAAGTCTGGGAACTCCCGGAGAACTCATGTAACAGACCGGCGAAAGCCGGCAGAGGTCCCGGTCTCCCTAATACAGTCAAAGAGAGCGGTCCCCGAGACCTGAAAGACTCACAATCAGGATCCACGGGGACGAAGTTATCGTGCAAATGTTGCACCGCACGGAACAAATCGAAAGAAGTACTACCGTGCTCGACGCCAAGTACGAATTAGCAACGGATAACGGTCCATTCACTGCCCGAATCCGAGAAAGCCCGATGCCCCGTTCGTTTAACTTACCACATCCCCTGGAAATCTACAGCGGAGTGGGAGACCCGGATGCCTTCATCCGAAAATTCAAACGGGCGATGGAACTAAAGGGCGCCAACGAAGCAGCCTTATGCAAGTGCTTCGAGGTGGCCCTTGGAGGTCCGGCGTCGGCTTGGTACAACTCCCTCCTCCCGGAGTGTGTAAACACTTTCGGGGATTTGGCTACCAAATTCTCCACTCACTTCAAAGGGTGCAAGAGGTCTACAAAGAGGGCCATCCAAATGTTCGACATAAAACATAAGCCGAATGAAGGCATTCGGGAGTTCGTTGAACGTTTCAATAGGGAAGCCGTACACGCCTCAGACCTGACGGATAATATCCGGATTATGGCCTTCACAAAAGCCTTGATCCCAAATTCCAGGTTGGCCTACGAGCTGTCCCGAAAGAACATCACCGACGTAAAGGAGATGTATGCGATAACTGAGGAGCATATGATCGCACATGAAATGTTGTCCCAGAGAGAAGGGAAGCTTGATAACCGGGACAACCGGGAACAAAGAAAGGACAACGCCAAACCGACACCTGCTAGGGAACAAGGAGGATGGGGAGGGCAGAAGAAACCCTTCGAAAGAAATCCGAACTTCACCCCCCTCAACTCCACCCGAACAAACATTCTTGCGGCCTTGCAAAGGCAAGGCACCCGAACGATCAGTTGGCCAAGGGCCATGCCGGAGGAATCAAAACGCAATACAACCAAGTATTGCTAGTTCCACCGGGATGTCGGACACGACACTGAACAATGCTACCAGTTGAAAAGGTACATTGAATCTCTCATCAAGAAAGGCTCCCTGAGAGAGTACCTAAAGATGCCTCCATAAGAAGGGCTCTCCCGAGGGAAAGCAAAGGTCCAGGGGGATGCATCAGGGCAGGAGAAGAACAAGGGAAGGAAATCTCCATCTCCGGCAACCGGAACCCTGCAAACCATAACCGCGACCCTTGGGTCTAACGCACGAAAGAGAAAAGCGAGGGAGATAGCCTCGCTGAACTACGGGGATCCAGCCTCCAGAATCAAACGGGCGAATGGAACCGAGGTACGTTTCCTGCACTATGACCTGCTCATCATCACCCTAAGAATATGGACTGTAGATGTGAGGAGAGTGCTTTGCGACGACAGCTCGAACGCCGATGTCCTGTTCGCTGAGGCATACCGAGGTTTGAAGCTGAAAGCAAGTAGGCTGATCCCAGTCAGAACCGCAACATATGGAGTCGGTCCGGATGAGCTGCCGGTACTCGGGTGTATCGAGCTTCCAGCCATGTTCTTCGGAACTGGGCCCGAAGGACAATTCCGGTATACCACCATCATGGTAAAATGGCTGGTGGTGGATGTTCCTTCGGCTTACAACGCCATCATCGGAAGAGAGACTCGGAGTGCAATCCACATGAGAAGTGACGTCAAGTACCTCACTATCACCTTCGAGACCGATGAAGGCGACGCTTTCGTCTATGTAAGTCAGAAGGAAGCCAAGGATGTTATGGCTTTGGCCCAGAAAGGTCCAGGACCAAATTCCTCGGTAGAGGAAGACGAGGAGACAATGACAACCGAAGAAGTTGCCCTAGAAGGAGAACGAACTACGAGAATAGCAAGAGATATGCCCGAATGTAGTAAGGCTAAACTTGTAAATCTCCTTCAGTAAAATAAAGATCTTTTCGCTTACTCGCCAAGTGATATGCCCGGGATCGACCCGAAGGTGATTCAACATAGCTTACAAGTAGACCCGAACGTCAGACCCATAAGGCAAAAAAAGAGAAACAATGCACCCTTCAAAAGAACCTTTATCCGGGAGCAGATTTCAAACCTGCTCGATGCGGGAGTAATAAGAGAAGTATCTTACCCCGAATGGCTCAGCAATCCCGTAGTAGCCTCTCGAGAAGATAGCGACAAGCTGCGCATGTGCATTGACTTCACCAATGTGAACAACGCCTGCCTGAAGGATTCATATCCTACACCTCCGATCGATAGGTTGGTGGATTCTACGGCAGGGCACGCCCGACTAAGTTTTCTTGATGCTTACAGTGGGTATCATCAGATCCGGATGAATCCGGCTGATGAGGAAAAAACTTCCTTCATAAGTGACTCCGGCACACATTGCTATATCAGGATGCCGTTTGGCCTCAAAAATGCGGGAGCCACTTACCAGAGGCTGATGGACAAAATCTTCTCCGGTCAGATCGGAAGGATCCTCGAAGTATACGTCGATGACATCATCATTAAAAGCAAAGAGGAGAATGATCTTATTCGGAATATCGAAGAAATCTTCGGTCAAATACGAAATTACGGGCTGCGCCTGAACCCGGACAAATGCGTGTTCGGGGTAACCGCGGGAAAGTTTCTAGGGTTCATGGTGTCCGAGCGTGGAATTGATGCAAATCCGGCCAAGATCAAAGCCTTGCTCGATTCTAGGACACCCGCTTCAATCAAAGATGTACAAAGGTTGCTCGGTAAAATCACGTCTCTTAGCCGTTTCATATCTCGGTACGGGGATAAGTGTCGCCCGTTCTTCAAGCTTCTAATCAAAGAGGGTGCGGAACCCGGACGTATAGGAGCAAAGGGAGACAAAAAGTCGAAAGCAGAAAACGCAGTTAACCGAGCACGATTCGAGTGGAACCTCGATTGCCAAAAGGCATGGGAAGAGATCAAGTCCTATCTCTTGGAAATGCCAACTCTACGTCATCCGACCGAAGACAGACCCCTGATCGTATATCTGGCAGTTGGAGAGAAGGCCGTGAGTTCGGTTCTTGTGTAGGAGGACGACCAGGGAAAACAGTGGCCAGTCTACTACGTCAGCAAATCTTTGCACGGAGCCGAACTCAACTACCCGGTGATCCAAAAGTTAGTCTACGCTTTGGTCCTCTCCGCTCGGAGATTAAAACCGTACTTCCTCGGTTTTTCTATTATAGTCCGAAGCAACGTCCCAGTCAAAGATATCCTAAAAAGGGTAGACCATTCGGGAAGACTATCCAAGTGGTGTATCGAACTCAGAGAATATGAGATACGATACGAACCGAGGAAATCAATCAAAGCTCAGGCTCTGGCAGATTTTATTGCCGAATTACCCCAGGACTCCGAAGACGACTTTACAGAGGTTGAGAGTAACCCCATATGGACTCTACACGTAGACGGAGCTTCGGGAGCAGAAAGACAAGGGGCAAGACTGGTGCTCGCAGGCCCCGAAGGTATGAAAGCAACCCGGTCCATCAAATTCACCTTCCCAGTGACAAATAATGCGGCAGAATACGAAGCTCTGATCGTCGGACTGGAACTAGCTCATAAGGCTGGAATTCGGTCTCTCCGGGCGTGCAGTGACTCGAACCTTCTTGTCCAACAAACAAACGGGGAATATGAGGTCAAGGAACCGAGCCTCAAAAAATATGCTGACATTGTCAAAAAATTAGCAACGCAGTTCGAGAAACTGTCTATCGAGAAGGTTCCTCGGGCTCTTAATTCCGAAGCAGATTTACTCTACAAGTCATCATCATACGACGAAGAAAGAGACAGTCCAAGCATCAGTTATCTCCGGATATTGAACATCACTTCGGGATGGAGAGCGCCGTATTGGAAATTCATCTCCGAAGGAGTGCTCCCGGAGGATCTGGTCACGGCAAAACAGGTGAAGAGAAAATCCGCCAAGTTCATCATAGTGGGAAGTCATCTCTACCGCAAAGGTTTTTCTTCACCTCTCCAGAAGTGCATTGGCGAAGAAGAAACGGAAGAAGTCCTGCGAGAAGTTCATGAGGGAACCTGCGGGTCCCACATCAAGTCAGACGTTCTCGCAGCAGTAATACTCCGGCAAGGCTATTTCTGGCCGAACCTTAAAGAAGACGCAAAAAGTTGGTCAACAAATGCAAAAAGTGCCAGGAACACGCCCGGATACAAAGGGTTCCCTCGGAGTACGTATCATCTTCGGACTATCCAATTCCCTTTGCCGTTTGGGGGGTAGACTTGATCGGCGCCCTACCAAAAGCCCTGGGAGGAGTGAAATACTGCATTGTTGTTGTAGATTATTTTACCAAGTTGATTGAAGCCGAACCACTGGCTTCAATCACAGCAAATAACATCCAGGAATTCATCTGGAAGAACGTAATATGTAGGTTCGGGTGCCCGAAGGTGCTCGTCGTAGACAACGGGACTCAATTTACGGACGGAGGTTTCCAAGATTTCGCCGAAGAGTTCGGCATCAAGCTTCATTTCGCTCTGGTCGCACACCCCCAAAGCAACGGACAAGTCGAAGTATCAAAACCGAACAGTAAAAGACGGTCTGAAGAAAAGACTTGGGAGTGCTAAGGGCAAATGGCCCGGGGAACTCCCACACGTATTATGGAGTTACCGGACAACTCCCCACAGATCAATAGGAGAAACCCATTTTTCCTTAGCATACGGAACTGAAGCCCTTATCCCGATTGAAGTTACAAACCCTTCACTTCGGGCTACAGTTTTCGAAGAAAGTACCAACGAGGAAGGACTAAGGGCAAATTTAGATTTTCTCGAAGGCAAAAGAGAAGAAGCTGAAATCAGGAGGAAGGCCTTCCAGCAAAGAACCGCAACCACAGCTAACTCAAAAGTCACGATCAAAGGTATTGTCACAGCCACCCCGCCCGGTTGCGGAGGCGGAACTGGCTGCGACGTCGAGAACCGGAACCTACGGCGAAAAGCGCGGCAACGGAGCATCGAGCCCAAATAACAAAACAATCAAGTAACAACTAGCAACCTATGAACTCATATAAGGCAAGCATACGTAACAAACCAACTTCCAGCACACATGCAGTTCATGGTATAACAAACCTCAATCTTCGCCCCAACACCGAAGTACCAAATCCAAAATATAATAACAACTCCAATGTAGGCAAGTCGGGGCTCCGCCCTCGACTCAGAAGACAAACAAAGTCAGAATATATCTCAGATTATACGTCTTATACAAATACATGATTTGAACTACATGCATGCAGCTACAACTACAGAGCCATTAAACCAAAACCTATATATATACCTATTGTGCGGAATCGAAAACTTTCTCACTCAGGAGATTTTCCGCACGTGGTACTGCTGCTGCTGCTGAAACCCAGAATAACAGAAAGCACCGCGGACCTCTAATCCGCCGGTAGCTTTTCAGAACAACCTGAAAGGTGTAAACAAATGAAAGGGTGAGTCCTCGAAAGGACCCGATGAGGCTAATGGTAAAACGCAGCTTGCTCAAGTGGCAACCCGAACTCGCAAAATAGAATATCACAAGTATATACACAAAATATTAATATATAACATAAAGTAAACCGGAATCACAATCATATGCGGTCCAACCGCCGAGCGACCCATGACGGCGGCCTCTTACAGAGGTCGAATATACATAATAGAATGTAATGCAGAATGAAAGTACGGTACCGGGCCGGGTCGCGATCCCCAAACTGCCGTAGGTCACGTATATACCGGCACCCCAAGTGTGGATATACACAGATGTCGGCACCCTCCAAAGGTCTGGACACCACGTATCAGATCCAAGGAGTACCGTGGCCTTTAAGACCATCCGGACCCGTCACAGAACAGAACCATATAATAATAATAAAGCATAAGTATAAACAGAAATATCATCACCTGATAGGCATATACGGAACAGAATAGGAACCCGGGCCTCTAAGGTCATCCGGGCCATGAAACAGAACAAACGTACATTTTACCAATTAAGCCCTTACCTCAGCGACACCGCTCCGTTGCACAATTCACGGGAAATCCCGGCTCCGGCCGAAAAGTCGCAATTTGCCTTTTACGGTCCCACTCTACTCCACCCACGCAGAAACAAGCTGAACAACTATAATTATGTCAGAACACCCAACAAACCTCAGAAACCAATTCCTGCACAAACCCGCACTTTCCCGCAAAATTCCACAGAAAGCTCGGTTTTACGAACCGAGCTAGAACCTTGTTATTCCAACACCCACAACCACATTCCAACCTTAAAACCCGCATTCCAGACATTTTCCCCGGTAAACCCGCATAAAACTAACTTTCTCATTTCTAACCCGAAAATGACATTTCAAACGCCATATCGCACCTACTTTCATCCACATTACCAATTTAGCATCCAATTCAATCAACACACAACATCCACATGGAAAAAGAATCACTTGAACAATTCAACCCTTAACCAATTTTTCCCACACTTCCAAATCAAACCATTCAAGCTTCCAATCAATCATACCAATCACCAATTACACTTTCTAACCAACATAACTAACCAATTGCACCAAAATCACAAAACCCCAACTTTGAATATTTCACCAATTTGGGGATTTCTCTCCCAACTTGTTTTCCACCAAATTGAAACCATAGATTGTCTTAGAATCATGCAAGGAACAACATATCTCAAGCATGATTCAAGAACACAAACATACACAATTTTAGAAATTTAAGCTTAATTTCGGCCTTTAGGGTTTCTTCAAACCAAGGAGTTTTTTCCAAAATCTAACCATAGATTCTTACTCCCCTCATGCCCAAGAACAACATACCTAAATTTGGAAGCAAGAGGATCACTAAAATTCATAGCCAAGAACAATCCTCATTTTAGAAAATCCCAATTTTTACCAACATTCTCTTATTTCCAAACTTGAAAGAGAAGAAGAAAGGAAGCTTACCAATCTTTGGAGCTTAAAGCCTTGAAGTTTCAGCCAAGATAATGAAGAACATGGAGCTTCATGAACAGTACCCATGGCTGCTCTTGTGTTCGGCAGAGAGAGAAGAGAAGGAAGAAGAAAAGAAAAGAAATGTAATTACCTCATTTTAATTACTAATATCCCTTATATATTATCCTTTCTTTTTCCTCTTAAATTATAAAGGGACAAGTGTCCCAGCCCAAAGGCTGCTGCCGACATTTGGCCCAGCTTGGTCCAAAATATTACTTACTTTTGGGTTAATTGCAACTTAACCCCCCAATTCTCCAAATCTTTGCAATTAAAGCCCAAATATAGGTAACGAACTCCAAATGAACCCAAAACTGACCAGAATCCTCAGAATATCATAACATTCATAAAAAAAATTTCAAATATTTATTTACCATTCCGTAGCGTCCTACCGAGCTCGCTGATCCCGAACAAATCCCGGCGTGGCCGCATAATAACATGAACCACAACCCGTCACGACAAAATTCCACAAAAATAACCATAAAATCCACCTTAAAATATAACATGACTTGCCCTGGGGCCGACGGAAAAATTCCATCCCGAGCCCCGGGATTCCGCCCAGAGCCCCGAAGTCGCCGGGACCGCACGTCACGCCCCGAAAAACATGCTCCGTAAAAACCTCCGGGTCGCTCCCACGATTCCAAATCCGCAAACGGTTTCTCAATCTGAGGTCCCGGGAGCGCTACCGAGCCCGCTGTACGTCCCGAGACAAGCCCCGGCCCCGGAAAAATATTTTCCGCGGAAATGTCCGGGGGACCCATACGACCTCAAATCCCGAAGGATCTCCAGAAATGATGCTCAGATAAGTCTCGGGAGCCAATTAACCGCCCAGAATCGTGACCCGCAGGCCAAAACCGGAGCCCCGGGTCACCCGGGTCACAACCCGCTCGGGGTGACCGTAACAAGGTTGGAGACCTAGTTCTACGGCAAACAAAGCTGGGTTCTCAAAGACCACAAGGTGGTTCCTTCGCCCCGAACTGGGAAGGTCCCTTCCGGGTAACTGCCGAAGAAAGAAAATGAGTTTACAAGTTATCAGATTCTGAAGGAAGAGAATTTTCTAACTCTTTTCATTCGGAAGCATTGCGAAAATACTTTGTGTAAATTCTAAGTTATATGCATGAACGGGAAGCAGTTCGGTCGAAAAACTTGAACAAAACACTTGGCAGTTTCATTCACAAAAATATTCATGTACATTCCCCGGAGTGAGTATCCTAAGGGATAATAAAAGAAAAACAGAAATGCTAAGGGAAAGAGAACTGGTCCGGGTGCACAGGCTCCGGGGCTTTCAGAAACTCATCCCCGTACTAGGAAGGATCCTCCTCACGTTCTTCGGCATAGTCCAACCCAGATAGATCAGCGTGAGGGTTCCTGTCCAGAACTTGTCTGCGGGCAAGGCAGAAACCAAGCTTGTTCTTGTCCCTAGCCATCTGGACTGCCTCCTGAACAGCGTTCTCCCAAGCTTCCTTCTCCTCCTGGACATTAGCCGCCCTTTGTTCGGACGCCTGAAGCTTCTCTCGGAGGTCTTTGAGATCTTGTTCGGTGTGACTCTTAAGATTCTTAAGGTCAACAGTCAGATCACTTGCCCTCTTCCGGAGAGCTTTATTCTCCCTCCGAAGTTCTTCCTCTGAATCCCTCTGAGCAGCTACAGTGCTCAGGAAAGAGGCCTCAACTACAGCGAGTTGGGACGCGGTGGAAGGATCAGGGAGGTCACTCTGGACGTCGTCCGGGAGAGCGAGGGCACTGGAGCTAGTGGTCCGGGACGTCCGCAGAAGCTGTTCATAGTGGGAAACTCTTTGAATGAGTTTCGCCACAACAGAAACAGCCTTCGTAGCCCGTTGTTCAGCACTACTCCGGGCTTCGTCCATCTTCAGGACAACTTGGGAGGCCCAACCAGTCAGGCAAGCAGTTTGTAGCATGTAAAAAAAATGTGTTAGTCTCAGGGTCGTAATGACTTAGAAAAAATGAGCACATTCCAAAGGGTTACCTGAGTGGCCATAACATGTGACCGGGCCAGAGTCACAGACAGGTCCGGGAACTGGTGCTCCAGGCAGTCCATGGTCCGGGCAGTGGAGATGCCTTTCCAGATCTCCAGGGCCGTTTCCTTGGCATCCTCTTCATCCATGAGGTTCTGGTCCTCATGGATGAGCCATTTTGGCTCCCTAGGGATCAGGTCAGCTCCATATCGGGCAAGTTCGGCATCCCTTTCCTGCCTTGCCTTCTCCTGAGCCTCCTTCCAGCCTGGACCTGTACAGCAGAAATGCGCCCGAGTAACTTCGTGAATTGGGTCATCTCCAAACATCCGGGATAGATTCCCGAAGATATTCCAGAAACATTCGTTTTTTAAACTTAACCGCTGATTACCTAAGTTGAAGTCCATAGGCAATACTCCCGGAACTCTCTCCTTCGCAACCGGAGTGGCCTTGTATTTTCCCCGAAGACGCCTCTTCTTTTCTGGGGAAGGACCAGCTCGATCGTAAGCCTCGAATAGCTCCTCAAAAGTTGTTTCCGTATCCTCCAGGTGGACCGGAGAAGGAACCTCGGAGTGCTCAGGGATGGAGACCTCCGGGACTTTAGCGGCGTCCCTCTTTCTCTTCTTCGGCTCGGCAGCCGAAGGTTGCGAAGGACCCGCCTTGGAAGACTCTTTGGGTTTGGGCTTCAGACCGCCCTTGAAAATTGACTGAAGATCGATCTTCGGGGCCATTTCTGCAAAGAAAGGGAGTTAGCAATGAACAAATATGCGAAGGAAACACAAGGAAAAAGTATAAACCTTCTACAAAAACACTGTGCGGGATCTCGCCCCGAAGACGCCGGATCAGAGCCAAGTCTTGAGGGGAGGGGGAACTTTCCCGGATCCTAAGTTCCTTGAGGTTACCCTGAACTATCCCCAAATGGGATAGAACCCCTTGGGTAATGAGAACCCAGTTGATCGGAACAGGGAATGGTTCGGGAACCTCACTCCCGAACCAATTCACCATATGCCCCAGCTTGCTACAAAAAGCCTCGTAGTTCTCCCGAGCGCCCTCCAACTCCAACAAACGGGAGGGGTCCTTCAAATCCACAATTTCCCCTACCTTCTGGACGGTCTGAAGGCCCCACGACGCTTCGGGAGTCAAAAAGAAAAACTCTCCATGCCACCCCTTTCTGCTCGAAGGCAAGCCCCAGATAAAATTGAACTTAACGTTCTTTGCAGGGTTCCTAGCCCCGAAGTAGTAAAAGCAGTTCCCCGGGTTTGGGATAATTTTGTAAAACTGCAAAAAGGTGGATGTTTTGGGTTCTATCCCGAACACAGCACACAACACGAGAAATGCGTTTAGGTGGCAGAAGGTGTTCGGGCTTAACTGATTAACGGCTAAACCATGTGATTCGGCCAGCTCCTGAACAAAAGGGTGCGGAGGAAATCTAAGCCCGCACTCCAGTTGACACCTAAAGATGGCAAGACTACCAACACCCGGTTCATAAACGTGGCACTCCGGTGTCGGAACCCTAACAACTATGTTTCTGGGAAGAAAGAAATCGCGTCGCCAGCGCTTTACTAGTTCAGGAGTGGCTTTACTACGAAAACGGTCAACCTCGGACCACCATCCTTCGGGAACAGGTTCGCTAGTCTCTAGAAGACTCCCCGAAGGACGAACCTAAGGGTCCACATTATATAGAAACCAACCTAAGGGTTGTTTTCCAATTCCCCGTCACAAACAATGTGGCTGAATACGAGGCTCTTTTATCCGTGTTGAAAATGGCACTCAAAGCTGACCTACGACGCCTAACAGTCTGTAGTGACTCTCAGCTCGTAGTCGGCCAGGTCACGAGCGCAACCGATTGCAAAGACCCTACACTAGAAAAGTACCTTGATCTCGTTGAAAACCTTCAAAGGGAATTCGAACTGTTCAACATCAACAAGATCCCAATGGATCAGAACACCACGGCTGACAAATTATCCAAAGGGTGGATTGAATCAGCCCTTGAAACATTGGCAAATCCCTGAATAAATAACATAAATGTCATTGAGGAAACCACATGAGGTGATTGGAGATAGCCAATCCTTCAGTACCTCGAAATGGGAAAGATCAAGCGAATTCCAGCATATCAAAAGAGGATCTACACAAAGGCCTCGAGACACGTCATCATCGATGGCACACTATGGTGTAAAGGATACTCAACCTCGCTCCAAAAATGACTCAATCTCGAGGACGTATAACGGGTATTATATGAAGTGCACTCTGGGGTCTGTGGAGCCCACATTGGCTCTAACGTCCTAGCCCACAAATGTCTCCAGCTGGGCTACTATTGGTCAACTGTAAAGAAGGATGGACACAACCTCGTTCGCAAATGTCACAAATGTTAACTCAACTCACGTGTCCAGCGTCTGCCCTCGAACGAGGTAGTCACCGTAACATATCCGATCCCATTTCCATGTGGGGCCTCAACCTTATTAGACCTATGCCTAGTGCCCCTGGGCAATTGAAATTCTGCATCGTTTTAGTCAACTACTTCACCATGTGGATAGAAGTGAAGCACCTCAAAACCACTAGCTCCGCCAAAATCATCATTTTTTTGTGGCACAACCTAGTGTCATGATATGGGACTCCAATGGCCATAATCATGCAAAATTGTACACAATTTACAAGCACCCAAGTTAAGGACTAGACGTAGAAAATGAACATTTAAATGATATATGTCCCCGTGGCTCACCCACAATCAAATGGCCAAGTCGAGGTGACCAACAGACAATCAAAGATGTCCTCAAAAAGAGACTCGATGACGCCAAAGGAAAATGGGTGGAAGATCTACATAGTGTCCTTTGGGACTACAGAACAACTACACGAGGTCCCACTAGGGAAACACCATTTTCCCTTGTCTATGGCATGGATGCCTTACTCCCCGTCGAGGTCGATATCCCAATAGTCAGGACGCTTTACTATAATGCCCTACACAACAAAAGTGGCCTTCGAGCGTGCCTAGACCTAATCAAGGAGCTACAAGAAGGTGCAAGGCTTAAATTTATGGCCCTCCGGCAACGTGCCAACCTCGACCACAATGCAAAGGTTCAAGCCAAAAAATCCATGTTGGCTGAATGGCCCTACTCAAGGCAGAATTATCGGGGCAAAACCCGGGACACGCTTCAATTGGGCAGGGCCATACGTCGTACGTAGTAAAGAAAGACAAGGTGTCTACAAGCTCAAAGACCACCAAGGAAGGTTGCCCAATAATTGTTATTACATAGATGACCTGCGACCATATTATGTATGAGTTGTATGATACAAGCAGATGAATAAAGTCAATTATTTATATTTTTGCCAACTATTATGGCACCTTACTTTGGATTTCCCTTATTGACCTCCTCGTTGGGAAAACTTCTAATCTACTAACTCCAACTTTACGTGCAAATAAAAACAAATGGCTGTAAAAATAACTTCATTCATATCAAAAGGTCATTACAAAAATATAACGGGCACCCATAACCTATTTTAGGCCTCCCTCTTCAACTCCCTCGCTGGGATCTTCAACTATTTTGCCCTCATCGACTCCCTCGCTAGGAACTTCAACTGGCACGCTCCCTTCAACTCGAGGAAGGGGTAAGATGTCATATGGAAAGTCTAGGCCTAATCTCTGCCCAGACATTGCTCATCTTAAAAGTGTGTCGTTATCGGGCTCCTCCACTTTCAAGGCATTGATTGCCATCAACTCCAAAGGCATACCCAGTGCCTCGATCTGGTGACAAAACCTCAGGAAGCCCTCAGCAAAGCGAATGCCCTCCCTGGCCTGGCTTCAACAACAGAATCCGTCAAGATGGAGAGGGCAATCTAGACTTTAACCACCCTCCTCTCAGCAATGGGTTTTACAAAGACAGGAGGTCGGTGCTCTTGCCCTCATAAATACCAATGCTTAAATTGGCCTCGAACTCAGCAAAGGCCACCAAATCAAAGGCACTCGAACCGGCCGTCTCACCAAGCCTAAACCCAACCATGGTTACCCACATAGATTTAAATCTCTTCCTATAAATACCCCCTCCATTCTCAAAACTTTCATCCTCCTTCTATCTCTCTCATTTCCCTTCTACCTCCACTAACTTCCCTACAACCTTCCTTCTTCTTCTTTCATTGGGTTTTAGTTTGGTTAAGCCCATTGTAGTTGGGTTGGTTTCAAGTAACGGTAATTAAGTCTTTTAATGGTCAATTAAGGTTATCTTCTTCACTTCCTCTCCAATTTCCAACAGGAAAAAAGTTTCGACTCTCTTCGACGTACATATCAGCTCCTATCCATCCCTAGCCAAAACCTCCACAAATTCAAAGGGTAAAAGTTGTATCATGAGTAATTTAGCAACCTAAAGTTTAATCTTGCTTTAGATTGAGGTAAAAAGCTCTATTACTACAAGTTTCAATTTCGTGTCATTTTTCTATGTTTATGGGTGATTTGGAGGCCATTTTTTAGCAATTTTAATGTTTAATAAGCCTATCTAAGCTACTAAGACCCTAAGGGAGACTAACTGAGCTTTATGGAGCTTATAGCTTCAATTCTGATTTTGGGAACGAAAAAGTTACTCATCTAAATTTCTATGCCAAAATCATGATCCTAAGTGTTAATTTAATGCCTTTATGATTGATTTAGGCATATAAGTTCAACTAAACACACACAAGCTAAGGCAATGTGGTACATAGGTATAACGTGGTGAAAGTTGTTGTTTGGAGCTAAAGTTAAGAAGTTTAAGCTAATATATTCTCTAAATTCTATGAGTTATTAATGTGTTTCGGGGTAACGAAACAGGAAAAAGCTACGGGTTGCAAAGGATGTTGGAATTTCTTGGCGCACCAAGAACATTTGTGGTGATGTTTGAGCTTATGGAGCTAAGTTCAAGTTTCTAAAAATTGTGTGGTTGCTGGCAGTTGCACTAGCAAGCACTGTAACTCTCTGGAAATCATGCAATTACTGGCAACTACATTGTTTCGCCAAAGTGGTGTAATTTAGCTAGAAGTAGCTATACTTAGCTCAATCAACTTATGGTAGCACATATCAGCTAAAAGTAGCTAAATGAATCTTAAAGATAGCTAATTAGAACTATAGGTAGTTGTGGTTAGCTCCCACCAGCTCAAGTTAGTTAAAAGTAACTAACTCTAGCTTATATGAGCTAGTTCTGAAGGAGTGGTAACTATTAGCTCAAAGTGAGCTCAATTATGTGTCATGAAAATTATTTGGAGTTACTTTATATAAATCTAATCTCATTTAGGTGAGATAACCACTTTTGACACCTTTTAGAAAAATAGGGGTATTGTTGTAAAAAGGGTGCATTTATGGTACAAGGTGTATGCACCTTGCACCATGGGATAATTCCTATGGAGGTTAATTGATATGGCCAGCCATTATGAGGGGTTATTTGGTGAAAATAACCCAGCACTTCCTTTTAGGAGGTAGTGGGGGTGGTTATCCAAGTAGTGGGCATGAGAAGTTACAATGCACCTAGACTACATGAGGAGAAGGTGCGAGCACCCTAGGCCGAATTGTAGATGATAATTTCAGCCTAGGGATGGTTATTAAACCTCTCTCAACTGCCCTCCCCATCTATAAATATAGGGGAGAGGTTTGGCCATGACTAGCACCTTAAGTCCCATCACTTGGTTCACAAACTCCTACTACTCCTCTCTCTCTCTCTCTTATGCAGAAACTTAGAGCCTTTCTTTGGACCATTTTGAGTGGATCTAAGTGTGATTATTCTACACATTCCACCCCTTGGCGTCCCATCAATTCAGCCCTTCCATTGGAGTCCATTTGGAGCACATCCGCCCCTTTGAAGATCAAGGAGAGGAGCTTACGTATAAAGGAACAAGGAATAATTTCCTTAAGTTGTTTTTCCTTGGTGTAATGTAATATTCTCTCCCTTTAGTACCATGTTTAGGACTCTCCTTCATCTTCGTTTCTTGGTGTGATTCAATGGTGATATAGCATGATTTTGGTGAAAAACAGATCATGCAATCTTGAACAAAACCGAATTGATTAAAGGTTAACTTGTGGCATTACTCATGTATGAGATAATATCTACATGTAAGCATGTAAATGAGGCCTATATAATCAACAAAGGAAACACATTCAAATTGCACCCAAATTTTATGTTTTGGTACACATCCTTCTAGTACTTCAAAATTTAATATCCAGGTGTTTAAATCTTAAGTTTAGGTTAGGAAAGAGATTCTTTGTTAAGGACCATAACTCAAAAGGCAAGTGAACCAAGTCAGACTAAAAGTTTAGGAAGTTTAATCATGTAGTATATCATAGATGACTTAGCAGCTCCGAGGAGCTGAAGACCAACCAAATGTATTTATATCTTCTGTACAAAGTAATTAAGTTAAGGGTGAAGCACATCTTACTAAGGTAAGATGAAGTATAAGAAAGCAAGTAATTGATAACTAGAAGGTTGTTAAGGCAAGGATAATTATCCTTGAAGTAAAGTACGATGAGGCATGGTCTTGAGAACAAGACCCGAACAACGGCCACTATTCAAGGCCTCAGTGCATTAGCGAGTTTAGTACACAGGAGCACTTAATGAATATAAATGCTTGAAGAATGTCCCACAAGATCACATGTTTCATATGCATCCAATATTTGTGCATTTCATTCATCATTATTATTGTGCATTTGTTATCACAATTTTAGCAGTTGGAAACTCCTTACTGAGTATTTATGAATACTCATACCCTTAAGTTAACTTTGTGCAGATAAGGAGGGTGAGGAGCCTATCAACCACTAAGGGTTGGTAAGCTAAGTTATCTCGGAGTGGCGCAAAAAAGACCAATCTGGCTCCAATCGTGAGGTTTGAAACTAAGACAAGTTTTGATATACATATTGGTCTAGTACTTTTATGTTACTAGATGCCTATAGTACAAACACTGCCAGTTGTAAATATGCTAAGCCTTGTGAAGTGGCAAGAAGCTACAAACGGTTGCTTTTTGGACATGCCTTGGAATACTGTAAGCATGTAATTGCAATGCTTGAAGTAAATAAATTAATAAATGTTATATTTTAGCTAAGGTTGTATTTAGTATGTTTTATAAACCAGAATCCACAAAAATCATCCACAATCCACAAAAAACATCCACATTCCTAAATAACTAAAAAATTCTCAGATCTAACTCTAAATCAACAAAAAACTGAAGAGATAATATTACTTATCTTGGGTTTGTAGAGAGGAGCGGTGGTTGACAGCGAATGAGGCGACGGTGGACGATAGAAATGGCAAGGAAATGTACGTTTTAAAAAAACCTGTTAGAACCAACACATTTAGCGATTGAAATGGAAAAAAAAATCAAGCTTACCTAAACGCACCGGTGTTGATGGACTGTTTTGCAAGGCAAAATGGCTTAGAAATCGGCGGATTCGACACTGGAGAGTGGCGGCGAGAAAGTGGGGTCGAGAGGAACGAGAAGAGAGTTGTGCGGGAGAGAGGGATGGTTTGCGAGCTAGAGAAAGATGGAAGCTTCTCAAGGAAGCTGGCTGGTAGGTCCTTGTCCGATACCATTGGCGCTACCAACCAAAAAAAAAATCAAAATTCAATTTTTCGTTTCACCTTTTTGATGGTAGCATTACAAACATGGCAACCACGCCGCCGTTACCTGTGGAGCTACCGTGAAATTCTTGGAAGCATTCTTTGAAGTAGCTGCTTAGGTGCTACTCTAGGACCTACAATTATAAAAAGATTTTAATTTTTGAAAATTTGAGAGAAAATTTTTGAGAGAAAAGTTCAAGTGAAAATATTTTTAAAAATTTGAGAAATATTGTATGTTGAAGAATACATGAGCCTAATTTATGATACACAAAGCTAAACCAGAGAGAAAGTAATTTGTCATTTTTGTAAGAAAAAATCGACGACTTTCAAAAAATAATTAAGAAAACTAACCCTTGTTAGCTTATCTAAGTATCTAACTCTAGCATAGTGCTTGGTTTAATTTCTTCTCTCATTTGATCTTGGCCGGATGGCTAGGCAAGCTGCCCAGCTGTCAGTGCCTTGCTTCACCAACTCTAATCATTTGGAAATTATAATTACCCACTAATAATTGACCCAAATTGCGTGATATTAGGGTTTATTATTGCCCCTCAAACAAGCCAAACGTGACATATTCATTTCTTTAGTTGGTCAAACTCACACATGAAGGAAGGAACGAACGTCTGTGTAAGATAGATATCAAGCTTTAGTTAACTATGGTAATTGACATGATTGACTTAAAATTTTAAGTATGAATTGGTTAATTAGTTGCATAAGAAGTTAAAAACAAAAAGAAACGGATAATAATTCCCGAAGTCCTTTCATTATAATGTTTTGTGTTCTACCGAGCCAAATTTTAGAAATTTTCTAATTTATTTTTTCTCTCAATTTATTTTCTACTTGTTTTTTTTTATATATTTCAAATCCATCCTTTTTAAAATTTTAGAATTATCACCCAAACATCTTCCTAAGAGAATACATTTTGATCCGAATCTTTCTTTTTCTTTTGACAACGGATTATCTTAATCATACGGGAGAGAAGTCATATACCGTGATACATGCAACAACCCCTTTCCTTAGTAGGATACATACATACATATAAAAACAAAAAAGAGTTTGGTGTTTGAATATTCGTCTCAAATTAATAATTACTAAAAAAACAGTGAAATAAAAATTCAAAAATATATAGTATATTTTATTCGCTAAAAATTAAGATTTCAAATTATGATATGTGCATAAATTATTTAACTTTATAGTACATTTTAACAACAAATGATCATAAATTAAATACTTGAAAAAAACAGGAAAATAAATCATTTAATTTCTCAAGAATTAAGGAAGATAGTATATATAATAGAGCATAAATATTGTGTGGTTACAGGCTTGCAAAGGAATCCTGCCACAAGGAATCGTTAGGGTAAAGTAATGGGTTTGCTTCAAAGCCAACCGAATCTCACTCGTTCCCTCGCTTCCACTTCTTCTACATATTTAAATACAAAGCTTTCACATTCCCACCATCTCTCTTAATTAGCTACTCTAATTACAAGATTATACTTCATCCATATATACATACACACGCTTCAATCTGATCTCTCTCATCCTTTTCCGGTCTTTGAATCTGTTTTTTGTGGGAATTATACATGAAACAGCGGGAGATAATGCAGATAATCAGAGGGAAGAGGACGAAGAGGACACGGCCACCGCCGTCGAGCTCGGAGAGCACCGTTGTGACGATGGCTTCTCCTCCATCGACGACGACGACCTCGTCCACGGAGGAGGAGGATATGGCCAACTGCTTGATGTTGTTGGCACAAGGAAGCGGGATCAACAGTAATAATGGCGGCGACGTTTATCGTTGCAAGACTTGCGACAAATCTTTCTCTTCTTTCCAAGCGCTGGGCGGCCACCGGACGAGCCACAAGAAAGCCAAGCCGGCCGACAGCGACAAGGGAACGGTGTCGTTTCCCACGGCGGTTGATGATGATGATGATGATCATGACGGCACGGCTCTGTCGCTGCGAATATCGCCGACGATTATGATGAGTTCCGGCGGCCGGAAACTGTCAACCAATAAAGTTCACGAGTGCTCGATTTGTGGGGCTGAGTTCGCTTCCGGGCAGGCTTTGGGAGGCCACATGCGGCGGCATAGAGTGGCGGCGCCGCAGTTTCCGGGCGTCGGCGGTTCTAGGGTTCAGATGGCGGCGGCGGAGAAGGGGAAGACGTCAAGCGTGCTGGGGTTGGACTTAAACTTGCCGGCGCCGGAAGAACCGAATTTGGTGTTTGGTTCGGGCAAAGAGAAACAGCTGCTCGTATTTTCGCCTTCTTTAGTGGGTTGCCGCAACTAGCTTGAAACAGTACTAGCCAAATTAACATTCTTCTAATTTGGGGGAATTAATAGTCTCTAATGCTAACTCAAAGCATTTGTATATATTACACCCCGAATTGATCGATTACATTATTCAATTTATATATATAGATATAACACATTCTTTGGATTCTTGAAGTGAATTACTATTTCAATTACCATGGCAATGCCCTATAGCTTATTTTTTCTCTCTTCTATTTGGTACGATTCTCTACTTAGTGTGTGTCTTTCGGTTATTGGGAGATAACGTAAAACCTTCTTTGGTTTCAGTTTCTTCTGCCCACACCGATCAATACCCCCTTTAAAAGTATATCTATCCGAACCGCACACTACACACTTCAACAAATTGATGAATCCACCATCGAATAACATACAATTATTCTCGCAACTATGAATTTTCAAGTATGGTAACCCTAAGTCCCTGATCATTTTCTTCGCTTCAGCTGTGCTCGTGGGCAGTGAGTTTTCTCGTAATATTTCATTGATATAATTAATCATTTTTGAGAAAACGGCATCGATATATTATGCCGACTTTTCAAGCTCAAAACTTGGTCAAAACCGATAGCTTCTTGTGTTCCGTGCGAGCCCCATCATAAAGAGGTTGCGATGCCGCCGCAACAACGCAAAAACTTTTGTGCCTCCCGATTTGGAATTTCGCCTTCATCAACTTGCATGTCTTCTTGAGTCTCCCAAAATTATTGTAACAATATTCGTTTTCATCATCATGATCATTAACATCTGTCAACATTATTAGGACGAATTCCCAAACCTTCATGAACCATTTGACGGACATTCCAACCTTCATAGTCAGCAGATATCGAGTCCCTTTGCGTACTTCCACGTGAATTACTAGACGACGATCCCTCCACGAATCGATCATGACCTCCAACAATAGTCGGATCGATCAATATTACCTCACCATGACAATCTCATACATAATAATCTGGTTTAAATCCATACTCGCATAAATGATTTCCAATAGTCACCTTTTCATTATAGAATCTATTTCTACACTTTTTACACGGACATTTCACTGTCGACATTCCATTCGATTAAGCAATTGAGAAAGCAAAGTTTAGAAAATATTCGACTCCCTCAAAGAATCTTTATATCAATATTACTTTATAACAAAACTTAAAAGGTAAAAAACTTACTTAAATATATGATCTATACATGCAAAGTGTATAACTTATTTCCTCCTAATTATAAAGGGTGCATGGGTCCTATCCTATTCATAAAAGTACAATCGGTAAAGAAGTTTTATGATTGTACATGTATAACTCATACAACTTACATAAATTTCGGCAGCATTTCATCTCAGTTCCTCATTATACCATTGTTTTGGTTTTAACTCCCAAATCAGGTATAACAAGGAACAAGACGTAAAATGCAAATAAAATTATGCAATCGTATCGTTTATACATATACATTCATAAAACTTCAATATACCAGCTTGCACTTTTAAAAACTGTCCAACCTGGACAATCCATGAATATTAAATTAAATATTATATTTTACAATATTATTTCCAATACTGAAAATAATATTATGCATATAATATTCTACATAATATTCACAGACAGGAACTATGGCTGAAATCTAAAATATCATATTCCACTAATTTTAACAACATAAACTAAGAATAACAAAATCTATATAATTAAATAAGAGAAAATAAAGGGAGTATATAAATTCATACCTAAATAAGCCAACAAAATCTGCTTCGTTGCTTGAACACAAATGGAGCAAGATTTGTAACTCACAAATGAAAATGGGCAGGGAGGAGAGCAAGATCTGCAAAAAAATGGAGCAAAATGGAAGCTCTTCGTTTCTGTAAATCTGATGCGGAGAGGGAGGAAGAAGATGGGTTGGTCAATTTAAAGGCCCATGAACCGCTTGTTTACGCTACATTGGCGCTACTACCTCACAAATATCGGAGTCGCCAGCTGTGACTTGATTGAACCGCTTCTATGCCCTACAAAAGCGCATCTTAGCCGCTCCCTGAAGCGCAACTTTGCGCTGGACGGCTTCTTCAATGCTTGAAGCGCATAGTGGCGCTTTCAGACGCGCTTCATAGCCGCTCAATGAAGCGCCACGTAGCAACAGGGCTGGTGGCTTAGTGGTAGCGCTATTATGCGCTTCTTATGGCGCTACGAAAGTCCCCCCACGTACGTAGTGGTGGTACCAACTGCGGCGAGGGCCGCAGTGAACGCCGCAGTTAAAATGTCCGCAATTTTGGACTCATTGCGGCTTCGGCCGTGGTACATACTGCGGCTTCACTACGGTACATACCGCAGTACACCTGACAGCAGCTGTCAGCCGTTTTGGCTGCGCCGCCAATTATTACTGCGGCCTCACTGCGTCGTTTGCCGCAGTAATAAGAATTTTTTGTGAAAAAAATAAATTCTTATAAATATTTAGTAACTATTATTTAAATCAGTAAATGAAAATATAATAATAATGTTAATTAAGAAAGTAATTATTAATTGAAATAAATATAAATTGAATGTATATTGAATATAATTAACCACAAAATATTTACAGTAATTCTAATTCTAAACGTTCGGAGGATGCTGTTGTAGAAAATCGTCGAAATCCGAATCATCCATTCTGAGGAAGTTGTTAAAAAAGTTGATCGGGCCGGTCTGCTGGTCCGATGTCCGCGGCGGCTCCGGCTGATAATCATCTCGACCGGAGTGGAGGGTGAGGTCGGGATTCGGAGAAGGCGGCCTCGGAGGATGCTCGTGACGTGGCGAGGGGGAAGGCCGGGATGGTCCGGCGACATAAGTCTCTGGCACGTCGAACGCGTCATCTCGTACGCCCGGGCTTCCACCTGGGCTGCCACCTGGGCTGCCACCCGGGCTTCCACCTGGGCTGCCACCAGGGCTTCAACGTCTGTCTACGCACGAGCAGCGTGGTCCTCGAGAGTGGCGACCCTGCATCTCAGGTCGCTGATCTCATCCATATCCCTCCGATGCTGCTCCTCCAGGTCGATCTCGCGCTGAAATCAAAATTACGTTTTGAAAATGTTATACTTATAATGAAATGATGAATTGTCAATGTACAATTTTATTACCTGCGACGGCCGAGGTTGCTCGAACAGCTGGCCGAGAAAGGCTGGGGCGGGACACCGACCCATCGCCCTCGCGTGGCGGGCCCAAGACATCCATGTAGATGTCCTCATCAATATCGGGGAACGGTCCGTCCTCCCCATACTTCTCGATCAAGCGCTTCTTGTACTCCTCCTAGTTAAGATTAAGAAATTTGTGTTAATGAATAATAAATTGAATACTTTAAACATATAAAATGATTAAAAAACAACCAAAACTTACCAAGGCCGCATTTTCCTTGCCCAGCCAGTCCTCCCCGAACTGGTCCACCCGCAGCCGTTGTCCCGCCTTCTTGCACTGCCAATTAAAATATGTTAGGTATTCAGAAGTTTCTTTATACATACGTAATTATGAATAAATATTTTAAAAACTTACCATCTCCTCATAAATTGTCGCCTTTGACTTGTTGCCATGCGACTTGAATTGTGGTCGTTTGTCGCTCTTGGCATTTCTCTTGTTCCGCGGAGTTGACCTTGAACTCTGCTACTGCAAGAATACTCAAGTAGCAGCTTCCACTTCGCAGGTTCTATCCTCGGCGGAGGCTTGTCCAGCCACTCCATGTAGTTGGGAGCCTCGCGATCGAGGGGACATCTCTTCTGGGCCCAATCCCGGATATTGTCCTGGGTGTTGCGGTAGAACTCCACGAACCGGGAATGGAGCTTCTCCAGGAAGTTGTTATCCGTCCATGAGTACTGCTCCTGTTCCAGAAAACATCAAAACGTTGAAAGTTATAGAATTAGTTTAAAAAAAGTATATAGAAATATATAGTGCAATAACTAGTATTTGTATTACCGAGAATTTGTTGGCGTAGTCGGCCTGCTCATCCGTTGGGAGGTTGGAGTACGTAGGCGGGAAGCCCTTGAACTTGTTGGCGACGATCGCCCCGATCGCCTTGGGCACGCCCGACGTCTGCTGTTTTAGACTGCATAAGAGTTGAATTCACTAATTTCACTAATTCATTAAATTCAACTAATCCACAAAATTCACTAATTCACTAATTTAACTAATCCACTAATTTCACTAATTTCAACTAATATCAATAATTCATTAATTTCACAAAATTCACAAATAATTCCACAAAATTCACAAAATTCCAACTACTCTCAAATAATCTCAACTAATCCAACAATCTCAACAAATAATTAAACAAAATTCACAAAATCATCAACTAATCTCAAATAATTCCACAAAATTCATAAATCCACAAAACTCACAAACTAACCTATTCCACAAAACTTCAACTAATCTCAACTAATTCCAACTGATTTAAACTAATTTCCACTAAAAAATTCAAAAACACAAATCAATGAAACAAACTCAAAAACTAACCGTGAAATTCGAAAATAAAACTCACCTGGGGCAAGGGGAGGCTGCGGCGGCTGCGGCGGTGACGAGCTGGTGCGGTTCCGATGGCTTCGACGGCGAGGACGGCGATGAGGGACGGTGGTTTTTGTGAGGAGAGGGAGATGAACCGAGAGGGAAATGCGATGAAGAAGACGATTCAGATTTTTAATCTGAATCACTGCGGCCTTACTGCGGCAACTGCCGTAGTGACATAAATGGGCTGGGCCTCACTGCGGACTCACCGCGCACGAGGCCGCAGTAAGGCCCAACCCACTTGTCTCACTGCGGTTGGGCCGTAGTGAGGCCGCAGTGAAGCCCACAAACAGCCAATTTCGAACTTTTCGTTTCCCCCCATATTTATTATGCATTTGGATATTGTGGGGCCCACGCAAATTCGGCAAAAACTTACAATTTAGCCCAAACATCTTTGGAACTTACAATTTAACCCAAATTTTTTATGTATTTGGATATTGTTTAGAATTACGAATTTAGTACAAATATCCTCCGAGAGTACAAATTCAAATAAGAGATATTCTACTACAAATCCACAGGAACGTCATCGTCATCGTCATACGCCTGGTAATTTTCCACATCGTTATCCACTTCAACTATATCGGTATGGGCACGGTGATCTAGTAATGACATACTTTCATCAGGGGCCGGTCGTATGGTTTCACCAAGTGTTGTCGATTCTTGTAAAGGATGTTCCGTACCAATCTCGTCTGGGTCTGCATCGATTACAGTGGCACTTGCATTATCAACACTTTCGTCCCTAAATCGGCGGGGTTTCGTTTTGAAAACTGTCCACCAGTTTTTCAGGTCACGACGCTTTGAAGGATATTCGACGTATACCACTTGTTGGGCCTGGCTTACAAGAATGAATGGATCATCAGGATATAGTCGGGATGTGTAGTCGACATCGATGATCCCTGAAATTTTATCGGTGCGGATGCCTTTAGTGGTCGAAAACCACGTACTTTGAAGACCGTAAGACTATTGTTCCTGCATCAAGAACAAGAATTTCGTCAATCCACCATAGAAATCCAAATAGTCCTCGCGCATTTGTGTCCCCTGCAACGCAGACGCCCCAATTAGCTGTCCTTTTATTTTCACCATGTTATTTTGTGTGAAACATGTACCCATTAACATATACGCCTAGAAACGATTTAGCCCTCATTCTAGGACCGCATGCCAGGTCATATAGTGCTTGTGGGAGTGCTTCCTGATTTGCGTCGGCTTATACAGAATTGCCAATCAACATATAAATTTCGTTCCGATTAAGATCGCAACAAATAAATGAGTAAATAAATAAACACAAACTAATCACATTCTTGAACCAACGTGCAAACTCTGCCAGCCGTAAGTTGTCCACAACATCATCGTTCATTTCTGGGAACCGGTTGCGGGACAGCTCGTTAAATCGATTCACGAATTGCTCCACCTCCCGACAATTCTGAAGAATGTATGTTTGGACATGATTTACTTTTTCAGCAGACAAATCTCGAGCCCGAGCCTTCCCAAACGTTCTTGTAGGATGACTGAAAATCGGTAGTCCCGGATCGTTAACAACTGTCGGAAAACTAATTTCGTTCCGTATGTGAGGGTTCACCCGTGTTCCTTGATTATCTTCCATGTAATGCTCACAAAAAAAGCTATCTCCTGTATCAGGAACTTTTCAATGATCGAGCCCTCCATAAACTGTTTGTTCGCACATTTTGCTTTCAACTTCTTCATATTCCTTTCGAAAGGAAACATCCACCAATAGCCGACAGGTCCGCAAGTTCGAAGGTGCCAAGATAGATGCATAGTAAGATGTTCCATGGAGTCAAAGAATGATGGCGGGAAGATCTTTTCCAACTTGCACAATGTTACGACGATCACTTCATCAAGCTTCTCCACATCGTCCAACTGAATATCCTTAGAACACAGTAGTCTAAAGAATTTGCAAAATTCTGCAATTGCCATCCAAATGCCGTCAGGCATGAAACCACGTAATGTAACGAGCAGTAGCTTCTGCATGAACGCATGACAATCATGGGTTTTCATACTGTAAAAAGTATTGTTTGCCGTATTGACACATCTGCCAATGTTAGAGGCATACCCATCGGGAAGTTTAACGATATGCTTCAACCAATTGCAAATCATCGCAATCTGATCATCGTTTAACGTGTATAACGCCTTCGGTTGAAATGGTTTCCCATTCCGGCCAATGCTCAAATGCAGTTCATCACGGATATTTAACTCCTGCAAATCGCGTCTCGACTGTGCATTATCCTTTGTTTTCCCTTTCACGTTCAAAACTGTGTAGAAGATGTTATTAAAACAGTTTTTCTCAATGTGCATTACATCCAGACAGTGGCGTACTTTCAAGTCTGCCCAATACGGCAACTCCCAGAAAATTGATTTCTTAACCCAATTGTGCTCATCGCCAAACTTGTCAGCCCTCATTTTATCCCACGGTGTTCGAATGCCGGAATACAATCCTATTAAGATCCCTTAAGATCTCATGACCTGACTTATACGCACACGGATGTCTACGGTCAGTTTGTCCCCACGATTCGGTATTGTTACGCAGAGCATGCCGACGTAGTAAAAATCTCCTATGACAGCCCCACCAACTGGTTTTCCGTCCATGCTTCAACTGAAAGCTATTAACATCACCCATGTAGTATGGGCATGCAAGTCTTCCATGCGTACTCCAGCCCGATAGCATTCCGTACGCCGGAAAATCACTTATCGTCCAAAGCAAACATGCTCGCATAACAAAGTTCTGATTACGGTGCGCGTCTCAAGTTTCCACTCCCGTATTCCATAAAACTTGTAGCTCCTCAATTAGTGGACGTAGAAACACGTCAATGTTACGGCCAGGAGATCGGGGACCTGGAATTAGCAGAGGCATGAAAGTGTACGGCTCCTTCATGCATAAATCAGGCGGCAGATTGTAAACAACGATGAATATCAGCCATATCAAATAGGATTGTCCTGTTTCGCATAACGGGTTAAAGCCATCAAGATTTAACCCCAATCGTACGCTTCGGTACTCCTGTGCAAAATCCGGATACATTTCGTCGACGTGTTTCCAAGCCTCACCTTGAGATGGATGTCCAACAGTGTCAGATACATTTCCACTTGCTCTAATATGATACGTCATGAACTCTGCGGTTTTAGACGACTGGTAAAGCCGTTGTAGCCGCTCAGTGATTGGTAAATATCGCAAAACCTTTTTCGGTTTCGGTTTCTTACCCGGGTCACACACATGATACCTATCCGCTCCACACACCCTACAATTCAATAACTTGTCAAGCTACCGTAGAACAACATACAATTATTCTCGAAAGCGTGAATTATTTTATACGGTAACCCCACTCCTTCAACATAGCTTTCGTACTAAACATGCTTATTGGCAACGAGTTTCCTCCGGTAATATTTCATTGATATATCCGATCATCTCAGAGAAAAAGGCATCTGATACGTTGTGTTGACTTTTCATACTCAACAACTTCGATACAACCGATAATTTGGTGTACTTATCACCACAACCTTCATATAAAGGTTTTGATGCATCACACATCAGTTGATACATCTGTTGCGCCCTTTCGTTTGGTACTTGGGGAGCTGAAACGTCCTCATCGTCATTACTCTGATCATTTTCAAAATTATTAGAGTGCTCATGAAACCCAAAAGCATCACGAACCATTTCTTCGTAAGCCGGCCGTTCTTGGCTACCATCAAGAATTATGTATTGCGGTACTTGTACTTGCGCGATTTAATGATGTCGACGCTACTTCACAAAGCGATAACCTCGATAAACACATGGATTGATCTCAGGTCGTTCACCATGGCAATCCCACACATGATAATTGGGTGTAAATCCGTCTAACAGTAAATGATTGCCAATTGTAATTCGATCATAATATTATCTATTTTTACAAATTGTACACGGGCATTTTACCAATTCTTCTCCATTCGATTTAGCAACAACAAAAGCGTAATCCAAGAATTCCTGAAGCCCGGTCCAAAATCTTTCACTTATATAGCGAGTCCCTTCCTCAAAGCGCTAATACATCCAATCACGTCCTTCGCCCATTTACGGTCTTTCCTATGATCATTCATTCATCAATAAAAACAATAAACATGCACAATTAATATTCACATATCATTTTCGCCTAATCCAGATCCAGGGTGCATGGGTCCTATCTTGTTCATAAAAGTACTATTAGTGAAGAAACTTTTATCGTTGCGTACGTAAAACTGTAATTACATAAATTTCGGCAGCATTTCGCCTTAGTTCCACACTATACCATTTCTCTGGAATATTACTCCTAGAACAGGTATAACGTGGAACAAGACGAAAATGCGACCGAAACTTATGTAATCCCAATCACTTTTACATACATAACCATAAAAGTTTAATACACCGATAGTAAACTTTTACAAACCGTCCAACTTGGACAATCCATGAAAACTCAGCATAATATATTATTTCACACCGTTATTCCAACGTTTTGAAATAAAGTGTAATAAAATATATTCTTACAAGTTTTCATAGACAGGAACTATGGCTCAGCTAATTTAATTAAATTACTTAAAAAGAAAATAAAATTACCAATACATAACTTAAATTGAATTAAAAACTCTATAAGCATAAATTAATAAATACAATATTTATTACCTCAATAATACACCTGAAATTGATAGTACCGCAACTTCTACCTGAACTTCAGAGAGTTGAGAGAATTGAGAGATTAGAGTTTTGATTTGTGTTGAAATGAATCGGAAGGGAATGGGGGGGTATTTATAGACTACCCTACTGCGGCCTAATCTGCAGTAACGGCCGCAGTAGGGTGGGTGGTAGGTAAGGCACGTGGACCATGACGCACGTACTGCGGCCTAACTGCGGTTCTGGCCGCAGTAGAACGAACTGCCACAACCGCGCAGTTCGTTCACTGCGGGAAGTAGCTCACTGCGGCCGTAACCGCAGTTACGGCCGCAGTGAAAACTGGCTTCCCCACGTAGTGGCGGCGGCGCTGCTGCTAGGGTAAAACACGGATGTGTTACACTTAATGAACATATTTAACTTGGAACAAACATTAGTTAATGGTAGTTAAAGATTTATATTGCTGCGTTACAATTTTCCCTTAGGAAACATTAACAAAATTTAAAACGGTTGAAGGTTAGAAAGAAGTGAAAAAAATAGTAAATATTATTGAAACTTGGTTTATATTAATAGAAAGAGTAACATCATACTTTTTTTTGTTCAAAAAATGTATCATGTTATATATTGTAAATAACTAAGAGAAATGTTTTTAACAAGAGATAAGTATTTTGTATGTCCCTAAAAATATGGTATAATGTTTTTCCAGCATTTAATCTATAATTTTTGTTCTTCAATATTTAGATATATGAAGTTTAATAATTTATATTAAAAATGATGAAATGAATATTTCTAGTTTCTAAATATATTTTTTGAATTTTTAACGAAATATTCTAATGAAAATTTGAGTCAAACAAAAATGCGAAAATGAGTAGTTACGCATGTTTTTAGGAACGGATTAAATAAACTATACTTTTCTTCCTTTCTTCCCCCTTTTATTTTTTTTCTCTATCTTGTAACGCTAAAAGCGGTGACTCATTCACAATTTAAAATTACAATCATCTTTGATGAGGAAAGGGACTTCCCAAAAAAGGGAGTCCCACCCGGGAAACTCAAACTCTCGAACTTAGAGAAAAGAGAAAACAGAGAAAAAAAACACTACCTAGGCCTGGATTCGCTATCCTAAAAGAGCATCGGGGAAAGATACCAGGTAGAAAACCCCGAAGGCCCAGTGGGGGCAAAAGGAGGGAGAGAGGAAGAAAAAGCATCGAGAGTAAGTGTTTCAAGAAACAATATCAGAGAGGACTAGGTCCTGAAGGAAACGAGGGAGGGCATCCACCCAAGTCTGTTGGTCCTCCATCGTAAGAGCTCGTCGAGCAAGATCATGAGCTACAGTGTTCGCTTCTCGAAAAGCATGGTCCACTCTCCACCAGCTCTTATCCACCAGGCAACGTCTAATGTGGCGAATAACGCCTACCGCTTCCGACTCGCCTTCTACGTTATAGTTTATAGCATTAACGACATTGAGGGCATCAGACTCGAAGATGACCTTTGGTAGAGCCAAAGTAGTAACCAGATCCACGGCCTCCTGAATAGCTCTTGCTTCCCCGAAAAAAGCATCATTTGGACCTCTAATTCTTTTCATTCTGACCGCATGGATATAGCCTTCTTGATCCCGAACCACAACTCCCAACCCTAGCCAGCCATCTTCTCGAATGGCGCCATCCGTATTAACTTTGAACCACCCTTGGGGAGGTTTCGTCCAAGCTAGGCCTTGTCGGTGCGGCGCTGCATTTGCAATCGGTCTGCACCTGTAGTCCATGATATTTTGATGAATCTTCCACACAATGGAGTCCGGATTCGTACCTTTGCCTTTGAAAACCATTTGGTTCCTGTTCTTCCACAGAAGGTCTGCCGTGATGATAAATTTCGCCCACCCTTGGTTTGTGGTTGCCGAACGCACTCGGCTGAGCCACATTTGTGGGTTGCTGTGAAGCTGGTTAATCACAAAGTGTTGGGAGGACGCGGCCCAGACATCCTTGGCAAACTCGCAGTTACAAAGGATGTGGGTTGTGCTTTCTTCAGCCGCATCGCACACTGGGCAGATGGTGGTGTCAACCGCATTTCGAGCCGTTAAGTTCAACCGAGTGGGAATACTATCATGAGCTACACGCCAAACAAAACTCTTCTGCCTGTTGATCGTCTCCGCCCCCCAAATATCTTTCCAAAGCTTGTCTTCTACTGATGGAATACCATAGTCCAGCCTGTTATGATGCATCTTAGTATGATAGCCACTGCAAACAGAGTAAATCCCATGTCCATTGTAGTGCCAAATCAGCTTGTCATCTACTGCAGCCGCCGCTCTTGGGATGCAAGTGATCAAGCTTACATCTTCCGCACTGAAAACTTTCCGGAGAAGAGGTAAGTTCCATCCACCTTCTCCTGGCAGCAGCAGATCGGATACTTTTGCATCAGCATCTAGGAGGTGTGGGGGGGATGATGGCATAAAAAGATTTCCACCCGGGATCCAAGGGTCTCCCCAAATACGGACCTGAGAGCCATCACCAATCCGCCATCTCAGCCCCAACTGAAGGGTCTCTCTTCCTGCTAGCAAGCTGCGCCAAGTGTAAGAGGAATTTGTTTTGTCGCCTGCCTCCATGAAGCTGCATCTAGGGAAGTACTTAGCCTTTAGGATTCTGGAACATAGGGAATGTGGATCATTAAGAATTCTCCAATCTTGTTTGGCAAGCATAGCCAAATTAAAACAGGAGAGGTTCCGAAATCCAAGGCCTCCTTCCTTCTTACTTGGACAAAGTCTATCCCATCTCATCCAGTTAATACCCCTTCCACTACGGTCGTAGTTCCAGTAGAATTTGTTAAGAGCAATTTCCATATCAGAGCATAAATTGTCTTTTAGATGGAAAACACTCATTGCATAAATCGGAACGGCTTGACCAACAGCTTTGATAAGGACTTCTTTACCTGCTATGGATAAAGTTTTTGCATACCAGCAGCGAGTCTTCTGATCAATTCTCTCCTTAATATAATTGAAGGTCATTTTTTTATTCCTACCCACAAAAGTAGGGAGTCCCAGGTACTTTTCAACATTGCGGCATTCTGGCACTCCAAAAATTTGCATAAAGCGGAAACGGTGGTCCGTACTAGTGTTGGGGATGAAGAAAAGACAAGACTTGTCAAAGTTGATCATCTGACCTGACACCTGTTCATAGCATCGTAAGACTCTCATCAGGTTGGTTGCTTCCCTTGGATTGGCCTTGCAGAATATCAGGCTATCATCAGCGAATAAAAGGTGTGAGACCGTGGGAGCACGGGGACAGACATGCACCCCAGTAATTTCCTTCCTCAAATTAGCCGCTTTCAGAAGAAGAGAGAGGCCTTCAGAGCAGATAAGGAATAAATAGGGTGATAGAGGATCTCCCTGGCAGAGACCTCTCTTGGGAGTGATTTTTCCTTGCGGTTGACCATTAATAATCACTGAGTAAGAAACAGTAGACACACAGTCACTGATAAGTCTGATCATTGCTTCCGGGAAACTCATTTTTTGAAGCATAATTGTGATGAAGTTCCAGCTAACTTTGTCATAGGCCTTAGCCATGTCAAGCTTGAGAGCGCATTTCCCTTGTTGTCTTTGTCGCTTGCCTCTGAGGGAATGTAAGATTTCATAAGCCACAAAAATATTATCAGTGATCAGACGTCCTTGGAGAAAAGCACTTTGTTCTTCTGAAATAACCCCATGGAGAGCTTTCTTAATGCGCATTGTGATTGTCTTGGAGATTATTTTATATATAACATTGTAGAGGCTTATTGGTCTGTACTGCTTCATGGACTCCGGTTTTTTGACTTTTTGGATAAGAGCTATGTTTGTGCCATTTACTTCCTGCACAGAAGCACCATGATTAAGAACATTAAGGCAATATCTAGTAATGTCATGCTTTACCTGCCCCCAAAAATGTTGGTAGAAACCAGCCGGAAAGCCATCGGGGCCAGGAGCCTTCGAGGGGTGCATCTCAAAAAGCGCTACTCGAATATCTTCTTCAGTATACGGTTGGTTCATGTCATCAACGCAGCGCTGGTCAAGACGGTGCGGATTTATAGAGTCTAGAATATCTGAGGGCGGGTCATTTGGGGGGGAAAAGAGCTCCGAGAAATATTGAACTTCCACTTCGGCAATTCCTTCATCAGAATTTACCCAACTCCCGGCATGGTTCTTTATTTTAGCAATACGATTGTTTCTCCTTCTTGTGGAAGCATAGGTGTGGAAAAATTTAGTGTTCTTGTCTCCCTCCATCATCCAAGTAGCCCGAGATCTCTGCTTCCACATAACTTCTTCCCTCCTTCTCCATTCGAAAAGCTCCCTTTTCTTGAGTTGGATAAGGTCATAGCGATTCGGGTCTGGGGGCATAGCCGAGAGCTCATTAATAGCGGTGTCAAGCTGCTTGATTTGAGACTGCACATTGCCAAAATCCAATCTGTTCCAATCTCTGAGGGCCTTACTTGTGTTGTGCAGCTTCTCGACCAGATCACATTCTCCATCATTATGGGAGCACCAAGCATTTGTGACAATTGTAGCGCTGCTTGGATCTCTTAACCACATGTCTTCAAATTTGAATAGCCGCTTTCTGGATCCCTTGTGGGTCTGATGATGAAGGCGAAGGCACAAAGCTTGATGGTCCGAGATTGCCGTTGGGCAGTGTCAGATCACACTAGCAGGGAACCGGAGCAGCCAAGTGCGGCTAACAACAACTCGATCGAGTCTACACCAGATTTTCTCACCACCTGCACGAGTCCCCGACCAAGTGAAGTCAGCTCCTTGGTATCCTAGGTCTTCGAGGCCACAATAATCAAGACAATCACGGAACTGAGTGATAAGGTTTTGATCACGTCTATTTCCCCCTTTCTTTTCATGGTGCCACATGATTTCATTGAAATCCCCTCCACACACCCACGGCAATTGACTCACATCTATCAGGGACTTAAGAAGATTCCAGGTGAGGTGTCGGTTCTGCTGATTTGGTTCACCATAGAACCCGGTGAGTCGCCACGGGCCACCTCTATCTGACGGGTGAATTTCAACATCAATATGATGTTTAGAATAGGTAAGGAGGTGAATGTCCATCTCCTCTTTCCACAACAAAGCCAACCCTCCAGACCGGCCCACACTGTTAACGACAAACATTGAATTGAAACCATATTGCTGTTTAACATTCTCCATCTGCGTCCTCGAAAGCCAAGTCTCGCAAAGAAAGGCAACCATCACCTCCTCTCTTTGCAGGAGATTTTTGAGGGTCCTAACTGCACGAGGATCTCCCAAACCTCGGCAGTTAAGGAATAGGTAACTCATTGTTCCCGGCGACCCTGCCCAGCAGGTGTCGCCGATATATCTATGTCACTGAAGGTAGCTCGAAAAACTTCCACTAGTCTTGCTCTTTTTTTCAGTCATATCAATTTCCATATCATCCGTGCTCCGCCTCTTTTCGCCAGTTAGGCCTTGACCGCCATCCTGTTGTGAAACCAGCCCTCCCTTCCCCCTTTGCCGACATTTCCGCTTCCATTTCTGACCAGTAGCTATGCTCGTGGGAGCTTGTTGCTTCAGATCATCCTTGCTTCTCTGACTGTCAATAGGGGGGACAAGCGTCTACCACACTTGCTGTCGTTAGTATCATATGTTTCCTTCGCTATGTTAGAAGGTTGACTCCCATCGCCACTACCTCTTTGACCTCCATGCAAATTGACTAAAACATGAGACTGATCTGTTGCACTAACCTGTGATGGCTTGTTACCCCCCTCCAACCTTGTCTGATCTTCTGTTTGCTGTTTTAAGAGCTTCTCCATAGGTTGTATGTCTTCAAGAGCTGGCACGGAGTCACACCCAGCCTCTGTCGAGTTTATATCATCAAGGGTTTGCTCCAGATTGTTCCCTTTGATTACACTCCCTTCACTATGTTCCTCCATGTTTAGTTTACGGTTAACTTTTCTAGTGTCCAGTTCAGTATTCAGCATTGCATTCTTCTGTCTTAGATCTGTCCCGGAGCTTGTTCCAGCTGTTGTTGAGGAGAACGACTTCCTCCAGTCCCCTCGCCTTTCGCTTGACCATCGTCTCGCAACCGGTGCTCCTGGAGACGCTTTCATGAATTCACCATATTGTGCTATCCTCCCCACTTCCTTCGAGGCACAATGTTTCTCAGTGTGACCCAATCTCCCGCAGCTGAAGCAGAATTGTTGAAGACGTTCATACTTAACTATGATGGGAAACGGATTGGAGCTCTTGGCACAGTACATCACACCTCTTATTAATGGTTTCTTGACGTCGATCGCCACTTGTGCCCTCACATACCTTCATCCAATATTTTCGTGCTTCTTCTTTTCCACCTGAAGAACTTGTCCCACTTGACCGGCTAATCGAACTACCATCTCGTCTCTTTGAGCCCGAATTGGAAGATCGTAGAGCCTTATCCAGAATTCCGCTGTTTCAAGAGTGGCTTTAAGCGGCTGATCCTCCCCAGTAATTTTTTTGATTAAGAACACATGTTTATCGAAAAACCAGGGTCGCCCCTCCAGAACTTGGTCAATGTCTCCACGACAAGAGAAAGTAAATAGGAACCTGTTGTCACCAATTACGTTAATGTTCATATCTTCGACAGGGCGCCATAGGGATTTCATCATGTTCATCAAGGCTCCATTATTGAATGGTCGATTACTCCAAAGGGATCCGATCAAATAAAATTTGTTTGGGAGTGACTCTTCTTGATTCTCTGTTGGATCATCAATTATCACTTGCTTCTCCTTGTCTGTGAGCGCAAGTCGCTTCCAAAGAGAGTCCAAATCATCAATATCATCTTTCTCCATAAGTGATAGGTATTCGAGAGAAAACCCTAAAACCTGAGAGGTTGGGTCGTATCCGCAGGAAAGAAAAAACCCAAGTACGGCTAAGGAACCACCACAGAGAGTAACCTCCCTGGCGACTGAATCCAAGAACCACAGCAGAATTCACAAGTGAAGTCTGACAAACCCTAGGCACGAGCCTAAACAAAACGGAAACCCTAGCAGAGAAGCGCTAGGACGAGAAGAAAATTACAATCATCAAAATTTTCTTGTTGCTAATTCATATTTTGCAATCCAAAACCGAAATGAGATCCTCTGAATTTAAGTAACCTATATTTTGTAGGGATCGATGGAGCTGCTAAGGACCTAGCTAAGATATAATTTAGATTGATGTAATGTTTGTTCTTTTATCAGGGTAGGGCATTTCCGGGGTGCTTCATGTACTTTGGACCTTTAGTGGGTTGATCTATGGTGTTTGTAGGGGATAGGTTGAAAGGGAATTTGGCCTTGGAAGGTGTGTGGTTTAAGTGAGGAGTTTTGTATGAAGTTTTTTATATTCCCAAATTTATCTAGAAAGAGTATATATATATATATAAATATACATATATATATGGTCATAAACCACAAATATTGAAAAATACAAAATAGCTAAACCATAAAAATTAGAAAGTATGGATAAAAAACTTAGAGTAAAAGATAGAAGAAAATTAAAACAAAGAAACAAATGACAAAATAATCATTGAATTAAAGAAGAAGAAGAAGAAAAGCATACAACGCACACAAAAAACAGAAAGAATATTAAAAGAGGAAAATATGACTAAAATGTAATAAACATGAAGTTTAATTAAAGGAATATGGGTAAACAATGAAAAACAAAAAGAAAGAAAATAATTATATCAAAACAAAAGTAAAAATAAAATAAAATGCCTAAATCATAAAATTAAAATAGTTGGGGTCAATTTGAAAAATTATAGAAATGGAGTACAATAAAGGAATTAATCCTTAAACAACAAAATGGGATGGAAAAAAGTGAAAAACGACTCGTCTCAATGTGACATTCTGTGCATTTAAGCATACTTCTAGTTGGGTAAGAATAGATAAAAAAAAGTAAAAGAAAAAAATAAAAAAGAAAAAAAATAGCTATTCAGTATGTTAAAACAATAATAGGAGAGTCATGACATAAAAATGTAGTACAAAAAAAGAAGAGAATTAGATCAAAACAAAAGCAAAAAGAAAGAGAAATGGTTAAATTAACACAACTAAAACATTTGTGTTCAATGTGTAGAAAATACAAAAATGTTGGAAAATACCGGAGTTTTTCCCTAAACAATCACAACGCAAAAAAAAAACTGTTTAGTTTGTGAAAACAATAATAGGATAGCCCTGACATAAAAATGAAGTACAAAAAAAGGAATATGGGTAAATAATAGAATACAAAAAGAATGAAAAAAATTAGACAAAAAAAGTAAAAAGAAAAGAAAATTATTAAATCATAAAATTAAAACAGTTGGGCCCGATTTGAAAAACTATAGAAATGTAGGACAACAAATGCGTTATTCCTTAAACAACAAAATGGGGTGGAAAAAGTGAAAAATGGCTCATTTCGCCGTGACATTTTCTGCATTTAAGCATACTTCTGGTTGGGCAGGAATATATAAAAAAGGAAAGGGAAAAAACAACAAAGAAAAAAAAATACAGTTCAGTATGTGAAAACAATTTATAGCCGTTAGGCCCAATCTACTTAAAAGACCCGAAAAAGTCTAGCAAAATGTCAAATCAGTAGCCCAAAATTAGGGCCCTATTAAAAACTTAAATAACTCATAACCCGAACAAGACAAAGACATTACCAGACATAATAAGAAGTTACCCAAGCATATTGAGGATATTCCCGGATCATATATACCCGAACATGTTAAGGACACGTATCCTCTGGCACGCCGCCATTTGATATTGGAATATTACGGTATCGCCACTCTATGACTATGGACTATAAAAGCACTAATCATACACACCTTTCAAGGTAACTATTCATTGAATTCTCTTGGTACTGCCCAATATCCACTAAATACCAAACAGGGGTCCCCCTCTATTTCACCTATTTGATTTCCAAGTTCATCGTACTTTACACAGATTCCAATGACGTCCAGTAACATCAGAACATGACAGCAAAGGAGGAAAGTGGCGGCAGTCCACAAAAATCTGCCACCAAACGACGGTGGCACCCAAGATCAGGGCCCACCAACGGAGCGCGGGGGTCATTCTTGTTCCCGTCCGTCCAGGCCGGAAGAAGGAGGCTCGACAGACGGCCTCACGGTCGATCCCAATTATCAGAATTCATCTGAAGATACTTCTCATGGGGAGACCTCCTTACGACCAACCTCTAGCCTTCACCGGAGCGACATTCGATGCCCGGATCCAGACCTTGTCCAAGTAGTACGGATTGTGCTCAGGGAAGATCGGAGCAACCACCAGCGGCCTGAGCGTTCCTACATGTTACGAGGCAAGCGGCAATTACGGTAGAGATCACCCAGTCTAGAGATCGGACGGCAAGAGGCCCAGCGAGATCTCACCCTGGACCATCGGAGCCACCAGATGTGCAAGTCCACAAGGGCACACAGAAGAGAGCGATCACCAAGGCCGGAAAGGTTAACAACCGGAGATCCGAGGGATGAAGTTATTCGAAAAAATGTTGCACCGTCTGGAGCAAGTGGAGAGGAATTCAAGTAGACCAGAGGTCAAGTACGAGACCACTTCGGAAGACGGACCATTCACCCGTCGGATTTGGGAAAGTCAGATGCCTCGGATGTTCAATTTGCCCCACCCTCTTGAAGTCTACAATGGTACGGGAGACCCAGACGCTTTCATCCGGAAGTACAAATGGGCAATGAAGCTGAAGGGAGCCAACGGAGCGGCTCTTTGCAAGTGCTTCAAGGTAGCCTTTGGAGGTCCGACGTCAACATGGTATAACTCTCTTCTCCCTGACTCCATTACTTTATTCGGGGACTTGGCCACCAAACTCACCACCCATTTCATTGGGTACAAAAAATCAACCAAGAGGGCCATCCAGATGTTCGATATCAAGTAAAGACCGAATGAGAGCAATCAGGAATTTGTAGAAAGATTCAACAGGGAAGCGGTCCATGCATTGGACCTAACAAATAATATCCGGATCATGGCCTTGACTAAGGCACTTCTCCTAAACTCCAGATTGGCATACGAATTGTCTCGGAAGAACAACACTGACGTAGAGGAAATGTATGCAGTCACGTAGGAGCACATGATCGCACAAGAACTGTTGTCCCAAAGGGAGGGGAAGCAGGACAACAAAGACAACCGGGAGCAAATGAGAGATCCCCCGAAGCCTACGGTTCATTCATTCGAGAAGCTGAGGAAGTCAGAAGAAACCCTTCGAAAGGATCACAAATTTCACACCACTCAACACTACCCGGACCAACATCCTAGTAGCTCTATAGAAGCAGGGAAGCGGAAGCATCATCTGGTCGAGGGTCATGCTGGAAGAAGCAAAGCACAATTCTTCTAAGCACTTCTAATTCCACAGGGACAATGGACACGATACCGAACAATGCTACCAGTTGAAGGGGTACATCGAGCACCTCATCAAGAAGGGTTCCTGAGGGAGTAATTAAAATTTCCTTCAGACGAGGGAACTTCCCGAGGGAAGGGGAAGACCGAAGGAGATGCTGCTGGTCCAGACAGGAATAACAAACGAATGAAGTCTCCACCCTAAACTACCAGAATATTAAACACCATCACCGCCACCCTGGGGTCAAATACGAGGAAAAGGAAGGTCAGGGAGATAGCTTATCTAAGCTTCGGAGACCCAACCTCAAGAATCAAGCGTGCTGACGGAATGAAAGTCCAATTCCCACACTATAACCCGCTCATAATCACGCTCTGGATCGAAACCATTGATGTCAAAAGGGTTCTCTGTAATGACGGCTCAAACGCAGATGTACTGTTTGCCAAAGCTTACAGGGGACTGAAGTTGAGATCAAGCAAGTTGAACCCTGTTAAGACAGCAACTTATGGAGTAGGACCATACGAGCTCCCAGCTATGTCTATAGGAACCAGGAGATAAACACAAGGGGTTATTCACATGAGAAGGGACGCGAAATATCGCATGAGCACTTTCAAAACCGTGGAAGGAGACGCCTCGATTTATGTGAGCCAGAGGGAGGCTAAGGACGTCATGACATTAGCTCAGAAGGGCCCGAAGTCAGGTAGCTCGAAGGAAGATGAGGCGGAAGCAACTGAGACCGAAAAAGTCACCTTGGAGGGAGACTGAACTACCAGAATTGCCAAGCACATGCCTGGGGATAGTAAGGCAAAACTCGTAAACCTCGTTCAAATGAATAAAGATATATTCGCTTACTCTCCAAGTGATATGCCCGAGATCGACCCAAAATTAATCCAACACAGTTTACACATCGACCCGAACGCGAGACCTATAAAACAGAAGAAAAGAAATAATGCAACGTTCAAAAGAACCTTCATCAAAGAGCAAATCTCGAAGTTACTTGCTGTGGAAGTCATACGTGAAGTATCTTATCCCAAATGGCTGAGAAATCCCATAGTAACTACCCCTGAAAACTTCGACAAACTGCGAATGTGTATAGATTTTATAAATGTGAACGATGTTTGCCCGAAGGATTCATACCCCATACCACTGGTCGATAGGCTAGTGGATTCTACAGCCGGACACGCACGGCTTAGCTTCCTCGATGCATACAGTGGGTATCACCAAATCTGGATGAACCCAGCAGACGAAGAGAAGATATCTTTCATAAGCGAGTATGGCACGCACTGCTACATCAGGATGCCCATTGGGCTCAAGAATGCCGGACCAACTTATCAAAGGTTGATGAATAGAGTATTCTCTGAACAGATAGGGAGGATTCTCGAAGTGTACGTCGACGACATCATTGTCAAAAGCAAAGAGGAAGGTGATCTTATCCGGGATCTCGAAGAAGTGTTCAGTCAACTCTGAAAGTACGGACTTCAGTTGAACCTGGACAAATGTGTTTTTGGAGTAACTGTGGGAAAATTCTTCGAATTCATGGTATCCAAACGTGGCATAGATGCGAATCTGGCAAAAATGAAAGCTTTGCTAAACTCGAAGATGCCTTCTTCGATCAAAGATTTGCAGAGGTTGCTTGGAAGAATAACAACACTAAGTCGTTTCATATCACGGTATGGGGACAAGTGTCACCCAATCTTCAAACTCCTGATTAAGGAAGGTGCAGAATCTGGAAGAGTTGGTGTAAAGAAAGGAGAGAAGAAATCAAATGAAGAAAATGCAGCCGAACGAGCGAAATTCATATGGAACTCCTTGGAGAATAAGGCATACCTCTTGGAGATGTCTACCCTTCGGCAACCAACCGAGGACAGGCCTTTAATAGTATACCTAGCGGTAGTAGAGAAGACCGTAAGTTCGGTCCTCGTACAAGAAGACGATCAAGGAAAGCAGTGGCATGTTTACTACGTGAGCAAGTCATTACATGGTGCCGAACTTAACTACCCGATGCTTCAGAAAGTAGTTTACACCTTGTTCTTGTTAGCCCAAAGGTTGAAACCATATTTCCTCGGGTTCTCTATAGTAGTCCGGACTAACGTGCCTATCGAAGATATCCTCAAACTGGTAGATCACTCCGAAAGATTATCAAAATGGTGTATCGAGTTAAGCGAATATGAAATTAAGTATGAACCAAGGAGTGCAATTAAACAGCAGGCTATGGAAGATTTTATTACTGAGTTACCCCAAGAATCCGAAGATGAACATTCGGTGATCGAGGACAATCCTATATGGACATTTTTTGTAGACGGAGCTTCGAGATCAGATAGACAAGGAGTGAGATTAGTTCTTGAGGGACCAGAAGGAATGAAGGCCACCAAATCCATCAAGTTTACATTCCTAGTAACAAATAACGCAACCGAGTATGAAGTTCTAATTGTCGGATTGGAGTTAGCAAAGAAGGCAGGTATTTGGTCCCAAAAGACGTGCAGTAACTTGAACCTCCTGGTTCAACAGATGAATGGGGCGTATGAGGTCAAGGAGCCAAGTCTCAAAAAGTATGCTGAAGTTGCCAAGAACTTAGCGATACAATTTGAAAGATTGCACATTGAGAAGATCCCGCGAGCACTCGACTCCGAAGCTGATCGGTTCTCGAAGTCCGCCTCCTACGATGAAGAAAGAAAGAATCTGTGTATCAACTATCTCCAGGTATTCAACATCACTTCGAGATGGAGAGCGCCCTACTGGAAATATCTCAACGAAGGAATACTCCCGGAGGATCCAATCGTGGTATTCAAAGTGAGAAGAAAATCAAGCAAGTTCATCATTATAGGCGACAATCTATATTGAAAGGGTTTTTCTTCACCTATCCTAAAATGCATCGGGGAAGAAGAAACCAGAGGTATTTTAACAGAAGTTCACGAAGGCACATGCGGGTCACATATCAAGTTGGACGCATTCGCTGCAATCATACTAAGGCAAGGATATTTCTGGCCGAACCTGAAGGAAGAGGCCACGAAATTGGTCAACAAATGTAAGAAATGTCAAGAACATTTGCCCGGATACAAAGTGTCCCCTCTGAGTATGTAACAACTTCAGATTATCCGATACCCTTCACCGTCTGGGGTATTGATTTAATTGGAGCACTACCAATGGCTCCCGAATGACTGAAATACTGTGTAGTAGCCATAGACTACTTTACGAAGTGGATAGAAGCCGAACCATTGGCGTCTATAACAGCTGAGAACATCCAAAACTTTTTTTTGGAGAACATCATTTGCATGTTCGGGTGCTTGAAAGTACTTGTAGCAGATAGGACTCAATTCACCGATGGAGAATTCCAAGACTTCGCTGAAGAATTCGATATCAGATCCACTTTGCTCCGATCGCCCATCCTTAGAGCAATAGATAAGTCGAAGTATCAAACCGGACGTTGAAAGACCAATTAAAGAAGAGGCACGGAAATATAAAGGGTAAATGGCCCGTAGAGCTTCCACATGTTTTATGGAGCTACCGAACTACACCCCGAAGGTCAATCGGAGAGACCCCATTTTCCTTAGCCTATGGGACAGAAGCACTTATCCCAATTAAAGTAACCAATCCATCTCTCCGGACAGAAGTCTTCGAATATAATGCAAACGAACAAGGCCTAAGGATAAATTTGGATTTCCTCGAAGGAAGAAGTGAAGAAGCCGAACTTCGAAGAAAAGTGTTTCAGCAAAGGACTGCAGCTTCGAAAAATTCAAAAGTTAAGACAAAAGATATTAAAGTGGGAGACCTAGTTCTAAGACAAACCAAGTTCGGCTCCCGAAGACCAAAAGGAGGTGCTTTCGCCCCTATATGGGAAGGTCCATTCAAAGTGACTGCCAAAAAAAGGAAAGACGTGTATAAATGGTTAGATCCCGAAGGTAGAGAGTTAGCAAACTCATACCATTCCGAAGATATTAAATTCAGAAACCTTCGAGAAGAGGACGTACGTAGATCTCATGTTAGAGACCAGGTTGGCATACCAGTCCAACTGGCTTTCCCTGCATCCCTAACTCGCGGACTTCTCGTACCCGGTTACGAGTTTCATGCCTTCCCCAGGACTCGAACATGGGACTCCGGGCTTAATGTCCCATTTCACATGAGTCTGAGTACCACTTGGGCTAGTAGCTCAAGTGGTACTCAGACTCATGTGAAATTGGACATTAAGCCCGGAGTCCCATGTTCGAGTCCTGGGGAAGGCATGAAACTCGTAACCGGGTACGAGAAGTCCGTGAGTTACGAGACGCATTAGGACGCCAGTTGGACTGGTATGTCACCCATGGTCTCTAACATCTCATGGCCGAATATCTATAAATGAAGCGCACAAATTAGAAATAAATTCATTAAAATGATCCCGGAGGATTACTTACACAAGTCCCAAAGGATGATATAAAAAGAAACAAAAACTAAGGTAAACTAAAGTTACTAGGATGGACTGATTCAGGGGCCTTCAGGAATTCCTCCCCATACCAAGAAGGATATATGGGTCGTTCATCCGTGTTGTCCAGCCTAGAGAGGTCCACATGAGGGTTCTGTTCTAGAATCTGCCACCGGGTCGGGCCAGACAAAAGCCTTGATCAAACTTCTCAACCGCCATGTCCACCACTCTTGTTACCGCATCTCGCCATTCCTGCAGCTCCTCCCGGAGGTCCTTGAGGTCTTTATCAATATGATTCTTCAGATTCTCAAGGTTGACCTCAAGTTCCTTCTTCTCTCTCTCGAGAACTTCATTCTTCTTCCGAAGCTCATCCTTGGAATCCCTCTAAGCCGCAACAGTACTCAGGAAAGCAGCTTTGGCCTTGGCCAGTTGGGTTGCAACAGCAGGATCTGAAAGATCTCCCTGAACGCCATCTTCAGGAAGAGATAGTGCAGGAGAGCTTGAAGCCTGGGATGCTCGAAGCAGTTGCTTGTAGTGAAAAACTCTTTGAATGAGTTTTACCACCACGGCTAGGACCTTAGTAGCCCTATGCTCAGCCTGGTTCCGGGCATCGTCCATTTTCTGGGCTACTTGGGAGACCCACCCGGAGAGGCATTTCATCTACGAAGTTATCGAAGGGAAGTTAAAAGACGGAAGGTAAAATTTTCTTAAAAGAAACCATAAGGAAAAGAATGTACCTGGGAGCCAAGGACATGCAGCATGGAGGCGGCTACATCCAAATCTGGAAATTGATGCTCAAAGCAATCCATGATCCAGGTAGCAGAGATCCCTTTCCATAACTCAGGAGCCATCTCCTTGGTGTCCTCATCATCCATGAGGTTCTTTTCCTCGTGGATCAACTACCTCGGCTCCCGAGAGATTAAGTAAGTCCTGTACCGAGCAAGCTCGGCGTCACGTTTTTGACGAGCTTCTCCTGGGCCTCCATCTAGCCTGGACCTATACAGCAGAAGTGCGTTCGGGCGACGCCATAAAATGGATCATCTCAAAACATCTGGGAGAGATTCCCGAAGATATTCCAAAAACACTTATTACCTAGAGATATTTTTCGATTACCTATGTAAAAATCCATGGGCAGGACACCCGAAGCTTGTTCTTCGGCGATCGAGTTCACCTTATATTTACCCCGGAGGTGCCACTTCTTGTCAGGAGAAGGACCTGCTCGATCATAAGCATCGAACAAGTCCTCCAGAGTCGTGTTCGTCTACTCCAAACGAACTAGAGAGCGAACTTCGGAGGGGCCAGATGAAGCAGCTTACCGAGCGTCCTCTTCATCCCTCTTCCTCTTCTTTAGCTCAGCTACCGGAGGCTGGGAGGGGCCTACCTTGGTAGACTTGCCCTTCTTCTGGCCACCATTGAATAAGGCCTGAAGGTTGACCTTCGGAGCCATTTCTACATAAAAGACAATATAATTAGTTAATACAAAAGGAATGCAAAGGAATTAATGAAAAAATATGAGCCTTGAACAAAAGTCGAGTGCGGGAGTTTGCCCCGCAGACGCTGAATCAGGGCCGGATCCTGCGCGGTTGGGGGGCTCTATTTGATACCAGGTGCCCCCAAGTCCCCCTGAATAATTCCTAATTGGGATAGGACTCCTTGGGTAATCAATGTCTAGTTTATTGGTACGGGAAATGGTTCAGGACGTTCATCCCCGAACCAATCGACAAGCCGTAACAATTTATTTTGAAAAACTTTGTAGTTTCCTCGAGCTCTCTCCAATTGCAACAAACAAGAAGGATCTTTGACGTCCACTAGCTCGCCAACTTTCTGAATGGTATGGAGATTCTAAGACGCTTCGGGCTTCATGAAGAAAAATTCCCCATGCCATCCTTTCCTACTCGAAGGTAGATTCCAAATGAGGTTAAACCTTTTGGAAGGATTCCCTCTAGCCCCGAAGTAGTAAAAGCAGTTCCTCGGGCTCACACAATTTTGTTAAACTGTAGAAATGTTGATATCTTCAACTTCACCCCGAAAACTTGGCACAGCACAAGGAATTCATTTATGTGATAGTAGGTGTTCGGGCTCACCTAGTTGATTGCCAGGTCATGTGATTCAGCCAAATCCTAGACAAAAAGGTGCGGGAAAACCCAAGCCCACACTCCAATTAACACCTAAAAACTACTAGAGAACCAACGCCCAGCTCGTAGACACGACATTCGGGCATCGACACCCTGATGGCAACGGTATAGGGAAAGAAGAAGTCACGTTGTCAGCTCCTTATTAATTCCAGAGTAGCCTTACTCAAGAAATGATCAACTTCAGACCACCATCCTTCGGGGGTAGGCCACAATTTTCTAAAAGGTATCCCGCAGGGCGAGTAGAGGAAGGAGTTGGATAAGGAGGGGTCATTTCCATATACCTCGGGAAAGAGGACGGAGGATGCGGTTGCGTGAAGACCGTCGAAAAAACTCATGCGAAACACCGGCTACCGCGTCGACAACTGAATGGTAACGGCGTACAACAGATGCACCTTCGTGACTACCAGGAGCGACGGTGGCTTGGCTGAGAAATGGCGCGAGATACTCCTCTAGGTCAACTTTTTCAACGATTCTCCACCTCTGAAAAAAGTTGATCGCCTCTTTGAGCGATAGATTGTCCGTCGTCGAAATTTTATTACTTAAGAAAGAAGAATTGAGAGCAAAGGAAGCAAGAAGTCAAGAATGAGGTGAGAAGCAAGTCAAGTACTATTCCTTATTTAAGGATGTCCGAGAAGACAAACCATCACCAAATACTAAATCTCCACCGTTGATCAAAAGAAGTAGTTAATGAACGTTCGAAGATGAAAGGTCAAGTAACCGCCTCTAAGGAAACCTCCTCAATCAAAATCTCGAACCATGATGGTTTGAGAAAATCGAAAGAGGGATAAAAAATGTCCCTAACATTCAAAAATCCCGAACCATGATGGTCCGAGAAAATCGAAAGTGGAAAAAAATGTCCCTAACATTCAGAAATCTCGAACCATGATGGTCCGAGAAAATCGAAAGAGGGATAAAAATATACATTCAAAAAATCTTGAACCATGATGGTCCGAGAATATCAAAATAGGGATAAATATATCCCTCATTCAAAAATCTCGAACCATAATGGTCCGAGAAACCAAAAGGTGAACAAAACAAATTTCCACTTTTCAAAATCTCAAACCATGATGGTCCAGGAAACCAAAAAGGGAACAAAACAAATTCCCACTTTCAAAAGCTAGAACCATAATGGTCCGGGAAACCAAAAGGAGGGACAAAACAAGCCCACTTTTCGAAAGGACAACGAGTCACCAAATTTTCGGGAAAGGTTCCAAACCTCGAACATTATCATTCGGGAGAAGATTCAAAAAATTGAACACAGTCATTCGGAAATCAAAATCTATTTAGAGAAAAATTCGGACTCCTTATAGTCGGCCAAATTACTAGGGGGGGACTTGATGGCCGTCATGCCTAATCTACTTAAAAGGCCCGAAAAGGCCTAGCAAAAGGCCAAATCAGCCCAAAATAAGGTCCCTATTAAAAACTTAAATAACTAATAACCCGAACAAGACAAGAACATTACCGGACATAATAAGAACTTGCCGAGCATATTAAGGACATTCCCGGATCATATATACCCCGAACATGTTAAGGACACGTGTCCTCTGACACACCGCCATTTGATATTAGGATATTATGATATTGTCGCTCTATGGCTATGGACTATAAAAGCACTAATCATACACATCTGTCAATGTAACTATTCATTGAATTCTCTTAGTGTTGTCGTCTCACTTTCCCAATACCCACTAAATACCAAACATGGGGCCCACACAGATCCGCCACCAACAATAACAGGAGAGCCATGACATAATAATGAAGTACAAAAAGAAAGAAGATAATCATATCAAAACAAACGCAAAAGAAAGAGAAATGATTAAATAACATAATTAAAACTTTTGGATCCAATGTGTAGAGAACACATAAATATTGAACAATACCGTTGTTTTTTCCTAAACAGTAAGAAAGCAAAAAGACAGAAAATAATTGTTTAGTATATGAAAAAAATAATAAGAGAGTCGTGACATATAAATGGAGTACAAAAATAAATAAGAGAATCTGATTAAAACAAAAGCAAAAAGAAAAAGAAATAGTTAAATAATAAAACTAAAACATTCTGGTCCAATGTGTAGAAAATACATAAATGTTGGACAATACTGAAGTTTTTTCCTAAACAATAAGAAAGCAAAAAGAAAAAAAAAACAACCATTTAGTAAGTGGAAACAATAATAGGAGAGTCGTGACATAAAAATGGGGTACAAAAAGAAAGAATAGAATAAGATCAAAACAAAAGCAAAAACAAAGAAGAAATTATTAAATAACATAACTAAAACATCTTGATCAATGTGTAGAAAATAAAAAAAATAAAAAAATAAACCCAGCTAATAAGATCACGAGTTCTGCAAATAGATTTATAGAATATTGTGAAGCAACGAAAACAAAAAAAGCAAAAGGTAGTGAAAGTATTTTTTATCCTTCCTACTTTATGAGATGCGATACATAAAAAAAATAGAATTTAGATAAACTTTGAATTTTCTAATACTCATTTCATCATAAATGTATTGTCTTTTTTTCTTCACAAATTACATTGTAAATGAGATAATACATTTGGGATAGAGGTAGTAGCTAGCAGTTATAAACTTTAATTAGCCATATTTGAAGTTTGGTCGCTCAGTTAAGTAATGTGACAAACGTCCTTAAGTAATCATGAAGAAGCATGTGATGAAACGGGAAAGAAGGGAAGAGAAGTGCAAGGAGATAAAAGGGATGTGGAATGAGTTTGCGGCGCCACCAGTATCACAAGCCATGTGGTGGTGGTTTAGATTCTCTTCCTTGTTCTCTTGTATGGTACGTTTAGCAAAAAAGAACAACCTTTTCTTTCGTATCTTTTTGCACTTCAAGTTATCTAACTGAAAATACATTGTTTTTGTTTTGGTTTTTGTTTTTTTTTTTGGTGTTATAGTGATGTAGGTCCTGTTTGAGAAATAACTGTTTGTTGCGACGAGATTTTCGACAGGAGTCGCCAACAATCTTTTTGGCTTAGGTCGATTGGAAACCTAAAATAACTGGTCTGCACAGGTTCTAGATCCGTTAGTCAATTACAATCAAAAATAAAATTTTCGATTGCCCAAAATTGGTACCAGGGTTTATTTTATATTTTTGCTTGACTTTTTTATTTATCTTTTTTTTCCCCCTTCTTCTTATTAAATGATATACGAAATAATTAATTATAATGACAATAATCAATGATGGAATAAATAAATTAATACATATCAAATAAAAGAATTAGTGTTAAAGATAAAAAAAAAAGAAAACTTTTAATAGATTAGGGGGTTAAATGAGTTAAGGGGACAACTTGAGGGGATTAAGTAATAAAAAATAATAATAGAACAAAAAGAAAGAAAAAGAGAAAAAAAAACATACCTGCAGACGCGATGCACAGAGGCGGCGGCTAGACGTCCGGTGCGACGGGCTGGTTTGGGTGCAGGCCGAGAGGGCCTCTCGGACAGCGAAAACAACGGGCGGCGAATCGGCGGCGTCTGGCGAGTCTGTGGGCGAGCTGCGAACCGAGGATGGTGGTCTAGATCTCGGATTGAAGCGGGTTGGACGGTGGGTCATAAGCGGTGCAGCTCAAATTCTTCTTCCTCCGGCGATTTCGGTGAAATCGAAGGTAGATTCGAGATCATGGCGGCGAGACGGATCCAAAGGGCTAGGGTTTAATGGCCGAAAGTCGAAATTTGAGATTTGATGTTGTTCGAGTAGAGGCTCGGTCGAGCGAAGAAACGCAAGACTTTTGCTTTGTTTTTGATGATTTGTTTTTTTGCAATTTCCTCTAAAAATTGATTGCTTCTTCTTTGCTAATTCTCCTCTTTTAGGGTTTAGGTTAATGTTCTACTTATAGGGATTAATTAGGGTTAGGGTTATAGAGTCCAATTAGGTTAGCATTCCTATTTTTTAGTGGTTTAGATTAAGTTTAATTGTATTAGATGATTTTTTTAGGATTTTCGTAATATTTAATTATTATTTTAAGATAATTATATTTTTCATTTTTTTCTTCTTTTATTATCAATTTTTTCTTCCCTTTTTATTTTATTAATATTAATTAAAGATTTATCCCCTAAAATTACTAAACATTCAATTAGGTCATTTTACTTTCTTTTTTACTTCTTTTTTAGAATTAGTCAAGTTAGGCTTAAATTAGTTAATTAGTTAATTAGATTATGTTAGTTGTTAATTACAAATCCGGGTAAAAATCGAGTGTCAACAGTTGCCCCCCTTTGCATGATTCATGGAACATGGAGCATGCAAAGTAAGATGACACCGAATTTTTAACCGGCGAATAACGAGAACCTTCTCATTACTCTTGAAAGGAAGAAACTTTTCTTACCTTTCTGAAGCGAAGGAACCTTCCTTGCTTCGCTCAGCGGAAACCTTCCCGTTGAGTTGAATAGCAGGAACTTTCCTACTACTCGAGGCTAAAGAACCTTCTTTGCCCCAAATGATATGATAATGAGAACCTTCTCATTATCTGTGAAGAAAATAAACCTTTCTTTTCTTCGCCCATATAAGAACTTTCCTATTGGGTTGAATAGTGGAAACCTTCCCACTATTACAGTTAAGGAACTTTCCTTACTCCAAAGGCGATGCTAGGTAGAGAACTGTCTCTTTTAGGCCACCTAGGCTTGAGTCGCGAGGTAGGGAACCTTCCCTTTTTGCCACCTCTGTTGTCGTTTCTCGCTTTGACACTGGTTGACTAGGTAGAGAACCTTCTCTTTTTACCACCTAGGTTTACGTTATGAGGTAGGGAACCTTCCCTTTTTGCCACCTCGACTTATATTGTTAGGTAGATAACCTTCTCTTTTAACCACCTAAGTTTACGTTATGAGGTAGGGAACCTTCCCTTTTTGCCACCTCGACTTATATTTTTAGGTAGAGAACCTTCTCTTTTAACCACCTAAGCTCAGAGTTGTGAGGTAGGGAACTTTCCCTTTTTTGCCACCTCGAATTATATCGTTAGGTAGAGAACCTTCTCTTTTAACCACCTAAGCTTAGAGTTGTGAGGTAGGGACTTTCCCTTTTTACCACCTCAGCTATCCTTTCTTACCTTGAGTTTGATTTACTTGGTAGAGAACTTTCTCTTACCTGGACAATATCTTGGACGATACCGTAGAATGCTGAGAATAGTAAGAACCTTCTTACTAATCTAAGAGAGAAACTTTTCTCTTCTGGGTAAGGCTAAGGAACTTTCCTTGTGAATCTTTGTTTGAGAACTGGATCGATCCTTTTTGAAATGTGTGGAATGGTAAGAACTTTCGTACCATTCCGTGAGTGAATTCTTTTGAGTGAAAGTGCTTGATTGATTTTGAAGTATGAAGAATGATAAGAACTTTCTTAACATTTGGGAGAAAAACCTCTCTCTCCGGGCTGAGGTAAAGGAACCTTTTTCACCTTTTTTGGATTGACTTTGAAATGTGGAGAATGGAAGAACTTTCTTACCATTCAATGAGAGAAACTTTCCTCTCACGGCTTGGGCAAAGGAACCTTTCCTGCAAATATCTGTTGATTTGTTTGAAATGAGAAGGATGATAAGAACTTTCTTACCATTCGGGGAGTGAAACATTTCTCACTCGACTTAGGGAAAGGAACATTCCTTACCTTTCTAAGTGGAAATTCGAAGTGATTCTGAAATATGAAGGATGATAAGAACTTTCTTATCATTCGGTGAGAGAAACTTTTCTCCAGGACAAGGCAAATGAACCTTCCACATCTTTTAAGGGAAACTCTGGATTAACTTTGAAATGATGCGAATGGAAGAACTTTCTTACCATTCAGTGAGAGAAACTTTTCTCTCGTGGATTGAGGCTAAGGAATCTTCCTTGCTTTTTCTGAGTGGAAATTTGAAGTGATTCTGAAATGCGGAGAATGGTAAGAACTTTCTTACCATTTGGTGAGAGAAACTCTTCTCTCGTGTATCGAAGGTAAGGAACCTGCAGAAAACTTAGACTTGGCTTATGAAATGTGATGGAATAGTATGAACCTCTTACCTGACTTTTGATGAAGCTTAGGAATCCTCCTTACTTCTCTTGGTGAAAATCAATGGCTAACCTTGGGAATGACTTTCTAATCCTTTTATGAGAGAAACGCTTCTTTCCTGAAAGGGGTTAAGGAACCTTACTTGACTTTCTTGACGAATTGAGTGTTGCTTGACCTTCTTGATCTCAAAAGAAGTACTTGAATAGTGCTTATTCTAGTCCTTACTCGATGTGCCCTTTGAAAACCTGCCAATGTGCATGATAAATGATTTCCATGATGCATGACTTTGAAAATGCTTGATGTTTGAAGTTGCTCATGAATCCCTTCCATCTAAGCTTATCTTACCTTCAAAAGATTTTTTTCTTGATTTCTTTAGTCTCGAGAACAATTATATGAGTGAATGATCATGTTTGCCCCCCAAATGTGATCATAAAAGTGCAAATTCTCTATAAGTCTTTAAACCATGTCTTACGTTTAATCCACACTTATCAATGCTTAATGGTTGGTCTTTAAAGAAACTCTTATCGATTTGCAGAGCTTGACAAAATATATGATGGTCCTTGTGTAATCATTAAAATCTGTTATTCTTTCCCTTTTCCACTTGAAGAAGTAGAATGTGCGGGGATAGTGAAAGTGCTTCTTAGTATGAAGGATATTTTTTGGTGGACGTCGAGGTGAAGAAGGAATATCAGTTGAAAGAACTTTGTAAGGTAAATGACGTCCACTGATGTGGGGCTGGTGAAAAATAGGGTGGTTCAGGCGAAAGGCCTTGTAATGTCACCACTTAGCGACTTGACTTCTTTGAAGAACCTGATAGTGTCCATCACAAAATCATCACCTTATCCGATGAGAACGACCTCAGAATGTTGCCCCCCAACTCTCATGATGTATGGAATTGCTCATCAGAAACTTGAAAAATAGTTGATACTGCTTGAGATGTAAGTTGTCCCCTGGAGGTCCTTGAGATAGTAATAATTGCTTCAAATTGTGCCTTTATTCTAAACCGCCTTTGCAGGTTTTCAGTTTAGACTCCATGACTCAACTTTTTCCTTCTTTCTCTTCTTCTTTTTCCTTGGTCGGACCTTGTTTGACTTGCGATTTTTAGTCATTTTCATGCGAACGTAAATAGTTGTTGCTACCTACGCCCGATTACTTTCAACTAAAATGCAGAGACAAATGGCTACTAGCACTATTCATAACTTTAGCCATTTCTAGCCAAAGACAGCGTAATAGGATTTACTTTGACACTTTTTTTTTATTTTCTCTATTTTTGTGAGTCATGGGTATCTATGTGTTGAAGACATCTTTGAGCTTTGATCCAAATTTGATAAATTGAAGAACCTTGACTTGATCTCAACCTTGGTAATATTGCTGTGTCTTGTAGGATAGTTTCCATCTCATGCCCCCCATTTTTGGTGTATGAGGTTCCTTTGTCAGGAAGAATCTTCGAGTTGAATGATCTTTGATGGATAGAAGGATTTCTCTGAAGGTATGCTTGGTCATCGACGTACTGATTGAGGCAGTATTTTATTTGAAAAGAATCTTACAATTGAAGGGCCACATCGAAATCGCTCTCACAGAATTTAGTAATGTCCTCGAGATAACCACTATCAAGTCTTCCTTTATCTCATTGGCCAGTCTTTTATGTTGCGGCTTGGTAAAAGAATCTTTAAATGGAGGGAAGAGAGAATGTGGGCTCTGTGATGTGAAGTTGACTGAAGGATATCATTGTGCGCATTCTACCCCTTCTCATTTCAAGTAAAAGAATAACAGTTGTCCATTGCAACAAAGACAATACTCTTGATTGTGGACTAAATCTAGGTAATTCAACTTTCAAGTTATCTTAGCAAGCTCTCAAAGATTGGAGAGAATTCAAAGACTTTCCCAATTATTCACTAATTTGCATAGATCAATGTGTTGGACCTAGCTTAAATACTTCAGGCGAGAAATTGTCTTTCCATGTCACGACTGGGGGTCATCAGACTTTTCACATCATAAAATTGTTCTGAAGCTCATTAATGTCCACTTTTTTTTTAATTTTCTGAAAAATATGCAATGATGTATCACAAGAAATGAGTGATTATGTGCATAAATGCCGTGAAATATTTTTTTTTTGAAGTGTCAATACCGGTTAGAAACAAGTATGATGCATGAAAATGTGACGAAAAGTCAAAAAAGAAAAGGAAGATGAATTAGTACAAACTGTATACAGAAATATGAGTACAAAAGAATAATTAGTACGAATTGACAATCTTTAAAAGAAGCAATGCCCTTTGCACCACAATTCCCGATCAATTTCGAGGTGCTCAACTATGGTATTCTGGCTTGGTGCGCTTTTGCCTTCCTCGGTTACATTAAGCTTCAAAACTGCCTCACTTCAACACATTTTGAGAAACTTCGAGATGCTAAGATAGCGTCCTCTACTATCGTGGAGAGTTCGACAATCTCTTTCTTTATTCGTCGTTAGTAACAGTTGTAACATAATACAATGACAATCAATCAAGTATATACGGGACACTTAAAGGATGGGTCTACGGCCATTACATGCATTTGGTGGTTTTAGAATGAAAGCGGCCAAGGGTAGGTTCCCGAATCCCTTTTACTAAGTTCTATCGAACTAGAAAAGGCCCAGTTCCTTACCCACGAGGGTTATGTAAGGAAGGATTAATTCGGGTCACAACTTTCGCGGTTCCATTGGGTGACTAACGCCACACCCAAACAACGCTACTAACCACTACGGTTTAGAGAAAGCGCGGTGACTATTGCCACACACGACTAGCCTATCCAAGGTGTTTCACAAAAACGAGGTTATGAGGAGCTCGGGAGGAGAGCTCGATGTCATGTATGTCACAAAATAATATAACATGTAAAAAGTAACAAGGCACAAATAAAATAAAAATCAAGTGAAGAGAAAATAAAATAAACTCTTTGATGTGGCCAGACTATTCCCCAGCGGAGTCGCCAGCTGTTGCGACGAGATTTTCGACAGGAGTCGCCACCAATCTTTTTGGCTTAGGTCGAGTGGAAACTTAAAATAACTGGTCTGCACAGGCTCTAGATCCGTTAGTCAATTACAATCAAAAATAAAATTTTCGATTGCCCAAAATTGGTACCACAGGGTTTATTTTATATTTTTGCTTGATTTTTTTATTTATCTTTTTTTTATTTTCCCCCTTTTTTTATTAAATGATATATGAAATAATTAATTATAATGACAATAATCAATGATGGAATAAATAAATTAATACATATCAAATAAAAGAATTAGTGTTAAAGATAAAAAAAAAAGAAAACTTTTAATAGATTAGGGGGTTAAATGAGTTAAGGGGACAACTTGAGGGATTAAGTAATAAAAAAATAATAATAGAACAAAAAGAAAGAGAAAGAGAAAACAAAAAAAAACATACCTGCAGACGCGATGCCCAGAGGCGGGCTAGACGTCCGGTGCGACGGGCTGGTTTGGGTACGGCTGGAGAGGGCCTCTCGGACGACGAAAACAGCGGGCGGCGAACTGGCGGCGTCTGGCGAGTCTGTGGGCGGCTGCGGAACCGAGGAGGGTGGTCTAGATCTCCGGATTGAAGCGGGTTGGACAGTGGGTCATAAACGGGTCTGGCTCAAATTCTTCTTCCTCCGGCGATTTCAGGTGAAATCGAAGGTAGATTCGAGATCATGGCAGCGAGACGGATCCAAAGGGCTAGGGTTTAATGGCCGAAAGTCAGAAATTTGAGATTTGATGTTGTTCGAGTAGAGGCTCGGTCGAACGAAGAAACGCAAGACTTTTGCTTTGTTTTTGATGATTTGTTTTTTTTGCGAATTTCCTCTAAAAAATTGATTGCTGCTGCTAATTCTCCTCTTTTAGGGTTTAGGTTAATGTTCTACTTATAGGGATTAATTAGGGTTAGGGTTATAGAGTCCAATTAGGTTAGCATTCCTATTTTTTAGTAGTTTAGATTAAGTTTAATTGTATTAGATGATTTTTTTAGGATTTTCGTAATATTTAATCATTATTTTAAGATAGTTATATTTTTCGTTTTTTTCTTCTTTTATTATCAATTTTTTCTTCCCTTTTTATTTTATTAATATTAATTAAAGATTTATCCCCTAAAATTACTAAACATTCAATTAGATCATTTTACTTTCTTTTTTACTTCTTTTTTAGAATTAGTCAAGTTAGGCTTAAATTAGTTAATTAGTTGATTAGATTATGTTAGTTGTTAATTACAAATCCGGGTAAAAATCGAGTGTCAACACTGTTTCAATTAGCTATATCGTTTTGGATAATATTTTAATGGTTGAGATCAAACAACTAATAACTAAACTCAAAAAATTACCGTTGATAGCTTTTTCAAAAATTCAACAGCTACTTTGAAAAAATTGTTGTCAAACACAGCCATAGTGTGTGTTTGACAACCACTTTTTTAAGTTTGCTGTTGCGTTTTGAAAAAGCTATCAACGGTAATTTTTTTAGTTTAGCTGTTAGCTGTTTGATCCCAACCATTTAAAATTTATAAAAAACGTTACAACTAATTGATACAGCTATTTCCCGAACGGAATCGTAAATCTGGAATTGGCGGATGGGCGGATTGGGAGTAAGCCAAGATTTGAGTGTTGTATCCAAGGAACTATCGCCCTCCAATACAAAAGTACGTAGAAAATTTAAGTAATTCAAGTAGAATTAAGGCATACATGTTCCCTTGGAGGATATACCTATTTATAGGCAGAAACTTCTAATTGAAGACCATATTTTCATGCAAGATCTGCGGTACCACCCTAGAGTTTTACAATTTTGATAGTTTAGTACCCATAGTTTTCGTTTTGTCATTTTCAATTTTAATTTCTTTTAATTTGATGTTAAAGAGTGTTTGTAATTGCGTAATTGTTGGATAATTCTCTTTTATGGTCTCTAATAAGCATTTGTTAAAGTCTGGAATCAGTTATTGTAAAGAGAAGTGTGGTATTCGAGTTTAACTTAATTTGATGTTAAACATCGTTTATACTGGGCAGAAGGTTGTTACTAATGTTTGGGTGTTGGAGGGTCACTCACATTTTTTCGGGTGTAATTCCTAACTTCACATTTTTCATGTTTGTAGTGGTAATTGTTTGTAGTAATTTTAGTAACAATTAAATTACAAATTCAAATATTTCCAATTCAAATCTTGTTTTGGACTTTTTCTAAATTACACAAAAGCATGTACTAATTGTTTTGATTTTGTTACTCAAGATTGACTCAAGTTGAATTAAGCTACCTTATGGCTGTAAAACAAATCCATCCCGTTCGAGCTCGGCTCGAGCTCAACCTCTGACGAGCCTATTTGAGCCACGTTTCATGAGCCTCGAGTTCGAACCATTTCGTTCATGTACTAAACGCCGAGCTCGAGCGTCGGAGTTCGGTTTGGATAGACCTGTGAGCCTACACAAGCCTGAGGAACGTACCGTGCCGAGCCTAAGAGGTTCGGTTCGGGCTCGGGAGGTTCGGTTCAGGCTCGGCTTGTTTTCAGCCCTAAGCTACCCACCCGCCCCCTCGACCTTAAAATCTTGGTTCCATCAGTTTTCAGCCCTAAGCTACTCCCCGACCTTAGAATCCTGGTTTGGTCACTGTGTTTGACTTCGGGAGCTTCAAGAAGTGGAGCTGAGGAAATAGGGCTATTGGCGATGGTATGTTGTTGAAATTGGTTAATTACATGTATAGCTTGCAGAAGCAAAGCGAATGTGAAAGTTGGGAGAGGAAGTTAGGTGGATTTGTAAAATTATAATATTTGAGGAAATATTTGTAATTATTACAAAATTTATAATGTCGGGTGGCAAACGCCCTCCCATTTTGTAACGTTAGTGGCAAATTTATACCCGAAAAATGTTAAGTGGTAAAAACCCTCAATTACCCAAACATTAATGGTAAATTCGCACCTTCCGACTTTATACGGGAACTTGAACGACATTAGTGGCCCCAAAACGACGTTAGTTTAATATTGATGCACGTCAATGTTGGAAAGGCGTTGATATTTGGTACAGGATACGGTGCGCCCACGCTTATCGTGGGCCTCCGTGGGCCACTTTCACGTTATTTACAAAATTGCCATTTTCATTCAAATTCGTCTAAGTACGTTCGCCAGTAATTATGATGCTCCTGCGTACTTTAAATAATGCGCATTCGACTCCAAATGATGCTCCTACGTACCTTAATGGTGTGTAAGCTGGAAATTGAGAGCATTAATCTTGTCATGAGAGCGAGTGCATCATATTTTGTAATGGAGAGCATCATAATGCAACAGGGAGTGCATCATAGTGGTTACCAAAGACATTATTTTGAAAGGTTAATAAAACGAGTGTAACATTTGTCATGAGAGCGAGTGCATCATATTTTGTAATGGAGAGCATCATAATGCAACAGGGAGTGCATCATAGTGGTTACCAAAGACATCATTTTGAAAGGTTAATAAAACGAGTGTAACATTTGTCATGAGAGCGAGTGCATCATATTTTGTAATGGAGAGCATTATAATGTATCGGCAATGCATCATAGTGTTTACCAAATGCATCATTTTGGGAGGTTGAAGGAAGTGTGTGCTTCATTAAGTTATCAGAACTAGTGCATCATGTTTGTTACGGAAAAACATCATTATGCATCGCAAATGCATCATTGGGTAGAACAAAAAGGATCATTGTGGGGTTGTAGAACAAAAAGCATCATTAACTCGTCAAAGAGAGTGCATCATATTAATGTTATGAGATTGCATCATAGTGTATCGGGATTGCATCATTCTTCTTCGTATACTTCTTCTCTCTAGGCGCTTAAGGTGCGCTTACAGGCGCACCGTATAGTTACTCTTGATATTTTATTTACCTTCGATCTTTTATTTATTCGTTAATTTGACAAAAAAAAAACTTGTGCAAGATGGACTTAATTACATAACATACGTACTGACCTACATTTACACTTCTAAACAGGTAATTTGTTCAAATATACGTTTTACTCGTGATTTGTGGGAAATGGTTGATGGGGAGGTTAAGGTTACTTATTGATAATCTTGAAGTATCCCTTTGTTTTGGTGATTATTATAGTTAATGTGTTGTTATTTTTCGTGTATGATGTAGTTAATATAACAAAAAATTAAGGAGATATCACAAAAATTTTAAATATTGAAAATCGCTCTTTTCAAATCCCCCGCCATTTCGTCTTCTTTCTTCGTGCCCATCCTTCTTTCTATGCGTTCCGCTTTGATTCTATAAAACCCTTGCCCAGTTTCTTATAGGGGTGAAAGTTGAACAAACAGCTCGAGCTCGGCTCGATTAAAAGTTCATTCGAGCTCGTTCATATTATTTTCAATCCAAGATTAAACAAAATTTTAAGCTCGATACATTTATCAAGCCGAATATTAACAGCTTATTGCTCGACTCGGCTCGATTTCATCATAACTTTTCCATTGATATTTGTGAACAGCTCGAGCTCGACTCGAGCTCGGCTGGATTTAAACGCCGTTCGAGCTCGTTCATATTATTTTCAAGCCAAGCTTGAACACAATTCAGGATCAATATAATTTTCAAACTTAACATGAACAACCTAGCACTCGGCTCGGCTCGTTTCACCCCTATTTTCTTAACAACTCTGTATACGTTTGTGTACCCAAAAAACATTCTTAATGTATGAACAACTACTATAAGCAGTATGAAGAGCGAATACTTTTATATGCAAGGCGCTTTTAGTTTAAACTTAACAGGGGTGTGGTTACCGGATTCGACCTTGCCCTACTTTAGGTACACAAATTTCGTCGTTGTTGCCACTGAGGCCCTTAGTCATAGTCATTCGTTCGAGAAGATTATAGAAGATTGTTAAAAAATAGGCAAAATGCTTTAGAATTTTATAAAATGACTTTATATAGTCCCTTTATCCCAAATTTATTTAAGTATTTGACTGGATACTGAGATTAAGGAGTGTTAAAGACTTGAGGGTGATGAAGTAAAAATGTTATATAAGATAAAAATAATTTTTTTTTGGTGTAGAAAGGAAATTGAGGGTTAAAAGGTAGGTATGAAAAAGTTTCCTTAAAAGAAGATCAAATTGTTTTAGGACAACCCAAAAACAAATACGATTGAATCATTTTGGGACGGAGGGAGTATACAAACTTTATAAGTAGGGGACGTGTTGATTACATGTAAAGCTTTAAGTTGAATTATGTTATCAACGCCCGGTAAGTGCGTAGTTAATTTGAGTGATTAAGCATTAATATCGGGATTAGTGAATTTTGTGAAGACCGGGACTTCATTTTAAACATGTTATACATGTTTTGTATGTTTTATAAGGTCCCGGCGTTGGTATTCAGATTTCGTTTCAGTTGGTGGAGCGGTTTGAGAGATATGCAAGTTGCGGTTGTAATAAATTGCAACTTCGCAAAGTTTTGTGATCAAAGTGTAAAAAGAGAAAAATTGAACAGTAATTGGAAGAAAAGACAAGAGAAGGGCGGCTACAAAGAAGAAAAAGATAAGGAAGAAAAGAAAGTCAAAAAGTGAGGGAAAAAATAATATATATATATATATATATATGTATGTATGTATGTATATATGTGGAAAAGAAGAAAGTCAATCTTCTTCTTCCTCTAAAAAGCGGCTATGCCTCCATAAAAACTCCATGGTTGTGCTCCTTCTGATCTTGCCTAAATCGAGCCCAAGTTTCGAGGTAATAATGTTAAACTGATCCTTTTGAAAAGTTATAAACATTCTACAGATCAGATTTTTCAGAAACGGCTCTGTTTGAAAGTCATAAATTATGGAATGTTCGAGGTGCCACTTAGGGTATGATTTTATTGCTTCTAAGTGTTGTGTACGTGTTTCTTGATCAGTGTTGAAAAGTAGTTTGAGCCGAAACGCTTCCAGAGTGCTGCCGAAACCAGTTTATGGTTTCCTGTACGGCAACCAAAGTTCAGTTGTGTGAAGAGGTAATCATATATGTTATACACGATGAAGAGTTATATACTTTGTACAGATTAGATTTTGTGAATGCGATTCTGCGTGAAAAACCGTTGATGTCTGAATTTTTGGTGTGTGGAGGCGCCACATGGATATGTGATTTTATGGTTCCTGAGCATGTATTCTGTGATCTTTTGATGAATTGTCAACAGGGGGTTAGCCAGAAATTAAGCCGTAGCTCTGTCGAAATCGGGTTCTAGAAATCTGAACGGGAGCTAATTTCGTACTTTGTGTATAAGGTAAGGGTTCAATGTGTCTCTCATTACTGCATTTTGGAGTAATTTATGAAATGCGTATCAGAGTATATTGAGGCTAGGTTTGGTTTGAGGGGTGGCCTCGGTGATGCCAAACTTAGTCATATGGTATAGGCATTGGTGTGCAGGTTTTCTGGATTAACACTCTGGATGTGATACAACACCTAAATGGTGTGGTGATGTGATACACCTATAAGGTGTTTTGTGTGTGATTTGACGGTGGGGATCATTACCTCGAGCTAGCCATGCTCTTGTGTGTGATTATGTGTGTGTGCCTCGGCTACGGCCGGGAAGACCGTCACTGTGTTCCGTCTAACCTTACTATTTTTATGAATTTATATAAGTATTTCCAATGCTGATCAATTGATTAGGAAAACAGTAACACATCATCAATATATGCAATAGTAAAAGAGTTGTAAGGATTAAAAATTTCATTCATAATTCTTTGAAATTCTGATGGAGCATTCTTTAGACCGAATGACATTACATTCCATTCATATTGTCCAAATGGAACGTTAAATCGTGTCTTGTATTTGTCATTTTATGCAATTTGAATTTGCCAATATCCCGACTTCACATCAAATTTTGAAAATAAAATAGACTTGTAACAAAAGGTCTTTCTTATTAGGTATTGGGTGCCTAATCCATTTTAACATTTTGTGCAAAGGTTTGTAATTAATTACTAATCTTGGAACTCCCCTTTCTATTTCAAAATTTGTATTTTCATAAAAAGCTGAACAACTCTATGTGGAGGAACTTTTCCTTATTAGCCCTTTATCAAGGAGATATTGTATTTCTTTTTTACAATGAATTGTTAGTTCTTCATTCATTTGAATAACCCTTGATCTTGTATTTCTTTTCCTTATGACAAACTAACAATGTGTTTTTTCCTTTTCCAAAATGCATTGGGACTATCTGCACAATTGTTTTTACTCATAACTTCCTTAAGAGCCTGTATTTGTTTTTGAAGTTCTCGAGTCTTTATTTTTTTCTTCAATACTCTTATGTCTAATATCATCTTTGAGACTCATGAGTGTTTTCTATTTATTATTTAAATTTGCAGTAAGTTCTTCCAGCAAACTAGTTCGAGGGGGTTCTGCAAATTTAAAAGTTATCTTTTTACCAAACTTCTTAGTGATCAATCCATTTTGATCAACTTTATAAGGCATAATAGCACTGAGAGAAGGTGTTCCTAGAAACACATCCTGATTCATTTGGCCAAACACTATGAAATGTTGTGAGATATAAATTTCATCATTGCATACATCCACATGAGTTAATTTGAATCTCATTGGCATTATTTTCTTGTTAGCGCTGTTATATACCCAAAGTTTTTTTGGATATTTATAAGTAATTAATCTCTCTTTGATTACATTTCTGTCTACACCTGAATCAATCAGTACGACATTTGTGATTTCAAATTGTTTTCCAACTCTTAAGGTGATTAGGCTTGAATACCTTTGATTTGACATATATTCAATTTCATTGATTTGAAGTGGCTTATTTTGGAAAGACGTTTCCGGAAGAATTTCTTCTTCTTCAAGTATTACTTCATTTTCTTTCTTCTTTTTTTTTCTTTAAATTCGTATTCATTTAAGTCTTCGATAACATTCTCATTTTCTGTGGAATAATTTTCTAAACCTCTTGGAGTTCTAAGATCTCAATTCTTTTTCTAAAATCTTTTACTTCATTTTTTACTTGATAAAGCTCCGTCTTTAGTTCTTAACTGTGGCTTCTGTAATTTATCTGAGCTTGGTCAAACCTTTTTAATATTTCGTTAAAGCTATATACTTGAGGTTTATTTAATTCCTTCCAATCTGTTTTCTTCTTTTCCCATTCGGATGATCCTGTTATTGGTTGTTTATTTTTTCTAGATACTCTAAAAGAATTTCTTTTCTTGTATCTGAATCTTCTATATTTTTTGTAATTTCTAAGACTCTTTCGTCTTCATTTGTTATTGCATTTATCTGAATCATATTCAATTCTATTTTCCCAAAGGCTTTTTGTATATCACAAGAGTCACATTGGCATTTAGAACTGCAACTGTTATCTGATTCTTGACTTGCCTCACTACTTGAGTCTAGTTCATTAAACTCGTTTGGGATTTCTAAGCTTTCTGAATTTTCATCAAAATCTCTCCTGAATCACTATTCATCATTATCTGCATAAGGCTCTGTTTTAGACTTTCATCAATTTGTAATGAGTTTATTTTTTGCTTGGTCTTACACTTATTCTGAAGATGACCTATTTTCCACATTTCCAACAAACTGGTTCAGGTTTGATCCTTCTAAATTTCTTTTCTCTAAATCTCTTGTACTTCCTAGGTCTTTCTTCCCCTTTTTCTTATCTCCTTTCTTTGTGCCTTTTATAAGTTTTATTTCTTTTATGCCATCATAGCACATTTTTAGGCCAACTTCTTTTATTTATGAAAATATTTGACCATATGTGTAGGCTTCTAAATCTAAAATCCTTTGGTTCTTTTCTCTCATGTGATCAATGACAAATTGGCCAAAATATTTTGGAAGTCCTTGGATAAATTTTTCTTTCCAAACTATGGAATTACAATCTTCTCTTTCATAGACTCTTGAAAGAAAAACATCCTTATACCATTCTAAATGTGATAAGGTCCTACATTTAAGATTAAGCAAGAGTTCTCCATTTAATTTTTGTTTGGATTCTCCTGTTCCTAAAAAATGTAGGTAGATTGTTAATATCAATGTGTTAACCGCATCAGTTTCGAGGGTTCTTAGGGTTTCATTACCCTGTGAGAATATTTCTTCTGTAGCATTCTTGATTTCCTGTCTTGCTTGTTCTAAAAGACATTTATCCTATCAATTTCTTAGCTGTCCAGGAAATCCTGAGATTATCATCTCTGCAATTTGTCGATCTGTTGTATCTTTATTCATACTTTTGACAGCTATATTATCATATGATGAATTATTTGGAATATTTGATATTCTGAAAGACCATCAATATTTCATTCTCTTATTTCATCTCCTCTGTAGGCAACAAACGAATCAGGTGGCCAAAAATTATTCTGCCTAATATCGACTGGAGATGATTTGCTTGTATATGGATGTGAAACATTCCATACTCTTGAAGGACCTCATTTTTCCATTTTAATTTTACTAATCTGAGGGGTCTTAGGAGGAGACTGGTCTTTTTCTTGAAGAGTTTATTCTTTAATCATATTGATTTGGGGTCCCTTCTACTTACTATCCTTGATAGTAAGTTTCCCTACTTGTTCTACTAGCTCTTTCATTCTTTCGGAGACTTCATCATTTCTCCTTCCTAATTGAAATGTTGGAATTCGAGATGGGAGAATAATAGGAGGTTTAGTAGCCGATTTTTGTTATGTCTTCTTAATCTCTTCTATTATGCACATATGCTTTCTTAACGATTATAAGTAAGGATTGAAGATCTTTTGTCTCTGCCTGTTTAGAACTGGTCTCATTGTTAGTAGTCTTAAAAGGTGAGACAATTGCTTGTTCTCCTAAGACAATTGTCTTAGATGGAGGGTGTGCATTAGTTACTTCCTTTATCTCTTCTCTCTCTTTAACTTTGTATGTATTCCGTGTCTCTTCTAGTACCGACAAAGTTGCTTCTTCATCTAAAACTAGTGCCGGGACAAACCATCCAGAAAACTTTAAGTTGGTTCGGGTTTTTCTAATTATTTTAAACCATATTTTTGGATTTCTCTTCTTTCATCCTTGGTATAATTATAGACTAGCTATTTGCTTTATATTGTATTTTCTTCTGACCCAAACTCATTTCTTAGACTATCATAGTCTATTTTAAATGGTTCTCTTAACATATTTATTTCGAAATCTGATCCTATTATCCTCAACTGACTTGGATGATTATCATCCTTTTACCTTAATTGGATCTATTTTATAGACAGGGTGCGACACCTGTTTTGTTGACCGTCTTATTTCACCAATATATTTTTCATAATCTGTTTCTGGCACATGTGAACATGATGCCCTTGATGGTATTTTGGGAAGCTTATCTGAGAAATTAATCATTCTAGTTATTCTATCTTTACCAAACTTGATTTCAACTTCTCCATTTTCGTATTCTACGATCCTTTCGACTTCCGTTTTTCTCACTGGTTTTACTGGTTTTTCATTTTACATTACCCATTTTTCAGATAGACGGATATCACTCCATTTTATAGGTTTTAGAAGTACCACATTAGTTTTCTCAGCATTTGCTTGTATTAAAAGGGTTTCACCCTTTGTGTCAAATTCTAGAGCTTTTGGATCTATTTGGATTGTCATTACCTTGTAATAGATTATGTATACAAGGGCTAAATTATGAGATCCTTGTAACATATCAAATCCTGAAGTGAGGATATTGCAGTTAAGACTTTCATGATATGATGATCTTTTAAGAACATTGTAAAATTTGGATAACAGTTGAAGTATAAATGTCCATTACAGAGATTAGATTCTACCATTCCTAACATGGAATCAGTAAACTTGTTATGTCGTTTATCTCTTAAGGCTATAACAACAGAGGTGTTTAATCCATCCTTTGTTAGTGGCTTTAAAACAATTTGGACAAATCCAGCATGCAGATAGTTATAAAGATTTTCTAGGTGATCTTCTATCATATATTTGGACAGTAGTTCAAATTTGTGATCTTCTTCCATTATGGGAACAGTTCTTTCTACTGTTTTAATAGCATATGAAGTTCTGAGATCAAAAGTTCTCTTTTGGTAAACTTCAAACTTATTGATTTTTGAGATATTCCAGTTTCCCAGACTTTTTTCTATATCCCTGATGGTTATGGCTTGAGTGTTTTTCACTTTTCCCTTTCCTTTATATTGTTCTTCTTCGTACCTTTTGGAAGTAGATTTCGCTAAGCTTTTGAATATTCTAGCCATTAAGAAACAATATTAATTTTTAAGGATTTGGAGTTATCTGTCAACGGATTTTACTCCTTCTCACAGCTTTTTACTCATGTCTTAATGAGGAAACGCAACTTGGGTGCTTGTCACAGCCACCCCGCCCGGTTGCGGAGGCGGAGCCGGCCGCGACGTCGGAACGGAAATATGGCAGGAAGCGCGGCAACAGAGCATCGAGCTCAAATAACAGAACAGTCGAGTAACAACTAGCAACCTACAAACTTATACAAGGCAAGCATACATAATAGTCTAACTTCTACCAAACATGCAGTTCATGGTATGTCAACCATCAATCAACGCCACAAACACCGAAACACCGAGTCTGAAATATAACAATTCCAATATAGGCAAGTCGGGGCTCCGCCCACGACTCAGAAGACAAACAAGTGCAGGATATAACTCAGATTATACATCATACACAGATACATGATCTGAACTACATGCATGCAGCTACAGCTACAGAGCCTTTAAACAAAATCCTATAAATACCTAAGCGCGGAATCAGAAGCCTCTCACTCGAGGATTTCCGCACGTGGTACTGCTGCTGCAACCGGGACTCCAAAAATGACCGAAGCACCGCGGATCTCTACTCCGCCGGTTGCTTGTCAGGACGGCCTGAAAGGGTGTAAACAAATGAAAGGGTGAGTCCTCGGAAGGACCCAGTAAGGGCTGAGATAAAATGTAGTTTGCCCAAGTGGCAACATGCTGAACTCGCAAGATGAATATCACAAGCATATACATATACAAATGAACATAAAACATAAGGTGAGCCGGAATCCCATCATATGCGGTCCAACCGCCAGAACGACCCAAAACGGCAGCCCTCTCGAAGAGGTCAGAATATACAGAACAGAACAGAACAAAAGCACGGTACTGGCTGGGGTCGCGATCCCCAAACTGTCGTAGGGTCACAGAAGTATATCGGCACCCCAAGTGCGGATATACACGTAATGTCGGCACCCTCCAAAGGCGGACACTACGTAACAGATCCGAGGAGTACCCGTGGCCTCTAAGACCATCCGGGTCTCGTCGCAGTAATGTAACCATACAATAATAATGCACAAATATAAACAGAAGTATCATCACCTGATATACATATACAGAACAGAATAGGAACCCGGGCCTCCAAGGCCATCCGGGCTTTGAGACAGAACAAACATACATCTTACCATGTGGCGGGCGGAACCTGCCTCAACTAAACCCGATACACATCAAATAACTCCCAGAATGTATAACGAGAGAAGTTGAGCCCTTACCTCAGAAACACTACCCCGCAGCACAAAACTCGGGAAATCCCGGCTCCCGGCCCGAAAAGTCGCAACTTGCCTTTTACGGTCCCACGCTACTCCACCAACGCAGAATCAAGCTGAATAACCATAATTAAGTCGAATACACCCAGACAAACCCTAGAAACCAATCCCCGCACAAACCCGCACTTTCCCGCAAAAATCCACAGAAAGCTCGGTTTCACGAACCGAGCCTGAACATTGTTATTCATACACCCACAAACACCTTCCAACCTTCCAACCCACAATCCAGACACTTTCACCCGCTATTAGGCATAAAGGTGAATTTTGCTACCATTGTCCGAAAACGACGTTTCAAACATCAATACGAACCTACTTTCATCCACAATGCTGAATTACCAACCAACACAACCAAAACACAACCCTAACATGGAAAAAGAATCATCCAACAATTCGGCTCCTTTACCAAATTTTACCCAACTTCCATTTCAATCCAAACAAGGTTCCATTTGCACTCTTTAACCATCAATTACATAACTTAAGCAAGATTACTAACCAATTTCACCTAAACAACCAAAATCAACCATGAACTCTAACATGAAGAATTCGGCCAAAGAGGGGTTTTTCACCCAACTTGTTTTCCATCAAATTGAAACCATAGATAGTCTTAGAATCATGCTAGGAACAACATATTTGAAGCATGATTTAAGAACACAAACACACACAATTTTGGAAAATTCACCATAATTTCGGCACCTCTAGGGTTCCACCATCCATGGAGTTTTTCCAACATCCAACCCTAGATTCCTACTCCCCTCTAACCCAAGAACAACATACTAAAAGATGGGAGGGAGAGGATCACTCAAACTTGTAGACAAGAGTAAACCCTTAGCTTGAAATTTCTTCTCTTTATCCACCCAAATCATGCTTTCAACATGGAAAGAAGATGAAAGGGAGAAGCTTACCAATTTTGGAGCTTAAATCCTTGTAGTTTCAGCAAAGAAAGATGATGAACATGGAGCTTGAAGGTTGAAGATGGTGGCGGCAAGAAGAAGAAGGAAGAAGAAGAAAATGAATTAATGTTTTCATGAAATAATAGCCATATATATATGCCTTCCCTTTAACCATGTTTAATAGCATTTGGACAAGTGTCCCAACTCCCCCTTCTCAGCCGACTTACAGCCCAATTCTGGCCCAAAATATTATTAACTTTTGGGTTAATAACAACTTAACCCCCCAATTCTCAAAATCTTAGCAATTTAACCCCAAACGTAAGTAACGAACTCCAAATGAAACCAAAACTGACCACAATCCTCAGAATATCATAAAATACCCAAAACATGTTTCCAAAGTCCATTTGGAAAATCAGAGTGTCCTACCGGGCCTGCTGAACCCGAGTAAGTCCCGACGTGCACGTATACTAACCCGAACCAAAACCCACACCACAACAAAAAATCCATAAATATTACCATAAAATCCGCCTTAAAATATCACATACCTCACACTGAAGCCGTCTGGAAAAATCCATCCCGAGCCCCGGGATTCCGCCCAGAGCCCCGGGAGTCGCCCGGGACCGCACGTCCCGCTCTAGAAAATATATTCCGTAGAAAGATGCATGACGTTCTCACGATCCCAAATATGCGAACGGTTTCCCAATCTGAGGTCCCGGGAGCGCTACCGAGCCCGCTGTACGTCCCGAGACAACCCCCCGGCCCCGAAAAATATTTTCGGCGAAAATGTCCGGGGGACCCTCACGACCTCAAATCCCGAAGGATTCCCAGAAATACTGCTCAGAAAAGTCCCGGGAGCCGTTTAACCGCCCAAAAACGTGACCCGCAGGCCAAAACCGGAGTCCCGGGTCACCCGGTTGCTACCCGCTCGGGGTGACCGTAACAGTGATAATCAACAAAACCTTTAAAAGTAACTTTGAAAACCCGTAGGCTAGGAAGTCCTAAAAGCTTAAGAAAATTCTGTTTTAAAACTCTGAAATAAAAGTGACAGAAGCTGAAAGGTTTGAGAAAAACAGAAGGAAGTTAGAGAATATTCTCTAAGATTCCGTTTTAGAAATGAAACGTTAACTTTACCAAAGAAAAAACACTTGAACGTTATAATACAAAAACCTTTAGGACTTGAATGGTAAACGAAGTAAAGGTTTAGGAGTCAGATGATAAGTCCAAAACCTATAGGACTATGTTGTTAGAAATCTGAAATGTTTAGGACTGTTTTTGTATTTGTCCCATCAAACATGTCACACCAATCACCACTAACACATGAATGCAAGTTATTTTGGTATGTTTCTATATCTTAAACAAGATTTATTGTGAAATAACGGATCTAATTTGTCACCCCACGGCGGAAGCACACAGGTAATTACGATGTTCAACAACAGCTTAACCATACTCAATTAGGGTAACAGATCACAAACAGCACGTTCGTCAGGTGGGCCCCCTGGGCCCCACAGGCCATCTTAGATTTTTCGTTCACAGAAACCTCATACATGACACACAATTCCATTTCATTCAACGCTAACACTTAGTTTCACACACATGATCCCACCACATGATAATCATTCTCGTTCCTAGTACACGATCACATAGTGTACACATAATCTGACACTTTTTTTTTTCAAAAAATGCACAAGGAATGTACACTTGCACGTTTTCACACATCCTGCACAAAATACTGCACAAACACACATCCACATACCCACAACTGAAATTCAGCACATGTCTGATACCGCAACACATATACATATCTGATTTTCAGCAGAAACACCGAATATGATACTACTACATGTATGCATGCCATCTACAATATACAGAGCCAAAAGACATCTATTGGAATCCATACAGATCGTGTTAGGCGGTGACACTCCAAGGTCCAACCAAAGTCCACGACGTGGAAGATACTGCTGCTGCTACACACACAAGAAAGTTTAACCGTATGAAGACCATTGTGCTCAATTATAACAGAAACTAAGAACTGAATACCACACATATCGGAATGCTCGCTCACACTTGGTCACACACAACGGACATCCCGATCATACTTAATCACACACAACGGACATTACCCCTTAATCGACACACATCATATCACAACTGATCAAAACACACATAAATGTACCTGAAATGTCAAAACACAAAAGGCAACCCCCGAACTCTCTATTCAGTGGGCTGCTTGTCAGGTACTCCTGAAAATGATAATATAAGGGGTAAGTCCTCGATGAGAACTTAGTAAGGGCTGAGGTATAAACATTGGTTATCTTGATGCACAAGAAACCTGCAACCAAAGCTAAAAGCAAATACACAAAAATATACATATATACACATGCTCAACCAATCCAATCAAATGCAATGCAAATCAAACAACAGATTATAATAAGGTTAGACGGAACACAATGACGGTCTTCCTGGCCGTAGCCGAGACACACACACATAATCACACACAAGAGCATGGCCAGCTCGGGGTCATGATCCCCACCGTCAAATAACACACAAAACACCTTATAGGTGTATCACATCACCACACCATTTAGGTGTTGTATTGTAGATTTTAAGATTCATAGCATGATGTGTTTTCCATAATCATGCCTCTCCACTTTCAAAAGGAAGAAAGAGGAGGAGGAGGAAGAAGTAGAGATAGGAGGTGTACCTTGCACCCTTAGAAAACAGCAAAAGGATATTTTGTTCTTGCTCCAAACGTATGCTCCAAGTCTTCTTCGAGAACGCATTTAAACTCCAAGTATGAGAACCAATAATATGTGAGATGGTAAGGGTGATTTGTGTTGAATGGACACAAAAGATGTTCACCCAAAATGCTCTAAAGAATGCTTGATTAATTCGGCCTAAAACAAGAGAGAAAGAAAGGAGAAGTTTCAGATTTGAGTGTATCCATGTGTTCTGGCCAAATCATCTATTTATAGATGATGTAGGGAGTTACAAGGAAGGAATACAACTCCCTTATGGCCGAAAGTACACATACTTTCGGCCTAGGGTGTGGTTACTCCCTCCTTGTACACTCCCTTGTCCAAAAACAAAGTAACTACCCTATATGGCGAAGGGGTGTCTTCCCTTGAGGTGCCTCTTCGCCAAATTAAGGCTCTCATGGCTGATTTATGCTTGGTAACTTCCAAGGGATGTGCACACATGCACTAAGGTGCATACACCATGCACCTCAATTGCCACAATTCACATAGTTGAATTCCATAGAACTCATTTCAGCTCGCTTTGAGCCGAAATCATTTCTTCATCTGAGATGAGCTCAAAAGGACTTGGTGCGCTAAGAATTACAACATGTATCACATCCAGAGTGTTGATCCATAAAACCTGCACACCAATGCCTATACCATATGACTAAGTTTGGCATCACCGGGGCCACCCCTCAAACCAAACCTAGCCTCAATATACTCTGATACGCATTTCATAAATTACTCCAAAATGCAGTACCGAGAGACACACTGAACCCTTACCTTATACACAAAGTACGAAATTAGCTCCCGTTCAGATTTCTAGAATCCGATTTCGGTAGAGCTTCGGCTTAATTTCTAGCCAACCCCCTGTTGACAATTCATCAAAAAACAGAGATTCTTGGGAAGCCTAAATTGTGTCTCATAATTCTACAAAGACATGGCAAAAGATAGTAAACCTCTGTTTGATAGATTAAAGAAAAATTCCCCAGAATGGGGAAAAGAACAAACACAAGCAGTCAGACTTGTGAAAACAAAGGCCAAAGAAATTCCACGTGTCACCCTTCCTATCCCAGAAGCTTTTAAAATTGTTGAAACAGCTGCCAACGAAATAGGATATGGAGGAATCTTAAAACAAGGAATTGATGGAAAAGAAAAATTGGTCAGGTTTACATCAGGAGTTTGAAACTAAGCCCAACAAAATTATGCTACAATAAAGAATGAAATATTATCAATAGTTCTTTGTGTCACAAAATTTGAAGAAGATTTGTTAAACCAGAAATTCTTAATTAGAACTTATTGTAAGGCGGCTAAGAGTGTCCTTAATGATGTTAAAAATCTTGCGTCCAAACAAATATTTGCAAGATTGCAAGCAATTCTAGCTGTCTTTGACTTTGATATAGAACATATTGATGATGAAAAGAATTCTTTGCATGATTTTCTGACTCATGAATTTTTGCAGGGTAAATGGGTAAGAAGGAATCAGCTAAAGAAGAAATCTGAAGAAATATGGAGAAAGTTAACAATCCCGAACTCTTAGAAACAATGTTTCATGGAAATGACCCTATGGAGTTAGAAATACAATTATCAGAGGAAGAAATCCAATTTGCTCCTTATCTCCAGATAGGGGCCCAAGAACCAGTACCAAAGGATTTCTATGAATTACCTACTGGTCAGAAAATAAAAATTGAAAGAGGAGAATCCTCGCAGAATAACAAAAGATCAAAGGAACATGGTCCATTGGTATCATTCCCTCCCAGAGAGGTAAAAAAAGGAAGAGTATTTCCTTATCATTATCCTTATCCTCATTTATGCTGCAAGGATGAAAAATATTTTGAAGGAACCTTGGTTCCTAGAACTGCGGCAAAAACCCAAGAAATTACTCTTTTCTCTGGGAATACCACTAGAAAAAAAAAGAAATGGAAAGAGAACCCCTCTTTCTAGTAGAAAATATAGATTTTAGAATCATGACTCCTGCAAAATTGGCAAGAAAATACTGACCTAAACATAGGTATCATGTATAGGAATTCAATCCCATTAGAAAATACGAGTACTTTGAGTTAATTCTCCAAAAAACACGCTCTGTAGAAATAGAACACAGATATAGATATACCAAATCACCAGAATGAAGATATTTCAACGAATTAGGAATCTCAAAACTGGGTGTCTTAAAAGTTTGGACATCAGAAGAACGGGGGGCACCTCAGTCCCATAGAAGACTAATGTTCGGAAGATACAACAACCACCCTTATTCTTACAGGGATTATATCCAAACATGGGATGAAATCTTTAATATTCAAAATTCAGAACTCGGGCACTCCTGGATGATAATCTTCAAAACAAACCAAAAAGGTTCCCAAACTGATTCCATCATTGGGTTGAGAAGAATTAGTCTCTGATCAGTTTTCGGACACAGTCAAAGAATCTTATGACAAGTTTGTAGAATTCAACAAGCAAATGTCCCAGAAGGATTCAGTTCCTTTCAGTGAATTCTATTTCTTGGTCATCTACCATATTTCATGGATTGTTCGATGACATTATGAGATCAATCAAGAAAAATATGTTCATATCCTAGAAAGAGTATAGGTATCGCATCGGTGGCAAAAATGTGTTATTAATTCTTATCTCATAGAAAATATCACACTAAAAAGGATTGGTCTTGTCAAACTCATGGAGGAATAAAATTTTGATTCAATACTTGGAAAACTCTACTCTGGATCAGAACTAGTAGATATCCCCTTGGAAGAGATGAAAGATAAGCTAATGAAACTAGCTTTGAAATCTGCCAAATAACAGTTGTCAAAGGGGCCCAGCCACGCGTCATCATCTGGCCAGAATTAGGGCCACCCACCATATGCAAAATAATGGTCTGTCAGACAAGGCCATGTGAAGAAAGGAAAAGGTTGTGTGAGTCGAGATCCACCAGAAAAATTTTCTCCCACTACTCAAAAGAGTGGAGGAAAATGATTACCAGCTGTGGAAAAAAATAATGGAGACTACCTAATGCGTGCCAACTGTAGAAGATAATGAGGACCACCCCACTATCCACAGGGAAGTTTACCTATATAAGGAGGCTTCAGCAAACGAAGGAAGGGGGGGATCAATTTCTGATTATTTCTTTCTCTTTGTTCCCTAGTTCGTGTGTTGAACGCCCTTCTTGATAGCCTCGTTCCTTGACGGCACAAGCTTCCAGATACTTGAACGGTTGAGGTGATGGTGAGAATGACGATCTGAAGATCCGGAGTAATCTGCAATATGTAAAACGGAATACTCAGGAGCAGAAAGAGGAGTGGGGGTGTGTAGATAGGGTGTACCTTTACCAAGCCGTCTTTTTATAGGAGACGCTGAGGTGGTGGTTGCCCATGATCCAGAGTAATGGAGTATTCCCCCACATTCCGGAACGTGGGTAGGTCGTGAAGATAACCGCTCCCAGCTTCCTATCCTCGGTCTGTGACATTGTTGCTAAGTGTTGGATGGCGAAGGCCAGGAGATGCGAGGGCCCTACCTGGCGAAGCCAGGCGATGCGAACCCGCGAGGTCCTGGCTAAGCCAGTAGATGCGAAGCTCTTCTGATAATGCCTTCGCGAGATGCGATGGCATCGCGGTGCGTATCCTTGGTTGTTGCTGATGATGTTGCGAGGGGCGATGGCGCGAGGGGCGTTTGCTTGGGCGATGACGTTTGGAGTCACAAAAAGGTGAAGACTCCAATCTTGATAGCTGCTGTCATCAACAGCTGACAAGGAAAAATGTTTATGCTCATTCCAGAAAATTAATATCCCAGTATAACCCCACAACCAGCATCCCGTGCTGCTGAAATTTAGCCACATCTTGGTCCGATAAATTACCAACTTCCTGCAAACGCTAGCAAGGCTTACTTGACTACATTGCCTATAACTGGTTTACAGTATTAGTCATACCATATGCATAAAGATAATGGGACAAAAATATTGTTCATCTCTAGAGGGTTACTTTGCCAATATGATTTCAAGAAGAGAACTGAATCGAGAGAAAATAATGATTCAATATGAAACTTATGTCCTTTACCTCCCCAGAGATTCTTCTTTACTGACAACAAACTACAAGAAAAGAGAATTAAAAATGTGAATGTTTGAACATTGTATGGCTAAAAATTACAGAAAATCATCATAAGAAAGGATGGAGTACCATCGCAGTTGGGCCAGTGTAATGAAACCAAGAATCAGTCATACTCATTTCAACAACCCGAACATATTCTGGTAAAAGGTTTCGTGCATATTCCCACAGATCATAGTGTAACAAGATGCTGCTGTAAATCTCAATAACAAAACATACCTAACATTAATCAGACAAGGAAGCTGCCCGAACTCCGAAGTCGCACAAAACTGGGCAGCGCTAACACATACTGTTACAGGCATACTTCAACATTTCAGATGCCACCTTGGCAAACACAAGGTGAGCATTCTGGGCATTATTTCTCCAGTTGTCTGGGCGTTCCTGTGATTCATTGACAACAAATAATGCATATGAATACAAACTATATAAATATGCATACATTAGCTTGGCCAGACATTGGACATGTGCTCAGAATCCATAGGAAGAATGTTCTGGTGAGATAGATGAGATAGCTAAACACAAGATGCATCCAACTCCAAAAGGGCCATTAGCCCATTACTTGTTAAACAGAGTAAGTTGGCCAAAAGTATGGTCAAAAAACAAATTACAAAAAAAAAAAAAACACTAGTCTCTGTAATTTGTACAATATTCCTTCAATCATGATTTGTGGCCACATACATTTAAAGGGAAAGTGATACAAGTCTCAAACTTCACCCCTATAACCACCAGAACCAAAGTAATCCTTTCTGGAGTTGGCAATGGCCACACTTTTCTGGTGCTCTAACTTGGGGCAGTCCCGGATACGATGACCCAAACCACCACAATAAGCACAACCCTTAACACCACTCGCACTTGCAATAGCCTCAATATCTTCCATCGGATCATTAAGCTCAGCTAACACAGGAGGAATCCTCTGTTTAGCTTCCTGCAACAGATGCTTCAAATCAAGCAGTGTCGTCTCGCTCTGATTCTTGTTAATGAATGTGGTTGCAATTCCTGTTTTACCACATCTTCCTGTTCTCCCTATCCTGTGTACATAGTTCTCAATTTCTGCGGGCATATCGTAGTTAATCACATGCTGAATATCAGGAAAATCCAACCCCTTCGAAGCAACATCTGTGGCAACCAATACATCTTTCTTGCCGGCTTTAAAAGATGCAATGGCGTGCTCTCTTTCTTCCTGATCTTTACCACCATGAATAGCAACTGCTTCAACTCCTTTAAGCAGAAGATATTCATGAATGTCATCCACATCTGCCTTATTCTCACAAAAAATAAGGACTGGAGGTGGGGTTTTCTGCAAGCACTCTAGAAGATACACAATCTTTGCCTCCTGCTTTACATACTCCACCTCTTGAATGACATCTAGATTTGCAGCTCCAGCTCTTCCCACATTAACTATGACAGGCTTTACCAAAGCACTTCTAGCAAAGTTCTGAATTTTGGTTGGCATAGTAGCGGAGAAAAGAAGTGTCTGACGTTGAGCTTTGAAATGGTCAAACACTTCTCTTATGTCATCTTCAAAACCTAGATCCACCAATCGATCTGCCTCATCCAAAGTCAAATACCTGCACAGCAAACAAGTCTTATTAAGCACCACTGGTCCAATTCTTCCAAACATCTCAAACAGCTAGCTCAAATGCAAAAATGCCCCTATGACAGCTAATCAACCGGCCTCAACCGCAAACATCACAAGTAAAACACATCTAGGCTTAAAATGAAACCTCTCAACTTGAAAACAGAAGAATGGTAGGCTTCTGAACGCTCACAGAGACCCCTAAAAATAATAGGAAATTTAGGATAAAGGAACAACGTATACGCTGAAAACATAGTATTGAAACAGGCTAAAAAATTAAAATGACTCAAAAGTCACGAGTAACACAATGGCTTGTAGCACTAGGCACTAGAAGGATTAATCATTGTGGAAAACACTGCATGAGACCTAAATAAACAATCATAACCATAGAAACAAACCAAGCAAACGCATGAAATCATTAAGCAGCCATACCTGCAACAGTCCAAATTCATCTTCTTCTTTGCCAACATATCCTTCAATCTTCCGGGAGTAGCGATCACAATATGAACACCCTTCTTCACAACCTCCAACTGGGATCTCATATCCACGCCTCCAATACAAAGCAATGCTCTAATCTCAGGATAACCTTCAACCTTCATTGGAGCCAGGAACTGCTCCACCACCTCATACGTCTGCCTCGCCAGCTCCCTTGACGGACAAACAATCAACCCAATTGGCCCCTCTCCTGGAAGAATCGGCATCATCATTTCCTCCTGCAGGGCGATCATGATCATTGGGAGCACGAAAACCAGAGTCTTCCCTGAACCCGTAAATGCAATCCCAATCATATCTCTCCCGGTCAAAATCACTGGCAAGCCCTGAACCTGAATTGGGGTAGGCTGCACGATCCCCTTAGCCTTCAGCATCTTCAGAATCGGTTCAGGAAACTTCATGTCCTTAAAATTCTTAATCGGTGGAGGAATATCCTCCCCATCAACGATAATGTGCCACTGCTTCCGAATCAAGTCCCGCTCTTTCTTCGACATCCTACGGATGTGAAGCGGGGGCTTCCAACCAGTGACAAGCGGCTCGGTGTAGGTGATGCCCTTGGCCAACTCGCGCACCGACATAAGAGTTTTGCGGTCCGAGAGGTGTTCGATCATCTCCTTCTCTTGCAGCACAATCTGTTCCATTTGGCTTACCTCCGGTTGGTCGCGCTTGAGCTGCGTGGCTTTCACAAGCAAGCTGGGTTTAGCTTCCGCGAGCTTGGACATCTCGAGATCGTCTTCCATGGCGGACGACTTCCCCTTTCTCTGAAGAATTTTCTGAGCTTCCATTTCCCTGCGCTTCTTCACGGGGATGTACTCAACGTAATCATCATCTTCCTCCATGATCGAGCTTTCTGTAGATCGGAGAAGACGCGACGAAACTGAATTGGATCCGGAAACCCTAACTCTGTAATGGGTTTATCAGTACAGTATTGTATACACTAAACTCCGTCCATGGTCGCTAACTCAGTCCACCGTCGCGTAGTTGTCTATAAAAAGTCTCATTTTGCCACTAACCTTTGACGGGGAAGATTTTTTTTGCATTTTTTTTTTCGGGTTCGGTATTGCCACTACTAGGGGTGTAAATGGGTCGGGCCGGGCCGGGCCCGAGCCCTTTAAGCTCGAGCTCGGCCCGTTAGTTATCGATACTACTCGAGCTCGAACTCGAATTGATCGAGCCTAATATTTTAGGCTGAAATTTCAATAAGTAGTTTCGACTCGACATAATTTCGACAGCTCGTTTTAAAACTTTATAAACTATATTATAATTAACAAATAATAAAAAATACAATATACCATCAAAGTTTATACAACTTAAACACCCAAATTGATAATTTTTTACTATCATAATAATTACTATTAATAAAATACTACTATACCTAACATAAATTACAATATAGTAAAAAACATTCAAGAGGTTTGATAAGTGTCGTTAAGTATCGATAAGTATCAATACTCGATAGGGCCGAGTATCGTTGGGCTCGAACTCGACTCGTTAACATATCGAGTTTCATTTCAGGCTCGAACTCGAGTTCGAACTCGATAGGTATCGACTCCATAAGCCCCAACTCGAGCTCGAGCTCGAACTACCCCTTTCAAGGCCCTATCCATTTACACCCTAGCCATTGCCGTCAATGTTTATGGCCCCGTTTGCCACTGGATGTCATAATTTCCGACATGGTGACTCTTTTTCCACCATGTACCAGTGTGTGTTGTGTGTGACGATGTGGCCAATCAGACGTGGTTAAATCAAATCTTATTGTTTAATAGGCGTATCGTTGTGTTTGTTTCGAAGTTGTGGGGGTCCAATGGTTTCTTTTTATCGTCAAAGAACAGAGCAAAGTGGAAGGTGTGGGTTCATCTCGAAGAAGAATTCTTCGTTTCTGGCTCATCGTCGCCAAATTTCGTTGGCCATGGGGGTAAAGCATGCTGCTAGGCGCCGTCCGAGAAGGCAGTAAGTTCGCTGATTTTGTTAGCTTTGAACTCATGGGTATTGGGTGAGAGGGTAATTCAAAATTTGAGTTGTATTTTACACATTTCTTATACATCCTCTCTGGTTCTCGTATTCTGTGATTTTCTTGGTAGCCATGGCTTAAATTCTGTCCTCGCTATCAATTTGCGGATGTGTTAGGGTTTACTGTACGTCGAGGTTAATTGTACGAGGTTGGGTTGTTGCTTATACTACAAGAATGCTATTGGTTTTTAAGCTTGTTAATTGGTAGTGTGTTTACTGTGCAAGTTAGTTGACACTGAATTTGTGTATCATATCCACCATAACGGTTGTTTTTTAGAGAACCCTTATAGGTATGAAAGTGGGGAAGACTACAGAGTATAAGACATTACTTTATTTCAGTGATTAGGGGTCATTTGTTGATTTTATGAGGAAAAGAAACATCAGACACATATCTAGGATTTACTATCAAACTGGTTCTAAGTTAACTACCTCAGATTCTGTAGGATTAATTTGGGATGCTATGAGTGCTAATGAGGATGTACTGTCATTGTTTGAGAAGAGGGAGATCACCCTATATTGCGAGTTTGGAGATGGTCCTTCCATTTATGACCCAGTAGTTGAGCAATTATATATCAGTGGTAATGTTGTTTTACAAAGGCCTAGCTTGAAAAGGAAGTTGGATTTTGAAATTGTTGTGACTGGTGGGAGAGATGGTATGGTTGGTAAAGGAAAAGAGAAGTTGATCGATGAGGTTGAAGTGATGGAGGAATCAGATTCTGGGGATGACAGATGGATGTCCCAGTTTTTAGAAGAAGACGCAAACGCAAATGTGGATGTTGATGGTGAAGGACAATGGACTGGGAGAGATTCTTATGGGGATTTTGCTGGTGATGAGGAAGATGGGGATGATGAGGGAATGGAATCTTTAGAAGAAGAGAGTGGCGAGGAAGAGATTTGGAGGGATATTCATCTGATTATGTGAGATCAGATGTGGAAGTTGATGCAGTTGAGGAGTTAATTGAAACTGAAGATGGTGTGGAGAGTGAAATTAGTTTTTGGAGGACCAAGTGGCCAAGGTATGTGAAAGGAGCCTCTGATCAGTTTGTTAGAGGGATGAGGTTTAACTCAAAAGCTGATTTGAAGGAGTTGGCTACAGCTTATGCTGTTAAACAGCACAAGGACATTTACTTCAGGAAAAGTGATAAATTGAGGGTAGAGATAAGATGTGTTCCAGGGTGTCCATTTAGAGTTTGGGTTTCATATAGTAAAAAACTTATGTGGTGGCAGATTAAGATTTTGCAAGAGGAACATCATTGCAACAAGCAGTACAAGTTAAAGTTAGCAACATCCAAGTGGCTGGCTACAAAGTTTTTTCAGTGACCTAAGGGATAATCCTAGCATAAGGAGAAAAGTGTTTAAAGAAAATGTGAAGAAAGGATGCAAGCTTGAGATCACCAATAAAATGGCCAAAAGAGTGAAGAGGGTTTTCGGAAGCAACTCTAAGGGCACAAGTCCTTATGAGTATTCATTGCTCAAGGACTATGTGGCTGAGTTGATTAGAAGTAATCCTGGTTCTACAGTTGTTTTGGGTGTTTATCCCTCTACAGATGGTGTTGGTGAAAGGTTCAAGAACCTTTACATTTGCTTTGATGCTGTCAAGAGGGGCTTCAAAGAGGGGTGTATGAGGATAATTGGCGTTGATGGGTGTTTCTTAAAATCTGCCACCAAGGGTCAGATGTTGACAGCTATAGGTCGAGATGCGAATGACCAAATGTATCCAATTGCCTTGGCTCTGGTTTTTGACACTTCTGAAGGCATATTTGGAGATTGATGATAATCACGAGTGGGTCATACAATTTGATCAACATAAAGTGAGTTACATTTCATTCATTATCATTACGTTTTGATAATTGTTGACAAAGGTCACTTGTTATAGGGTCTTATCCTAGCATTGGCAAGAGTGTTACCATATGTGGAACATCAGTTGTGCGCCAGGCACATACTTACCAACTGGCAGAAAAGACACCCAGGTGATGTATTGAAGGGTCACTTCTGGGCATGTGCAAACAGCACCACTGAGCGGGAAAGACAACTTGGAGTTGATAGCCCCTTATCCAAATGCGAAGGAATATCTTTTGAGGACAGACATGTGACTCTATCCAAAACAATATCTATGAAGCTTTTAATGGAGTCGATGTAGTACTATTGGCAAGACAAAAACCAATATACTCTCTCTGTGAAGACATTAGAAAATACATGATGATGAGATTTAATGAGAAGAGGCAGTTTGGTGAGAAATGGAAGACTGACCTAGGGCCAGACATCATGTGTAAATTGGAAGAGTGAATTAAGGATTATAACATTTGGAGTGTTGTGTTTAATGGAGTTGATGAGTATGAGGTTAGGCAGGACATGGACCAGCATATAGTTCACCTAGACAAACGGGTGTGTTCATGTGGCCAGTGGGACTTAACAAGTATCCCGTGTGCACATGCTGCCTGTTGCATTATCAACAGAGGTCATCCACTAGAATCCTATGTTGATGAGTGCTACAAAAGTGAGGCATTTATGAATTCATACAAATACTCATTCCAACCTGTTGCTGGGCCAAATGTATGGAGAATAACAGATGCACTACATGTTTTAGAGCCCATGGTTAAGAGGATGAATGGTAGACCTAGGCTTATGAGAGTGAGGGAAGCTGGTGAAGAGGCAACAGCTTCACAAGGACCTAAAAATCAACTTATCAAGTTTGCTCTATTTGCAGCAGCCAGGGCGCAATAAGAGAAAGTGTACCTATCAGGTGATTCCTCTATCTTAGTTAAACCTCTGTATTACTTAATGATCTATTTTATATTGCTTCCTAATTACTAATTCACATATAAACTGTTTTGTTAAGACTGGTTCTGCTAGTGGTACTCAACAAACATCACAAGCACCACAGAATGAATGGGTATCCTATAACCCAACACTTCAGCAGATAGCTGCTGGCAGAGGTAATGGGAACTTCTCAGGTAGAGTTGATGGTCTTACCAACCCACCTCCAAGAAGGGGCAGAATCAATGGCATAGGGATTTACAATGACTTAACCAATGGAAACATGGTGTACAATGTAAGTATGATCAAGTTTATGTGTGAACAATGCAATTTCATATATATATGCTCATTTTGCCCATGGATCATATTATGTACTTCGATTGCAGCCTGGGAGAGTAGGCCAAGCAACCTTCAGTATTGGATCACAACCACAAGAGAGTTTCTTCACATGCAATTGGATCACAAGAACCTCCATCTAGTGCACCTTAATGCTTTAAATATGTTGGCTTGTACTGGCTATTGTATCTAAGACCGTTTGACTTGGTTAGAGGTTTTCAATAGGTTTTTGTGGATTCCGAATTTTAACTAGTTAACTCCCTACAACTAGCTTGGATGTAGAAGTTCTTAATTACAGGTCATGTAGGTTGAGTTTAGAGGTGACTTTTATCCATGATCAGATATTTTGAATGGATTATAATGAGTATCTATTTCACTATTACTACATTCAATTATTTTAGATCAAAGAAGAATCACAACAAAACATTTTAATAGTACCTAAACTGAAACAAAAACATACTGGTTCATTACACAATAGCTGCAGCTGAGAACACATTGTACTACTAACTGATCACATAACAGCTTCACTTCACATCCAACACAGATGCATTATTGCAACAACTATCAATACTAAAGCTGAGAGAACGATAACCCAATTCTGACGCTTCAAGGTCCTCTGAATCATCAGGTCTTTCTCCAAATCACGGGCCCTCAACACATCCTCACTCTTCAAATCAGCAATTGAGGAGTTCTGTTCAACTGAAACACCATTTCCCTGAACAATCTTCATCTTCAAACTACTGATCTCGGCTTCTTTCAACTTCAAAGCCCATTCTAGGTCACTTCGGCGTTCTAGTATCTTAGTCTTTGTCTTCAATAGATCATTGATGACACACACAGCTTGATTAGGGAATTTGTCATCCATCCATTCCCATAAACCACACCCACTTTGTTGCCCCTGTAAATTGCACGAAATCACACTTCAAAATGGCACTACTGTATCTCAAAACTGTAAACAAGAACTAGAGCTTACCTTGCGTTTAGGGCATTGAAAAAATCTCCGGCCCGGATTCTTGGGCATCCACGACGTCTGCACCGGAATGAGGAGCCCACAACCGCATAGGTTAGGGATGTACCCTAACCCTTTACCAGAATACGACTAAGTAGGGGAGACGTCACCGTAAATCTCGCGATAACGCCTGTTAATGCCACTGCCGTTGGTGCTGGAACTGGAAGTAGGTAAGCTCACCATTTGAAGCACTTGCAAACACGATCCAGACTCGCATCACAGGAACTCTCCTGTTGGTGCTGGAACTGGAAGTAGGTAAGCTCACCATTTGAAGCACTTGCAAACACGATCCAGAGTCGCATCACAGGATTTCTCGAAGCCAGAAAGCCAATTTTGCGTAGAACCCTAATTCCCAATTTGGGAACCCTAAATCGACGAAAATAATGCTCCTCCCATTTACCCTCCACAATCCACCCTTATACACGTACTCTCACCAATGTGGCATTAAATCCATTGTTAGGAGATGACAACCGGAGTACATGTCATCGGAAAACGCCTACGTAAGCACTCAGTTACAGAATATTCCGCTAGATGCTCTGACGCATAAAAAGTAATGGTAAAATTGGACCATCAAACTTAACTGATGGTAAAAATGAATCACCAATGATTAGAAAAACGCAATACCGAACCCGAAAAAAAAATGCAAAAATGGACATTTCACCAAACGTTAATGGAAAAAAGAGACATTTTCTCTTGTCTATTGGGTCATATTTTAAGAATTTGAATCACTTTCATATTTTAAAGTTATATTATTGTCTTTCTGTTAAGTTTTTCATCTAATTACCGTTAACCTAAAGGTATTAACGTAAATGTGCATATCTAATTTCAATGAAATCCTAAGTTTTTTAAAAATGTACAAATTGACCCTTAATAATTTTACCATTTACAAATCCATCACTATTCCCATCCCCAAGCAGACCTCACTACATCAGCACGTCCGACCACCAGTCCAGCCTCTCCCACCAACAAGCCCCACCGGCCCTCAACCCTCGCTAGTCATGACCACCTTCGCCGGCCCTCGCACGCCCCACCTCTGCATCCTTCCAACTGATCGAACCGTCCCCTACCCAAATTGAACCTCTCCCTACCCAGATCGATCGAACCTTGCCTTGCCCTGCCCTGATCGAAAATCAAATCGGCGCCGCCAGCCATTTGCATCGGCCTGTCTCTCACCACCGCCGACTTCATCCCGCTGTGTCTCCACCCTACCTGATGATGTGATGTGTTAAAATTTGACCAATTTACACATTGTTGAATTCATCTAGATTTGTTTTATTTCGAATTAATCTAGATTTTAAATACTTTAAATTTCGAAATTCAGATGGTAAGGTTGTTGCAACTATGGCCAAATTCTGAAGCTTAGTATTTTGGAGCTGGTAAGTCGGAGGCAATGGTATTACTATTTTTTATCCGTAAAAGATTGTTTCATTTATTTTTACCAATTTCACAGTATTTAATCTATAATTTTTTATGAATGTTTAGATATTTAAAATTAAATAAATAATGTGTATCATAATTTGAAGTATGAATTTTCTATATTTTTTCTGATTTTTTTATTGTTTATCTTTAAACTTTAAGTCAAATATTGAACTTTTAAACATTAAAATCATACTACTCCATCTTCCATTAATTGATACATTTATTTTGGCTATTTCACATTATTTATTCTATAATTTTTTTCAATAAATATTTAGACATTTAAAGTTAAATAATTCATATGTATCTCACAAATAGAAATAGAAATTATCTAAATATATTTTTCGTGATTTTATTTCACTAATTATCTTAATTAAAATTTGAATCAAATATTAAATCTTAAAACATAAAAATTAAATGTATCAATTAATAGCAAATGATGGAAGTATGAGGCAATATTTGACGGACGAACGTAGTATTAGACACAAAGCCTTCATTGAAGCAAACATGACGGCTCAGTAGCACAACATACGGTCTACACCAAGCAATCTTAATAGTCTGGACAACACCTTTTCTTGACTTTATTTCTTGATTTTCCGCTCTTGATACTCCTCAGCGTGTAACTGGCGGCCCATCCCTCTATCATGGCCTCCCAACCAAGTCCCAACACGTCGAGCCCATCGCTCAAAACCCAACGAACACGCCAAGGCACAACTAGCCGGGAGGCTCCTCACCACTTGGAGACCCTCACGCTAGGCACGGCTAATCGCGAGGGTGTCATAGCTTCCACCTTGTCCTGATTGATCCGCTTTAAGACATGATTGTCTTAACCTCTAGGGCCTCCTGCCCTCTGCGCGGGGCCTCTCAACACTTGTTAACTTGGAGCAAAATAGACAAGCTTGCTACACGAGGGAAGCATGATCTCCACGATCCCCATGATATCAGGGAGCGTCTCCAACTTTCCTTAACTGCTCCCGCAATCTCAGTGAACCTCCTTCACATTCCATAATCGTGCACCAACACCACGATCAAATTCCATAATCGTGCACCACGATCAAGGCACAAATGAGGCAACCACCCTCCACAAACCTCTATATAAAGAAGGGCTTGAGCCCTCAAAAAAAGGAATTCACTACCTACACAACCCCTCCTCTTTTTGCACATGAGAAGTCTCCATTTCTCCTCTTGCAGGCCTCTCTCCACAGAAGTTCTCCATCCTACAACTGAGAGTTCGGCCCACCTGGATCGAGACTATTAGTAACCATTTGACTTCTCTTTGGCATCTCAGAGTTTTTCTTCCTAATTCTTTTCTCCACTGTACCTTAGCGAATCAGCCCTAGGTTAAGTTAGGTTTGTCTACATGAAGAGAAGCATTCCACAAATAAATATATAAAAAAAAAATCTTTCTTGAACTATGAGGATAAAACAATTAGTTACAAATGACTCCTTGCGATTCGGACATGTTGCCTTCAAATACCTCACAAGTATTCCATAACCTAATATTTGCCTGCATTGGATACTTAGGATATGCTCCAATAGTGAGGCTTCCGCTTTCTGCATCCCAGCCATTAATAATTCTATTACCTCTCATGTGCACATTCCCTTGCAAGGGACGTTAGTGCAGCGACAAACAGGATGACCAGAAGCTTCCCAGCCATTGAAGCCCCGTTCCAGAACAGAAATCTCCTTTATCCCAGTTGCTTCCTGCGTCTCCTCAAGATAGTTGGCTAACCTCCGTGCACAAGTTGGCCCTCGAACCTACAAAACATACTAACTGTTTTAAGTACAATTGTTTCTCACATGAACATAATCATAGACGTGATTGATCACTTAAATGCATAGATTGGGGCACATAGTTAAATTGGAAATAAGAAGAAACTAACATCCAGCAAGAAGTATATTCTCATCTCAAGTAATCACCAAAGCAAGTTGCAATGGCGAAACCTTATGTAAATATGGAATTGTAGAAGTCGGTGAATTACCAGTTACCGATCCTTCAAGGTATAAAACTCCAAACAAAACCTTTGCAGACCAAGAGAAGGAAGAACATATCCCTAGGTAAGTAAAACTGACTATAGGACATTGCACTTCTTCCGCTTAGAAAACTAAAGACTCTTTTCATTGCTTTATGATTATGGCAAAGTGCACCCATAGTCCCTTAACTTCAATTATTGTCCCGTTTGAGTTATACTTTAAGTTTTTGTCCACTCTAAAATCTCGTTTTAAAACTTATCGTGTATTTGTAGTCCTTTCTGTCAATTTTGCACCATCAGACCTCGTCTACAATGGATTTCTAATCCCAATTCTCAGGCACATGTCACCCTCTTCCAGACCTAACCGTGCCTCCTCTGACTCTGCTTGTTGCCCTGCCACCTTCGTCATTTCAACCGACACCTTACTCTTCGACTTCCTGCTGTCCCCATCTACCATTGCGAAATCGAATCGATGATGACTCAGCGTTGACTCATGACTCGTTAATAGGTTCAGGATCATCTCCTTGAGAGGATGTCATACGCCTTGAGCAGTTGAGCATAGCCTTGGGCGGCGGTTTCCGCAGCAGTAGGGTTGATTGGTGCACCCTCCAAGACAGATTCCACAATGGCTTCGCAGAGTTTCCGATTGCCAGACCAAAGAAGCCCCACGAATCCAAATATAGGGTTCACAATCTGGCCACATGATTCGTACTACAAGTCTACAAGGACCAGAAAATCCCTATACGACCACATGCATACAATACAAACCGGTTAGTGAAATTCTTAAACCAGATGATTAATTCCTACGGTCGATTCAAGTGAATGAGCAAGGTGAGGCTCATTAAGGCATTGGTGTTAAAAACCGGTGTTGATGAGGTTAATGAGACTGGTGTGGCCATCGAATTTGGCAAGAAAGAGGGTGGCATGTGCCTGATAATTGGGATCAGAAGTCCATTGTAAATAGGGTTTGATGGTGCTGTCGTCGATGTAACCTTTGCGGACGACTCAACAGTCGTTGCGGCTGATCCGCATGGTGATGAAGAGCTGGGTCATAAAATGAAAATGAAAATGGACTTGAAAAGCAGGAGGGTGGGTGTGGAGTACCTAAGGGGGAGGGATGTGAAGTTAATACTCCCTCTGTCGGCAAAAGATTGTCTCATTTGTTTTGGCAATTTTACAGTATTTAACCTATAATTTTTTTTCATGAATGTTTAGACATCGAAAATTAAATAATTCATATGTATATCAAAATTTGCAATCTAAATTTTCTATATGTATTTTTTCTGAAATTTTTTCCATTGATCATCTTTGTTAAAATTTGAGTCAAACATTGAACCTTGAAACAACAAAGTCAAATGAGACAATTTTGGGCGGATGGAGGGAGTATAAAAGAGGAGTAGGTGTGGCTGCTAGAACCCTGTTCCCAGTGGAGGGGCGGAAGAAGGCTGGACGGCGACAACAGGGGTTGTGGGTGGCCGGCCGGGGCGGGAACGAGGTGGGGGTGGCCGACCGTCGTTGTGTGTCATGGTGAGAGTTGGGTCGGATGGCCGAAGGTGCGGTGGGTGGCCAAAATGGTAGATCAAAATCTTTAGAGTCTGAAAAGAGTGATAAGAAAAGTTCAACGAATAATAATAATTGTACCATTATTCCTAAAAGGCAAAATTGATAGAAGTGACTACGAATGCACAATAAATTTTAAAACGAGACTTCAAGAGGGCAAAAGCTTAAAACAGAACTCATGACTAAAGAGTATTAAAGTTATAGACTATGAGTGCACTTTACCCTATATTATTGCTTGTGCCGTCTCTTCATATTGAAATTTCTCGCTGGCAGTGTCCTTTTTTAATAAGAAGAAGAAATACAGTTCGGAAAACTAACATTGTTAGAATTCAAACTAACTTCAAATCATAACATGAGGTTCCTTGACCACCCAGATAGTCAATTGAATCAACACAATTCCTTCAATGGCAACATTGGACCAATAGTTTCTTCACAGAATATTGCCCAACTGACATGTCTGAAGGTATCAATGTTGGAGTTATTTGATTGTTATTCTTCATGCCAGGGTCAGCCATAGGGGGTCTTTAAGAGTATATACTAAACATTTTTTTAAGATTTAAGAAAAAAATATGGATGCTTTATTTATCCTTAAATAGGAAAGATAGGTTGTAGGCTTAACCATATCTCCAAAATTTGAGTTCCGAAAATTGTAAAGACTAGAGCGTGCAACATGTTTTCACACCAAGACACACACCAGGCTACTGCCATGTTTAACACATTGGTAACTGCTAAGTACACTAACAGCAGAAAAAACAGCGATCCTTATGGACGTCAAGCAGAATAGAAGATCAAACACTCCATCACATGCCTCAGCTTCAGAAAACAACAAAATTGGGCCAAGAGTTTGATTCACAAAACAAAAAGCGAAGCTTCTAATGCAATTGCAACATCTACCTACATACCCTATCATATCGTATACAGAAGCTCCTAAACTCGCAGTGCTTTTGCTTGTCGAGGGTAGAAACTTGTTTTGCGGGTAGAAACTTGTTTTGCGAGCAAGCGTACACACTAAACCAGTCCCAACATTACTTGAAACAGAAGATTACAATTACAACAGTCAAGTTTTAATTTTAACTGGTCACTAGATCAAAGCATCTTAAATATTGAAAATGACAATCACTTGTTCTAAAAACAATATAACCACGGGCATGAGACATATTAAGAGTGCGTTCTTTCCATTAACAAACTATTAAAAATCTATCAAATTAATCATTTCTCCAATCTTTTCCTCTAACATACTTCACATCAATTTCAAAAACTTCACATTTTCTTCACCAAATTATCACCAAAAGAACACCTCATAAGTCAGATACGGAAATCGTGGTGCTTATAAAAAACTATAGATAAGAAGCTATGAACACCCATCCCTAACTACCACATTATCGAGCTGATTAAATCTGATCAGATTAAAGAGACACAGCCAGAAAACAGGATCCGGAGACAGGGACAGAAAGAAGAGCAAAAAACCTGGCTCAAAGCGCAATGAAAGACGAGAGTATCTTTTCCGGCAACATCTTGAATGAGATTGGGGATCTTTTCAGTGAAGGTATCACTGGCATAGTGCAGAGACCCAGCTATGTGCCCATCGTAACTCCGTTCGTCGTCCCTTAAATTCAATCCGAAACAATCCGATTAGTTGCAAATAAACTAAGACCCATCAAAATTTTGATCTCGTTTTTCGGAAATGAAAGGGAATGATAGGAGATTCGAACCTGACATCTACAATTGCAATGTTGGGGCGGTTTTTAAGAGCGATAAGATGAGGAGCCTTGATGTAAGTAACTCTTCCGGCCATTCGCGATTCTTCAACGCCGTGAAAATTGATATTTCCCGGAGCAATGATGAATTTTAAGGCGTGTTGCAAGGTTTTAAAAAGATAAAAGTTTTTGACTTTCAAGTTGCCTAATGTGGACCTTAACTTTTTGTTAAAAAGTATGCATTACGTACGAGATATAACATTTTTTATATGAAAAATTTAGATTTTTCTTTTTTGAAGATACAATGCAGTAGTAAATTAAAGATTGGCCGAAGTCATATACTTGAGGCAGAGAAAACATGCATCGACAGCTAAAGTCTCCTACACATAGTGGGGTAAAAACATGCAAAATATAAAGTCTAATTATAACAAACCAAACTAAGAACTAACAGAAAGAAAACAACGAAATAATAAAAAAGATAGATAACAGTTGGAGTAACCACCGAGGTGCTTGTAGTGGCCCAGAACTAGATCTTCATTATAGTAGGACCAATACTAAACCACAATGAGTTTTTTAACAATTAACAGGCTATCTGCATCATCTTCAGGTTGTTATGTGGTTCAGGATATACGCCAACACAATGCACCTGTCAGAGATGGTAACCCACGCAAAAAGACCTGACAAAAAGACACAATAGCAGAACCTCTTCTTTTACCACGAATATCACTACCACTACTGAAGTCCCTAGCCAATTAAGGAAGATTACATGAGGGAACTTCACACTCATGTGACCACCCATCTGCAACTTCATTCTCTCGGGCAAGGCGAGGTGGCACTCAGCCCTGCGGAAGATGAGTTCAAACCACAAACGGTGGCCAATGAAACGCCAGAAGAATGGAAGCTTGCCAGAAAGAAAGAGGCCCAACCAGCGCAAGTGGAGCGCGTGACGATACTTGACAGTCAAGGCCAGAGCCACACACAACAAGAATCGAGGAGGATCCACTACTGCGGGAAGGTCGACCACTGGCCGTCGCACCGACCACAGGCGGGATGACGGGTTGCTGCCTCCAGGAGGGAAGGAGCTCACTGCGCTGGGGGTAGATACTCCAGCGGCACCCACCGGTGGAGGACTGCGCCCTAACACAAGGAACAACGAGTCCAGACTCAACGGCGGATACGCCGGATAGTGTTGGAGACGCTCGAAGCATCGGCTAGGAAAAGCTCAAGCCTCACGGTGAAGCGAGTAGGGAGACAATTATGCGCCATCAAGACCGACACCGAACAGAACGACCAATCGCGTTGCCTTCGTGAGAAGAGCAACAATGGTTTTCCTTAACAACGCCTCGTCCATGGCGGAACACAAGCAGTTGCGGCGCTTTGTGAGAGAGCATGCATAGGGTTTTATTCGAGCCGAGTTCTGAGGAGGTACGTTTAGTTTTTAATATTGTGCTTTATGAAGATTTAGACTTTGATTTGGGAGAAGTTTCATCGTTTATGTTCTATACTTTTTCAATCAGCTCTTGTTCAAGTTCTCTTAATCAAGTTTATCAAAATTTAAGGTTGCTTTCTCTTGAATAAAGAAGTGTTGGATTCATTTTCCTTCTTTGACAAAACTTCATTTTTGCTTGAATCAATTCTTGAATTCAAAATAGGGTTTGACCAATTTTATCAATTTTTTAGTCAAGAAGAAGGAGTAAAGTGCACCGGAGGTCCCATAACTTAAATTATTGTCCTATTGGGGTCCCATTTTAACTTTTTGTCCTCTTTAAGTCCTTTTTTTTAACTTTTTACTCATTCGTGGTCCTTCCGTCCATTTTTGCCGTTAAGTTTAACGGACCATTGGGGAAAATGATAAATTTAACTACTGAACTTTTCCTAAAAGCTCCATTTACACCCTAAATTTTGAACATAATAATTAAATCACCCCAAACAATTTTAAAATTTACAATTTTATCAAAACTTTTCAAACATTGCAAATAAACCCACCACCCTTCTACCCACATCCGGATCGGCTACCCCAGAGCTGGATCGGCAGCCCCGGCCGACGGATCGGCAGCCCATATAACAAGTGCTCGATCATCATCTACCAGATCGACACCCCAGATTTGTAATCAAGTGCTCGATCATCTTCTACCTATCTACGACCTAACATAATCTCTAGTCCATTTTTCCCATCAATCTTCTTCACACCAATTACGAAATCGGAGAAAAACCAGAAAATTTTTCCATGAACAAGAAACACATACGACTCCTCAAGATCCTCCTCGCTCTCTTCGCACTCAACTTCATCTCTCTCTTCTTCTACTTCTCCTCCCACCACTCCGCCGACCACCACCACCGCCGCCACAGATCGCCGCCGTCCGTGGCGGAGAATCACCAGCAGTCTCACTCCTTAAAGTCATGGCCGATCCTTCCGTCTTACCTCCCTTGGTCGGAGAATTCCAACGTCCGCCCTTCTTCTGCGAGGCTTACTTGAAACGGGTTCAGTAAGGTTGTTGATGTTGTCCCGCGAGATCTGCGGCGGTATCTCGGCAGCGGGAGCTTGGTTCGATGCCACTACTCTAAAACTCTGCGAGCTCGGTTTGTGAGGCGGAAAGATAAGGATGGATCCGGAAAAGATAAGAATGTCGATAGGTGGGGAGAGGTTGGAGGATGTGATTGGGAGAGCAGAGGAGGATGAGATGCCGGAGTTTGAAGACGGTGCGTTTCAAGTTGAGGAATTTGGGTATTGGACGGAAGAAGAAGAAATTGGTTGATGATGAGTTCTTAAACAAGTATGTGCTGCTTTGGTGATTTGGAGAAACATCCAATGAGGGGCTTAATCGGCTCAATGCTTGTTGTTGGGAGAAGGATTTTGATTGCCAACAGGTTTCAACTTCTGGGCTCTTCTTCAATTTTTATGATGTCTAGTCTTTGTTATTAATTTAACTTGCTAAATTTGGATGATGGTTGGATAGTTGACCTGCGAATATGGGTGCTTTAAGATTGGTTATTATCTAGATTATAGTAGTAAATCGAGTCCTTAATTAACTGAAGTTGTTTAATCATGGAAAGAGAATGCAATTCAAGTTCCCTTTGCATAAATTTATGAGCTATAGGTTTAGTTGGGCGATGATGGATCTGTAATGCAATTTTGTATTGTGAAGAGGGAAATGTAGTTAATGTTTATTTGTTTCTTTGTGTCAACTTTGTTGAAGTGGTGATTGTACATTTTAGATTTATTGCTTAATCTAATTCAGTGCTTGGTAGTGATGTTGATGTCTTCAACTGTGTTGTTATTTCGATTTCTGTTGTTCTTTATTTTGCTTTGGTAAATGCTGATGTAGGCAGCTGTTATTACAGTGGATAGAGGAGCCTACACTTCTGATTACGAGATTCTAGTATGCAAATCATCCGGGGCCTGGCCTGCCGATTCGGCGGCTGGGGCGGCTGATCCGGCACCGGGGTGGCCGATCCGGCGGTTGTCCGGATGTGGGTAGAAAGGTGGTGGGTTTATTTGCAATGTTTGAAAAGTTTTGGTAAAATTGTAAACTTTAAAATTGTTTGGGGTGATTTAATTATTATGTTCAAAACTTAAGGTGTAAATGGAGCTTTTATAAAAAGTTCAGTAGTTAAAATTATCATTTTCCCCAATGGTCCGTTAAACTTAACGGTAAAAATGGACGGAAGGACCACGAATGAGTAAAAAGTTAAAAAATAGGACTTAAAGAGGACAAAAAGTTAAAATTGGACCCCAATAAAACAATAATTAAAGTTATGGGACCTCCGGTGCACTCTACTCCAAGAAGAAGAGATCTTCAATTGTCTTTCTTATTCCATAAGAAAACACACCATTAAGATGAAAAAACAAATCATAGATTCAACAATGAGCATGAACCACAATAATCTACTAATCTTTTTGAGATAGATGAAGTACTACTAATTGCTAAATGATCTGACGTAAGGAGGGAGCTTGTGGTGGATTGTTATGAACTATTGAATTATTAGTATAAAGTTAAAATCTATTTTAGTAATTATTATAATTAGCACTCCCTCTGTTTTCAAAAAATCTTCCAATTTTTTTTGTTGTTTTACAGCATTTGATTTATGATTTATTTCATGAATATTTAGACATTTAAAATTAGACATTTAGAGTTAAAAAATTCATATGCATATCATAATTTGAAGACTAAAATTTCTAAATTTATTTTTTTGTAATTTTTTTCACTATTTATCTTTGTTTGTAAATATTTGAGACAAGCATTAAATCTTGAAATATAAAAGTTAAAGTGAAAATTATTTTGGGGTTGGAGAGTAATAATTATCTTTCCATTTTGTTAGTAGTGTTAAGTTACATGGGACTTGCGTAGGGAGAGTAAAGTGCACCGGAGGTCCCATAACTTTAATTATTGTCCTATTGGGGTCCCATTTTAACTTTTTATCCTCTTTAAGTCCTCTTTTTTAACTTTTTACTCATTCGTGGTCATTCCGTCCATTTTTACCGTCAAGTTTAACGGACCATTGGGGAAAATGATAATTTTAACTACTGAACTTTTCCTAAAAGCTCCATTTACACCCTAAGTTTTGAACATAATACTTAAATCACCCCAAACAATTTTAAAGTTTACAATTTTACCAAAACTTTTCAAACATTGCAAATAAACCCACCACCTTTCTACCCACATCCGGACAACCGCCGGATCGGCCACCCTGGCGCCGGATCGGCCACCAGCGCCGGATCGGCAGCCAGCCGGACCGCAGCCAGCCGCCGGATCGGCGAGCCAGGGCCGGATCGGCCCGAGATGCTGGATCGGCCACCCGGCCGGATCAGCCGCCCGGCCGCCGGGCTCAGCGGCCAGCCGCCGGACCGTAGCGAGCCGTCGGATCGGCGGCCAGCCGGATCTGCAGCCCAAGGTGCCTTTGGTTGCCGATCCGGCGGCCTGGGCTGCGGTCCGGCGGCCTGGGCTGCCGATCCCGCGGCTGGGTGGCCGATCCGGCGGTTGTCCGGATGTGGGTAGAAAGGTGGTGGGTTTATTTGCAATGTTTGAAAAGTTTTGGTAAAATTGTAAACTTTAAAATTGTTTGGGGTGATTTAATTATTATGTTCAAAACTTAGGGTGTAAATGGAGCTTTTAGGAAAAGTTCAGTAGTTAAAATTATCATTTTCCCCAATGGTCCGTTAAACTTGATGGCAAAAATGGACGGAAGGACCATGAATGAATGAGTAAAAAGTTCAAAAAGAGGACTTAAAGAGGACAAAAAGTTAAAATAGGACCCCAATAGGACAATAATTAAAGTTATGGGACCTCCGGTGCACTTTACTCTGCGTAAGAAGTGGGGAGGTTTAGAAGTTGTTTACTCTTCTTATTTTGTTAGAAGTTAGTTCATTTGTCTTAAAAATAATACAACATTTTTATTTTTTCCTAAAAATAATATAACATTTCTTTAAATATTAAATTTTACCTATCATTTTACTTTTCTACCCTTAACTCTCTCCCCACTTTCTCACTCTCTCACTAATCCATCTACAGATGCTTCCTCACTCCCTCTCTTATCTTGTGTACCTCCGCCCATCGATCACCCACCCATACCAGTCAGCTAACATCCCCCCTTCCTTCAAAGCATCATTGCCAAAAACCATCCCTCCATGGTAGAACCTCCGTAGCACAACTCATCCTCCAATGAGGTAGGAAATGATATTGCAAATTCACATCAATTAAACCCGCAATAGATTCTAGTATAATCGATGCCTTGAAGATGAAATTACCGAATCCGCCAAGCATGAAATCCATCCCAATGGCACTCTCCAGAATCGAAGATTTCGCATAACCAAATAACTCCAGAACACGTCCTTTGACAAACACAACACGTCCTCCAGCAAGCACAATCCCGTACGCAACAAACCCATTTTTCAATAATGACCACTAGCCCCACTCCTCCACCACCACCCTTCACCCTGGGTAATCGTCGATGACTAATATGCATGCAAAACTGCTATTTTGTGCTTTAATGATGTCTTGCTAGTACTTAGCATGAGCTTGAGCATTTTTTTGTAGAAAAATTCATGCTGTGGCAAAAAGGAGCTAATCGGGCACTTTTCGGGAATTTTCAGGCATCAAGGAAGTCAAAGAAAACAAAAGTTCAAAGGCCACAATGGAGAAAGAAGGAAAAACAGAGGAAAAAATGGTATGATGTGCGGACGATCGACAGGCAATCCCTCCCGACAATCGAGCGATCGCCTTGCTAACAAAATCTCATAAGTCAACTACGTCGCTTTCCAATGGTAGGTCGATTGGCAGGGTGGCCGAGCAAAAGGTAGAAGGTGATCATTCCGGGTGTCAGACATGTTAGCAAAGATTCTTGCTAGGCATGGCAACTGTCCGGGTTACCGCGGTACCCTTGAATCCACAACTGCTAACAACGGATATCGCGGCTCGCGGTTATACCCACGGTTATTACTAAAACCCACTATAAATACCTAAATATTTATAATTTTATGAAAATACATATAATAACATCCAAACAACCACAAATCCAACATTTTAAGAAACTTAAATATCCAAATTTCCACACAAACTTAGACTTATGGGCTTTTACTTTTGGCTATGGACTTATTTATGGGTTGACTCTGTTGGCGGATGGCGGGTATCCACAAACCGTGGATGGTGGGTATTCGTGGTCCGTTATCTGCAACCGCAAAGCCAACTGGTGCAAAACAAACCAGCAACCGCCAATCTACGGATAAAAATCGCGATTAAAACTGCCAGTAACGGGCGGTTATCCGCGGTTGGCAGTTTCTATCCACCCCACTGCCAAGCCTAATTCCAGCTGCCAGGGTGACCACTTCCAGCCCCTCTCTCTGCAACTCTCACAACTATAAATACTACCTCCACCACTTCCAACACCTCTCTTTCAACTCTCACTACTCCTTCACCACCACTACTCCACCATGCAGGATTCTCGGGGGTCCTTCTCCATCCCTACACTTCTCTACTACCTTCTTCTTCTTCTTCTTCTTCTTCTTCATCCTTTTATCTTTTTCTTCCACACCTCTATCTTGTATTCTCGAGATATGTTACTTTTCAACTACCACTGTTTCAAAAATACAAAAACATTTTAGCTTGTATATATCAAGGACTTCAATGGTCAAGGCGATCACGGTGGTTCGTCCCTGCTTACCCTGTCTACAACAGACAACCCTTCACTAGGGGATGAGCAGGTATAAATTTAAAGTTTGATTTGCGCACTATTTTTTAAACATATATCACGTGCATCAAAGTTTTTAACGCCGTCGTTGGGGATCGGTTTGAAGATTGTTGAATTTCTTGCCATTGGTTTTTTTTTCTTTGTTTTAGATTTGTGTTTTGGATCTACTTAAATTTGAATATTTGTGATAGGTCCGAGTTGTGGTTTTGCTTGTGTTTCGTTTCTTATGTTAGATCTAGGTTTTATCTTGGTTTTACATGCAAGCACTCTGTCTGGCTTATGACCCGGAGTTTGCAAGTGAATCTTGTGAATCTGGATCCGGAAATTAAGCAAACACTGAGAAACCTGAGGAACTAAAGCAAGAGCACACAAGTGTCCCAACTGCTGCACACCACAACCAGTTATGGAATGTCGGAAGAAATGGAGGATCCGCGAACTCATGACCGAGGAGTAAGAAGGGTACCCGAAGAGGATGGAAATTGCACAGCCCCTTGGAGGAAACCCTTATGCCCTCATCCAGCAATAGAGGGTGTCCTTCAAGACTTGCAAGGGAGGAAATCCCAATGAAGGACTTCCGCTTAAGGCTCCGTCGCCAGTTTAACTCCACTAGCAATGACATGGATGATTAGTTAGGGGCCTAACTTGACCCCAGATATGACACTCAATTCCCTTTCTTTTGATTGTAGAATATAGTTACATCTTAGAATAGCTCATATATTTATCGTTTTTTTTTTCTAAATTTTTTTCTTCAACGGAAACCCCAATCTTTAAAACAATTTGGTATGGAAACCGATAATCGTTGGTGGTAAGCCTATCTTTCAAATTTATGGACTATGGAAAAAAAAATTAGACCAAGTGGATGGAAAAACAACCATGTGAGGTTTTATGGCCAAAATAATTCACCATAAAGAACAACAAACTTACTCAATTAAAGAATGAATTGCAGATATTTAATCATATAATCCATTTAATCCAACGGATAATCCGTGGATTAATCTGGATTATGATGAACCAAATGACCTCTAAATAAAGATTTGTCATTCACTCAGTAGCTGAGGCTTAGTTGAAGTCCAAGGGCAGCATGTATGAGAAAAAGAGTCATGATTCCACTGCCTAATATCCCATGCACATTTCGCAGTCCTGGGTTACCCTGAGATACATACATTGTAATCATGCCTTCTAATCAATCCATCAAAAGTAGATCAAACCTTAAATTGAAAGTAAATATTGCCATATATATATATATATATATATATATATATATATATATATATATATATATATATATATATATATATATATATATATATATATATATATATATATGTATGTATATTTTCTCACCTCAAATAAAGAAGGTAAAATTGTTTGTATGGTCAAGAGACCTAAGCCAATGAACCCTGTAATTGCATGTGGACTGCATAAAAGCAAAAAACCAAATTATTCGGTCTACATCGATCTTGTTTGTCTGAAAGTTCATGGTGAATTAGGGATGTTAATGTTTAATTTCTTCATAATGGGGTAGATATTCAATGGTTTTTTTTATGGGATTTGAGTTTTTAATTTTATTTTTATTGGGTGCCCATTCTAGCATTTCGCTAGAATTTATGTTTTATTAATACTTTAATAAAAATATTGCCGTTCAAAGAGGAGCTTTAGCGTCCTAATTAATTGTAGTTGAGTTGATGACATAAACTTCATACAATTAACTAATTTAAAGTACTAGTTAACATCACAGGCTTGCAAAAACGAATTATTACCTCTGTCTCAAATGGTGTGTCCCATTTCCTTTACAATACAAAGGAAAGGAAAAGTGATAATTCATTTGGGAATGGAGTGGAAAATGCCCATTCTAACAATTCTAACAGTAGCAACAGCACTAGTTAGAGTGGATAGGGTGTAATTGGCGCCACTAATTTGGGGAATACATACATTTTTGTACGCATTTAACATAATTAAGCATTTTGACCCCGGAATTTTGGGATTTGTAACTATAGCCACTGAGTTCTACTACCTCCGTTCCCGAAAAATTGATGCGTTTCGTTTTTAACATTAAATTTATGATTTTATTTCTTTAACACTTTAATATGTAAAATCAAATATTTTAAATGAAGATTATAGATTAATGTGTCTAGTTTTGAAATACATTTTTTTCAAAATTTTTTAATGAATTTTATCTTGTAATAATTTAAATCTCCCACGACATCAAAAAAGAAACGCACCATTTTTTTTTGGGGGACGGAGTATAAGACAATATTTTTACTTGTACTAATCAGATTCTGACTCTGCACTTATAGCCACTGAACATACATTATCGAGTTTATGATAAATTGTAAGAGAAAACATCATTTGCTCCATATTTGATTAAATGACTCCATATTTGATTGAATTTAACCAAATTAGCCCTTAAATCAAGCTTGAATACCTTTCAAAGATAGGTTTGTCTGAAGTAAGCAGAGACGTTATGCCACCAGTAGCTCCTAGAGTGAAGAAGAAAAACATCCCAGCAAGTAACTTGGGGTGTAGATCCTTGGCATTAGCCTTCTCCTCCTGAAAATGGAAGCAATATTTTTCAAATCAAAACGATCACATAGTAATATTCAAGTATTTCAGATGGTTCTTGCATGTAGATTATATAACTTTACCACATCATCAGAATAACGAATGCGAAAACCCAGATATGTTCCATAACCACCCATGGCAAAGAGCACAACTGCCTAACCAGTAATTAAAAGTTTAGAACACATGAGAATATAATGGCAAATATTATTAGAATGGATAGATTTCTAAGAGTTCTTAAGTTCAGTTACCATATTTCCAGGATGTCCCCAGTGCACCAGCCATTCTGGGAGATTCCATGACTTCACAAGCTCCACAAAAGGACCAAAAACAGACCTCACAGTTCCAGCTGTTACCATAACAGATTATTAATAAGTGGTTAGACACGCATAGATATAAAATAAGTCCGGATCATCATCCATTGCCTCCTTCAGATATAAAATAAGTGGCATGTAAAAAAAAAACAAAGAAAGTCCATGAAGCATTCCAATGTTAATTGGATTTCAGATGATATATGCAGACAAAACTTGCCATAACAGAAATTTCTCTTCAGAAAAAAGCAAACAAAAACTATGTAGGAAGTTTTGAAGTGCCTTTACCACTAAGACATTAAACAGCCTACATAAACAAAGCATAAAGAATGGAAATTCCTGAAAATACCAACTTCCAAAGCTACATCACAGCAAAACAACTGCTGATGTATAAACCTGCTTCAAAAAGTACTAATCCCTCCGTCCAAGTTGGTTGTCACTTTTAGCTTTTTTGGGTAGATTAGGATTGTCTTTGGTCATTAACTCATTTCACATGAACTTCCATCATTACCCCCTCCCAAACCCATTCTCACTCCTCCCAACCCACTCCCTAGACTCCTTAAATGTGTGCATTTGCAAGGGTAGAAGTGGACTAGAATAAAACACAAGTGGGAAAATGACATTTCATTTGGGACAATTTATTTTGATGTTGTGACAATACACTTGGGATGAATGGAGTAAAAGAAAGAAGCATAGAAGCCCAAATTAGAATGCGTTGAACTCTAGTAGAATAAAATCATCATCAAAAGTCAAGTATCCATCAGAGACAGGCTAAGTTCAGCTTCAAAGGTTCAAAACCTGACAATTTGATTCATAGATGAAACATCCACTAATTGCAAAAAGAATTTATCACAAATTTGATGGCTAATGAACCATTAAACAAGCATTGCCTGCTTCACATCAAATGGATCAGTCTGCTAATATAGAACATTTAGAGGCTTGAACAATGAAACTATCCCATCATATGGTCATATGCTGCAATGTTGCATTCTGAAAAAAAGAAAAGAAACAGGCTAGGAATCTGTTATAAGGAAGCAACAACAATTGCAGTTACTCAGCAGATGAATACTGGATTTAACAAGACCACCCAAATGATCATGAATACTTTCCTACTGACTTTAGTCTGTAGATATAGAAGGCAAAAGCACCATCTAAGGCCAGAATTTGGAACATGAACCGAGACAAGCACAGAGAGAAACTACTTTAGACATCTGTTTTGGAAACAAACCCACTTCCCCAGAATCACAATGAAACAGAAGACAAAGCACCAAACCCACTTCCCCAGAACCATACAGGAGAATCGGCGGAGAGGGCAGGGAGGTCAAATTGGGACATAAAAAAACATTTATGACTAATATGTAAAGATCATGCATTTGGGGTTTTTGAAGATAACTATAAATTTCTAACCTAGCGCTGCCGAATCTCCATTCTAGCCCTCAGTCATATACAAATTTTGTACAGAGACTTCTTGATAAGGTAATAGAAGTGAAGAAAGGAATTTACCACCAGGAAGAGCACCGAGAAGAAGCAATGACAGAGGGGAGAACGAAAAGAGAAGCGTGTTGCTGGGCACTGCAACTTTTACAAGCTTGTGATCTGCGCCATCAATGGAGGTTTCGAGCTCATTTGTTTTCAACGCTAAACAGACCCGTCCTCTATAATTTCTTGCTGCAAGCCAAGGAGAGGGCGGTTGCTTGGTGGGTATTTTGGTTGTAGCTCGGTGGAAGGTCGATGATGCAGGAGGAAGAATGAAAGTGGTGTTCAGTGCAGAATTGGTGGAAATTTGCAGAGACATTCCCGAACAAGAGAAGACGCAGAATTGTACTGTAACTCTGTAAGGAATTGAGTAGAGGTAAGAAGTAGTGAAGTAGCAGCAGGGTGTGAATCTTGTGATGGTGATAAAGCGGGAAAGGTTAGGAAACAGACACGACAATGGGTTTACGATGCTACTTGTTATACCAATTTAATTGTTACATTTTTTATCCAATCAATAAATTATTTTTTTAATATTTTATTATACAATATCAAATAATTTATATATAAAAGATAAATTAAATAGTATAGTTTATAAAAATGTATTTTTTTAAAAAAAATTTAACAAATTTTTTTTTAATTAAAAATTAAATCAAACGTCTAAACGTCTCAATTAAAAGGGACAGAATTAAAAGGGACAGAGATGATACATTTTTTTTAAATGTTGTTTTCATTTATTTATGCAACATTTACTCTTTCCAATTCCATCTATTTCTTTTTGCTTTTCAATTTATCTACCGTTTTATGAGTTTCATCATCTTCTTCTAGTACCTCTTTCCCCTATCGGTCATTTGCAGTTACTAAGCCAGTAAATAAACTACGAGATGACAGGACATGAATCTAAATATGTTGTCCCATTTTTTCATGTCCCCTCCCCGCGCTCCACTATAATTAGCAAATGGTGTTAAAATATTCTCTTAACTTTTTAACAGATAAAATAAGGACATTAAATAATTAGAGTGAGGGAGATGATGAGGATATGAAAAAAAATGAGACAATAGATCCTTTCTTGTGGGAGATACATCTCAAAAGTACTTTTTTACTCGTTAGTGTTGGTATCCGGGTTATGCATACTTTTTATACTCATGTTTTACAATTTATAACCATTTTCTAAGCCCCTGTGGTTTATGACTAAAGGTGTCGAACCCTAGAGAAGAGCGTGTATCAGTGATGTGTGATGTGACTAAGCTACTAAGGAGAATTCTGAAAATCAATAGGAAATGATGAGGAGTGTGTGGAACAATGTCGAGAGAATATGCAAGCAAAGCTATAACTACTTCAAACTCAAGAAACTACTTCTAAGCTACTGTAACGAATGGACAACCCTAAAGATGTTTATAATCAATGAGAAGAACATTCTACCGGGTTTTGCTCTCAAGCTAGGAGTTATACCGCGATTCTAGCGATGGAAAGAGGTGAGTTACTATAACTAGGTCACTCCAATCTCTAGGTAGACTAGGTAGTGGCATAATCTACCAAGTAAGGTTGACCACCTTCGTTCTTCAATCCTCACTTCTTAAGGCATTAACCACCCTAACTTAACCACCAACTAGCCTCTAATGATCTCTCTTACAATCAGATAGCTAGTCAATTGATTCCCACAAGTCTATGTTCCACCAAATGCCTTTTGGACATTTGATCGAATTTCTAGAGTGTTTGAATGCATGAGGCCTCTATACAACATACAACTTATGCAAATAAGCTCAAGATTCAATATTGATGACATCTAATGCATGGAATCACGTGGCTTAGCTCCTAAGCAAGCAAATCACATTCTGCCACAGTGGGTTGCGGCCGGGTGACCGGGCTCCGGTTTTGGCTGCGGGTCACGTTTTCGGCGTTCAGGCGGCTCCCGAGCCCTATCCGAGTATCATTTTGGCGAACCCTTCCGTATTTGAGGTCGTGTGGGTCCCCCGGACGTTTCCGCCGAAAATATTTTTCTGGCGCCGGGGGGTTGTCGGGGTCGTCTCGGGACGTACAGCGGGCTCGGTAGCACTCTCGAGATCTCAGTTTGGGAAGCCGTTTGCAGTTTTGGAGTCGTGAGAATGTCCCGGAGGTGTTTGTGGAGTTTAATATTTGGGACGGGACGTTCGGTTCCGGGCGACTCCCGGGGCTCGGGACGGGAATCCCGGGGCTCGGGATGGAAATTTTCTGACGGCTTTGGGGTAAGTTGTGTTTTAATTTAAGATGGAATTTATGAGTATTTTTATAGAATTTTGGAGTGACGGAATTTTGGTTACATTGGACACGCTCGCACGTCGGGATTTGTTCGGGTTCAGCGAGCTCGGTAGGACACTCCGGAAAGGTAAATGAATTTCTGAAAAATGTTCTGTGAATGTTATAATATTCTGAAGGTTGTGTCCAAGTTTCGTTAATTTTGGAATTCGGTAATTATTTTTGGGCAAAAAGAATTGGAACTTTCGGAAAAATTGGGAGTTAATTTGCAATTGGGTGCAAATTAAAAAGAAATCAGCATGGGCAGCAGATTTTCGGCAGCAAGTGGGGAGGATTTGGGACACTTGGCTATTTTTAATTTAAGGAAGAGAGGGATGGGTTTTAAAGTGAAGGGAAGATATATATAACTTATTACTTTACAAAATAACTTATCTCATCTCATTTCTTTTCTTTTTCTTCTTCTTCTTCTTCCTTTGCTCTTGCTGCCGACGCCTCCATTGATGCTCACCTCCAAGCTTGAACTTCTCCTTCTTTGTGGAAATCAAAGAGAAATTGGATGCTACTTGTGGTAAGCATCATCCCTACTCCTCTTTTCTCATTAGTTTTGAAGATTAGTGAAGAAAAGAGAAGTTTTGGCAAATGATGGGTTTGTTCTTAGCTATAAGCTAGGATGATTCTCTTCCTCCCATGTTTTAGTATGTTGTTCTTGGGTTGTAGGAGAGTGTTAATCAAGTGTTGGATTTTGGAAAACACATCTTGGATGAAGAACTTGTGTTGGCCGAATTTATTGGAGATTTTCCAAAATGGTGTGTGTTTGTTATCTTGTTTCATGCTTCAAGTATGTTAGTCCTAGCATGATTCTAAGCTTATGTTTGGATTTAATTTGATGGAAAACAAGTTGAGGTAAAAATCCCCAAATGGCCGAAAATATGGGTTGATTTTCAATGATGGATTTTGTTGTTTGGATGCAATTGGATAGCATGCTTGGTTTAGAAGTGAAATTGGTGGTTAGAATGATTGTTTGGTAGCTTGAATGGATTGAATTGGAAGTTGGATGAAATGTTGGTTAGGAACCGAAATCTTGGAATGATTCTTTTTCAATGTTGGAGGTTCATTTTGGTTAAATTGGATGTTAATATGGTGTTGGGCTTGAATTTAGGAGTGGATGGAAGTTTGAAACGTTGAATTCGGTTAAGAAATGAAAAAGTTACAATTAATCGGGATTATCGGAAAATGGCGGGTAATGAAGGGTTTAAGGTTGGATTTGATCAGTTCTGCTTATTGTTTGATGTTTGTCAATGTATAATCTTGCATTGTCTAGGTTGGTTCTGAATTCTGAAGTTTCTGTGGAAATCTGGAATTTTACGGAAATTCTGCCGGATTTTCGGTTTTGGGGTCGGGGGATGTAGTTTGATTATGTGGTCGATAGGGTTGCTAATTCAACTTGGTTTGGCAGATTCTGAGGTTCGGAGGTTAGGAAAGAGAGGTTTTCGGGTTTCGGGGCGTGGTGTGGAAGTTGTCCAGAATCGGTCTAATACTCTGGACTTTGAGGTAAGGGTTTGGTTACGCTATTTTTGGTAAGATAGGTGTATGTTTTGGTTTCATTTTTGTTCTGCAGGTATTTCGGTATTATATGCCTAGAGCATATTCGTAGTCTGTAGGTGTATGTATTGTAGCACTTTTTTGCGGCATTTCATTTCGCTTTAAGGTACGTTCGTAGGAGTATGCCTTATGGCATACTGTCTGCATTAACCCTACGACAGGTTGTGGGTTCGCTACCCACTGGTGCACCATGCTTCGTAATAGCTTCGGCTTCGACTCCCTTAGAGGAGGCTGCGTTCGATTTATTATAAGGGTTTATGGCGATTTAGTATCGCACATCCTTCGGTATTCTGATCTGTTTTTATTACATGCACGATATTCTGTATTCTGTTGCATATATTCTGTATATTGCTATCTTTCTGTTTTGCAGGGTTACATATGCTTATCTTACCCCAAATCCCTTACGGGGTCCTTTTAGGACTCACCCTTCTTTGGGTTCTGTTTTTGGGTTTCAGGTAGACTTGGTAAACAACCAGCGGAGTTGGTTTCCGTGAGATTTCTGCCTTGGTTGGGTTGAGCAGCAGCAGTACCTTGCGGGCTGGGATTTTGTCTACTTGGTCTGAATCCCGCGCGAGGTATTTTGACGTTTAGGCCTAGGGTCGGCTCTGTAGCTGCATGTGCATACTCTCTGTTTTATTGTTATGATGATTGTATGTGTTTATATATATATATATATATATATATATATATTCTGTTCTGTTGCATGTTCTGAGCGCTTGGCGCTTGCTAGATACTTTAGGTTCTGTGAACTCTGTATGCATCTATGTTTTGGTGCGTAAGCACTCGTCCACGGAGGCGGGGCTTACTCTGTTGCTAATGCATGAATTGTATGGTTTTATTATATTTAAGTTATATGTATGAAATTTTTGTTAAGTTGCTTCCACTTTCATTTCGCTCTTCGGGTCCGCTACGCGCGGCGGGTCTTGATGGACCTGCCTTTTCTGTATCACTCCGGCTTCCGCTTCCGGCGTCCCGGCGCCCCCGCCTCCGCAACCGGGCTCGGGTGGCGTGCGGTGACAAGTTGGTATCAGAGCAGGTAAGTGACCATATTGGTCGTCAGCGGTGACTTGTAGTGACAACTATTGTTGTACATTTTATTTTAGAATGGTTTGGTACGGAGATTGGCCACCTCCTTACTCGAACCACTTCAAAATAAAATTGTGGAACAAAGTTGATCCTTCAAGTTATCCTGATAGTTGCAGATTTCGGAACTCGGGATTTCTGGATTCTGGTAAAAGTATTACGAGTAAGGGGGATTGTGGAAAAGTTTCAGGTACGTAAAATTGTGTGTTAGGAAAAGATTTGGTGAAATAAGCATGAATCTGCTTACGTGATTACGTGAAATGCATGATTTTATCATTTTGCGAAATAACTTCTGTGTCAAGTACTGCATTGCACTACAGAGCCTTAGAAAACTGCTGCTAGCTTCTGTAGGGATTAGGAGTGACCGAGTTGTCTGGACTCTGTTTGGTCCGGAATGTTTCAGGTTTGGTTAACACGCGTAGACAATGTGTTTTGCGACCGGAGGAGGGACCGTAATCCCACGCCTCCGAGAGATAGGGTTTGAACTGTTGGTTATGGGTTGAGTTGGTATATGGTTTGGAAATTTGGTTTGGGATAAGTTGTTTTTCCGGTTGGGTGGGTTTAAGGAAATGTGTACTACACGCGAATAGCGTGATTTGGTCTTGGAGGCGGGACTGGGATCCCACACCTCCGTGGAATAGGATACGGGTTCGGTGTAACCCGAGTGGTCTGAACAACCACACTCACCGCCCGAGGTTTAGCGGTCGTAGGGACCCCTCTCGATTTGGTATTACCCGCCACTTTAGCTGGTTCGAAGCGGCAGATGGCAGGGGAAAATCTGTTTATGCCACGGTAAGGGCATTTTGATTAGGTGCTGATAGCGAGACTTAAGCCACTGCTCGCCATAGTTTTGGGATCGGTAAGTGAGTGACTCTGACAAGGGTGGTCACTACGACACCTAGACTTCTCGTCGGTCCTATTAACGACGAGGAGATCTGGGGCACCAGTCTGGCGAGGTCAGACTTTTGGAGAGGTTTTAGAGTTTGAACCCCCCCCCGAGGTTCAATGACCGAGAAGGGTCTGGGGTAGTAGAGATTTGGTTTGCAGGAGTTGACAAACTCCTGGGGGAGGCTACATTTTCCCCCAGCAGTGCAGCGGGGATGTAGCCAGGGATCTGCGTTAGGCACAGTTCGATGAGCTTCATCAGGGAGACAAGATTGTCGGAAAGTTTGAGTGAGAGTTTGATCGGCTGGTTTACTATGTACCGTAGTATCAAGGTATGGAAGAGGAGAAGACGAAGAGGTTTATTTCGTCGACTGCGCCCCGAGTACAGGTGGGTTTTGAGACCTTTAGACATTACTTTGTTTCGGGAAGCGGTTATTAGGGCTCAACTCCTCGAGCAAGAGGAGGTTGAGAGTCGTCTCACCTTGCAATGAGGTCAGGGGAGTACGGAGGGGTTCCATACAGCAGGGACCCCGGCAGATTTCTGGATGGCCGAACAGGCCTGGGCAGTTTAGTAGAGGTAGAGAGGGAGCACCACCGGCACGACCTTGTCTGATTTGCAGTAGGTATCACCCCGGTCGACTTTGTTACTGGCAGGAGGGCCGATGTTTACGTTGCGGTTCTGATACTCACTGGATACGGGATTGCCCTCCGACTGTAGGGCGGGGTTTTGGCGCCTTCGGCGTCCATAGTCTCGGACGCAACCCAACGCGCCGCGGCGTGGGTTTCAGCAGGTGGCCCGAGACCTCGGCGGCGGCAGCTTCAGCCACCCTCCGTCACAGCAGCTCGAGCAGGACAAGTTTTCCATTTTCGAGGGGAGGCCCTAGTTATCGGGGAGGACCTAGTCGGCGGTCGGTACCAGCCAGCAGGAGGCTTGAGTCGGCAGGAAGTTCCGCAAGGTACTTTATTTCCGAATGAGATACCGGTGCATGCGTTATTTGTTACAGGAGCATCTGTTTCCGTTGTAACACAGAAATGTGGTACATCTCGGTATCTGTCTATTAGTACCTTGCCTTAAACGTATTTAGTAAAAACTGCAGAAGTCAGTTCTGTTTTCCAATGAGATGGTTCGGGGTTGTACGATATCTGTAGGCGGACATGATAGTATCGGATCTGTTGGTTTTAGACACGCCGAACTATGATGTTATTCTTGGAATGGACTGGCTATCCAAGAACTCTGTGCACGTTGATTGTGCAACCCGTACCATTATGGTTTCTGGAGAGGTACTACCTCTCACGACTCCGACCGGTTTGACTATCGCACAGCACAGTAAGGAGCTACAGATTCTGGATCAGCTGTCGATAGTTGGTGTAGGGAATGCTATGATCTGAATGAAGCTGGTATTAGGTTGAAGTTGGATGGTTTACCGTTGGTTCGAGATTTTCCGCAGTATTTCCGGAGGAGTTGCCGGATTACCATAAGAGCGGAAATTGTGTTTGACATCCACCGCAGTCAGTCTTGCTCGATATCTATTCCTCCTTATCGGATGCCCATTTCGAGATGCGGGAGTAGAAGAAGCAAATTGGAGGAATTACAAAGAAAAGAGTTTCATCCGACCGAGCACTTCAGCGTGGGGTGCTCTGGTTTTGTTTGTTAATAACAATGATGGGACACTCTGACTTTTTATTGATTACAGATGGTTGAATGATCTTATTAGGAATAATAAGTATCCGTTACAGAGGATTAACGATCTTTTTGATCAACTTCAGGGTTCGAGAGTTTTCTCAAAGATTAATCTCCGATCTGGGTATTTTCAGCTTAGGGTGAAGGAAGAGGACATACCTAAGACTGCTTTCCGCACCCGATTTGGACACTTTGAGTTTACGGTCATGCCATTCGGGCTGACCAATGCCCATGGCATTCATGGATCTGATGCATCGGGTGTTCCGACCGTACTTGGACTCATTTTTGTGGTTTTATTGATGATATTCGATACATTCTCGGGATGAGGATTCGCATCGGGATCATCCGAGGGTAGTTCTGCGAGATACTTTGGGAACATCAGCTTTATGCTAAATTCTCAAAGTGTGAGTTCTGATTCGGGAAGTCACTTTTCCGGGACACATTATTTCGAGCATGGTCTGTCTGTGGATCCGAGAAGGTGAGGGCAGTTCGGGATTGGAAACAACCTACCACGGTGCGGAGATCAAGAGCTCCCTGGGCTTAGCAGGATTTTATCGGAGGTTTGTCTGGGATTTTCTATTCTGGCATCACCGCTCACGCGGTTGACCAAGAAGGGTCAACCGTTTATCTGGTCTGATAGGTGTGAGCAGAATTTTCAGGAGTTGAAGCGGCGGTTGACTAACGCTCCGATTCTGACTCTTTCAGATCCGATCTTGCCGTATGTGAATTATACGGATGCTTCCACATCTGGTTTGGGATGTGTGTTGGTGCGAGCGTTTTGTGGTAGCTTATGGGTCGAGGCAGCTGCGACCGCATGAGCTGAACTGGTTGGCACATGATCTGGAGTTGGCTATAGTAATTTATGCGCTGAAACATTGGAAGTAATATCTGTTTGGTAATAAATTTCAGATTCTTACCGACCATAAGAGTCTGAAATATCAGTTTATACAAGAAGGAGCTTAATTTGAGGCAGCGCAGATGGCTCGAATACATTAAGGACTATGATTGTTGTATCGAGTACATCTCTCGGCAAGGGCAACACGGTTGCCGATGCACCGGCAGGAAGTATACCGGGTTAATTAAGGGAGGAAATGTTGGGGACCGATCCGAGGAGAGTGATTTGACTTGCCTTTGGCACGGTGGCAGCTACGGGAGCGTGCTCGGGGTATACACTTACCATACATTCCGAGTGGCTTGACGGGATGCGCGAAGCGCAAGGTAGAGATCCGGTATTGAAGAAATTATCTGGGAAGATAAGGGTTTATTTGTTACCGACGTTTCGGTATAGGCGAGGATTGCTATACTTCTGAGATCGCCTTTATGTACCTGAGGATCAGGAGTTCTGGAATGAGATTTTAGAGGAGGCACACTCAAGCAGTTTGAGCATCAGAAACCGGCAGGGACACTGCAGACTTTGCCCATTCCAGTCTGGAAGTGGGGTAATGTTACTATGGACTTTCTGACTGCACTGCCCCTGACACGGTCTCGCCATGATGTTATCTGGGTTATTGTGGATCGGCTGACAAAGTGCGTACACTTTCTGCCTATTCGGATCACGGACCCTCTGGAGAAGCTTGCCCGGCTTTACATCAGGGAGATAGTACGTTTACATGGAGTACCGAGACTCCATTGAATCGACCGTGATCCGCGTTTCACGGCACGGTTACGGATTGCTTTTCATGAAGCATTGGGCACGCGACTCCATCCGAATACTGACTTATCACCCACGAGACGGACGGGCGGTCGGGCGGGTGATTCGATATCGGAGGATATGTTGCGAATCTGTACTTTGGATTTTGGAGGAGTTTGGGACCAGCAGTTACTTTGATAGAGTTCTCGTACAACAACAGCTTTCAGACTACGATTGGCATGATACCATTTGAGGCGTTGTACGGGAGGAGGTGTATGACACCATACTGTTGGACAGATGCGTCTGATGGGGTTGAGCTGGGACCCGAGCTTTTGAGGAGACTACGGCGAAGATCAGATTGTTACAGGCGCGGATTAAAACCGCGAACAACTGCACCACTGCTTATACGAACCGCCGCCGTAGGGCTCTTGAATCTGAGTTTGGTAATAGAATTTGACTGGAGGTAGCACCGTTCAGAGGAACAGTAAGATTTGATAGGCGGGGCGAGTTACCCCGAGTTATATCGGTTATCATGAGTTTCCAGAGTAAGTTGTTAGGTTGGCCTTACCCCCAATCAAGCTTTGTTTTATGTGATATCTTCCGGATAGCACTGTTGTGGATCGGTTAGATTTAGGTTCGATCTTATGCAGGGTTGTCTGGTAGAAATACCGCAAGCTGACTCGGGTGCAATAAGATGCACCGGAGGGTGGGACGCCGTGAGGCTCAGTATGGTAGTCTAAACTACCACTCCCGCCGCACCATACGGTGGTCCGATTGTTCTGGGTTAGAGGAATGTTTACATTTTCTGGTTGGTAGCGATACTTGTCTGGTTTGTTCAGGCTACTCTTGGATGACCAAGAGTTCTAAGGGGGGGAGAATGTTACGGTCACCCCGAGCGGGTTGCGGCCGGGTGACCCGGGCTCGGTTTTGGCTGCGGGTCACGTTTTCGGCGTTCGGCGGCTCCCGAGCCCTATCCGAGTATCATTTTGGCGAACCCTTCCGTATTTGAGGTCGTGTGGGTCCCCCGGACGTTTCCGCCGAAAATATTTTTCCGGTGCCGGGGGGTTGTCGGGGTCGTCTCGGGACGTACAGCGGGCTCGGTAGCACTCTCGAGATCTCAGTTTGGGAAGCCGTTTGCAGTTTTGGAGTCGTGAGAATGTCCCGGTGGTGTTTGTGGAGTTTAATATTTGGGGCGGGACGTTCGGTTCCGGGCGACTCCCGGGGCTCGGGACGGGAATCCCGGGGCTCGGGATGGAAATTTTCTGACGGCTTTGGGGTAAGTTGTGTTTTAATTTAAGATGGAATTTATGAGTATTTTTATAGAATTTTGGAGTGACGGAATTTTGGTTCTGTTGGACACGCTCGCACGTCGGGATTTGTTCGGGTTCAGCGAGCTCGGTAGGACACTCCGGAAAGGTAAATGAATTTCTGAAAAATGTTCTGTGAATGTTATAATATTCTGAAGGTTGTGTCCAAGTTTCGTTAATTTTGGAATTCGGTAATTATTTTTGGGCAAAAAGAATTGGAACTTTCGGAAAAATTGGGAGTTAATTTGCAATTGGGTGCAAATTAAAAAGAAATCAGCATGGGCAGCAGATTTTCGGCAGCAAGTGGGGAGGATTTGGGACACTTGGCTATTTTTAATTTAAGGAAGAGAGGGATGGGTTTTAAAGTGAAGGGAAGATATATATAACTTATTACTTTACAAAATAACTTATCTCATCTCATTTCTTTTCTTTTTCTTCTTCTTCTTCTTCCTTTGCTCTTGCTGCCGACGCCTCCATTGATGCTCACCTCCAAGCTTGAACTTCTCCTTCTTTGTGGAAATCAAAGAGAAATTGGATGCTACTTGTGGTAAGCATCATCCCTACTCCTCTTTTCTCATTAGTTTTGAAGATTAGTGAAGAAAAGAGAAGTTTTGGCAAATGATGGGTTTGTTCTTAGCTATAAGCTAGGATGATTCTCTTCCTCCCATGTTTTAGTATGTTGTTCTTGGGTTGTAGGAGAGTGTTAATCAAGTGTTGGATTTTGGAAAACACATCTTGGATGAAGAACTTGTGTTGGCCGAATTTATTGGAGATTTTCCAAAATGGTGTGTGTTTGTTATCTTGTTTCATGCTTCAAGTATGTTAGTCCTAGCATGATTCTAAGCTTATGTATGGATTTAATTTGATGGAAAACAAGTTGAGGTAAAAATCCCCAAATGGCCGAAAATATGGGTTGATTTTCAATGATGGATTTTGTTGTTTGGATGCAATTGGATAGCATGCTTGGTTTAGAAGTGAAATTGGTGGTTAGAATGATTGTTTGGTAGCTTGAATGGATTGAATTGGAAGTTGGATGAAATGTTGGTTAGGAACCGAAATCTTGGAATGATTCTTTTTCAATGTTGGAGGTTCATTTTGGTTAAATTGGATGTTAATATGGTGTTGGGCTTGAATTTAGGAGTGGATGGAAGTTTGAAACGTTGAATTCGGTTAAGAAATGAAAAAGTTACAATTAATCGGGATTATCGGAAAATGGCGGGTAATGAAGGGTTTAAGGTTGGATTTGATCAGTTCTGCTTATTGTTTGATGTTTGTCAATGTATAATCTTGCATTGTCTAGGTTGGTTCTGAATTCTGAAGTTTCTGTGGAAATCTGGAATTTTACGGAAATTCTGCCGGATTTTCAGTTTTGGGGTCGGGGATGTAGTTTGGTAGTGTGGTCGATAAGGATGCTAATTCAACTTGGTTTGGCAGATTCTGAGGTTCGGAGGTTAGAAAAAGAGAGGTTTTCGGTTTCGGGTCGTGGTGTGGAAGTTGTCCGAATCGGTCTAATACTGGACTTTGAGGTAAGGGTTTGGTTACATTATTTTTGGTAAGATAGGTGTATGTTTTGGTTTCATTTTACATTACTGCAGGTATTTCAGTATTATATGCCTAGAGCATATTCTGTAGTCTGTAGGTGTATGTATTGTAGCACTTCTGTTTTGCAGGTATTTCGGGAATTTCTGCTTTAAGGTACGTTGTAGGAGTATGCCTTATGGCATACTGCATGCATTAACCCTACGACGGTTGTGGGTTCGCTACCCCAGCTGGTGCACCATGCTTCGTAATAGCTTGGCTTCCGACTCCCTTAGAGGAGGCTGCTGTTACGATTTGTTATAAGGGTTTATGGCGATTTAGTATCGCACATCCTTGAGTATTCGATCTGTTTTATTACATGCACGATATTCGTATTCATTGCATATATTCATATATTGCTATCTTTCTGTTTTGCGGGGTTACATATGCTTATCTTACCCCAAATCCCTTACGGGTCCTTTTAGGACTCACCCTTCTTTGGGTTACTGTTTTTGGGTTTCGAGTAGACTTGGTAAACAACCAGCGGAGTTGGTTTCCGTGAGATTTCTGCCTTGGTTGGGTTGAGCAGCAGTACCTTGCGGGCTGGGATTTTGTCTACTTGGTCTGAATCCCGCGAGGTATTTTGACGTTTAGGCCTAGGGTCGGCTCTGTAGCCGCATGTGCATACTCTCTTTTTATTGTTATGATGATTGTATGTGTTTATATATATATATATATATTCTGCTGCATGTTATATAGCGCTTGGCGCTTGCTAGATACTTCAGGTTCTGTGAACTCGTATGCATCTATGTTTTGGTGCGTAAGCACTCGTCCCACGGAGGGCGGGGCTTACTCTGTTGCTAATGCATGAATTGCATGTTTTGATTTTATTTTAGTTATATGTATGGAATTTTTGTTAAGTTGCTTCCACTTTCATTTCGCTCTTTGGGTCCGCTACGCGCGGCGGGTCTCGATGGACCTGCCTTTTCTGTATCACTCCGGCTTCCGCTTCCGACGTCCCGGCGCCCCCGCCTCCGCAACCGGGTTCGGGTGGCGTGCGGTGACAAGGTCATCAATCTTCCATAAGGGAGGGGGGGTTAAAGCCCTAGGATGGAGCTCCAAATGGAAAACAAGTCTTCAAACCTAAAATGAATGTTGTCTGTTGCTAAATCTCAGCTTACAAGTGTTTAAATAGTATTGGCTAAGTTCGCAAATTCCCCTAGACATATTGGGCACCAAATGGCTTCTAACAAAGGGTATAAAGTGATGGTAATGAGATTAAACAGGTTTGCACGAAGGTGGAAGTCGAATCCTCGAAATTGAGCCAAGAGCGCACAAGTCTATGCATGGCGCACAGACTTGCACACAAGTCCTTCACTTGAAAATCATCAGCTCCTTTGTTCCAACAAGCGCATAGAAGAGCGCACAAGGGGTGCACAAGACTGCGTACAAGCCTTCTCCTTGCTCTCACCAGCCCTTCTCTTGATGGAGTCGACGCACAAGTTGTGCATGGCACACAGACTTGCGCACAGAGTAGTGCACAACCACAACCCTTGCAAACGCCAGCTCTTCTCTTGGTGAGGTCATCGCACAAGTCTTGCACAGTGCATAGACTTGCGCACAACATAGCGCACAATGGTTCTAGAGTTGTTTCTTATCTTTTCCTCCACTCTCAGCTTCAATGAATGTTAGGTTCTATAACAAAATATTGAAGCGGAAAACCTTCTTCCCTTCAACGTCTCGATCCCATCAAGTTATGGTTTGCTAGCAATTTTCATATGACCTCGATGTTTTATGCTTTTCTCATCTAGGTTTGTTTCCAAAACACCCCATAAGAGAATTCGATTGACCCCTAGATAACTGAGATAAGTTTATAGTGTAGTGCCTCGCTATGGCGAAAACTACTCACTTAACTTCCACTCAATCGGTCTGAAAACTACCAACCGTGTTGGTGCCACAGTCAAGTCGGATCCATCACCGAGTGCTTGTCTTCAACATGATTAAAGCATGGCACCTCGCTATGGCGAAAACTACCACGCAATGATTGAGTACTTGGCATGCCTTATGGTGGAACACCATAGTCTATGTAGCATTAAACATCTAAGCGTCATACTTGATGCATCTCACGCATCACTCTCCACTCTAGGATATATGTCGGCAAACCTTTCCGGTATTACAACTTTAAGACATTCATATTTTCTCGTTCATTTTAAACTTTATCCTTCCTTGAAGGATTGATCGCAATAATAAAAAACAAATTCTACAAGTGAACATTTAGGATAAGAATCACAATATTTTTAATTAACCGCTTTAATGAATGTGAGAATTCTCATTAAATGACTCCCACTATTTTCTTCAAGATAATAGCCCTCACTATTACCCCGGAATACCAGAAGCGCATAGGTATTCTAGCGAGCTAAGATCCATAAGTTCCCGTTCAACTCAAACCCGCTATGCCTAGTGCTTGAATAACGGTAACTTTAGGTATGATCATTGAGTAAAGTTACAGTGCAGCACCTCGCTATGGCGAAAACTACTCACTTAACTGCCACTCAATCAGTCTCCAAACTACCAACCGCATTGGTTGAATGGTTAAGCCCGACCCATCACTGAGCACTCGCCTTCAAATAAGATTAAAGTATGACACCTCGCTACGGCCAAAACTACCACACGATGATTGAATGTTTGACGTGTCCCGTGATGGAAGACCATGACCTTGATATTAATTTGAGGGATTTTACAAACTTTATCTCATCATTTTTAGTTTTTCCGGTGATTTATCATGCATCTCATAAACATACATTCAACCAACTTAGCATGCATACTACCGCACAAAATAGATCGTACCATGGTTATAGCCCAAACTAAAGTATCTCGAGCCCTGAGATACTATAAAGACCTAGAAATAAAAAGACTAGTCTAAGTCTCTTCCTCATTAGCGTCCCATGGTCCAAGTCGTCCTTCCTTCGCCTTGTTGCACTTTGCTCATTCATTGTCCTTGTCTCCGGTGATTACAATTAATTACAACTTTAATTAAGAAATCTCGAGTTGCATTCGAGGGGAGTAGGTGAGAAGAGAATATACAACGGGAACTTAAGAGAAGGCACGATGCGCAGGTCATATTCACCAAAAATTACAACAATGAACTATGTATCATGCATCAAACATGCAACCAAAAATGCTAAAATGTCATTTTAACAAACTTTGGTTCATATTAACGCCCTTAGAAAAATCTGGGTCCAATTTGAGCAAAAACGAAAACTTTTAATACATTTCTTAGATATACAAAATCTGTGTCTAACGAAACTGTGCAAAACAGTAACTTAGGGACCATTCTGGATATCACTAAAAAGTTCCGGGACTTCTTTCCGTATTACAACATCAATCCCTGGGTCAAATTGTTCGAAACAAAAATCCGGGGACTAATCTGTACATTAGCAGAAAATTTCAGGGCTTTCTGATGTTTACAAAACTAGTCACAGATAAATCTGTACAGAAACAGAAGTTATGGGGCCAAATTGTACAACTTTAGAAAATTTCGGACCATTCTAATATTTACAGAACTAGTCTCTGACAAATTTGTCCAAAAAAAACTCAGGGCCCAAACTGTAAAATTTTAGAAAGTTCTAGGGCCTATAGAAATTTTAAAAACCAGTTCCTGACGAATCCGTACTAAAACAGAGGCTCAAGGACCAAATTTTACAATTTCAGAAACTTTTAGGGCTTTTTGAAATTTACAAAACTAGTTCGTGACAAATCCGTGAAAAACGAAAGCTCGGGGACCAAATTGTACAATTTCAGAAAGTTTCAGGACTTTCCATAACTTTCTGTAGCAGTTCCTAATTTCATTCTGTGAGGAACAGAAGTTTAGGGACAATTTTGTACAAAATAGTAGCCATGGAGTCATTACTACTGGTAGTGCTGGCTGCTTCGACGGCTTAGCGGCTCGCTCCGGCTGAGACGCGTCGAGCCAATCCGCTAGCAGCAGCAGGCCAGCCCACTTGGGCTAGGCCTGCAGGCGGGCCCAGAGAGCCTAGCTCTCAGCCCAGCTGGCCGGCCCAGCATACCAAGCCCAGTGCCCCCTTTTACCCAATCATATACTCCCCAAGCCACAATGGCATTCCGGGGGTATTTTGGTCCTGCGGCAGTCGACAGTGATTGCCATGGCCGATGGCGCCGCGGCTGGTGCCGGCCGACCTACCGCACAGCCACGGTTCCATCCAGCTGCTCACCGCCGCCATTAGCCCCTCCGTCCGCCGCGAATCGTCAAAGAGAAGTCACGCGTGCTCAGTTTCAAAACCATCCGCGCCGACTCCAGTTTTCGACGGTGATTTCGCCTCCACCAGCAACGGCGGCTGGGCTCAGGCGGTTTCCTCGCCGTCATCAAGTCTTGCTGCGCTCTCAGTGGTTGCCGAATCCATCCGTCGTGGTTTGCGATCCGCAAACGAGAAGACTCGCGGTTTGAGCCTGAGGCTCTCCGCGATTCTTCTCGCCGGCAGAAACACAGCGGTGTCCGCAGCATGCCAGCGTTCCCAATCGTAGCAGTCGCCTGGGATGAATCTCCAGCAACTGTTTTTCGCGTTCATCGCTCTGAAAAATCTCAAATTTTCCAACAATTAATTAATCAAAAAATTAACTAACTTTACAGATTAAACAGAACTAATTTAATCGCTCAACAGCAGGCTGAGACGTTTAATCGCTCAACAGCAGGCTGAGACGTGTGAGATAGATATCTGAACATCTGGTTTAATCTGTACGGTTTAATCTGGACGCAGCGGAAATAAATGAACCCAGAACATGATGATCCGTGAAACTGAGACGAGAAAATGCTCGTCCTCTATGGTATCCACGCTCCAGGCAAATGCTTCGTAGGTCGCTCCGTGAACGCCTATAGCAAGAGATCCTCTTTCCCGACGCTGTACTAGCAGTAGAATCTTTTCCGGGACGGAAGCAATTTCCGCAGAGCAAAAGGCACATGAGAGGCCAGTGGGGTGATCTCTCATGATGTGTGTCAGTCCATTTATAGACTTCTGATGGCCATCGATTAGGGTTTAGTGCACAGACTTTCTAAAAGCTGTCACTTAAGTTCCTATGTTTTTACTCTGCTCAAACAAGCTCCTAATCTACCTCGGATTGCGTCCGACCCTATAGGTTCCCGTTACGTTGGCAATAATTATGAATCTTTATTCATAATTACAGATAGTGAACGGTATCTAGCTACACATTACTACCACCCAAGTAACGTGCAAGTCGACGTCATGACGAAACCTCATCCATCGGTATGATCATTCGTGTACATGATACGTCCCTTCGCCGACTCTCAAGTTGAATCGAGGCGCGGATCTTGCATCATCGTTACAACTCAACATTGCGCATGAGAATACTCTCCGTGGTGTGGGAGTTACGAATCCCGTTTTGGTTCATGACGATACCAACTCCATGATATTGTGACACACCCAAAACTAATCCAATCTCACACCAAGAGACAATACATAGAATCAAAGCATGACACTCACATGCAGATCTTCATAACCTCGTGTCAAAGGACTACATGTACTATGATCCATGAGAGGCACTTATGATGTTCACACCACGATCATCATAGTGCTCTCAAACGGCCGATCCAATACATAGTTCCTCTCCTATATATGTATTCATAAGTAAGTCTTCACAATACCTATGTGAATTTTTCCTTATGCTAGTCTCAAATGTGTTATGGCAACCCTCGTTCACTATAACATATTAACCAAAGATATTTAGGAATATTGATATATTCCAGGTTAATATATTGTTTCACTTGATTAACCCACAAATCCAAACTAACACAATAATCGAACTATAAATAACATGATTCATATCCAAAACCACATCACCGAGGATTGACTTCTAGGCATTACTCCTACACTCTCGTCCTTACTATCAAAGCCCGAAAGATAGACACCATGGTTCTCGCTCGACTATCTGCCTTCGGGCAAGACAGAAGCCTTGGTTTAAGTTCTCCATGGTCATTTCAACCGCCTTCTCAACGACATTCATATACTCCGGGATGGTGGTCTCCTCCACCTCCTTCACCTACCCCCCTGATGCTTCTCATTGTCATCCCGAAGTGTCTTGGATTGAGATCATGGTGGTCCTTCAAGTTGGTGAAGTCAACCTGAAACTTAGCTTTCTCATTCTCAAGATCTTTGATCTTCAACCGAAGGTCATCTTTGGTGCCTCGATTGGCCTTCACGGTGCTTAGAAAGGCGGCCTCTGCCTTGGCCAGCTGGTCAGCCTTAGCGGGGTCCAATTCCTCCAGAACGCCCTCTTTAGGAAGGGTTAACACTGGAGAGCTTTGAGATGCCCGAAGAAATTGCTCGTAATGGTAAACTCTTTGAATGAGTTTAGCCACCACAACAATGGCTCCGGTGGCCCTTTGCTCACCTTGGTTCCGGCGGTACCCATGGCCGGTGGGGTGATCTCTCATGATGTGTGTCAGTCCATTTATAGACTTCTGATGGCCATCGATTAGGGTTTAGTGCACAGACTTTCTAAAAGCTGTCACTTAAGTTCCTATGTTTTTACTCTGCTCAAACAAGCTCCTAATCTACCTCGGATTGCGTCCGACCCTATAGGTTCCCGTTACGTTGGCAATAATTATGAATCTTTATTCATAATTACAGATAGTGAACGGTATCTAGCTACACATTACTACCACCCAAGTAACGTGCAAGTCGACGTCATGACGAAACCTCATCCATCGGTATGATCATTCGTGTACATGATACGTCCCTTTAGTCAGACTCTCAAGTTGAACTGAGGCGCGGATCTTGCATCATCGTTACAACTCAACATTGCGCATGAGAATACTCTCCCGTGGTGTGGGAGTTACGAATCCCGTTTTGGTTCATGACAGTCCAACTCCATGATATTGTGACACACCCAAAACTAATCCAATCTCACAGTCAAGAGACAATACATAGAATCAAAGCATGACACTCACATAAGCAGATCTTCATAACCTCAGGTCAAAGGACTACATGTACTATGATCCATGAGAGGCACTTATGATGTTCACACCACGATCATCATAGTGCTCTCAAACGGGTCGATCCAATACATAGTTCCTCTCCTATATATGTATTCATAAGTAAGTCTTCACAATACCTATGTGAATTTTTCCTTATGCTAGTCTCAAATGTGTTATGGCAACCCTCGTTCACTATAACATATTAACCAAAGATATTTAGGAATATTGATATATTCCAGGGTTAATATATTGTTTCACTTGATTAACCCACAAATCCAAACTAACACAATAATCGAACTATAAATAACATGATTCATATCCAAAACCACATCACCGAGGATTGACTTCTAGGCATTACTCCTACACTCTCGTCCTTACTATCAAAGCCCGAAAGATAGACACCATGGTTCTGCTCGACTATCTGCCTTCGGGCAAGACAGAAGCCTTGGTTTAAGTTCTCCATGGTCATTTCAACCGCCTTCTCAACGACATTCATATACTCCGGGATGGTGGTCTCCTCCACCTCCTTCACCTACCCCCCTGATGCTTCTCATTGTCATCCCGAAGTGTCTTCGGATTGAGATCATGGTGGTCCTTCAAGTTGGTGAAGTCAACCTGAAACTTAGCTTTCTCATTCTCAAGATCTTTGATCTTCAACCGAAGGTCATCTTTGGTGCCTCGATTGGCCTTCACGGTGCTTAGAAAGGCGGCCTCTGCCTTGGCCAGCTGGTCAGCCTTAGCGGGGTCCAATTCCTCCAGAACGCCCTCTTTAGGAAGGGTTAACACTGGAGAGCTTTGAGATGCCCGAAGAAATTGCTCGTAATGGTAAACTCTTTGAATGAGTTTAGCCACCACAACAATGGCTCCAGTGGCCCTTTGCTCAGCTTGGTTCCGGGCGGTACCCATGGCCTTGATGGTTCGAGAGAACCACCCACTCATGCCTATAACCAACGAATAAACCCGAAGGAGAATTAAAAGCGAAAGATAGAACAAAAGAAAACAACAAAGGAAAAGAGGTAACCTAGGCATCAGAGAGCCTAGACGCGGCCACATCTAGGTCCGGGTAGGAGTGCTCGAAGCAATCCATCGTTCAAGTCGTGTTAACCCCTTTCCATTGTCTGGGGGCCATTTCCTTAGCGTCTTCCTTATCCATGAGATTTTGGTCTTCATGAATGAGCCACCTAGGCTCCCGGGGGATTAGGTCCTCCCTGAACCGAGCCAGCTCAGCATCACGCTCCCGGTGCGCCGTCTCTAGGACCTCTCTCCAATCCGAACCTAGATAGCATAAGCGTGTTCGGGCCACATCATGATACGGATTGTCACCAAACATCATGAAGAGGTCTCCGAAGATATTCCAAAAGCACAGGTTATTTAATGTTACATTTTTATTACCTAAGTTGAAGCCCGTGGGGAGAACGCCTAGAGCATGTGTCTCAGCCAGAGCAGTGGCCTTGTAATTCCCTCGAAGCATACGCCTCTTTTCAGGAGAAGGGCCAACTTCCCGAATGGCATCATACAAGTCTTCAAAAGTTGTCTCCCCCTCCACAATCAAAGGAGAAGGAAACTCATGTTGTTCGGAAGCAGCGGAAGGGCCTTTAATAGCAGCTGGCTCCGCACCTTCCCCTCTATTCCTTTTCTTTGGTTCGGAAATCGCCTTAGAAGGGCCGGCTTTGGAAGAGCCCGAACCCTTGGTCCCCTCGTTTTGGGCGTTCTTAAAGATTGCCTGCAAATCTATCCCCGGATTGCAAGAAAGACAGAACAATTAGAGTTAATACAAAACGAATACAAGAGAACCACAGGAAAGAAACAAAACCTTGAAGAAAAGCTTCATACGAGATTTCAGTCCGAAGACGCTAGATCAGAGTCGGGTCTTGGGATGAAGGGGGACTCTCCTTGATACCAAGTTCTCCCAAGTCTCCTTGAATCAATCCCAAATTGGAGAGTACAACATGGGTTATCAGTCTCTAGTATATGGGTACTAGAAACAATTCTTATAGTTCATAACCCAACCAGTCAACGAGACCCCGAGTTTTATTATGGAAATTATTAAAGTTCTCTCGAGCCCCTTTTATCTTTGATAAGCGAACTGGCTTCTTCATGTCCACAAGCTCACCAATCTTTTAGGTAGTCCGAAGATTCCATGAGGCATCGGGCTCCATGAAAAAAACTCCCGATGCCATCCCTTTCTTCTCAAAGGATAGTTCCAAACAAGGTTGAGCTTTATTGAAGGATTCCCCTTGGCCCCGAAGTAATAAAAACAATGTCGAGGGCTCGACGTCTTATAGTATTGCAAAAATGTTGAAATCATGGGTTTTACCCTGAACACGGCACATAACACGAGAAAGGCGTTGATATGGCAATATGTGTTCAGGCTAAATTGGTTGATGGCTAACCCATGAGATTCTGCCAGCTCCCGAACGAAACGATGCGAGGGAACTTGAGCCCACATTCCAACTGGGCCTTGAAGACAAAGAAAATTCCGATGCTCGGCTTATATACATGGCATTCGGGCATTGACACCCTAGTCTGAATCGTTCAGGGGAGGAAACAATACGACTGCCATAACCTTATTAGATCCGGAGTGGCCTTGCTCCGGAAATGGTCCACTTTGGACCAACATCCTTTGGGCACGGGCCCACTAGTAACTAAAAGCTCCCCAGAAGGACGAGTTACAGAATCGGTAGGATACTTAGGGGTCATCTCAGTTACCTCTTGAAATCAGCTGAAGAAAACTAATTCGAGCTGGAGGTCAGAGAAATTCTGGAACCGCTAACGCCGCTGCGTCAACCGTTGTGTGATAACGACAGTAGAACTGATGAACAGATGACGACCCTTCGTAACTTTCGGAAGAGACAATGGCTTGACTTAGAAACAGCAGCAGGAACTCCTCCTCGTTTACTTTCTTGACTGACCTCCACTTCTTGAAAAAACTCGTTGCCTCTTTGAGAGTAGAATTGTCCGTCGTGGACGCCTTATTGTAGAGAAAACACCAAGAATGCAAGAGAGCACGAGAATTGGAGAGCAAAGAATGAGCGTAGGCATCACCCTCAATAGTTCACTATTTAAAGAAAGTTTGGGAAGACAAAATGTCACGAATAAACACAATCTTAACCATTAATTAAAAAGGCGCAATTAATACGCACCGAGATCCTTGCAAGGAAGATGAAATGTCAAGAAACCGCCTTATGGGAACCCCCTCAAAATCTCAAACGATATATGTTCGAGACATCAAAAGGGGGGCAATTGTCTCGAACATTATATGATTCGGGATATCAAAAGTGGGGCAAATCAAGTCCCCATACATTCAAAAGCTAGAATGATATATGTTCGAGACATCAAAAGGGGGCAAATCAAGTCCCCATACATTCAAAAGCTTGAACGATATATTGTCAAGATATCAAAAGGGGGAAAAATCATCCCCCTACATTCAAAAGCTCGATGATATATGTTCTAGACATTAAAAGAGGGGCAAAAGTCATCCCTCTACATTCAAAAGCTCAAACCATAGTGGTTCGAGAGATACTAAAATGGGGACAAAGTCAAGTTCCCAAATTCTCGAACCATAGAGGTTCGAGATATCGAAAGGGGGACAATCAAATCCCAAGAAGATTCAAAAGCTCGAACAATAATGGTTCGAGATACCATAAGGGGACAAATCAAGTCTCCAAACAGTCAATTGCTCGAACCATAGATGTTCGAGATACCAAAAAGGAGGAAAAACAAGTCCTCAAATTCTCGAACACTAAGTATTTTGGATATACTTTCAAAAGCTCGAACCATAGTTGTTCGAGATATTAAAAAGGGACAAATCAAGTCCCCAAACAGTCAAATGCTTGAACCCTAGATGTTCGAGATATTAAAAACGGAGCAAAACAAGTCCCCAACAAATTCTTGAACACTAAGAATTCGGGAAATAGTCTCAAAAGCTCGAACCATGAATGTTCGTGATATCAAAAGGGAGGCAAATCAAGTCCCCAATCACAATTTATATCTAGAATATTATATATTCAGGAAATAGTCTCAAAAGCTCGAACAATGAATGTTCAAGATATCAAAAGGGGGGCAAATCAAGTGAACACAATTTATTTCTCAATACCATAGCGATTGGATATGACGTGGATAAATCAAAAGGTCTGAATACACTCCACATTGATGGCTAAAGGACTTCAGATTCCTTCCAGGCGGCCGAACGACTAGTGGGGACTTGATGGCCGTTATGCCCAATCAAACAGATAACAAAGCCCAGAAAGGTCCAATAAGGCCTAGCAAAAGACAAGCCAATAGTCCATAATAGGGGCCTCATTGAAACCCGAACAATCCACTACCCGAACAGCCTAAGGGACATTCCTGAACCATACATGTTCAGGACCCATTGCCAAGTGTCCTATGACACGCCGCCTCTCTATATGGAAATATTATGATAATGTCACTCTATTAGAAGGGACTATAAAAGCACTTATCATACACTCATTTCAAGGTAACTATTCACTCTCATTCCTTTGGTGTTGTCACATCCCTTTCCAAATACACTCATACTGACTTGAGCGTCGGAGTACCAGATAGAGGGCACCCTCTATTTTTCCTTGTTTTGTTTTTAGCTAACTATTCATTTACAGATCTCCATGGTGTCCAGCAACATTAAGACGCAATTGAGACAACATCAGATAACATGTCGACCCAGTTCCATCTCCTTCCTTCCATTCTTCTGACTATCAAAAATTTCTTGATAGCCGAACATGGGCATCGTCGGACACACCAATGGTGTCACCGCACGCCACCCGAGCCCGGTTGCGGAGGCGGGGGCGCCGGGACGTCAGAAGCGGAAGCCGGAATGATATGGAATGGCAGGTCCATCGAGACCTGCCGCGCGTAGCGGACCCGAAAAGCGAAACGATTGTGGAAACAACCTAACAAAAATTTCATACATATAACTAAAATAAAATCCAAACATACAATTCATGCATTAGCAACAGAGTAAACCCCGCCCTCCGTGGACGAGTGCTTACGCACCAAAACATAGATACATACAGAGTTCACAGAACCTAGGGTGTCTAGCAAGCGTCAAGCGCTCAGAACATGCAATAGAACAGAATATATACATATATACAAATATACAATCATCACAACAATCCAGAAAGTGTGCACATGCAACTACAGAGCCAACCCTAGGCCTAAACATCAAATACCTCGCGCGGGATTCCGACCAAGTAGATAAAATCCCGGCCCGCAAGGTGCAAACTGCAAAAACACAACCAAGGTAGAAACCTCACGGAAACCTACTCCGCAGGCCGCTTATCAGTCTACAGAACCCAAAAACAGAACCCAAAAAGGGTGAGTCCTAAAAGGACCCGTAAGGGATTTGGGGTAAGGTAAGTATATGTAACCCTGCAAAACAGAAAGATAGCAATATACGCAACAGAATACAGAATATCATGCATGTACAGGAAACAGATCAGAATCCCGAAGGATGTGCGATTCTAAATCGCCATAACCCTTATAACAAATCGAAACGACAGCCTCCCTCTAAGGGAGTCAGAAGCCGAAGCTAATACAGAAGCATGGTGCACCAGCTGGGTTAGCGAACCCACAATCGTCGTAAGGTTAACGTGCAGTATGCCACAAGGCATACTCCTACAGACTACAGAATTTGCCCTAAGGCATATAATTCCGAAATATATGCAGAACAGAAAGTAAAACCAAAACATATACCTATCTTACCAAAACAACAGAACCAAACCCTTACCTCACAAATCCATAGTATTAGACCGCTTCTGGACAACTCCCACACCGCGACCCGAAACTCAGAAACCCCTCTTTTTCTCACCTCCGAACCTCGAATCTGCCAAACCAAGTTGAATTAGAATCCTTATCAACCACACTACCAAACTACACCCCGACCCCAAAACCTAGAATCCGCCAGAATTTCAGTAAAATTCCAGATTTCCACAGAAACCTCAGAATTCAGAACCAACTTAGGCAATGCAAGACTATACATTGTCAAACATAATCCAATAAGCAGAACTGATCAAATCCAACCTTAAAACCCTTCATTACCCGACATTTTCCGATAAACCCGCATAATTGCAACTTTTCCATTTCTTATCCGAATTCAACGTTTCAAACTTCAAACCACACCTAAATTCAACCCCAACACCATTTTAACATCCAATTCAACCAAAATGAAACTCCACTATAGAGAAAGTTCCACTTAACCAATTCGGTTCTTAACCAATATTTCACCCAACATCCAATTCAATCCATTCAAGCTACCAAACAACCATTCTAATCACCAATTTCACTTCTAAACCAAGGATGATATCCAATTGCATCCAAAACAACAAAATTCAACAATGAACATCAACCTATATATTCGGCCAAATGGGGGTTTCTAACCCAACTTATTTTCCATCAAATTGAATCCATACATAAGCTTAGAATCATGCTAGGATTAACATACTTGAAGCATGAATGAAGATAACAAACACACATCATTTTGGAAAATTTCCAAAAATTCGGCCAACAAGGGGACTTTCATCCAAGGTGTGTTTTCCAAAATCCAACACTTGATTAACACTCCCCTACTACCCAAGAACATCATACTAAAAGATGGGAGGAAGAGAATCATCCTAGCTTATAGCTAAGAACAAACTCATCATTCTCCAAAATCCACACTTTTCTTCACTAAACTCTAAATCCAACAAGTAAAGAGAAGAAGGAAGGATGCTTACCACATAAAGCACCCAATTCCTCTTTGATTTCATCCAAGGAGAAGAACTTCAAGCTTGGAGGTTGAGCTTCAATGGCGTCGGCAGCAAGAGGAAGAAGAAGAAGAAGAAGAAAAGAAAGTGAAATGAGATAAACTCATTTTATGAAATTATAAGTCAAGATATATTTCTTCACTTTTAACCCATCCCTCTCATCTTAAATAAGAAAAGGCCAAGTGTCCTTTAATTGTCCCCAATTCTGCCGAAAATATCTGCTGCCCATGCTCCATAATTTTTATTTTGTGGCCAAACGCAAATTAATCTCCCAACTTTTCCGAAAGTTCCAATTTTTGCCCAAAAATAACTACCGAACTCCAAAATAAATGAAACTTGGACACAACCCTCAGAATATTATAACATTCATAAAACAAGTTTCAAAAGTTTATTTACCAATCCGGAGTGTCCTACCGAGCTCGCTGAACCCGAACAAATCCCGATGTGCGAGCGTGCCAACCTGAACCAAAATCCCGTCACTCCAAAATTCTACAAAAATACCCATAAATTCCATCTTAAATTTTGATATGACTTACCCCAAAGCCGTCAGAAAATTTCCATCCCGAGCCCCGGGATTCCCGTCCCGAGCCACGGGAGTCGCCCGGAACCGAACGTCCCGCCCCAAATATTAAACTCCACAAACACCTCCAGGACATTCTCACGACTCCAAAACTGCAAACGGCTTCCCAAACTGAGGTCTCGAGACTGCTACCGAGCCCAGTACGTCCAGAGACGACCCCGACAACCCCCCCGGCGCCGGAAAAATATTTTCGGCGGAAACGTCCGGGGGACCCACACGACCTCAAAAACGAAAGGGTTCGCCAAAATGACACTCGGATAGGGCTCGGGAGCTGCCTGAACGCCGAAAAACGTGACCCGCAGGCCAAAACCGGAACCCCGGGTCACCCGGTCGCAACCCGCTAGGGGTGACCGTAATATCCTCCCCCCTTTAGAACTCTTGGTCCTCCAAGAGGGTTATCAACCTCTGTACTGCTCGGGGTATCGGTCTGAATGTCCTTCTCAGTCTCCCAAGTCGCTTCTCGGTCAGAATGATGTGACCACTGAACCTTGACCATGGGAATTAACTTGTTACGGAGTTTCCTGACATCCCTATCCAGAAAGGCTACCGGTACCTCCTGATAAGAAAGATCGGGTTCCAGCTGTACCTCCTCCACTGGAATCGTCTGAGTCGGATCCAGAATGCACTTCTTCAACATGCTAACATGGAAGACATTGTGCACAATGCAGCAGACTAGGAGGCAAAGCTAACCGGTATGCCACCCTACCGACCCGCTCCGTAATCTCATATGGGCCGATATACCGTGGGGCCAACTTGCCCTTCTTCCCGAATCGACTGTCCCTCGGATAGGTGCTACCTTGAGCCAAACCCTATCCCCAACCTCAAACTCCAGAGCCTACGGCGGCGGTTCGCATAAGCGGTGGTGCGGTCGTTCGCGGCTTTGATCCGCGCTGTATCAATCTGATCTTCGCCGTAGTTTCCTCAATAATCTCGGGTCCCAGAACAACCCTATCCGACGCATCCTTCCAACAATGTGGTGTCATACACCTCCTCCCGTACAACGCCTCATAAGGTGCCATGCCAATCGTAGTCTGGAAGCTGTTGTTGTACGAGAACTCTATCAAGGGTAACTGCTGGTCCCAATCTCCTCCAAAGTCCAAAGTACAGCTTCGCAGCATATCCTCCAGTATCTGAATCACCCGCTCCGACTGCCCATCCGTCTATGGGTGATAAGCTGTACTCAGATGGAGTCGTGTGCCCAGTGCTTTATGAAAAGCACTCCAGAACCGTGCGGTAAAACGCGGATCACGGTCAGATACAGTGGAGTCTGGTACTCCATGTAGTCGTACAATCTCCCCGATGTAAAGCCGGGCAAGCTTCTCCGCAGGGTGCAGCGGCCCGAGCAGGCGAAAAGTGTGCACACTTTGTCACCGATCCACAATAACCCGAGATAGCATCATGGCGAGACCGTGTCGGGCGGTGCGGTCGAGAAAATCCATAGTAACATTGCCCCACTTCCGACTGGAATGGGCAACGTCTGCGATGTCCCTGCCGGTTTCTGATGCTCAATCTTCACCTGCTGACATACGGCACACTTAGACACATGCGTAGCAATGTGTCTCCTCATACAAGGCCACCAGAAGTGAGTACGCAGATCCTGATACATCTTCTCACTCCCGGGATGAATGCTCAACCCGCTCGAGTGCGCCTCCTCTAAAATCTCATTCCGAGCTCCCGATCCTCTCGGTACATAAAGGCGGTCTCGGAAGTATAGCAATCCTGCCTATCTTGAAATGCTGGTAACGAAGACCCCTTATCCTCCCAGATAACTTCTTTAGCCCCGGATCTCTACCTTGCGCCTCGCGCACCACATACGATATGATCACACAAGGGTTGCATGATCATGAGCTTTGATCTAGCTTGAGTGAGGAAGAACTCTGTCACAGCCACCCCGCCCGGTTGCGGAGGCGGAGCCGGCCGCGACGTCGGAAACAGGAATTACGGCGGAAAACGCGGCAGCGGAGCATCGAGCTCAAATACAGAGCAGTCAAGTAACAACTAGCAACCTAAATTCTCATGCAAGGCAAGCAAACGAATAATCCAACTTTCACCAACTAAGCAATTCATGGTGAGTCTCACTTCATTCATTGCCACAACACCAAATCACCATATCAAATATAAAGCAAGTCGGGGCTCCGCCCACAACTCAGAAGATAACAAAACAGAATATATCACAAATATATATATATACATATCCAAAACATGATCTGACCTATATGCATGCGATTCTGACTCTGAGCCATTAAACGAAATCCTATATATATACCTAAGTGCGGAATCAGAAGCCTCTCGCTCAAGAATTCCCGCACGTGGTACTGCTGCTGCTACAGAACCCAAAATGTCAGGAAGCACCGCGGATCTCTATTCCGCTGGTTGCTTGTCAGACTGCCTGAAAGATGGTAAACAAATAAAAGGGTGAGTCCTCGAAAGGACCCAGTAAGGGCTAATGGTAAAACGCAGTTGCTCAAGTGGCAACCACGAACTCGCAAAATGAATATCACTAGTATATACACAATATATGAATATATAACGTAAAGTAAACCGGCATCCCAATCATATGCGGTCCAACCGCCAGAACGACCCATGACGACAACCCTCTTACGGAGGTCAGAATATCTGAAGCGAGCGAGCGAGCAATGTAAAGCACGGTACGGTGCCGGGGTCGCGATCCCCAAACTGTCGTAGGTCGCGAAGTATATCGGCACCCCAGTGCGGATATACACGAATGTCGGCACCCCTTCAGTGCGGACACAGATCAGAAGTATCGGCACTCCTGGTGCGGATACACAGAACAGAACCAAAGAGCACCCGTGGTCCCTCCAACCATACGGGTCTCGTCACAGAATCAGAACAAACAATAATAACAATGCACAAATGAAAACAGAAGTATCATACCTGATATACACATACAGAACAGAATAAGAACCCGGACCTCTAAGGTTTTCCGGGCCTTGAAACGGAACAAACATACATTTTACCAATTAAGCCCTTACCTCAGAAGCGCTGCCCCGCAGCCCAACACTCGGAAAATCCCGACTCCCGATCCGAAATGCACAACTTGGCTCCTACGGGTCCGCGCTACTCCACCAACGCAGAATCAAGCTGTACAACCATAGTTGGATCAGAACACATCCAAACAACCCCAGAAAACAATTTCCGCACAAACCCGCACTTTTCCGGAAAATTCCACAGAAAGCTCGGTTTTACAAACCGAGCCTGAACATTGTTGTTCCAACACCCGCAAACATATTCCAACCCTTAACCCCGCATTCCAGACACTTTTCCCGGTAAACCCGCATAAACCTAACTTTCCCACCGTTGTCCGAAAATGATGTTTCAAACACCATCATGAACCTATTTCCATACACAATAGCAATTTAGGATTCAAACCAACCAATGCACAACCTTATCATGGAAAAAGTTTCACTTGAACATTTTGACCCTTAACCAATTTTTCACCACACCTCCAAATCAAACCATTCAAGCTTCTAATTAATCACACTAATCATCAATTTCACTTCCTAACCAAACTTACTAACCAATTGCATCAAAACAACAAAACCCCTTTCCTAAACAATTCGGCCAAAAGAAGAATTCCTCACCCAACTTCCATTTCAATCCAAACAAAGTTCCATTAGCACTCTTTAATCACCAATTGCAATTATTAAGCAAGATTACTAACCAATTCCACTTAAACAACCAAAATTAACAAGAACCCAAGCATGAAGATTTCGGCCTAAAGAGGGGTTTTCTACCCAACATGTTTTCCTTCAAATTGAAACCATAGATTGTCTTAGAATCATGCTAGGAACAACATACTTGAAGCATGATTCAAGAACACAAACACACACAATTTTGGAAAATCACACATAAAATCGGCACCCCTAGGTTTCCTCCTTCCATGGAGTTTTTCCAACATTCAACCATAGATTCCTACTCCCCTCAAGCCCAAGAACAACATACTAAAATTTGAGAGGGAGAGGATCACTATTTCATGTAGCCAAGAACAAACCATAAACAAGCAATTTGCTCTCTTTTCCTCTCTACTTCTTGTTTCCAACTTAGAACAAAGATGAAAGGAAGAAGCTTACCAATCCTTGAACCCAAATCCTTGAAGTGTTCAGCAAGAGAGATGAAGAACATGGAGTTTAGAAGGAGAAGAATATGGCGGCAGAAGCATGGAAGAAGAAGAAGAAGAAGAAGAAAATGAAATGAATTACTTGAATTATTATGTAATTTTTGCCTTTTATATCTCTTCCCTTTTTCCCATACTCTCCACCTTAAATAAAATTTGGCCAAGTGTCCCAAAAGCCTCCCCCACTTGCAGCCGAAAATATCAGCTGCTGTACCCATGCTGATTTTTATTTAATTTGCACCCCATTGCAAATTAACTCCCAATTTTTCCGAAAGTTCCAATTCTTTTTGCCCAAAAATAATTACCGAATTCCAAAATTAACGAAACTTGGACACAACCCTCAGAATATTATAACATTCACAGAACATTTTTCAGAAGTTCATTTACCTTTCCGGAGTGTCCTACCGAGCTCGCTGAACCCGAACCAAAACCCGACGTGCGAGCGTGTCGACCTGAACCGAAATTCCATCGCTCCAAAATTCTATAAAAATTCCCGTAAATTCCATCTTAAATTCAAACACAACTTACCCCAAAGCCGTCAGAAAATTTCCATCCCGAGCTCCCCGGGAGTCGCCCGGAACCGAACGTCCCGCCCCAAATATTACTCTCCATAAAAACCTCCGGGACGTTTCCACGACTCCAAAACTGCAAACGGCTTCCCAAACTGAGATCTCGAGAGCGCTACCGAGCCCGCTGCGTCCCGAGGCGACCCCGACAACCCCGGCGCGGAAAAATATTTTCGGCGGAAACGTCCGAGTGACCCACAAGACCTCAATTACGGAATGGTTCGCCAAAATGATACTCGGATAGGGCTCGGGAGCCGTCTGACGCCGAAAACGTGACCGCAGCCAAAACCGGAGGCCGGGTCACCCGGCCGCAACCCGCTCGGGGTGACCGTAACAAACTCCAAGGAAATGGAGCCACAATTTCGGCAATGGGAAGGGAAATGGAACCTAGAACCTTTTGACTACTTGATCAAACAATGCTAGGTATTTAATTGGACCCTCTTGCATGGATCACTAATGGATTGATGAAGCAAGATTTGAGAACAAATGAAGAACAATTGGCCTTGATATTTTCGGCTGAAATATGTTCTTACAAAGTGAGTTCTACCTTGCAAATGAACTCTAAGCCTAACTAAAATGGTGAGGGAAGGGAGGAGAGAGGAGGCTTAGGGACAAGCTTCCTAGGATTAAGGTGGGTGAGGTGAAGGGTGTAAGAGATGGATGGGAAGGGTTGAAAACCCTTTTCTCTAATTTCCATAAATCATATAACTCATGTTTATGAAGTTATATGGTTTATAGAAACCAAAGAAATTACAAAAGGGGCTGAAAATAGGAATTAATATTACAAATAGTGATAGTCAACAAAAATGGCTAGGTTTCAAAATGGTGGAGGAAGCTGATTTCGGGGATCCAGCGATCGCCCGATTCGGGACTTTAGTCGCTTTGGTTCTCGCACGGTCGAGGAAGGCATCTCGAGGAGCCAGGCGATCGCTTTGAGCCAGGGTTTTGGTCGCTGGTTCTCGCCTGGTCACTGCCCATCATCTCGAGGAGCAGTGCGATCGCCCGATCCAGAGGGTTGGGTCGCTGGTCTCGCTCGGTCACTTGCCCTTCACGGTTTGACAAACCATCACAGGGTGGGCGATCGCTTTGATCCGAGGGTTGGGAGTCGCCCGAGTGTCGCCCGTGAGAGTGGTAAGGTTGATGATCTCCAAGGTGTTGGGATGCCTTTCCACTTGAACACCCAAGTCTTGCAGCTTGTTGACCCGTACTTGGTCTTCCTCCCGCTCCTCTCCTTGAGCCACGATCCTCATAAATGCTTGGAGCTTCTCTTGTAGCTTCTTGGATCGAACCTTTGTCATGGGACCTCCGAGTACTTGGAAAGGATTTGGCACTTCTTTTGGAGGCTCGGGGATCACTTGGTCGATGTCCACATCAAAAGGCATGTCAAATCACTCTCCTCGGATCGGTCACCAACATCTCCTCCCTTGTCCAACCCGGTATACTTCCTGCTCAGTGCATCGGCACCCGTGTTGCCCTTGCCAAAGATGTACTCGATACTACAATCATAGTCCTTAATGTATTCGAGCCATCTGCGCTGCCTCATGTTAAGCTCCTTCTGCGTAAACAGATATTTCAGACTCTTATGGTCGGTAAGAATCTGAAATTTGTTACCAAGCAGATAATGCCTCCATTGTTTCAGCGCATAAACCACTGCAGCCAACTCCAGATCATGCGTCGGGTAGTTCAGCTCATGCGGTCGCAGCTGCCTCGACCCATAAGCTACCACATTACGCCCCTGCATCAACACACATCCCAAACCGGACGTGGAAGCATCCGTATATATCACGTCTGATAGCTCGGATGCGGAAGAGTCGAATCGGAGCGTTAGTCAACCGCCGCTTCACTCACGAAAATTCTGATAACACCTATCAGACCAGATATACGGTTGACCCTTCTTGGTCAATCTGCGTAAGCGGTGATGCCAGAATAGAAAACCCGGTACGAACCTCCGATAATACCCTGCTAACCCCAGGAAGCTCCTGATCTCCCGTACTGTGGTAGGTTGTTTCCAGTCCCGAACTGCCCTCACCTTCTCTGGGTCCACAGACAGACCATGCTCGGATATAACGTGTCCCGAAAAGTGACTTCCCGAATCCATAACTCACACTTTGAGAAATTAGCATAAAGCTGATGTTCCCAAAGTGTCTGCAGAACTATCATCAGATGCTCCCGATGCGAATCCTCATCTCTAGAATATATCAGGATATAAACAATAAATACCACCGAAATGAGTCCAAGTAGGGTCGAATACCCGATGCATCAGATCCATGAATGCCATCTGGAGCATTGGTCAGCCCGAATGGCATGACCGTAAACTCAAAGTGTCCATATCGGGTGCGGAAAGCAGTCTTAGGTATGTCCTCTTCCTTCACCCTAAGCTGAAAGTATCCAGATCGGAGATCAATCTTCGAGAAAACTCTCGAACCCCGAAGTTGATCAAAAAGATCGTCAATCCTCTGTAACGGATACTTATTCTTTACGGTAAGGGCATTCAACCGTCTGTAATCAATGCAAAGTCGGAGCGTCCCATCTTTCTTCTTTACAAACAGAACCGGGCACTTACGGTGAAGTGCTCGGTTGGATGAAGCCCTTCTGCTGTAATTCCTCCAATCGCTTCTTCAACTCCCGCATCTCGAAATAGGCATCCGATAAGGAGGAATAGATATCGGAGCAAGACTGCCACCGCAGTGGATTTCAAACACAATTTCTCGCTCTGGTGGTAATCCGGGCAACTCCTCCGGAAATACCTGCGGAAAATCCCGAACCACTGGTATGCTATCTAGCTTCACCCTAGTATCAGCCTCATTCAGATCAAAACATTTCTCTACACCAACTATCGACATCTGATCCAGAATCTGCAACTCGTACTATCTTTGTGCGATAGTCAAACCAGCCGAGCCATGAGAGGTAGTACCTCTCCGAAAACCATAATGGTACGGGCTGCACAATCAATGTGCATGAGAATTCTTGGATAGCCAGTCCATCCCAAGAATAATATCATAGTTCAGCGTGTTTAAAACCAACAAATCCGATACTATCAGATGTCCACCTACAGATATCGTGCAACCCAGAACCATCTCATTAGAACACAGAAACTGACTCCCCGCAGTTTTTACTAAGTACATCTGGGGCAAAGTACTAACAGACAAATGCAGAGATGTAACACATTTCTGTGTTACAATAGAAATAGATGCACCTGTATCAAATAATGCATGAACAGGCGTATCATTCAGAAATACCGTACCTTGCAGAGCTCCCTGCTGACTCTGACCTCCCTGCTGACTGGTGCCTGCCTGCTGACTGGGTCCTCCCTGACCTCCCTGATGACTAGGGCCTCTCCTCTCAATCTGGAAAACTCGCCCTGCCCTGGGCTGCTGTGGTGGAGGGGGTGGCTGTAGCTGCTGTCGCTGCTGAGGTCTCGGGCCACCCCGCTGAAACCCACGCCCTCGCGGCGCGTTGGGCTGTGCCCGAGACTGTGGATGCTGAAGACTGCCAAAACCCTGCCCTACAGTCAGAGGGCAATCCCGTACCCAGTGAGTATCAGACCCGCATCGCAAACATCGGCCCTCCTGCCGGTAACAAGGTCGACCGGGGTGATACCCACCACAAGTCGGACAAGGTCGTGGGGGTGGTGCTCCCCCTCTGCCTCTGCTAGACTGCCCAGGCCTGTTCGGCCGTCCAGAAATCTGCCGGGGTCCCTGCTGTGTGGAACCCCTCGAACTCCCCTGGCCTCGCTGTGAGATGAGGCGACTCTCAACCTCCTCCTGCTCGAGGAGTTGAGCCTTATGAACCGCCTCCCCATAAGAAGTAATGTCCAACGGCCTCAGAGCCCACCTGTACTCGGGGCGCAGTCGTCGAATAAACCTCTTGGCCTTCTCCTCCTCCATACCGTGGTACTGCGGTACGTAGTGGATAAGCCTATCAAACTCCCGCTCATACTCTGCGACAGTCCTGTCTCCCTGCTGAAGCTCATCAAACTGTGCCTGTCGCAGATCTCTAGCTGCAGCCCCGATAAATCTCCGATGGAACAGTTGTGTAAACTGCTCCCAGGTAACATCCAGCTCCTGATCGGGTGCTAGCCCCGCATTCGCCCTCAGATTGCCCTGAAGGCTCCTCCACCAATGATCGGCTCCCTCCTGCAAGTTAAACGTGGTGAGGGATACCATCACGGTAGAAGGTCGGTGTAACCTCCCAAGGAGCTTGTCAATCTCCATAAACCAGTCTCCGCCGCCTCGGGACCTCCCCTGCCATCAAACTTCTTAGGGTTCAACCGCTGGAACCTCTCCAACAATCGGACATCATCAGAGTCAGAGTGATGCCCCGAACCTCCCCGTCGTCGGTGGGTCCGACGGGTGGTATCAGAATCCAGCTCAATAATCCTCCGTCGCTGTCGAGGGGGCTGATGTGTCTCCTGGTCAGAACGATCGGAGCGAGCTGCGGAGCTACGCTCTGGTCGTACCCTCCGAGATCGCGGATTCCTGCGCTCCTCGTCCTCCTCAGACTCACTCTCAGATCGTGCCCGTACATGAGTGTGGGTGGTAGTCCGGGTGTGGCTACTCACTCCTCTGCTAGAATGTACAGATGGTGCCATGACTAAGTCCTCACAGCACTGTGGCTATCTTGGATCTGTGCCGGAACTAATGTCCTCAACAACTGCTGTACTTGTTCCAGCACCTGAACCAAAGTAGTAGAAGACCCCTGACCCTGCTGTGCAACCGGTGGCGGGGTATGTATCCGCTCTACTCCAGAATCCCCCTGCCTCCCCCTATCTCTCGGAGGCGTGGGATTACGGTCCCCTCCCTCCGGTCGCAAATCACGCTGTCTACGCGTGTTAACCATTCTGAAACATTTCAGACCAAACGAGTCCAGACCAATCGAGTCACTTCTAATCCCTATAGAAACTAGTAGCAGCTTTCTAAGGCTCAGTAGGGCAATGCGGTATTTAACACGAAATTATTTTTCAAAATAAATAAATCATGTATTTCACAAAATCACGAAGCGATTCATGCTTATTTCACCAAATCTTTTCTTAACACACAATTTTACGTACTGGATCTTTTCCACAATCCCTTTCTCATAACAGTTTTACCAAAATCCAGAAATCCTGAGCTCCGTAAACTGCAACTACCAGGATAACTTGAAGGACCAAACTTTGTTTCACAATTTTATTTTAAAGTGGTTCAAGTAAGGAGGTGGCCAATCTCCGTACCAAACCATTCTAAAATAAAATGTACAACAATAGTTGTCACTACAAGTCACCACTGACGACCAATATGGTCACTTACTCGCTCGATACCAACTTGTCACCGCACGCCACCCGAGCCCGGTTGCGGAGGCGGGGGCGCCGGGACGTCGGAAGCGGAAGCCGGAATGATATGGAATGGCAGGTCCATCGAGACCTGCCGCGCGTAGCGGACCATTTCATACGAAACGATTGTGGAAGCAACCTAACAAAAATTTCATACATATAACTAAAATAAAATCAAAACATACAATTCATGCATTAGCAACAGAGTAAGCCCCGCCCTCCGTGGACGAGTGCTTATGCACCAAAACATAGATACATACAGAGTTCACAGAACCTAGGGTGTCTAGCAAGCGCCAAGCGCTCAGAACATGCAATAGAACAAAATATATACATATATACAAATGTACAATCATCACAACAATCCAAAAAGTGTGCACATGCAACTACAGAGCCAACCCTAGGCCTAAACATCAAATACCTCGCGCGGGATTCCGACCAAGTAGATAAAATCCCGGCCCGCAAGGTGCAGCTGCTGCAAAACACAACCAAGGTAGAAACCTCACGGAAACCTACTCCGCAGGCCGCTTATCAGTGCACACTCGAAACCCAAAAACAGAACCCAAAAGGGTGAGTCCTAAAAGGACCCGTAAGGGATTTGGGGTAAGGTAACTATATGTAACCCTGCAAAACAGAAAGATAGCAATATACGCAATAGAATACAGAATATCATGCATGTACAGGAAACAGATCAGAATCCCGAAGGATGTGCGATTCTAAATCGCCATAACCCTTATAACAAATCGAAACGACAGCCTCCCTCTAAGGGAGTCAGAAGCCGAAGCTAATACAGAAGCATGGTGCACCAGCTGGGTTAGCGAACCCACAACTGTCGTAAGGTTAACGTACAGAGTATGCCACAAGGCATACTCCTACAGACTACAGAATTTGCCCTAAGGCATATAATTCCGAAATATATGCAGAACAGAAAGTAAAACCAAAACATATACCTATCTTACCAAAACAACAGAACCAAACCCTTACCTCACAAATCCATAGTATTAGACCGCTTCTGGACAACTCCCACACCGCGACCCGAAACTCAGAAACCCCTCTTTTTCTCACCTCCGAACCTCAGAATCTGCCAAACCAAGTTGAATTAGAATCCTTATCAACCACACTACCAAACTACACCCCCGACCCCAAAACCTAGAATCCGGCAGAATTTCCGTAAAATTCCAGATTTCCACAGAAACCTCAGAATTCAGAACCAACTTAGGCAATGCAAGACTATACATTGTCAAACATAATCCAATAAGCAGAACTGATCAAATCCAACCTTAAAACCCTTCATTACCCGACATTTTCCGATAAACCCGCATAATTGCAACTTTTCCATTTCTTATCCGAATTCAACGTTTCAAACTTCAAACCACACCTAAATTCAACCCCAACACCATTTTAACATCCAATTCAACCAAAATGAAACTCCACTATAGAGAAAGTTCCACTTAACCAATTCGGTTCTTAACCAATATTTCACCCAACATCCAATTCAATCCATTCAAGCTACCAAACAACCATTCTAATCACCAATTTCACTTCTAAACCAAGAATGATATCCAATTGCATCCAAAACAACAAAATTCAACAATGAACATCAACCTATATATTCGGCCAAATGGGGGTTTCTAACCCAACTTATTTTCCATCAAATTGAATCCATACATAAGCTTAGAATCATGCTAGGATTAACATACTTGAAGCATGAATCAAGATAACAAACACACATCATTTTGGAAAATTTCCAAAAATTCGGCCAACAAGGGGACTTTCATCCAAGGTGTGTTTTCCAAACTCCAACACTTGATTAACACTCCCTACTACCCACACTACGTAGAGAAGACAAAGATTTACTGCGACGGAGGCCGCAGTAAACCGATTTACTGCGGCATACTGCGGCCTCTGCCGCGATAAATTGGTTTCTCTACGTAGTGCCAAGAACATCATACTAAAAGATGGGAGGAAGAGAATCATCCTAGCTTATAGCTAAGAACAAACTCAGCATTCTCCAAAATCCACACTTTTCTTCACTAAACTCTAAATCCAACAAGTAAAGAGAAGAAGGAAAGATGCTTACCACATAAAGCACCCAATTCCTTTTTGATTTCATCCAAGGAGAAGAACTTCAAGCTTGGAGGTTGAGCTTCAATGGCGTCGGCAGCAAGAGGAAGAAGAAGAAGAAAAGAAAGTGAAATGAGATAAACTCATTTTATGAAATTATAAGTCAAGATATATTTCTTCACTTTTAACCCATCCCTCTCATCTTAAATAAGAAAAGGCCAAGTGTCCTTTAATTGTCCCCAATTCTGCCGAAAATATCTGCTGCTGCTGCCCATGCTGATTAATTTTTATTTTGTGGCCAAACGCAAATTAATCTCCTAACTTTTCCGAAAGTTCCAATTTTTGCCCAAAAATAACTACCGAACTCCAAAATAAATGAAACTTGGACACAACCCTCAGAATATTATAACATTCATAAAACAAGTTTCAAAAGTTTATTTACCAATCCGGAGTGTCCTACCGAGCTCGCTGAACCCGAACAAATCCCGATATGCGAGCGTGTCAACCTGAACCAAAATTCCGTCACTCCAAAATTCTACAAAAATACCCATAAATTCCATCTTAAATTATGATATGACTTACCCCAAAGCCGTCAGAAAATTTCCATCCCGAGCCCCGGGATTCCCGTCCCGAGCCCCGGGAGTCACCCGGAACCGAACGTCCCGCCCCAAATATTAAACTCCACAAACACCTCCGGGACATTCTCACGACTCCAAAACTGCAAACGGCTTCCCAAGCTGAGGTCTCGAGAGCGCTACCGAGCCCGCTGTACGTCCCGAGACGACCCCGACAACCCCCCCGGCGCCGGAAAAATATTTTCGGCGGAAACGTCCGGGGGACCCACACGACCTCAAAAACGAAAGGGTTCGCCAAAATGACACTCGGATAGGGCTCGGGAGCTGCCTGAACGCCGAAAAACGTGACCCGCAGGCCAAAACCGGGGCCCCGGGTCACCCGGTCGCAACCCGCTCGGGGTGACCGTAACAAATGGACAAATTCCCAAACATGCTATTATCCGGACAATAGAGCGACGACCCATTGCGTGTGACCAAGATAATGATCTGACGGGAAGACAACGCATGCACGCAATAGCAATGGCGTGTGGACATGGCTTTTACCTAGATAATAGAAGGAGAGCATGTTCGGACCAACGTGGAACTCAAGATATTTACCAAGTATGCCATGAAGGTTAGTCTATAAATACCAGCCTCATTTACTCCGGTTGGTACGCATTCATTACTACTCGCTCTCCCCTCTAAAACACTTCTCGACTAACTTGATCGTCGGAGGCCCTCCCCCGGGGAACCACCCCCGGGTTTTTTGTAGGAACACCACTTCCGGCGGAGATTCTTTCGACGATGGTGAGCAACAATTTCAAAACCCTCAGTAGGACAGGGAGTTCGGCCTCATCCGGACTTCGCTGCGGAACGATCCTCACTGAGAACAGCACCTCTGATGACGCCTTGCTCATTAGGCATCATTTGGCACCGTCTGTGGGAGCAGCGGTGTATCCATCCTCTATCCGGCGGGAAACCTCCAGATCTGGGCCGGTTAACACCCGAACGCAATCCCAACCCGCTACTTGGCTCACCGAACTCCAAGCAAATCGGCGGCGGCAAGGGTATCACCGATATTCGAAAGAAGACCACCAAGAGTACGGCTTCCAAAGAAGCCCGTCACTATGACATTTATGCGTCGATTTGAACAACCCTCATGGAGGACATCGCGAACTATGGCAAACAAGGTCGTTGTGAGCCCGAGCTCGGACGCTCTAGTCGCAGCCAAGATTCATCTGAACATGCAATTTCGGATGAAGAATATGAGCAGCGGCGACGTGGACAAAGGCAAACATCACCGGTCTCGGGACTCAGGCCTCGAGGAAATCCAACACCCGAAGAAGGCAAGAAAGGCGCGTTCGTTGGCGATCGAATGATATCCTCCTCTCTGATCTCTTGAAGCATCCCAAGAAGCCGAGAAAAGGCAGCTCGGTCGAAGACCCAAGAGACAAGCTCATTCTCCAACTCCTCCAACAGGTTGAACAACTCAAGCAAGAACCGGACAACCGTAACCGAAGTGCCGTATGGAACCGACTCTCAGCTCCCGGCATGGGCGACGAAGTCCCTTTCACGCTTCGCATCCAAAGAGCAAAGATACCTCGGGATTTCAAAATGCCGAGGTTGGATACCTATGACGGTCGCGGTGACCCTCAAGCCCACATCACAAAGTATAGGAAGAACATGATACTCAACGGAGCTGATGAGCCAACACTTTGCAAGTGCTTCGAGGTTACGTTAGCCGAGCCTGCATCCGTCTGGTACAACTCCTTGGAACCATCTCAAATCTCCTCATTCACAGAACTATGCACTTCTTTCCTCCACCAGTTCATAGAAGTCACCCTTCACGAAAAAGTCCGCACAACTCTTCAGCTGACCCAGCGAGAGGCGAGTCCCTTCGCTCATATCTTGGGCGATTCAACAACGAGGCTCTTCGGTGCAACGATCTAACTCCCGACATCCGAATCCTCGCTCTGACCAGGGGACTTCGACGTGGTTCGGCCCTCGCGTTCGAACTATCAAAGCAAATGCCAACTACATTAACCGAACTCTATGATGTGGCCGAGCAGTACATGATCACCGAAGAGATGACCGCGGAAGATGAACGACCAGAACCTCGATACGACAACCGCGGTCAACACCAACTTCGCCACGACTCACGTCGGCAGGATAACCAGCGACACAACAATGGAAGAGATAACCAGAAGTCCAAGGGACACAGACCATCCCACACCCCGTTGAACACCTCAAGGACTAACATCCTGCTGGCATTACAACGGCAGGGAAGTGTCGTCCCACCAAGGCCCCTTGGCCCCAACAACAAGCGCAATCCCAACAAGTATTGCCAATATCACAAAGATAATGGCCATGATACTGAGAATTGCCACCAACTGAAAAAGTACATTGAGAGCTTGATCAAACAAGGAAAGTTGGCACAATACCTTAGCATGCCAAACGCGAAGAACACCACGTGCGCAGCCGAAGGCCAAGATAAGGACAAGGGTGAAGACGATGAGTATGACTCGGATCGTGCCCCCAGAAGGTTTAGGGGGCAGAAGAAGAACTTGGAGCCAATTAAAGGAGTCGTCCACACTATCACCACATCCCTCCCGGCTGCGGAGAGGAAAATAAAGTATCGAGAAATCGCCCAACTCCGGAACGGAGGACAACCGAACAGGCTACTGCGGGTGGACGAATCGATCGTTCTCTTCCCCCACGATGACCCATTACTCATCACCGCCCGCATAGGCAACTTTGATGTCCGAAAGCTGTTATGTGACAATGGGTCCAATGCAGATGTACTGTTTGCTCACGTATTGGAGAAGATGGACATCAGTAAGACGCATCTGCGGCAGGTCACCTCAGCCGCCTACGGAGTAGGACCCCAGGAGCTCCCCATCCTTGGCACCATCGATCTTCCAATCATGCTAACAGGAGTCTCGGCAAACGGCAGCAAGGAGTTGTACGCATCCACAATGGCCAAGTTCTATGTCATGGATGTTCCTTCAGCGTACAACGGAATTATCGGAAGGAAGAGCTTGGGCGCGCTCCATGTCCGGGGAGATGTGAAGTACCTCACCCTCACCTTTGCAACAAACCAACATGAGGACGCAACCATTTTTATCAACCAGGAAGAAGTTAGGAGAGTTTTTACTCAGGCTAGGCAGGGTCCGAAAGTGAAAACTTGTACTGAGGCAATCATACCCAAACCGGACAATGCCGATTCCGGAGCTTCGACCAAGGAGCATGAGGACCTCGACACTGAAGAAGTCGAGCTCTCTCCTGGTCGAAGCACCTGAATCAGCAACAAGTTACCGGAAGATGAGAAAGCCCAACTTGTAACCTTCTTGAAGGAGAATAAAGATCTTTTCGCCTACTCGCCGAGTGATATGCCAGGAATCGATCCCAACATTATGCAACATTCATTAAACGTTGATCCCGAAACCCGACCTGTTCGGCAAAAGAAACGAACATTTTCCCCCGAAAAACAAGAGTTTATAAAGCAAGAGGTCAAAAAACTCTTAGAAGCAGAGGTGATAAGGGAGGTTGAGTACCCATTATGGTTGAGCAACGTCGTCGTAGCCACTAAAGAAGGAAGTAAGAAACTTCAATTATGCATAGACTTCACCCGATTGAATGTCGCATGCCCGAAGGATTCATATCCACTTCCTTCAATCGATAGGCTAGTTGACTCGACGGCGGGATATGAATTACTGAGTTTCTTGGACGCCTACAGCGGTTACCACCAAATTAGGCTCAAAGAAGAAGACCAAGAAAAAACCGCATTCATAACCGAAGATGGGATCTTCTGTTATGTAAGAATGCCTTACGAAACGCGGGCGCCACCTACCAACGCCTTATGGACAGGATCTTCGCCAGGCAAAAGGGGAGGAACATGGAAGTATACGTTGACGATATGATCGTCAAAAGTTCAAAATCAAAAAATCATGTTCAAGATTTGAAGGAAATATTCGACCAACTCAGGACGTACGGACTCCGATTAAATCCGGAAAAATGCATCTTCGGCGTAAGATCCGGAAAATTTCTAGGCTACATGGTGTCCAAAAGAGGAATTGATGCGAACCCGGAAAAAATAAAAACCCTGATCGGAATACAACCGGATACGCTCAAAAGCGTTCAACGACTATTGGGAAAAATCACTTCCCTCAGCCGATTCATATCACGGTACGGTGATAAATGCAGACCTCTTTTTAAAATCCTTACCAAAGAAGGAACGAAAGAGGGAGTCAGGGGTTCTAAAATAATATGGAACGCCGAATGCCAAGAAGCATGGGATAAGTTGAGGGCTTTCCTGATTAAACTACCAACTCTTAAGAGACCCGAAGAAGGAAAACCTTTGATATTGTACATCGCTGTGGGGGAAAAGGCGGTGAGTTCAGTACTCATCCATGAAGAAGGAACCGAGCAATGGCCTGTGTACTACGTAAGCAAATCGCTTCACGGGGCCGAAGTACGGTACCTGACGTTGCAGAAAGCAGCATATGCACTCATCCTAGCATCGCGCAGACTAAGGCCTTACTTCCAGGGACACCCGATAATCGTCCGAACGAACCTCCCACTCCGGAACCTCATGGAGAAAGTGGAACATTCGGGACGAGTATCCAATTGGTGTGTGGAGTTGGGCGAATATGACATCACTTATGAGCCTAGGAAAGCAATAAAGGCTCAGGCATTAGCAGATTTTATCGCCGAAATCCCACAGGAAGAAGAGCAGGCCTTTGCACCTGAGGAACCGGTCTGGACCCTTTATGTCGATGGAGCCTCGGGCGCCGCAAAGCAAGGCGCAGGAATAGTACTAAAGGGACCTGAGGGGATGCAAACTGCGAAGTCCATTAAATTCGCATTCCCGGTTACGAATAACGTAGCGGAGTATGAAGCATTCCTTGCTGGATTGGAGTTGGTACTGAAAGTTGGACTTCGAACGATCCGAGCATACAACGACTCACAACTCCTTGTCCGACAACTCGATGGTGACTACGAGGTGAAGGACCCCAACCTCAGAAGATACCGGGACCTCGCAAAGGGAAACGGGAAGGGACCAACCCCGGAGATCGGGACGGATCCCATCGTGTAACAAGACTCTACCTCTTCAATCACGAACAGACAAACCACCATGTATGGAAAAAGAAGTGGAAGTACCTGAAATCATTGAAGTTTCACCTGGAGCTCTTAGTGCTAGAACAAGTTCCCCCCCATTTTTTTCTCTTCGGGTAACGCAAATGTCACCTTCTTCACGGGACGATTGATCGAAGATGAAGCCTCGACAGAAGGCTTCCTCTTTTGGCATTTCTCTATATTGGAATGTGCAATCTCAATCTCCATAGGATCTGGTACAACATCCTCCTCACTATCTTCGGACTCAGAGCTCCCGTCAGATTCAGAAGACGATGGGCGCTCACCCCTGATAACATCTTCGGAACACTTTGATTTCGTCAGGACAGCTCTGGTAACAACAACTCCGGTAGGGGTATCAATACCTTCTTTCAAAACCACTTCGGTAGGTGCCCCACTACCTCCCTCCGCAATAGCCTTCTCCTTCGGCTTCCCCTTCGCAGCAGTCCTCCTTTTTGGCTTCTCTTGTTCAACGGTCAGCTTCGCTTTTTCTGCCTCACGCTCCTCCATCAACTTCTTGAAGTATTCAATGCTTCAGGAACCCATCGCTACAAAAGGGAAGAAAGCAGAACATCAGGGTTAGAACACATTACCCAAAAATTGACAAAGGAAAAACACTCACAAGCACAAAATGAAGCATAATCCATGTCCCGTCGAAGAAATGCGAACAAACGCTCATCTTCTGGCGAAGGGACAACAATCCGAACATCCTTTGTCAATTCTGCTGTCCGAACACCAGCAAGACGAAGAAGTCCCTCGGTCACGACTTCGCTGCGAAGAGGGAAGGGATATGGATCCTTAATATCCCGAGTAGAAGACCAATCCACGACAGCCCAAAGACGAGTGTCAAATTCCTCGAACTTCGACCGGAACTCACCCATAAGCAACATCTTCGGATCACGAACTTCGGTCTTCAGCTTACCAGAAGCCCACTCCAACCGGAGTCCCCAACACCCCGGCGGGGTAATATAAAAAAACTCGTACTACCAACCTCGGTGACTATCTTTATTTGCGAAAACGAAGTTCAGTTTCGCTGAACTTTCCCCCCGAGGTAGCAAATAATAAAACCCACCACGAGGACCCTGCAGCTTCATGTATTGATGAAAGAAAACAAAACTAGGCTCTAACGAAAATACGCCACACATGACCATATATGCGTTCATTTGCGCAAAGACATTCGAAGTCAGTTGATTGACGGCCATCTCGTGATGATCGCAGAAGTCCAACACCATCGGATTGGGAGGAAGGCGAAGACCTACCTGAAGCTGAGCCCTATATACCGTAAACTCTGACGGAAGATGCTCATAACATAACTTCCCCTTCTCAGGGGTTCGACGAATAATAGAGGATGGCACATAATATTCAGAACACCACATCTCAACATCGGAACTAGAAGTACACCCGAACTTGGCAAGTTCGGGCCAACGATTAACTTCAACCATATGTAAAACAGAAGAGAGACTAACCCGAACTTGACGGAAGATCTGTGATGGCCGAATAAGGTTTATTCGGCCCGAAGATGGATCGAGCAAGGACTCCGGGACTAACGAGCAGCTCTTCTGCGGAAGCCTCTGATCTTCGGACGAGGAATCACGGCCGAACAGGAGAAGAACGCCGAACAGGAGCCTGCCACGGTGGGAGGCGCCGACAACGTAATTAGGGAGGACGCGACGGTAATAAGCTATTGGAAGGGTTTGAGAGAGAAAGAGATGAGAGGGAGCTATCTTTGGACCATTGGAAACAAATGAATCCTCTCCTTCTTTTATAGCCCGAACAAGGAAAACCAAAGGTCACAATTAATGCACTCTGGTAATTTCCAATATCTTAACGGTCAAGAAGAGATATAGACTTTCACATGAAACATCTAGATCGTGCCACATCATCACCTCAAGGTTTCAAAGAAGCACAATCCTTGTGGCAAAAAATCAGTCTACCATGGATAGCCACATGGCATCAAAGTGGAGGGAAAATTCTCTCCAAAATCACAACCTAAACCCTACTTTTCAGCCCAAAAAATAACCCCACCCATACACATGTGGCTCACCATTCAATAAATCACAATCCGAATACGAAGGCAAAATTGCAAAAGAGGACCGTGCGCAGTGATACATTTGCAAGTTCGAAGACAAGAATAAAAAGGGGGCCAAAAAGAAAAAAAAATAACACGTGTTCAGGCACACTCATCCCGAATATCACGTATTCGGACGGGTGAGCAAATCAAAAATTTGAGAAGCAAAAGTTGCACTGACACGTTGGTGCCCCACATGCGAACACTACTCACATATTATACATAAGACAACAGAGTACCCACGTGAGCCGAATAGCCAAACATGGCTATATATATATAGCCGAACATGTTTGAAGACTAGTCGAACATGTTTGAACATGTTTGTTCGGGTGACTAGCCGAACATGTCTGTTCGGGTGATGATGACAGTCGAACATGACCATTTTCAAAATCAAACATGTTCTTATCAAAACAAAATAACAAACGCATGTTGCTATTCGGATTATACGTTCACATTCAAACACAAGTGTCTAAACGTCACAAACATGTTTGAACATGTTTGTTCAGGTGACTAGCCGAACATGTCTGTTCGGGTGACGATGACAGTCGAACATGACCATTTTCAAAATCAAACATGTTATTATCAAAACAAAATAACACACGCATGTTGCTATTCGGATTATACGTTCACATTCAAACACAAGTGTCTAAACGTCACAAGGAATTATACTTCCCGAACATCACATATGCGAGCAAATGTGTGCATGTTCGAACGAAAAGAGAGACGACCATATTCGGCTATAAAAAAAACGCCCGAACATATAATCCAAGAACGTGTTTGAACACTTGAATCAAATTTCGAAGTCTCGTTTGCACTCACTTCGACACTGCAGGAGGGCATGTGATAGCCGAACATGGGCATCGTCGAACACACCAATGGACAAATTCCCAAACATGCGCCAAATGATGCCTAATGAGCAAGGCGTCATCAGAGGTGTTGTTCTCAGTGAGGATCGTTCCGCAGCGAAGTCCGAATGAGGCCGAACTCCCTGTCCTATTGAGAGTCTTGAAATTGTTGCTCCCCATCGTCGAAAGAATCTCCGCCGGAAGTGGTGTTCCTACAAAAAACCCGGGGGTGGTTCCCGGGGGAGGGCCTCCGACGATCAAGTCAGTCGAGAAGTGTTTAGGGGGAGAGGGAGTAGTAATGAATGCGTACCAACCGGAGTAAATGAGGCTGGTATTTATAGACTAACCTTCGTAGCATACTTGGTAAATATCTTGAGTTCCACGCTGGTCCGAACATGCTCTCCTTCTATTATCTGGGTAAAAGCCATGTCCGCACGCCATTGCTATTGCGTGCATGCGTTGTCTTCCCGTCAGATCATTATCTTGGTCATACGCAATGGGTCGTCGCTCTATTGTCCGGATAATAGCATGTTCGGGAATTTGTCCATTGGTGTGTCCGACGATGCCCATGTTCGGCTATCATTTCTGAAAAATAGACACAATTCCTCGTATGTATCACCGGATTCATGCCAATCAAAAGAAGTAGATTCGTCCTTACCAATCTCCTTGTTCTGAACGATCCTTTTATCCAACTTAATAAGCTTCCTGATAAAGAAGGAGAAATAGGAGCACTACGTAGAGAAAACTAGCTTTACTGCAGCCAAATCAGCAATGAAGCCGCAGTAACTACTGTGGGAGAGGCCGCAATTTTTGATGCGGTAAAAAACTCTGCAGTTCGTCTTCGACCGCGGTATCTACTGCGGCCATGGCTGCAGTAAACATTTTATAATTTGAAAAAAATAATAGATGAATCTGGATGAATATTCATCCGAATTCATACACTAAACCCAGAAAACCAGTGAAAATGGTGAGCAAGCAGCTGTGTCGATAGTGAGAATAAGAAGGGGAAAAATGCCTAATTAGTCCTACAACTTTTAAGGTTTTCGAGATGTAGTCCTAAAATTCTTGTACTTCGAACCGTCGTCCTAAACGTCTAAGCCGTTACCGGGTTCTAGTCCTAAAACACAAGGTGGCGGACGGAATAGTGACGTGGAGGACTGACGGTGTTAACTTTAAAAAAAACGATGCCAGATCATCAAAACGACGTCGTTTTGATGCTGATATCAAAGGACGACGGTTCAAAGTACAAGAGTTTTAGGACTACATCTCGAAAACTTTAAAAGTTGTAGGACTAATTAGGCATTTTTCTGTAAGCGGTATATATATTTACATGTTCAATTTCCTGTTTTAATTATACAGTAACCGATTAGTAATAGACTTTTTTGTAAATTATAAAGTAAAAGTGACAGAGGTAGTTTTTAATTTATATGAGTAAAGTAAAATTGAAGAGGGGGGCAATAATTTTGAGGGTGCAGGTATGTCGGCGATATCATCGGTGCTTCTCCAACTGTGCAGCAGCGGCGGACACGTGGTGGCGTCGCGGGCGCTGTACGGCGGAACGCACGCGCTACTGACGCACTTCTTGCCGAGGGCGTGCAACATAACGATGACGTTTGTGGACATAAGCTCGCACGGGGAGGTGGACTCCGCCATTGTGGATGGGCGGACCAAGGTGCTCTACTTTGAATCGATGTCAAACCCCACGTTGACGGTGGCCGACGTGCCAGCAGTCAGCCGCATCACCCACGACAAGGGAGTGACGGTGGTGGTGGACAACACGTTCGCGCCGATGGTGCTGTCGCCGGCCCGTCTGGGTGCTGATGTGGTGGTTCACAGCATCTCCAAGTTCATCAGTGGTGAAGAAGAACGAGGAGAGTGGCTGGAGCAATGGTAGTATGGGTAGTGCTCCGGTGGATCAGGAGTATGATTCTCTGGCTGGTGCTGTTGGGGTTTACTCGAATTTGGATGAACTGTATGTCTTCAATCGGATGAAACCCTTCTATTTTTGAGAGTGTAGTTTCCTAGAGAAGATTTTGGGGAAAATGCCTAATTAATCCTACAATTTTTAAGGTTTTCGAGATATAGTCCTAAAATTCTTGTACTTCGAACCGTCGTCCTTTGATATCAGCATCAAAACGACGTCGTTTCGATGATCTGGCGTCGTTTTTTAAAAGTTAACACCGTCAATCCTCCACGTCACTATTCCGTCCGCCACCTTGCATTTTAGGACTAGAACCCGGTAACGGCTTAGACGTTTAGGACGACGGTTCGAAATACAAGAGTTTTAGGACTACATCTCGAAAACCTTAAAAGTTGTAGGACTAATTAGGCATTTTTCCCGAATAAGAAGTTACTACAAATTATTGTTACCATTTTCTAATTTATAGTAATATTGCTTAACCAAACTCACTACAAATTACTTAATTCGTGTTTGCATATGAACATTTTCATTTACAGCTCGCTGGCATTGGATTCCCAATTCTTTCCCCTTAATGTAATGTAATTTGTAATGACCCAGGTTAAGCAATAAATTAAATGGTTGGTAAAATAACGTTTCTATTATAATGTACGTGAGATTTACTATACCAAAACGTTGTTATATAGATATAGGACTAAATTATTGGTATAACATATAATATTGGTATGTGGAAAAAACGATTACAATTAATTGTATTAAAGTTGATTATACATGTCCATGGAAAGGATACCAACTAGTTTGAATAATATAGATAAATTGTAATTTAAAATGACATCAAAAATCAAACTTTACAACACTTTTGAAACGAAGGGTTTATAATCTACATGCAGAACAATTTGAAATATTTTAATATTAATATGTGATCATTTTGATTTATTAGTTCTATTTTTAGGAGTTAAAGGCTAATACCAAGGATCTACAACTAAAGACCAAGTTACTTGGTGGATACTTTTCTTCTTTTCTCTTGGGAGTTAGTTACAGGTGGCATAACTTCTCTTCTTACTTCAAACAAAACCTCAGCTGTTAGTCCAAGAATCAAGATCAAACTTTCTACCTTCAAATCTCATTTCCAAGCTCCCCCTTCTCCAAGATCAAACTCACATGGCGACCCTGTTTCATTTCCCAAAATTCTCTACGCCCAACAAACCTTTCTCAAGCCAAAAGCAGCCACTGCAAGTTCCCGGCAGTGCAGTACTTAGATACCCATGGCGAAGAGCATCCGGAATCAGAGCCTCCTCCTCTTCATCTAGAACACCCAGGTTTTGCTTTCGTTTTTGTTTCTTTTCTCTTCTCGGACAGTATTTTGGTCCAACAACCCGGGTTGGACAAAACTCCTCCAACCCCCATATGCGTCATATTATTATTGATGGTACCATCACTGTTTATTACGGGGCTGCCATTATTAGTTACAGAGAGTGATGGCACTGTAATTAATAGTGGTGTCACCAATCACTAATAGTATGACATGTATGGGGGTTGCAGGATTCCTTCGACCCGGGTCGAAGGAAAATATTTTCCTTCTCTTTATTTCAATTCCTTTCATACATTTCTTCTGTCTTCTGGCGATATTAGGAATGGTCGAAAGGTGAGGAGTAGTGAGGAGTTGTGTACTGAACTTAAGCAATTTGTATCTCTCATTGGGCTACCGGAGGGTCATGTCCCTTCGATGAAGGTGCTTTCTGAGCATGGAAGGTTATTCATACTATCCCTGATCTATTAATAATTAATGGTCTTGCGTAAATTTTGTGTTATTTCTTGTCTTAATTTTCAGGAATTAGTTCTTGAATGTGACATCCAATACATGATCATAATAGCATTAGAAAAGGAAACTTGGGGAAATGAATGTATTTCAATTGATTCTGTAGTTGTTTTTGTTTGTCCTTTATGGCTAAAAGCTCAGGGTTCGTTTAGTTGGGAAAATTTTCTATTTCAAATTTTCTTTGTCAAGGTTTGGATGTATGACTAGTTATTTAGGATGGAAAACCTTATTTCCCAAATTTTGGAAAACTCTAGTATTAATTTGGAGAACTTGTTTTGAAGTTCCAAATTAATACTAGAGTTCTCCAAAATTTGGACCATCACTAAATCACTAGTTATACATCCAAAACTTTACAAAGAAAATTCGGAATGAAAAAATTTCTCAACTAAATGAACCCTTATGTTTTCATGTCGATGTTTGGCAGGAAGGATCTTGCTAACATTGTTAGAAGGAGAGGATATAGAGTTATCAACGAGCTTCTAGCAACTTGTTCAAGAGTAGATTACAATGGATTGCATGGCGAGAAAAGCATTTCTGAAAATCATGGTGAATTTTTTATTTTGGAAATAGTAGGTACATTATAGATTATGTACAAATTTTTTGATTATTGATGATAATGTGTTGTTTAATAGGCCAGGATGAAAATGGAAGCAATACTGTCACCATTTCTGAAGTCCCTCTGTCCATAGATGTTGCTGTTGCTGTAGATTCACTTAGTGCTAGTCTTAAATCAGATGATCACACTATCAAGGAAAGCTCATTGTGGAGTCAACATGGTATTGCTGATCTGAACATACACAATCATAAATTTGACTCCATGTAATCCAAAATCATTTCAACTTTGGAGGAAAAGTAGTCAAGTTCATGCAGAATGGTCAGTTGGATGCATATGAGTGTATGTTTTGCTTTTATAATTTTTGGCAAACTAAACTATTAATTGTTCTTAGTATTGATTCTCACCTGCCCTTTTCATTATGTTGAAAAATCTTTCTTTTTATGCTATGGCTTAGTGATCTTACATAAATTGGTTTTGCAAACCGGTTTTTACCTATCTATCAACAGCACCTTATTCCCAACTATGTTGGGGTCGGTGGCATGAAGTTTATAGTGGCAATTAATTGCCCGCTATAAATTCATGCAAAAGCGTAATGGAAAAAGTTTACGCCGGATGCTATTCCTGTTGCAACCTTCTTACGAAGGAATAATAGGATGAAATTTCAAACCGTTACATGATAAATTTTTTTCCACTTGCATGGAAAATATCATGAAACGGTAATGAGTTGAGATAATTGCTATAGTCATGTCTCATTCCAAGATTGATATCGTATAATCAGCATGTACATCATGGAACATACAAAAACCCTTTTGTTACCTATACATAAAATATTTGTTTGTCTTGAATCTTGAATGGTATTATTGTGATATCAGATCAAAGCAGTGAGGGAGACCAAGAAGGGGGTATTGTGCCACCAGAAGCAGTAGAACATGCTTCTCAAAGGTTAGCATATTGTGCAGCAAGCAGTCAGCTTCAGCATTTAAATCAATAACTCATTTTTCATTTTCATGCTAGTTATCTTTGTTTTTCACTGATGGCTTTAACTTACATCAGCTCTATCATTTTGCCATGTTCTGCAACTACTCCCATTGATATTGTTTTATCTACATGTAATAAAAAAACCAATTGTTTTTGCAGAAATGTTCCATTTGACAAGAAAAAAAAATTAAGAAAAAGTTTGTGTAATCTCTATATAATTGATTCCATATGGCTTCACTTTGGATTTCATGTGCTCTTTTATATCACAACAAAGTAGAGTTGGAGATGAGTGACTCCAATTTTATTTTTTCAATATGTTTAACATAATGCTTGAGTGAGTATTTGTTTTATTTGCAGTCATAGTGCTATTGAAGGTGAACAACTGAGAAGTTATGATGGGGAAACTTACTTGAGCACTAAGGTTGCTACATATACCTCTAAATTTTTATTTATTTTAATTCTTCTTTTTTCCTTTAAAACAAGTTATTAACTTAACATAAGCATGGTTTTTGATGACACAGGCCATGGAGGAGAGTCAAATTACTCTTGATCATCTTAATTCTTTGATGGTAATAGCTTCATGATTACTATTTTGCAGCATTATTAAGTATCTTACTATAATCTAATCACTGATTTATTAGATGTGGTGACATGTTTATTCCATCTCTTTCTTAGAGTCAGATTGAGTTGGCACTGTCAAGTATGAGGGAGCAGATTAAAAACGCAAAGGTATATATTTAAACTACTTTAATATATAGGTAGCCTTTTAATTAATGGAACATTTGAGGGGTCTTTTCAAATATTTAATTTTATGTTCACATAGTTTAGCAATTATCTATATAATACTAGATAAGAGTGCGATAATGAGGTAATAATGGTAGTGAAATTCTCTTCAAGCTGACAGAATTACCTAAACAAAAAAGCCTTTTTATTCCTTTCATTTGTAAAAAACTCACTATGTTTCAATAAACTAAACTTACAAAATAAGCAAAAACCCATGTTTACCTTAAAATGTACTCCCTCCATCCCAACAAAAATGATACATTTTCCTTTTTGGGTTGTCGCAGCAAAACTGATACATATTTCCTGAAAATGAAACCTTTTCACCATGGTCAACTTTACGTTATTACCCTCAATTTTCGTTCGCACTCAAAAAAGCTGCTTTTGTCTTATATACCCGCTTTACTTTCATACCCTCAAGTCAACAATGTTTTTTAATCTTCATGCTCAGTCAAATGTATCAGTTTTACTGGGACGGAGGAAATACGTATTGTTTATGTGTATTTAGTCTTACCTTATTGCATGTACGTAGTATTTTTCCTTGGCAGACAACTTATATCTGGAGATGACTGAACTCACTATGTTCCATCTCTTTCTTAGAGTCGGAAGGAGTTGGCACTGTCACGTATGAGGGAGCAGATTAAAAATACAAAGGTATTAGGTCGCCTTTTAATGGGACATTTGAGGGGTCCTTCAAAGATTTCATGTTAACATAGTTTAGCAATTATCTATAATAGATAAAAATGTGATAATGAGGTAATAACTATAGTGAAATTCTTTGCAAACTGAAAGAATTACCTAAATAGAAAAGCCTAGGGTCCGTTTAGTTGTAGAGATGTTTCCAAATTTTCATTTCCAAAACTTCTTTGTAAATGTTTGATCATATACATAGGTTTGAAGGTATGGAAAACTCTAGTATTAAATTAGGGAACCTTATTTGGAAGGTTTCCATTTTAATACTCCCTCCGTCCCTGAATAATTGAAGGGTTTGTTTTGCTGTTTTCAGTGTATTTAATCTATGATTTATTTTCATGAATGTTTTGACATTTAAAGTTGAATAATTCACATGTATATCATAATTTGAAGTATAAATATTTGAAATATATTTTTTTTAATTTTTTTTTCACTATTTATCTTGGAAAAAAATTGAGTCAAACTGTGCTACACAAAACATGAAAATCAAACCCTTCAATTATTCAGGGACGGAGAGAGTACTAAAGCTTTCTAATCATTGGAAAACAAGGTTTTCCATCTCTTAAAAATTAGGTATGTGATCAAATATTTACAAATGAATTTTAGAAATGAAAACTTGGAAACTTCTCCATAACTAAACGGGCATCTACTTATTCCTTTCATTTGTATAGAACTCACTATGTTTCCATGTACTGTCAACATGTTTTTAGATTCTTCTCTGACATACATCTTTTATCTGGGGATGATTGAACATAATGAGAACACCTGAAAAACCTGATTTGGTACAAGTAAGGTAGTCAAAGTATGACTGAGCAATTCACATGAAATAAAAGAAAGATGTGGAATTTAGAAATAGAACACTGATGGCAGGTTGGATGATCTAGAGATTTGTTATTCAATTTTACAGTTCAGTTTGAATAAAAGGATATGACCCAATAATTGAGTACAAAACTACGTCCACAAATAATATTATACTTTTTGTCGTTTTATGGTATTTAATATATGATTTTTTTTGTTATGAATGTATAGACATTTTAAGCTAAATAATTTATATGTATATCATAATTTGAAGTATAAACTTTCTAAATATATTGTTTTTGAATTTTTTTAAAAACTTTTTGTCTTTGTTAAAATTTGAATCAAATATTGAATCTTAAAACAGTAAAATCAAAGTAGAACATTATTTGGGACGGAGGGAGTAGCAAATTAGGAATATTACTTGTGATAGAGGGCATTAAAAGCTGGTGGATGTTCCTTTTTTGTGGGGAGAAAAAGGAGCTAAGGTGGCTGAATATTTTACCATTTACTTCCTTGCTAGAATGCCTTGTGTGCCTTGCAAACCAAGACAGAGGCAGAAATAAGGAGACTCAAATCTGAGAAAGATGCTGAGTTGGATGCTCTTGAGGAAAGCCTTTCTGGACTATAGGAGGTATCTATGTTTGTATTCTTTTATTAATTCGCCTCATTTTATTTTTATTTTTGAAAACAACTAATTTTATTTATTTATAAAAAAATACTCTCTTCCTCCCATGAACTTTGTTTCCTTTGACTAGTAGATTTTTTTTCAAGTTTGCCCCTTTGACTAGAAACATATTAAATATATTAAAATACATTCAAACATTTCTTCGACACCCGTTGCACACATTATTCTTTTCTATCTTAGATTAGCTATCAAAGCCCGTATCTTAAAAATTTAAGTTTGGTTAAATCAAATATCAATTATTTTAGTAGATTGCTCAATCGAAAATGTGGCACTCGTCAAGAAGCTTCCGGTGATTCATCGGCAAGTTCCAATCTGATCAAATAATTATTCATGTAAACTCACTTTAACTTTATTTATCTTTATTTATGAGACACCAAAACCATAAGTGTCTCTTTGTTTAATGTAATTTAACATTTATTGCATAAACATAAGCTTGATTTAATTATCTCAAGACCTTTCAATGCACGGTAAAAACTAACATCATGTATCACATGTAACACAGGTTTCCAGCTACCAACTGTACCACATACATCAATTTCACAAGGAAATTTTCTCTTCTAAAAACACTTTTAATTGTCCCACCAAATGAAGAATTTCTACATCGTATTTACCAATTTCTTTTATTAAATATCAATATCTATTGCATAGTACTGCCCCCCCCCCCAATAAAAAGAATACGTTTAACTCTCAAATATTTTTAAGTTGTTAATTAAATCTAAAAAAAATTGAAACTAGAAACATTTATTTAACATTTGCTAAAAATTATTTGATTTATGTATCAAAATATTCAAGGGAAAAAAGTCATAGAAATGTTGAAAAAGAAACGTATCAATTAATGTGGAATGGGTGGTGTAATTTGTAACAAGGCAACCTAACTAAAGCATTCCTCTGTACATTCACTTCCTTTTCATGCTACCCTGAGAGATTTAAAAAAAAAAAGTGCCCATTTCTAGCACAGATGTTTTTATGAACTGGTGATCTTTTATAGTGTTATCTACCAACTTCAACACAATTTGTACCTCAACTATAGAAGACTACTGATTTTGATGATGCAGCCAAACTTCAACCCAATCATGCAAAAAGCTGATACAGAAACTTCGTCTAAGAGGCAGTTAGACAAATAGTCTTGACCTGCATTTATCGACGGATTGTTAGAACAGACTTCATAAGTGATCCTCCATTGATAACTTTCAACTTCTCTGAAGTAAATAGGGATACCTTGCTACTCTAAGCATGCAACGTTGTCATCCTAACTGTGCTATCTATCCATCAACTTGAAGAATATTGTTACAGATACCATTCCTTGTATAGACGGACTCTCTTTCTGGATCAATCCTCCAATGGCCATCGATAATGAATTTTATCTGCAGTCAAAACAGATCACCAACGTCATACTGCATCTTACACCAGCGATGCAAATGAAGTGTATCAATAAGGTTTTGGGGCTCACACCTCATATTTGCCAGGATAAAGCCAGAGCTTAGTTGACCAAAGTTTTGGTTTCCTGTAAGTACATTAACTTTAGTCCATTATTAATAAACCCATTTCAAATATATATATATGCAGAGCTGGGGAAAGCATAAAGGACATCCAAATCTTTCAAAAAAATAAAAATAATAATGCAAGTTACAGAATAATGCCTTAAACAAACTGTCATATTTTACAATCATTACGGATATTTAATACAACAATCAGCAGAAATAATTCACTATTAAAATTCATAAAATTCATGCATACATTAAAATTTCTAATGGAACTCACAAAATTTATGCATACATAAGATCAGTATTGTAATACTACAACTTAAGACTCTTCTTTGGAAATACCACTACTTCTAGCCAAATGGAAACAAATTGAATAACCTTGAATCACTGGAGTCTGTTGCAGGAGAAGATGGCTGATGATCCAATTTTATCCGATGACGCCAACCATTGAAGCTACCTGTCACCTCCACAATTTCACCTTCTCCAGCATATTGGATGTTGACCTAGAACCAGTTAAAGCACATGTAAAACTATTCCCATATCCTTACAATTTCAAACAGAAAATCACATGTTACTGGACTTGTTATATGAGCAACATATCCAAGCTCAAGTTAGAATTTGTTGTCATTACTTGCTTAAAACATCATATCAAAACATCAAATCCATCATTCGGAAAAAGACTATAGCACCTTCTACGGAGGAGAAGACATTTGTGTCTTGGTGGGTAGGTGGATTTTCCCAAGGGGGTTGAATTTATGGTAATCCTCTTGTATACCGAAAGAATAAGATACTATGTGAACAGACAGAACCATGAATTCAGGGAAAACGAAAGTATACAGAGAGCTTTCACTCTATAATTACCAAAGATGTGCATGATAGACAGTCACACAGTTGAAACTCAGAATTTCTAAGTGCAGTTACAACCAAAACCGTAAGGTAATATCCCTATTCAATATGCAAGATGTTCCTTAGACACTTGCAAGAGACAAGGAAAGCCCTTAAGGTTGTTTGAGATTAAGTAGGAGGGGAAAGAGGCCTTAAGTTGAGCTTCCTTAATAATCTGGCATCGTACACGCAGTGCATAAGAGCTCTCATATACATACAAATTTTTAAAAGAATAGACATTTGGGTGTGTATACAGACACACAGATGGAGGAAAAATGGAAAAGAAAGCACAAAGAGATTAAAGAATAAAATCATATTCATGGAAAAGGAGCATATTATACCTCTTTTAGTCCAGAAAGGCTTTCCTCAACAGCAACCAACTCAGCATCTTTCTCAGATATGAGTGTTTGCACTCTCCTTATTTCTGCCTCTGCCTTGGTTTGCAAGGCAGACAAGGCATTCTGGCAAGGAAGTCAATGGAAAAATACTCAGCCACCTTAGCTTCTTTTTCTCCCCACAAAAGGAACATCTAGCAGCTTTTAATGCCCTTGAATCACATGTCATGTACCTAATTTACCAGTTCCGTACTATTTAAATGGGTCATTTCCTTTTATTCAAACAGAACTGTCAAACTGGATAACAAACCTCTAGAGCATCCAACCTGCCATTAGTGTTTTATTTCTAAATTCCACATTTTTTATTTCATGTGAATTGCTCAGTTATACTTTAGCTACCTTACATGTAGCAAAGTAGGTTTTTTTGGTGTTCTCATTATGTTCAATCATCTACAGATATATATGTTGTCTGTCAGAGAAAAATAGTCCGTACACGCAATTAGGTAAGACTAAAAACAAATAAATAGTAGATTTTCAGGTTACATGGGTTTCTCGATGATTTTGTAAGTTCTGTTCATTGAAACTAGTGAGCTATTTAAAAATGAAAGGAATAAGAAGGCTATTTTGTTTAGGTAATTCTGCCAATTTGCAGAGAATTTCACTATCACTATTATCTCATCATTGCACTCTTATCTATCATAGATAATTGTGAAATTATGTGAACATGAAATCTTTGCAAAGACCCCTCAAATGTCCCATTAAAAAGGTAACCTATTAAAGTAGTTTAAATACCTTTTCAATTTCAATCTGCTCGTTCATACGTGACAGTTCCAACTCCTTCTGATGCTAAGAAATAGATGGAACAAACATGTCAGGGGTTACCACATCTAATGAATCAGTAATTAGATTCTAGATACGTAATGGTGCTGCAAAATAGAAGTTACGAAGCCATTACCAACATAGACCTAAGACGATCAAGCTCAATTTGACACTCTGTGGCCTGTGCCATAGAAAACCATGCATATATTACATTATCTTGTTTTCAAGGAAAAGAAGAATTCAACTGAAAGGGATTAAAAGAAAAAAGAAAAGTTACAGATTTAGCAACCTTAGTGCTCAAGTAATTTTCCCCATCATAACTTCTCAGCTGTTCACCTTCAATAGCACTATGGCTGCAAATATTTTAGCATTAACTAGGATAGATGATGAAATTGCTCCTAGAAAGCATTAGAAAAATATTGCAAATACTTGTTCAAGTATTATGCCAAACATATCGAAAAATTAAAACAGGAGTCACTCATCTCCAACTCTGCTTTGTTATGATATAAAAGAGCACATGCAATCCAAAGTGAAGCCATATGCAATCATTTGTAAAGAGATTGCACATGCAGAAACTTTTTCTTTTCTCCTGTCAAATGGAACATTTCTGCAAAAACAATTGCTAGATTCTTATTACATGTAGATAGAACACTGTGAATGGGTGAAACTTTTTGCAGAACATGGCAAAATGATAGAGCTGATGTAAGTTAAAGCCATCAGTAAAAAACAGTGATAACTAGCAGAAAATATGAGTTCTGGATCTAAAGCACTGAAGCTGACTCCTTGCTGCACAATATGCTAACCTCTGAGAAGCATGTTCTACTGCCTCTGGTGGCACAATGCTGGACACTATGATTCCTTTAGGTGTTAGAGCAGTTCCACAGATCTTTTCTTTGACACTGCTCGTCTCTGATTGAGTTGTGTCTTCATACTTCGTTGTAATACCTCCCTCTTGCTGTCCCTCACCACTTTGATCTAATATTACAATAATACCATTCGAGATTCAAGCATACCATAGAAACAAATGTTTTATGTATAGGTAATAAAATACTAAGCCATGTCATTAAAAGAAAAAAAAAATTTAAAAATGAAAACGGTGGGGAGAGAATCGATATTAAAAACATTTAATGGCATTGATTGGAAATTTATGTTTGCCCAAGCATGAACAAAAGGGCAGTATTTGATGAATTATACATATCATAAATGGGTATCTATATCCGATGGAAAATGAAGATATCTATATGATTGAGTTATGCACTTTCATTTAAACATGCCCTTTAGTTGACCATAAGTTCTTCTCTAGTCTTGAGCACATTACCAATAATTTAGTTTAGCATAGATTATAAAAGAAAAACATACACTCAGATGCGTCCAACTCGCCATTCTGCATGAACTTGGCTATTTTTTCCTCCAAAGTTGAAATGATTATGGATTCCATGGAGTCAATTTTATGATTGTCTATGTTCAGATCAATGATACCATGTTGACTACAGGATGAGCTTTTTCCAAGTGCATTATATTTGAAGGAAGAAGTAGCCTCAACAGAAGGACCGTTCAAATTGTTTTCTTCTTCTGGACTGTGCTCCCCGCTTTCCTTGATAGAGTGTTGTTCCTTCGACTCATTATATGCAAGGGCTGTGTCTTGAAGCCTGATGCTATTGTCCATCTCATCCTGCTCCACTAAGGAGTTTGCAGTACTCTTCTTCATGGAGCATTGATCATCTGATTTAAGACTAGCATTAAGTGACTCATTTGCAACAGTAACATCTATGGACAAAGGGACTTCAGAAATGGCGATAGCGCTGCTTCCATTTTCATCTTGGCCTTTAAAACAGAAAATGAAATCAGTTATTAAAAAAAAACGTAGGTAATCCATAATGCACCTACTGGCCTATCTCCGAAATAAAACATTCACCATGAATTTCAGAAATAGATTTCTCACCATGTAATCCATTGTTGTCTACTCTAGAAGAAGTTGCTAGAAGCTCCTTGATAACTCTGTAACCTCTCCTTCTAACAATGTTAGCAAGATCCTTCCTGCCAAACATTCAAACATAATCTTTTAGAACTTTTGAAAAGCTATATAAACATATGAAATTCATACTTTTAGGTGTGAGAAATGTTAAGTTACTAATTTTAGCCACAAAGGAAAAATAATACTAACAACTACAAAATCAATTGAAAAGACATTCATTTCCCCGAGTTTCCTTTTCTAAATATGATCCTGTATTGGATGTCACAGTCAAGACCTCATTCCTTAAAATTGACACAAGAAATTAAAAAAAAAAAAATTAGGCAAGACCAATTATCAATAGATCAGGGATAGTACGAATAACCTTCCATGGTCAGAAAGCACCTTCATCGAAGGGACATGGCCCTCCGGTAGCCCAATGAGGGATACAAATTGCTTAAGTTCACCGCATAACTCCTCATCGCTCTTCACCTTTCGACCATTCCTAATATCACCAAAAGAAAGAAGAAACGTATGAAATTGATACTCAGGACATGAAAGAATTTAAATAAATAGAATGAAAACAATAAAGAAAGCAAAACCTGGGTCTTCTAGATGAAGAGGAGGCTCTGATTCCGGATGCTCTTTGCCATGGGTATCTAAGTGCTCTGCTGGGAAGCTGCCATGGTTGTTTCTGGATTGGAAAAAGTTTGTTGGGTGCAGGCGAGAACTCTGGAAAATGAAACAGGGTCACCATGCGAGAAAATTGTTAAAAGCACTAAACAGATGAAGTTAATACTGAGGATGAAGGTAGAGTGTGGTTAACCTAAAATGTAGCTACCAGAATGAGCTCATTTGAAAAATTTTATCCTAGTTTGACACATAGCACATTACAAAAGGAATTCTACTTGACTTGGTTCTTACCCAAAACTGCGCAAGCCATTAACCCTGCCTTCCAGTTCAGTCGTTTTCTCCTTCTAAGCTATCATGTCTGTAGGAATGGGCAATTAAGTTAAATGCTAATGGATTAAATGCAAAACAAGAATCAGCAAAGAAAATGCACAAACATAATTAAGAACATTCAATACACACAGTTCACAATCAATTTCTTAAAGACAGTAGTAGTTCTTATAAGATAAAGAAATACACTAAGGAAAACACAAGAAAACCCAAGCAAATAACATAACTCAGATTCAATTAGAACTCAGTAAATCCAGAATTTGTTCCAGTGAGCTCCAAGCATTTGGGCGGCCAACCCTTCTGCTGTAACCACATTCTGAATTTCAGTAATTCAATGATTCAATCACATAATTAATCACTCCAAACAAGAAAATGCACAGAAACAAGCATTTAAATCAGAACACAACCAGCGAATGAATGCATGAGAGGTTAAGCCCCGAGTCTCGGCTCCCCATGATCTCCACGACCATCCACCGAAACCAATGGTACCTTGGTCACTTCAAGGTTCAATATCGTTCGATATCGATGGAATGAAGCGAGCAAGAACTCGATTCTTTACCTAAATTCAGCTGTTCCTTGCCTCGATTCCAGCATCCAAGTCCTCTTTCCACAGTTCCCCTTCGCAACGTGGTCTCACCCAGTCCTCGTTTCACACATCGAACTCGCCAAGCAGCGTTGTTCAGTTCAGCCTCCTTTCGATGGCTTGGTTTCTTCTCTTTGGATGGATGCTGCTCTGGTTCCTGGCCACACCTAAAGCTCAACGCTCTGTTTGGATACCTTGGGGTGGGGGTGGGGGGAGTTCTTTTTTACCACCGACTTTTGGCAAATTTACCCTTTTTGCAATTATTTTAAAAAGTGGTTCGTATTTGTAATTATTCTTAGTTTACATGTCCAAAATTGCCACTGAAATTGTTTCTTTGATCCATTTTGTCATTACTTTGATTGACGGCGAGAATATTCATATGATATTTTGTCACGGACAATTACGTGTAATGTGTGTGCAAACGTGGAATGCAGGTGGAGGGAGAAAGAGTCCTTTTTTACCATCAATATTTGGCAAAAGGACCCATTTTACCACTTAATACGTTGACGTGGAGGAGCTGACTTGGCTCTGCCGTTTCTGCGCTCCTCCGCGTTATCCCCAAACTCCAACATCGTCTCCTCCGTGCTATTGACGTTGAAGCCAACCCCTCAAATAATCAGAAATGGAGCCCCAAAAACAAATTTCTGGTTTTTTTCTCCAGATTGGAGAAACAAATAACTCAAAACAAGACCCATCTCTCCCTCTACAATTCCTTTACCTGACCACTAGGATCTTCAAATCTCCGTCGACGTACAACATCTATGTTTGTCATGGCTTCCGTTTGTGGGTAAGGCTCCATTTTTATTCTGAAATTTCAATGTTTTAAGATATAGTGATTTAAGATTGAAATTTCCAGATCGAATACCGGAGATGAATTTCCCTCAGGCGATTAACAACAGTTTACACAAGTCTCCGCCTATTCGCAAGGCGGCAACGGTAACGCGAACTTCCGGCTAACGGAGGGCTGATGGTCTGCTTGGAGGTTGTGAATGTGAATGATGTTATAGTTGTCTTGAACGATGGAGGAGCAGAATAATAGGAGTAGTAAATTACCACCGGAGTTGCGAGGAGATAGAGGTTGAGACAACGGAGGAAGCGGAGATGCAGGGAAGAAAGCGATGTTGCCATATCATCAAGTACGACGAGCAATTTTTTAAAATAATTACAAAAATGGTCCTTTTGTCAAACGTTGTTGGTAAAAATTGACCTTTTTTGTCACGTGGAAAATAAGTTGTCACGTTGGAAATTATGATGCCAATGACAAACGGGGTCCCAAAACATTAACGGTAATGACAACCGCGAACCAGAAAAAAATGCATAAAAGGTCTTTTTGTCAAACATTAGTGATAAAAATGGACCTTTTCCCCATTGAGGAGTGCCAACTTGCTGTCAAACCCTCTTCAGTTCAGTCTCCTTCTACTTTTGTTCCCCTTTCAATTTGGTACCCCTTCTTTCATTTGTTCAGTTACAAACTTACAGTTACTAAATGAAAGTTAGGAAAAGAGTGTGTTGATCTTCTCTGCAACTTCAACAGCCTTCCGCATTGGTGGACGAAAGAGCATAAAATTACAAATAAATTAATGAAAAATTAATTGTATACTAACTGTCCAATTTTTTGTAGCATTAGTGGACAATTGATTACTTGAAACCTTAAGAGTTGAAAGGACAAGAATGTGGAAGTTTATGTAATTAGTGAAATTGTCTTTTTTTTCTCAAACTTCTTTCAATCTTATCACTTAGGTCCTCTAGGTTTACAAAAAATGCTCATTTTTTTACTGATTTACTTATTGGTCCTCCATTCTTTGTGTGATTGCATTTAGGTTCTCAAGTTTTAACGAGTTTGCAGTTAAGTCATTTGGTGGATTTGCATCAATCCCCTCCTCTTCAAAATAATTCGTCCCCGAATCATATGTCTTTTTTGGATTCCAACTACCAACATGAGCATAAAGTAAGGACTGAGGATGTAATAAACCAAATAATGATAAGTAGTCCATAGAGAAGTTTAAGAAAAAATTACTTTCCTTGGTAGTTCACTTGAAATTTTCAATGGGCTTAGGTCTTGAAAGTTTGTGAAGTAATGAGTAAAGCACATTTTTAGTCCATTTCTTTTAACATGTGTCCTATTTTAGTCCTATTTTAAGAATTCGTCTTATTTTAGTCCTTTAGCTTTCAATTTTGTCATATATAAGTCCTTCCGTTACAATTTCTATTAAAGTCATTATTTAATTAAGGGCATTTATGTCAATTTCTATATTTAATATTCCATTTGTATCTAACACATTTCTATATTTTCAATTTACCACTACTTTTATAAAACTCTAAAAAATTTGTCCTCATTTAAAAAAATGTACAACTTTACTAATATGGTTCTGGTTGGATGGATGGTGACTCGAAATCAAGGATGATCTTTTACTCCTTGTGCTTGGCAAAATGATGGTGCTGGTGGAATTTTGGACACTTGAAACCTCCAAGCTCCAAAAGGACTTGACAATCACAAGTATGGCACCCACCCGATGGTGGTGGATCCAACTTCTTTCTTCTTTGACGGATTTGAGCAGGATAAAGTTGATGAATTTGAAGCACACTTGAGCCTCAAGTATGGAGTTGAAGATGAAAAGAAGACTAAATTTAGGAGCTAATCTCACTAACAAATTTAAGCTAAGAAGAAATCTATGAAGCTAGGAAGAACAAAATGTAGAGAATAATTCTTGATGTCCAAAATGTGTAGCCAAGGCTCCTATTTATAGTGTAGGAGTAGGTCAAAGGTTACAAAAATAAACTAAGAATATTTCCTCCTAAAAATTCTAGGACAATTAATTTAAAAATAGGAGTTATAAAATGAGAAAATGTAACAAAAGTTTAAAACTAGTCTAGGTGCATTTTTAGTTTAAAACTCCCAATTAAATCAGAAAATAAATCCTCAAGGCTCTCCTTTTATTTTGTTGTAACTCCATGAAAAGAAGCCTTCAAATCTCTTGTAATTTTTGAAATGATGGTTGAAATTTGAAGCAAAAAGGAGTTACAAAACTCACTTAGCATCAAACCCGAAACTACATCAAAACTTGTCTTTGAAGTTGATTTCGGACCTCTTAACATGCAAGCTGGATTCTACTTAAATATGATGAAATGTAGAGTCGGATGTTATATTTTCAATGGGATAAGAATCATGCAATTCCAATATATGTAGCTTGATTTATGATTTTTCTATGAAAATAATTTCAATCTAGCGTCTCTATCAATGCTTCTTATTATAAAACCCATTGAAGCTCTTCATGACAAGAATATCACTTGGAGTTGTGGATGAGGTGACATTTTAAAAGAAAGAGGTTCCTAGTTCAAGTCACGTCCATGTCATTTTGCTTCTTTTATTTTTAAAATTTTCCGAACCTTGGAATTGTGATTTGATGGTGTTGACACAAGTTTAAAGACGTGGTCCAATCTGTATGTTTAATGGGTCAAGTCGATCGGCCTACGTAGAAGTTGCAATGTTTACCGCGGCCTATTGCGCGGTAAACGCCGCGGTAAATGACGTTTACCGCGCCGTTTACCGTGCAATAGGCCGCGGTAAGTCGTTTTACCGAGGCCTCCGGTGCGGTACCGCCGCGGTCAATGTTGCTTACCACGGCCTCCGCCGCGGTAATTGACTTGGGCTAGACCATGATGGATTTAGTCCAAGACTTGGCTTTTGTTCTGGTATTCTGACCGGATGGTATTGAACCTCAGATTGGGCCAAAACGTGAGATCGAGACCCTGTTGGGCCTGTTGTGCCAAGGCCGTTAGGTTTAGACCTACATGTGCATCTGGGCCCATTGGGTTGGGGCTTTTGTCATGACTGCAATATTTAGGCCTTGGGCCAAAACTCTTCTTTGGCCTTTTCTTATGTGGAGGTTGGCCTGTTTCTTCACATTTGATAAAAATTTTGGCTAGGTCTTCCACTTCCTTAATTTGTGCAATGTGTTTCATGGGTGAAACCACATCATTTACCCTCTTCAACAACACCAACACCATCCCTCTCTTCCCTTTGGATTTGGATCATGGACAACAAACCTCCATGGACGCTGTCGGCATATTCATGCACACAGGAGTGGCGGTGGTGACCCAATCTAGCCAAGTTACACTGTGAACACGCTGATTAGCATTTTAATCACAACCCCATAAACTAGCAAAAGCGAAGCAGCAGGTAGCCAAAATCAATGGATCCTAGAAGATTGGTAAATGAAAATCAATTTTTGCTAGGAGGAAAAGCCATGGAAGATAATCAGATTCTAACCAGGATCTTTTCGATCGTCGCCACCGTCCTCTTGATCTTTTCGATCCCCGCCCTATCCATTTGGGCAGAGGTGGAAACCTCCTCGTCAAACTTAAGATTCGTCGTGACCGTCGTCAACGACGCCAAACACACCTCCGTCGGCCACCGCTTCCACTTCACTTGCGTCTCCACCGACAAAGCCACCAGACTCCTCCTCAATCCCAGTGACTTCTCCCACCAATTCCTTTACCGTGACGACCACCGTACTTTGCCTAACAGACACGCACGTAATGTCATGCTCCGTGTCACCGCCGCAAGGTCCGGTAAAATGGTCGTTCAAGTGAGGTTGACAAAGAGAATGATGTAGCGAGAGTGAAATCTAAGATAGAAAAAGAAAATGAATGAGTGCATCACCGACGACATGGATCCTTCAGCTTTACAACTACTCCATGGAAGTCTTGTTAATTTCTCCTCTTTTGGATATTTGAATTTCTGGAAAAAACAACGAGTGGCAATGGATGGTGACGTGGATGCTGTTCTTGAAAGAGGAAGCACCGGTGACAGCGAAGGTGCAGCGAAATCGGTGGTCTCTAAAGATTAGATTTTCCCTTTTATGCCTATATTTTCCTTCTTCCTCATCAGTAAGAACGAAAGGAAGAGAGAAGAGGGTTTGTAAAGAGGGTTTTAAAGTTTGAGGTTAAAGTGAACTTTTATTAATAGTTTAATGATCAGTTTTTAAGTAAATGTGTAATTAGGTTAACATATAAGGGTTAATTACGTAAATATAACTTATTTAACGGAAAACTTAACTGGCAAGTTAATGGTAGGATCACAATAGAACAAAACACCACAACTATATGATTAAAATAGGACGAATTCTTAAAGTGGGACTAAAATAGGACATGTGTTAACGGAAAGGGAATAAAAATGTACTTTACCTGTAAAGTAATTCTTGGATGATTTCTTCATGTTGTAGGATAAAGCCTTCGAAAATGAATCCCTTACACCTTCAATAAGCAAATGGTCATTTCTCAATGACCAGATTAGAAATTTTTATAGTATGATAAGCGTAATAAAAAATGTATAAGTACTTAGTTACAATATAAAAAACTTGAAAACACTTAAAAAAATAACCAATTTTGAAATCTAGTGTATGTAAAAATCATTATAAATAATTGCATACACCAGATTTGTAAGAATATCATGCCAATGACTCATGAAGTTCAAATATTTCAATTTGGTATGATATGGTTCTTGATAGGTAACACTATGAACAAGGTGATTGGAAATGAGATTTTTCCAACTAATGGTACCAAGTTCATCAATATTCCTAATCTCAGCATGTGTAGTCCCCTTAGTCAACATGGACACATTTTTTTTTAAAAAAAACTTTAGCATGCTTCTATTCATGGAGTCATTATATTTCAACTTATCATGCATAAAGCTAAATGTTCTAGTATTTGAATACAAGAACAAGTTAGGCAACCAAAACATCCATTTAAAAACATTAAGTACCAAATTAGTGAATGACATGGATATCATGGAACAATCAAGTAAGAGAGTAATTTTCATGGATTTATCACAAAAGATCAAGTTAGTCACTAGAAAAAAGTGATGATTATCAAATATGGATATACTCTCAAAGTTTAGCAAAGCATGAATCAACACATCATCATTTGGCTCAAAGTCAAAATATTCACATTCATTCAAACATTCACTTGGATCAAACATCAACCTTGACCTCTCAAGTTTTCCCAACAAACTTGTTTTGTTTCAAACTTTATCTTTACACACAAGCACAGACGGAACCAAGATTTTGAGGTTAGGGGGCAAATGAGTAACTTAATACACAAAGAGTCAGTCATTTAGTTCAAATGATATGATTTGAGATGTTTGAATTAATCTAGATTTTGACCGAGATAAATTATTTGTACTCCATTTGTCAATTTTTTCTGAGACACATCATTTAGCATTTAATATGTTACTATGTTATCTTCTTATTACTATTTTTTTTAAAGTTTCTACTAAGGAATGATATAGACAATTAAAGTCAATTGAATTTTGTAAGTCAAACATTTCAAAAAAAAGTTGGGACGATGGGAGTAGCATTCAAGCATACTAGTTCAAAAAAATTCTATATTTGGGTAAAGAACAATTAGTACAAAAGAAATTCGAGGATTAGTTAAAATAAAATTTTAAAACTGCATGCTCTAAGATACTAGAGGGATGTTCAATTCCACTCATTTCTAAGGGTGTAAAATAGAACCGAGACTCGAAACCCGACCCAAACCCGAATTCTCGGGTTAGGGTCGGATTTGAAGTAGAATTTACCATGGACTAGCCCGAACCCGACCCTAACCCGAATTTTAGCCCAAAACTGGGTTAGGATTGGGTTCAACCCGAAAACCTATAGCCCAATCCGAATTTATTAAACCTGCTGGATAAAAGTAAGCCCAAATTTCCACCCTAACCCAACCCAATCCCATTCCTAACAACAACTCATTTCACTCCTAACCCTAAGGAGGGTCGTGCACCGTGAATATGCGTTTGGATAGGGAAGGGGAGTTCTCAGCACCGGTCTAAATCTGTTTGGATAACGTTTATGGGGGAGGAGTGCTTGAACGGGATGACTACTAGCCCCTCAAAAACCACCTCTTCTCGTTTTCTTCGTAATTTCACCGACCCCCAAAATCGAGTTGTCACCAGTTGGAACTCTTGATTATTTGCTAGGAGAGAGTGATGGTCAGATTTGTCGATGTCGTTCTGCAGACTAGCAAAGGAATGAAGAAAAAAATCCTGACCATACATCGATCTGGATTTCTTCCAGTGCTCACTTCATGATCTTGATTTTGGCACTGGCGGACAACAGTGAACACACTTTTGACACCTTCGGAGGGGTGTTATTTGGTGTAAATAATAGACCACTTCCTTTTAGGAGGTAGTGGTGGTGGTTATCCAAGTAGTGAACATGAGAAATTATCATGCACCTAGACTACATAGAGGAAGGTGCAAGTAGCATCCTAGGATGAATTTTAGTTGATAATTTCAGCCTGGAGATGGTTATTAAACCTCCCTCAACTGCCCTCTCCATCTATAAATAGAGGGGAGGGGTTTGGCCGTGACTAGCACCTTAGAACCCATCATTTGGTTCACAAACTTCTCCTTCTCCTCTTTCACTCACTTGGCCAAAACATTGGAATTTCTTGGAGCATTTTGGATGGATTTAAGTGTGTCTCTTCAACACATCCCATCCCTTGGAAACACTCCCAATCCGCCCTTCCATTGGTGTCCATTTGGAGCACATCCGAGACTTGAAGAAGCATGGAGAGGAGCATACGTTTTAAGGAGCAAGGAATAATTTCTTTAAGCTGTTTTCCCTTGGTGCAAGGTAACATTCTCTCTCCTTAGTAGCAAATTTAGGATTCTCCGTAATATTCCTTTCTTGGTGTGATTCAATGGTGATGTGGCATGATTTTGGTGAAAAGCACATCATGCAATCTTGAACAAAACTGAATTGATTAATGGTTAACTTGTGGCATTACTCATGTATGAGATAAGATCTACATGTAAGCATGTAAATTGGACCTATAAAATCAAAATATGGTATCGAGCTGTCACCACCTCCCCGTCGGACACCTTCCGGACCCGGCGGGAAGCGGTCGCCGGCCGGAGGCGGTGGTGAGCAAGGTGGGACCAGGATCGCGCAGCTAATTCGAGATTATTTCGCGGGCCTTTAACTAACCCAGAGGGTCCCTTACTAAACAACAGATCAAATATGACAATTCATGCACGTAAATGATCACCACAATGTAACAATGGGCTCCTCCCATAAGCGTAACATCGAAGCGAGGATATCAAAATCAGATTATCAAAAGGAAGTCTGTTCTTTCACTACCGAATGAGGCTTCCACACGTATCAACATACTCATTCAATCACTCGAGCGTAACGCATAAAAATACATAAACATAATAAAACTCAGATGAACAGACAGATTTAATGATAACATGCTATCGTAGTACTTCATGACAACATAGTATCATGCTACGAGCTATCTACGGGCGAAGGTGCAACCGTACAAAAGTCGGGCGTCGGATAAAGAAACCGACGAGGAGCCCGAAGTCTAGGTCCAGATCTTTGCTAAACCCTCAAAAATAGCAAACTGCATACCTTGCGGAAATCCTACTCCGGCCCAAATCCTTATCTCTGAAAAATATTAAGTAAGGGTGTGAGTTTTCTTAAAGAAAAACCCGGTAGAGCTTAGCGTGTAACGATGTTCTTCCGACAAACCCGCAAAGACAGATCGGAGCGGATATACATACGAGATAGCAATATACAGTGTCGAACATATACGAAATAAATGATGTGTGATGTGTGCACAACATCCGAATGTAACGGGTCATGGCTAGATCTTCCCGACCATGGCTAGATCTTCCCGACGCACCGGCATTCGCCATGCGTCGGCATTCGCCATGCACCCAAAGAAACCCCATATGTCACGGACCTTGGCTTGATCTTCCCAGACCATGGCTAGATATTCCACGGACGATCCGTCATTCGCCATGTGTCGGCATTCGCCTTGCATCTAACAAACATCATAAATCACGGACCATGGCTAGATCTTCCCGGTCCAACCGGCATTCGCCATGCGTCCACACACGTAATGAACCTACGCACCGATACTCCTACCGCGCATCGATACTCCTACCATGGGACTAGCCTTGGGCTCCACAATCCCGATCTAAGACCGAAGTCAGAGACCGAGGCCCAAGACTTGCCTCAACCATCCTACATTATACTAATATAGGTAGGTCGAACCCTTACCTCGAAACGCAAGGCACGCAACCGTAGAGGGTAGCAGCCAATCACCACACACCAACCTTCTTCCTTATCCAACCTCAAACCTTGCTTCACAAATCACCTAAGCATTTCACACATTTCCCACATTACACTTTCATTTAACACATCAATATCCATTGACAATTGGACCTCACTCCAAGACTTAAAGTTGCTCAAATTCATTGTCTAAACATGCTTGAAACCTTAAACCACACAAAACACATGCTTCCACATTCCACCAAAAACCCGGATGAACATTGCCTTAGGTATATAATCGAAGCATATTTGGACAATGTTCCAATTATCAATATTGCTCTAAACATACCCAATAACAACAATTTGGATTGAAATCAACAAAACAACACACTTCAATTCTCCACCTTAAACCCTATGAGTTTTCTCTTAGCTCATAGATTAACCCATAATTGGACCTTTTACCAAGTATTAATGTTGTTCCAAAACTACCCAACAACACTAATTTGAGGTCAATTTAACAATCCCCCAAAATTCGTTCATCCTAGCTCATGAACCCTAATTCGAATTTCCTTCAATTCATGCTCAATTATGAGTATGCCGGTCTCAGCCAGTGGCATAAGTTCCTAAGCTATGCGAACGCGAGGGACAGTGCCCATATTGCTGAAATTGCTCGCTTGATGAAAGAGGTAGAGGCTGCCTAAGTTGCCAAGGCTGAGGCTGAGAGAGCCAACAGGAGAGTAGCGGAGCTGGAGTCTTGGGGCACCGTTCTCACCAAGGAGAAGACGGAGTCCCACCTGGAGCATTTGAAAAGGGACGCTCTTCTGGAGAAGCTCATGGTTTGGTGTCCCCTCTGTGAGGTGGAGATGGCGAAGAAGGAGGATGAGCTCACAGAGAAGAAAGTTGAGGTCGTTGTTTTGAAGACGACACTCTCTTCTCTGAAATTGGAGACAGAGATCTGCCTGAAGGATGCTGCGGACAAACTCTTCGGCGCAGAGATTGATAGGCTGGACATTGCAAACCGGCACGTCGATCTGCTTCGCAGACCTCATGCGCGCAATACGGGAGATCTTCAAGCTTGAGCGGGACCTTGGGCTGGAGCAGTTTCCTGGAGGGGACCCTGAAGATGAAGCAACCTTCAAAGTGAAGATTCATGAGAGGTGGCCGCGCTTGAGGCAGAAGATCGATGAACTCAAGACCCAGAGCGAAGTCACAGCGCTAGGGTAAGAGGAGGGTTGGCTGCTATGCTGTTTTCAACTAGATTAGCTGCACCCTGGGTTGAACTTGGATGCCCTGGATGCCTCCAAGACCGATGATCCTGAGGCGAGTACCCTGCTTGACTGGGGTGAGCAAGGGAAGAAGATGGGTGATGGGTGGCACGCCATGCTAGATTAGGAAGGGGTTTTAGGTCATGTGTTTGACCCCCCCTTTAGTTAGGCTGGCCCTTAAGCCGTTGTAATTTTGCACCTGCAAAGAATGTACAGTTCTAACAGTATAAATGAACAAATCAGTTTACCTTGATTGCCCATGTTCTTCCTTCATTCCCGCTATAGCCTTGCATGGAACGTTAGCGATTTGCTAGGCTAAGTTGTTATGTATTTGTTGGGATTCGCTTCGTGGGGTCCCAAAGATTAGAGGGATTGCTTGTGGCTAGCGAGGGCGAAGCCACCAAGGACCTCAATGTGAAAGCTGATTTCCAGCATGGAGATCTGTTGGGGTTCGCATCGCGTGGCCCCAAAGATCAGTTGAGGGATTGTGTGGTTCGCATGGCCGAAACCATCAAAGACCTTTGATAAGCTGTTTCAAGCTTGGAGTTCTGTTGGGATTCGCATCTTGGTCTTGCAACTCATAGACGCCCGGTCGGACTTGCTTGTGGATGATATAGGGACCCTCCCAGTTGGGTCGCAGGACGCCCTGTTTGGGATCGCGAGCGGTGAGGACATACCTGAGTAGCGCGAGGCCTCCTGGTTTGAGTGCCTTGGGCTTGACCTTGGCGTCATGTTGCAAGTTGAGACATTGTTTGAGGGCGAATAGGCGAAGGCGGGCCCCCCTTCGCGCAGTTCCTCTAGCAGGTCCAGTTTGGCGCGAAGCCCTCGAGTGTTGGCATCATCATCGAAGTTGATCATCCTTATTGTTGGGAAGTCTGCCTCAATGGGAAGGAGTGCGTCAACGCCATAGACCAGGGAGAACAGTGTCTCGGCTGTTGGCGTTCTTGTTGTTGTCCTATAATCCCATAGAACTCTTGGGAGCTCATCCGCCCATCGCCCCATTGCGCCAGTCAGGCGCTTCTTGAGTCCCTCTTTAATTGTACGGTTGGTGACCTCAACTTGGCCGTTGGACTGGGGGTGTGCCACCGGGGCATACAGCATGCAGATCTTGTTGTCCTATGCCCATTGTTGGACGCTGTGGCTAGCGAACTGGCTCCCGTTGTCAGTGATGATGGCGCGGGGGCCGCCATATCGATAGACAATGTTTTTCCACAGGAACTTGATGATCTTGGAGGATGTTATCTTCACCAGGGGCTCGACTTCAATCCACTTTGTGAAATAATCTACGGTGACAACACAGAACCGGTACTGACCTGTCGCCTTTGGCATTGGTACGGGGTTTGTGATTGAGGGAGATTCCGTGGATGAAAGTCGTTGGACGCGCGAGTTGATCTGGCATTGATGGCACATTTTGACAAGTCAGGATGTGTCTTTCTTCAAGGTAGGCCAGTAGTATCCCTGGCGGAGGGCTTTGTGTGCAAGTGGCTCCGCAGCAATGTGGGCACCACAGCTGCCCTGGTGGATGGTCTTTAGTACATTGAGTCCCTCCTTGGCGGTGAGGCAACGTTGGAGGGGTGAGGATAATCCACGATGCCACAGCAGCCCGTTTATGAGGACGAATCTTGTCACTTGAGTGTGGGTGCGTGGATCTGTGGAGATCCCCTTGAGCTGGGCGATGATGCGAGTTCGCCAGTCATCCGGATCTTCTTCTGTTTTGAGTGAGCCTATGTCTACAGCTTCATCGATGAACGATCGGGCCAGTGTCTCCAATGTGGAAGGTGTCTTCCCCTTGGAGAGCATATCCGCAATGGTGTTCTCAGAACGAGGGATATAAATGAAGACTGCATCCTCGAAGTTCATTCGCAGGGAGTTGAAAAGCTTGAGGTACTTGATCAGAGTGGCATCCTTGCACTCTGAGCACCCCTGTACTTGGTGTATCACTAGTTGGGAATCGTTGTGAATGTGTATTTGGCGAATAACCACTTTACTGGCCAGTTTGAGGCCCGTGATGAGGGCTTCATACTCTGCAATGTTATTAGTTACTGGGAATTGAAAGGATACATGGAGAGTGCTTTCCATACCTAAGGTTCCACGCAAGTAGACACCCCCTGCTAGAGATGCTGCTTTTGATGCGCCATCAACGTACATTTCCCATTCTGGGGGTGGAGGTTGAGGCGCTGGTACTTGTTTCTGAGGTGTGCAACACTCAGGTACCGAGAATTCCGCCAGGAAGTCCGCGAGGGCCTGACCTTTTATTGCTTTGTGGGGTTCATAGTTGATGTCGTACCCGCTCAGTTCGATGCACCATTTTGCGAGGAGGCCTGAGTGCTCCGGTATTTGAAGGATCTCCTTGATTGGGAGGTCCGTTCGCACTGTGATTGTGTGCCTTTGGAAGTAGGGCTTGAGCTTCATAGCTGCATAGACTAGTGACAAGATATCTTTTTATAAAGGAGGATACCTTGTTTCTGCTGATTGTAAGGTGTGACTGGTCTAATAGACCGGCCACTGCTTGTCACCTTCCTCCTTGATGAGAACTGATGCCACACTGTTGCTCGTTGTGGAGAGGTACATGACAAGGTCATCGCCAGGCCTGGGGCACTTTAGGGTGGGTAGCTCTTGCAGGTGTTGTTTGATGGTGTCGTAGGCTGCCTGGCAGTCCTCCGTTCACTTGCAAGCTTTCTTCTTCCGGATTTGGTTGAAGAAAGGCTTGCAACGGTCGCTGAGCTTAGATATGAATCGCCCTAGGGCTACTAACCTTCCTGTTAGCTGTTGGACCTCCTTTAGGCCTCTTGGAATGCGGAGGTTGGCGATGGCCTCTATCTTTTTCAGATTGGCGTGAATCCCTCCTCTTGAGACTTGGTAACCAAGAAACTTTCCCTCGCCAATGCCAAAGATGCACTTCTTTGGATTAAGGCGCATGTTGTAAGCACGGAAGTTGGCAAAGGTTTCTTCTAGGTCCTCCAGGTGTTTGGTCGTGGCTTTGCTCTTCACCATTATGTCGTCAACATAAGCCTCCAGATTCCTCCCAATCTGATCTGCGAAGACCCTGTTCACTAACCTTTGAAAGGTCGCCCCTGCATTCCTCAAGCCAAAAGGGATGCGAATGTAGTGGTAGACCGCTTCGCCAGTTGTGAAGGCAGTCTTCATGGCATCTTCAGGATCCATGAAGATTTGATGGTAGCCACTGTACGCATCAAGGAAAGAAAGGACTGGGTATCGCACAGTTGAGTCTACCAGTTGGGCTATGGGAGGTAAGGGGTATGGGTCTCTAGGGCAGGCCCTGTTGACCCCCTTGTAGTCCACACACAGGTGCTATTCTCCATTTTCTTTGTCAGCAAGCACAATGTTAGCGACCCACTCAGAGTAATGAACTTCCTTAATTATATTAGCATCCAGCAACTTCTGCACCTCATTGCGTACAAACTCTTTTCGGTCTGGGGCCATGTCCCTTGTTTTCTGCCTAACTGGCTTAAAGCCAGGGAGTACATTGAGTTTGTGGGAGATAACAGAAGGATCTACGCCTGGTTGGTCAGCTGGGCTCCATGCGAAGACATCCATGTTGGCATGGAGGAGGTGAATGAGGGCTTCCTTGTCTTTCTCTAGGAGGTCCTTCCCAATGCGGAACTTCTTCCCTGGAGATATCTCAACCTCCTCAAAGTCACCAGATAGGTCTGAGGCCACTTTGCTCTCTGGCAGAGGCTCCTCAGCTGGTTTCTTCCTCTTTGGCTCCATGCATTGAGGCAGCTGAGAGGGGTTAGCGAGCGTGTTGACATAGTTGCCCCTCACCATGTTCTGGTTGACGTAGATGTAGGCATCGCCGGCGGAGGTGTGAAACACCAGTGTTAAGGTGCGCACGTCACAGTGAATGTGGAATTCAGTCTGTGTGGCGAGCCCAACAATGGCGTTGTAGGGCGAGTAGAGATAGAGGATGATGAAGTCCACGAAGCTGGAGTGGCAGACCTTCTTGTTGTTCTTGGTGGTGCCGACCATCATAAACGGGAGTGTGATGGCCCCCAAGCTTGGGATCTCTTTCCTTCCGATCCCAAAAGTTGCTCCCTTCACCGGCTTTGTCTGAGACAGGGGTACCTTCGACTCAACAAGTGTGTGCTTGTAAATGACGTTGGCATTAGCCCCTGTATCCATGTAGATCTGGCCAATGTCCCACTCTGCGATGCGAGCTGTGATGATGAGTGGGTCTGAGTGGGGAATCGACACAGAGGTCCCATCAAGGCGGTTGATGAGATGGCTAGCTGTGTGATCCAGCTGATAGATTTGCCTCATATAGCGGCGCCTCGCAGCTGCACCCTCGCACTGAGTGATCACATTGATGTGACCCCTGGCAGGTGGGATATGATCAGCTCCCCTAGGGGCCCTGTTCTGTCTGTGGTGATCCCGTCCGCGATCCTCCCGATCGCCTTCGCGCTTGTACCCCCTAGGATAACCTCTTAACGGGGAGGGGTTGCGAACAAGGAACTCAGTGAGTTTTCCCTGTGCTATCATCTCCGCCAGCATGCACTTGAGTTCCACGCACTCCTCAATGTCGTGGCCCTTGTCGCGATGGTAGTGGCAGTACTTGTTGTTCGGCCTCGCAACGCCCTTGGGAAGTGGGCGAAGCCATTTGGTGATCTCTCTTCTTTGCTCTAGGGCATGGAAGATGTTGGTGCGGGAGTCTCTGAGTAGGGGAAGGGTTGGATATGCCCTATCCCTGTTGCCCTGTCGGGGCGGTTGCCTCCGCTGGCCCTGGCCCTTGGAGTCTGGCATGTGCGAGGGTTGCTGTCACGACCACCCTGCCCGGTTGCGGATGCAGGGCCCGCCACGACGTTCGGAAGCGGAAGCTACGGCGGAAAGCGCGGTAACTGTACTACCGAAACCCGCTACGTGCAGTGGTCTCATGACCCGGCCCGCAATAACAGAATGGTCGTACTACGACCCGCAACCTATAGAACACACACATGGCAAGTATACAATGCAACTTAACAAACAAACATGCAGTTCATGGAATACCGTTCATCACTCATGTCAACCAAAACACCGAAACCATTTCATATACATAACCAATATAGGCAAGTCGGGGCTCCGCCCTAGACTCAGAAGACAGATACAGAACCAACACATATTCCAGAATATACGTCATATACAAAATCATGATCCAATATACATGCATGTAACTACACCTACAGAGCCACCAAAGTAAACCCTAGAATACCTAGGTGCGGAATCAAGAAAATCTCTCGCCCAGAAGATTCCCACACGAGGTACTGTGCTACTGCTGAAAACCAAAACAACCAAAAGCACCGCGGATCCCTAGTCCGCAGGCTGCTTATCAGATCAACCTGAAAGGTGGTAAACAATAAGGGGTGAGTCCTCGGGAGGACCCAGTAAGGGCTGGGGTAAGATACAGTTTATACAATGACTCATGAACCGAACCTGCAAAACAGAACGAACACAAACACAAATAAACATATATATGAATGTATGCAAAGTCAGAGGTGAGCCGGAACCCATCACATGCGGTCCAACCGTTGACCCACAGAACATACAGAACAGAAGCAAGGTACCGGCTGGGGTTATGATCCCCAAACTGTCGTAGGGTCACAGAAGTATATCGGCACCCCCAGTGCGGATATACACAGAATGTCGGCACCCTCCAAAGCGAGACACAAAAGAAAGTATCGGCAGCGCCGGTGCGGATACGCAGTAAGTAACCAAGGAGCACCGTGGCCTCTAAGACCATCCGGTCTCGTCACGTAACAAAACATATCGTAATGCATATGCAAAATGTAATGAATATATCAAAAATGTATAAGTATAAATATCGGCGCCTAGCGCGGATATGCAGAACAGAATATAAACCCGTGGCCTCCAAGACCATCCGGGCCTTGAAACAGAACAAACATGCATCTTACCATATGACGGGTCTCGGGGTCACCGAACCACCGCCCTCACCCGGATCCCGCCTCAACTAAACCCAATATACATGCAAATACTCCCAGAATGCATAACGAGAGAAGTTGAACCCTTACCTCGAAAAACTGCTCCGCAACACAAATCTCGGGAAATCCCGGCTCCCGGCCCGAAAAGTGACAACTTGACTTTTATGGTCCCGCACAACTCCACCAATGCAGAAACACACTGAACAACCACAAACAAATTAGAACTCACCAAAATAACCCTCAGAAACCAAACCCGCACATTCCCGCACTTTCCCGCAAAAATACACAGAAAGCTCGGTTTCTCAAACCGAGCTAGAACATTGTTACTTATACATCCATAAACACAACCAAACCTTTAAATCATACCTTCTTCCCAAATCGTTATACAAGTCGGAGGTTTTATTGTTGCCTGCTATATGGCCGGCGTGAAGCCCTTCGCTGATGTCTTCAACCGTTTCTATCGGTTGGAGCTGAGGAGTGGGAGTGCGTTTTTCTACGTCACTCCCATAAACGTCGGAGGTAACCACTCCATTTCATTCACTGCCTCGCCCAAATCCTACCACAACTGGCATGGGTCATTCTTCTTCCTGGCCCGCGACAACTCATGGGACTTTCCCTGCGCGAGGACGCAGTTACCCGTGCATAGCATCGCGCAGAGGACTGAACTGTCTTCTGAAGGAGTGCAGTGGCGGGCATACATCCAACTGCTGGGGTGGTTGGACGACGTTTTCTCAAGGAGCACTTGTGATGAGCTCTTCCCCTTTTCGACTGCCCAACTTGATGAGACCACTCTGAGGCGGGCTGGGATTAGCACGGGCTTCGTGCTGAACACTGAGGTGCCTCCGCCATACGAGGGATGGGCCCCTGCTCACCGTGGGACGGCGGTAGACTCTCTTTTCGCGGCGCTGGCAGGGCCCAAAGATATGTTTTGCATATATAAATGTAATTCATAAGTGTAAGAGGCTTTAGTAAAACCTGGTCTGAAGCTTTCTTTTTGCTTGTAGATGCTCCTATGGAGTCTGGCGAAGGCCGGGGCAAGAGAGCGTCCATGCGCATTGCCCAACAAGTGCACCTGGCATGTGCATTTGGGAAGGATTCCCCTGCTGGGGCTGTCAAGGTGTTGGGGCGCATTACCCCTAGGCCGCAAAAGAAGAGGGCTGCACTAAGTCATCGGTGCCCCCTCAAGGAAAAAAGAGGAGAGTGGCTGCCAGTGCAGCGCAGTCTGGAGAGGGGAGTGCCCCTGTTACTGTTGGGGAGGCCAGGGGGCCTATTGAGGCGAGGGGATCTGCAGCGGTTCCCTCTACTGAAGATGCGACGAGGTCGGCTGGAGAGGCCAAGGGGCCTGTTGAAGTAGAGGGGTCTGCAGCAGTCCCTTCTACTGAGGAGGCTGCAGAGCCTGTTGCGGGGGAGGTCCCAAGTGTTGCGGGAGAGGCCGAAGAGCCTGTTGCTGAGGAGGCCAGGAAAGTGGAGGTGGAAGTTCCTTCCACTACTGAAGAAGCCATGCCTTTAGTAGAGGGCTTAGGGGGAGTGCAGGCAGGCAATGCTGCTCCCATAGAAGCTGTGCCCATCTCAGTGGTGCAACCTATCTCTCCTGAGGAGGCTGCTGCTGAAGCCTTTGTGTCTGGGCTCTTCGCGAGCCCTTCCCCAGCCCAAGGCGAAGACTTTCCTGGGCATGTGGTTGCGGCGGAGATCCTTACCAGAGGAAAGGTACTTCCTCCCAAGGGCAAGATGTCAGCAGGGGAGATCCTGATCTCCATGAGGAGGAGGGGCCAAACAGCTGCTAAGGCCATTGGTAATTCTGGCCCGCAGGAGGCAGTGGTTGTTCCTGTGAAGGAGGAAGTGGCGGCCACTAATGTGGGGGAGGACGTCCCCGTAGCAATCCCTTCTGGGGAAGAGGCCCCTGAAGCATCTCCTTCTAGGGAGAAGGCCCTTGCGGCAAAGGGGAAGAGGATTCTGAGGATTGAGGAGACTTCTTCCTCTTCTGATAGTGAGGCCCCAGAGGAGGGGGGTCTGGTAGCACGGTCCTCTGCTAGGACGAGTGGTTGGGAGATAGCTCAACCTTCCAGCGGCCAGCTGGAAGTCAGTGGATGGGGGCGTCCTTGTGCTGGTAAGTTTTTTGTTTGATAATGTGCCTTTCTTGTTTCGAGTTTGTACTTCAGCTTTCTCAGCTGTACTGATATCTGCAACCCTTGTAGGTGCGGGGCCTTCTGGGGAAGAGCTTGGCCCTCGCGAGGTCCCAGTGGATCAAGGGACTATGACAGAGGTCCCTGTAGACCTGGGGACCAGAACCGAGGTTCTTGAAGAGGCTGGGGTGTGGTCCCACTTCTTGGAGCGAAGGCGAGTCGCTGCCAAGTCAGTCCCTAAGTGGTCTGAAGAGCCAGACACCCTGAGGCTCAAGAGGCATGAGGCCAGGGCCAGAGTGTACAAGGAGCAAGGGAGGCTCCTGCGCGATGCGTGGGATCCAGACTTCCTCCTCAGAAATAGCAGTTCACTGCTAAGGGGAGGGGAGCAAACCCTCCTATCCTGCTTGGAGGGGCTGCGCACCCCCTATGATAGGGAGGTGACAGAGCGGAGCTTGGATTCTCCTGCTGAGTTCATGAGGGAAGCAGCTCAACAGAGCCTGCAGGTAAGACAACTTTTGGTCTTTATATACGAGTTCAGCTTACCCTCTTTCCGTCTTAGTCTGAATAAACCTGGATGCAGGCTGCCGTCAAAGGATATGCTGCAATGGAGCAGTGGCATGACTTCCTGAAGTATGCCAATAAACGGGACGACACCCAGGTAACAGAGATTGCCTCTCTCAGGAGGGAGCTGGAGGCCTCCAAAAGAAGGGAGAAGGAGCTCCAAGAAGAGCATGCCAACAAGGAGTGGACGACCAGCAGGCTGTACCGATGGGAGCAGGCCAGCTTGATTGAAACGTTCAAGCAACACTTCCTTCGGCAGGCAGTAGGATTGGAAGCCCTGCAGATCGAGGCTGCCGTCCTGAAGGAGTCCCTTCTGGCAGCGAAAGCTGAAGTTGAGCAGGCGAGGGCTACGACCAAGGAAGTGGAGCGCCAGGCCATTGCCCAAGCCCAGTTGGCAGAGAAGAAGGTAGAGGAGGGCAGGCTTGCTGCCGAGGCTGCTATGAAGGCACGCCTGGAGGTTGCCACTGACCTTGAGAAGGCGGTGGCCTTAGTCTGGGAGATGGAGAAGGCTTTGGGCCTTCCTCCCTTCGAAGATGAGGATCACGAGTCCTCTTCCTCCATCAAGTTGCCCATCCCTGGGCGGATGCCTCGACTGATGCAGAAGCTTGGTGAGATCCAAGCTGAAGGTGAAGCAGGGGCGCAAGCCTATGAGGAAGGTTGGTTACGATGCCGCTTCCAAGTGGAGAAGGCGTTCCCAAAGCTGAGTCTTGGGATTCTGGATGCTGCTAACACCAGCGATCCAACAGTGGAGGCCCTGCTCGACTGGGGGAGCAAGGAAAGAAGATGGGGGAAGCCTGGTATGCCCTGTTGGGCTAGGGAGGAGGCTCCAGCATGTGGACGCCCCTCCTTTTTGTGCATAAAGGACACCTGCAGTCATGCATTATTTTGATAACAGTAGATGAAGTAAAATTTTATTTTACCTCCATTGTTTTGTAGCCATGTTTTGCCTTGCGATAGTGGTGTAGGGTACGTTAGCTAGGTTATCAACCATAGGCTAAGTCCCGTCCGTGGTGAGGGGTCTGCTGGGGCTCGCAACGGCGAAGCCATAGAGATCACTTGTCAAGATGCTGGAAACTCAGCTTGAGTTCATAGTGACGGGGCACTTGAAGTCCGCAACGGCGGAGCCACACATATCTTTCCAGATAACTTTGTGGGTTCGCTTGTTGAAACAAGCTGAGATAGAGACCCCTTGTTGGGGCAAGTTAAGGCCCCTTTTAGGGCTTGCAGAGGCGACGCCTTTGAAGACTATGGATGAGATTCCTCCATGTGAAGGTCTGTTGGGGCTCGCGAAGGCGGCTCACACAGAGACCTTCCTGGTGATTTTTCAGGGAGTAAGCCTTTGGGTAGTGTACAGTGTACCAAGTAGAAGATACCTGCAGAATGCTCATCATTTAAATGATAAGAATGAAGTAAAAACTCAGGTTACCTCGAGCCTGAAGTCGCACGATGGCGAAGGCCATGGAGTACTAAGTGGAGAGCCAAGTGGAGTTCTGGGGAGTGAGACCCGTAGTTGTGTTGAGGAGCCCGTGCGGAAGGTCTGCTGTGGCGCGCGAGGGTGACTTACACATAGACCTCCCTGAAGGAGCCAAAAGGGGGTTACCCTTGGGGCGGGGCGAGTTGAAGGTCAGTTGGGGACGAGACCCGCAACTACCTGTGTGGAGGAGTCCGTGCGGAAGGTCTGCTGTGACGCGTGAGGGCGACTTACACATAGACCTCCCTGAAGGAGCCAAAAGGGGTTACCCTTCCGCAGCACAAGGGTGTTATCCTTGGGGCGGGGCGAGTTGAAGGTCAGTTGGGGCGAGGCCCGCAACTACTTATGTGGAGAAGTCCGTGCGGAAGGTCTGCTGAGGCGCGCGAGGGCGACTTACACATAGACCTCCCTGAAGGAGCCAAAAGGGGGTTACCCTTCCGCATAGCAAGGGGGTTACCCTTGGGGCGGGGCGAGTTGAAGGTCAGTTGGGGACGAGACCCGCAAGTACTTGTGTGGAGGAGTCCGTGCGGAAGGTCTGCTGTGGCGCGCGAGGGTGACTTATACATAGACCTCCCTGAAGGAGCCAAAAGGGGGTTACCCTTCCGCAGCGCAAGGGGGTTACCCTTGGGGCGGGGCGAGGTGAAGGTCAGTTGACGACGAGACCCGCAACTACCTAGCGCGACCGCAGGGGGCTTCCCTTTGTGTGGGTGCGCAAGTGAGACCTGACAAGGTCTGATGCCGTGATTTTGGCGAGTGGCCAGTCTGACCGGTCGGGTGCAGAGGGCGATTGGGAGGGCATTTGTAATGCTATGTGATGCTGCAAAAGTGGGAGAAATACACATGTATTTTATTGAATTGAAGACGTAAGACCGAGGACTTACGAAATATGGACGTAAGTCATCCGCATGAAAGTTGCGGGGAAGAAGACGACCATCATGGTCTTGTAGTTCATAGACTCTGGGCGGACTGTTTATGAACAATATAGGGTCCGTCCCGCTTAGGTCGCAAGACACCCTGTTTGGGGTCGCGAGCGGTGAGGGCCGATTTAAGCGAGGCAAGACCCCCTTGTTGTAGTGCCTTGGGCTTGACCACGGCATTATGGTGAAGATCGAGCCATTGTTTGAGGGCAAACATGCGGCGGCGCGCCTCGCGCAATTCCTCGATTAAGTTGAGTTTGGCACGGAGCCCTTGAGCATTGGCCTCGCCGGTGAAGTTGATCATGCGGATCGTAGGAAGGTCCGCCTCAAGTAGGCGGAGCGCATCTGCGCCATATACCAGAGAGAAAGGCGTTTCGCCCGTTGGGGTTCGCGTCGTGGTGCGATAGTCCCACAAGACACTTGGGAGTTCATCTACCCAGCGGCCTTTGGCCCCCTCAAGGCGCTTCTTGAGGCCCTCCTTGAGGGTACGGTTGGTGACCTCAACCTGCCCATTAGACTGGGGGTGCGCCACTGGGGTGAAAAGCATGCGGACATTGTTGTCTCCGGGCCCATTGTTGGGCGCCGTGGTCGGTAAAACGAGTGCCATTATCTGTAATAATAGCACGAGGACTGCCGTACCGGCAGACAAGATTTTTCCAAAGGAATTTGATGATCTTGGCGGAAGTAATGGAGACCAGGGGTTCTACTTCGACCCATTTAGAAAAATAATCAACTGCAACCATACAGAAGCGGTACTGACCTGAAGCGGTCGGCATTGGACCAATGAGGTCAAGGCCCCATAGGGCAAAGGGCACTGGGTTTGTCAGTGCTGGAGATTCCGTAGATGGCAGTCGCTGGATGCGAGAATTGATCTGGCACTGGTGGCATGTTTTGGCCAAAGGCACAAGGCGTCCTTTTTCGGGTAGGCCAAGAGTACCCTTGACGAAGGGCTTTGTGGGCAAGTGCCTCCGCAGCAATGTGTGCACCACAATTGCCTTGGTGGAGAGTATCCAAGACAGAGTGTCCCTCAAGGGTGCTGAGGCATCGTTGGAGGGGTGCTGCGAACCCGCGATGCCATAATTGGTCATCAATGAGAACAAAACGGATGGCCCTTGTGCGAGCTTGGGGGTCCGTGGTACTGGCTTTCAGCTCAGCAATAATAGGGTCTCTCCAGTCTACGACCGGATCCTGTGTTGCCAGTGAGGCAATATCAATAGCCTCCGAAATGGAAGTGCTTTGCTGTGGTGGCCATGGTGGATGGAGCCTTTCCCTTGGATAGCATGTCTGCTGTGGTGTTCTCAGAACGAGGAATGTGGAGAAAAATAGCCTCCTCAAAGTTGGTTCGTAAGGCGTCCACCAATTTGAGGTATTTGGTCAGGGTGGCGTCTTTGCATTCAGCGCACCCTTGGATCTGGTGGATCACCAGTTGCGAGTCGCTGTGGACATGAAGGCGGCGAATGTCTGCCCTTATGGCGAGTTTGAGCCCCGCAATGAGGGCCTCATATTCTGCAACATTATTAGTTACTTGGAATTGGAAAGAGACACGAAGGGATACTTCCATACCTAGGGGTCCGCGTAGATATACGCCCCCTGCGGGGGATCCAAGCTTGGATGAACCATCCATGAACATGTCCCACTCTGGGGGAATGGGTTGTGGTGCGGGACCCTGTTCAGGGGCCGGGATGATGTCAACATCCGAAAATTCCGCAATGAAGTCTGCGAGGGCCTGGCCCCTAATTGCCTTTCTAGGCTCATAGTTGATGTTAAAGCCACCAAGCTGTATACACCATTTGGCAAGGCGCCCTGAGTGTTCGGGCCGCCTCACAATATCCTTGTTTCCGTATCCTGGAGGGTGTGACTGGTGTAGTAGACTGGCCATTGTTTGGCAGCCTCTTCTTTGATGAGGACAGAGGCGACGCTTCTATCAGAGGTGGCAAGGTAGAGGACCAGGTCATCGCCTGGTTTAGGGCACTTGAGTGCGGGCAACTCTTGTAAGTGATGCTTGATTGAATCATATGCCTCCTGGCATTCTTCTGTCCACTTGCAAGCTTTTTTCTTGTGTATTTGATTGAAGAAAGGTCTGCAGCGATCGCTGAGTTTAGAGACAAACCGTCCCAAGGCAACCAGCTTTCCTGCCAGTTGCTAAACGTCTTTGAGCCCCCTAGGGGTGCGCAAAGTGGTGATAGCTTCAATCTTTTTGGGATTTGCATGAATCCCTCCTTTGGAGATCTGGTAACCCAGAAATTTGCCTTCGCCAACGCCAAAGATACACTTCTTCGGGTTCAACCGCATATTGTACTTGTGGAAGTTGGCGAACGTTTCCTCTAAGTCTGCGAGGTGTGTGGAGGTGGCCTTGCTTTTGACCACAATGTCATCGACATAAGCTTCAAGATTTCGGCCGATTTGGTCCGCGAAGACCTGATTTACAAGCCTTTGGAAAGTAGCCCTGCATTTTTCAAGCCGAAGGGCATTACGATATAATGGTAGACGGCCGCCAAAGAGTGAAGGTGGTTTTTACCGCGTCCTCTGGGTCCATAAAAACTTGATGGTACCCGCTGTATGCGTCGAGGAAGGAGAAGACAGAGTGATGAATGGTTGAGTCAACCAGTTGATCGATAGAAGGCAGGGGATAGGGATCCCTTGGGCAGGCCCTATTAACTCCCTTGTAGTCTACGCAAAGTCGCCACTGACCACCCTCTTTATCGGCGAGGACTATATTTCTGTGCGTACAAAGTCCTTACGGTCAGGAGCCATGCCCCTTGTTTTCTGTCTAACCGGGCTAAAGCCGGGGAGTACACTTAACTTGTGAGAAATGATAGCAGGATCCACACCTGGTAAATCCTCAGGAGTCCATGCGAAGACATCTCCATTGGCCTCGGAGGAGATGGATGAGTGCTTGCTGGTCTTTCTCTTCAAGGTCTTTTCCCACCCGGAATTTCTTGCCAGGGGAGATTTCAACCTCCTCAAAGGCCCCAGATAAGTCAGGAGCGACTTCGCCCGCGGGTCCAGTCTCTTCCATGGGTGCCTTTCTTTTAGGCTCAGACGGCTTGGGGAGCGGGGGAGGTCCCGCTAGGGCAGAGACATAATTGCCCCTGGCCACATTTTGGTTGACAAAGATATAGGCATCCCCCGCCGCAGTGTGGAAAACCAAAGTCAGAGCCCACACATCACAAATGGACGTGAAACTCAGTATGAGTGTGGCGCCCAATGATGGCGTTGTATGGTGTAGGGAGATCCAGGACGATAAAGTCCACAAAGCTGGAGTGGCATACTTGCTTCTTTTCTTTGGTGGTCCCCATCATCATGTAGGGGAGCGTGATTGACCCCAAGGTTGGGATTTCATGCCGTCCCACTCCAAAGGTAGCCCCCTTGGCAGGCTGAATTTGTGACAAAGGCACCTTGGCCTCAACCAGAGTGTGCTTGTAGATGACGTTGGCATTCGCCCCAGTGTCCATGTAGACCCTGTCAATGTCCCATCCTGCGATGCGGGCAGTGATAACCAAAGGGTCCGCGTGCGGTACCGCCACCGAGGTGCCATCGCGGCGATGCAGTAAGTGAGTTGAAGAGTGATTGACCTGGTAGATCTGTCTCATATGACGGCGTCTCGCCGACGCGCCTTCACATTGTGTGATTACGCTGATGTGCCCCCTTGGTAGGGGAATTTCGACCAGACCTTCTCGATCTGGGTTCTGCTGGGAGCGACCCCGTCTGCGGTCCCCCTGACGGCGGTCCTCCTGGTTATTTTCCCGCCTGTGATCCCCATTATCGTGGAGTAAGAACTTCCTGAGTTTGCCTTGAGCGAGCATTTCCCCAATCATGCGTTTAAGCTCAAAACAGTCCTCAGTGTCATTTCCCTTGTCGCGATGGTAACGACAATACTTGGTGCTAGACCTGACGACCTCCTGGGATATGGGGTGGGGCCACTTGGGAACCTCCTCTTTTGCTCCAGGCATGGAGTATGTTGGTGCGAGATTCCCTTAGTGGGGAAGAGTAAAATACGCCCCCTCTCGTTGGATGGCGTAGGTACTTGTCTCTGGGACACGGAGTCCGGTCGTGAGGGCTGTCCCTTTGCATCTGCCGTGGCGGCCTCGCGAGTGGTCGAGTGACCTCTTCCGTATTCATAAACCGTGAGGCAGTGCTCAAGAACTGTTCCATATTGGTGGGGGGTTGGTGTGCACATCCACAAAGAAAAGGGATTCCCAGCGGAGGCCCTGAATGGCCGCAAGTAGGCGGGGTTCTTCCCCCAGATTAGGGACTTGGATGGATTCTTCCTGGAAACGCTGGATATACTCCCTGAGAGGCTCATCTTTCTTTTGCCCTATTTTGAGGAGGTGTCCCGCCGTTTTGGGGGGAGGTTTAGATACCACAAAGTGGTTGGAGAAGTTACGGGAGAGTTCCTCAAAGGAGTTAAACCGTTTATCACGAAGGGTGGTATACCAGTTGGCGGCGGCTCCCGTGAGAGTGGAGTGAAGGCTCTACAGAGCGTGTTATCGTCCGCTCTTGCGATGGCCATCGCAGAAACGTAACGCCGAGATGAATATCGTGGTCCGAGAGACCGTCATAAGCGTCCCAGCTTAGGCTGGCGAAACTGCTCGGGAGAGGGGTCTCCAAACCCGTTGGGTGAAAGGTTGGGTCCGTGAGGTGGTCCGGACTCCATTCTGAAACATTATGAACACTGGCTCTTTCGTCCCTCTTTTCCACTTCTTCTAATGGTATAGTAGGTGCGATAAGTAACGACGAAGAAGTGTCGTGGTTACTTACTTGTTGAGGAGGAGTAGCGGGCGTTCCTGTGCTGATTAGTCCGTAGCGTTCCAACGCTATCCAGAACGCCCCTCAGAGTGGTGGCGAGCGTTTCGCGCAAGTTGCGAGCAACCGCATCAGTGATTGTTTGTAGAACGGCCGGATCAAGGCTTGTTGGTGGAGTGTTTGGTGGTGGAGTGTTGCGCTCCTGAGGTACGTTACGGTTCATGTGGGAGGAGCTTTCCTCCGTCGAGTGAACAGAGAGTTCTCCCCGTTGTGGGGGAACGTTACTTGGAGATGGTTCCGATCGTGGATCGTTGTTTGTGTTTGTCGTGGGAGGATTCCTCCGTCCCTGGCGACTGTGCCTACTTGCACTCCGGGTAGTTGGCATGGCTTACTACTTGTGGTTTGTAATATAGGTTTACGAGAAGAACTTTTTTGTTTCTTTCGTTTCCCATAGACGGCGCCAAACTGATATTCTCATTCCCGGGTTAGGAGTGGAATCCCAGTTGAATGATTGATGAAGATGATGTTCTTGAAACTCCAAGCTTGCTGTTCAGAGTAATCTGTAAAAGATAAGGAGAACACTCAGGAGTAGCAAAAGAGGAGTGGGGGGGCGTGTAGCCAGTTTAAGGTTGACATCCCCCTATTTATAGGGAGATGCCAGGAGAAGAGCCTCCCCCAGTTGAAGTCTTGGACAGGCTGTGAGACAGGACTGACAAGTCTGTCAGATTTGGAGAGATAAGTCTGTGTCAGACTGATTGGAGATAAGGCGGCTGTGATGATGAAGATCTCAGCAAACCGCCTTAGAAGATTCACCGGTAAGGGAATGTTTGGCGTACAAATCTGGTGAAGCTCACTCAGGCTCGTGCTAGCCTCCTTATTGGCTGATTGATGTCAGATGACCAAGTGGTCTATCTCCAAGTGGAGCAAGTTGCAGGCGAAGGCCTGCAAGGGCGAAGGCCCAGATAGAATATAGCCAAATAAGGAGTGAGGGTCGCACGAACCTGAGTGTAAGGGCCTTATCTGGGCGAGGCCAGTATAGGCAAGAGAGTCCTCGCAAAGGCGAGCTGAGACTGCGGGAGTAAGACCCGCGAAGGCGAGTGAGATCGCAAGGGCGAGACCTACGCCCGCGGGGGTGGCCTGTGAAGGCCTAAGAGACGTTGCCCAGGCGAGACTCAAGGCCCTCGATGGCAAGACCCCGCGAAGACGGCACTGGAGACCACAAGGGTGAGACCTTGCGAAGGCGATACTGGAGACCACAAGGGTGAGACCCTTTCCAAAGGCCCTATATGATTCTTATGCGACGCGAGGACGCGTTTGCTTGGGTAGTGTTCCACCAAAATATAACGATTCCCGCCTGTACTGAGATGTCAATAGTAGTACTCCTTTGCCCTCTCCAGACAACTTCCTTAAACCCAAATTCTTCTCTTGTGCCTCACGCTCTCTATCTAGCCTTTCTGAAAGAGCGATCAAAGTGTTGACCTGAGTGTGCTCCCAAAACTCCCACGTGTGCCCAAGGTACACCGAGTCATCCTCCTGGGTCTGATCTTCCGTGTTGCTTCCTTTAACTAACCCGGTAACCTCTCTACGCAAAGTATCAAGAATCGCATTGCCCTTGCTAGCAAAGTGCCCTAGATACCACCATCCTAATTCTTAATGTCCTCGAGCCACCTATGCTACCTCATGTTCAACTCCTTATCTTGCGTACTGAGGCTGGCTGCCTCCAATCCTATACAACCTTAATCCTCTTGGAAACCGCTGAAACTCATATTCACCGATGATGTAAAACCAATGTTCCCAAAGCGCCCGCAAAATAGCTCTTAGATACTCCTGGTGCGAGCCTTCATCTCGAGAGTAAATCAGAATATCCTAGATGAACACTTCCCAAAAGAGTCTAAATATAATCGGTACACCCGATTCATCGTGTACATGAACGCTGCCGGTGCGTTGATAAGACCAAATGGCATTACCCTACTCCTAGTGTCTATACCCAATCCAAGAAACAGTCTTCGGCATATCCTTTTCCTTCATCCACACGGAAAGTATCCCGCTTGCAAGTCAACCCTGGAAAAGGTCCTCATATCTCCCAACCGATCAAGGAGGTTATCAGTCCCCAATAACGGGTACTTATTCTTACTTGTGATGGCATTCATACGCCCGTAGTCCATACCCACTCGGAGTAACCCATCCTTTTCCTTAACAAACAGTAACCGAGCACCCCATGGTGAAGTGCTCGGGCGAATGAAACTCTTCTCCCGTAGTTTCCTAACCGCTTCTTCAACCCAATCATCTGCACTACCAACATCCGATAAGGAGGAATGAAAATTAGAGTGAAATCCCACTGCAGACGAATCCCAAACACAATTTTCCTCTCTAGGGCATCCCAGGCAAATCCTCTGGAAATACCTGCGGAAAAATCCCGAACCGCTGGAATCCTATCCAGCTCCAACCAAGTATCTATCGTAGCCAGATCGTAGTACTCCTCCAAATCAACTATCAGAACCTGACCTAAAACTTGCAGCTCCATGCTGCTCCTTACCACCTCTACCCCATCAAAACCCATGAGAGGTAACACCTCTCCAGAAACCGTAATACTACGGTTAGCACGGTCAATGTGCACGGAACTCTTGAGCAGACCAATCATCCCAAAAATAACATCATACTTGGTGTGTCCAACACCAACAGACTTGATAGAATCTTGTGTCTGCCAATAGATAGCACGTAGTCCTTTGCCATCTCAAAGGAAAACAAACCGGTTCCCAGCTGTTTATACCAGAATCATTTGGCAGCTCACTGCTAGCCAAAAGCAGAAATTCGGCACCCTTTCGTGCCGAATCCAAAACAGACTCTCCAGTACCAAGTAATTCATGAACATATGTACCATCCAGAAACAGCATAACTTGTAATGCCCCACACTGCAAGGTGTCTCCTTGCTCAACTGGAAAGCGCGCCTAGCTCGGGGCTGCGTGGCGGAGGGGGTGGCTAAAACGAAAGTCGCCGTTGTGGTATCGGAACGCCTCCCTATGAATCGCACCCTTGGGGTGTGTTGGGCTGGAACCAAGATCATGCGGACATAAAACACCGTTGGATTCCTATCCCAGCACTGTAAAGCAATCCCGTATCCAACAGCTTATCCGCCTCGCATCGCATGCACTACCCCGCCGTCGCAGCATGGCCGGCCGGGTGCCGCCTAACACAACTCAACCAAAACTGAACTATCACGGCCACCCACCTGCCCCTCGCCACCCCGCCCGATCCTGCTGCGTTACTCGTAAAACTTGATGAACTCGCGATGCAGAACCCCTCCTCGCTCTTGAGATCGGTGGGGGACGTACCGACTCTCAACTTCCTCCTGTTCCACACCTTAGTACTGTGGTATGTAACGAACCAGCCGATCAAACTTTTACTCATACTCTCCGACAGCCGTGGTCCCCTGCTCCAAATCATTAAACTGCGCCTGTCGGAGGTCCCTGGCTACATCCCCGTTGCAATTCCAGGGAAAAGTGTAGCCTCCCCAGGTGTTTATCAACTCTCGCAAACCAAAACTCTACTGCCTTCGGCCCTCCTCGGCTGTTGAACCTCAGGGGTTTCAAATGCTGAAACCTCTCAAGAAGTCTGACCTCGCTGATCGGGTGCCTCAAACCTTCCCGTCGTTAATGAGATGGACGAGAAGTCTCGATGTCGTAGTGACCATCCTCCTGAGTCACTCAATTACCAATACCAAAACTGTGGTGAGCAGTGGCCTAAGTTTCACCATCACCTCCTGTTCAGAATGCTTGTACCGTGGCATAACCAAATCTCCCCTTGCCTACTGCCGCTCCTGAACATGTTGTCTTTGGCGAGAAAAGTGCCCAAAGACACTGTACTGATCCAACACAAAACCAAATCATAAAGGGGTCCCTGTGACCACTAAAACCTTGGGGGTGGTGAGAGTGGTTGTTCAGGCCCTGGGTTACGCTGAACCCAACTCCTAAACCTCGGAGGTGTGGAATCCCAGTCCCAACCCTGTAGTACCAAATCACGCGGTTTGCGTGTAGTAACCCATTCCTTAAACCAAAACCAATCAAATGCCAACTTAACCCATAACCAAAAGTCCAAACCAAATAACTCTCTCTCTCTCTCTCCAAAAGCTAGCAGCAGTATCCTAAGGCTCTGTAGTGTAATGCAATGCATGATGCAGAAAGTCTTTCCAGAATCACAGAACCAAATACCAAAACTTTAGCACAGAATCGGATCTTGTTCATAACACAGAACCACACCACAATACCAACCACCAAATAAGAGTACCCGAATTACGTCAGAAGCCCGCACTCGAGCTTTGCGCTTCTCTACATGCTCCGAAGTCCAAAATCCCCCAAAATCTTGCCAAAGTACTCCAAACCTTCCAAAATGCTTCAGGGTACCGCCCGCTGCTCCACACCATTCCAAAGTGGTTCAAATAAAGAGGTGGCCAGACTCCGTACCGAACCGCCCGAGAATGGAGCACAGAACAGCAGTCCGCACTTCGAAGTCTTCTCCCGCAGACACTTATCCATGAACTGGCATGACTGCTCCAAAAGTCCACTCCTGGACTGGTATACTTGCCTCCAGAAACCCATACTGAAACTGATCATACCTTGTCTCTTGGGTCACACCGACCCGACCTGCTCTGATACCAACTTGTCACGACCACCCCACCCGGTTACGGAGGCAGGGCCCGCCGCGACGTTCGGAAGCGGAAGCTACGGCGGAAAGCGCGGTAACGGTACTACCGAAACCCGCTACGTGCAGTGGTCTCATGACCCGGCCCGCAATAACAGAATGGTCGTACTACGACCCGCAACCTACAGAACACACACATGGCAAGTATACAATACAACTTAACAAACAAACATGCAGTTCATGGAATACCGTTCATCACTCATGACAACCAAAACACCGAAACCATTTCATATACATAACCAATATAGGCAAGTCGGGGCTCCGCCCTCGACTCAGAAGACAGATACTGGTACACTACCCAAGCAAACGCGCCCTCGCGTCACATCAGAATCATACAAGGCCTTTGAAAAGGTCTCATCCTTGTGGTCTCCAGTATCGCCTTCGCAATGTCTCATCCTTGCGGTCTCCAGTATCGCCTTCGCCAGGTCTCCAGTCTCACCTGCGCGGGGTCTCGCCCTCGCGGGCCTCAAGTCTCGCATGGGCGATGTCTCACACTCACCTTTGCGTCTCTTGGGCCTTCGCGGGCCACCCTCGCGGGCCTTCGCCTGCCGCTTGCTCCACTTGGAGATAGACCACTTGGTCATCTGACATCAACCAGCCAATAAGGAGGACAGCACGAGCCTGGAAGATCTTCACCAGATTCATACGCCAGACATCCTCTGACAAACGAATCACTTAAGGCGGTTTGCTGAGATCTTCATCATCACAGCCGCCTTATCTCCGATCACCGACATGAGACTTATCTCAACAAATGTCTAAGGGCTTCAACCTGGGAGGCTCTTCTCCCGGCATCACTCTATAAATAGGGTGATGTCCACCCTAAATCGGGTAAGCTACTTCACGCCCCCCCACTCCTCTCTTGCTACTTCTGACTATTCTCCTTATCTTTTACAGATTACTCTGAACAGCAAGCTTGGAGTCCCAAGAACATCATCTTCTCCACCATATCAACTGAGAGTCCGGGCCTTCCTTAGGAACAAGACTATCAGTTTGGCGCCGTCTGTGGGAATGAAAGAAACAAAAATTCTTCTCGTTTACCCATATTAAAAACCACAAGTAGTAAGCCATGCCAACTACCCGGAGTGCAAGCAGGCACAGTCGTCAGGCGGAGGAATCCTCCCACGACAAACACAAACAATGATTCACGATCGGAACCGTCTCCATGTAACGTTCCCCCACAACGGGGAGAACTCTCTGTTCACTCCACGGAGGAGAGCTCCTCCCACATGAACCGTAACGTGCCTCTGGAGCGACACACTCCACCACCAAACACTCCACCAACGGGCCTTGATCCGACCGTTCTGCAAACAATCACGGATGCGGTTGCTCTCAACTTGCGCGAAACACTCGCCACTACTTTGAGGCGTTACGGATAGCGTTGGAACGCTACGGACTAATCAGCCCGAACGCCCGCCTACTCCTCCTCAACAAGTAAGTAATCCTGACCCTTCTTCGTCGTTACTTATAGCGCTTACTAGACGACTGGAAGAAGTGGAAAAAAGGGACGAGAGAGCCAGTGTTCATAATGTTTCCAGAATGGGTCTGGATCACCTCTGGACCCAACCTTTCACTCAACGGGTTTTGGAGACACCTCTTCCAGAGCAGTTTCGCCAGCCTAAGCTGGACGCTTACGACGGTCTCTCAGACCCTGATATTCATCTTGTCACCGCACGCCTCCCGAGCCCGGTTGCGGAGGCGGGGGCGCCGGGACGCCGGAAGCGGAAGCCGGAATGAATACAGAATGACAGGTCCATCGAGACCCGCCGCGCGTAGCGGACCCAAAGAGCGAAACGAAAGTGGAAGCAACTTAACGAAAATTTCGTATAAATAACCAAAATAAAATCCAACCATACAATTCATGCAATAGCAACAGAGTAAGTCCCGCCCTCCGTGGACGAGTGCTTACGCACTAAAACATAGATACATACAGAGTTCACAGAACCTAGGGTGTCTAGCAAGCGCCAAGCGCTCAGAACATGCAACAGAACAGAGTATATATATATATATACAATCATCACAACAATAGAACAGAGAGTATGCACATGCAGCTACAGAGCCGACCCTAGGCCTAAATGTCAAAATACCTCGCGCGGGATTCAGACCAAGTAGACAAAATCCCAGCTCGCAAGGTGCAATCTTGCTCAACACAACCAAGGCGAAGCCTCGCGGAAACCTACTCCGCTGGCCGCTTACTGCACCTACCAAAATCCAAAAACAAACCCAAAAAGGGTGAGTCCTAAAAGGACCCCGTAAGGGATTTGGGGTAAGATAAGCATATGTAACCTCGCAAAATGAAAGATAGCAATATACGTAATATATGCAATGTAATACGTAACATCGTGCATGTAATAAAAACAGATCGAATATCGAAGGATGTGCGATACTAAATCGCCATAAACCCTTATAATCAATCGTAACGACCCTCCCTCTAAGGGAGTCGAAGCCGAAGCTATTACGAAGCATGGTGCACCACTGGGTAGCGAACCCTCAACTGTCGTAGGGTTAATGCAGACAGTATGCCATAAGGCATACTCCTACCAATTACTGTAACGTACCTTAAAGCGAAATTTCCGAAATACCCGCAAAATGTATGCTACAATACATACACCTACAGACTACGAATATGCCCTAGGCATATAATACTAAAATACTTGCAGTAATGTAAAGTGAAACTAAACATACACCTATCTTACCAAAAATAGCAGAACCAAACCCTTACCTCACAATTCCAGAGTATTAGACCGATTCTGGACGACTTCCACACCACGACCCGAAACTCAGAAACCTCTCTTTTTCTAACTTCCGGACTTCAGAATCTGCCAAACCAAGTTGAATTAGCAACCTTACCAACCACACTACCAAACTACACCCCCGACCCCAAAACCGAAAATCCGGCAGAATTTCCGTAAAATTCCAGATTTCCACAGAAACTTCAGAATTCAGAACCAACCTAGACAATGCAAGATTATACATTGACAACATCATACAATAAGCAGAACTGATCAAATCCAACCTTAGACCCTTCATTACCCGCCATTTTCCGATAATCCCGCTTAATTGTAACTTTTTCATTTCTTAACCGAATTCAACGTTTCAAACTTCCATCCACTCCTAAATTCAACCCCAACACCATAATAACATCCAATTTAACCAAAATGGAACTCCAACATTGAAAAAGAATCATTCCAAAATTCGGTTCTTAACCAACTTTTTATCCAACTTCCAATTCAATCCATTCAAGCTACCAAACAACCATTCCAACCACCAATTTCACTTCTAAACCAAGCATGCTATCCAATTGCATCCAAAACAACAAAATCCAACTTTGAACATCAACATACAAAATCGGCCAAATGGGGGTTTCCAACTCAACTTGTTTTCCATCAAATTGAATCCATACATAAGCTTAGAATCATGCTAGGATTAACATACTTGAAGCATGAAGCAAGATAACAAACACACATCATTTTGGAAATTATCCATAAATTCGGCCAAAATAGAATTCTTCATCCAAGATGTGTTTTCCAAAATCCAACACTTGATTAACACTCCCCTACAACCCAAGAACAACATACTAAAATATGGGAGGAAGAGAATCATCCTAGCTTATAGCTAAGAACAAACCCAACAAATGCCAAAACTCCTCTTTTCATGACTAATCTTCCAAACTAATGAGAAAAGAGAGCTTAGGGAGGTACTTACCACATGAAGGACCCAATTCCTCTTTGATTCCAACTAAAAAGAAGAACTTCAAGCTTGGAGGTTGAGCTCCCATGGAGGCGGATACAGAAGAAGAAGAAGAAGAAGAAGAAGAAGAAGAAGAATAGAAATGATTTATGGTTTAATATGGAATAATATATAATATATATATATATATATTTTATCCTTCCCTTTATCCCATTCCTTTTTCCATCATAAATAAAAATAGGACATGTGTCCCTTAAATCTCTCCCATTCCAGCCGAAAGTATCAGCTGCCCATGCTCCATAATTTTTCTTTTAATTTTGCACCCAATTGCAAATAACTCCCAATTTTTCCGAAAGTTCCAATTCTTTTTGCCCAAAAATAATTACCGAATTCTGAAATTAACGAAACTTGGACACCACCCTCAGAATATTATAACATTCACAAAACATATTTCAGAAGTTCATTTACCATTCCGGAGTGTCCTACCGAGCTCGCTGAACCCGAACCAAAACCCGACGTGCGAGCGTGTCAACCTGAACCGAAATTCCGTCACTCCAAAATTCTATAAAAATACCCATAAATTCCATCTTAAATTATAACACAACTTACCCCAAAGCCGTCAGAAAATTTCCATCCCGAGCCCCGGGATTCCCGTCCCGAGCCCCGGGAGTCGCCCGGAACCGAACGTCCCGCCCCAAATATTAAACTCCACAACCACCTCCGGGACGTCTCCACGACTCCAAAACTGCAAACGGCTTCCCAAACTGAGATCTCGAGAGCGCTACCGAGCCCGCTGTACGTCCCGAGACGACCCCGACAACCCCCCGGCGCCAGAAAAATATTTTCGGCGGAAACGTCCGGGGGACCCACACGACCTCAAATACGGAAGGGTTCGCCAAAATGATACTCGGATAGGGCTCGGGAGCCGCCTGAACGCCGAAAAACGTGACCCGCAGGCCAAAACCGGAGCCCCGGGTCACCCGGTCGCAACCCGCTCGGGGTGACCGTAACACATCTCCAGCGTTACGTTTCTGCGATGGCCATCGCAAGAGCGGACGATAACACGCTCTGTAGAGCCTTCAGCTCCACGCTCACGGGAGCCGCCGCCAACTGTTATACCACCCTCCGTGATAAACGGTTTAACTCCTTTGAGGAACTCTCCCGCAACTTCTCCAACCACTTCGTAGTATCTAAACCTCCCCCCAAAATGGCGGGGCACCTCCTAAAAATACGGCAAAAGAAAGATGAGCCCCTCAGGGAGTACATCCAGCATTTCCAGGCTGAATCCATCCAAGTCCCTAATCTAGGGGAGGAAGCCCGCCTACTTGCGGCCATCCAGGGCCTCCGCTGGGAATCCCTTTTCTTTGTGGATGTACACACCAACCCTCCCACCAATATGGAACAGTTCTTGAGCACTGCCTCACGGTTTATGAATACGGAAGAGGTCACTCGACCACTCGCCAGAGCCGCCACGGCGGATGCGAAGGGACAACCCTCGCGACCAGACTCCAGGTCCCAGAGACAGTACCCTACGCCACCCAACAGAGAGGGGGCATATTTTACTCTTCCCCCACTAAGGGAATCTCGCACCAACATACTCCATGCCCTGGAGCAAAAGGGGGAGGTTCCCAAGTGGCCCCGCCTCTCCCGTGAGGTTGTCAGGTCTAGCACCAAGTATTGTCGTTACCATCGCGACAAAGGACATGACACTGAGGACTGTTTTGAGCTTAAACGCATGATTGGGGAAATGCTCGCTCAAGGCAAACTCAGGGAGTTCTTACTCCACGACGATGGGGATCGCAGGCGGGAAAGTAACCAGGAGGACCGCCGCCAGGGGGACCGCAGGCGAGGTCGCTCCCAGCAGAACCCAGATCGAGAAGGTCTGGTTGAGATTCCCCCACCAAGGGGGCACATCAGCGTAATCACGCAGTGTGAAGGCGCATCGGCGAGATGCCGTCATATGAGACAGATCTACCAGTTCAATCACTCCTCTACTCACTTACTTCATCGCCGCGATGGCACCTCGGTGGCGGTACCGCACGCGGACCCTTTGGTTATCACTGCCCGCATCGCAGGATGGGATATTGACAGAGTCTACATGGATACGGGGGCAAATGCCAACGTCATCTACAAGCACACTTTGGTTGAGGCCAAGGTGCCTTTGTCACAAATTCAACCTGCCAAGGGGGCTACCTTTGGAGTGGGACGGGACGAAATCCCAACTTTGGGGTCAATCACACTCCCCTATATGATGATGGGGACCACCAAGGAAAAGAAGCAGGTATGTCACTCCAGCTTTGTGGACTTTATCGTCCTAGATCTCCCTACACCTTACAACGCCATCATTGGGCGCCATACACATTCTGAGTCTCACGTCCGCTGTGATGTGCGGGCTCTGACTTTGGTTTTCCACACTGCGGTGGGAGATGCCTATACCTTCGTTAACCAAAATGTGGCCAGGGGCAATTATGTCTCTGCCCTAGCGGGACCTCCCCCGCTCCCCAAGTCGTCTGAGCCTAAAAGAAAGGCGCCAATGGAAAAGCCGGGCCCGCGGGCGAAGTCGCTCCCGACTTATCTCTGGGGCCTTTGAGGAGGTTGAAATCTCCCCGGCAAGAAATTCCGGGTGGGAAAAGACCTTGAGAAAAAAGACCAGCAAGCACTCATCCATCTCCTCCAGGCCAATGGGGATGCCTTCGCATGGGCTCCAGAGGACTTACCAGGTGTGGATCCTGCTATCATTTCTCACAAGTTAAGTGTAATCCCCGGCTTTAGCCCGGTTAGACAAAAAACAAGGGGCATGGCCCCTGACCGTAAGGACTTTGTACGCACGGAAGTGCAGAAATTGCTTAAGGTAAATATAATCAAGGAAGTTCACTACTCTGAGTGGGTCGCTAATATTGTCCTCGCCGACAAAGAAGGCGGTCAGTGGCGACTTTGCGTGGACTACAAAGGGGAAAACAGAGCCTGCCCGAGGGATCCCTATCCCCTGCCTTCCATCGATCAACTGGTTGACTCAACCGTTCATCACTCTGTCTTCTCCTTCCTCGACGCATACAGCGGGTATCATCAAGTTTTTATGGACCCAGAGGACGCGGTAAAAACCGCCTTCACTACCGGTGAAGCCGTCTACCATTATATCGAATGCCCTTCGCTTAAAAATGCAGGGCTACTTTCCAAAGGCTTGTAAATCAGGTCTTCACCTGCCAGATCGGCCGGAATCTTGAAGCTTATGTCGATGACATTGTGGTCAAAAGCAAAGCCACCTCCACACACCTCGCAGACTTAGATGAAACATTTGCCAACTTCCGTAAGTATAATATGCGGTTGAACCCAAAGAAGTGTATCTTTGGCGTTGGCGAAGGCAAGTTTCTGGGTTACCAGATTTCCAAAGGAGGGATTCACGCGAATCCTAAAAAGATTGAAGCCATCACCACTTTGCGCACCCCTAGGGGGCTCAAAGACGTTCAACAACTGGCAGGAAAGCTGGTTGCCTTGGGGCGGTTTGTCTCCAAACTCAGCGATCGCTGCAGACCTTTCTTCAATCAAATCCGCAAGAAAAAAGCTTGCAAGTGGACGGAGGAATGCCAGGAGGCATACGATTCAATCAAGCAACACTTACAAGAATTGCCTGCACTCAGGTGCCCTAAACCAGGCGACGACCTGGTCCTTTACCTTGCCACCTCCGATAGGAGCGTCGCCTCTGTCCTTATCAAAGAAGAGGCTGCCAAGCAATGGCCAGTATACTACACCAGTCACACCCTCCAGGATACGGAAACAAGGTACCCTCCTCTCCAAAACGCTATCTTATCTCTTGTATATGCAGCAAGAAAGCTCAAGCCCTACTTCCAAGGGCACACGATTATAGTCCGAATGGACTTACCAATCCAAGATATTCTGAGGCGGCCCGAACACTCAGGGCGCCTTGCCAAATGGTTTATAGAGCTCGGTGGCTTTAACATCAACTATGAGCCTAGAAAGGCAATCAAAGGCCAGGCCCTCGCCGACTTCATTGCGGAATTTTCAGGTATTGACGTCATCCCGGCCCCTGAGCAGGGTCCCGCACCACAACTCATCCCCCCAGAGTGGGACATGTTCGTGGATGGCTCATCCAAGCTTGGATCCCCCGCGGGGGGCGTATATCTCCGCGGACCTCTAGGTATAGAGGTATCTCTTCGCGTCTCTTTCCAATTCCAAGTAACTAACAACGTTGCAGAGTATGAGGCCCTCATTGCGGGACTCAAACTCGCCATAAGAGCAGGCATTCGCCGCCTTCATGTCCACAACGACTCGCAACTGGTGATTCACCAGGTCCAAGGATGCGCTGAATGCAAAGACGCCACCCTGACAAAATACCTCAAATTGGTAAACACCTTGCGGACCAGCTTTGAGGATGTCATTTTTCTCCACATTCCTCGTTCCGAGAACAACACGGCAGACATGCTATCCAAGGGAAAGACTCCCTCCACCATGGCCACCCTGGCCAGGCCTTCCATTTCGGAGGCTATTGATATTGCCTCACTGGCAACACAAGGTCCGGTCGTGGACTGGAGAGACCCTATTATTGCTGAGCTGAAAGCCGGCGCCACGGACTCCCAGGCTCCCAAACGGGCTATCCGTTTTATCCTCATTGATGACCAATTATGGCATCGCGGGTTTTCGGCACCCCTTCAACGTTGCCTCAGCACCCTCGAGGGACACTCTGTATTGGATACTCTCCACCAAGGCAACTGTGGCGCACACATCGCTGCAGAGGCACTTGCTCACAAAGCCCTTCGTCAAGGGTACTACTGGCCTACCTTGAAAAGGGATGCCGCTGCACTGATCAAAACATGCCACCAGTGCTAGATCAACTCTCGCATCCAGCGACTACCATCTACGGAATCTCCAGCACTGACAAACCCAGTGCCCTTTGCCCTGTGGGGCCTTGACCTCATTGGGCCAATGCCGACCGCTCCAGTCCGCATCGCTTCGTGTTGTTGCGGTTGATTATTTTTCTAAATGGGTCAAGTAGAACCCCTGGTCTCCATCACTTCCGCCAAGATTATCAAGTTTCTTTGGAAGAATCTTGTCTGCCGATGCGGCAGCCCTCGTGCTATTATTACGCATAATGGCACCCGGTTTGCCGACCACAAAGTGTCCAACAGTGGGCTCAGGACAATAATGTCCGCATGCTTTTCGCCCCAGTGGCGCACCCCTAGTCTATTGGGCAGGTTGAGGTCACCAACCGCACCCTCAAGGAAGGCCTCAAGAAGCGCCATGAGGGGGCCAAAGGCCGCTGGGTAGATGAGCTCCCAAGTGTCTTATGGAACTATCGCACCACAACGCGAACCCCAACAGGCGAAACGCCTTTCTCTCTGGTATATGGCGCGGACGCGCTCCTGCCTATTGAGGCAGACTTCCCCACGATCCGTATGATCAACTTCACTGATGAGGCCAATGCTCAAGGGCTCCGCGCCAAACTCGACTTAATTAAGGAATTACGTGAGGGCACTCGCCTTTGCATGTCTGCCCTCAAACAGAGGCTCAGCCTTCACCATAATGCCCGGGTAAAACCCAAGGCACTACAACAAGGGGGCCTTGCCCTGCTTAAATCAGCCCTCACCGCTCGCGACCCAAAACAGGGTGTCTTGCGACCTAACTGGGACGGACCCTATATTGTTCATAAGCAAGTCCGCCTAGGAGTCTATGAACTACAAGACCATGATGGTCGTCTTCTTCCCCGCAACTTCCATGCGGATGACTTGTGCCCATATTACGTGTAAGTCCTCAGTCTTACGTCTTCAATTTAATAAAATATACGTGTATTTCCACCTGTCTTGCAGCTTTACATGGCATTATAAATACCCTCTCTGTCGCCCTCTCGCACCCAACCGGCCGACTGCCACCGCCTCGAGTTATGGCATCGACCTCGTCAGGTCTCACTTGCGCACCCACACAAAGGGAAGCCCCCTGAGGTCGCGCCACAGGTGGGTGCGGGTCTCATTCCCCAACCGACCTTCAACTCGCCCCGCCCCAAGGGTAATCCCCTTGCGCTGCGGTAGGGTAACCCCCTTTTGGCTCCTTCAGGAAGGTCTATGTGTAAGTCGTCCTCGCACGCCACAGCAGACCTTCCGCTCGGACTTCTCCACACAGGTGGTTGCGGGTCTCATTCCCCAACCGACCTCCAACTCGCCCCGCCCCAAGGGTAATCCCCTTGCGCTGCGGAAGGGTAACCCCCTTTTGGCTCCTTCAGGAAGGTCTATGTGTAAGTCGTCCTCGCACGCCACAACAGACCTTCCGCTCGGACTTCTCCACACAGGTGGTTGCGGGTCTCATTCCCCAACCGACCTCCAACTCGCCCCGCCCGAAGGGTAATCCCCTTGCGCTGCGGAAGGGTAGCCCCCTTTTGGCTCCTTCAGGAAGGTCTATGTGTAAGTCGTCCTCGCACGCCACAGCAGACCTTCCGCTCGGACTTCTCCACACAGGTGGTTGCGGGTCTCATTCCCCAACCGACCTTCAACTCGCCCCACCCCAAGGGTAATCCCCTTGCGCTGCGGAAGGGTAACCCCCTTTTGGCTCCTTCAGGAAGGTCTATGTGTAAGTCGTCCCCAAACGCCACAGCAGACCTTCCGCACGGGCTTCTCAACACAAAGAACGGGTCTCACTCCCGTAACCTCGATGGTTCTCCACTTGTCTCAATAAGTACCCTACTACCTTCGCCGACGTGCGACTTCGTGCCCGAGGTAACCGAGTCTTTACTTCATTCCTATCATATAAATGATGAGCAATCTGCAGGGGTCTTCTACTTGGTACACTGTACACTACCCAAGGGCTCGCTCCCTAAAAATTGCCCATGGTCTTCAAGGGTACCTCCTCTGCAAGCCCTAAAAGGGCCCTTAACTTGTCTCAAACAAGTGGTCTCCATCTCAGCTTGTCACAACAAGTGAGCCCACAAATTATCTAGAAAGATAATTGTGCCTCCGCCGTTGCGGATCTTAAGTGCCTCGTCACTGTGAACTCAAACCGAGTCTCCAGCTCCTTGACAAGTGATCTCTGTGGTTTCGCCGTTGTGAACCCCAGAAAGACTTTCTCTCCACAAGCAGGACTTAGCCTATGGTTGTTAACCTAGCTAACGTGCCCTACACTGCTATCGCGAAATAAAAGCGAGACTACAATACAGTAAAGGTAAAATGAAATCTTACTTCGCCTACTATTACCAAAAAAATGCATAAATGCAGGTGTCTTTATATACAAAAAGGGGGGGCATCCACATGTTGGAACCTCCACCCTAGTCCAGAAGGGCATACCAGGCTTCGCCCATCTTCCTTCCTGCTCTCCCCAGTCGAGCAGGGCCTCTACTGTGGGATCGTTGGTATAGTCATCATCCAGAATCCCAAGACTAAGCTCAGGGAACGCATTCTCCACATGGAAGCGGCATCGCAGCCAGACCTCCTCGTAGGCCTGCACCCCCGCTTCGCCTAGAGCTTGGATCTCACCAAGCTTCTCCATCAGTCTAGACATCCGCTCAGGGATGGGCACCTGGATGGAGGAAGAGGACTCAGGATCCTCACCTGCAAAGGGAGGGAGGCCCAAAGCCTTCTCCATCTCCTTTACTGACACCACCGCCTTCTCAAGGGTAGCGGCGACCTCCAGGCGTGCCTTCATGGCAGCCTCAGCAGCGAGCCTGCCTTCTTCTATGGCCTTCTCCGCCAACTGGGCCTGGGCGATGGCCTGGCACTCTACCTCCTTGGTTGCAGCCCTCGCCTGCTCCACTTCAGCCTTCGCTGATTGAAGGGACTCCTTCAAAACAAAATTTTCAAGCTGCTTGGCTTCCAGCATCGCTACTTGCTGAAGGAAGCGTTGCTTCGCAGCATCAAGTAAGCAGGCTTGCTCCCATCAGTACCGCACGCCGAGTGCCCGCTCTTAGTTGCCATAATCGCACCAACTCTCTAGTTGGGCCACACGCTTGGCATGCTCCTCTTTGAGCTCCTCCTCCCTCTTTTTTGAGGCCTCCAGCTCCCTCCTAAGAGAAGCACCGTTATCCAAGGCGTCGCCCCGCTTATTGGCATACTTCGTAAAGTCATGCCATTGCTCAAGCAAGAAAGATATCCTTTGACGGCCGCCTACATCCCAGGCTTCTATTAAAGCAAAGGCGAAAGAGGCTAAATCGAACTTATAACATAAAGACCAGAAGCTGTCTTACTGCAGACTGCTGAGCCGCCTCCTCATGAATTCAGCAGGGAGTCCAAGCTCCGCTCTGTCACCTCCTGTCGTAGGGGTGCACAGCCCTCCAGCAGGATAGGAGGGTTTGCTCCTCCCGCCAGCAAGTGAACCGCTGTTCCCGAGAAGGAAGACCGGATCCCATGCATCTTTCAGAAGCCTCCCTTGCTCCCTGTACACCCTGAGCCTGGTCTGGTGCCTCTTGACCCTCAGGAGGTCTGGCTAATCAGACCACTTAGGGACCGACTTGACAGCAACTCGCTTCCGCTCCAAATAATGGGGCCAGACCCCAGTCTCCTCAAGGATCTCAGTTCTGGTCCCCAGGTCGGCAGGGATCTCTGTCGGGGTCCCTTGGTCCACCAGAACCTCGCAGGAATCAAGCTCTTGCCCTGAAGGGCCCGCACCTGCAAAGTTACAGGTATCAGCAGCTGGGAAACGAGAGTATAAACGTAAAGCAGAAGAAAGCACTATCAAGTCAAAAAAAGACTTACCAGCAGAAGGACGCCCCCATCCACTGGCCTCCAGCTGGCCGCTGGAAGGTTGGGCTATCTCCCAACCACTCGACCTCACAGAGGACCGTGCTACCAGACCCCCCTCATCTAGGGCCTCATCATCAGAAGAAGAGGAAGTCTCCTCAATCCTCAGGATCCTCTTCCCCTTTGTTGCAGGGCCTTCTCCCCGAAGGGGTTGCCGCAGGGTCTCCTCCTTGCGTTGGTGGTCTCCACCTCCTCCACAGGAGTGCCTGATACCTCCTGTTGGCCAGAACTCCCAATGGCCTTGGCAGCTTGGTTGCCCCTCCTTCGCATAGAGATCAGGATGTTAGCCGCTGACATTTTACCCTTGGGAGGGGGCACTTTTCCTCTGGAGAGGATCTCTTCCGCGACCACATACCCGGGCAAGTCCTCGCCTTGGGCTGGTGAAGGGCTCGCGAAGAGCCCAGACACGAAGGCCTTAGCAGCAGCCTCCACAAAAGAAATAGGCTGCACCACTAAGATGGGCACAGCCTCTATGGGAGCAGCGCTCCCTCTGGGCCCTCTGCAGAAGGCACGGCCTCTTCAGCAGTAGGAGGTACTTCAACCTCCACTCCTCTGGCTTCCTCAGCCACAGACCCCTCGGCCTCCTCTACGACAATGGGGATGTCTTTCCCAACAGGCTCCTTAGCCTCTTCAGTTGAAGGGACTACAGCAGACCCCCCTGCGTCAGCAGATCCCTTGGCCTCTCCAGCTGGCCCTGCAGCCCTGACCTTCTCAGCAACAGCGAAGGCACTCCCTCCTCTAGGCTGCGCAGCAGCCGCCTTCCTTTTCTTCTCTGGCTGAGAAGACACCAAGGGCTTGGTGCCAGCCCTTTTCTTGGACGGCTTGGGGAGAATGCGTCCCAACGCCTTGATAGCCCCAGCAGGGGCATCCTTCCCGAATGCACATGCTAGGTGCACTTGCTGGGCGATGCGCATAGACGCTCTCTTGCCCTGGCCTTCGCCAGACTCGATGAAGGCATCTGCAGACAAAGAAAAACCTTCGCACTGTGTTCTACTGCACTCTTTCACTTATACAATATGTTTATATACATATGCAAAACATACCTTTGGGACTGCCAAAGGCAGCATAGAAGGAATCTATCATCGTCCCGCGGTGGACGGGTGCCCATCCTCGTGCGGCGGAGGCATCTCGTGGTCCAAAGACGAAGCCCGTGCCGATCCCGCCAACCTCGAGTGGTCTCGGCCCAGGTTGGGCGTAAGAGAAAGGAAAGAACTCATCACAAGTGCTCCTTGAGAGAACGTCGTCCAACCACCCTAATAGTTCGACATACGCCCGCCACCGCACTCCTCGTGAGTTAGTTCGGGCCTCCGCGCAATGCCGTGCACGGTAGCCGCGTCCTCGCGCAGGAAAGTCCCATGAGTCGTCACGGGCAGGAAGAAGAATGACCCATGCCAATTGTGGTAGGATTTGGGCGAGGCGGTAAAAGAAATGGAGTGGTTACCTCCGACGCTTTATGCACTAGGTGCATACACTGCCACAACCACCCACGCCAGCCATATGGTAGGCAACGATGAGGCGGATAGAGCCGGCCGTGACGGCATCGAATCGGCGCATAACTACGGCGGAAGGGCGGCAACGGAGCATCGAGCTCAAACAATAGAATTGTCGATTAACGACTAGTAACCTATAACTCATACAAGTCAAGCATACATAATAGTCTAACTTCTACCAAACATGCGTGGCCTTCATGGTATGTCAACCTTCAATCATCGCTACCAACACCGGAACATCATGACCATAATACAAAAATTAAAATATAGGCAAGTCGGGGCTACGCCAACGACTCAGAAGACAAAAAAGTGCAGGTTATATCTCAGATTACACATCATATAAAAATTCATGATATGATCTATATGCATGCCACAACACAAAATCCCCATATCCACTATACAAGTCGGGGCTCCGAGCCGATAAACAAAATCCTATAAATACCTAAGCGCGGAATCGGAAGCCTCTCACGCGAGGATTTCCGCACGTGGTACTACCTCCGCTGCAACCGTAACCCAAAATGACCGAAGCACCGCGGATCTCTACTCCGTCGGTTGCTTGTCGACGGCCTGAAAGTGGTAAACAAATAAAAGGGTGAGTCCTCGAAAGGACCCGATGGGGCTAAGGTAAAACGTGGTTTGCCCAAGTGGCAACAAGCCGAACTCGCAAAATGTAATATCACAAGCATATATATACACATATGAACATATAACGTAAGGTAAACCGGAATCCCAATCATATGCGGTCCAACCGCTTAACGACCTATAACGATGACCCTCTCAAAGAGGTCGAATATACATAGCGATCGTAAGCACGGTACCGTATAGCGCGATCCCCAAACTGTCGTAGGGTCACGGTATATCGGCACCCCAGCGGATATACACAAAATGTCGGCACTCTCCGGGCGAACACGTAATGTAAGTATCGGCACTCCGGTGCGGATACGCAGTAATGTAACCAAGGAGCACCCGTGGCTTCTAAGACCATCCGGGTCTCGCCACGTAATCAGACCATATAATAATAATGCACAAATATAAACAGAAGTATCATCACCTGCTATACATATACATAATAGGAACCCGGGGCCTCCATGGCCATCCGGGCCTCGAGGCAGAACAAACATACATTTTACCATATGACGGGTCTCGGGATCACCGAACCACCGCCCTCACCCGGAACCCGCCTCAACTAAACCCGATACACATCAAATAACCCCAGAATGTATAACGAGAGAAGTTGAGCCCTTACCTCGCACCGCCCAAAACAAAACCCGTGAAATCCCGGCTCCCGACCAAACGTAAAACTTGGCTTTTACGGTCCCACGCTACTCCACCCACGCAGAATCAAGCTGAACAATCACAATTAAGTCGAACACATCCAAACAAACCCCGAAACCAATTTCGCACAATCCCGCACTTTCCCACAAAAATCCACGTAAAGCTCGGTTTCACGAACCGAGCCCGAACATTGTTATTCATACACCCACAAACACATTCCAACCTTTAAACCCTCCTTGCAGACACTTTCACCCTTCATCCCGCATAAAGGTAACTTTTCCATTTATTATCCGAAAATGACCCTACTTTCATCCACGATACCAAATCACTATCCAAAACAACCATCATACAACTCTAACATGGATAAAGATTCATCTTAAGTTTCGGCCTTAACCCCATTCTCAACCAAGCTTCCAAATCAAATCATTCAAGGTTCCATTTGCATTCCTTACTCACCAATTACAATTCTTAAGCAAGATTACTAACCAATTTCACCTTTAACAACCAAAATCAACCATGAACCCTAATCCACTATTCACTCAAATTAGGGCTTTTCTACTCAATCAATTTTCCACCAAATTGAAACCATAGAATGCCTTAGAATCATGCTAGGAACAACATATCCAAAGCATGATTCAAGAATCCAACAAAACATCAACTTTAGAATTCCATCAAATTTTCGCCAAAATATGTTTCCTCCTTCCATGGTGTTTTTCCAAAATCTAACCATAGATTCTTACTCCTCTCCCACCCAAGAACAACATACTAAAAGATGGGAGGAGAAGATCACTCATTCATGTAGACAAGAACAAACCCTTAGCTTGAAAACTCTCTCTTTATCCACCCAAAACATATTCTCAACATGGAAAGAAGATGAAAGGGAGAAGCTTACCAATTTTGGAGCTTAAAACCTTGAAGTTTCAGCAAGGAATGATGAAGAACATGGAGCTTGAGAGAGGAAGAAGAATGGCGGATGAGAGAAGAAGGAAGAAGAAGAAGAAAAGAAATGAAATGAAAATGATTTTTATGAAATAAATAGCCTTATATATTTATCCTTCTTTCCATCTTAAATAAAAATTGGACAAGTGTCCTCCCACTTGCTGCAACCGACTTCAGCCTAGGGGTGTAAACGAGCCGAGCCGAGCCCGAACATCATATGTTCGAGCTCGAGTTCGAGTTCGTGAGAGATGGCTCGAGTTCGAGCATGTTCGAGCCGAGCTCGAAAAAGACGGCTCGAGCTCGGCTCGTCTAATGTTCGAGTTCGGCTCGTGAGCTCGAAAAGCTCGAGAAACTTACGTTTTGGTTGAGCTCGAAGAGGCTCGGTTCGTAAAGCCCGGCTCGACTCGGCTCGAAAAACTTTAAATCTCTCAAATCTCATGGTTGGCTAACAAACAACAACTAATCCTTCAAAATACAACATGAACATAGATAAATCCACTAAATGAATATATCCAGATTTACATATATAAACAACATATATGACAACATATAGGCTTTCTTTTACAAAGCCTCTCCAAAAGAAAGTTTGCATCGACCTTCATCCTTTTCTTGTTTGACAATTCCTGAACTGCAAAATCTGTAATAAGGAAAAAAAAAACATAGCAATGTTTAACAAGTACTTGATATGCAAGACAACTAGTAGCAAACAACATCATGAAGCAATCATCATAAAATAAAAAAAACATGTGATAAGAAACCCAACAAAAAAAGCAAAGTAAATACTGATCAGACATGCAACCAAAGCAATGGATGATCGGACTCCAAAAAATGAACCATGCACACTAAATGCAGGAAAGCATCCTAAAACAATGTGTGTGTGTGTATGAACAAAATGCAACCTGTCGCATGAATCATGAAGCGGTAAAAAAACAGTAGAGGACTTCAGATGAACCATAGAAAACCCAGATAAAGTAGTAAAAGTTCAAGAAAAAGGATGAAAAGGAAATTGAAAGACAAACCTCAGTCTGGAAAGAAATGGAGGCAGATGTCATAGGAAAACCCAAAACCCGACCTTGACAGTGTAGCATAGACAAAAGAAAAATGTTTTCCCTGTCTAGGAATAAACACAATCAAGTATCAATAGAAATAATAGCAAGAATTAGCCTATATTTGATAATGCTGAGAGAAAAACTTAATCGCAATCTTAACATTGACCCATCTCAGCCAATATGCCTTCCAAGAAAACTTTTTCTTGCACGGCAACATGAAGATTTATTGATAAAATGAAGAAGCAAAAAACAGAGATTACAAACAACAACAAAAATGTAGTGTAGCAGCCAACCAACAAGAGGAGGGAGGCGCTGTACAGAAGGAAACGAAAAATGCACTAACACATCGACACAAGCACAACACCGAGACCCAAAAACAAAATAGCAAGAAAAAACATTACCAAGAACATGAGCTTTCTTGAATTCCATGTACTCTACCCAATTGCTAGATTCTCAAGAAATAATCGCAGAAAGAAACATAAATACGGTCTAATTACTCACCTCGGTTTGGCATGAACTTTCATTGAACCTTCGACACCGATAACCAATTGGACTGCGATTCACAGACACTTGTTGTAATGACGGAGTATGAAAGTGGATTAAGGAAGCTGATGACTGGAGGGTGGAGGAGGGTGGAGTATGGGAGGGTGAAATATGGGCGAGTCTGGGCTCTGAGACCTAGGTCTTCTCCATGGGATGTGAAATCAATTACGAAGAGGGATTAGGAGAATCGTGTATGGGGACTAGGGTTGGGTATATTTCTCAGGATATCAGACTATTTTCATAAAGGTTCGAAAGCGCTCGCGAACTCACGAGCCGAGCGTGTAATGTTCGGGCTCGGCTCGAATTCGTTCTGAACCAAAAAATGACTCGAGCTCGTGTTCGAAGTTCGTCTAACTCGATTCGTTTGGCATAGTTCGAGCTCGAGCTCGAGCCGCTCGCGAACCGGCTCGATTCGTTCTCCACCCCTACTTCAGCCCAGTTCTGGCCCAAAATAATTATAACTTTAGGGTTAATAACAACTTAACCCTCCAACTCTCCAAATCTTTGCAATTAAACCCCAAACGCAAGTAACGAATTCCAAATGAAACCAAAATTGACCACAACCCTCATAATATCATAAAATACCCAAATCTTCTTTCCAAAGTCCATTTGGAAAATCAGAGTGTCCTACCGGGTCCGCTGAACCCGAGTAAATCCCGACATGCACGTGTGCTAACCCGAACAAAAAATTACACCACAACCAAAAATTCACAAATATTACCATAAATTCCGCCTTAAAATATAACATACCTCACACCGAAGCCGCCTGGAAAAATCCATCCCGAGCCCCGGATTCCGCCCGAGCCCCGGAGTCGCCGACCGCACGTCCCGCTCCAGAAATTATACTCCGCAGAAAGATGCAGGACGTTCTCACGATCCCAAATATACGAACGGTTTCCCAATCTGAGGTCCTGGGAGTGCTACCAAGCCCGCTGTACGTCCCGAGACAACCCCCGGCCGCGAAAAATATTTTCGGCGGAAACGCCCGGGGGACCCACACGACCTCAAATATGAAAGGGTTCGCCAAAATGATACTCGGATAAGGCTCGGGAGCTGGCAGAACGCCGAAAACCGTGACCCGCAGCCAAAACCGAGCCCCGGTCACCTTGGCCGCAACCCGCTCGGGGTGACCGTAACATACACCATGCACCTTAACCGCCCGGACCGTCCTTTTACCAAAATACCCTTATTTTGTATAAAAGGATGCTAATAGGTAGTAACCCTTATGAAACATCACAAATGTTCCATATAGTCACAATTCACATAGTTGAGTTCCATCAAACTCATTTCAGCTCACCTTGAGCTGAAAATCACTTCTCCATCAAGACTAGCTCATTTGAGCTCAAGTTTACTACTTCTAGTCAACATGAGCTAAGGTTAGCTATCTTGAGCTGAGGGTTGCTACTTCTAACTACCATGAGCCGAAGTTGACTACTTCTAGTCAACTTGAGCCATCTGTTAACTATCACTAGTTAACTTGAGTGGAGTTGAGCTCATATAGCCACTTCTAGCTGGAGTGAGCTCACTTCGAACTGAGTCTAGCTACATCTAGCTAGAGTGAGCTCAAGTTGAGCTCATTGAGCTAACTTGAGCTGACTTGAGCTGTGTCCAACTACTTCCAGTTGGAGATGAGCTGAGGGAAACCACTTATAGCTTTCCTCCAACTGCGATGAGCTAAGTACAGCTACTTCTAGCTGTATTGAGCTAAGGCAAGCTACTTATAGCTTCCTTTGAGCTCACACTTAGCTTCACGAACTCAAGCACTTCCTCAAAAGAACTTGATGCTCTAGGAATTTCAACACAAGGACCCCTAAAAATCCATTTGTTTTACTCACGTCTGTCGAGACACGTGACCGCACGTGGTGAGTTAGGTGATTTGAAGCCCTTATTTGCACCACCTCAATAGTTCGGGTACGAGTTAGGATGATTTTTAGTTCGAGCCCTTATTTACTCGAGTCACTATTGTTTGAGGTACTATTATGTATTTTGGCCTTTGATTGATAAACTTGGTGCATAGATTCTTAAAAGATGGTATGGAACAGGGAGGTACATACACTACATGGAGGGGAGGGCGATTACTATGGCCCTCAATGAAGTTGGGTCGTGGTAGTTACTGCGATGAGGGCCATTGTGAATGTTGTGATAAAAACGGCCGCAGTTTCTCAAGCATTGCGGCTGAGGACGTGGTGATACTGCGGTCTCACCACACAAGAGGCCACGGTAACCATTTTCAATAATTAAAAAAAGGTGGATGAATCCGGATGAATTTCATCATCCGGATTCATTCACCTTTTTTCAGAAATACCCAGAAACCGGGCGACCAAGGAAGAGCAAGTGGCAGTGGCGATGTTGGGAGACAACGTCAGTGGAGCGGTCTTGGCCCGAAGAAGAAGAAGAAGAAGAAGAAGAAGAAGAAGAAGAAGAAGAAGAAGAAGAAGAATAAGAATAAGAAGAAGAAGAAGAAGTGAGAAGGAGATAACATAAAGATGAAGATAGAATAATAAAATGGAAGAAAGAAAGAAACGAAGAAGAAGAGAAAGGAGTTAACAGAAAGAAGAAGGAAAGAAAACAGAAGAAGATGAAGAGAAAGAAAGGAGAATAAGATCAAGAAGAAGAAGATGGAGAGGAATGAAGTAGAAAATGAAAACAACAGAAAATAAGAAGAAAAAGAAGGAAGAAAACCGAAAGAAAGGAGGATTGAAGAGGAAAAAAGAAGAAGATGAAGATGGAAGAAGATGAGTAAAATGAAGGATTCGGTGGAAGGAAGAAGATTCGAAACCCTAAAAAAGACTTTACTACGGCCTTACTGCGGCCTGGGCCGTAGTAAAAACTTACTACACCATTTACTACGTTGGCCTGCTTACTGCAGCCCAAACCGAAGTACGGGCTGCAATGAAAATGGTTTGCTCGACGTAGTGATAGTTGTACATGTCAGAAGCTGCTCCAGCCATGACCATTTCGAAGAACTTGCATAGCGCTACTTCATCCGCACCTCGAAGTTTCATACATGTCTTGTACTTCAGAATTTACGCATTCGGGTCACTCTTTCTGTTGTACGAGTCCAAGGCGACATTTTGAAGGATGCTGGTATGGGCTTGTTATGGATGCGATGAGTGAAAGGCGATTGCTCATCATTAGATATCGCAGAAAGGTAGTTGAAGACAGTCCTTCTTGGCACCCTATCTATCTGGTCCAGCCGTTGTAGGAGCTACTGGACGATCCAATCTCTTGGGTCACTCGGGGGTGTCCTCCCCCTAGGTGACCTTGTCCTTTGACGCCGAACTCTTTCTTGAACGAACTCCACGCTCACGGTCTGTGTCTCTTTTGGGAAGCTGGCGTTCATCTAGGCTCAATGGACGCCTGCAAGGGGAGTTCTCATGCGTTCTCTTCTTGAATGAGAACCACGCCTATGTGCATGCCCAAGCCTGGATGTCTTTGAACGTTTGCGCGTCCTTTTTTCCTTCCGGCATTCTTCTGCTAGGATTTGTTTGATCTGGTGGACTACAAAAGGGTCCAACCCTACTCCATATCGCTTGGGGAAGTTACTCTTATCCAGGTTGGATGTGTTCTTGAAGGGAGTTTCCCCATAGGAAGTTTGCTCTATCATTTTCTTCACACCTCCAATTAAGTTTGGATTAACAGATCCGGTGTATGAGCCTAAGCTTCAGGTGATTCGTAGGAAAGAGGTTTCCCCTCCTTATCCTTAGAGGTAATGGGATGCCCTTTGACGGTAGTCGACTTTTCTAAAGACAGTGTGATTTTGTGGCCTTCCTGTGGATGGAATGGCCACACTATACAGCCAAAGCTAGTTTCTTATTTTGGTAATGTGAGATACCATGGTGCTTGGTGAATGTGTCTTCAAACTAAGGGTTAGCTTGGACAAACTGGAGTTTCTCCGATAGATCGGGATTCCGACGCTCAAGTCAGTACGAGTGAACCGAAGAGAAATGAGTAGAGCTTGGGCAAAGTTAGGTTCCCTGAACAATACAAATGACTTGGGTATTTATAGTCCAAGTCGTTAGGTTGCAAATCTGTAATATTCCATGGAGGGAGTAGATAGTATTCTGAGTGCCCTGTTTTTATTCTCGACAAGAGACGTGATCAATGTGTGTCAGTGGTCGTACGTACGATACGCAGTAATGGTCTGGATGAGCCGTTGTCATGTGGCCTTTCGGGTAGTACAATTCAGCAAATTTTTTCCTCCTACCCGGTTAGGAGAAAACTCCTTCCTGGACATATATCATGTTATTATTGGTTAGTGTCACCACATATAATCACGGATGTGTCACTCATGTAATTAATTATGGTAGCCTCGTAATTAATAGTGATAATTCCAATCATCATATCAACACACTTATGCAGGAAAGAGAAGTTTCATTCTTTTCTAACATGTATATGAGGAAAAATTCATCCTATTATAAAATACTTAAATCACTCCCGATGAAGAATAAAAGAACTAAAAAACTTTTTTTTTCTTATTTTTTTTATAGAAAAAGCAAGAGCCTAAACAGGTTATCGACAACACCACCTCGCCAGACGGTTGGCGCGTATCCGACACGCGCGAACAAGGACCCAACTTTCCACCTAACAGCATACCACCAGGTGGACAATTCCCCAGTAAACGACACCGTACAGTTTGAAGAAGGAAGTATCGATGTCAGAGATATTTGAGAACGAAAGGAAAAGAATATCAATAACGTTGATGGCTGTCAGCAAGGTCCACCACCACCACCAAGTTAAGCTAGCCGTTTTCTTTTGCCTCTCTCTACACCAACGAATCGATTCCAAGCTTTCTCTCTCTTTATTATACATACATTCACTTGCTCAGTACTTTTTCCATTACACAGAGGAAACGAATTAAAATTTGGTTCTTTTGGTTCATTTTGGGTGTTCATTTTCTGGGTTTTGATTCGATGGGATCATCCTCAGGGCAAGGTGGTGGTGGAAGCTACGATCTTTCGTTCAAGATCTTGCTGATCGGCGATTCGGCTGTCGGAAAAAGTAGTCTTCTTCTTTGCTTCATCTCCAGCTCCGTCGAAGATCTAGCTCCCACCATTGGTACCTTTTTAAAGCTCATAAATGTAGTGTACAGTTTATTCGATCTCCGTTTTCTGGTTTAGGTACAGTTCATGATGTATAAACTCTTTTGTGCATTTCCACTGAATTAGTTTTTTTTTTCTTGTTTTCAGGGGTTGATTTTAAAATCAAGTTGTTGACAGTTGGAGGGAAGAGATTGAAGCTCACGATCTGGGACACTGGTATTCTGTTGATCATACATTTCAATTTCTTTCTATTCTGTAGAGAAATTTCAAGATTTAGATAGATGTTTATTTTTTATTTTATTTTATTTTTATTTTATTGCAAGGGAAAATGATTAATGAGTAGGAAAATATTTCTGCATCGCTTGAATCTAAAGTCTTCTTTATGCCTCGCCTTAAGCTAGTGGCTTTAGTCCAACTTAATCAAGTGTATAATATTTCCTTAGGTAATTTATCGTAAAAATTGATTAATATACGTTAAAAAATAATACATTTACTTAATTTGATAATAAATTTCTAAATTTTAATCCAGAAATGGCTTGAGCAGAATAATCCATTGGATTAAGTTTTTTATGCGATTACAAATTTAGAATTCATTTTCGATTCACGTAAATTTACTCTTCCAACATAGTATATTTTTATCCAGTTTTAGGGTAAATTGCAAGGAAATTATCATATATATTTGGTTGAGTTAAACTTAAGTTATTGGCTTAAGTTAAGTCCAACAAAATAGGGCATATGTTTTTTAAGTAAATCTAATTTCAAGCTTGTCCCTGACTTACTGCTCGGTATCGTATACTGATAGCAAAGTTTGTCCAGGAACTAAAAAGAAACAAAACATGTATTTTGGGTGTAGGAAAATGCAAAATTTTCCCCAACCAAACAACACAAACACTTTATAAAAAAAAACCTTGATTATCTGTAGATCCATGCATCATGTTTTGCAGAGAAGCCATGGTTAGTTTTATGAACTCTTAACCCTTGTACAGCTGGACAAGAGAGGTTCAGAACACTTACAAGCTCTTACTACAGGGGTGCTCAAGGAATCATTCTAGGTTTGTTCATTCTTTCCAACACTTGATAGTAATGTTCTGTCCATAGTTATACAGTGTCTAGTCAGAATTCATTTTGCCCTTGTTCTTTAGGTTTTTATCATTAACTAGTGTGATTTTAACAGCTCATCTGTCCATGGTTATACAGTGTTCTAGTCAAAGAATCCATTTTTCTGTTTTTCTTTAGGTTATTATCATTAACAAGTGTGATTTTAACAGCACATCTGTCCATGATTATACAGTGTTCTAGTAAAAGAATCCATTTTCCCCTTGTTCTTTAGGTTTTTATCATTAACATGTGTGATTTTAATAGCTCATCTGTCCATGGTTATACAGTGTTCTAGTCAAAGAATCCATTTTGCTGTTGTTCTTTAGGTTATTATCATTAACAAGTGTGATTTTAACAGCACATCTGTCCATGGTTGTACAGTGTTCTAGTCAAAGAATCCATTTTCCCCTTGTTTTTTAGGTTTTTATCATTAACAAGTGTGATTTTAATAGCTCATCTGTCCATGGTTATACAGTGTTCTAGTCAAAGAATCCATTTCCCCCTTGTTCTTTAGGTTTTTATCATTAACAAGTGTGATTTTAACAGCTCATCTGTCCATGCTCATACGTTATCTTTGATCTGATGACCTAGTTACTTCTGTTTATTTTAGTTTATGATGTGACAAGAAGAGAAACCTTCACAAATCTGTCTGAGGTGTGGGCTAAAGAAGTGGAGCTATACTCTACTAATCAAGATTGCGTCAAGATGCTTGTTGGAAACAAAGTTGATAGAGTAAGATACATTAGTTTATTTAAATTCTTAGGCTCCGTTTGGAACTATCTGTTTTAAGTAGCTGTAGCGTTTTAGATAATTTTTTTAATGGTTAAGATCAAACAGCTACAACTAAACCCTAAAAGCTACCCGTAAATAGCTTTTTCAAAATGCAAAACCTACTTTAAAATGATATTGCCAAACACACCCTCAGTCATTTAATCGGTCCATGGACACATTAGTTTCGGTAAAATCCACTATTGATCCCCCAGCTTTTCTCGTTATCCTGAATGAGTCTTGTTTACTTTTGGCTTTCCATCCTATTTTAGTTCCTTAGCTTCAGAATTCGTTTCATATTGGTGCTTCCGTTAAATTTTTGACTATTTTGTTACATAAGTGCCTCTTCTACAATAGATGATCATTTTAGGAATCGGAACGAGCTGTAAGCAGGGAAGAAGGGATTGCTTTGGCAAAAGAGCTTGGATGCTTATTTCTTGAGTGTAGTGCTAAAACAAGAGAAAATGTGGAACAATGCTTTGAAGAGCTAGCTCTTAAGGTAATACAGCATTTCTCTTTTGCCTACTAATTTTATAATATCTCCTCACAAGGACTCAGGATTACAGGAAACATAAAGGGCATGTTTATATAGGAGAAAATAATATGTGTGAAAAAAGTGGGTGTTTTTGTTAATTGATATGAAGGAGGGTGTGTTCTAGATAAAGTTTTAGAGAATTTGGTGAAGTATTTGAAGATTGGTGTGATGCTTGTGAGACGAGAAATTTGTGAGAAATGATTAATTTGATATTTTATTGATGAAATTTTGACGAAAAATATAAGAGAACACACCCGAAGTTTGTGATAGGAAAAGATGAAAAGAAATTATTGATTTTTTGGAATTTCGTTTCCTTCACCTAAACGAACACGCCCCAAATGACTTGTCCTCTAAAGCAGTTGGATTTATATTTCATGCCTTTTAGTAACTTGATACTCCCCCGTGTCAGCAGCAAAACTGATACATTTATTTTTAGTATTTAATCAATTAACACTTGGGCATATAAACTCAAATATTTTATTTGATGCTTCTTGTTACCCAATATAAGTAGTGTTCGACACAACATAAAAGTAGCAAAAAATAACATTTATTTGAATTTAAGAGGAGAGATAGTGAGAGTAATTTGGGAGGAAAATTGTAAAAATGTGTTAGATTGTTGTTAGTTTTTTGCAAAAAATGCTTGAATAACAGTCATAGTACTTTTTTCAAAAGAATTTTTTTTCTTAAAGTTTTCCTAATTGAGTCTAAAGTCAAGTGTATCACTTTTGCTGCTTCGAAACGGAGTATCATGTCTTTTATGCTCTTTATGGGCCCTTTGAATTTGCTTTTGAAGTAAAGCCAGGATACCTACCAAGTACCAACAGTCAATCCATCTTCCCTCCAGTCACTGGAGGGAGCAGTGTTTGTAGATGATTCACAAATCACCCCCCGTCACCGCTGCTCCCTCCAGTGAATGGAGAGAAGCCTAACTCGCCAACCATATCTAAACTGTGTGGCTTGATGGTGACACAGATAATGGAGATCCCCAGTCTCCTGGAAGAAGGCTCAACAGGAGTGAAGAGGAACATTTTGAAGCCAAAACCGGAACAACAAAATCCCCAGAACGGCGGCTGCTGCTCTTAACACTCAAAACAAACGAAACCTGGAAGGTTGAAAGCATCCATGCTGTTGCAAAGCCCCTAGCTTGTTGAGTGATTCATGTTTATAAACTCTTTTGTGTCTCTGTTCACTCGCTTGTGCTTGTTAATTCCAAACTTTGCTACTGACATTGTTGTGACAAAGTTCAAATGTTAATTGATCCATTCGACTTTAATGTTTCAAAGTTCAAATGTTAAAATAAATTGTGAAAAAAAATCACAATTAATATATTTAGAAATGTATATTGCAAATTACGATATGCATATATGAATTATTTAACTTAAAATGTCTAAACATTCATGAAAAAAAAATATAGATTAAATACTGTGAAATAGTCAAAATAAATGGACTGATTATTGGCATACAGAGGGAGTATCAAATATGGAGTACTTGATTAATTTGAACTGAAGTCATTAATGCCAACAGTAAATCAGGGATTGTACTCAGGGAAAAAAATCTGTAGTTAAGTGTCAAGCATTACAGAGCCACCTACAATAATCTCACTTCTGAGATCCAAAATAACAGTACAAGGTAGTAAGATCCAGATACATGATCTACACAGTCCACTTGTATATAAAAAAAACAATCAAGAGAGAACCAAAGGTAACAATAGCTGCAATAATGGCACCTTTAAGGGAAGCTTTCACTTGCTAGTCTCAGCGTTGGCAGGAAGCTGGAGGGCAGCCCGAACTTCTGAGTCAGGTTCAGCAAGCTCTCCCGGAGTCTACAAAGGTTTTTAGTTAAGAGTAAATAATAACATGGGCATTCAATAAGCAGCATATTCTTCATTAATGATGTTTTGTTTTCTTTATTTCCCTTTAATGGAGTACAATTTTATTGCCGCTTAAAAAAAATGAAATAAGCTGCATACCTTTCCATATAGGTTTGTCTTAATAGCAGAGGCACCACAAGACATCAACAACTTGATAACATTCACATGCTCACCTCTTGCAGCATGATGAAGCGGCTAGATAAAAAAAATGGCATATGAGATTGTCTGAGCAATAAAAACATGTTAACAATGGCTAATTTGTTTGATTAAGTCATTTATGTGAATAAAAATTGAGAATTCATTTTCGATTTAAGTAAATTTACTGTTTTTAAATGTATATTTATCTAGGTTTGGGCAAATGGCAAACAAATTCTTCATTTATGTAGGTTGGACTTAAGCCATTGGCTTAACTCCAACCAAATAGGCCCTAAGGACAAAAAATGGGTGTTTGAATTTGCATCTGCGTTTGCATGTATGCATGGTGCTGAAGAGACGGGGAGTAGTGGTGCCTAACAACTAAGAGACGGTGCTTTTTACAAAGATATGCATCTCTGAAAATATACCATACAAGGGTTTTGCACTCTTTAAGAGAAAAGGGGACCTTAATATTTTCCAGTGCACCACAAAATCGAAAGCAACTAAGTACTCACAGTATCACCTTCGGCATCCACTGTTTCTAGCATACTTTCGAGACGGCCCCCTTGATTAGCACTCCAAATAAGAAGTTGAACTACTTCATAAAACCCTAATGATCACCGCAAAGGGGAAATATAGACAAACCAGCATTATCATACATTTTCAGAACAAACATGCAAGAAACAGAAGGTTGGAAAGTTATGTCTCCTACCCCCAGCACAGGCATCATGCAGAGGAATTGCACCGTCTTCATCCCTCGCCTCCAAATTAGCCCCTCTTTCTAAAAGTAGCTGGAAGAAAAAACATTTATACTTCTCAAGTACTACAGTAGCATAAGTTCATAACAAGAGCTGGGAGACAGAAACTGACCCGGACACAAGGCAGATGACCATAAAGGCAGGCCAGATGCAGAGCCGTGTCCCCATCTTCTAAAGGTTCATCTATGCTCCCATTTAAATTATCTATAGAGCAGATAAAAAAACTAAAATCAATAAGCACTATCCATCAACGAGAACATGAACATAGCTTCTAGAAACCACTAACACTCTGTATGCACATGTATGTGTGGGTGCCAATTAGAATTAGAATTGAACTAAAAGATACTATTGTATAAAGTTATCTTTAATCTGTAAATATTACGTTCTTGAATCTAGCATACGAAAATGCTGCAATACTAACAATAACCCTCATATACCACCTCTGTCAAGGACGGGTATCAATTTCTTTATTTCATCATTAGAGCAGAACCTACTAGATGCCAGAAACTTATATAGCATCTCTCGGAAAGATGTAGAATTCAAAGTAGCTAAACCAATCTAAAGACATTAGCAAGTGATATACGATAACAAAAGCTTAGCCTTAATCGCAACTTATCAATTTTTCAAAGATTTGGAAAACTGAACTTTGATGTTTTTTATTTTCCTTTTCCAACCTACACTTGTGATATTGCATTTTCTACTCATTATATTTATATTGACAGAGAAACAACGCTAACAGTGTGTTCATATTTTAAAGAACTAAACGCAATTTCTAAAAACTATTCAGAAAATAGCATATGAAAAATGTACCTCGGACATAAAAGAAAAGGAAAAAGATTTTCAACAGCTAAATGCTACCTAGTAAAGCAGAAATTACAGCATCAACACTAACAAATTTATGTTTTACACACACAATTTATGTTTTTCACAATAGAAATCCAATAGGCGACTAATGCACTGGAGGATATATACCCTAGGGATTAAAGCAACATAGAAAACCAAAGTTTACAACGGAGAATAAAAGATGAAGCTAGGAAAAGAAGGATGAAGTCGGAGAAAACGAAGAGAAAATCCAAGAGAGAAAAGAATTGTACCTAAAGCGAGGAGGAGGGCGTCGACATCACCAAGCTGAGCGGCGGCGGCAAGATCACGGAGATGAGGAGGAGTATCAGAGTCAAAGTCCACATTCACACCGTCTTCTTCAAAGAGAGCGTTATCTTCTTCTTCAAAGATAGCGTTATTGTCCTCGTGATCGTCGTTCTCCGCCGGGCCGTTGCGCCTGCCCGGAACCGCCATTGTTTTTTTCAGCACTTCTTTGTCGCTGTATATTTTGTTCCTCGAACCCTTTGGAGCGATCCAATAAGAAAGTGGTGGAATGACATTACTTAAATAGACAAAAGATCTATATTTTTGCTTCCTTGTATTATATTATGTTATATTATATTTTACTATCCTTAGAAAATTAATCACATTTGTTTTTTAAAATTTAATTTTATAATTTTTTTTATAACATTTTAGCTTATAAATTGTATAAATTTATATCTAAATAAAAATTTAATATGTCTTGTTTCTAAAAATATTTTTCAAGAATATGTTTGATAAATTATTCTTAATGAAAATTTAAATTAAACACAAATACAAAAGTTAACGTGGCCACTATTGTGAGACGGAGGAATTATATTATATTATATTATACTCCTACTTTAAAAATTACACAATTTATTTTAGCGATTTTATAGTATTTAATTTATGATTTTTTCATTTATATTTAGATATTTAAAGTTAAATATTTTTTTATATGTATCATAAATTGCGATATATACATTTTCTAAATATATTTTTTTTGGATTTTTTTGCACTATTGTTTTTATAAATATTCGAGACAAACATTAAATTTTAATATACGAAAGTCAAATGTTACAATTTTTAAAGTACGGAGTGAGTATATATATATATATATATTTTTCTCATTTCACATAGACCTTGAATCATTGTTCATTTTACAAATATCTTCGATTCTCTTAGTTAAATAAAATTTTGTTTTTAAAAAAATCTTTATGTTGTGGTGCTTACATTTGTGGTATTCCTGGCTCAACCTGACCTGGGCCTTTATAACCAAAGGCCCATAACATTTGGGTTGTCGTCCTTGGAGGGATTATCGCTAAACTCCCAAGGCACAGATGCATGAGAGTGGGTCGCTCGTGAGCCCTGGAGAGGTCCTCTGCCACGGTGACCACCCATCACTTGGCAGGATTATGTAAAGACGAGGGGACTCTCAGTCTACCCAACCTGTCAAAATTCATGTCTAGCACAGTTGGGAATTGCCATTTTCCTGCACTTCACCCACGATCTGTAGGAGCGTCAGCCACTTCCTTAATTGTGTCCACAATCATTGACCCACCTTCCACAATCGTGCCCCATGATCAAGGCATGATTGAAGCAACCACCTCGGCTCCCCCTATATAAGGAAGGACCCAAGCCTCTTCTAAGGTACAACCCTCTCTGTCTCTATTAAACTATACTACCTAGCTTCAAATTTAACATCGGAAACTTCGTATTAACTTGCTCAAGAAGGTTGGAATACATCACATCCGTCTTCTAAACATCAACTCTGATTTTAGGGTTTCTTATTGGAAATAACTATCTGAAGGAATACTACCGGATGACCTAGCCGAAGCAGCTAAAGTACGAAAAAAGCTGGCAAACTCCACATTATAGGAGATGACATGTATAGAAGGGGATTTTTTCCACCCCTACAAAAGTGCGTAGGTGAAAAGGATTTGCATGATATCCTTAACGAAGTACACGAGGGAACTTGTGGATTGCACATTCGAGCTGAAGCACTTGGGGCTATAGTACTAGGTAATTGACTTCTGCCCAAATCTGAAGGAGGATGCGAAAAGATTAGTAAGAAAATGCAAAAAATGCCAAAAATTTGCTAATGTTTAGACTTCCATCCGAACTAGTGAATTCACAGACTACCCAGTACCTTTTGTGGATTGGGGAATTTATCAACATTACATATGGCACTCGGAGGACTCAAATATAATTGTCGTCGATTATTTCACCAAGTGGATCAAAGTCGAATCGCTAGCCACAATAACGAACGAAAATATACGAAAATTCATATGGGAGAGTATAATCTGTAGTTCGGGTGTTCGAAGGTCATAGTGGAAAATAATGGAACATAGTTTACCAATAGAGGGTATACCGCATGGTACACAACAGACAGAGTTCTGATATTCTGTCTGTTGTACCTTATGTTTCAAGATATGGTATGAAAAATCTCTTGGAGATGTGGAGTTAGAGCCTTTCTTTTTCTCATCTTTTTGTTGAGTTCTTTTCTATTTCTTACTATTATTTTGTACAAGTAGCTAGTAGTTCCCAATACTCCCGGGGGATCCTAGCATACTGATGAATTGCTAGAGGTTCTCGGTTGTTGGGCGAGATTTTGCAGTTAGTTGTGAGGTCTAGAACTTCTGGCAGGTGAGATGGGTGATGAAATTCTATCAAACTCCCCCATCCTCTATGTACCCATGGTAATATATCGAGACCGCCATGTGTACACCAGGATCTAACATGATGTTGTACGGCTAACCCGAGAGGGAATCTGGGACATTTGGGAAACCCACTGGTTAGTAGCTGGTAGGTAAGCCAGAGTGGGAAACAAGGACAACATGCCTTCCATTCGGGCATCGAGTGAGCTTAATGGCCTTAGGCAGTTCCGTGTGTGGACCTAGCTGATCTTGCATGGATTCTCAGGACTGTAGATTTCTGACGAGGATGGTAGTAGTTCGAGAGGATGTTGTTTGATTTTTATTCGGGCCCTCTAACTTGCAATTTGCTATGCCGCACTTGCTCTAGTCTTTCATCCTCTACTAGTAATCTTCCTAGGTGGTTTTCATCACCCTCATTCTCTTATGGAATCCTAGCATGACAAGTTGCTAGAGATCTCCAGATATAGGGGCGAGATTATACAAGTAGTAGGGAGATCTGAGCTTAATGAGGGTGGAAGGGCATAGGAGATCTACTATGGCTCCAGACCCATTATGTGTTCGGTAGTGATGCATCGATGGATCGCTACCGGATAGATCGTAAAACTCGACTAGGTGTCTTAGGGAGTGTTTGAGAAAACATTCTGAGACGTTGGGGGTGCTCACTAGATTGCGCCAAGGGCCTTCCAGACTGGTAATCAGGTGATTGCAATGCCCCAATCAGGTGAACCGGGCAAGATAGAGCCCCCAGAGCTACAGTGGGGAGAATGACACAGAGCCAAGAGGCCTTTGCTTGATAATTGTCCACCCGCCAACTAGTACTTTCTCAATTCTCATCTGCTCTAGTCTTCTTGTTCTACTTGGTGAATACATAAGGCTTTTATTTATGTATATTCTTTTATTCAGATATGCAATTTCCACTATTTCAAAATACCAAAAATATTTTTCTAGAAAATAGCAAGGGGAGCACACGTCGAGTTTGATCTATGAGTATTGATCCTATTGACCAAGTCTACAACCGACAATCTCTTCTCTTAGGGAATGTTAGTGGATTAAAATTTTAAAACTTGATTTTGAACGCAAATTCACGTGTATATATGGCCTCAAGAAGCGGTTGGGTAGTGCCAAGGGAACATGGCCCGAAGAACTCCCCCACATCCTATAGAGCTACCGGACCACACCCCGAAATACAGGTGAGACTCGATTTTCATTAGTATTTGGGACAGAAGCCTTGATCCTAGTCGAGATCACACATCCAACTATCAGAACTCAATTGTTAGAAGAAACTGCCAATGAGCCGGCCTGAGAACCAACCTGGATTTTTTAGACGAAAGAAGAGAGAAAGTTCAATTTAGGAGAAAATCTTTTCAAGAGAGAATTGCAAGTTGGAGACTTGGTCCTTCAGCAAGCCAAGCTTCGTTCTCGAAGGTCGGGCGGAGGTGCATTTGCACCAAGCTGGGAAGGCCCATTCAATGAGGTGGCTGAAGAAAGAAAGGGAGTGTTTAGACTAGAAAATCCCGAAGGCGAAGAACTCAAGAGTTCTTATCATGCTGATGCGTTTAAAAAATTCTATACTTAAGGAATCAATTTGTAATCTTGAACAAACATGGAATTTTAGTCAAAAGTATACATGTTGATGTTATCTCGAGAACTCAAGATTAATTGTTCTCCGAACGCATATTTGTTGCCGAATGCTTTCATTGCCGAACAAACACAATGTTCGCACAAAAGCACTTATAGAATAAGTTATATGAATTCGAAAAAACCAAAAATACCAAGGCAATTGAGAGAAAATATTATATTAATAGGTTGCCCGAACACAAAAGGTAATTTCCTCGTCAGCATTTTCCTCTTTCTCCTCCTCACTTTTGACTTCAGGAGAAGGAAACTTCGGGAGTAGACGAGGCTTCATTAAGACCTTTGAAGATCAAGGCTTATTTTGAAGGTCGAATCTCTCGTACCCATTGAGTCCGAAAAGATCAACTTCGGGATTGAGGTCAACAATCTGGCGACGGGTTAAGCAGAAGATGTCACGGGGCGCCCGCGCCCAGTTGCGGAGGCGGGGCCGCCCCGCGGTGTCGGAAGCTGCGTGAGCTACGGAAACAGAAGTGGTCGGTCCAACCGAGACCCACTGAGTGTGGTGGTCCCGTGACCCGGCCCGCAAAGTCTCTTTCTCGAAGACCCGGTGCCTGAGAAAGCTTTGCTCTTGGAGTATGCAGATAGAGTTATACGCTTACATTTTTTGTTCGTTTTCGACCCGCAAACTGGAAATCTCATACATGGTAAGTATACAGTATAAACCCTAACTATCCAAGGCGAGCCCCGCCCCACTGAAATGAGCGAGCACTCCACCATCACCAAACATGCAGTTCATGTATAACATCGAGATGATCCCCGCCCTTACTGAAATAGCGAGCACTCGGTCATCATCATACATATACTCAATAGAATCATACAGATACAGAATATGTCTGGCATATCAACATGTGATCACATCACGGGTCCCGCCATCCACTGACATGGGCGAGTCCCCGGTCATACAGAATATCCAGAACATCTATACAGAAGCAGAATGTATCTAGGATACATAGCATGATCAGACAAATGACATGCATGCATATACATATACAGAGTCGACAAGGGAAAACCCCAGAATACCTAAGTGCGGGATCTAGGAGAAACCTCGAGATCAGAAGATTCCCGCAAGTACCATTGTTGCTGCTTCTAACACACAAATAGAAGAGAGAGATAAGTTAATTGTGAGAAAACCCATATGCTATACTTAGAATAAATCCAGGAGTCAGAAAATAGACTATAACCTCTACCGAGGCTACCCCTATAACTTAACAGAAGTTCTGTGTCGAAACTGCAGATACCTGATCAAAATACAGAAAGCACCGCGGAACCCTAGTCCGCTGGCTGCTTATCAGGTAGACCTGAAAGGTGGTAAACAGAAGGGGTGAGTCCTCGGGAGGACCCAGTAAGGGCTGAGGTAAGGTACAGTTGCATAAAGTAAGTTAAGTGCGCGGTTACCTGCAAAACAAGGAAAACACAAAACCACAAGAACATATATGCAAACAGATATAGACATAATAAATAAACAGAGTCCTGAAGGATGCAGTTAGAACCGCCAGAGATCCATAAGCGCATACAAACAGAACGATAACCCTCTCCAAGAGGTCAGAAGCCGAAGCTAACAGAGGCATGGTACCGGCCGGGGTCGAGATCTCAAACTGTCGTAGGGTCACAGACAGAGTATACCGCATGGTATACAACAGACAGAGTATACCGCAGGGTATACAACAGACAGAGTATACCACAAGGTACACACAGAATATCAGAACTGAATGCTGATATAGAATACCGAAGAATCCAAGGTCTCCAAGACCATCCCGGGCCTTGAACCTGCACACCTGTACCTTACCATATAACTGGTCCCGGGATCACCGGACAACCGTCCTCAACCCAGAACCCGCTTCAACTAACCCCGATACACATGATATCCCTCCCATAATGTATAACGAGAGAAGTTGAACCCTTACCGTACTATTACCGATCCGCAGAAGAATCCCGAAAAAATCTCGACGCTCGGCCCGAAGCGCGGTAGTGTGACTTCCGAAGTTCCGCACTACTCCACAACTGCTGATTCAAGCTGAACAACCATTTACATATCAGAATCATCAATCTAAACCCCCGGGAACTAATCCCGCACTTTCCCACCAAACTTCACAGAAAGCTCCGATTTTCAAATCGAGTTAGAACATCGTTGTTTATACTTAGACATGCACAACTAAACATTTAAAACATACTTTTCCAAACTTAAGCAGGCAAGCCAGCATGTCGAGTTTCTCAGTTACGTTCACAAATTCAGAAAACGAAGTTCTAAACATCATTTGTTGCCTACTTCAATTCCTGATATCACTTCACCACCAATACACCCCCGAAACATACCATAATTATCAACATACCCTTCCCTTCAATTCGGCCTCAACATGCTCCTTGTACCAATATCCTTCCCAATCAATTTAAGGCTTCCAATTCATGCACAATCAACTACTTAAACATTCTAAGCATGAATATCAACATATTACTCAACATTCACCCAACAATCCCATCAATTTCTTCAACATTTCAACCCTTGATTCCTACACCAAATCCCACCAATAACAACATATCCCTAGCTTGAAGCAAGAAGATGAACAAAACATCTAGCTAGGGTTTAACTCAAATTCGGCCCTTAAGGTGTTCAACCACAAACCATGTTTCAAACATACCGAAATCAGAAGAAGATATGCTTACCTCAAGATTAACACCAAGAACAACCTCCCTTAAACTCTTGAACAAATCGGCTTTGTAAGGGATCAAGGAGAGCTACTTGTGTGTGTGAATGTGTTCTTGAGAAAATGAAGAACATGTGAAAGAAAGAGAGTGGCGATTTTGAGACCAAAAATGAATCTCTTCCTAATTTGACACCTTATATACTCCTTATCATGCGGAGTCATAAGACAAACACACACTTAGGCTCCTTAGTTTCCATGTGAGTCACCTAACAAACACACCCTTAGGCACCTTAGTCGCACACCCATGCACACACCTAGGCACCTTAGTCGCAATATGCCCAAGTGTCATCCCGCACCAACTTAACTGGAGCAAATCCCGACGTATGTGCTTGCTAGCTTAACCAAGTAATCCCGTCATGTGTACGTGCTTGGTTATCACCACAATACTCATCCCGAGTCATAACATACCACACACCATTGGCGCCCCCACATTGTTCATCCCAAGCCCCGAGTGTTGCCCGAGAACGAACGTCCCGACCCCGAAAAATATTTTCCGCGTAAAGATGCGGGTAACTCGTGCGACCTCGAATATGTAAGGATTCTCGAGAATGTTACTTAGAAATAATCCGAGAGCTATCTAACCAACAGAAAACATGCCCCGCATTCTTGGAACGGAGCCCCGGGATACCCAGAAGTCACCACCCGCTCGGGATGACTATAACATCCTCCCCCCTTAGGACTCTTGGTCCTCCAAGAAGGGTCTCAGCCACTGATACTACTCGGGGTATCGATCCATGATGTCCTTCTCGGTCTCCCAAGTCGCTTCCCGGTCAGAATGATGTGACCATTGAACCTTGACCATAGGAATTAACTTGCTGCGGAGTTTTCGAGTGTCGCATGCCAATAAGGCAACCGGTACCTCTTGATAAGACAGATCGGGTTCCAACTGAACCTCCTCAACCGGAATCATCTGAATTGGGTCCAGAATGCACTTCTTCAACATGCTAACATGGAAGACATTGTGCACCGCAGACTACTTGGAGGTAAATCTAATTTGTATGCTACTCTACCGACTTGCTCTAGAATTTCGTAGGGACCGATATACCTCGGGGCCAGCTTGCCCCGTCTATCGAATCTAACGATTCCCCGGATAGGTGCTACCTTGATCCAAACCCTGTCACCAACCTCGAACTCCAGATCTCTACGACGTTTGTTCACATATGAGATGGTGCGGTCATTTGCAGTTTTCATCCGCGCCTGTATGGTCCTGATCTTCGGTGTGGTCTCCTCGATGAGTTCGGGACCCAGCTCGACCCTGTCGGATGCCTTTGTCCAACAATGCGGTGTCATGCACCGTCTCCCATACAGAGCCTCGTAAGGTGTTATGCTGATAGTACTCTGATAGTTGTTGTTGTACGAGAATTCCACTAACGGCAATTGTTGATCCTAATCTCCCCCAAAATCTAAAGCACAGCTCCGAAGCATGTCCTCGACTATCTAAATCACCCGTTCTGATTGGCCATCGGTTTGGGGATGATAAGCTGTATTCAGATGGAGTCGCGTGCCCAATGCTTTGTGGAAAGCACCCCAGAATCATGCGGTGAAACGCGGGTCGTGATCAGATACAATGGAGTCTGGCACTCCATGTAACCGCACAATCTCCCTGATTTACAGATGGGCAAGCTTCTCCAGAGGGTCTGTACCCGTATAGGCAGAAAGTTAGCACACTTTGTCAGACGGTCCACAATAACCCAGATGACATCGTGGTGAGACCGAGTCAGGGGTAATGCGGTTAGAAAGTCCATCGTGACGTTTCCCCACTTCCTAACTAGAATGGGCAAAGTCTACAGAGCCCCTGCCAGTTTCTAATGCTCCACCTTCACCCGCTGACAAGTGGCACACTTAGACACATGTGTGGCGATATGCCTTCGCATACCCGGCCACCAGAAGTAAGTGCGCAAGTCCTGATACATCTTCTCACCACCGGGGAGTATATTCAACCGGCTCGAATGTGCCTCTTCCATAATCTCATCTCGGAGTGCCTGATCACCCGGCACGTATAAGCTGTCCCAGAAGTACAGCAATCTCTGCCTGTATTGAATGCCGGTAGCAGTGCTCCCTTGTCCTCTCCGGACAACTTCTTCAACCCCGGATCCTTCCCTTGTGCTTCGCGAATTCTATCAAGCCACTCAGAATGTATGGTCAAAGTGTATACCTGAGCATGCTCCCAGAGCCGCCACTTGTGCCAAAGGAACGTCAGATCATTCTCCTGGGTCCGGTCCTCAGTGTTACCTCCCTTGACCAAACCGGTGTATTTCCTGCTCAGAGCATCGGCAATTGTATTGCCTTTGCCGGCGGTGTACTCGATACTGCAGTCAAAGTCCTTGATGTACTCGAGCCACCTGCGCTGCCTCATGTTCAACTCTTTTTGAGTGAACGGATATATCAGACTCTTATGGTGTCTCCACTACTTCAAAGCATAGATTACCGCAGCCAATTTTAGGTCGTGTGTTGGCCAGTTCTGCTCATGCAGTCGAAGCTGTCTCGACCCATAAGCTATCACATTCCGCTCCTGCATCAGTACACATCCTAACCCATACCTAGATGCGTCTGTGTAGATCACATATTGTAGGCTTGGGTCTGGTAAGATCAAGATCGGCGAGTTGGTCAGCTGCCGCTTCAACTCTTGAAAGTTCTGTTCACATTTCTCGGACCAGACTTATGACCGACCCTTCTTGGTCAACTGAGTAAGTGGAGAAGCTAAAATGGAGAATCCCAGTACGAATCTCCGATAATAGCCTGCTAGACCTAGAAAACTTCTGATCTCACGTATCGAGGTCGGTTTCTTCCAATCCTGCACAGCCTTAACTTTCTCGGGATCCACTGAAAGGCTGTGCTCACTGATGATGTGTCCCAGAAAAGAAATTTCTCGAATCCAGAAGTCGCACTTCAAGAACTTGGCGTAGAGCCGATGTTCATAAAGCGTTTGCAGAACAACCCTCAAATGCTCCTGATGCGAGTCCTCATCCTTGGAATAAACTAGGATGTCATTGATGAAAACTACCACAAAAGAGTCCAAGTACGGTCGTAACACACGGTTCATCATGTCCATGAACGCTGCCGGTGTGTTGGTCAGACCGAACGGCATAAGTGTATACTCGTAGTGCCCATACCGAGTACATAAAGCAGTCTTCGGGATATCCTCTTCCTTTACCCGTAACTGAAAGTACCCGGATCACAGATCGATCTTTGAAAAGATCCTCGCACCTCTCAGCTGATCAAAGAGATCATCGATCCTAGGCAGTGGGTACTTATTCTTGATAGTGTTGGTGTTCAATAGTCTGTAGTCAATGCACAATCGAAGTGATCCATCCTTCTTCTTGACAAACAGAACTGGATCACCCCATGGTGAAGTGCTCGATCGGATAAAGCCCTTCTCCTAAAGTTCCTCCAGCTGCTTCTTCAGCTTCAGCTTTACCATCTCCACTACTAGCATCCGATAAGGAGGGACAGAAATCGGGGTGGAACCCGATTGCAAATGGATCTCAAACACAATTTCCCGCAAACCAAGTCTCCGCTGCCTCTAGTCCTCTTCTGCCGTTGAACCTCAAGGGGTTTAGGCGCTGAAATCTCTCCAGAAGTCTGACCTCGTCAAACTGGTGCCTCGGACCTCCCCGTCGTCGATGGGACTGACGGGAAGCCTCGGTGTCACAGTGATCATCCTATCGATGACGACGGTGTGGTCGATGAACCTCCTCGCCCTGAAGGCGCTCCTGGCCAGAACGATCGGATCGGGCCACGGGGCCAACCTCCGATCGTACCCTTCATGCGCGAGGGTGTCTACGTTCTTCGTCCTCCTCCTCCTCCTCGGAGTCTATCCCTTGCCGTTCCTGAACACCGCCCGTCTTCTAACTCTCGGAGGCATGGGATCCCGGTCCCTACCCTCCGGCAACTGATCACGCTGTCTACGCGTGTTAACCTTTTCCTGAAAATAGTCCAACCCATATAACAAAGTATACAGAACAGTTAACTCTCTCCCTACAGAAGCTAGCAGCAGTATTCTAAGGCTCTGTAGTGCAATGCAATGCATGATGCAGAGATTCTTTTCAAACTCACAGAATCACATATGTCGGATACTAAATCACAGAATCAGATCATGACCATATTACAGAATCACATCGTAAGATCAACCAAGCAAAACATAAAGGTACCTGGATTATGTCAGAAGCCCGCACTCGAGCTGAATATGACCCTCACATCACTATGCGCCCCGATGTCCAAAATTCCGAAATCTGCTCGGAGTTCCCTAAACATCCCAGAAGTGCTACCACAACACTGAAGCTTGATCTTGACAAAATGCCTTGAAGGACCGCCCGCTGCTCCACTGCACATTCCAAAGTGGTTCAAATAAGGAGGTGGCCAGACTATGTACAGAACCACCCTGGAACAGAATGCGGAATAGTAGCTTCGCCCCACAAAGTCATCCCCCGCAGAAGTTCATCCCTGAACTAGCTGTTCCTACCCCAGAAGTCCACTCCTAGACTGGTATACTTGCCTCAGAAGTCCAACCCTGGACTGGTCATACTCCGCCCTCTCGGGTGATCGATGTGGTCAAACCCGACCTGCTCTAATACCAACCGAGACCTGCTCTGATACTAGCAGCGAAAGTGGAAGCTACGTGAGCTACGGAAACAAAAGCGGTCGTCCAACCGAGACCTACTGAGTGTGGTGGTCCAGTGACCCGGCCCGCAAAGTCTCGTTCTCGAAAACCTGGTGCCCGAGAACGCTTTGCTCTCGGAGAATGCAAACAGAGTTTTACGCTTATATCTTTTGGTCGTTTTTCGACCAGCAACCTGCAAATTTTATACATGGCAAGTATATAGTATAAACCCTAACTATCCATGGTGAGCCCCACCCCACTGAAATAGGCGAGCATTATACCATCACCAAACATGTAGTTCATGGATAACATCCAGAAGAGTCCCGCCCTCACTGAAATGGGCGATTTCTCAATCATCATCGTACATATACTTCAACAGAACCATACCGATACAAAATATTTCTGGCATAGCAAATGTGATCACATCACTGGTCCCGCCCTCCACTGACATGAGCGAGTCCCCGGTCATACAGAATATGCAGAACATATATACATAAGCAGAATGTATCTAGGATACATAGCATGATCCAACAAATGACATGCATGCATATGCATCTACAGAGTCGACAAGGGAAAACCCTAGAATACCTACGTGCGGGAACTAGGAGAAGCTCCGAGTTCAGAAGATTCCCGCAAGTACCGTTGCTGCTGCTAACACACAAACAGAAGAAAGAGCTAAGTTAACTGTGATAAAACCCATATGCTATACTTAGCATAAATCCAGAAGTCAGAAAATAGACTATAACCTCTACCGAGACTACCCCTATAACTTAACGGAAGTTCCATGTCAGAACTGTAGATACCTGATCACAGTATAGAAAGTGCCACGGAACTCTAGTCCACTGATCGCTTTTCTGGTAGACCTGAAAGGTGGTAAACATAAGGGGTGAGTCCTTGGGAGGACCGAGTAAGGGCTGAGTTAAGGTATAGTTGCATAAAGTAAGCTAAGTGCACAGGTTCCTGCAAAACAAGGAAAACACAAAAACACAAGAATAAATATGCAAACAGATATAGACATAAATAACAGACAGAGTCCCGAAGGACGCGGTTAAAACTGACAGAGACCCATGATCGCATATAAACAGAATGACAACCCTCTCCAAGAGGACAGTAGCCGAACCTAACAGAGGCATGGTACCAGCCAGGGTCACGATCCCCAACTTTCGTAGGGTCATAAACAAAGTATACCACAGGGTATACAATAGATAGAGTATACCGCAAGGTATACACAGAATATCAGAACTGAATGTTGATATAGAATATCGAAGAACCCGAGGTCTCTGAGACCATCCCAGGCCTTGAACCTGCAGACCAGTACCTTACCAAATAACTGGCCCCGGGATCACCGGACACCCATCCTCAACCCGGAACCCGCTTCAATTAACCTCGATATACATGATATCCCACCTAGAATGTATAACGAAAGACGTTGAACCCTTACCGTTCTATTACCGATCCTCAGAAGAATCCCGGAAAAATCCCGGCGCTCAGCCCGAAGCGCGGTAGTGTGATTTCCAAAGTCCTGCACTACTCCACAACTTCTGATTCAAGCTGAACAACCATTTAAAAATCAGAAATCTCCAATCTAGACCCCCGGAAACTAATCCCGGACATTCCCGCAAAACTTCACAGAAAGCTCGTATTTTCAAATCGAGCTAGAACATCGTTGTTTATACTTAGGCATGCTCCGCTAATCATTTAAAACATACTTTTCCAAACTTAAGCAGGTAGTCTAACATCGTTTATTACCTATTTCAATTCCCGAGATCATTTCACTACCAATACACCCCCGAAACACACCGTAATTATCAACATACCCTTCCCTTCAATTCGGCCTTAACATGATCTTTGCACCAATATCCTTTCCAATCAATTTAAGGCTTCCAATTCAGGCATAATCAACCACTTAAACATTCTAAGCATGAATATCAACATATCATTCAACAATCACCCAACAATCCCATCAATTTCATCACTAAAGTTTCGGCCAAGTTAGAGTTTTTCAACCCAAGATGTTCTTCAACATTTCAAACCTTGATTCCTACACCAAATCACTCCAATAACAACATATCACAAGCTTGAAGCAAGAATATGAACAAAACATCTAACTAGGGTTTATCATAATTTCAACCCTTAAGGTGTTCAACCACAAACCATGCTTCAAACACACCAAAATCATGAAGAAGACATGCTTACCTCAAGATTAACACCAAGAACAACCTCCCTTAAACCCTTGAACAAATCGGCCTTGTAAGGGATCAAGGAGAGCTACTTGCGTGTGTGAATGTTCTTGAGAAAATGAAGAACATGTGACAGAAAGAGACAGTGGCGATTTGGAGAGAGAGATTTATGAGACCAAAAATGAATCTCTTCCTAATTTCACACCTTATATAATCCTTGTCATAATGAGTCACCTTACAAGCACACATTTAGGCACCTTAGTTGCCATGTGAGTCATGTAACAACCACACTAATAGGCACCTTAGTTGCACTCCCATTCACACACCTATGCACCTTAGTCGCCAAGTCCAAGCCAAAACTATGCCCAAGTGTCATCCCGTGCCAACTTAACTCGAGCAAATCCCGACGTATGTGCTTGCTAGCTTAACCGAGTAATCCCATCATCCTGCATTCTTGGAACGGAGCCTCGGGATATACAGAAGTCACCACCTGCTCGGGGTGACCATCCACCATCTCCTAGTGTTCCCAAAGGAGTTGTTCATATCAATTGATTCGAAGGATCAACTTGGCCACCCCAGCCAGAGTTTGGGAAGTCCTCTCCTCAGCATGGGTCTTTAAGAGGCCCAAATGATAGATGAGCTCTGATACATATCCGGCCATTGAGGAAGTCTGAAAGAAGAATTAAACATTAGAAACTTGGGAATAAATTTCTCAAGTAGCAAAAGAGATTATGGACCAAGTACTTGAGTTTGAAGAGTTAAAAGCTTGGAGGCAGCAGTCTCCAAGTCCAGGAAGTTGGTGGTAAGGGTCTACATGGACCGGGCAATGGTGCCCCCGAACCACAAAGGCCGGGCCATCTCCTTGACGTCAAGGTCATCGAAGACGTCCCGGTCTTCATGAATGGGCCATATGGGCTCCCTCATAATGAGGTCAGAACCACGCTTGGCTATCTCCAAGTCACTCTCTTGTCTCTTCTTCTCATGAGCCTCCCGCTCGAGACCTTGATAACAGAAGAAAGACCGTGAGAGTTCATACAATGGGTTGTTTTTAAACATTCAGGAACGATCCCCGTACACTATGTATATTTCCTAATTGACAAATTATTATTTTAATTTAATATAGTAATATATGAGCATTAATGTAATTTGTTGCATTTTTTCTAATTTTCATGAATTGTTTTTTACAATATTAATTGTTTCTTTTGTGGATTGAAGGAAATACAATTAACCAATAGTCTGTTCGTTGGTTAAGCGTGTACCACCGATTTACTTGTTAGTTCTTTTACAACTTGATCAATTATCAACGAATTTACGGTTAGTTTTTTATTTTCTCATCCTTTTAAATTTTAAAAAAGTGATACAACTTTATTGCCATATCGAGGTGTAGATCGTCGGTTGATTTTTGTCTTTTCATTTTTTTGGTGGTACCAATGATCAGCTCGACGCAGAATTCATATAGCATACTCAAGATTCATATCATCAAATGGAGCATTTTTTGGGGGAAGGAGTAGAATTTAAGCTTAGATATTGTAAGAACATGATGGTAAATGACAAATACTCATAGACAATTACCCTGTAATGTTATACTCTGTCAATTTTGATTGAGTTAATTACTCATAATTGCACTTCAAGATGTTAAACACTTTTATGCTAACACTTTTAACCCCTAACACATTTCACATAAAAAAAAAACCCAACACATTTTCCTTGTGATAGTCTTGATCCGTGAGGCTCGAGGACTTAAGAGCGTATGATGAATTTAATCCAAGGATGCCTACGACTCGTTCCCAGACTCAAAACCTGCAGTATCTTGGCCAGCATCAGCTCCAGGGCCGGCCCTGAGATTTCCGGGGCCCTAAGCGAAAATAATTCGGACCCTTGTCAAAACATTTTCCCCATTTTTAAAAATTTGGTGTGTTTTTTTATAAATATTTTGAAAGATTCAAATTATTACTTGAAAGAACTCATTAGAATTTTTGGAAAAAAATATTATTTGAAAAGCAACAAAAGATTTTATCATAATAAAATTACACCTAAGCCCAACGAGACAATTGAGCTTTAAAAATATTTGGGTTTACATGTTAAAATGTTAAAGAAGTAAAATCATAGATTAAATGTTAAAAATGAAACCCACCATTTTTTATGGACGAAGGTAGTAATATTTGCATAATCTTTAACTTTAAAAATATGTATGTCACAACATGATAATAAAACTTTCAATAATAATAAAATACTATAATGTTTAAAAAAAAATCAAAATTACAAATATTAGTATCTACTCACGAGCTGGATTCGAACCGGGAACCCGCTCTCAACTTTTCGCGTGATTTTGATTTTTTTTCTGTTTTAAACATTATAGCATTTTATTATTATTGAAAGTTTTATTACTATATTGTGATATACTCCCTCCGTCCCCAAATAATTCTACACTTTGTTTTTGTTGTTTTTACAGTATTTAATCTATGATTTGTTTCATGAATATATTTAGACATTTAAAGTTAATAATTTATATGCATATCATAATTTGAAGTATAAACTTTCTAAATATATATTTTTTCTGAATTTTTAAAAACTTTTTATATTTATTAAAATTTGAGTCAAACATTGAACCTTGAAAGAGTAAAGACAAAATATAGAATTATTTGAGAACAGAGGGAGTACATATTTTTAAAGTAAGAAATTATATAAATATTTCTACCTCCACGCTCCTTCCCACAAAAGATTATGTAAATATGTTATATTATTAAAAAAAATATGTCTATAGTATATATATATATATATATATATATATATATATATATATATATATATATAATTTTTTGGGGGCCCAAAGCGGATGGCTTATCCGCTTTGGGCCAGGGCCGGCCCTGATCAGCTCATGGTCTACTTTGCGCTCGTGTAGGTTGGCGAGCATCAACTCATGGTCTCCTTTGAGCTCGTGTAGGTTGGCGAGCATCAACTCATGGTCTCCTTTGCACTCGTGTAGGTTGGCGAGCATCAATTCACGGTCTCCTTTGTGCTCGTGTAGGTTGGCGAGCATCAACTCACGGTCTCCTTTGCGCTCGTGTAGGTTGGCGAGCATCAACTCAGGGTCTCCTTTGCGCTCGTGTAGGTTGGCGAGCATCAGCTCACGGTCTCCTTTGTGCTCGTGTAGGTTGGCGAGCATCAACTCACGGTCTCTTTTGAGCCCCTGCTGGATTTCCTCTTGCTTGCTCATAATTTGCTTAAAACATATAGCAAGACACTTCAACATTCGTGCCAGGGCAGTTGGGAAATCTTCTTCCCGATATCCATTTGGAAATTAACAATCTGCGTCCGGGAGCTCCTCCTCTTCCTCGCAAACGGAATTGAAAAAAACAAAAAACTAAAATCAATAAGCACTATCAAAGACTATATATAGTCATGAGAAACAAAATAAAATAAAAAAGAAAAAAATACAAATGTACATCAGCTCCACCTTACAGCACGCCACACTTTACAAATAACTCAAATTACAGTCGACTACTATGTATCATGGTTTCAAAATGTATGGTAGTTAATATGCCAATTAATTAGAATTGGACTAAAAACACTACTATATAAAGTTATCTATAATCCGTAAATATCACATTTTCTAATCTAGTATACGATCCAAAATGCTGCAATACTAACAATAACCCTCATATAGCAACTCTGTCAAAGACTAGGGTATCAACTTCTTTATTTCACCATCAGAGCAAAACCTACTCTAGAGACCTGCTCCCCATAAGCATCTCTAGGAGAGATGTAGAATTCAAAGTAGCTAAAACAATCTAGAGCTAATAGCAAGTGATATACAATAACAAAAGTTTAGCCTTAATCCAAACTAGCTGGCAACAGGCAAGCAAGGTGAATATAATATACTTACTACATCCGTCCCTTTTTTATTGCAATGTTTGGTTTTCCAGCATTTAATCTATGATTTTATTTCTCCAATACAAGTATTTTCAAATATAAATTTTACAAGTATTATGCATAAATATAATTTAACGTATCTAGTTTATGAATATATATTTTTAGAGCTTTTTCTACCTTAAATGGATATAAATAAATTGAAATCCAATTGACATTCAAAGTCAAACTGTTGCAATAAAGAAAAGAAGGGACAATGGGGGTAAAGATCCTCAAATGAATTAAGGGTAAATGGTTGAGGTTAGTATTTATAATTTAACTGATATGTTTTAAATGCATATTGTATGGCATTAGAAATTAAACTAGACTAGTGTGCAAGTAGAGATTATTTTGGATAAAATATGTTTAATAATTAAGGGTATTTTGGTCATTTCGATAAAATAAAGTTATGAAGTATCAAATTTCGATTTGAGAGTTCAAAATCATGTTATAAAATAACATGACAAGTTTTAGAACCAAACTATGTGTAGTTTGGGAGAAAAAGTTATTTAAGTGCTTAGTAACTTAGTTGTAACTTTGTAAAATTTAAGTACCTTATTGGTCTAGCATTATTGGTCAAAGTTAACTATTTTTAAAAGAGAGATTTGGGCCTCATTATTGCAGGAGGATTTTAGTTGGGCTTAAAAGATAGAGAGAATGAGGTTAAGACATAAAAGAGTGTTCGGGCTGAGTAGCCCAAATTTGCTTGTGGGACTCACACAAGTTTTTATAGCTCATCATCCCCTTTTTTTCTTGATTGATTCCATACGTATCAGCCATTTTTCCAGCAACCTTTCTCTTCAAAAAAACTCAAACCCTTAACCCTTCCCAAACCAAAATTCATCAATTTCTTCAAGGAGAAAGGTGTTTTATGTGCAATTAACTATAGTGAAGCTTAATTTCCCTTTCATTGAGGTAATTAGTTTCTTCTTTTTGTGTTTGAGTTTAGGGAAGATGAGCCTACTGCCCTAACTGATTTTCTACAAATTTATGGTTTTTTGGGAGTATTTTTAATGCTAAATGGTGTTAGGGAAGATGTTAGGGCCATAAGGGAGCATGAGTTAGCTTACTTGAGCTTCTATGAACTTTTAGGTTTTTGGTAGGGTATAAATCCGAATTTAACTGTTGTTCAAGGTTAATTTGTTGTTTAAACTTGATGCTAGATTGCTTAATTAAGTGCATTGATGATGGTTTAGGCACAATGAAGTAAGGTTGCACACAAGCTATGGGTGTTGAGCTATAATTGTGATTTTGTAAGGTTTTGCTCCAAGGTAAGGGGTTTATGATGTGATCACGGTCACGCTCCGAACCCAGTGAAGTGGTTACAGAGGAGTGAACGGTCACGAGCTCGGATCTAGCTCGAAGGAGGCGGTTTCCAGCAAGAATAGAAACGAAACAGGGAAGAACACAAAGGAAACAAAGTCGGCCAAGGGAACCTCCGCACTACAAGGTGAGGCAATGCCCTTGAAAATGCAGGAAAGGAAAATGGAACCTAGAACCTTCTGATTACTAGATCAGACAATGCTAGGTATTATATTGGATCCTCTCGCATGGATCACTAAAGGATTGATGGAGCAAGATTTGAGACCCCAAGAAGAACAAACCGTGTTCTTACAATATACGAATTCTCTCAATATATGGGTTACGCCGAATACTTAGGTTACTGACTTCCTTTTATAGAAGGAAAAGAAAGAAGGAAAGAATAAAGAATGATTTTACTAAGGGAACATCTTCCTCGAAATATGGTAGGCAAAGCGTGGGGTGGCGGGTGATTTGACATTGTAGGCTACACTGCACTGCGGCTCCCGATTCCCCATGAATCGCTTTCGGTGGGAAAAGGGAAGAAGAGGGCCTCTGCACAAGTTGAAGGGTTCGCGACTTGTGTATGAAGGCCCCTTCGCTTGGCGAACACACAGGCTTCGCTTGCTTCGAAATGAGGCACGGGGCCTTCGCCAACGACCATGGGGGTCGAAAGAGCCATGGCTTCGCAAATGACCACGAGTTCGCCCAAAAGGGCCATAGGTTCGCCAGTGGTCAATGGGCTCGCCGATAGCCACGGGTCCGCCGTTGAGGCATGGCTTCGCCCAAAGCCATGGGTTCGTCAATGGGGCATGGGTTCGCCAAGATCTGGCGGCGCGGCTCGCCTTGGGGCTTCGCCGGTGCCTAGAATGCCGCTTCTTCTTCGCCGTGCCTTCGCCAAGGACCCTTTAGTCCTTCTCGGATGACGGGTCGCGCCTTGTCTCAAAAATGGGGCTGATGTCCACATCATACCCTCCCTCTTGAAGAATCCGTCCTCGGATTCATAAGGAAATTGTCCCTACAAATCTTAAGACACCACAACAAACTTGAAGAAGCATCAAGGGTTAGTGAACTAAAGTCAAGTGGATGTGCCCATATAAAAATGGGATTGTAAAGATCCTAATATGTATTATGTGCAGCGACAAAAGTCTAAATGAATTTATGATATACTTCCAATCATTTAGACAAAGGGGCATAATGTGGGGATGCCCTCGACTTACTATATACATGGCTAGGTGATGGGCATTCTTATACTCGAAACATATGGTACCTAGCTCATGGGTAGCAAACAAGGAAGCACCAAGTTGGGGCAAGATGAACAATCCGTTCTTTCTTGCTCCCGTGCCTTGAAAGCACACAAGGGCCTTATGTCCAAAGTCTTCCTTATGGCCGAAAATAAATTTAACAAAATAGCATGCACTTTCAACATGATTTTCAAAACTAGGATTCATGGCATGCTCATTTCCAAACAAATTATTTTTACATGTGCCGGGTTCATGTATGAACCTTACCTGGCAAGTTTCCCTATCATTCGCAACATGCATAACCCATCCATTTGCATCGCATAGACTCGGTGGGTTCATCCATTTTAGCGCAGCGCATGACCATGGTTCCATCAATATTCACATAAAAATGTATGAGTGCTTCCTAGCTAAAGTAGGCATGCACATGACAGTTTAGCATAAATCATTTCATGGTCATAAAATTGCAAAGTCTCATCACTAGGAGGAAATGGTATGTTACCTCTCCCCAAGTTAGGGGAGGAGGCTCTGCTCCGACACCGAGGCGTCTTCTTCCTCTTGTAAACACCCCAAAGTTTCTTTGTCATCATTTCTGGCATATTCAAAGAAGAACTACAAGCATTAGAAGATTCAAGCGTTAGTCCTTCATTGATTTCGGTTGAAAGTTGGGGTGCTTCACTCTCTGGGTTTTGAAGAGCCTTTTCTTTCTTTTCTCTTTCTCTCTTTTCCTCTCACTCTCACACCATTCCTTCATAAGATCTCCCACTTGTGAGACTTCTTTTCTTATCTCCTTTAAATCTTTTTCCATCTCCTCGAAATCTGCTCTAATTTCTTGAGTGAGATTTCTCAAAAAGATTGGTTCACAAGGAGGGTTCGGGTACGCTTTTGGAGAAGGGGGTGTGTAGGCTCTTTAAGGTGTGGCAGTCCTTTCGGTTGTTATTGTGGGGTCGTATATGGGACACCGAAATGAGCTATGAGTGGTGGGGGGTCGCGATCTGTGGGTTGGGGCTGGGGCCAAGTGGGCGATGGGGATTTGGGTGCCATACCGCCGCCTCATCACACTTTTCAAGTGGTCCCAAGAGGGTATGAACTCTAACCCTCGATCACTTCTCTTTGTGGCGTATTCACACCACCAATACCAAGCTTCACCTCTTAGCGGCTCGAGCGCTATGTCAAGCTTTTCAAGTTCGTGAACACCTCTCTTAGCAAAGAATGCCTCAAGGTGGTGTTCCCATGATTCAAACCCGAAAAGGTCATCATTCCCTCGAAACTTAAGGGTTCGCGCCATTGTATACCTACACACTTAGACAATAATGTCAGTACCACTCATTTCCTCACGTGTATGGTTGGCCTCTCGTTTGTGTTTAGGGACACACTCAGTACCACTTCTCTCTCGTGTTTAGAACACAACGGTTCTTTCAAGCCTCAAAACTTACCACCAATCTCGATTAAGATCAAATGCGAACATGCAAAGAATATCCAATGAAATCTTAGCAATATCCGAAACAAGTAAAGCACAAAGTTCTAGTTACTCGAACTAGGATTTGGGGTTGGTTGGTGGTTGAAAGAAGTTGGAAATGATATAGAAAAGGCTTTTCACACATGTAAACACAAGAAGTTCAGGTTTCGAAATTATTTTCGATCTGTGAGCACCGTTCACTTGAGTTTCGTGATGAACTCTTCAAGAACACTTAGAACTTTTCCCAGAAATTATGAACTGGTTTGAATATTTCTTTTCTGTAAACTCTTGTTCTTTTGCACACAGGGAAACTCTTTTTCTTTTCAATTCGAAATAACTCACAGATTTATGAACCTTTAAGAACTTTTCAACAAGGGTAACAAATATTCGGCTTCTCTCAAGAGATCATTAACCGATAACTTTTCTTCAAGTTTTCGAAAAGAACAGCAAAGGTTTTATCTTGAAGAAAGTAAACAACTGATACGGTAAGATACCTCCGACAAGCGCTTTGGCTCTGATACCAATTGATGTTATCACGGTCACTCTCCGAACCCAGATGAAGTGGTTACAGAGGAGTGAACGTTCACTAGCTCGGATCTAGCTCGAAGGAGGCGGTTTCCAGAAAGAATGGGAAACGAAACAGAGGAAGAACACGAAGGAAACAAAGTCGGCCAAGGGAACCTCCTCACTACAAGGTGAGGCAATGCCCTTGAAAATGCAGGAAAGGAAAATGGAACCTAGAACCTTCGATTACTAGATCGGACAATGCTAGGTATTATATTGGATCCTCTCGCATGGATCACTAAAGGATTGATGGAGCAAGATTTGAGACCCCAAGAAGAACAAACCGTGTTCTTACAATATACGAATTCTCTCAATATATGGGTTCGCCGAATACTTAGGTTCTGACTTCCTTTTATAGAAGGAAAAGAAAGTAGGAAAGAATAAAGAATGATTTTACTAAGGGAACATCTTCCTCGAAATACGGTAGGCAAAGCGTGGGGTGGCAGGTGATTTGACATTGTAGGCTACCTGCTTTTGCGGCTCCCCAATTCCCCATGAACTGCTTTCGGCGGGAAAAGGGAAGAAGAGGGCCTCTGCACAAGTTGAAGGGTTCGCCTGACTTGCGTATGAAGGCCCCTTCTGTTTGACGAACACCTGGGCTTCGCTTGCTTCTGGAAATGAGGCACAGGGCCTTCGCCAACGACCATGGGGTCGCAAAGAGCCATGGCTTCGCAAATGACCCTGAGTTCGCCCAAAAGGGCAAGAGGTTCGCAAGTGTCAATGGGCTAGCCGATATCCACGGGTCAGCCGTTGAGGCATGTCTTCGCCCAAAGCCATGGGTTCGTCAATGGTGCATGGGTTCGCCAAGATCTGGCGGCGCGGCTCGCCTTGGGCTTCGCCGGTGCCTAGAATGCCGCTTCTTCTTCGCCCGTGCCTTCGCCAAGGACCCTTTAGTCCTTACGGATGAAGGGTCGCGCCTTGTCTCAAAAATGGGGCTGATGTCCACATCAGTTTATAACCTAATGTACTCAATTTCTCTACACCTTATATGTGTATTGATATGTTGAGGGTGACATATAACTAAGTTGTTAAGTTTCAGTTGAGTAAGATGAAAGTTTGGTGAAGGTAAACACCAAACGAGCACAATCTGTCCATGTCAGATTGTAGAGCTAATCTGAGCTTTTTCCCTTACTGTAAAATCCTAATTTTTCGTCTGAAATATTTTAGAGAGGATGAAGAACAAGTATAATTTTACGGTTTGTGATTTGAAGTTAAATTGGGGAAGTTATGATCATGTGAAGTTAGTGCATCACAGCTGCGGGTGAAGAGACTTAGTTTCAGTTAGGCACCCCATGAGCGCCCAACGTCCGCTTGACTTATGCTCTGGGCACCCCATGAGCCCCCAATGTCCACCCGACTTATGCCCTAGAGCGTAGGGAGGTATTTGGTACCCAGTTGGGCACCCCATAAGCGCCCAACGTCTGCCCAATCTATTCCCAAAGTGTAGAGAGGTGTTGGGTTCCCAAAGTGAGTAACCGATGTGTGCCTAATGTTCACCTAGTTGAGTAAGTAGGTTTTTATGTTACTAATGAATGAAGTGGTATTACAATAACATCAACCATACTAAGATTAAATAAGATAGGATCAGACCACGAGATAAAGATTTTAAAAAAGTTTATGAATATTAATTAATATTGCAGCTCTAATGAGCTGAGATCAACCAAACTTAGTCGAACAACTCCTACGCAAAAACAAGAGTAAAAGACGAGATAAGACTTGCTAAAGTAAGGAACAACAACCAATGGTTGTTGAGACAAGAAAAGTAATCATTGGTGATAGTAGGACAATCGTTGAATGATACCGGTATAGCGGTCACTATTAAGGGCCGACGTGTATGAAAAGCTTAGTATACGAGATAGAATATGATAAATTATCGGGATAACGGTCACTATTAAGGACCGACTTGTATGAGGAGCTTAGTACACGAGACAACATGTGATAAATTATCAATGTTGAGAAAAGTCCTACAAGCATGATAACTTTGCATATGTATTTGCATTAGCATCATTATCATTTTCATCATATTTATACTTAATGTATTTGTTATATCTTGTGTTGATATTTGTTTTGCAGGTTCAACCACTTACTGAATATTTTCGAATACTTACGCCTTTAATCTGTTTTTGTGCGGATATAAAGGGTAAGAGACCTTCTCGAGATTGAAGGGTAGCAGTTAGAATTGGCACAGGGGTACTAGGATTATCTCAACTCCACCAGTGGAACATGATCCTATGTTTATAGTCTAGCTGTCTCTAGCAAATACAATCTCTCTTAAATATGTAAATATTCTAAGTTATGCGAATTGTCGACTAGTTATGGTTGTTTTTAGATGTGCCAAAGGTGGATCAGGCACACAGGCAATACTTGGAGATAAATAAATAAATGGTGTTTTCTTGACTAAGGAAATGTTAAAAGAAATTTTATATGACATGCCAAGTTTAAATGTTTAAGAAGAAAACTTAATATTTTCCTTATACCAATTATGCATGCATTGCATTATTAAGTTAATTACTAAAAAACACAAATATTTTAATGTATAATGAGTATTGTACCCACTTAAAACCGACACTTGAATATAATTTTCGAACGTCTGATCTAACACGTCTCATTAAGAGTAAATGAGAAGATTAGACGGTATAATAACCGAGATTAAGATAGCATCTTCCACAAAAAGGAGTATATATATCTTGGATTAATATTTGATCTTCCGTCACTAGACAAATATTTTTCCACCAGCAGTTAACTCTAACATCTCTTTTAAACAACTTAACGTTTTCACTTTTTACTGCGTCTTAACTTGCCTGCGACTCTTCATTTACTGAATAGGGTTAAAAGTCTCGAGGAGAGGAGAGATGTTAATCCACATAAGGGACTTAAACAGAGAAGATAAGGGTTAAAAGTCTCGAGGGTGTGCTCTAAATCAATTCCAATTGACATTAATCATAACCCTTTCTTCCTTCCTTTCCTATAATAAATAAATCAATTCAAACTACCTTAGATCTACGGCCATTGCTCTATCCTTTGAAGACCTAAACTGTATTAACCATCGAAATCATCAAAAATAAAACAATCAGAACATGAATCAAACACTAAATACCAGAAATTAGATAAAAGCTACAAACTAAAGTCATATCGATTATCAAAATATTAACTTCCAAATACTACCAATTTTTTTTTAAAAAAACACACATTTCCAAATTAATCAGCATAGAAACTAATACTAACTTCAATGCTGATCAAAATACCGTTAACTTAATCTTGTTAATAACCGTAATATGAGCTAGTTTTAAGTGTCGGAGAAAGCAAACAATGGCTTTTGCAAAACAAAGGAGCGTGGGGCTTCTAAACCTCTACTCTAATCTAGTGATTAAGCTGTAAAGACATAAGAAATAAAAAGTTAACACATGTCAAATAGATGCGCATCCTTATTTTTGTACAGGAAAAGGCAGCTTCCGTCAGTACATTCCGCTTTAATAGGGGGTTTCAAACTTCATTTCGTGAAGGTGAGGATGATTTTGGAAGTTTTTCACTCCTCCAAAAATCACTGGAGGTGTGAAAATCAGTTTTTCACCGTAAAAAAATAGAATTCAACATTTAATCTATGATTTTTGTTCTTCAATATTTTAATAACTAAAGATTAATAATTTACATGCAAATAATAAATGAACATCTAGTTTCTAAATATGTTTTTTTAGAATTTTTTTAATAAAATCTCACTATAATATTATTGTCACCTCGCGAGAATTCACTGCGATTCTTCATTTTCTCATCTACCCTCCTAAGTTTGAAACCCCCCCTAATATATATTTTTTCACCTCATAATAATCCACGGTGAATTCTTCAATTTCTCACCTCATGAAAATCTCTCCCCCTACTAAGTTTGAAATCCCCTAATAATAGTGAATTTATTAGCTTTGTAAAATATACTCAATGATTAATAAAATACTCTCACCACCCATCCCTGAAAAAATAATACTTTGTTTTTTTTTAAGTTATAAGATATTCAAATTCATTAAAAACATTCAAAATAAATATATTTAAAACCTACACACATTAATCTATAATTTATATATAATTTTCAATTAAATTATTTAACTTTGTATATTAAAATGTTGAAGATAAAATTAAATATTGAAAAAGAAATTCACCATTTTTTTTCATGGAGGGATGGAGGTAATAGAATAAAAAAGCTGCAAGAGAAGACAGAGAAAATAAAATGATTAGTCGATGTAATTCTAGAACCTTACTTAACTGCCAATCCAGCTAACTCCGGGTAATTTTCTTGCCCCTTGCTCTGTTATATCGGACCTTAACCTCTCTACATCATCCCATCTCTGAACACTGGCATACACGTTTGAAAGCATTACTCTGTGGGCAGCATTTTCGGGTTCGTTTTGAAATAGACGCTGAGCAATAATTTTTGCCAACTCGGAATTTCCTTGAATGTCACAGCATGAAAGCAATGCCGCCCAGACTCCAGAGTCAACTGGCTTTGTCAAAGACAACACGAAATTATACGCCTCTTCCAACTCTCCAACTGCTCCAAGAAGCTTCACCATGTGAATAAAATGTTCGGTGGAAGGTTGCAAACAGAAATCTTCAGTCATTCTTCTAAGAATGTCCCTGCCAACATGAACGAGGCGAGAATGACAGCAGGCGGAAAGAAGAGCAGAGAAAGTAGAGCTGTCAGGTTCGATGCCACGCTGCAGCATCTCATCGAACACTTCAAACGCCCTGGTAGCAAAACTGCTTAATCCAAGGCCGGATATGAGTGAGTTGTATGAAACAACATTTTTCACTTCCATCATCTCAGAAACATGAATGCCCGAGCCCACAAATCCACACTTGAAGTACATGTCAATAAGGATGGATGAGACCATGACGTTTGATTCAAATCCATGTCTAAGAGCATAACAGTGTATTCCCCTACCTGCAAGAACGTTCCCTGAACGGGTAGCAGATGACAGTAAACTGGAAATTAAGACAGTGTCTGCCTTTCTACCTTCACATAGGAATTTTCTTAGAAAAAAGAACACCTTTTCATGATCACCGGCCTGAGAATATCCACCAATAAGCGCCGACCATGCAACTAAATCAGGCATTAAAATGCTATCAAAGGCAGCAAAGGCCCAACTCATGCAATTACATCTGGCGTACATGCTCACGATGGCACTACCGACGTGCACACTAGTATCAACACCATTCTTCAAACTAAACACATGCAGCCCTTGGGCAACATTTAGCAAACCAGAGCCAGCTACACCAGAAATCAATCCAACCAATGTGTACCCATCTGGTTGCTTCTGTTGCCCAAGCATCCTATTAAATAGTCGTAACCCTTCATTCCAAAACCCTGAATGAACATACCCTGAAATCATTGCATTCCATAAAACCAAGTCGGGTTCTTCCATCTGACAGAATACTCTGCTAGCCTGATCAACAAGTGAAAGCCTTGAATAACCATTCACGAATGCACTCCCGCAGATGGAATCCAAGCTCAATCCAGAAACTACTGTGGCTCCATGAACAATTTTCATACCATCAAGGTCCAAATTATCCGAGCAAGCACGTATAACACAGGCAAAACTGAAGTTATCGGGTCTCGTCTCGCTCCTAAGCATACAAGCAAACAAGGATAATGCATCTCCGAACTCGTAAGCTTGCGCAGAAGCGCGAATGATAGAATTCCAAAGGAAGACACTTCTGTGGGGACTTTCATCGAACAGCTTACGAGCAGAAGAAAGGTCACAATTGATGGCGTAGAACCGAACAAGTTTGGTGGGAAAGAAGGGGTCGGCCGATAGGTGTGTCTTGGTGATCAAGGCATGGAGTTGTTCGGTCTGTAAAATCTTTTGATGAGGCTTGGTGAGCTCCAGGAGAAACGAATGGAATCGAAAACGCATCAAACACTCAATTGTTGAAGAACCCAAGCGATAACACAACTATGAGTTATAAACAGGCACATCTCATTGGCACTTAAAGCCTCTTGCACATTCAGTCATCTGCAAGTACCACAAGTATCAAATCACATATACCTACCTAAAAACATGTACTCACAGCAGTAAATGCTACAGGTACATCATCACAGAAAGAAAGACAGATATATCGGATAAACAGGACATGGGAACATAAAGCAAGCGAACACTCTTAGTCACAAGCTACAATCAAGAATATAAAATTGATTATTAGCTCCACTATCAGACATAACTACCACACGCTCCCCATGACTGTGTAGATTCAACAAGAAGAGATTACTCAGATCAATGAGATGGGCATTCGTATAGAAACAGAAGTCGAACATTTATCAATTTAATGAGAAACAGAAGTAACTCATTATATTTATATTTAGAGAATCGACGCCAATAGTGTGTTTTCTTATTTCGAGCATCTAAACTGAGCATCTAAAAATATTTTTTTTAAACTATTCAGAAAATAGCAATAAAAAAATGAAACTCCAGCATACAAGAAAAGGAAAATATTTTTCAACAGCTAAATGCTACCTAATAAAGGAGAAATTACAACATTGTTCACTCACAATTTATGTTTTTCATGAAAGAAATGCAACAGGCGACTAAAGAACTGGAGGATATACCCTGGGGATTAAAGCAGCATAGAAAACCAAATTTTACAACGAGAATTAATAATTAAAAAAAAAAGCTGGAAAAAGTAAAATGAAGTCGGAAAAACGATAATAAAATTTAAGGGAGAAGGGAATCGTACCTAGAGCGAGGCGGAGGGCGTCGACGTCATCAAGCTCTGCGGCGGCGGAGAGATCACGGAAATGAGGAGTATCAGAGTCTAATTCCACATCCACACCGTCTTCTTCAAAGAGAGCGTTATTGTCATCGTGATCGTCGTCCTCCGTCTCGCCTTTGATCCTGCCCGCAACCGCCATAAATTTTTCAGTACTTCCTTGTCGCTGTACTTGTTCTCGAAACTTTTGGTTGAGCTAGTTTTTAGGCTCAAACTAGATATGCAATGCTACTTAATTTTAAGTTAAACTAGTGTACATACCGTCTTCGACACAGGAATTACTGTTTTAACATTATATTTATCAACGATTACTGAATGTAAATAAAATGTAATATAATGTTTAAGTTTAATGATAAAAACTCCATAATGACACCAATGCATTACACAATTCCACAAATGTTTCAAAAAATCGCCACAACCCATTACATCTGAAGTTCTATGATTGGATGGTCTTCAATGATCAACCTGCAACGTCGTAAATGTATTAATCATCAACTATATGTGTTAAGGTTATTACTCACACAGTTGTGTTATTTTTGTTTGATGATAGGCTCACTTGTCAGTTTGATTGATGATGTTATTATTCGATTGTCTCAAACAGTTCCGGAATTGAAGACTATGATGAAGCTTCATGTGAATGACTGTGTGTATGAAAATAACATATTGTGTTAGAAATACATTAGGACATGTACAAACATGTTTCATGTGTTGAAAATAGGTAAACTCAAGTTTATATTTGATATATATGGGTAAACATACAGTGTGTATTAAAAACGAACGCTATATGGCCATGGCCCACCACAAATGCCTCGTGTTTACGGAGAGCCCCTCTTACCAGTAAGGGCGCCCCGTATAGAGCCGTTAGCAATGAAACGTTTGCTGCCTCCCTCAACATAACCGTTGCACTAATTATGGCATTAAGCCAAAGGAGAGGGAGTAATTCCGCAGTAACTACACTATTATTACACCATTAATACGCCGCCATCCCACCATGGGCACATTTATGGAGATTCTCCAGCGTTTAAGGCCCCGACGGGACCTAGCACCACCCTATATATTGGGTGGTGCCGCCTCAAATAAGGTAATTACTACACACCCACACTCCTCTTCTCCGTCTCGCACTGAAAGTGTCCTTTGCCTTGTCTTTCCAGTGCAGGAGTTGCCTACCTACATCGGTTGTCGGAGGATCCTTGACTACGGAGGTTACTCTTTGGCTATCAATTTGGCGCTGTCATGGGAAACGAAAAACAAGCCGTTTTTCTTTTCTACTCAACTTTTTTCTCCCGGCCGTTTTCATGGCGAAAACAAGAAGAACTCACAACAGTGTGCATGTTGAGGATCTGCTTCCGGCTCCTCCGATGTGCCTCCACCGCTCCTGTTGATGGCGCAACGGGACACAACATCCCCACAACTCCCAGTTGGTGGCAATCCCGCCACTCCCGGCTACTGACACCCTAGGGGTGCAGCAGCCCCCACAACCGCAAGCAGCTACTCTGACATACATCGCTGCGGCCTCGACGACTCCCCTGCAGGTCATCGTCGACCCCGCTCAGATAGCACTGCTCCAGGCGAGCATGCTCAATGAAATGAAAGCCTTCATGGTGCAGACCATCAAGGCGGAAATGCAGGCTGCTCGCCTCCCGCTTCACAACGACCGGGACGAACAATCCCAGAATCAAAACCCATCTGCTGGGAACCTTGATGTCGACGACCTCCTCCGACGAATCAATGTGGTCGAGGAGCAGGTTAAGACGCCAAACCTAGTCCTCGACGACATCGAGGTCCTCCTCACCCAACCCTTCACAGAGGACGTCATCGCCGTCCAGGCCCCGGCCAGCTTTCGAATGCCCGTCATCGAAAGCTACGACGCGACGACGGACCCCGTCGATCATCTACGGCGTTACATCTCTCAAATGGAGATGGCCCGCGCCTCCGACCCCATACTCTGCAAGGCCTTCAGCTCCACCCTGAAAGGGGCTGCTTCAACGTGGTTTGGAACGCTACGAGGCCAGCATTTCAAATGCTTTAAAGATCTCGCCTCTTCGTTCCTGCGCCAGTTCATGGGAGCTCGACCTCCTCCCAAGACTGTCCAACACTTGCTAAGAGTGAAGCAGCAAAGGGAGGAACCACTCCGTGATTACATCCGACGGTTTCAGGCGGAAGCCGTCCAAGTCCAGGGTCTCTCCTCGGACATGCAGCTCCTGGCCGTAACTCAAGGCCTCCAACGCGAGTCGAGGCTCGCGTACAACATTAATGAAAACCCCGTCACCACGATGGGTGAGTTCATCGATCGGGCCACTCGATTCATGAACTCCGAGGAGATGAATAAGCCTTACAACAGGCCCCCCACAAGCGACCGCAACAAGAAATTCGACAAGGGGTCTGCTTCTTCGAGGTACCAGTCCTCGAACGTTGGTCCGAGGACCTCCGACCACCATCCCGCACTTCGTGACACCCGCACGAACATTCTTCTAATGTTGGAGAAGCAGAATAAGGTCCTCAAGTGGCCTCAGCCTATCCAGCATAAGAACACGAGGGGGTTTGACAAGTACTGCCTTTACCATAAGGACCGTGGCCACGACACGGAGGCGTGCTTTCAGCTCGAAATCTCATCTCTGAGATGATTGAGCAGGGTAAGCTCAAGGAATTCATGTCCGACTCCTCTTCCCCCTGCAAGGAATTCCCCAAAAGCCGCAAGAGGGATGATGACAGCGACGACCGCGACAAAACGCGTCGTCGACACAACAGCCCTCGGAGGCAAAACTTACCACCACCACCACCCGCGGGCGTCATTCACATGCTCACGAAGTCGGAAGGCGCCTCCTCCAGAAACGGTATGCAAGAGAAATTTTGCAGATCGACCACCTCGAGGAGAACGTCATTTACCGACCCAATGGGTCAAAGGTCATCGTTCCACACTCCGATCCACTGCTTATCACAGCAAGGATCGCCGGTTACGACACCAACCGGGTCTACATCGAGACTGGTGCAAACACCAGTGTCATTTTCAAGGACATGCTCGATAAACTCGGGGTACACATGTCCGCTGTACGAAGGAGCTCGCCCTACTTTTGGCATCGGCAGGGACATTGTGCCAACAATAGGGGTCGTCAACCTGCCCCTCATGTTGGTGGGGGACACCCAATTTGGCACGGTTGACTGCCATTCCATCATGACGGAGTTCTTGGTCCTCGAGGTCCCTTCCACGTATAACGCCATTGTTGGTCGACCAAGCCAGGTCGAATTTCACATGAGGTGCGACATCCGCTCTCTCACGGTCACATTTGCTACACCTCGTGGGGACGCCAACATCTACATCGACCAACGAACGGCAAGGACGAATTACGTGGCCTCTTTGAGCTCTACGGTTGAGCCACGAGCCTCAAGGGAGATCGAGGAATCCGCGGAACCCGACGACAGGCCGCGCCTCGATGACGTGACAGAAGAGATCGACGTCGTTCCAGGCAAGAAATTCAAGGTTGGCAAAAACCTTGAACAAAAGGAGAAGATGGCACTCATCCACCTCCTCGAGGCAAATCTTGACGTCTTCGCCTGGAGCTTGAAGGACCTGCCGGGCGTCGATCCTAGCGTCATCACCCACAAACTTAATGTATTCCCGGATTCAAAGCCGGTTAAGCAAAAGAAAAGGGGTATGGCCCCTTCCAAGAAAAAGTTTGTAAAAGAGGAGGTTTCTAAACTCCTCGAAGCTGGAATAATAAAAGAAATTCAATACTCCGAGTGGCTCGCTAAACCTTGTCTTTCCAGGTACCGGAGTTGCCCTACATCAGTTGTCGGAGGATCCTTGACTGCCGGAGGTTACTCTTTGGCTATCAATATTGTATTTTTTTGTAGCTTTTTAATACAACAATATGGATAACCAATCCACTAACCGTTTATTTGGTGGTCCACTTGATTCATTTTCAATACGAGCACCCTGCTTGCCAAGCTGGCATGATGATCTCGAATGCATCACCTGAATATATATATATATATATATGTAATGTGCGATAAGAAAATAATATATTGCATTGTACTCAATAAAAAAGTAAAAGATAACTTCTTACATCCTTAATTGACTTAATCATATTTCGAGATTCCAGTGTGTAGTCAATTGCAGTGACTTTCTTTACGGTGAACCCAGAGTACTTATTGTTGAAATTGAAGTCGGTCAATTCCACATCCCACATAAGTTCCATTCCAATTATCTCACTCACTCTACGAAAAATCTCGACCTACATTATAAAACAATGATTACAGTTACTAGTAGAGCATTTGCACTTTATCAACACGACATTAGTATCAAAAGGTAGACCTACATCATACTCAATCCGAGACAATATAGCTGCATCACATCCAATGAGTTGAACTGCAACCTTATCAAACAAAACGAATGTCCCACCATGTGTTCTATCATGCACATTAACTTCAATCTTGTAACTAAACAATAATGTTGGCAAACTGGGCTATATAAGCACTCACAGTCTCAATATAAAAAAAAATCATGTGTATACTACATTTTAAATGCATCATGTCATTAAAGTATTAATCACATTACCGGGTCACCGGAGAATGAACGTTTTTTCCGAATCTGCCACAGTAATATTGTGATCCCATTGCAACAACCTTTTTCATACATGTGGGACATGCTAAATACCACAAGGGAAACTGAGTATTGATACCTAGGACCCCAGCACGACAACAGAAGTTGCGCTCCTACAAAATGAGTCAATTAGACTGTTATAAATCAGATGGTATTAACAACAAAAATGTTTCCTACTACCTCAGATAATTTTGTACATCGAATCTCTGCAACGTAATGCGGCTATTAAGAGCCATCGTGGTGTTTGAGGGTCCCACATTTTGAATGTTCATAACAATCAAACCACTATCACCGCTGTCTCGGCCAATTTTTATAAATAGAAAAATAAAATCATATTACAAACAAATGAAGTTGTCAAGTAAATTATAAGTAATAAACATTCTAATCAGAGTATCTGTCTCTGGCACTTCGGGGTTCACATATAGCTTCGTAGCACATGTCGCAGATAAGTAATATTTATCTGTACATGAAATATGAATGACATTTAGATGTCAATGTGTGTGTGGATTTAAATGTATACTTATAATTATTATGATTATTACTTTATAGTTGATAACAAACAGGAATACATCACCTTTAAAATGACAGACATATGTACTGGTGCAGGCCACAATGGTAGTCATGTTCAGATCTCGTTGACATATATCATGCAGTACACTAATTTTCTCCCCCCACAAGACGAACTCTATATGAGAACCACTAATTGAAAGTATAAATATTGTAATACCCACAGTATTATAACATAGATGTATGCACTATATACCACATTGGTACCTTTCATTAATTATGTGGACAGTTTGCATCCTACTTGTCCTGTCTTTCTTTAGCACTTGATCCGTTAGTGGATCGACCTTATGCAGTCTCCCTATAACATCGGTCATACACCAATAATCATCGACAAACAAAGGTAACATAATATTGATAAAAAAATAATTTTATGATTTCTAAATACCTGTGCATAAAATGTTCCTTGGGAAACGTCCTGGGATTTCCTTGTAATCAGCAAACTCAAACTTGTTTGAAAATATCAGGACAATCACCATTCATCAAAGCAACTTTAGTATAGGGACTAAAAAAAATTTCTTGTTGCCTGTTACTGTCATCATATATGTTGGCGCAAATGATATTGCGAACTTTTTTATGACAGACTAATCCTTCCTTCAGCTTAGGTCGAAACTTATCACAAAGTTGAGCTCCAATCCGGGCCGATATGTGATCATTCTATAAGTAATCTAAAACTTAAAGATTAAATGTAAAGGGTGACATAAACATAAACCAAAATCAACTCACATGACCATTACATATATATAACTATATAAGATAATTGCAAAAAGAAATTTGTAAGTATAAAGCTCACTTGCGCATCGAGTAACACCATTTCAATTCCAATAAAAGACTTATTTGTTGAGTTCACAGTGTCCCCGCTTGTAAGTTGGATTTGTTGTTGAGTTTGTGACCTTGTCCTTTGCCACCAGCTCACTTGCGCATCGAGTAACACCATTTCAATTCCAATAAAAGACTTATTTGTTGAGTTCACAGTGTCCCGGAACCGAGTTATACGAACCCGTATAGACCAATTATACCCTCGACTGCTCAGTTGAGATATGAATTGGTTTTGTTGATCACCACCTTTGGCCATCTGAATTGTAAAATATTTTAATTTAATTTACGCATTGATTGATAGTATGAAATAATATAAATAAAGACACTTGCCAATAATAACGAAGTGGCAGCTTGCTTATTAAAAAAAAGAACTCGATTATATTATTGATTTTAGCCTATCATCACCGCGATTTCTCCATGAAGATCCTCAACCTCATCAGCAAGTTTGGCGTTATCTCTTTTCAGCACTTCTATGGTGCGTTAAATAACATCAAACTCTTTCTTCCAATCAGCATTAGCCTCGTCCATTTGTTGCATGATTTTCTTATTCACTTCCTCAAGAAGAGCATTCCGATCCTTCCCTCTTTATTTCATTCCGCAAGGACATGATAATCCTTCGCATCTCTGCAACGTTATGGGAGTTGGTGTTGGACTGGTTCATAATATCTGCATTCAAAATGAATAGTTAGATGGTAAAACTGGTGTAGCGACGATATTTTCGACAGGAGTCGCCACCAATCTATTTGGCTTAGGTCGATTGGAAACCTAAAATAACTGGTCTGCACAAGCTCTAGATCTGTTAGTCAATTACAATCAAAAATAAAAAAAGAAGAAGAAATGGCTAGAAATGGCTAAAGTTATGAATAGTGCTAGTAGCCATTTGTTTTTGCATTTTAGTCAGAAGTAATCGGGCGTAGGTAGCAACAACTATTTACACTCGCATGAAAATAACTAAAAATCGCAAGTCAAACAATTTTCGATCCGAACAAAAAAAAAGAAGAGAAAGAAGGAAAAAGTTGAGTCATGGAGTCTAAACTGAAAACCTGCAAAGACGGTTTAGAATGAAGGCACAATTTGAAGCAATTATTACCATCTCAAGGACCTCCAGGGGACAACTTACATCTCAAGCGATCAACTACTTTTCAAGTTTCGATGAGCAATTCCACACATCATGAGAAGTTGGGGGGCAACATTCTGAGGTCGTTCTCATCGGATAAGGTGATGATCTCGTGATAGACACTATCAGGTTTTTCAAAGAAGTCAAGTCGCTAAGTGGTGACATTACCAGGCCTCTCGCCTAAACCACCATTCTTTTCATCAGCTCAAATCAGAGGATGTCATTTACCTCAAAGAACCATTCAAGTGATATTCTTTCTTCTCCTTGACCTCCACATAGGCCAATCCTTCATACTAAGAAACTCTTCCGTTATCCATGCACATTCTACTTCAAGTGGAAAAGGGAAAGAATAACATATTTTAATGATTACACAAGGACCATCATATATTTTGTCAAGCTCTGCAAATCGACAAGAGTTTCTTTAAGGACCAACCATTAAGCATTGATGAGTGTGGATTAGACATCAGACATGGTTTAAAGACTCTTGTAAAGAATTTGCACTTTCATGATCACATTTGGGGGGCAAACAAGATCATTCACTCATATAATTGTTCTCGAGGCTAAAGAAATCAAGGAATAAAAAAAAATCTTTTAAAGGTAAGGTAAGCTTAGATGGAAGGGATTCATGAGGTAAGCTAGGTAAAGGTTCAGCCATGCATCATTGATTGAAGATCATTCTGATTTTTCGAAGGTTTTGGCAACAACTCCAAACATCAAGCATTTTCAAAGTCATGCATCATGGAAATCATGTATCATGCACATTGGCAAGTTTTCAAGGGGCACATCGAGCAAGCAAGGACTAGAATAAGCACTATTCAAGTACTTCTTTTGAGATCAGGAAGGTCAACCAGCACTCAATTCGTCAAGAAAATCAATGAAGGTTCCTTAATCCCTTTCGGAAAGAAACATTTCTCTCATAAAAAGACTAGAAAGTCTTCCCAAGGTCAAGCATGATTTTCACCAAGACAGATAAGGAGGGCTCCTAACCTTCATCAAAAGTCAGGTAAAAGGTTCCATCACATTTCATAAGCCAAGTCTAAGTTTTCAGCAAGGTTAGGAAAGTTCCTTAACCTATTCAAAAAGAGAAAGGTTTCTCTTTCAATGTAGGAAGTTGTCATTTTGTCAAACTTCACTCATTTGTTTTTCCAGAAATCCGCTCATTTTGTGGGGTTTCTCATTTGAAGTTTAGTCATTTCAACAAACTTCACCATTTTAAGAAATCTACTCATTTTGTGGGATTTCTCATTTGAAGTTTAATCATTTTGTCAGACTTCACCATTTTTAAGAAATCTACTCATTTTGTGGGATTTCTCGTTTGAAGTTTAGTCATTTTGTCAGACTTCACCATTTTAAAGAAATCTACTCATTTTGTGGGATTTCTCATTTGAAGTTTAGTCATTTTGTCAGACTTCACCATTTTAAGAAATCTACTAATTTTGTGGGATTTCTCATTTGAAGTTTAGTCATTTTGTCAAACTTCTATCGTTTTTAGAAATTCGCTCGTTTTGTGGGATTTCTCATTTGAGGTTTAGTCATTTTGTCGAACTTCGTCATTCTCAGGGATCTACTCGTTTTGTGGGATATCCTATTTTTGAAGTTTAGTCATTTTGTCGAACTTCGTCGTTCTCAATGATCTACTCGTTTTGTGGGATCTCCTATTTTTGAAATTTAGTCGTTTTGTCAAACTTCTATCATTTTCAAAATATCACTCCTTTTGTGGGACACCTCTACTTAGAAGTGTAGTCATTTCGTCACACTTCTCACTAAATCTCAGTTTTTCACCGAAAAGCATGGAAGGTTCCTTAGCCTTACCCAGAAGAGAAAGGTTTCTCTCTTAGATTAGTAAGAAGGTTCTTACTATTCTTAGCATTCTACGGTATCGTCCAAGATATTGTCCAGGTAAGAGAAAGTTCTCTACCAAGTAAATCAAACTCAAGGTAAGAAATGATAGCTGAGGTGGTAAAAAGGGAAAGTTCCCTACCTCACAACTCTGAGCTTAGGTGGTTAAAAGAGAAGGTTCTCTACCTAACGATATAAGTCGAGGTGGCAAAAAAGAGAAGGTTCCCTACCTCACAACGTAAACCTAGGTGGTAAAAAGAGAAGGTTCTCTACCTAGTCAACCAGTCTCAAAGCGAGAAAAGACAACAAAGGTGGTAAAAAGGGAAGGTTCCCTACCTCGCGACTTAAGCCTAGGTGGCCTAAAAGAGACAGTTCTCTACCTAGCATCGCCTTTGGAGTAAGGAAAGTTCCTTAACTCTAATAGTGGGAAGGTTTCAACTATTCGATCCAATAGGAAAGTTCTTATAGGGGCGAAAAAAAGAAAGGTTTCTTTTCTTCACAGGTAATGAGAAGGTTCTCATTATCATATCATTTGGGGCAAAGAAGGTTCTTTAGCCTCGAATAGTAGGAAAGTTCCGTCTATTCAACTCAACGGGAAGGTTTCTGCTGAGCGAAGCAAGAAAGGTTCCTTCACTTCAGAAAGGTAAGAAAAGTTTCTTCCTTTCCACAGATAATGAAAAGGTTCTCATTATCATATCATTTGGGGCAAAGAAAGTTCTTTAGCCTCGAGTAGTAGGAAAGTTCTTTAGCCTCGAGTAGTAGGAAAGTTCTTGTTATTCAACTCAACGGGAAGGTTTCCGCTGAGCGAAGCAAGGAAGGTTCCTTCGCTTCAGAAAGGTAAGAAAAGTTTCTTCCTTTTCAGAGTAATGAGAAGGTTCTCGTTATTCGCCGGTTAAAAATTCGGTGTCATCTTATTTTGCATGCTCCATGTTCCATGAATCTTGCAAAGGAGGGCAACTGTTGACACTCAATTTTTACCCGGATTTCTAATTAACTTAATCTAATTAACTAATTAACAAATTTAAGCATAACTTGACTAATTTTAAAAAAAGGAAGAAAAAGAAAAGTAAAATGACCTAATTGAATGTTTAGTAATTTTAGGGGAAAAATCTTTAATTAATATTAATAAAATAAAAAGGGAAGATAAAAATGATAATAAAAGAATGAAAAGATGAAAAAATATAAATATCTTAAAATAATAATTAAATATTCCGAAAAATCAGAAAAAATCATATAATTATCACCAAATATCTAATACAATTAAACTTAATCTAAACCACTAAAAAATAGGAATGCTAACCTAATTGGACTCTATAACCCTAACCCTAATTAATCCCTATAAATAGAACATTAACCTTAACCCTAAAACTAACAAGAATTAGCAGCAACCAAGAGTAATTAGCAGCAAAGTAGCAAAAAAAGAAGAAAATACCGCTCTTTTTTTTACTCTCGCATCCGAAGCCAAGCTCAAACAACTTCAATCTCAATTCTCTGACTTTTGGCCGCCGAATCCTAGTGCTTCAGATCCGCTTCGTCTCCAGGAACTCAAATCCACCATCAGTTTCGCCTTACGTCGCATGAATCGAGAGAATTTCCTTCCGACCCGCTATCCACCCGTTATACAACCCGGATCAATCGAGCAATCCGGACCACCATTCGCGCTCCGACCACCGCCATTCTCCTCATCGGCCGCCGCCCTGAAGATCGACGCCGCTTTCCGCCACCGACGCCGCCTGAAACGACGAACCCGAGCTGCCCGTCATCTTCCTTCTCCTTCGCGACTGCAGGTAAGCGTTTTCTCTGTTTGTTTATTTTCCTTTTCTTTTATTCATTTTTAATCCCTAATAATTACTCCTTTAAATTACTTAGGTCCCTCAAGGTTCAGACATTGTTATTTGAGTCACTAACATTCACTTATGTCCCAAACGTCCACTAACAAACTTTTTAAAATCGACTGCTTTTGGCACCATGCCTAAACCTTTTTTTATTGTTACTAATTCTTTCATTTAAATTGTGTTAATTTATTCTCTTGTTTTCGTTAATTGTTGGCATTATTTCCGAATTGATTATGATTAATTATTTAGTGTATCATTTAAAATAAATAAAAAAATCAAATAAAAGAAAATTAAGCAAAATATGAAATAAACCCTGTGGTACCAATTTTGGGCAATCGGAAATTTTTATTTTTGATTGTAATTGACTAACGGATCTAGAGCATGTGTAGACCAGTTTTTTTGGGTTTCCAATCGACCTAAGTCAAACAGATTGGTGGCGACTCCTGTCAAAAATCTCGTCGCTAGAAAAGTAAAATGACCTAATTGAATGTTTAGTAATTTTAGGGGAAAAATCTTAAATTAATATTAATAAAATAAAAAGGGAAGATAAAAATGATAATAAAAGAATGAAAAAATATGATAAATATAATTATCTTAAAATAATAATTAAATAATCCAAAAAATCATAAAAAAATCATATAATTATCACCAAAAAATCTAATACAATTAAATTTAATCTAAACAACTAAAAAATAGGAATGCTAACCTAATTGGACTCTATAACCCTAACCCTAATTAATCCCTATAAATAGAACATTAACCTTAACCCTAAAACTAACAAGAATTAGCAGCAACCAAGAGTAATTAGCAGCAAAGTAGCTAAAAAAAAGAAGAAAATACCGCTCTTTTTTTTACTCTCGCATACGAAGCCAAGCTCAAACAACTTCAATCTCAATTCTCTGACTTTTGGCCGCCGAATCCTAGTGCTTCAGATCCGCTTCGTCGCCAGGAACTCAAATCCACCATCCATTTCGCCTTACGTCGCCTGAATCGAGAGAATTTCCTCCTGACCCGCTATCCACTCGTTATACAACCCGGATCAATCGAGCAATCCGGACCACCATTCGCGCTCTGACCACCGCCATTCTCCTCATCGGCCGCCGCCCTGAAGATCGACGCCGCTTTCCGCCACTGACGCCGCTGAAGCAGCGAACCCGAGCTGCCCGTCATCTTCCTTCTCCTTCGCGACTGCAGGTAAGCGTTTTCTCTGTTTGTTTATTTTCCTTTTCTTTTATTTATTTTTAATCCCTAATAATTACTCCTTTAAATTACTTAGGTCCCTCAAGGTTCTGACATTGTTATTTGAGTCACTAACATTCACTTATGTCCCAAACGTCCACTACCAAACTTTTTAAAAAACTGACTATTTCGGCACCATGCCTAAACCTTTTTTTATTGTTACTAATTCTTTCATTTAAATTTTGTTAATTTATTCTCTTGTTTTCGTTAATTGTTGGCATTACTTCCGGATTGATTATGATTAATTATTTAGTTTATCATTTAAAATAAATAAAAAAATCAAATGAAAGAAAAATCAAGCAAAATATGAAATAAACCCTGTGGTACCAATTTTGGGCAATCGGAAATTTTTATTTTTGATTGTAATTGACTAACGGATCTAGAGCATGTGCAGACCAGTTATTTTAGGTTTCCAATCGACCTAAGTCAAACAGATTGGTGGCGACTCTGTCAAAAATCTCGTCGCTAGAAAAGTAAAATGACCTAATTGAATGTTTAGTAATTTTAGGGGAAAAATATTTAATTAATATTAATAAAATAAAAAGGGAAGATAAAAATGATAATAAAAGAATGAAAAAAATGATAAATATAATTATCTGAAAATAATAATTAAATATTCCGAAAAATCATAAAAAATCATATAATTATCACCAAAAAATCTAATACAATTAAATTTAATCTAAACCACTAAAAAATAGGAATGCTAACCTAATTGGACTCTATAACCCTAACCCTAATTAATCCCTATAAATAGAACATTAACCTTAACCCTAAAACTAACAAGAATTAGCAGCAACCAAGAGTAATTAGCAGCAAAGTAGCGAAAAAAAGAAGAAAATACCGCTCTTTTTTACTCGCATCCAAAGCCAAGCTCAAACAACTTCAATCTCAATTCTCGACTTTTGGCCGCCGAATCCTAGTGCTTCAGATCCGCCGTGCCAGAACTCAAATCCACCTTCCGTTTCGCCTTACGTCGCCCGAATCGAGAGAATTTCCTTCCGACCCAGCTATCCACTCGTTATACAACCCGGATCAATCGAGCAATCCGGACCACCATTCGCGCTCCGACCACCGCCATTCTCCTCATCGGCCGCCGCCACGAAGATCGACGCCGCTTTCGCCACCGCACGAAATAGCGAACCCGAGCTGCCGTCATCTTCCTTCTCCTTCGCATTGCAGTAAGCGTTTTCTCTGTTTCTTTATTTTCCTTTTCTTTTATTCATTTTTAATCCCTAATAATTACTCCTTTAAATTACTTAGGTCCCTCAAGGTTCAGACATTGTTATTTGAGTCACTAACATTCACTTATGTCCCAAACGTCCACTAACAAACTTTTTAAAAAAGCCCATTTATTTGCACCATGCCTAAACCTTTTTTTATTGTTACTAATTCTTTCATTTAAATTGTGTTAATTTATTCTCTTGTTTTCGTTAATTGTTGGCTTTATTTCCGAATTGATTATGATTAATTATTTAGTGTATCATTTAAAATAAATAAAAAAAATGAAATGAAAGAAAAATCAAGCAAAATATGAAATAAACCCTGTGGTACCAATTTTGGGCAATCGGAAATTTTTATCTTTGATTGTAATTGACTAACGGATCTAGAGCATGTGGAGACCAGTTATTTTATGTTTCCAATCGACCTAAGTCAAACAGATTGTTGGCGACTCCTGTCAAAAATCTCGTCGCTAGAAAAGTAAAATGACCTAATTGAATGTTTAGTAATTTTAGGGGAAAAATCTTTAATTAATATTAATAAAATAAAATGGGAAGATAAAAATGATAAAAAAAGAATGAAAAAATGAGAAATATAATTATCTTAAAATAATAATTAAATAATCCGAAAAATCATAAAAAATCATATAATTATCACCAAAAAATCTAATACAATTAAATTTAATCTAAACAACTAAAAAATAGAAATGCTAACCTAATTGGACTCTATAACCCTAACCCTAATTAATCCCTATAAATAGAACATTAACCTTAACCCTAAAACTAACAAGAATTAGCAGCAACCAAGAGTAATTAGCAGCAAAGTAGCGAAAAAAAGAAGAAAATACCGCTCTTTTTTTACTCTCGCATCCAAAACCAAGCTCAAACAACTTCAATCTCAATTCTCTGACTTTTGGCCGCCGAATCCTTGTGCTTCAGATCCGCTTCCTCGCCAGGAACTCAAATCCACCATCCGTTTCGCCTTACGTCGCCTGAATCGAGAGAATTTCCTTCCGACCCTCTATCCACCCGTTATACAACCCGGTCGAGCAATCCGGACCACCATTCGCGCTCCGACCACCGCCATTCTCCTCATCGGCCGCCGCCCTGAAGATCGACGCCACTTTCCGCCACCGACGCGCTGAAGCAGCGAACCCGAGCTGCCCGTCATCTTCCTTCTCCTTCGCATTGCAGTAAGCGTTTTCTCTGTTTGTTTATTTTCCTTTTCTTTTATTTATTTTTAATCCCTAATAATTACTCCTTTAAATTACTTAGGTCCCTCAAGGTTCTGACATTGTTATTTGAGTCACTAACATTCACTTATGTCCCAAACGTCCACTACCAAACTTTTTAAAAAACTGACTGTTTCGGCACCATGCCTAAACCTTTTTTTATTGTTACTAATTCTTTCATTTAAATTGTGTTAATTTATTCTCTTGTTTTCGTTAATTGTTGGCATTACTTCCGAATTGATTATGATTAATTATTTAGTGTATCATTTAAAATAAAAAAAATCAAATGAAAGAAAAATCAAGCAAAATATGAAATAAACCCTGTGGTACCAATTTTGGGCAATCGAAAATTTTTATTTTTGATTGTAATTGACTAACGGATCTAGAGCATGTGCAGACCAGTTATTTTGGGTTTCCAATCGACCTATGTCAAACAGATTGGTGGCGACTCTTTCAAAAATCTTGTCGCTAGAAAAGTAAAATGACCTAATTGAATGTTAAGTAATTTTAGGGGAAAAATATTTAATTAATATTAATAAAATAAAAAGGGAAGATAAAAATGATAATAAAAGAATGAAAAAAATGATAAATATAATTATCTGAAAATAATAATTAAATAATCCGAAAAATCATAAAAAATCATATAATTATCACCAAAAAATCTAATACAATTAAATTTAATCTAAACCACTACAAAATAGGAATGCTAACCTAATTGGACTCTATGACCCTAACCCTAATTAATCCCTATAAATAGAACATTAACCTTAACCCTAAAACTAACAAGAACTAGCAGCAACCAAGAGTAATTAGCAGCAAAGTAGGAAAAAAAGAAGAAAATACCGCTCTTTTTTTTTACTCTCGCATCCGAAGCCAAGCTCAAACAACTTCAATCTCAATTCTCTAACTTTTGGCCTCCGAATCCTAGTGCTTCAGATCCGCTTCGTTGCCAGGAACTCAAATCCACCATCCGTTTCGCCTTACGTCGCCTGAATCGAGAGAATTTCCTTCCGACCCGCTATCCACCCGTTATACAACCCGGATCAATCGAGTAATCCAGACCACCATTCGCAATCCGAACACCGCCATTCTTCTCATCGGCCGCCGCCCTGAAGATCGACGCCGCTTTCCGCCACCGACGCCGCCTGAAACGACGAACCCAAGCTGCCCGTCATCTTCCTTCTCCTTCGCGACTGCAGGTAAGCGTTTTCTCTGTTTGTTTATTTTCCTTTTCTTTTATTTATTTTTAATCCCTAATAATTACTCCTTTAAATTACTTAGGTCCCTCAAGGTTCTGACATTGTTATTTGAGTCACTAACATTCACTTATGTCCCAAACGTCCACTACCAAACTTTTTAAAAAACTGACTGTTTCGGCACCATGCCTAAACCTTTTTTTATTGTTACTAAATCTTTCATTTAAGTTGTGTTAATTTATTCTCTTGTTTTCGTTAATTGTTGGCATTACTTCCGTATTAATTATGATTAATTATTTAGTGTATCATTTAAAATAAATAAAAAAAATCAAATGAAAGAAAAATCAAGCAAAATATGAAATAAACCCTGTGGTACCAATTTTGGGCAATCGGAAATTTTTATTTTTGATTGTAATTGACTAACGGATCTAGAGCATGTGCAGACCAGTTATTTTAGGTTTCCAATCGACCTAAGTCAAAGCAGTTGGTGGCGACTCTGTCAAAAATCTCGTCGCTAGAAAAGTAAAATGACCTAATTGAATGTTTAGTAATTTTAGGGGAAAAATATTTAATTAATATTAATAAAATAAAAAGGGAAGATAAAAATGATAATAAAAGAATGAAAAAAATGATAAATATAATTATCTTAAAATAATAATTAAATAATCCGAAAAATCATAAAAAATCATATAATTATCACCAAAAAATCTAATACAATTAAATTTAATCTAAACAACTAAAAAATAGGAATGCTAACCTAATTGGACTCTATAACCCTAACCCTAATTAATCCCTATAAATAGAACATTAACCTTAACCCTAAAACTAACAAGAATTAGCAAGAACCAAGAGTAATTAGCAAAGAAAGTAGCAAAAAAGAAGAAAATACCGCTCTTTTTTTACTCTCGCATCCGAAGCCAAGCTCAAACAACTTCAATCTCAATTCTCGACTTTTGGCCGCGAATCCTAGTGCTTGAGATCCGCTTCGCCGCCAGAACTCAAATCCACCATCCGTTTCGCCTTACGTCGCTGAATCGAGAGAATTTCCTTCCGACCCGCTATCCACCCGTTATACAACCCGGATCAATCGAGCAATCCGGACCACCATTCGCGCTCCGACCACCGCCATTCTCTCATCGGCCGCCGCCACGAAGATCGACGCCGCTTTCCGCCACCGACGCCGCTGAAGCAGCGAACCCGAGTTGCCCGTCATCTTCCTTCTCCTTCGCGACTACAGGTAAGCGTTTTCTCTGTTTGTTTATTTTCCTTTTCTTTTATTTATTTTTAATCCCTAATAATTACTCCTTTAAATTACTTAGGTCCCTCAAGGTTCTGACATTGTTATTTGAGTCACTAACATTCACTTATGTCCCAAACGTCCACTACCAAACTTTTTAAAAAACTCACTGTTTCGGCACCATACCTAAACCTTTTTTTATTGTTACTAATTCTTTCATTTAAATTGTGTTAATTTATTCTCTTGTTTTCGTTAATTGTTGGCATTACTTCCGAATTGATTATGATTAATTATTTAGTGTATCATTTAAAATAAATAAAAAAAATCAAATGAAAGAAAAATCAAGCAAAATATGAAATAAATCCTGTGGTACCAATTTTGGGCAATCGGAAAATTTTATTTTTGATTGTAATTGACTAACGGATCTAGAGCATGTGCAGACAAGTTAGTTTAGGTTTCCAATCGACCTAAGTCAAACAGATTTGTGGCGACTCTGTCAAAAATCTCGTCGCTAGAAAAGTAAAATGACCTAATTGAATGTTTACTAATTTTAGGGGAAAAATATTTAATTAATATTAATAAAATAAAAAGGGAAGATAAAAATGATAATAAAAGAATGAAAAAAATGATAAATATAATTATCTTAAAATAATAATTAAATAATCCGAAAAATCATAAAAAACATATAATTATCACCAAAAAATCTAATACAATTAAATTTAATCTAAACCACTAAAAAATAGGAATGCTAACCTAATTGGACTCTATAACCCTAACCCTAATTAATCCCTATAAATAGAACATTAACCTTAACCCTAAAACTAACAAGAACTAGCAGCAACCAAGAGTAATTAGCAGCAAAGTAGCAAAAAAAGAAGAAAATACCGCTCTTTTTTTTACTCTCGCATCCGAAGCCAAGCTCAAACAACTTCAATCTCAATTCTCTGACTTTTGGCCGCCGAATCCTAGTGCTTCAGATCCGCTTCGTTGCCAGGAACTCAAATCCACCATCCGTTTCGCCTTATGTCGCCTGAATCGAGAGAATTTCCTTCCGACCCGCTATTCCCCCGTTATACAACCCGGATCAATCGAGCAATCCAGACCACCATTCGCGCTCCGAACACCGCCATTCTTCTCATCGGCCGCCGCCCTGAAGATCGACGCCGCTTTCCGCCACAGACGCCGCTGAAGCAGCGAACCCGAGCCGCCGTCATCTTCCTTCTCCTTCGCATTGCAGTAAGCGTTTTCTCTGTTTGTTTATTTTCCTTTTCTTTTATTTATTTTTAATCCCTAATAATTACTCCTTTAAATTACTTAGGTCCCTCAAGGTTCTGACATTGTTATTTGAGTCACTAACTTTCACTTATGTCCCAAACGTCCACTACCAAACTTTTTACAAAATCGATTGCTTTGCACCATGCCTAAACCTTTTTTTATTGTTACTAATTCTTTCATTTAAATTGTGTTAATTTATTCTCTTGTTTTCGTTAATTGTTGGCATTACTTCCGAATTGATTATGATTAATTATTTAGTGTATCATTTAAAATAAATAAAAAAATCAAATGAAAGAAAAATTAAGCAAAATATGAAATAAACCCTGTGGTACCAATTTTGGGCAATCGGAAATTTTTATTTTTGATTGTAATTGACTAACGGATCTCGAGCATGTGCAGACCCGGTTATTTTAGGTTTCCAATCGATCTAAGTCAAGCAGTTGGTGGCGACTCTGTCAAAAATCTCGTCGCTAGAAAAGTAAAATGACCTAATTGAATGTTTAGTAATTTTAGGGAAAAATCTTTAATTAATATTAATAAAATAAAAAGGGAAGATAAAAATGATAATAAAAGAATGAAAAAAATGATAAATATAATTATCTTAAAATAATAATTAAATAATCCGAAAAATCATAAAAAACATATAATTATCACCAAAAAATCTAATACAATTAAATTTAATCTAAACAACTAAAAAATAGGAATGCTAACCTAATTGGACTCTATAACCCTAACCCTAATTAATCCCTATAAATAGAACATTAACCTTAACCCTAAAACTAACAAGAATTAGCAGCAACCAAGAGTAATTAGCAGCAAAGTAGCAAAAAAAAGAAAATACCGCTCTTTTTTTTACTCTCGCATCCGAAGCCAAGCTCAAACAACTTCAATCTCAATTCTCTGACTTTTGGCCGCCGAATCCTAGTGCTTCAGATCCGCTTCGTCGCCAGGAACTCAAATCCACCATCCGTTTCGCCTTACGTCGCCTGAATCGAGAGAATTTCCTTCCGACCCGCTATCCACCCGTTATACAACCCGGATCAATCGAGCAATCCGGACCACCATTCGCGCTCCGACCACCGCCATTCTCCTCATCGACTGCCGCCCTGAAGATCGACGCCGCTTTCCGCCACCGACGCCGCCTGAAACGACCAACCCGAGCTGCCCGTCATCTTCCTTCTCCTTCGCATTGCGAGTAAGCGTTTTCTCTGTTGTTTATTTTCCTTTTCTTTTATTTATTTTTAATCCCTAAAAATTACTCCTTTAAATTACTTAGGTCCCTCAAGGTTCTGACATTGTTATTTGAGTCACTAACATTCACTTATATCCCAAACGTCCACTACCAAACTTTTTAAAAAAGCCCATTGTTTGCACCATGCCTAAACCTTTTTTTATTGTTACTAATTCTTTCATTTAAATTGTGTTAATTTATTCTCTTGTTTTCGTTAATTGTTGGCATTACTTCCGGATTGATTATGATTAATTATTTAGTTTATCATTTAAAATAAATAAAAAAATCAAATGAAAGAAAAATCAAGCAAAATATGAAATAAACCCTGTGGTACCAATTTTGGGCAATCGGAAATTTTTATTTTTGATTGTAATTGACTAACGGATCTAGAGCATGTGCAGACCAGGTTATTTTAGGTTTCCAATCGACCTAAGTCAAACAGTTGGTGGCGACTCTGTCAAAAATCTCGCCGCTAGAAAAGTAAAATGACCTAATTGAATGTTTAGTAATTTTAGGGAAAAATCTTTAATTAATATTAATAAAATAAAAAGGGAAGATAAAAATGATAATAAAAGAATGAAAAAAATGATAAATATAATTATCTTAAAATAATAATTAAATAATCCGAAAAATCATAAAAAATCATATAATTATCACCAAAAAAGCTAATACAATTAAATTTAATCTAAACCACTACAAAATAGGAATGCTAACCTAATTGGACTCTATGACCCTAACCCTAATTAATCCCTATAAATAGAACATTAACCTTAACCCTAAAACTAACAAGAACTAGCAAAGAACCAAGAGTAATTAGCGTGAAAGTAGCAAAAAAAGAAGAAAATACCGCTCTTTTTTTTTACTCTCGCATCCGAAGCCAAGCTCAAACAACTTCAATCTCAATTCTCTAACTTTTGGCCGCCGAATCCTAGTGCTTCAGATCCGCTTCGTTGCCAGGAACTCAAATCCACCATCCGTTTCGCCTTATGTCGCTTTGAATCGAGAGAATTTCCGACCCGCTATCCACCCGTTATACAACCCGGATCAATCGAGCAATCCAGACCACCATTCGCGCTCCGAACACCGCCATTCTTCTCATCGGCCGCCGCCCTGAAGATCGACGCCGCTTTCCGCCACAGACGCCGCCTGAAACGACGAACCCGAGCTGCCCGTCATCTTCCTTCTCCTTCGCATTGCAGTAAGCGTTTTCTCTGTTTGTTTATTTTCCTTTTCTTTTATTTATTTTTAATCCCTAATAATTACTCCTTTAAATTACTTAGGTCCCTCAAGGTTCTGACATTGTTATTTGAGTCACTAACTTTCACTTATGTCCCAAACGTCCACTACCAAACTTTTTACAATACTGACTGTTTCGGCACCATGCCTAAACCTTTTTTTATTGTTTCTAATTCTTTCATTTAAATTGTGTTAATTTATTCTCTTGTTTTCGTTAATTGTTGGCATTACTTCCGAATTGATTATGATTAATTATTTAGTGTATCATTTAAAATAAATAAAAAAATCAAATAAAAGAAAAATTAAGCAAAATATGAAATAAACCCTGTGGTACCAATTTTGGGCAATCGGAAATTTTTATTTTTGATTGTAATTGACTAACGGATCTAGAGCATGTGCAGACCAGGTTATTTTAGGTTTCCAATCGATCTAAGTCAAGCAGTTGGTGGCGACTCTGTCAAAAATCTCGTCGCTAGAAAAGTAAAATGACCTAATTGAATGTTTAGTAATTTTAGGGAAAAATCTTTAATTAATATTAATAAAATAAAAAGGGAAGATAAAAATGATAATAAAAGAATGAAAAAAATGATAAATATAATTATCTTAAAATAATAATTAAATAATCCGAAAAATCATAAAAAACATATAATTATCACCAAAAAATCTAATACAATTAAATTTAATCTAAACAACTAAAAAATAGGAATGCTAACCTAATTGGACTCTATAACCCTAACCCTAATTAATCCCTATAAATAGAACATTAACCTTAACCCTAAAACTAACAAGAACTAGCAGAGAACCAAGAGTAATTAGCAAGAAAGTAGCAAAAAAGAAAATACCGCTCTTTTTTTACTCTCGCATACATAGCCAAGCTCAAACCCCTGCAATCTCAATTCTCTGACTTTTGGCCGCCGAATCCTTGTGCTTCAGATCCGCTTCGCTAGGAACTCAAATCCACCATCCGTTTAGCCTTACGTCGCTTTGAATCGAGAGAATTTCCTTCCGACCGCTATCCACTCGTTATACAACCCGGATTCGAGCAATCCGGACCACCATTCGCGCTCCGACCACCGCCATTCTCCTCATCGGCCGCCGCCCTGAAGATCGACGCCACTTTCCGCCACCGACGCCGCCTGAAACGACGAACCCGAGCTGCCCGTCATCTTCCTTCTCCTTCGCGACTGCAGGTAAGCGTTTTCTCTGTTTGTTTATTTTCCTTTTCTTTTATTTATTTTTAATCCCTAAAAATTACTCCTTTAAATTACTTAGGTCCCTCAAGGTTCTGACATTGTTATTTGAGTCACTAACATTCACTTATATCCCAAACGTCCACTACCAAACTTTTTAAAAAAGATTTGTTTGCACCATGCCTAAACCTTTTTTATTGTTACTAATTCTTTCATTTAAATTGTGTTAATTTATTCTCTTGTTTTCGTTAATTGTTGGCATTACTTAGGATTGATTATGATTAATTATTTAGTTTATCATTTAAAATAAATAAAAAATCAAATGAAAGAAAAATCAAGCAAAATATGAAATAAACCTGTGGTACCAATTTTGGGAAATCGGAAATTTTTATTTTTGATTGTAATTGACTAACGGATCTAGAGCATGTGCGGACCGGTTATTTTAGGTTTCCAATCGACCTATAGTCAAACAGATTGGTGGCGACTCTGTCAAAAATCTCGTCGCTAGAAAAGTAAAATGACCTAATTGAATGTTTAGTAATTTTAGGGGAAAAATATTTAATTAATATTAATAAAATAAAAAGGGAAGATAAAAATGATAATAAAAGAATGAAAAAAATGATAAATATAATTATCTTAAAATAATAATTAAATAATCCGAAAAATCATAAAAAATCATATAATTATCACCAAAAAAGCTAATACAATTAAATTTAATCTAAACCACTACAAAATAGGAATGCTAACCTAATTGGACTCTATGACCCTAACCCTAATTAATCCCTATAAATAGAACATTAACCTTAACCCTAAAACTAACAAGAACTAGCAGCAACCAAGAGTAATTAGCAGCAAAGTAGGAAAAAAAGAAGAAAATACCGCTCTTTTTTTTACTCTCGCATCCGGCCAAGCTCAAACAACTTCAATCTCAATTCTCTGACTTTTGGCGCCGAATCCTAGTGCTTGAGATCCGGCCGTCGCCAGAACTCAAATCCACCATCCGTTTCGCCTTACGTCGCCTGAATCGAGAGAATTTCCTTCCGACCCGCTATCCACCCGTTATACAACCCGGATCAATCGAGCAATCCGGACCACCATTCGCGCTCCGACCACCGCCATTCTCCTCATCGGCCGCCGCCCTGAAGATCGACGCCGCTTTCCGCCACCGGCGCTGCCTGAAATGACGAACCCGAGCTGCCCGTCATCTTCCTTCTCCTTCGCGACTGCAGGTAAGCGTTTTCTCTGTTTGTTTATTTTCCTTTTCTTTTATTTATTTTTAATCCCTAAAAATTACTCCTTTAAATTACTTAGGTCCCTCAAGGTTCTGACATTGTTATTTGAGTCACTAACATTCACTTATATCCCAAACGTCCACTACCAAACTTTTTAATATACTGTCTGTTTCGGCACCATGCCTAAACCTTTTTTTATTGTTACTAATTCTTTCATTTAAATTGTGTTAATTTATTCTCTTGTTTTCGTTAATTGTTGGCATTACTTCCGAATTGATTATGATAAATTATTTAGTGTATCATTTAAAATAAATAAAAAATTAAATGAAAGAAAAATTAAGCAAAATATGAAATAAACCCTGTGGTACCAATTTTGGGCAATCGGAAATTTTTATTTTTGATTGTAATTGACTAACGGATCTAGAGCATGTGCAGACCAGTTATTTTAGGTTTCCAATCGACCTAAGTCAAATAGATTGGTGGCGACTCTGTCAAAAATCTCGTTGCTAGAAAAGTAAAATGACCTAATTGAATGTTTAGTAATTTTAGGAGAAAAATATTTAATTAATATTAATAAAATAAAAAGGGCAGATAAAAATGGTAATAAAAGAATGAAAAAAATGATAAATATAATTATCTTAAAATAATAATTAAATAATCCGAAAAATCATAAAAAATCATATAATTATCACCAAAAAATCTAATACAATTAAATTTAATCTAAACCACTAAAAAATAGGAATGCTAACCTAATTGGACTCTATAACCCTAACCCTAATTAATCCCTATAAATAGAACATTAACCTTAACCCTAAAACTAACAAGAACTAGCAGCAACCAAGAGTAATTAGCAGCAAAGTAGCAAAAAAAAAAGAAAATACCGCTCTTTTTTTTACTCTCGCATCCGAAGCCAAGCTCAAAAAACTTCAATCTCAATTCTCTAACTTTTGGCCGCCGAATCCTAGTGCTTCAGATCCGCTTCGTTGCCAGGAAATCAAATCCACCATCCGTTTCGCCTTAGGTCGCCTGAATCGAGAGAATTTCCTTCCGACCCGCTATCCACCCGTTATACAACCCGGATCAATCGAGCAATCCCGACCACCATTCGCGCTCCGACCACCGCCATTCTTCTCATCGGCCGCCACACTGAAGATCGACGCCGCTTTCCGCCACCGACGCCGCCTGAAACGACGAACCCGAGCTGCCCGTCATCTTCCTTCTCCTTCGCGACTGCAGGTAAGCGTTTTCTCTGTTTGTTTATTTTCCTTTTCTTTTATTTATTTTTAATCCCTAATAATTACTCCTATAAATTACTTAGGTCCCTCAAGGTTCTGACATTGTTATTTGAGTCACTAACATTCACTTATGTCCCAAACGTCCACTAACAAACTTTTTAAAAAACTGACTGTTTCGGCACCATGCCTAAACCTTTTTTTATTGTTACTAATTCTTTCATTTAAATTGTGTTAATTTATTCTCTTGTTTTCGTTAATTGTTGGCATTACTTCTGAATTGATTATGATTAATTATTTAGTGTATCATTTAAAATAAATAAAAAAAATCAAATGAAAGAAAAATCAAGCAAAATATGAAATAAACCCTATGGTACCAATTTTGGGCAATCGGAAATTTTTATTTTTTATTGTAATTGACTAACGGATCTAGAGCATGTGCAGACCAGTTATTTTAGGTTTCCAATCGACCTAAAGTCAAACAGATTGGTGGCGACTCTGTCAAAAATCTCGTCGCTAGAAAAGTAAAATGACCTAATTGAATGTTTAGTAATTTTAGGGGAAAAATATTTAATTAATATTAATAAAATAAAAAGGGAAGATAAAAATGATAATAAAAGAATGAAAAAATGATAAATATAATTATTTTAAAATAATAATTAAATAATCCGAAAAATCATAAAAAATCATACAATTATCACCAAAAAATCTAATACAATTAAATTTAATCTAAACCACTAAAAAATAGGAATGCTAACCTAATTGGACTCTATAACCCTAACCCTAATGTTGACACCCGATTTTGTCCGGAGTAGTGATTTAGGTTTTTTTGTTTTTGTTGATGTTTCCGGTATTTTTCCGTATTTTTATTTCATGTGATTTTTGTCGACATTTTATGTACTTTTCGTCATTTTCGTTATTTTTATGTAACTTTTGCCATTTTCGTTACTTTACGTAGTTTTTATCGTTTTTCACGTGTTAGCGTCATTTTCATTATTTTATGAACTTTTGTCGTATGTTTTTGTTGTTTTATGAAACTTTTTTTATTTTGTCGTTTTTATAATTTTTTGGATGATTTGGTTATTTTTCTTATTTTGGTATTTTTCGTTATTTCCATCATTTTATGTACTTTTTTTTATTATTTTTCATGAACGATTTTTTTTTTATTATTTCATGTCTTTTATTACTTCGTGTACTTTTATTATTTTTATATTTTTATCATTTTTTATTATTTTATGTGTTTTCTTTTTATCTAGAATTTGAATGTGTTTAATTAACAAAAAAAAAATAAAAAAAAGGAAGAAGAGTTTACAGCAAGCAAACCTGCGCATGCATGCTCCCACTTCCTCCACCTTTCCTCCACCTTCCATGCATGTCTCCCATCACCCAATCTCCTCTCCATTTGTCAATTCACCCTAATTCACTCCCAATTTCATGTAACTGAACAAAAGGGTGAAGCTTGGGCAATTGGAAGCTTCAAATCTCTATAAATTGAAGGAGAAATGAACAATTTGGCACCAATTCACAATCAAATACTGAGCAAAAAAAAAGAAGAACCAAAGCTCCTGTTCTTGTTTCATCCGTAAGCTTGCACCACCCAACCCTTTGATTTCTTCCTCCAATCACCTCCGACTCCTACCCCCAGGTCCGTCACGTCGCCAGCAAGCTAGAGGCCCTGCCTTCTCCGCCGGACGTTGCCGGAATCACGAGAAAACGACGGCAACCCGCTGACCCGCCTTGCTACTCAACTCGCTCGAAATTGACGGTCCAGGCCCTAACTCACCGTCCCACCACTGCCGATCGAGCCCCCTTCCTCCGCCGCACCATTTCCGACCTGTCCCCGCCGCCGAGAAGCACCAGTTTTGCCGGTAGAATCGGATCCTCTTGACCCGAAAAAGACCCGCGACACAACCCGTTTCTATCAGCCGCCGTAGGCGACCGTTCGAGCTCCGGCCACCCCCATTCTCCTCGCCGTCCGCCGCACCGTCGATCCCCGTCGTCCTTCGCCGCCGACGCTGCCCGGAAGACGGAACCCGAAGCCACTCCTCCTCCTCCTCTCTCCTTCGCAAGTCTGCAGCAGGTACGTGTTTCTTTTTTTTCGTTTTCTTGTTTTATTTTTCTTTTTATGTTTTATTATTACTCTTTATTACTTTTAATCCCCCACCTTTTCCCCTTAACTCACTTAGATCCCTAAGGCTTTTTTAAGATTTCGTTTAACTCACTAACAGTCTCTTGTTTGCCGGAAAGCCATCAACAAGTTTCAAAAGTAACAGTTTGGGCACTAGGCCTAAACCTTTTTTTGTACCTTAGTTAATATTTTTGTTATCATGTCGATATAAATTATTTTATTTTATTTTTGATATTTTGAGTTATTATTAGCTATGTAAATTACTAAGAATCATTTTATTTTATTTTTTTTAGTGTCATTAAAAAAAATAAAGAAAGAACCCGTGGTACCAATTTTGGGCGTACGAAAATTAACCATTTTTGTACGTAACTGACAAACGAATCCAGATCTCTCGTAGACCATTTTTCAGGTTCCCAATCGACCTAGGAAAAAGATTGGTGGCGACTCCTGTCGAAAACCACGTCGCTACAATACCGAAAAAGGTCCAAGACAAAGAAAGCCTTCGTTGCCAAAATTGAGGGGGAATGATGATGGGGCCAACACCTCCTTCCAATGAGAAGGCAATATTGGTCTTAGTAGACTTGTAAAGAAAACTTAACAAGAATTGAGTGGAAAAAGGTAGATAGGTTGAAAAGAGAATCACTCTCAATTTCAAGGGAAAAAGGGTGAAATATATTTGATGATTGAATTGTCTCCTGCAAACTAACCTAGACCTCCTTTTATAGGACAAGAAAGCTAGACATCCAAATCAATTTACAAGTCCCTTCATCTCCACACTTAATGATGGAAATTAAAAGGAAATGTAAATGTGAGAATTTAAAACAATTATTTCTAAATTTATTCTAGGCTAGCTAAGGGGTAGAACTAGCCAAAATATATCTAAAACTGAAATAACATGATAGAAATTCGAGTTGGAAGATGAGTGATGATTTTTGGCCAATAAATGTGGAGTAAATGATCCTTATTTAAGTGCTCTTGATGGAGGGCTTCAAGGCTTGTAACTCCTTCCTCACCAATGGTTCCTGGATGATTTTGGATGACTCTTGAGTCCTCAAGGCTGCTGAAGTTCGTCCTTGAAGAGAAGTGAACGGTTGGAAGCTTTGGGAAAGCATTGAATGCGCCATTTCTTTGTCTCAACAGTTGAGATATTCGTGAACCATGCACTTGGGCCAAATTGTCATTTGGTTGAGCCCAAACCGAAATGTTGAAAATTGTTTGCACCATTTGGGAATTGGGTTGGCCCAAATTGAGGAGTGCTTGCACTTTTCCTTCATCTTTGTGGATATCTTAACTTTGCTCCTCACACTTTGCAAGACTGTGCATCAGCAGGTTGAGAGCATCCTTAGCCTTCTTAGTCCGGCTCCTTGTCATAGGTCCACCAAGGCCAGCGAGCGGATCTTGATGTTTGGGCTTGGGTTGGGCCTGTTCCACGTCATAGTCCGTGATAAGTCATGGTTCGTGGCATACAGGAAACTTCCCAAGGACGCAAAGTGTGTTGCAGTTGGGAACAATGATGTAATAGAAGTATTAGGAATAGGGACTTGTCATGTAAAGTCCCAGTGTGTAATGGATATTTGTATCTTATTGACACTTTATATGTACCTAATATTAGTAGGAATTTAATTTCTATTAGTAGTTTGTTGAAGTATCGATATAGCTTGAACTTTACCAATAGTAGTGTAACTATTTATAAAGATGACCTATTTGTTCACGAATGCTTCGTTAACAATGGTTTGTATGAACTTAGACCGAATTGTGATTTTAATGCATCTTCTAGTTGTCATGTGACCGAGGTCACTACTGAAATGACTTGGCACGAAAGGTTAGGACATGTGGGTCAAGATCTGTTGAATAAATTAGCCAAGAAAGGGCTACTTGGATCCTTGACTAAAGTTGTTTTACCAAATTGTCAAGCATGCCTTGAAGGCAAAATGACTAGAAAGCCTTTCGGGCATGGCGCTAGAAGGGAAGAAGCATTAGAATTGGTCCATTCCGATTTGTGTGGACCATTAAGAGTTGAGTCCAGAAATGGATTCAAATACTTCATCACATTTACGGATGATTACACTCGATTCACTCACGTTTTCTTACTACGAAACAAAGCAGAGGCTTTCACTTATTTTCAAAGTATGTGCATTTGGTTGAGAACCAAATGGGTAAGAAAATCAAGTCCTTGAGAACGGACCGTGGTGGAGAGTATAGTTCAAATGCTTTTAAGGCATTTTGTGACATGAAGGAATTGCCGAGAGTTCACTCTTGCTTGGACACCTCAACAGAATGGAGTGTCGAAAGGAAGAATAGGACTCTTATGGACATGGTTAGGTCCATGATGGCTAAGGCCAATTTGGACACCTTCTAGTGGAGTGATGCCTTTGCTTTGTGCAGTTCACATTCTCAATAGAATCCCTACCAAGAGCATTAATTCTTCTCCATATGGGTTATGGAAGAAGAAGACGCCTAATTTTAGCTATATGCACCCATGGGGTTGCTTGGCTTATGTGCATGTAACGGACCACCCTTTGGGAAATTAGGTCCCGAGGCAAGAAATGTGCATTTCTTGGTTCTTGCCGAATCTAGGGGTTATGTCTTCTTGGACCTAAGTCACAAAAACGGTCTTGTATTTGATGCAAGAAACGCTAACTTCTTGGAGAATGAGTTTCCAAAAGTTGGTAATTGTGATGATCTAGACTCTTTGGTACCAATCCTAGAAAAGGATCAACTAGGTACTACAGAAGTGCCAGTTGCACAAGATGCACCCATCTTAGATGGAATACCTCAACAGGAGGGAGTAGTGACTCCTAATAATGAATCCAATGAATTGGAGGATCCCATGGAACAAGATCCTGAAGTAGGAGGATCTGTTCAAGAGGGAGTTGAGGATCAACAAGAGCTGGAACAACCTCCACCCATGTTGAGAAGATCAACTAGGGAATCGAGACAACCCAAAAGGTGGGGTCTCTCGGAGGGAGAAACTTATTTGGTATTATCTGAGATAGATGAACCAAGTAACATCAAAGAAGCTCTAAATAGTGCACAAAAGGAGGAATGGATGAATGCCATGAATGATGAGTTGCATTCAATGGCAGTGAATGGTGTGTGGGAGCTTTCTGATCTTCCTGCTGGCCGTAAGGCCATTGGTAATAAATGGGTTTTAAAAATAAGGAAAAACGCTAATGGAAGTATCGAAAGGTACAAGGCCCGTTTGGTGGCCAAGGGCTTCACACATAAGGAGGGAATTGATTTTAAAGATACATTCTCTCCAGTTGTGAAGTTCAATTCCATCAGGTTACTGCTGGCCATTGTGGCGCATCTGGATCTTGAACTTCATCAGATGGACGTCAAGACAGCCTTCCTTAATGGTGATTTGAGTGAAGAGATCTACATGAGACAACCTGAAGGGTTCGTCCAGGAAGGTCTTGAGGACAAGGTCTGTAGACTCAAGAAGTCTATCTGTGGTCTTAAGCAAGCTTCAAGACAGTGGTACTTGAAGTTTCACCATGCAGTCACAAGCTATGGCTTTGTGATGATGCACGAAGACCATTGCGTGTACTTGTACTCAGCTGGATCCGATTATGCCATAATGACTCTTTATGTTGATGACATTTTGATTGCCAGCAATGAAGTTGGTTTGATGACAACCATTAAAGAATGGTTATCCTCCACTTTCGACATGAAAGACATGGGGGAAGCTTCATTTATTCTAGGTGTCAAAATCCACCAGAATAGAAAGGAACGCTTGTTAGGCTTATCTCAAGAACCTTATGTAGATAAGATTCTGGATAGGTTTAACCTAAACAACTCAAAACCCATGAATACACCACTTGCATGTGGATGCAAGATTGGAGGGGATATGTGTCCCACAACTCCAAAAGAAAAGGAAGAGATGGCCCACATCCCATACTTAAGTGTGATTGGTTCCCTTATGTACGCAATGTTGTGTACCAGGCCTGATATTAGCCAAGCAGTTGGCTTGTTAGCACGGTACTCTTCAAACCCGGGAATTTAGCATTGGAAGAGCGTCAAGAGGGTTCTCCGGTACCTCAAAGGTACTAAGGATTATTGGCTATGCTATCAAGGAAAGAATCTTGATTTGCATGGCTATTCTGATGCTGATTGGGGTGGTGATCGAGATTCATGCAAATCTACTTCTGGTTATGTTTTCATGCTTAATGGAGGGGCAACTACATGGTGTAGCAAAAAACAGACCTGTACAGCATTATCAACCATGGAGACTGAGTTTATCTCATGTGCCTCAGCTGTATAGGAGGCCCTCTGGCTTGGTTATTTCCTTAAAAACTTGGAATCTAGAATTACGGTGGACAGGCCTATTACTATCTACAGTGATAGTATGACGGCCATGGCTTACACCAAGGATCCCAAGTATCACGGGAAAACCAAACATATAAGCATGAAGTATCATTTCGTTCGGGATGCAATTGAAGAGGGTGAAGTCAAGATCGAGTACATTTCTACAGACCTCATGGTGGCTGATCCTCTAACTAAGCCACTTCCACCAATTGTATTTGCCCGTCATGTTAAGGCAATGAGTCTACGTAGATTATAGTTTGTTGGATGTACTTCACCATCTTTGGTGTCACACATGTAATATGAATGATTGTTTAATAATGTAACTTATTTCATTCATTTCGTTTGGTTCAAATCTACTTATGTTCACAACGAGAACATGTCAAGTATAGACATTAGAAAGGGCTTTCTCACATGAGCCTCTCGCCCTCTGTCTTGAGTAGATTTGAGGATGAGACAAGTTAAGGACTTAGAATATGTAGTTCTATCCAAAGAACTTGTGACTAATGTCATATTTCTAAGTGGGAGACATGTCCAACACCTGTCACCTTAACTATTTGTCGTCTTGGTTTCCTAAAAATCAGGGTAAGATGAACTGATTCATCGAGTTTGTATGATCTCCATACATCCTAGTCTATATTTTAGTAGTAAGCGAGTACTTACTTGTTAACAAATTCATGGATTTGACATGTCCTATTATTTGATAAGTGGAGAACACTATGGTGTTTTAAGAGGGAGAAATGACACACTCCCAATCGATCGAGTGGACATCATTCCAAGTGAGAGTGGTGTATGTAAAACACCCATGAAAGTTCGACTATACAAAGAACTTAAACAAGTTGTCTTTATTCTTGTTTAATGTGAGGTTCTTTAATCCAGACTCTTAGTGACTTTAGTTTGCTATTAGTACTTTACACTTACAACACTACTTTGATTGGATGTTGAAGGTCTTAGTTTTGAAGACTGTAATATCTTCCTTTTGGGTAGTTGAGTTTGTGTAATGTGTTAAGTAGTTTAAAACTGATTGGAAAGACAGTTTGTATGATACACCTACTCTTGATTCAATCTTGGGCCCACATGCTATGCGTAGTATGAATTTTTTGATTGAATTATGAGAATTTGTAAATGAGTACTCAATGGCTTAATACGACTATGATTTTTCAATAAGTTGAAATTCAGAAAAGATACTGGTTGTGATTAAGTAACGTGTATCATGTGCCAGTGGTCTATGAGGCTTCATTTGATGTGATCAGATGAGCTTGATGAGTTCAAGCGAGTTTGAAGAAGTTCAAACAACACTCCGTTGTTATATGAGTTCTAGCATGTTGTTCTATAGAGGATAAGCTTTCATTGTGAGTCTAACAACCGCAATGGAGGTGATTGAGTGTGAATGCCTTGGGGTCGCACCCTTAACTCTACTTGTGTGAATGTGCTTTGTATTTTTCGGCTTATTCTTGGTTTGAGATTATATCTTTTGAGTGAGAGTTGATTCACAAATGTATCGTTGGTGCGAGTGGGAGTTTGTTAGTATATTTGACGCACCAAGATCATTTGACATGACACTTGAGCTCATGATGCTAAGTGGGAGCTCCGAATTAGCTATATGTAGCTAACTCCAGCTCAACTTAGCTTATATCCAGCTCACGGCAGCTGGACATAGCTCAAGTCAGCTCAAATTAGCTAGAATCGTGGGAGCTCAAATGTGTGTGGTATGATCATTTGGAACATCTTTGGGATGTTTCATATTGATTCACAAGTAATTACTTCCATTTGAACCTTTTGGACAAAATAAAGGGTATTTTGGTGAAAGGGGCATCCTATGTGCATGGTGTATGCACCTTACTACATGGGATACTGCCTAGGTGGTTACATATGAGTAGCTACACCTAGGAAGGCTAATTTAGGCGAAGAGGTGCCTCTAAGGAGCCACTCATTCGCCAAAAATGGAAGTTGGAGGGAGCTTACCATGAACCTTCACTCCTTTTGTGACCAAGAGGTGTTGGTTATCACCCTTGGCCGAAAGTACATGTATTTTCGGCCAAAGGGGTGTCCCAACCACCCCTTGAGACCTCTTCCTTATCTATAAATAAAGGGAGAGGCACCACATTACACACACACACCAAAACAGAAACACTTCTTCTCCCTCTCATTTTCTTGGCCGAAATTCCTAAGCACATTTGTTAGAGTTTTCGGGTAGATTAATATTGTGTCTATTTCAACACAATTTCGCCCTTTGGTTGCATCCTCAATTCGTCCTTATCGAACAGTTGACAAAACTAAAGATTGCAGAAGATAGAATCCACACTTCATCTTCAACACATTCCTCGGAGCACAAGGTACGCTTTCTCCTCCTTCTTCTTCTTCTTCTTCTTCGTTCTTCCCTTTCTTCTTCCGATAATGAATGGTGAAGAACGGCATGATTATGAATAAAACACATCATGCGTTGTTAATTAGAATCACTATATCTAAATGTGCATGTAACATGATTGAAGTCTTGAAGAACTTCAAATCTTCAAAAAGAACAACAATTCAAGAGTGCAAAGTGTTTACAAGACTTTGGGGAGCCCCGGGAACTTCATCCCTCTCCCCCTCGTCTGTTTCCGAGTCGTGGTCGTAATTGGCATTATAAAGCGACGAACTCTTGGGAACACGGTGGATGGCCCGGCTCGTCACAGCTTTCTCCTTGCTCGGGAGAGATTGAAGGTCAGATCTAGCCCAGGATAAACGTCCTCAAGTACCTCAATGGCGTCAGAAATGGCGAGCCGGTACTTCACCGCCGTGTCCTTGGCCCTCATTTCCCTAAATCGATTGCTCTCCAAGAAAGCAGATTTGGCCTCATCGATTTGGCCGGGGATGCCCCGCTTCAGCTCCATCAAGGATGCCTCGGCTACTTCCTTGAGTTCCTTCTCCTTGGCAAGTGCTGTAGACAGGCCGAGGGTCTTGGAGTCGCCCTCATCTTTCAATTCCCTGAATTTGTGTAGGGCTTCATCTCTCTCCTTCTTCAGAGTCTCGGCCTCCTTTTTAGCCTTTTCAGCCTCGGCCTGACTTTCTCGCTGAGCCTCACTGTCGCGCCCCAGTTCCTCGGTGCACAACGAGACCGATACATCAATCACGATAGAATATTAATACTGGCTAAAAGTAAGTCACAAAAGACAATAAACAAATATGAAAAATATGGTAAGAAAACTTAACCAGTAAAGGCTCTTCTGCAGAGCGTGGTTTAGCTCGAAGCGCCGAGGTTCATAGGCTCGTAGTGCCTCGACATCCCTAGTCGATGTCATCGACTCCCAATGAAGACGGAGCGCCTCGGGCCTGGAAAAGGTAGAGCCTAAGCTACTAGGGCCTTGCTCGAGCAGCTTCTCAGCCACAACGAGAGATAAGTCACGAGCCTTGAGGTGGACTGGCCGAGCCACTGGAGGAGAGGGTTGATGAGGCATTGCGCCGCTCATCCCATCACGAGAGGTCCCGGCCAAGTTCATTGCCTTGGAAGCTTGGGGGCCTTGACTAACTGACCCGGCTCCCTTTTTTGTAATCGAGGGCCTCTTTGCGAGGAGACCCTCGCTCTCGGTCTCGCTATCGCCCTCACCCGGGCTGCGGGCTTCCGAAATAGGGCCAGGGCCATAGAACTCCCTGAGCCCGCTTGGACTTTTCCCGCCAGTGGTATGGCGAGAAGAGGTCGCAGCTTTGGTGGCTTTGGCCTTGCCAGCTCGTCCCCTTTTCGAACTAGGGAATATGGGGTTCGCCATTTTAGCCTCCACCGCGGCCTGTTCGAAGGCGTCCATATCAGAACCTGAGGAGTCAGAAATAAACACAATATCAAAAGCATTAGTTAAGGTGATAGGGCGAGGCACGACTTGGGGAGAAGCCGAAGAAAAAAGTAGAGACGCATCGTCCGAGCCACTCTCGTCCGATATATTAACGAAACAGGGGGTCGCCCCGGATGATTCACCCTTCGAGGGGGGTCTACCTTGGCCCGCAACAAGTTTGTGCACTTCATCCAAACTGGGAAACTCAGCGCCCTCTGGGATGTCCGCCAAACCAGCCTTTAGGGCGACCTCGACTGGAAAGGGTCGGCCGAGGCCCTCGGCTTGTAGCTCGATGAGAGCCCGAGCTTCTTGTAGCTAATGGAGTTCATGTCCTGCTCGGGCTCCACCGTTCTCCATGAAGTCCTAAACTTGGCAGAGCGAGGAGTCTGGATGAAGAAAAACTTCCTCTTCCAACCGTGGTTCGACGTAGGACCAGGAGTTAGTAGATGTGATCGGTGAGCCAAGTGGTACCAATGCCCCCCTCCGCTTCCACTAACGGAGATCTTATAGGCGTGGCGAAAGAGCTGAGCCGTAGGCTGAAAGCCCATAGACCGGGGGAAGAGCTTAAAGCCGATGATATGCCTCCACGAATTGGGAACCAGCTAGCTCGGTGCATGATCGTAGAGCCGAAGCACTAAGCTCTCAAAATCCCCGAGAGGAAGGCGCAGGCCCATTTCAAAGTACACCGGGTATATGCAAAACTCCCATTCACGAGGTCTGTTGGCTCTATTTGAAGAGTCAGGGATTCGCCAATCTAGTTCGTTGGGAATACTGAACTTCAGCGCCAGTCAGCTCACGATCTTCCCCGTCATTTTTTACTCTACTTCATCAGGTGATTCCGGTAGAGCCTTTTCGGCCCTCGGCCGTTTGGACGCCGTGCCACATTCGACATTAAAGAGACCTGGGGAGAGCCAAGGATGCGAGCCTCCATCAACGGAATTGTCCGGCCACCTCCTTGAGGAGGAATCGACAGAAGAACGAAATGAATTAGAAAAAGAAATCATACTTGGGGCGGAGTTGGCGACGGGTGAGACGGTTGAGCCGGTTGAAAATGGAGAAAAGCGAAAACCAACAACTCGCAAAAACGTGCAAATGCGAAAAATGAGCAAGGAGGCATTAGTCCGCTATTTATAAGGCCTGAAGAATGCGAAACGCCGCGTTGGGATAAGCATGAAATTGACACGTGGGAGGAAGTTACCCATTTAAAGAGCATAAAGGCGCCTCGTCCTAATCCAAGGGATGAGGCGCCTCGGGGGCTAATGGTGAGGACCAAATATTAAGCCCAGAGGACGGCCCGTCGGCCCGCCATTCTGGCCCGCAAGCACTGTAGCCTCCACTGGGGGACCTGAAGGCCAAGCCTAGAAGCCGGCCCGTAGACCCGGCCTCGGGGCACTGTAGTCTCCATGATGCAAGGGGGGACACCTGTCCCCGGCCAATACCGCTGCCCATACCCCATCTGGGCACTATAAATACTTCATTCAACGCCCCACCTAGGGGGACCGGTCATTTGCTAAAGAACTTTACCTTACAACCCAACTTTAACTCAATCGATCCTCGGCTAGCTTACCGTGTGGATTCTAACTTGAGCGTCGGAGAATTGTACCAGGTGCTCGCTCGGCCTCGGAAGCAACTCGTCTCTGGAGAGGCTCGGCATCGGACGAAGCAACTCGAAAGTAGCTCATCTCAGGAGCCCTTCAGCAGAGGACGCAACATCTCGGAAGAACCTAACATCGTCGCAGCATGGCAGGATTCTTTCCTTTTGGGAGACCAACCTTCTCGGACACGGTATCAGGTACTTCGCCCTCGCTCTAACATTTATATTAATTAATGTTAATCGCTGGTATTAACAGTTTTGAATATATTCAGAAAGTTTCGTTACTCTTTTGTTCGAAATTTTTTTAATAGCTAAGACACTATATGCAATGTCTTAGAACTTGTTTATGAAAATCCAAAGGTATAGCGCTAATTATTTGTTAAGATACAAAAATCTATAGGACCGTTTTTACCTTTATCCCCTCGTTCACCACTTTCTTATTGGATCGCATGAAAGTGTTTTGGGTAGGGTTATGGTTTAAAATATCGTACCGGACATCGTACCGTTTTGCTAACGGTACAAGACAGTACCAGTATACCGGAGATATTTCGAATGTACCGAAAATAGTGTACCGGTTCATAAATATATAAATATATTTATTTTTATATACAATAATTAATATAATATAAAAAATAAAAAAATATAAATGAAGTTTTAACAACAATTTGTCTGCAAATAATGTGATTGAGCTTTTAAGTAGACCCAATAGCCCACCAATAAAGAAAATGATGCAGTAATAACAAGATAACACCAGTCGGTACTACCATATTTTTACAATTTTAACCTTAAACTTTTAAATTTCTTACAATTGTGTCATGTACCGCCATTTTCATTATTCGTCTGGTATGGCCGGTACAGACGGGTACGGTCATCGATATGAAATTGGCCTAAACGATACCGTTTTATGTCCAGTACCGGCCGGTACGGTACGATATGTCATACTCTAGTAGGGTATAAATTGGGGTAAACTCTACTTTTAATTCCCTAGCTTTCTCATTTATCCTACTCAGGTCCCATTTTAAGAATCTACATCATATGAGTCCCTTAACCTTAATTTGTGTCCCACTCAAGTCATTTTGTCATGTTTTTCTATTAACTTTTCTGTTTTCTTTGTTATTTTATGTAAATACCCTACAATTATATTTTAATTACGTATTTACTAGAAATACAGTCATTAAACTGTTTAAAATATACGAGCCCATTTGGTTGGAGCCATTGGCTTTGCATCTATATGAAAATTGTTTTCTAATTTATCCATTAAATTATACTTTTTATGATTGAAAATTTGTAATTCAACCACAAAGTGCGAAGCCAATGGTTCTCACGAACCAAAATGCACCCTACATATAAGTCCCTACATTATTTTTCCTCTCTTTTACTCAATCTTCTTCATTCCTCTCCAACTAACATTATTTTTCCTCTCTTTAACGCATCATCAACGATCTGGCCGGAAGACGCATCCAACATGCCTGGCCGCCGCCACACCAGTCCCGACCAGCTCCACCACTGGAAGACGCTGATTTCACCCTGACCTGGCCGGAAGACATGAAGCAACAGCGTGACAAGGCTTGGACTGGAGTTGGCCGAGGGGAGTGGGAACTAAAAAGGTTGTGGCGGTGGATGCGGCGACGGCGTCATCCTCGTCCACTTCATCGAAGAGAGCGAAGACATGGTGGATCGGCCACGCTTATGTGTGCGAAGACATGAAGCCACTACGTATTTGCAGAAGGGCTGGTAACGCCACTTTCGTTACCAAGGCGTTACGAATGGTAACGCCAAAGGGCGTTACCAGGGCACTACCATTCGACGCGTTACTTCAGCAAAACGCGTTACCAGGGCGCTACCGAGCCTGACAAAGCCTGACAGGCTTGGTAGCGCCACACCCCCCTACCAGGGCGTTACTATCCCAAATTCCAATAATACGCAATTTCCTCCGCATCCCACATCAGTGTGGTTCGAACCCCAGCTCTCTGGGGGTGAGAAAATGGGTAACAAGTGATGGCCGCCGAGGCCCAAATACGCATAAAGGCCTAACAAAGGCCCACGGACAAGCCGGAACAAGGGCCCCATTAAAAACTTATAATCCGAATAAAGGTTGAGAACGTTCCCGAACTATACTTCCCGAAGTGCATATAGGACCTAAAACGAATAATCACCTTACATTGGGATATTACGATAATGCCACTGAAACATGGGACTATAAGTACATTCACTATTCATACCGAAAGGGGTAACTTTTAACAACTACTCAACGCGACTCTTCAAATCACATCAGAAAATCTCTCTATTCCTCGACAACCGTGCCCAGCGCACAAAATCGACCTAATGGCTTCCGTCAATATCGTAACGCCGCAAGTCAAACCGGGCGTGGCAATCACGCGCACCGATTTGCCACCAAATGGCGCCGTCTGTGGGAACCGCGGTGGTCCCCAAAATCAGATTGAGCGTGGGGCCATTCCGTTCCCGATCGTCAAGGCCGGAGGAGAAGGTTCCACCAACGGCCGCACGGCCGATCCCGGCTATAGGGGTTCCCGGAGGAATCATCAATGGAGCTACCTCCTCGTCCTACCTCCAGCTACCGTCGAAGCGATATTCGGCACTTGGACCCTGATCTCGTCCAAGCTGTGCGGGTAGTGCTTCAGGAAGAGCGAAGAAACCGGAACAACCAGATAGCTCTATCCTCCCAGCCTCGTGACAGGCAGTTATCACAGCATAATCGGTCGGGCTGTGATAGCCAGCAGACGGGCTCGCGGCAAGTTGCTTCTCCGGATCGTCGAAGCCGACAGCGCTCGAGGTCCCCGAGGGAGTACAAGAGAGACCGATCACCAAGGCCAGAGAGACTGGTACATGGGGACCCTCGGGACGATGTGATCAGGCAACTGCTGCATCGCACAGGCAGGTCGAGAAAAACTCGGGCATTCCCGAGCCTAAGTGCGAGGACGACCACGATGAAGGACCGTTCACCAGCAGGATTCGGGACGCCAGATGCCCCGGATATTTAATTTACCTCATCCGTTGGAAGTGTACCAGGGTTCGGGGATCCACGACGCCTGTGTTCGCAAGTCCAAGAGAGCGATGGAGTGGAAAGGGCTAACGAAGCGGCCTTGTGCAAATGCTTTGAAGTGGCTCTGGGAGGGCCGGCCTCGGCTTGGTACAACTCGTTGCTCCCGAACTCGGTGTCGTCATTCGGGGACCTAGCAACCAAATTTACGACGCACTTCATCGGATGCAAGAGATCGGCCAAGAGGGCCATCCAAATGTTTGACATCAAGCAAAGACCGAACGAGAGTATTCGGGAATTCGTCGAAAGGTTCAACCGAGAAGCCGTTCACGCGTCTGATCTAACGGACAACATCCGGATCATGGCATTCACGAAGGCTCTCATCCCGAATTCGCGCCTCGCCTACGAGTTGTCCCGAAAAAACTTCACCAGCGTCGAGGAAATGTACGCTGTTACTCAGGAGCATATGATTGCTCAAGAAATGTTGTCTCAGCGTGAGGGAAAGCAGGACACCAGGGATAACCGAGAGCCGAGGAAGGAGAACCCGAGAAGCCAGCCGGTCAAGCAGCCGGGGAGTTGGGGAGGACAGAAGAGAACTTTTGAGAGAAGTTCGGGCTTCACCCCCCTTAATACGTCCCGGACTAGCATCCTCGCGGCCCTCCAGAGACACGGCACCGGGAGTATTAACTGGCCCAGGGCCATGCCAGAAGGGGCGAAGCGTGATTCGTCCAAGTACTGTCAGTTCCACAGAGATACCGGGCATGACACTGAACAGTGCCATCAACTGAAGAGGTACATAGAGCACCTCATCAAGAAAGGCTCTCTGGGAGAGTATCTGAAGATGCCTCGGGGCGAAGAAGTTTCCAGAGGCAAAGGGAAGGCTGAAGAAGACTCTTCAGGACCGAAAAAGAAGGGCAAGGAGAAGATGGTTCCGCCGCAACCTACCGGGATTACGAACACCATAACGACCACGTTAGGTTCGAATGCTAGGAAGAGGAAGGCAAGGAGATAGCCTCGCTAAGCTACGGAGATCCGTCTTCAAGAATCAAACGAGCTGATGGGTCCGAGGTGCGTCTACCGCATTACGATCCACTCATCATCACCCTACGGATCGGGACCATAGGCGTCAAGAGGGTTACGTGCGGCAGCGGCTCAAATGCGGACGTGTTGTTCAGAAAGCATATGAAGGCCTCAAGCTTAAGTCAAGCCGGTTGAACCCCGTCAAGACAGCAACATACGGTGTGGGCACTGGGCGAGATACGATGTTAGGCTCCATCGAGCTTCCTGCGATGTTCATCGGGGTAGGCCCCGAAGGCCAACCTCGGTACACCACGTTGATGGTCAAATGGCTCGTCCTCGATGTCCCCTCTGCGTACAATGCTATCATCGGGAGAGAAACCCAGGTAGCTATTCACATGAGGACTGACGTGAAATTCCTGACCATCACGTTCGGTACGGATGAGGGAGACGCCTCGATCTACGTGAGCGAGAGGAGGCCAGAGGCGTCATGGCTATAGCTCGAAGGACCCCACTCCGGGCGGACTGAAGGAAGACAAGGAGGAAGCGGATACGGAAGGCGTCGTCTTGGAAGGAGATAGGACGACGAGAATTGCAAAAGACTTGCCCGAGGCGGTAAGAAAACTCTTGTAAAATTGCTTAGAATGAATAAAGACTTATTCGCCTACTCTCCAAGTGACATGCCCGGGATCGACCCGAAGGTAATACAACACAGCCTGCACATCAATCCGAATTCAAGACCCATAAGGCAGAAGAAAAGAAATAATGCCCCATTCAAAAGAGCCTTCATCAAAGAGCAGATTTCGAAACTTCTCGACGCGGGGGTCATAAGAGAAGTGTCGTATCCCGAATGGCTGAGCAATCCCGTTGTGGCAACCCGAGAAGATAGCGACAAGTTACGCATGTGCATCGATTTCACTAACGTAAATGATGCTTGCCCGAAGGATTCGTACCCAACTCCCCCGATCGATAGGCTTGTGGATTCCACGGCCGGACACGCGAGGCTCTCTTTCCTTGATGCTTACAGCGGGTATCATCGAATAAGGATGAACCCGTGAGATGAAGAGAAGACGTCTTTCATAAGCGGCCGGAACGCATTGTTATACAAGAATGCCCTTGGGCTGAAGAATGCCGGAGCAACCTATCAAAGACTTATGGATAAGGTATTCTCCGAGCAGATAGGTAGAATTCTCGAAGTGTACGTTGATGATATCATCGTCAAAAGCAAGGAGGAAGAGAACCTCATCCGATATATTTAAGAGTTGTTCGGGCAGATCCGAGAGTATGGAATACGATTGAATCCGGATAAATGCGTTTTGGAGTAACTTCCGGGAAATTTCTCGGATTTATGGTGTCCAAGCGCGCATCGATGCGAATCCCGCAAAGATCGAAGCTCTCCTTAATGTGAAGACGCCTTCATCGATAAAGGACGTCTGAGAGACTCCTCGGGAAGATAACGGCCCTCGATCGTTTTATATCTCGGTATGGGGACAAATGTCGTCCTTTCTTCAAAGTCTTGATAAAGAAGGTGCGGAACCCGGCCGAATAGGGGTTCGAAAAGGTGAGAAGAAATCTAAGGAAGAAAACGCAAGGGAAAGAGCCAGGTTCATATGGAATCCCGAATGCCAGAAAGCATGGGAGGAGATTAGAGCCTACCTCCTGCAGATGCCAACGCTTCGACAGCCGACCGAGGACAGACCCCTCATTGTATACTTAGCCGTAGGAGAAAAGGCCGTAAGTTCGGTACTTGTTCAGGAAGACGACCAAGGGAAGCAGTGGCCGGTCTATTACGTAAGCAAATCCCTACACGGAGCCGAACTCAACTACCCGATGATCCAGAAAGCGGTGTACTCTCTAGTCTTATCTGCCAGAAGATTGAAGCCATACTTCCTCGGGTTTTCCATCATCGTTCGAAGTAATGTCCCTATCAAGGACATCTTAAAACGAGTAGACCATTCCGGAAGGCTGTCAAAATGGTGCGTCGAGCTAAGTGAGTACGAGATCAAGTATGAACCCCGAAGAGCGATCAAAGCGCAAGCACTGGCGGATTTCATTGCGGAATTACCAAAGGAGTCCGAGAGTGAGGATTCTATGGCTGAGGATAGTCCGGTCTGGACCTTGCACGTAGATGGAGCTTCGGGATCGAGGCAAGCAAGGTGCCGGACTAGTACTCGAAGGCCCGAAGGAATGAGGACTACTAGGTCAATTAAGTTCGATTTCCGGTAACGAACAACGCAGCCGAATACGAAGCCCTCATTGCGGTCTGGAGTTAGCCAAGAAAGCGGGAATCCGGTCGTTAAAAGCATGCGGTGACTCAAACCTCCTCGTTCAGCAGATGAATGGGAGTACGAGATCAAAGAACCAAGTCTTAAGAGGTACGCCGATGTAGCTAAAAGGTTGGCAGCGGATTTGAAAAGTTGTGCATCGAGAAGATCCCGAGGGCGCTCGGTCGGAGGCTGACCAACTTTCAAGTCAGCTTCTTACGGCGAAGAAAAAAGTGAACCTTGCATCGACTACTCCCGGATAGGCTGCATTGCTTCGGGATGGAGGTCACCCTCTTGGAAGTACCTCGATGAAGGGGTGCTCCTGGACAACCCAACCAAGCCGCAAACATCGAAGAAAGGCCAGCAAGTTTGTCATAATTGGAGATAGTATGTACCGTAAAGGATTCTCTTCCCAGCTGCAGAAATGCGTCGGTGAAGGAGGCACCGAGGACATTCTACGGGAAGCTCATGAAGGCACCTGCGGGTCGCACGTTAAATCGGACGCCTTAGCTGCGGTCATACTAAGACAAGGGTTCTTTTGGCCTACTCTCAAGGAAGACGCAAGGAGGCTAGTGAACAAGTGCAAGAGGTGTCAAGAGCACGCTCGAATACGAGAGTTCCCTCGGGTATGTATCATCCTCGGATTATACCATACTATTCGCCGTTTGGGTTATCGATCTGATTGTGGCTTTGCGCACCGCCCAGGGTGGACTTAAGTATTGTGTAGTCGCCGTGGATTATTTCACCAAGTGGATAGAAGCCGAACCCTTGGCTACGATTACGGCTGAGAACATCCGAAAGTTTGTTTGGAAGAACATCATCTGCAGGTTCGGGTGCCCGAAGGTTTTGGTTGCCGATAACGGAGCCCAGTTCACGGACGGTGGATTCCAGGATTTCGCCGAGGAATTCGGGATCAAGATTCATTTTGCTCCGGTCGCACACCCGCAGAGCAATGGCCAAGTCGAAGTGTCCAACCGAGCGTTGAAGGATGGGTTAAAGGCCGGACTTGGGAAGGCAAAGGGTAGTGGCCCGGGGAACTCCCTCACGTTTGATGGAGTTACCGGACCACGCCCCGACGGTCAACTGGAGAAACCCCGTTCTCCATGACATACGGGACCGTGGCGTTTATCCCGATTTAAGTATCAAATTCGTCCCTCGAGCCAAGTGTTCGAAGAAGTAGCGAATGAGCAAGGTTTGAGAGCAAACCTAGACTTCCTCGAAGGAAGAAGAGATGAAGCGAGCTTCAAGGAAGGCATTTCAACAAAGAACTGCGTCCACAACAAACTCAAAAGTGAAGACGAAGAATATCAAAGTGGGTGATTTGGTCTTACGGCAAACCAAACTAGGATCCCGAAGACCAAAAGGGCGCGTTAGCCCGAACTGGGAAGGCCCCTTCGAGGTCATCGCCGAAGAACGGAAAGGAGTTTACAAGTTATCAGATCCCGAAGGACGAGAATTAGCAAATTCTTTTCATTCCGAGGCTTTGAGGAAATACTTTGTTTGATCGGGAAATAATAAAGCTGAATCCAGAGACAAGTGTTGAACCAAACCTTGAATGTTTTCATTAATAATGCCCGAGGTCGGATTTACAAAAACGGATAAAAAAGAAGTAAAACACATCACTGAGGATCGGCAAAATCATCAACGATTCTTGGTTCCGGCGGATGCGAAAATTCGTCCCGTACAGTGGGATCCTCTTCGGGCTCCTCACGCCCATCAAGTCCGGACAGTCGGCATGAGGGGTGAGCTCAACTATATGTTTTCTATCCAAACAAAACCCGAAGTAGAATTTGTTAACGGCCAGATAAACTGCCACACTTAGCACCTTATGGAACTTAGGGATGTTGGCATGGAGCTCGGCGACTTCATCCCGAAGTCTCTGATTCTCCTCATCCTTGACCCGCAGCTCCTGCTCGAAGTGCTCCTTCTGATTGGCGAGGTCCACTTGAAACCTCTCCTTTTCAGCCTTGAGCGATTTAGCTTCTTCCCGAATAGCGTCCTCGGAATGGCGGTGCTCTTTGACCGCGCTCAGGAAGGCAACCTCAGCCAAGGCAAAATCATCAGCCTCAGCCGGGCTGAGGTTCTCCCGGATATGTGAGCTTTCGGGAAGCTCGAGCTTAGGAGTGGTACGGGAAAGCCGCAGCAACTGCTCGTAGTGATGGACTCGCTGGATCAGCTTAGCCACCACAGCTAAGGCTTTAGTCGCCCGTTGCTCGGCCTCGGACCGGATCCGGTGGGACGCTTGGGTGATTCGGGAAATCCACCCGCCCATGGTGGCCACCTGGACAATATTAAGACAGATTATTTTCCCGAGGCACGAGCATGAGAAGCCAAGACTTAAGAAATAAACTACCGAGATACTAACACAGGTACCCGAGGGCGGCCACTTTGGAAGCGGCGACGTCCAAGTCAGGGTAGAAGTGCTCTAGGCACTCCATTGTTCGGGCGGTGGTGGTCCCGTTGAAAAGCTCGGGAGCCATGTCTTTGACGTCTTCATCGTCGAGGACATTTTGATCCTCATGGATCAGCCACCCGGGCTCCCGGGGAATAAGATTATCCCAGAACTGAGCCATCTTTTCATCCCGCAGCCGCCGCCTCTCTTCTTGGGCCTCCTTCCAGTCCGGACCTAAGGTACAAAAATGAGATCGAACCACGTCATGCAGCGGGTCTTCATCAAACATTCGGGAAAGATTCCCGAATAGATTCCAAAAACAGAGATTGCGTAATTTCACTGATTGATTACCTAACTGAAACTCGATGGGCTCGACCTCGGGGGCACTTTGCCCGGTCACCCTGGAAGCTGTGAACTTCCCCCTTGTCCTTCTAATTTGTTCAGGGGAGGTCCGCAGCATGTCATAAAGATCATCCCGAGTGGGATGACCTTCCATATGGACCGGGGACGGAACTTACCCGGCAGGCTTCTCGGCGGCTGGCCCGCAGCCTCGGCATCTACCAAGCAGCTCTTTTCCGTTTCTTTTCAGCCTGCTGCGGGCCTCGAACTACCGGCTTTAGAGCTCGGTTTCTTCTGCTGCGCATCCCGAAAGATGGCGCCAAGATCAAACTCGGGCTCCATTTCTGCAAAAAGGGGAAGAATTAGTTAATATCAAACGAATGCATCTATGAACAGAAGAACGATATAAACCTTTCTTGAAGTCCTCGTAGGACGTCTCGCCCCGAAGACGATGCACCAAGGCCAGGTCTCGGGTCGAAGGGGGAGATTCCCGGATGCCCAACTCCCCCAAGTCCCCCTGAATAATACCCAAGTGGGAAAGGACCCCTTGGGTAATCAGCCTCCAGTACAAAGGAAAGGGGAGGACTTCCTTCGGCCCACCGCCGCTCCAAGGAGCAATGGTCCGGATTTTATTGTCAAACCGGTCATAGTTCTCCTTGGCAGCAGCTCCCTTGGTGGCAGCGAGGACTCTGCACATCCAGCAGTCCTCCTACCTTCTGCGCCGTTTGCAGGCCCCATGACACATCAGGCTTCATGAAGAAGAATTCCCGATGCCATCCCTTGCGGCTGGTTGGCAGATTCCAAACAAAGTTGAATTTTACAGTAGGAGGACCCCGGGCACTGAAGAAGTAGAAAGCAGTTCCTCGGGACTACGTTTACTTTATAATCTTGGAGGAAAGTGGATATAGTTGGCTCTATCTCGAGCGAGCACGAGAGGATGAGATAGGCATTTATGTGGCAATAGGTATTCGGGCTAAATTGGTTAACGGCTAACCCGTGGGATTCCGCTAACTGTCTAACAAAAGGGTGCGGGGAAAGTGGAGCCAGCATAGCAGTGATCCTTGAAGATCACCAACCAGCCTTTCCCAGCTCATACGCCCGGCATTCAGGAGACGGAACCCGAGTACGGACCGTCATCGGGACGAAATAAGTGGACTGCCACTCCTTTATTAACTCCGGAGTCGCCTTACTCCGGTAGTTTTCAATCTCGGACCACCAACCTTCGGGAACCTCGCCCTTGGTCTCTAAAAGGCAACTTTGAAGGGCGAGCAGTAGAAGGTGAAGGAAAAGTAGGGGCCATTCTCATGTACCTCGGGTAAATGGCCGGAGGAAACACGGACGGCTCGCCGGAAGAAGACTAAAAGACGGGCTGGTAGCAGCGGCGTCAACAACCCGACGGTGGAGTCGGTAGAACTGATGGACGGCGGACGAACCTTTGTAACCGTCAGGTACGGTGGTTTCTCCAAGGAAAGGGGGGAAGAAGTCTTCTGGATTAGATTCTTCAACGGTCCTCCACCTCTTGAAGATACTAACAGCCTCCTGGAGCGTGGGATTGTCCGTCGTGAGTTTATTGTGAGAAGAGAAGAGCTTGAGAGATGCAAAATGAAAATGAGGCCCCTCACATTTATAGAAAAGATCGGGCAGATGAATCGCCAAACAGCACATGATCTCCACCGTCGATTCAAAAAGTAACCGTTGGGAATATCAACAGATCCCGAATATGAAAATCCCAGAAACGATTCAGAAGCCCGAACATTGTTCGAGACAAATGGAGGACTCCACATCCTCGATTTCCCGAACATCATAGTACGGGAACGATTGAAGCCCGAACATTGTTCGATACAAATGGAGGACTCCACATCCTCAGTTTCCCGAACATCATAGTACGGTTAACTATTCAGAAGCCCGAACATTGTTCGAGACAAATGGAGGACTCCACATCCTCGATTTCCCGAACATCGCCAAATGCGGGAACGATTGAAAGCCGAACATTGTTCGAGACAAATGGAGGACTCCACACCTCGCCCCCGAACATCATAGTACGGGAACGATTGAAAGCCCGAACATTGTTCGAGACAAATGGAGGATTCCACATCCTCGATTTCCCGAACATCATAGTGCGGGAGCGATTGAAAGCCCGAACATTGTTCGAGACAAATGGAGGACTCCACATCCTCGATTTCCCGAACATCATAGTACGGGAACGATTGAAGCCGAACATTGTTCGAGACAAATGGAGGACTCCACATCCTCGGTTCCCGAACATCATAGTAAATGCGGGAGCGATTGAAGCCCGAACATTGTTCGAGACAAATGGAGGATTCCACATCCTCGATTTCCCGAACATCATAGTACGGGAACGATTGAAGCCCGAACATTGTTCGAGACAAATGGAGGACTCCACATCCTCAGTTTCCCGAACATCATAGTACGGGGAACGATTCAAAAGCCCGAACATCGTTCGAGACAAACAGGATTTCACATCCTCAGTTTCCCGAAACATCATAATACGGGAAACGATCAAATGCCCGAACATTGTTCGAGACAAAAGGACTCTAACACCCTCAGTTTCCCGAACACGATAGAACGGGAAACGATTCAGAAGCTCGACCATAGTCCGAAGGCAAAAGGAGGATTCTACATCCTAATCTTCCCGAACATAACTGTACGGGAAACGATTCAAAAGCCCGAACCATGATCGAGAAAAGGAGAATCCACGTCTTTAGATTCCCGAACACACTAGTACGGGAACTGAACCGATTACCGAACACAAGAGAAGCCACATGCCCGAACAATGTTACCCGAACAGCAGACGAATCAGATACCCGAGCAAGGAACATATCCCGAACCAAGTAGTTCCCCGAACATGACTAACAGATTTTCTAAAATGGATCTTCAAGAAAAGAACTTTGGACTCCTTCTAGTCGGCCAAAAGGGCTTGGGGGGGACTTGATGGCCGCTGTGCCCAAATACACATAAAAGGCCTAGCAAAAGGCCCACGGACAAGCCCGGAACAAGGGCCCCATTAAAAAACTTATAATCCGAATAAAGGTTGAGAACGTTCCCGAACTATACTTCCCGAAGTGCATGTAGGACCTAAAAACGAATAATCACCTTACATTGGGATATTACGATAATGCCACTGAAACATGGGACTATAAGTACATTCACTATTCATACCGAAAGGGTAACTTTTAACAACTACTCAACGCGACTCTTCAAATCACATCAGAGAATCTCGCTATTCATCGACAACCGTGCCCCAGCGCACAAAATCGACCTAATGGCTTCCGTCAAAAACGTAACGCGCAAGACAAACCGGAACGAGGCAATCACGCTCACTGATTTGCCACCAACAAGTATCTCCCCACTGCACCAATTGTCTATATTGCATGATTCCCAAGTATTGTACTTATAAAAGATGCCATAGTCATTATGGATTGTTCTATATTATTTTTATTACTATAATGGGATTCTATATTATTATTATTATCATTATTTTAGATAAACTAGTAAATAATAATGAGAGTAAGTTTTATTTAAAATTATATTTTCTTTATCTTTCCATGGTTAGAAACTAATGAATTTTTCTATCAAATCCGAAAAAGAAAACATGAACATACTTAATCAAAAAAATGATCATTAATTTTAATGGGAATTTCTAAAAGAAATATGAACATACTTAATCAAAAAAATGATCATTAATTTTATGTGCACCTAATTAATTTATTCAGTTAATATTTATTTTTGTTAATATCGTAATTAATTTGTTAATATTTTTTAATATCATTTTTGTTAATATTTGTAAATTATCTTAATTTGTTAATATTTGTAAATTATCGAAATTTTTAAATATTTGAAAAATATTTTAGTATTCTGAAATTTATTTTAATATTTTGAAATAGGGCGACCGTAACGCACAATGGCATTACCGTGGCGCTACTCTCTTTGACAAGTTCGGCCATGGCGCCACGAGTAATGCCTTGGCGCTACTAATACTGCGGCCCACGTGCGCCCAAGGGCGTTACCAGGGCGCTACTAGCTCTGACACGCCTCTGACTGGTAGCGCCCTGAGTAACGCCTGGGGCGCTACTGCGCTTTCCGGCCCCATAGTAACGCCCCAGGCGTTACCCCAGGCGTTACTGCATTGCCTCCAAGTACGTAGTGAGCAGTGTGCACGGTCGATTCAAGGCTAGAGATCTGAGATCGACGCGGGTCAGGTTGAAGACGGGCCAACGGGTAAGCAACAATCCTTCACGTTTCTGGTGGTTTCCAGCGAACAACATAGCAGTTTCGAGCTCCTGAAGGTGCAGTGAGCGACATGTGGTCATTTGGCAGTGATTACGGGCAAATTTGAGGAAGAAGGATGGTGGGTTCGATGAACTTCGGGTTAAGGATGGTGTTTTATGGGTTAAACTATTTGGGTAAAATTGTTAAATTTTATAAAATTTGGGGTTTTATTGAAAATTGAGGAAAGGGTAATTTGGTAAATAAATTAACTTAACGGTTTATTTAACGAAAAAGTTGACAGTAGGACTAGATTAGGACAAAAATCAAAGCTAAGGGACTCAGATGATACAAAGTCTTAAAATGAGACCTGGATATGACAAATCGGAAAGGTAAGGAATTAAAAGTGAGTTTACTGTATATATTGGATGTACCTTTAAAGGTAGCTAAAGCTCGAGCTCGAGTAAGAGATTAGAGCATCTAAAATAATGCTAGCCATCAGATTTCTAAGTCAAATATAACTATCGAAAATAGAAAAAGTTGACAAATTTTTTATCCAGCAATACTAGCTATCACACTAGCCATAATAGTTTTTACTATTTAGCTCTCTGTGGTGACAATAATGTTGAACTCACTAGTCAAAATAGTTTTTTATTATCATCATGGCGACAATCCTCTATTATAACATAAACCAGGATACACTCACACACGTGAATAAAAAAAACTAAACCCTGCAATTCTAGCAGCCCACATCATCGCCACATGATAGAACCAATTCTTTTTTTCCTGCCATGTCATCTCGCACATGTGACGTTCATGATGCCAAAATATAGGGTTTAAATCACCTTATTTCCTATATATAATAGGGGTTTCAAACCTTACCCGGGAGAAATTTTTTTCACCTCATTATCAAATAAAATCACCATTAAATTTCACCACACCCATTTCACCCCTCAAACCACCCAATCCAATTCACCCTTTCAACCCCTCGGTTCCCGAACTCCACCACCCCGAAATCCCACCCCCACTCCTCTCCTCCCTACGGTGGCGGCGGCGGCGGCGACAATGGTGGCGGCGGTGGTGGTGGTGGCGGTGGTGCCGACGGCGGCGGCGGCGAAGTGGTGGCGGCGGCGGCGGCGGCGGCGGTGGTGGCGGTGGTGGCGGTGGTGGCGGCGACAGTGGTGGCGGCGGTGGTGGCGGTGGTGATGGCGGTGGCGGTGGTGGCGGTGGTGGCGGAGGCGGCGGAGTGGTGGCGGTTGAGGCGGCGGCGGCGGCGGTGATGGCGGTGGTGGCGGCAGTGGTGGCGGTGGCGGTGCCCAGAGCGGAGGGCAAATTTTTCACGTGAATTTCACGAATTCACTTTGGAGGTGAAAATCTCAGGTCCGAAAAACTGAAAATCACACAGTGAAAAAAACGGAGGTGAATTTGCAAAAATTCACCTCCAAAATACAAGGTTTGAAACCCCTAATGACCATAATTCACGTAATGAATTATTGTAATTATGATAAGCGTTTCCACTGATTGTGGCAATACTGGCTATATAGGTGGCTCTTTATTGCTATAAATTCAGTACAGTCTGACTCGTATAATTATTTAGCCTCCACAAAGAATATAATTGTTCAACCTCCACAAAGAATGTCAATATCCCATTCCGATAAAGGAAAAATGAAAATGTATGAGGAAGTCATTCACATTGTTTCTAATAGCAACGATGATAGTGATGACATATATGCATTAATTCGTCAAAATCATGCATATCTAGAAGAAATGGACGATGCCCAGCTCGAGAGACATCAGATGCAAATCTTCTTGGAGCGTCAGAACAAAGATCTTATGCAACAGAATTCCATCCCGCAAAACTAGGTAATTATTCAATATAATCTTTAAATTATGTATTAGTCAGATTTTACTGTTAACAATACCGTTGTACCGCAAATCAGGTTGATACACTGAGTGGCAAGAAAACTGCTTTGACTGATGCCATCAATCTTCCCTACAGTCCGATGAGCCCATGGAAAGTTAACAAGCGTGTGAAAGGGCCAGCGAATACCGAAGGACAATTAGCGCACACAAAGGGTTTAGAAGTAAGTGTACATGATATTTCAGCAGCAATGGCAGGACAATGGGGGACTTAGAATAAGTTGCATATGTAGGGTTAGACTAATAATAAGTTGGTCCATACACCAATTGACAATTGTTATGATTTTCTAGCAATGGGCGTGTCGTTTTGTTAAGCTACTATATGATATAATGAAATAAAGCTTTTTTATTTATTATAATTGTTATGCTATGTTATGATTATCTTTAAATTTAGAATCAACAAAAAGTGAAAACTCAAATTCTATGAAGCAACGGCAGCATAATGATCTATTATTTTAATATGTGATAAATACATATTTAATTTCATTTTATATTCACTTGCATGTTTTATAAGACGTGAGAAAATGATTGTGTCTGCGTAATTATATTTTACATATTTATATATTTTCAAATTAATTTATTTATGAAATACTATTATACAGAAAAAATGACAAAAAAACCACAATTTCGCAATATTAGCAAAAAATCAGTTTATTTATGCATATTTACGGTAGATCAGGGATAGGTTTCCAAAATAAATTAAATTAACATATTTTGCAATATTCAATACTGATCAGTCTAACTTTTTAGTCCCGCTAATTCAGGAATTCACGCTAATTTTAATGGCCATTCAATAGTAATAAATTTTTTGGATTCATGATCATAATAGCAAAAAATCAGTTTATTTATGTAAATATACGGTAGATCAGGAATAGGTTTCAAAAGTAAAATAATTAACATATTTTGCAATATGCAATAATTTGTCTGACTTTTTAGTTCCACTAATTCAGGAATTCACGTTAATTTTTGATAGCCTCCGAGCGATCAAGTTATGGTGGGAGCTGGAACGGAGTTTCTACTAGGACCTGCAAGAGCCAAGATACAAAAAACTCTCAGGTGCAGAAAAGAGGAGAAGGAAAAGGGGTGATGTTAGGGCTCTCCCCATCCTGAGGTAGAGTGTTAGTAGAAGTTTCCCTCATGCTGAGATTGCTGACTTCTAGGATTTTAAGGATTGACGTATCCCCCAAACAGTGTTGATCTGACATTACTTGAGTGGGCATTTGACTTGGAGTTGAAGTGTTAATTGGGTCTGACTTGTGTCTGTCAGTCAAATCCGTGACAGGATGGTATTTTCCCGCCAATATGATGGTACATGGCACACCCTCGTATTGTTGGTGTGCTGGTCGTATTCGAGGACCCTCATCATATTTACGAGGGGTGCTCCTCGTAGTGATAACGCTAGCGTGACATCAGCGTTTGGAATGACCTCCTTGAGCTCATATATATCAGTATGTCCTCCTCCCACAGCGGAGGATGGGATGAGCCCCTGTGCTCCGTTTTGGGTTTTATTTGGGGAAGGCCCAAGAGTGGGCCCACCTTTTTTGAGTTATGGCGGTTGGGATACGTAACTGTTGCTTTTGAATTTGCGGCGCAGTAAAAAGCTATTTTACTGTGCTGTAATTATGGAGAGTGGGACGGTTTTTCGTCTTCCTCCTATTTAAATGCAACCCCACGTGGGTGAAGTCAGTTTATCTGAACATCATCGTTTTTCTTTGCGTTTGAACTTCCGGCGAGATTCACCGAGATTTCCACTACGCTATTGCCCGTTTTTGCTATTGCGATTCGAACCGGTAAGAGATTTTTCTCTTTTCCCTGTGTATCCGACTGTGTTGTAGACGAATATGTGGTCTTGTAGTTCGTGTTGCTTGGGTTCTTGGGCTTAGGGTTTTGATTTTCGAATTTGTGACTATTTTTGTAGATGGCTCCCAAGAATCCAAGCAATCCCGGTGTAGGTCCCGATATTGGGGAGTTGTGGCCCCGAACGTCGTTGTCGGAGAAGAAAATGGCCGACATTTGTAGAAACCACCACGTTTATACGAGGGTGGTTTGTGGGTTATCTCCGGCGAACGTATTAAGGAGGGCAGGGATGGAGTTAAACAATGGGGTCCTGAGGGAGCAGACTATGGTGGTCTACGAGGTCCAGTTGAAAGCTGGAATGAGGCTTCCACTCTGCTCCCTACTGTTGCAGCTGTGTGAGTGGTAGGGGGTTTGCCCCGGGCAGCTGGCCTCGAATGTTTTTACCACTATAAATATGTTTATAGTGGCCTGTTATTTGGCGAGGACAGTGGCGCTGCCCGAGGTGTTTCTACAGTTCTATACCCTGAAGAGACCTGTTGGCCACCCTTTTTATCAACTTACCCCCGAGGAGGTGAAGGTAGGTAACAAGATGGTGAAGATTGGCGTGTTTGCCGACACCACCAGCTCGTGGGGAAGTTGGAAAAACTCGTTCTTCTTCATCTTGAAGGAGGATAGTTGGGGGTTCCCTGTGTACTTCATCAGGGAGAGGGAGGCCAGGGTGTCTGTGAAGCCCTCTATATGGGTAGGGAGTGAAGGAAAGAAGGTCCTCGATACCCTGTGTGAATGGATTTGCACAGTGATGAGGATCGAGGACTGTGATGGCGCGTTTCCCTTCACTTTATCGAGCATAGATGAAGTGGTGCTGAGGAAGGTGAAGGTCAGCCGGGCCTACCAACTTGTAGGCCACGTGGATACTCTGGAAAATTGGGTCGAGGGCCTAGATGGAGACCTAATCGAGCGCTTCGAGAGCTCCTTTAGGAACCCTAAACGTCAGGTGCTTTTCTTTCTTTTGTTATGTCCATTGTCTGTAACTGTATTTGTAATATCATTTTTGGACTTGCATTGCAGTTCCAATGACGAAGGTGAACAGCCTGTTTGCCAACAAGAAGGACCTTCGGGAGGCCGTTATTAAGAAAATGGCGGAGTCGTGTGCTGTAGAGCCCATTCGAGGGGTCTACGAGGGGTCCTCTGAAGGGGCTTCGAAAGCCGAGGCTCCTCGGGTTCCTGAAGGGGTTGTGACAAAGGCGCAACCAGTCTGTGTGGTTGCTACTCAAGTCACTATCGAGAGCTCTGGCGACTCAGCAAAGACAGGTCTTCAAAGAAAACGTCTTCGAACCGAAGGTATGACTCTGTTTTGTGAAATGTTTGCGAATTTAGGAGATTATTGTTTATCCTCCAATCCTTCATCTTCTTTTTCTTTTTGTAGGGGGTGACGGTTTGGACGTGTCCTCGGACAGCTGTCCCACCCCAGCTTTGGACAAGGGGAAGGGTTTGGCCCTTGAAGAGGAGCCCTCGAGTCCTGTAAGGGGCATCTAGGCGCCTTTTGGGTTCTTGGCGGATGCTCGAAGAGTTGTTGTGGCTCTTCGAATATCCTTTAAGATGCCTGTAAAGGTTCCAAAGACCTTGGAAGGGATCGACCCGAGGTACAAACCCAGGTGTGGGAAGATTATCGTCGGGAGTCACGGTCGAATGTCTTTAGTCGAAAAGGCATGGACGTGACGGAGGCCTGGGACCCTATCATGGGTTTGACCCGTAATGTGTCAATCCTCCTCGATGGCGACGAAGTGAGATTAAGGGTGGCTGAGGGCCTTTTCTCCCTCGAGATCGGCACTACATGAAGCACACGCCTGAGGGGACCCTGGAGCTGGCTAAGAAATTGTGCCAGAGCATGACTCTTGTAAGTGTCTTCATCGATGTTGTCTGCTTATTAATGATGTTGTCTGTGTATTATGTTTCTTAGGTTTTGTATGTCTTTGGTCCGCAAGGGGCCAGAGTGTCGTATGGTCTTATTGAAAGGGCCATGCAGGATGGGAAGGTCATCGAGGACCTTCAGGCAAAGGTGAGAAGCTTCAAGGAGAAGGCTAGTGCCTTGGGGGAAGTGGACAGCCTAAAGAAGGCCTTGGCGCAAAAAGAGTCAGAGGTTGCCTCCTTGACGAAGACTATGGAGGAGAGGAAGGTTGCCTATTCTGCAGCCATGGAGGTTGTTGAGCACAAGATGAAGCTTCTCGAGGAGAGTGATAAAAATTTTAAAGTCCGCTTCCTTGAAGAGAAGGCATCGGGTGAGGGCTACAAATTGGAAATTGACCAACTATTAGGGGTGGTCAAGGATCAGGTGGCCCTCATTCGCCAGCTGGAGGATGGAAACGATGAGAAGGATAAGCTAATCGAGAAGCTATCCCTTAGGGCGACAAAGGCCGAGGAGCAATCGTCGAGGGTGGTGACCAACTTTGGGACGTGTGCCACGGCTCTAGGGGAGGTGGTGGGTTCCAGCGTTGGTGATTTGGTGGCCTTCGAACACCTCGAGGACAGAATTGGCCTTGGGTTGTTCGAGGGCGAGAGTGCTGATCCGCCCAACCTTTTGAAGCCAATTTCAGAAAGGGCTACCCGGGTAACGGCTAAGAGCTGCATGTCTGGAGAGAGCCCCTAGACTTGAACGGCTTCTGCCTGAAACCATCGAATGTAATCTCGAAGGGGTTCCTCCTTTTGCTGCTTCACCCTAAGTAGGTGTTAGACAGTCTTCAGGGGTGGTCGGGCGCCCATGAAGTGGCGGAGGAAGGATGAGGCCAGGTCCTTGAAACATTTGAAGTGCTGCCCCGTAGCATTCCGAACCACGTCGATGCGGCCCTCTTGAGGGTAGAGCTGAAAGCCTTGCAGAGGATTGGGTCCGTGGCGCGTGCCATCTCCATTTGGGAGATGTAACGCCACAAATGATCGACGAGATCAGAGGTGGCGTCGTAGCTTTCGATGACTGGCATGCGAAAGCTTGCGGGTGCCTGGTTTGGTGTCTTGACCTGCTCCTCGACCATATTGATGCGCCGGAGGAGGTCGTCGACACAGATTCCCAAAAGTGTGATTCTGATTCTAGCATTGCTCTTCCCGTTCATTGGGAGGTGGGAGGCGTGCGGCTTGTAATTCAGCCTTGATGGTTTGTACCATCAGGGCCTTTATGTCGTTGAGGATGTTAGATTGGAGGAGCATCATCTGAGTAGGATCGATGATGATGGGTTGTGGGACCATGGAAGGTCCGGTGAGGTTGGCCAAGTTGGCCGCTGGTTGTTGTGTAAGCGGCTGTGTCCATGCTGCCCCGCCAACTGGGAGCGGTAAGGGAGAGCCTGAAGAGCTGGAATCAGCATCTGCAACGTGCACGCTGTTGTCAGGATTGTGAGTTCTCCTTGTTTTTGCCATTGGGATGGAGAGAAAAAAAAGAAAAAAGTATCTAGAGAAAGTGATGCAGCTGTTTCGTTTTCCCACATAGGGCGTCAAATTGATAGCCTCTGAGCGATCAAGTTATGGTGGGAGCTGGAACAGAGTTTCTACCAGGACCTGCAAGAGCCAAAATACAAGAAACTCTCAGGTGCAGAAAAGAGGAGAAGGTGTGGGTGTGTAGCTAATACCTTATTTTGGGTCGGTATCACCCCTTTATGGGGTGATGCCAAGGCTCTCCCCCTGCTGTGGTAGAGTGTTGGTAGGATTTTCCCCCATGCTGGGATTGCTGACTTCCAAGATTTTAGAGATTGACATATCCCCCTAACAGTGTTGACCAGACATTACTTGAATGGGCCTTTGACTTGGAGTTGGAGTGTTAATTGGACCTGGCCTGTGTCTGTCAGTCAAATCTGTGACAGGATGGTATTTTCCCGTCAATATGATGGTACAGGGCAGACCCTCGTATTGTTGGTGTGCTGGTCGTATTCGAGGACCCTCATCGTATTTACGAAGGGTGCTCCTCGTAGTGATGACGCCAACGTAACGTCAGCGTTTGGAACGACCTCCTTGGGCCCATATATATCAATTTTAGTGGTCGTTCAATACTTATAAATAAGGTCATTGCCTACCATTTCACTCAGTTGAAAGTTGATCCATTGAGTAAATGCGGGAAAAACATTACTGGTAACTGTTATGTTATTATTTAATTTATTAATTATTAATTTATTAAATTATTTTAATACTGTCTATACCAGTTGTAGCGACGAGATTTTTGACAGGAGTCGCCACCAATCTGTCTGGCTTAGGTCGATTGGAAACCTAAAATAACTGGTCTGCACATGCTCTAGATCCGTTAGTCAATTACAATCAAAAATAAAAATTTCCGATTGTCCAAAATTGGTACCACAGGGTTTATTTCATATTTTGCTTGATTTTTCTTTCATTTGATTTTTTTATATTTATTTTAAATGATACACTAAATAATTAATCATAATCAATTCGGAAGTAATGCCAACAATTAACGAAAACAAGAGAATAAATTAACACAATTTAAATGAAAGAATTAGTAACAATAAAAAAAGGTTTAGGCATGGTGCCAAAAGCAGTCGATTTTAAAAAAATTTGTTAGTGGACGTTTGGGACATAAGTGAATGTTAGTGACTCAAATAACAATGTCAGAACCTTGAGGGACCTAAGTAATTTAAAGGAGTAATTATTAGGGATTAAAAATAAATAAAAGAAAAGGAAAATAAACAAACAGAGAAAACGCTTACCTGCAGTCGCGAAGGAGAAGGAAGATGACGGGCAGCTCGGGTTCGTCGTTTCAGGCGGCGTCGGTGGCAGAAAGCGGCGTCGATCTTCAGGGCGGCGGCCGATGAGGAGAATGGCGGTGGTCGGAGCGCGAATGGTGGTCCAGATTGCTCGATTGATCCGGGTTGTATAACTGGTGGATAGCGGGTTGGAAGGAAATTCTCTCGATTCAAAGCGACGTAAGGCGAAACGGATGGTGGATTTGAGTTCTGGCGGCAAGCGGATCTGAAGCACTAGGATTGGCGGCCAAAAGTCGAGAGGTGAGATTGAAGTTGTTTGAGCTTGGCCGGATGCGAGTAAAAAAAGAGCGGTATTTTTTCTTTTTGCTACTTTCTTGCTAATTACTCTTGGTTGCTGCTAACTCTTGTTAGTTTTAGGGTTAAGGTTAATGTTCTATTTATAGGGATTAATTAGGGTTAGGGTTATAGAGTCCAATTAGGTTGGCATTCCTATTTTTTGTGGTTTAGATTAAATTTAATTGTAATAGATTTTTTGGTGATAATTATATGATTTTTTATGATTTTTCGGATTATTTAATTATTATTTTAAGATAATTATATTTATCATTTTTTTCATTCTTTTATTATCATATTTATCTTCCCTTTTTATTTTATTAATATTCATTAAAGATTTTTCCCCTAAAATTACTAAACATTAAATTAGGTCATTTTACTTTTCTAGCGACGAGATTTTTGACAGGAGTCGCCACAAATCTGTCTGGCTTAGGTCGATTGGAAACCTAAAATAACTGGTCTGCACATGCTCTAGATCCGTTAGTCAATTACAATCAAAAATAAAAATTTCCGATTGCCCAAAATTGGTACCACAGGGTTTATTTCATATTTTGCTTGATTTTTCTTTCATTTGATTTTTTTATATTTATTTTAAATGATACACTAAATAATTAATCATAATCAATTCGGAAGTAATGCCAACAATTAACGAAAACAAGAGAATAAATTAACACAATTTAAATGAAAGAATTAGTAACAATAAAAAAAGGTTTAGGCATGGTGCCAAAACAGTCAGTTTTTTAAAAAATTTGTTAGTGGACGTTTGGGACATAAGTGAATGTTAGTGACTCAAATAACAATGTCAGAACCTTGAGGGACCTAAGTAATTTAAAGGAGTAATTATTAGGGATTAAAAATAAATAAAAGAAAAGGAAAATAAACAAAAACGCTTACTGCGATGCGAAGGAGAAGGAAGATGACGGGCGGCTCGGGTTCGCTGTTTGAGCGGCGTCGGTGGCAGAAAGCGGCGTTGATCTTCAGGGCGGCGGCCGATGACGAGAATGGCGGTGGTCGGAGCGCGAATGGTGGTCCAGATTGCTCGATTGATCCGGTTTGTATAACGGGTGGATAGCGGGTTGGAAGGAAATTCTCTCGATTCAGGCGACGTAAGGCGAAACGGATGGTGGATTTGAGTTCCTGGCGTGAGCGGATCTGAAGCACTAGGATTCGGCCAAAAGTCAGAGAATTGAGATTGAAGTTGTTTGAGCTTGGCTTCGGATGCGAGAGTAAAAAAAAGAGCGGTATTTTTTTCTTTTTTTGCTACTTTGCTGCTAATTACTTTTGGTTGCTGCTAACTCTTGTTAGTTTTAGGGTTAAGGTTAATGTTCTATTTATAGGGATTAATTAGGGTTAGGGTTATAGAGTCCAATTAGGTTGGCATTCCTATTTTTTGTGGTTTAGATTAAATTTAATTGTAATAGATTTTTTGGTGATAATTATATGATTTTTTATGATTTTTCGGATTATTTAATTATTATTTTAAGATAATTATATTTATCATTTTTTTCATTCTTTTATTATCATATTTATCTTCCCTTTTTATTTTATTAATATTCATTAAAGATTTTTCCCCTAAAATTACTAAACATTAAATTAGGTCATTTTACTTTTCTAGCGGCGAGATTTTTGACAGAGTCGCCACAAATCTGTCTCGGCTTAGGTCGATTGGAAACCTAAAATAACCGGTCTGCACATGCTCTAGATCCGTTAGTCAATTACAATCAAAAATAAAAATTTCCGATTGCCCAAAATTGGTACCACAGGGTTTATTTCATATTTTGCTTGATTTTTCTTTCATTTGATTTTTTTATATTTATTTTAAATGATACACTAAATAATTAATCATAATCAATTCGGAAGTAATGCCAACAATTAACGAAAACAAGAGAATAAATTAACACAATTTAAATGAAAGAATTAGTAACTATAAAAAAAGGTTTAGGCATGGTGCCAAAAAACGCTTGATTTTAAAAAGTTTGTTAGTGGACGTTTGAGACATAAGTGAATGTTAGTGACTCAAATAACAATATCAGAACCTTGAGGGACCTAAGTAATTTAAAGGAGTAATTATTAGGGATTAAAAATAAATAAAAGAAAAGGAAAATAAACAAACAGAGAAAACGCTAACCTGCAGTCGCGAAGGAGAAGGAAGATGACGGGCAGCTCGGGTTCGTCGTTTCAGGCGGCGTCGGTGGCGGAAAGCGGCGTCGATCTTCAGGGCGGCGGCCGATGAGGAGAATGGCGGTGGTCGGATCGCGAATGGTGGTCAGTTGCTCGATTGATCCGGGTTGTATAACGGGTGGATAGCGGGTTGGAAGGAAATTCTCTCGATTCGGGCGACGTAAGGCGAAACGGATGGTGGATTTGAGTTCACAGCTCTGAAGCGGATCTGAAGCACTAGGATTCGGCCAAAAGTCGAGAATTGAGATTGAAGTTGTTTAAGCTTGGCCGGATGCGAGAGTAAAAAAAGACCGGTATTTTCTTCTTTTTTGCTACTTTCTTTGCTAATTACTCTTGGTTCTTTGCTAATTCTTGTTAGTTTTAGGGTTAAGGTTAATGTTCTATTTATAGGGATTAATTAGGGTTAGGGTTATAGAGTCCAATTAGGTTAGCATTCCTATTTTTTAGTGGTTTAGATTAAATTTAATTGTATTAGATTTTTTATGATAATTATATGTTTTTTATGATTTTTCGGATTATTTAATTATTATTTTAAGATAATTATATTTATCATTTTTTTCATTCTTTTATTATCATTTTTATCTTCCCTTTTTATTTTATTAATATTAATTAAAGATTTTTCCCCTAAAATTACTAAACATTAAATTAGGTCATTTTACTTTTCTAGCGACGAGATTTTTGACAGGAGTCGCCACCAACTGCTTGGCTTAGGTCGATTGGAAACCTAAAATAACTGGTCTGCACATGCTCTAGATCCGTTAGTCAATTACAATCAAAAATAAAAATTTCCGATTGCCCAAAATTGGTACCACAGGGTTTATTTTATATTTTGCTTGATTTTTCTTTCATTTGATTTTTTTTATTTATTTCAAATGATACACTAAATAATTTATCATAATCAATTCGGAAGTAATGCCAACAATTAACGAAAACAAGAGAATAAACTAACACAATTTAAATGAAAGAATTGGTAACAATAAAAAACGGTTTAGGCATGGTGTCGAAACAGTCAGTTTTTTAAAAAGTTTGTTAGTGGACGTTTGGGACATAAGTGAATGTTAGTGACTCAAATAACAATGTCAGAACCTTGAGGGACCTAAGTAATTTAAAGGAGTAATTATTAGGGATTAAAAATAAATAAAAGAAAAGGAAAATAAACAAAAAACGCTAACCTGCAGTCGCGAAGGAGAAGGAAGATGACGGGCAGCTCGGGTTCGTCGTTTCAGGCGGCGTCGGTGGCAGAAAGCGGCGTCGATCTTCAGGGCGGCGGCCGATGAGGAGAATGGCGGTGGTCGGAGCGCGAATGGTGGTCCAGATTGCTCGATTGATCCGGGTTGTATAACGGGTGGATAGCGGGTTGGAAGGAAATTCTCTCGATTCAGGCGACGTAAGGCGAAACGGATGGTGGATTTGAGTTCCTGGCGACGAAGCGGATCTGAAGCACTAGGATTCGGCGGCCAAAAGTCAGAGAATTGAGATTGAAGTTGTTTGAGCTTGGCTTCGGATGCGAGAGTAAAAAAAGAGCGGTATTTTCTTCTTTTTTTCGCTACTTTGCTGCTAATTACTCTTGGTTGCTGCTAATTCTTGTTAGTTTTAGGGTTAAGGTTAATGTTCTATTTATAGGGATTAATTAGGGTTAGGGTTATAGAGTCCAATTAGGTTAGCATTCCTATTTTTTTAGTGGTTTAGATTAAATTTAATTGTATTAGATTTTTTATGATAATTATATGTTTTTTTATGATTTTTTGGATTATTTAATTATTATTTTAAGATAATTATATTTTTCATTTTTTCATTCTTTTATTATCATTTTTATCTTCCCTTTTTATTTTATTAATATTAATTAAAGATTTTTCCCCTAATATTACTAAACATTAAATTAGGTCATTTTACTTTTCTAGCGACGAGATTTTTGACAGGAGTCGCCACCAATCTGTTTGGCTTAGGTCGATTGGAAACCTAAAATAACTGGTCTGCACATGCTCTAGATCCGTTAGTCAATTACAATCAAAAATAAAAATTTCCGATTGCCCAAAATTGATACCACAGGGTTTATTTCATATTTTGCTTAATTTTTCTTTCATTTAATTTTTTATTTATTTTAAATGATACACTAAATAATTTATCATAATCAATTCGGAAGTAATGCCAACAATTAACGAAAACAAGAGAATAAATTAACACAATTTAAATGAAAGAATTGGTAACAATAAAAAACGGTTTAGGCATGGTGTCGAAACAGTCAGTTTTTTAAAAAGTTTGTTAGTGGACGTTTGGGACATAAGTGAATGTTAGTGACTCAAATAACAATGTCAGAACCTTGAGGGACCTAAGTAATTTAAAGGAGTAATTATTAGGGATTAAAAATAAATAAAAGAAAAGGAAAATAAACAAACAGAGAAAACGCTTACCTGCAGTCGCGAAGGAGAAGGAAGATGACGGGCAGCTCGGGTTCGTCGTTTCAGGCGGCGTCGGTGGCGGAAAGCGGCGTCGATCTTCAGGGCGGCGGCCGATGAGGAGAATGGCGGTGGTCGGAGCGCGAATGGTGGTCCGGATTGCTCGATTGATCCGGGTTGTATAACGGGTGGATAGCGGGTTGGAAGGAAATTCTCTCGATTCAGCGACGTAAGGCGAAACGGATGGTGGATTTGAGTTCCTGGCGACGAAGCGGATCTGAAGCACTAGGATTCGGCGGCCAAAAGTCAGAGAATTGAGATTGAAGTTGTTTGAGCTTGGCTTCGGATGCGAGAGTAAAAAAAAGAGCGATATTTTTTTTCTTTCTTTGCTACTTTGCTGCTAATTACTCTTGGTTGCTGCTAACTCTTGTTAGTTTTAGGGTTAAGGTTAATGTTCTATTTATAGGGATTAATTAGGGTTAGGGTTATAGAGTCCAATTAGGTTGGCATTCCTATTTTTTGTGGTTTAGATTAAATTTAATTGTAATAGATTTTTTGGTGATAATTATATGATTTTTTATGATTTTTCGGATTATTTAATTATTATTTTAAGATAATTATATTTATCATTTTTTTCATTCTTTTATTATCATATTTATCTTCCCTTTTTATTTTATTAATATTCATTAAAGATTTTTCCCCTAAAATTACTAAACATTAAATTAGGTCATTTTACTTTTCTAGCGACGAGATTTTTGACAGGAGTCGCCACCAATCTGTCTGGCTTAGGTCGATTGGAAACCTAAAATAACTGGTCTGCACATGCTCTAGATCCGTTAGTCAATTACAATCAAAAATAAAAATTTCCGATTGCCCAAAATTGGTACCACAGGGTTTATTTCATATTTTGCTTGATTTTTCTTTCATTTGATTTTTTTATATTTATTTTAAATGATACACTAAATAATTAATCATAATCAATTAGTAAGTAATGCCAACAATTAACGAAAACAAGAGAATAAATTAACGCAATTTAAATGAAAGAATTAGTAACTATAAAAAAGGTTTAGGCATGGTGCCAAAGCAATCGATTTTTAAAAAGTTTGTTAGTGGACGTTTGGGACATAAGTGAATGTTAGTGACTCAAATAACAATGTCAGAACCTTGAGGGACCTAAGTAATTTAAAGGAGTAATTATTAGGGATTAAAAATAAATAAAAGAAAAGGAAAATAAACAAACAGAGAAAACGCTTACCTGCAGTCGCGAAGGAGAAGGAAGATGACGGGCAGCTCGGGTTCGTCGTTTCAGGCGGCGTCGGTGGCAGAAAGCGGCGTCGATCTTCAGGGCGGCGGCCGATGAGGAGAATGGCGGTGGTCGGAGCGCGAATGGTGGTCCGGATTGCTCAATTGATCCACGTTGTATAACGGGTGGATAGCGGGTCGGAAGAAAATTCTCTCGATTCAGGCGACGTAAGGCGAAACGGATGGTGGATTTGAGTTCCTGGCTACGAAGCGGATCTGAAGCACTAGGATTCGGCGGCCAAAAGTCAGAGAATTGAGATTGAAGTTGTTTAAGCTTGGCTTCGGATGCGAGAGTAAAAAAAAGAGCGGTATTTTCTTCTTTTTTTGCTAGTTTGCTGCTAATTACTCTTGGTTCTTTGCTAATTCTTGTAAGTTTTAGGGTTAAGGTTAATGTTCTATTTATAGGGATTAATTAGGGTTAGGGTTATAGAGTCCAATTAGGTTGGCATTCCTATTTTTTGTGGTTTAGATTAAATTTAATTGTAATAGATTTTTTGGTGATAATTATATGATTTTTTATGATTTTTGGATTATTTAATTATTATTTTAAGATAATTATATTTATCATTTTTTTCATTCTTTTATTATCATATTTATCTTCCCTTTTTATTTTATTAATATTCATTAAAGATTTTTCCCCTAAAATTACTAAACATTAAATTAGGTCATTTTACTTTTCTAGCGGCGAGATTTTTGACAGAGTCGCCACCAATCTGTTTGGCTTAGGTCGATTGGAAACCTAAAATAACTGGTCTGCACATGCTCTAGATCCGTTAGTCAATTACAATCAAAAATAAAAATTTCCGATTGCCCAAAATTGGTACCACAGGGTTTATTTCATATTTTGCTTGATTTTTCTTTCATTTGATTTTTTTTATTTATTTCAAATGATACACTAAATAATTTATCATAATCAATTCGGAAGTAATGCCAACAATTAACGAAAACAAGAGAATAAATTAACACAATTTAAATGAAAGAATTAGTAACTATAAAAAAAGGTTTAGGCATGGTGCCAAAACAGTCAGTTTTTTAAAAAGTTTGTTAGTGGACGTTTGGGACATAAGTGAATGTTAGTGACTCAAATAACAATGTCAGAACCTTGAGGGACCTAAGTAATTTAAAGGAGTAATTATTAGGGATTAAAAATAAATAAAAGAAAAGGAAAATAAACAAACAGCGCTTACCTGCAGTCGCGAAGGAGAAGGAAGATGACGGGAAGCTCGGGTTCGTCGTTTCAGGCGGCGTCGATGGCGGAAAGCGGCGTCGATCTTCAAGGCGGCGGCCGATGAGGAGAATGGCGGTGGTCGGAGCGCGAATGGTGGTCCGGATTGCTCGATTGATCCGGGTTGTATAACGGGTGGATAGCGGGTTGGAAGGAAATTCTCTCGATTCAGGCGACGTAAGGCGAAGCGGATGGTGGATTTGAGTTCCTGGCGACGAAGCGGATCTGAAGCACTAGGATTCGGCGGCCAAAAGTCAGAGAATTGAGATTGAAGTTGTTTGAGCTTGGCTTCAGATGCGAGAGTAAAAAAAAGAGCGGTATTTTCTTCTTTTTTTGCTACTTTGCTGCTAATTACTCTTGGTTGCTGCTAATTCTTGTTAGTTTTAGGGTTAAGGTTAATGTTCTATTTATTGGGATTAATTAGGGTTAGGGTTATAGAGTCCAATTAGGTTGGCATTCCTATTTTTTGTGGTTTAGATTAAATTTAATTGTAATAGATTTCTTGGTGATAATTATATGATTTTTTTATGATTTTTTGGATTATTTAATTATTATTTTAAGATAATTATATTTATCATTTTTTTCATTCTTTTATTATCATATTTATCTTCCCTTTTTATTTTATTAATATTCATTAAAGATTTTTCCCCTAAAATTACTAAACATTAAATTAGGTCATTTTACTTTTCTAGCGACGAGATTTTTGACAGGAGTCGCCACCAATCTGTCGGCTTAGGTCGATTGGAAACCTAAAATAACTGGTCCGCACATGCTCTAGATCCGTTAGTCAATTACAATAAAAATAAAAATTTCCGATTGCCCAAAATTGGTACCACAGGTTTATTTCATATTTTGCTTGATTTTTCTTTCATTTGATTTTTTTTATTTATTTCAAATGATACACTAAATAATTTATCATAATCAATTCGGAAGTAATGCCAACAATTAACGAAAACAAGAGAATAAACTAACACAATTTAAATGAAAGAATTGGTAACAATGAAAAAAGGTTTAGGCATGGTGCCGAAACAGTCAGTTTTTTAAAAAGTTTGTTAGTGGACGTTTGGGACATAAGTGAATGTTAGTGACTCAAATAACAATTTCATAACCTTGAGGGACCTAAGTAATTTAAAGGAGTAATTATTAGGGATTAAAAATAAATAAAAGAAAAGGAAAATAAACAAACAGCGCTTACCTGCAGTCGCGAAGGAGAAGGAAGATGACGGGAAGCTCGGGTTCGTCGTTTCAGGCGGCGTCGATGGCGGAAAGCGGCGTCGATCTTCAGGGCGGCGGCCGATGAGGAGAATGGCGGTGGTCGGAGCGCGAATGGTGGTCCGGATTGCTCGATTGATCCGGGTTGTATAACGGGTGGATAGCGGGTCGGAAGGAAATTCTCTCGATTCGGGCGGCGTAAGGCGAAACGGATGGTGGATTTGAGTTCTGGCGGCGAAGCGGATCTGAAGCACTAGGATTCGGCGGCCAAAAGTCGAGAATTGAGATTGAAGTTGTTTGAGCTTGGCTTGGATGCGAGAGTAAAAAAAAGGAGCGGTATTTTCTTCTTTTTTGCTACTTTCTTTGCTAATTACTCTTGGTTGCTGCTAATTCTTGTTAGTTTTAGGGTTAAGGTTAATGTTCTATTTATTGGGATTAATTAGGGTTAGGGTTATAGAGTCCAATTAGGTTGGCATTCCTATTTTTTGTGGTTTAGATTAAATTTAATTGTAATAGATTTTTTGGTGATAATTATATGATTTTTTTATGATTTTTTGGATTATTTAATTATTATTTTAAGATAATTATATTTATCATTTTTTTCATTCTTTTATTATCATATTTATCTTCCCTTTTTATTTTATTAATATTCATTAAAGATTTTTCCCCTAAAATTACTAAACATTAAATTAGGTCATTTTACTTTTCTAGCGACGAGATTTTTGACAGGAGTCGCCACCAATCTGTTGATATGATCACGGAAAGCGGCGTCGATCTTCGAAAGGAGAATGGCGGTGGTCGGAGCGCGAATGGTGGTCATTGCTCGCCGAGTGGATAGCGAAACCGCGATCACGGTGCGCCGATCTAGCTTGGCGGAGGCGTACAGTAACGAAGAACACAAGTCGGCCAAGAGAACCTCCTCACTACGAGGTGAGGCAATGCTCTTGATAATGCCTAGGAAAGGAGATGGGATCTAGCACCTCTTGATTACAAGATCAAGCACTACTAGATATTATAGTTGAATCCTCTTGCATGGATCACAAAGGAAAATGGAAGTGCAAGATATGAGAACACAAAAACCAATCTCTTGAAGAGTTTTGATTTCAAATATATTCTGCCTAAGTCTGTTACAAGCTTTCCTTTATATAGGATGAAAATGGTGAAAGAAAGAGCTTGACTTTGACTAGGGAACCACCTTCCTAGAATTATGGTGGGTGAAGTGAGAGGAGGCGATCGCTGAGGGTGATGTTTGTAGGCTAACTGCTCCTGTCGCTTCCATTTCCCCAGGATTTATAATTGGCGGGAAATGGGAGGGAAGGCCTCTTCATAATTCCATCGGTTCGCCTGACTGTGGCGGAGGGAGGCTTCTTCATGTTGGCGAACCCCTGGGATTTCGTGGGTCTGAACTCCTTGCATATGGCCCTCGCCATTTGACCTTGCGCGAATGGCCTCGCCAAAGGGCTTCGCCTGTATCTAGAAGTTTGGCGCTGGGTCCTCGCCGTATGTCCTTGCGCAAAAGGCTTCGCCTTGGGGCTGTGCCTTAGTCTGGAATTCTGGTGAAGGGCCTTCGCCGTATGCCCTCGCGCGAATGGCCTCGCCTTGGGGCCTCGCTTGCATCTGGGAGTCTTGCGAGGGGGTATTGTCTTTCCCTTTCTCGACCAGACTCACATTCAAGACGCCAATGGGCTTCGCGAACTCTCCTTCTAGGGGAATGCCGAGACGGCGAAGCTGCAGGGTCCTTCCTTGTGCTTCCGCTTGTTCTTCTGCTTGCGCCATCAGTTTCATGTAGGCATTAAGGCCGGCTTGGACTTGTTTGAAGCGTGACCTTGTCATTGGCCCTCCTATATTCTGGAGAGGATCTGGGGCCTCGCGCGCTTGGGGTTGAGCTTCACTTCGAGTCGGCGACGTTCTTGCAGGGATGTCCTCATCATACCCTCCTTCTTCAAAAGAATCCATCCATGGATTCTCATATTCTTCAGTACCTTCAAAAGGGGCCAAATCACACACATTAAATGTAGCATGTACGTTATAGGATCCATCACAGGGTAAGTCCAGTACATAAGCGTTATCACCAATTTTCTTAGTGATTTGGAAAGGGCCATCGCCTCTTGGCGCAAGTTTATTTTTCTAGCTTGGGAAAACCGATCCTTCCTTAGGTGCAGCCATACCCAGTCCCCAACTTGAAAACTTCTAAACTTCCTACCCTTATTGACCCTCTTCGCATAAGATTCATTGATTTTCTCAAGATGTTTGTGAACCTTAGCATGCAAATCGGTCATCTGTTTCGCCTTCTTGTTACCATCTACATCTATTTGATCAACATGATTTAATGCAATTAAGTCCAAAGGAGCTAAAGGATTGAATCCATATACAACTTCGAAGGGACTATGAGATGTAGATGAATGATAGGCTCTATTATAGGCAAACTCTACATGGGGTAGACACTTCTCCCAATCCTTTAAATTCTTCCTAAGAAGGGTTCTTAAGATGGTTGTCAAGGTTCTGTTGGTCACTTCTGTTTGTCCATCGGTTTGGGGATGGCTTGATGTAGAATACATCAAGTTCGTGCCCAACCGCGACCACAGGGTTCGCCAAAAGTGACTTAAGAACCTTGAGTCTCTGTCACTCACAATGGACCGAGGAAGACCATGATACTTCACAATGCCGTTAAAGAACAAGTCTGCTACATGCGATGCGTCTTCAGTTTTATGGCAAGGAATGAAATGTGCCATTTTTTAAAACCTATCTACTACCACAAATATAGCATCATGTCCATGCGATGTCCTAGGCAAACCACTTATGAAATCCATGCTGATATCTACCCAAGGAAGCGAAGGCGTAGGGAGAGGGGTGTACTTCCCTTTTGGTTGAAGAGTGGATTTGGCGCGGTGGCAGGTGACACATCTGGCGCACACCTTGGTGACGTCTTTCTTCATGCCTGGCCAAAAGAAATTTTCCTTCACGGTCTCGAGCGTCTTTTGGACACCGAAATGTCCCATAAGGCCCCCGCCGTGCGCTTCTTTGATGATGACTTCTCTTATGGAGCTCCTTGGAATGCATAACCTTTTATACTTGAACAAAAAGCCATCAAACAAATAGTAGCCATTTTGGCCCTCTTTGGCACAGTCAGTATAAATTTTGCCAAAGTCCACATCATTCTCATACATGCCTTTCAAGCATTCAAAGCCAACAATTCGAGCATCAAGAGACGTGAGTAAAGCATATCTCCTAGAAAGTGCATCCGCAACAACATTTTCTTTACCTTTCTTGTATTTAATCACGTAGGAGAAAGATTCAATAAATTCTACCCACCTAACATGTCTCTTGTTCAGGTTCCCTTGCCCTTGAAGATACTTCAAAGACAAGTGATCGGTGTGGATAACAAATTCCCTAGGCAATAAATAGTGACTCCATGTTTGCAGGGATCGCACAAGAGCGTATAGCTCTTTGTCATAGGTGGAGTAATTCAAGGTTGCTCCACCTAGCTTCTCACTAAAGAAGGCGATGGGGCGGCCTTCTTGGTGCAAAACAGCACCAATGCCTATCCCGCTGGCATCGCATTCCACCTCAAAAACCTTGTCAAAATTTGGTAAAGTGAGCAAAGGGGCATTGGTCAAGCAGGTTTTCAGCTCACTAAAAGATTCCTCCTGGGCTCTACCCCAGTCAAAGGCTACGTTCTTCTTCGCCAATTCATGCAGAGGGGCGGCGATAGAAGAGAAGTCCTTAACAAATCTCCGATAAAAACTAGCAAGTCCTAAAAAGGATCTCACTTCTGTTAAGGACTTAGGGGTAGGCCAATCCCGAATGGCACTGACTTTTCCCTCATCTACTCTGACACCATTCACACCAACTACATACCCTAGGAAGTTCACCTCATTTGATGCGAAGACACACTTTTCATACTTAGCATACAGTTTTTCTAGCCTAAGTGTGTCGAGGACTTGCCTCAGATGCTCAACATGCTCATCATGATTCTTAGAGTAGACAAGTATATCATCAAAGTATACTACCACAAATTTCCCAATCAATTCCCGTAAGACATGATTCATGAGACGCATAAAAGTACTTGGTGCATTAGATAATCCAAAGGGCATGACATTCCATTCATATAAACCGATTTTAGTTTTGAATGCCGTTTTCCATTCATCACCCTTCTTCATCCTAATCTGGTGATAGCCACTTCTAAGATCAATTTTTGAAAACACACAAGCACCACTTAATTCATCTAACATGTCATCAAGTCTAGGTATAGGGTGGCGATACTTTACTGATGATATTGTTGATGGGTGCTACAGTCCATGCACATGCGCCATGTGCCATCGCTCTTAGTGCAGTATGACTAGCACCGCGCAGGTGAAAGGCTTTCACGGACGAAGCCCTTGTCCAGCAATTCTCGTACTTGGGTTTGGATCTCCTTGGAATCTTGGGGTTTGTTCGGTATGCTGCCTTGTTGGGTAAAGGTGCACCGGAAGTAGATCTATCGATGCTCTATGCCGCGGTAAGGGGGAAGGCTTCGCGGCTCATCGAATATTTCCTGGAACTCCTTCAACACTTCCTGCACATATGAAGGAAGAGAGGCTATGTTCTCGAGAGTCAGCATGCAATGCGTAGGGATCATGAGGAAACATGTTTTGTTTCCAAAGAGTGCCTTCTTAAGATGTTTAGTTTTGGCCGGTGAAGGGCTGCACTCTTGTTTTCTCTCTTGTTTGCTCTCAGTGTTTCCCATAAATGCACACTCTTTCTTTTCACTCGAGGTTCCTTGAACCTTCTCACTATTTTCTCTCTTCTCTCTTCCCTCTTCCCTCTTTTTCTTCTCGGCCTTACTCGCCAAGTGAAGTTGGTCTTGAAGGGCTTGAGCTGGGGTGAGGGGTAGCAAAGTATAAGGTCGGCCAAGGTGAGTGATGGAGTACTTGTTGACCTTTCCATGGTGCATGGAATCCTCTCCCCAAAAGAATGTGGGTGGCCTGCATCCGCACCATATCGCAGGTGATTGAGTCCTCGTACTTGCCAATCTTTATCGACACCTCAACTTGTTTGACAACCTTGACAAAAGTTCGGTCGTCAACCCATTGGAGTTGGTATGGCTTGGGGTGCGCGATGGTGCGAAGGCCGAGTTCAGCGACCATGTCTTCGCTGGCCGCGTTGACACAGCTGCCACTATCAATAATGAGGCTGCAGAGGGTCCCATTTACCATGGCCCTTGATTGGAACAAGTTCTCCCTTTGAGTGCTTTCGATCACACTGGGGGTGCTTTGCAGGACCCTCTTAGTGACCAATATTAAGCCTTCAAAAGGCAACTCTCCTTCTTCTTCTTCCAACTCATCGCTTGGAGACTCAGGAACAGGCTCTGCTTCATCTTCACTAGAGATGTCCCCATTTGGTCTAACGATCATGGTCCTTTTGTTGGGACAGTCTCTAGCGTAGTGTCCTTTTCCCAAACACTTAAAACACTCAATGCTCCTTGTTGGGCGCGAAGTGTCGGAAGGTTTAGGATAGGCATTGGTTCTTGGTTGAGAATGGGATGGGGTTGTTTGGTGGGATGGTGGCCTCACGAAGGGTTGGTTTTGGCGGGAGGGGGGTATCGCGGCAGCAGGCTGGTATGGTTTTGAAGGAACCGCCTTGGCGAAGGGGGCAGGTCTGCTCCACGGCTTCATGGAGGGTGAAGTAAGAGTGGTAAGAACTTCCTTTCTTAAGCTGCTTCTCCACCCTTATCGCCTTCTGCACCAAGTCTTGGTAATCCTTATAATCACACAACTCCACCGTTTTGGCGATGTCCTCCCTCAGACCGTATAAAAATCATGCCAATTTGGCCTCATCATTTTCCCGAACACTTGCTCTCATCAATGCTTTGTGAAGGTCCTTCTGGTAATCTTCTACCCGTCGGTTGCCTTGAGTGAGGTGTTGTAACTTCTGAGCACAGTCCCGGTCATGGTAACTTGGCACAAACTGCTTTCGCATGGCTCTTTTGAGTTCTTCCAAAGTGGAGATGGGTTGATCTCGTTCCACGGCTCTCTTGTAATGCTCTTGCTCCCACCAAATGAGAGCGAAGTCATGAAACTCAATGACAATGAGCTTTAACGCGGTGGCGTCACTGTAACCCATCATGTCCACTATTCTCTCAGTTTTAGCTATCCAGGCGAGGTACTCTTCCGGATCACTAGAACCACTGAATGGGGGTATTTGGAGCTTCAAGTTATTGATGACCTGTTAGTCTAGCGCTTGCTCCCGTACTCCGAGATGTCGGTTGAACTCTCGATGAGCATTCCCTCTTTCCATTTCCTCGGCTTCCTCAAGGTCTCTTTCGAGATAGGCCTTCGCTTGTGCTCTATCTTGAAAGATTTTCTTCTTTGGGTTCTTCAGTGGTGGTTCCTCGAAATACTCATCCTCATTGCTATCCGGAATGTCCTGCACAACAGGACCTCTTCTCGCATGATAAGGCTTACTGAGAGGAGTCTGCTGTGATTGTTTGAGAGCAGGATCAAAGGTGGTGTATGTGGTACCACCCAAGTCCCTGGAGGCTTCAGCTTCCTCTTGTTGTCTAGAAGTAGAAGGCTGCTTGCCTAAAGCCACCTCAAGCTTTCCAAGCTTGGTGTCAAAGGCGGCTTGTCGAGTTTCCGAGTTCTCAAGCCTTTGATCAATGTCATCCAACCTTCTATTAATTCGGTTGAGGGCTTCCAAAATAGGAAGTTGAGATGGATGAGGAGGTGATGGTGAGGTATTGGGCGACGCCATTCCTGTAAGCAAAGATTTCCTTCTTTTGCAGGTGAAAAATAAGGAGTTAGCAACAGAAATCACCTCTCCACTTCCTTAGTGTTTGCTCTCTCACTCGTGTTTCACTCAAGATGGTTTTCACAAGTTCTCTTAACTTGATTCCACTATCAACTTTTAGATCAAAGGGGAACACACAAGCAGATTCAAATAACAACCTCTAGTAAAACCGAAACTTGAGAAGCAAGAAAAGAACTAGTTACTTGAACTAGCTTTCGAAACTTTCAAGGTGGGGGGGTCGAAAGATATTGGTTGGGATGTTATGAAAGGGTTTTCACAACTACAAACACTATAAGTTCTGGTTTAGAAACTATTTTGATTTAAGAGCACTATTCACTTGAGTTTCGTGATGAACACTCCAAGAACACTTTGAACTCTTTCCCAGAATTTTATGAACTGGTTCAAAACTTTCTTTTCGGTAAACTCTGATTCTTTTTTCTTCAACGAGGAGAACTCTTTCTTCTTTACTTACGAAAACAACTCAGTTTCATAAACCTTTCAAGAACTTCAAACAACGATAACAACTATTCGGTTTCTCTCAAGAGATCATTAACCGAAAACTTTTCTTCAAGTTTTGAAAGAAAACAAAGGTTTTAACTTGAAGAAAATCAAACAAACAACACGGTACCTCCAACAAGCGCTTTGGCTCTGATACCAATTGATATGATCACGGCCGGAGAAACCGCGATCACGGTGGCGCCGATCTAGCTTGGCGGAGGCGTACAGTAACAAAGAACACAAGTCGGCCAAGAGAACCTCCTCACTACGAGGTGAGGCAATGCTCTTGATAATGCCTGGGAAAGGAGATGGGATCTAGCACCTCTTGATTACAAGATCAAGCAATACTAGATATTATAGTTGAATCCTCTTGCATGGATCACAAAGGAAAATGGAAGTGCAAGATATGAGAACACAAAAACCAATCTCTTGAAGAGTTTTGATTTCAAATATATTCTACCTCTATTCGGTTACAAGCTTTTCTTTATATAGGATGAAAATGGTGAAAGAAAAGAGCTTGACTTTGACTAGGGAACCACCTTCCTTGATTTATGGTGGGCGAAGTGAGAGGAGGCAGATGATGGGTGATGTTTGTAGGCTAACTGCTCCTGTCGCTTCCATTTCCCCAGGATTTATAATTGGCGGGAAATGGGAGGGAAGGCCTCTTCATAATTCCATCGGTTCGCCTGACTGTGGCGGAGGGAGGCTTCTTCATGTTGGCGAACCCCTGGGATTTCGTGGGTCTGAACTCCTTGCATATGGCCCTCGCCATTTGACCTTGCGCGAATGGCCTCGCCAAAGGGCTTCGCCTGCATCTGGAAGTCTGGCGCAGAGTCTTTGCCATATGCCCTCGAGCGAATGGCATCGTCTGGGGGCTTCACCTGTATCTGGAAGTTTGGCGCTGGGTCCTCGCCGTATGTCCTTGCGCAAAAGGCTTCGCCTTGGGGCTGTGCCTTAGTCTGGAATTCTGGTGAAGGGCCTTCGCCGGATGCCCTCGCGTGAATGGCCTCGCCTTGGGGCCTCGCTTGCATCTGGGAGTCTTGCGAGGGGGTATTGTCTTTCCCTTTCTCGACCAGACTCACATTCAAGACGCCAATGGGCTTCGCGAACTCTCCTTCTAGGGGAATGCCGAGACGGCGAAGTTGCAGGGTCCTTCCTTGTGCTTCCGCTTGTTCTTCTGCTTGAGCCATTAGTTTCATGTAGGCATTAAGGCCGGCTTGGACTTGTTTGAAGCGTGACCGTGTCATTGGCCCTCCTATATTCTGGAGAGGATCTGGGCCCTCGCGCGCTTGGGGTTGAGCTTCACTTCGAGTCGGCGACGTTCTTGCAGGGTTGTCCTCATCAATAGCGGGTCGGAAGGAAATTCTCTCAATTCAGGCGACGTAAGGCGAAACGGATGGTGGATTTGAGTTCCTGGTGACGAAGCGGATCTGAAGCACTAGGATTCGGCGGCTAAAAGTCAGAGAATTGAGATTGAAGTTGTTTGAGCTTGGCTTCGGATGCGAGAGTAAAAAAAGAGCGGTATTTTCTTCTTTTTTTGCTACTTTGCTGCTAATTACTCTTGGTTGCTGCTAGTTCTTGTTAGTTTTAGGGTTAAGGTTAATGTTCTATTTATAGGGATTAATTAGGGTTAGGGTTATCGAGTCCAATTAGGTTAGCATTCCTATTTTTAGTGGTTTAGATTAAATTTAATTGTATTAGATTTTTTGGGGATAATTATATGATTTTTTATGATTTTTCGGATTATTTAATTATTATTTTAAGATAATTATATTTATCATTTTTTTTATTCTTTTATTATCATTTTTATCTTCCCTTTTTATTTTATTAATATTAATTAAAGATTTTTCCCCTAAAATTACTAAACATTAAATTAGGTCATTTTACTTTTCTAGCGACGAGATTTTTGACAGGAGTCACCACCAATTTGTTTGGCTTAGGTCGATTGGAAACCTAAAATAACTGGTCTACACATGCTCTAGATCCGTTAGTCAATTACAATCAAAAATAAAAATTTCCGATTGCCCAAAATTGGTACGACAGGGTTTATTTCATATTTTGCTTGATTTTTCTTTCATTTGATTTTATTTATTTATTTTAAATGATATACTAAATAATTAATCATAATCAATTTGGAAGTAATGCCAACAATTAACGAAAACAAGAGAATAAATTAACACAATTTAAATGAAAGAATTAGTAACAATAAAAAAAGGTTTAGGCATGGTGCTAAAGCAAATCGAGTTTTAAAAAGTTTGTTAGTGGACGTTTGGGACATAAGTGAATGTTAGTGACTCAAATAACAATGTCGAACCTTGAGTGACCTAAGTAATTTATAGGAGTAATTATTAGGGATTAAAAATAAATAAAAGAAAAGGAAAATAAACAAACAGAGAAAACGCTTACTCGCAATGCGAAGGAGAAGGAAGATGACGGGCAGCTCGGGTTCGTCGTTTCAGGCGGCGTCGGTGGCGGAAAGCGGCGTCGATCTTCAGGGCGGCGGCCGATGAGGAGAATGGCGGTGGTCGGAGCGCGAATGGTGGTCCGGATTGCTCGATTGATCCGGGTTGTATAACGGGTGGATAGCGGGTCGGAAGGAAATTCTCTCGATTCAGGCGACGTAAGGCGAAACGGATGGTGGATTTGAGTTCCTGGCAACGAAGCGGATCTGAAGCACTAGGATTCGGTGGCCAAAAGTTAGAGAATTGAGATTGAAGTTGTTTGAGCTTGGCCGGATGCGAGTAAAAAAAGAGCGTTATTTTCTTCTTTTTTGCTACTTTCTTTGCTAATTACTCTTGGTTCTTTGCTAGTTCTTGTTAGTTTTAGGGTTAAGGTTAATGTTCTATTTATAGGGATTAATTTGGGTTAGGGTTATAGAGTCCAATTAGGTTAGCATTCCTATTTTTTAGTGGTTTAGATTAAATTTAATTGTATTAGATTTTTTGGTGATAATTATATGATTTTTATGATTTTTCGGATTATTTAATTATTATTTTAAGATAATTATATTTATCATTTTTTTCATTCTTTTATTATCATTTTTATCTTCCCTTTTTATTTTATTAATATTAATTAAATATTTTTCCCCTAAAATTACTAAACATTCAATTAGGTTATTTTACTTTTCTAGCGACGAGATTTTTTACAGGAGTCGCCACCAATTTGTTTGGCTTAGGTCGATTGGAAACCTAAAATAACTGGTCTGCACATGCTCTAGATCCGTTAGTCAATTACAATCAAAAATAAAAATTTCCGATTTCCCAAAATTGGTACCACAGGGTTTATTTCATATTTTGCTTGATTTTTCTTTCATTTGATTTTTTTTTATTTTAAATGATACACTAAATAATTAATCATAATCAATTCGGAAGTAATGCCAACAATTAACGAAAACAAGAGAATAAATTAACACAATTTAAATGAAAGAATTAGTAACAATAAAAAAAGGTTTAGGCATGGTCTTTGAAACAATGGGCTTTTTTAAAAAGTGTGTTAGTGGACGTTTGGGACATAAGTGAATGTTAGTGACTCAAATAACAATGTCAGAACCTTGAGGGACCTAAGTAATTTAAAGGAGTAATTATTAGGGATTAAAAATAAATAAAAGAAAAGGAAAATAAACAAACAGAGTGTAGCGACGTGGTTTTTGACAGAGTCGCCACCAATCTTTTTCTAGGTCGATTGGGAACACGAAAAATGGTCTACGAGAGATCTGGAATCGTTTGTCGATTACGTACAAAAATGGTTAATTTTCATACGCCCAAAATTGATACAACGGGTTCTTTTTAGATTTTTGCTTGATTTTAAGAAAAAATGAGAAAGACAAATAACCACACTAAAAGACAATAAAAGAAAAGATTTCTAGTAATTTACATAGCTAATAAAGCTCAAAATATCTAAAAAAATAAATAAACATAATTTATATCGACATAATAACGAAAATATTAACTAAGGTACAAAAAGGGTTTAGGCCTAGTGCCCAAACTGTTACTTTTTAAACTTGTTGAAGATTGTTATGGTTAGATGAACATTAGTGACTCAAATGAATCCTTAAAGAAACTTAGGGACCTAAGTGAGTTAAGGGAAACAACTTAAAGGGTTAAAGTAATAAAAAGTAATAATAAAACAGAAAAGAACAAAATAACAAAATAAAAGAAAAAAAAGAAACGTACCTGAAGCTGCTGCACTTCTTCGTGAACGTGAATGAAGAAGAGGGAGAGGCTCGGGTGGTTGCTCGTGGGCTGCGTCGGCGGCGGAGAACGACGGGGTCGACGGCTCGGCGGACGGCGAGGAGAGTGAAGGTGGCCGGAGCTCGAACGGTCGCCTACGATGGCCTGATAGAATCGGGTTGTGTGGCGGGTCGGGTGGCGGGTCCGAGGATCCGATTCTCCGGCAAAACTGGTGCTTCTCGGCGGTGGGGACAGGTCGGAAATGGTGCGGCGGAGGCAGGGGAGACTCGATCGGCAGTGGTGGGACGCCGAGTTAGTGGCCTGGAGTGTCAATTTCGAGCGAGTTGGGTAGCAAAACGGGTCAGCGGGTCACCGTCGTTTTCTCCTGATTCCGGCGACGTCCGGCGGAGAGAATGGGACCGTTGACGGACCTGGGGGTATGAGTTGGAGGCGATTGGAGGAAGGAATCAAAGAGTTGGGTGGTGGATGCAATTCGGACGAACACAGAAGCTGCTTTCGTTTCTTTTTTTTTTTTGCTCAGCCTTTTTTTATTGTGAATTGGTGACAAAATGTTCATTTCTCCTTCAATTTATAGAGAGATTTGAAGCTTCCAATTGCCCAAGCTTCACCCTTTTGTTCAGTTACATGAAATTGGGAGTGAATTAGGGTGAATTGACAAATGGAGAGGAGATTGGGTGATGGGAGACATGCATGGAAGGGGGAGGGAAGATGGAGAAGCATGCGCAGGTTTGCTGCAGATTTTTCTTCTCTTTTCTTCTTTTTTTTTTATTTTTTGTTAATTAAACACATTCAAATTCTAGATAAAAAGAAAACACATAAAATAATAAAAAATGATAAAAATATAAAAATAATAAAAGTACACGAAGTAATAAAAGACATGAAATAATAAAAAAAATCGTTCATGAAAAATAATAAAAAAGTACATAAAATGATGGAAATAACGAAAAATACCAAAATAAGAAAAATAACCAAATCATCCGAAAAATTATAAAAACGACAAAATAACAAAAGTTTCATAAAACAACAAAAATATACGACAAAAGTTCATAAAATAATGAAAATGACGCTAACACGTGAAAAACGATAAAAACTACGTAAAGTAACGAAAATGGCAAAAGTTACATAAAAATAACGAAAAGTACATAAAATGTCAACAAAAATCACATGAAATAAAAATACGTAAAAATACCGGAAACATCAACAAAAACAAAAAAACCTAAATCACTACTCCGGACAAAATCGGGTGTCAATAGCTGCCCCCCTTTGCATGATTCATGGAACATGGAGCATGCAAAGTAGGATGACCCCAAATTTTGTCCGACGAATAACGAGAACCTTCTCATCATTCATGAAAGGAAGAAACTTTTCTTACCTTTCCGGCGAAGGAACCTTCCTTGCTTCATTCAACAGGAACTTTCCTATTGAATTGAATAGCGGAAACCTTTCCGCTGTTTAGAGTTAAGGAACTCTCCTTACTCTGAAGATCCGAGATTGAGAACCTTCTCAATGCTCGGTGAAAATAGATGACTACTGTGATTGGATCGAATAACAAGAACCTTCTCATTACTCGTGAAGCGAAGGAACCTTCCTTACTTCTCTCAATAAGAACCTTCCTATTGAGTTGAATAGCAGAAACCTTTCCACTACTCGAGGTTAAGGAACTTTCCCTACCCCCAAAGATGCGAGATTGAGAACCTTCTCAATGCTCGGCAAAAGTAAGGTGAATGATAGGTCGATTGATTGATTGAAATCGAATAACAAGAACCTTCTCATTACTCGTGAAGCGAAGGAACCTTCCTTACTTCTCTCAATAAGAACCTTCCTATTGAGTTGAATAGCGGAAACATTTCCACTATTCGAGGTTAAGGAACCTTCCTTATCCCAAAGATGCGAGATTGAGAACCTTCCCAATGCTCGGCAAAAGTGAAGATGAATGACAGATTGATTGAAATCGAATAACAAGAACCTTCTCATTATTCGTGAAGCGAAGGAACCTTCTTTGCTCCAATAATTCGAGATTGAGAACCTTTCCAATGCTCGGAATAAAGATAGATGACTGGTTGATAAAAAATGAACAAGAATACTTGTTGTTTTTGAAGGGAAGAAACCTTTCATTCCCTTATGAAGCGAAAGAATTTTCTTTACTTCTTTGTCGAAAGACTTGATTGAAGTATCGAGATGAAGTGAATGGTAAGAACCTTCTTACCATTCGGTGAGAGACATTTCTTTCACGTTCAAGATTGATGAACTCTCTTCACTGTTGGTGAAAAGAGATCATTGGTTATGACCATGAAATGAGAAGAATGGTAAGAGCTTTCTTACCATATGGGGAGAGAAACGTTTCTCTCTGGACTCCGACGATGGAACTCTCCATGCTTTTTAGTGTGAAATCATGATTGAGTTTGATATGAGAGAATGGAAGAACTTTCTTACCATTCAAGAAGAGGAATAGTAAGAACCTTCTTACCGTTCAGTGAGAGAAGACTTTTCTTTCACGATTAAGGTTGAGGAACTTTCCTCATTACTCCCAGTTATGCAGAAACAATCATGCGACCTTCCTAGAAACTTTTTGCTCTTGGTACCTGTTATGTGGATGCCATGCAAGTGCAGCATGTAAGATGCAATATGCAGAATGCAATCTTCTTTTCTTTTTATCTCCCTTTTTGTTTTCTTCCTTTGTTGTCTCTTGTTGCCTCCTTTTCCCCCTTTTTGTTTGGGAGGCTTTACTACTTCCTTCTTAGTTGTGCCTCGACCTGGATTTTGCCCTTCTGCTTTTTCCTTCTTGATGATGACTGGTAAACGTATGACGGCTCACCAAATCTTTCCCTTCTTCAAATGCCTATTTCAAATTTATGAGTGACCACATCTCACCAAACTTTTAGTTTCAAGGGGTTTAGAGAACGATTTTGGTCGCTTGTTTCATAATATCTTCCCTATTGACAGATATGACACATTGAAGACCTGGTAGCTTTCGAAACATGTCTGCCTGTTCGAAACCTTTCCAAAGTGATTCATGAGCTTTGCTTTAAATGAAATTTTAGTCATAACCATTCTTTTCATAAGATTGTCATTCAAGAACATTCATGATAGTTGTGAAAGTTATGAAAGAAGAGTGGAAGAATGCAGATTTCATAGATCATGAATCAAAAGGGTACAAGAGGTGTAGGTACAAAAGAAACAAGACTGGGAATGGGGAAGAAATGAAAGGTTGCTTTGACAACTTTGAATGTTGTTGTGATAATCATGTCTTCACTGCTGCTTCCTCCTCGAAAGATTCTCAGTATCTCAAGAATCATGCGTAGTATTTCTTGACTGAATCTGAGTTCACTGGCTTTGGTAATTCTCGCCCATCCATTTCTGCAAGGATTAATGCCCCTCCTGAGAACGCCTTCTTTACCACATAAGGCCCTTCATAATTCGGTGTCCATTTTCCTCTAGGATCAGATGCTATAGGCAGGATTTCTTTCAACACAATATCTCCTTCGACAAATTGGCGAGGCCTGACCTTCTTGTTGTAGGCTCGCATTATTCTCTTCTGATATAACTGCCCATGACAAAGAGCGGTCATTCTCTTTTCCTCGATCAAGTTGAGTTGTTCATGTCGCACTCGTACCCATTCTGCTTCCTCCAACTCGGTGTCCATCAAGATTCTCAGCGAGGGGATTTCAACTTCGATAGGCAACACTGCTTCCATTCCATACACCAAGGAAAAAGGTGTAGCTCCGGTGGAGGTACGGACAGAAGTTCTATATGCGTATAAGGCGAATGGTAGCTTTTCATGCCAGTCTCTGTACGTGAGAGTCATTTTCTCAATGATCCTTTTGACATTCTTATTAGCCGCCTCTACCGCACCATTCATCATGGGCCGATAAGGTGCTGAGTTGTGATGCTTGATATTGAATTGTTCACACAGGCTTGTCATCATCTTGTTGTTCAAGTTGGTCCCATTGTCTGTAATGATGCGCTCAGGAAGGCCGTAGCGACAAATGATTTCCTTCTTGATAAAGCGACAAATCACATTTTTGGTCACATTAGTATAAGAAGCAGCCTCAACCCATTTTGTGAAATAATCAATGGCAACCAGGATGAACCTATGCCCGTTAGAAGCTTTCGGGTTTATTGCTCCAATCACATCTATTCCCCACATGGCAAAAGGCCACGGTATGGCGGTCACGTTCAGCGGTGCTGGGGGAACATGGATCCGATTTGCATAAATTTGACACTTGTGGCATCTCCTTGCATAATTGATGCAGTCTGTTTCTAATGTAAGCCAATAGTATCCGGCTCTTAAGACTTGCTTTGCCATTGTGTGACCATTGGTATGAGCTCCACACATGCCTTCATGTATTTCCTCCATGATTCGGTTGGATTCTCTTGCGTCTACGCAGCGGAGTAGAACCATATTTGGGCTTCTTTTATAAAGCACGTCTCCATTAAGGAAGAAACCCATTGATAATCTCCGAAGAAACTTTTTGTCGTTGTGAGATGCCCCCGGTGGATAGACATGCTCTTGAAGGTACGTTTTGATGTCATGGTACCAAGGCTTGCCATCCTTTTCTTCCTCTACACTGGTACAATAAGCTGGTACATCAGAGACTTTCATTTCAAATGTGGGGGTCGACTCTTGACTACCTATCTTGTACATGGCCGCCAAAGTAGCTAAAGCATCAGGAATCTGGTTTTCCTCTCTTGGGATATGATGAAAACTTATCTTCTTAAATTCTTTCACCAACCCCTGCACATATTTCTGATAAGGGATAAGCTTGGAATCTCGTGTTTGCCATTCTCCATTCAACTGGTAGATCACCAGAGCTGAGTCTCCGTATACTTTTAGTTCTTGAATCTGCATTTCCAGAGCCATTTTGAGACCCATGGCACAAGCTTCATATTCAGCTATGTTATTGGTACAGGTCGGAAAAGTGAGTTTAGCCGTGAGTGGATATTGTTTTCCATCAGGGGCGATGATAACCGCTCCGATGCCTTGGCCTAGAGCGTTAGATGCTCCGTCAAAAGCCATCTTCCAAACTCTATGTTCATCTTCAACTTCGTTGCCATCATGTTGGATCGCCATCACATCCCCATCGGGGAAGTCCATCTTTATGGGTTCGTAATCATCCATGGCTCTATCAGCTAGATACTCTGCAATAATGCTCCCTTTGATAGCCTTTTGGGATACAAATTGAATATCATACTGATAGAAGCATTTGCCATTTGGCGATTCTTCCGCACAATGCGGGTTTTTCAAAGATGTACCTTACGGGATCAATTTTTGATATTAGCAATGTGGAGTTATTGAGCATGTAATGTCTCAAACGACTCGCTACCCAAGCAAGAGCACAACACGTCTTTTCTACAAATGAGTATTTCACTTCGCATTCAGTAAACTTCTTGCTCAGATAATAGATTGCATGTTCTTTCCGTCCTGTACAATCCCGTTGTCCAAGAACAGACCCTAATGAAGTGTCTTGTACTGACAAATATAAGATCAAAGGCTCATCCCGCCTCGGTGGTATCAGCACAGGGGGATTTGTCAAGTATTGTTTCACTTTTTCGAAAGCTTCTTGACAATCATCAGTCCATTCCATTTTGTTGTTCTTCTTCAGCGATTTGAACAAAGGCTCGCATTTCAAGGTCAACTGGGATATGAATCTTGCGATGTAGTTGATTTTTCCAAGAAAACTGCGCACTTCTTTTGTGGTTCTCGGTGGGGACATCTCTTGAATAGCTTTGACCTTATTTGGATCAACTTTAATGCCTTCTTTACTTACCATAAAACCTAGCAACTTTCCTGATGTCACGCCGAAGGTGCATTTTGCAGGGTTTAACTTCAACTGATATTTCCTGAGCCTTTTGAATAACTTCTCGAGATCTTCTATGTGACCTTTCGCAGAATGGGATTTAGCGATCATATCATCCACATATACCTCAATTTCTTTGTGCATCATATCATGGAACAATGCAACCATGGCCCTTTGATAAGTAGCTCCAGCATTTTTTAATCCGAATGGCATTACTTTGTAATAAAAAGTTCCCCACAAAGTTATGAAGGCAGTCTTTAGCATGTCATCTGGATGCATTTTGATTTGGTTATACCCCGAAAAACCGTCCATGAAGGAGAAGTAGGAGTTCCCTGCGGTGTTGTCCACTAAGGTATCGATATGAGGAAGGGGGAAGTTGTCCTTAGGACTAGCCTTATTTACGGGGCGGTAGTCTTGACACACTCTTAGTTTGCCGCTTTCCACCTTTTCGATAGGTACTATGTTAACTACCCATTCCGTATACTCGGCAACACCCAGGAAACCCGCATCCCAGAGCTTCTGGATTTCTTCTTTGACTCTTAAAATCAATTCTGGCTTTAGCCTTCTCAACTTTTGCCGAACAGGCTTGACCTCGGGCTTTAGTGGAATCTTGTGAACGACAATGTCAGAACTCAATCCTGGCATATCTTGGTAGGACCATGCGAAAATGTCAACATATTCCCTTAATAACTCAACCAACCTCTCTTTTTCAGGAAACGAGGTACCGACCTTGACATATTTCTCTTCCGAATCTTTCCCCAAGTTAATAGTTTCACTTGATTCTTGACTTGTTGCTCTCTGTCGTTCATCTTGCTCAACCAATTCTAGTAATTCAGGAGATATTTCTGAATCCTCTTCGTCAGATTCAGCAGTGTTAACAGGATTATCAAAACTTATGAACAAGTTGCATTCATTGTTGTCATCGCGAGAATTATTTCTGCATTCGAATGAGAAGGGAGAGGGGAAAGTGGGAGAAGAAAAGAATAAGATGTGGGATAATGGAAATGATGGAATTCATTGATGATATGCATAAATGACAACCTTACAAAAACATCAAGTTAAAACTAAAAGTCCAAATAAGTAAAGACAATGTCTCAAAATAAGACACATTTTCTAGAAAATTACTTTGAAAATTCCTCAATCCAGACAGGCAATTCCACAGCTTCCCAGTTGTCCAATGCTTCATATTGTCCGCAGGGTCGAACGAGTTCCAAGCTTTCAGGAGCTTCATCCAAGACTGCTTGAATTGATAAGTCATTAATGGTCTTGGTAACTTGAATGACCAATGCATTCTCGTCTCCTTTGGCGGGTTCTAATCCTCCACTCACAAAGGTCTCGAACAAGTCAGGGATCTCCACTTCTTCTCCTCCTTCAGTGTTGTGTCCCCCCAGTTGTGCCAGTTTCTTCTTCCTCCTTTCAATGGCTTGATTCTTCTTGTCTCGAGGCGTTGGTTTAAATCCCAAACCAAATTTCCCTTCATTTGATGGAAGAGTCAATGGTCTGGTTATCCCTTGTGATGCTGCCCCCAATCCTGTTCCCGGTGTGTATCCGTCCTTCAACATGAGCTTCGCCGCCATTTGTGTGGCACTTGGAACTTTTGGAATAGGATTTGAGCCATATATGGCTGTGGCCACTTCAAATGATCTAAATGAGCATGGATGACTGTCTTCCCCAGCTTCCACATATTGAGTATCAGCGGCTTTAGATAGCAGAAAATCTTCCTCTGCGAATACAGTGACCAATTTTCCTTCCGTGACGAACTTGATCTTTTGATGGAGTGAGGAGGGCACGGCTCCAGCCATGTGTATCCACGGTCTTCCCAACAAACAACTATATGTTGGCTTCATATCCATGACTTGAAAAGTGATGTGGAAAACACAAGGACCGATTTGTATCGGTAACTCGATGTCACCAATAACTTCTCTTCTTGTTCCATCAAAAGCCCGAACCACGATATTACTGTTGTGGATATAGGTAGAGTCCACACCCAACTTGTGTAAAGTTCCTAATGGCATTATGTTTAGTGCAGAGCCATTGTCAATAAGAACTCTGGCCATGATTCGTTCCTTATACACAACTGATATGTGTAGGGCCTTAGTATGTCCTCTACCCTCATCGGGAATTTCTTCATCGGTGAATGAGATAAGGTTTTGTGCAGTTATGTGGTTGACAAGATGATCAAAATGATTTACGGTAATGTCATGTGCCACATAGGCCTTATTCAACATTTTCAGCTGCGCTTCCCGGTGAGCTTCAGAACTCAACAACAAAGATAATATGGAGATCTTCGCAGGTAAGCGATTTAGCTGCTCCACCACATTGTAGTCACTCTACTTGATGAATTTCAAGAATTCGTGAGCCTCTTCTTCTGTAACAGATTTGGAAGCTTCGTTCTTCTCTACAGGACCCTTTGGAACTGTGTGAGTTTGTACTGATTTCTTCAATGGAGGTTCGTCTTCTTCTTGAGAGGAATAGATTCGACCACTCCTTGTTATGCCCCCAACTCCATGTTGATTCACGGAAATATTCGAGGTGTACTCGTACTTCCAGGGTACGGCTCGGTTTGATTGATACGGGAAGGGTGTCGGTGCTTGCACTATAAGAGGTGTGATGGCGGGATTTGTCACTGAAATCACCAACGGCCTAGGTCTTGAGAGAGAAGTACCATCATCAGTGATTGCACAAATGTCTTTTTCTTTGAAAAGGTCTTGTGGGAACTTCCCGATTGTGATAGAGCAACCTTCATTAACTCCATTCTGGTCATATTCTTCAATTTCAATTACGTTGACTTGCCCCCCTTGATGCTCTGGCAGTGGATTTTGAGTGACATTCGCTTCTTTGGAGAAGTCGAGCCATTTTGTATCAAGTAACTGTTGAACCATACGTTTCAATGCTATGCAATTCTCAAGGTCATGTCCAACAGCACCATCATGGTAGGCACACTTGACATTTGGATTGTACCACTTCGGATATGGGGGCTCCAATGGCTTCGTAGGAATGGGGCGTATAAGTCCGTTCTGAATCAGTTGTGGATATAACTCCGAATATGGAATCGGAATTGGAGCGAATATCTCTCTTTGTCTCGGTAAAGCATGCATTGGTGGCAAAAGGGGCCGGTGCCCTTGGCTGTCTACTAGGGAAGAATGGGCGAGGTCCAGATGCTACTGCCCCTACCAATGGCGTTCCTCTGCCTCTTCCTGGTTGTTGAACTTCATCTTTCCTTGGTGGCACACCCCGCCTCCCATCATTGTTTGAGTAATCTGCGATTTTCCCAGTCCTGATACCGTATTCGATACGTTCCCCTGATAATACCACATCGGAAAAGCTATTGGTAGAGTTTCCAATAAGCTTGTCATAGAAAGGAGATTTCAGCGTCTGGATGAACATGGTCACCATCTCCCTTTCAGTCATGGGAGGCTGGACTTGCGCTGCCAAGTTCCTCCACCTATGAGCATATTCCTTGAAGGTTTCATGATTCCTTTTTCCAGATTCGCAAAGTCGACGATGCAGTGCCAGGTCCGTGACATGCCGATAATTGTTCACAAATGCGTGAGCGAGATCATTCCAAGTCCTGATAGTTTTGGGACCCAAGCCAAGATACCATTGGAGAGGGGACTTGGTCAAACTGTCCTGGAAAAGTGCTATCCAAATTTCTTCATCTTTAGTGAGCGGTTGAATTTTTCTCAGAAATAACGTCAGGTGGGTAACCGGGCAAGTAGTTCCATCATATTTTGTGAACTCTGGAATTTTAAAATCTACAGGGATTTTGACATCCGGGACCAAGCATAGATCATCTATGTTAAAAGAACCCAGTAGAGTGCCACCCTCAATTACGCGTAATCTTTTCTCCAGGGTCTCCAACTTTTGCTCATCCTCTTCTTTCTTCTTTTCATTATCTGGTGCAATCGGTCCAGATGAGGTCTCTCCAGCTTTTTTTCTTATTTGGTTCAAATCCGGTGGGTAAAGAGGATACTCGTGCTCGGGTGCTCTGAAAGTTTTCCTTTCATCAGTCGACCAACGTGTTGAAGCTTTCGTCGAAGGTTAATCTTGTTCTCCATTTCAGAAAAACGTCCTTCGAGGTTCTCAGCCATTCTTCTCGTTTTCGACGCGTTCAAAGGTTGCGGCCTTCCGGTCAAAGGTCTTCAAAGGTTATTGATTAAGTTAATTTTTTTGCATTTTTTGTAAAAATGTAATGATGCATGGAAAATGAATAACTAAACTTTTCATTCAAATTGATAGAAATTCATGAACATGTCTAGAACACTTAGCACAACGTTGAGCTACCAAGGAAATCTCAGATCTAAATTCGGAACATCTTTCTAACGCATCGGTAATGTCGGCGAGCTTTCTCGATGAACTCGAACATCTTCTTTTGGTCTGGAACGAGGCTAGCTTGAAGGTCCCTTGCTTCATCTTCCATCTCCCCCACCCGTTGACCGGCTTCACATGCCTGAGTCATCATTTCTTCTACCTTGTCCCGAAGACTATCATGTTGCTCCTTCCACTGCTCCTTCTCTTCTTCTTCTTTGATAAAGTCCCCGACCAGTTGTTGGAAAGCTTCTTGTTTCATCTCAAGCTTCTCTCGAAGGTATTCATTTTCTTTTTTCAGTGCTTCCAGTGCAGAATCCTTTTGTTCAATCTCGAGACGCCTTCTCTTAACCTCAACCCTATGCTCCTCAACTTCAATTTCAAGGTTTCTTTTAGTGGCGACCTTAACAATGTCCGAGATAGGGAGAATGCCTTCTTTCTTCACTTTCCTCCACTCATTGTAGGGGTTAGATGATGGGAGAGCGCCTGGATTCACTAGGTATATGGCACTCCAGGCACATTGCATCCCTGCTATGTAGAGCTTGGAGTGTGGGTCATCATAAGAGAACTCTAACTCATACAGGCGGTGAGTCGCGGGAATAAACTGTTGAGATCCCATCTGCCTACGGACCATGGCGGGAGCATAGCTTGTTCCTCCCCAAATGCCGAGAAGAGGAACCCAGGGACACTTCCCACATCGGTACAGGACAGGCTTGGCTGTGATAAACGGGATCTTCCACACTATCTGAGAGTCTGATATATTCAGGAAGAACTTAGTCCATTCTTCCTTGTTCTCTTTCTCTGTCCAGGCACATTTAGTGAATGCCTCTATGGGTATGAAGTCCTCGAAGAATCGGTGTCGGAAGTCTGTTTCGAGCAAGGCAGGTGACCCTTGAGCCAAATATGGAGAAGTGGTGCACATCCGATAAAACGTCCTCCATTGCGTCTACAATAATTAAGAGACCGAACAGTTTCAGCAATGATGACGGGAATCGGGCTTACATGATGATGATGCATTTGTTCCAGCAATCTGACAACTCCGGTTTCAATATGCATTATTGTCTTCGGGAATATGATCAGCCCGTAAATAGCCAATGCGAACAACTTCCTCTTATGCTCTCTTCCCGGTGTTGATTCCATGAGATGCTTCACAGTGCTCCATGCCAGACATTTCCCCTTGTTAGCCTTGGTGCGGTGTTTGAGGTCATCCATTTTGATACCCGGAAAGTGGGATAAAGACCTCGGAACACACTCGCTTCTTCATGGTGATATGGATTTGCTTGAATAATCGGGAGATGTTGAGAATGACCCCATATTCTTCAATAGTAGGCATCGATCCATTCCATTAAACGAGAAACATCGGTAATACGGGTCCCAGGCGTATGGCGGAGCGGAACATGATCTCGTCAATCCCGACTTCTAGGAGGTATGCGATATGGCCAAACTCTTTATTGAACATGTCTTTCTCAGAGTTGGTCCAGGACTTCCATATCTGACCGAGCTCTTCTTTGGAATTTTGTTCCAACCGTAGGTGAACCTGGGCTCTAAGATCGATGGTGTCTTCGGCTGTCAAACAATCCCCATGTATCTTCTGCAGCTCCTCTGAAATAACCATAGCACTCGACTGGTCTTCTAACAGATAGGGAGAAGTCTCGCCGACATTAGACGGAAGTAGATCCGAGATGTCCATGGTATCAAAAAATTGTGCTATGTGTTGCCTAATATGCAATGCATGCGACAAAAGGGAAATAAGTCATTAGTAACAAAAATCAATATAACATAATGGCACATAAATCACAAATATATACAAGTACATGAGGAAAAACCTACGGGATGGATCTAGGTCACTATATGCGTTGGGCGGTTTGAAAGAAGAAGGCTAAGGGTAGGTTCCCGAATCCCTTTTACTAAGTTCTATCGAACTAGAAAAGGCCCAATTCCTTACCCACGAGGGTTATGTAAGGAAGGATTAATTCGGGTCGCAGCTTTCGCGGTTCCATTGGGTGACTAACGCCACACCCGAACAACGCTACTAACCACTACGGTCTAGAGAAAGTGCGGTGACTATTGTCACACACAACTAGCCTTTCCCGGGTATTCACAAAAATATGGCTATGAAAAGCTCGGGTGTAGAGCTTGAAGATGCATGATGTAAGAATTAATTACAACACATAACAATTACAAACAAATGGTAGTCGAAAATAAAATAAAATCAAGCAAAAAAAGAAAAATAAAATAAACCCCTTTTGGCCAGACTATCCCCAGCGGAGTCGCCATCTGTAGCGACGTGGTTTTCGACAGGAGTCGCCACCAATCTTTTTCCTAGGTCGATTGGGAACCTGAAAATGGTCTACGAGAGATCTGGATTCGTTTGTCAGTTACGTACAAAAATGGTTAATTTTCGTACGCCCAAAATTGGTACCACGGGTTCTTTTTAGATTTTTTTCTCTTGATTTTAAGAAAAAATAAAAATAAAGAAAGACAAATAATGACACTAAAAAAAATAAAATAAAATGATTCTTAGTAATTTACATAGCTAATAATAACTCAAAATATCAAAAATAAAATAAAATAATTTATATCGACATGATAACAAAAATATTAACTAAGGTACAAAAAAAGGTTTAGGCCTAGTGCCCAAACTGTTACTTTTGAAACTTGTTGATGGCTTTCCGGCAAACAAGAGACTGTTAGTGGCTTAAACGAAATCTTAAAAAGCCTTAGGGATCTAAGTGAGTTAAGGGGAAAAGGTGGGGGATTAAAAGTAATAAAGAGTAATAATAAAACAAAAAAGAAAAATAAAACAAGAAAACGAAAAAAAAAGAAACACGTACCTGCTGCAGACTTGCGAAGGAGAGAGGAGGAGGAGTGGCTTCGGGTTCCGTCTTCCGGGCAGCGTCGGCGGCGAAGGACGACGGGGATCGACGGTGCGGCGGACGGCGAGGAGAATGGGGGTGGTCGGAGCTCGAACGGTCGCCTACGGCGGCTGATAGAAACGGGTTGTGTCGCGGGTCTTTTTCGGGTCAAGAGGATCCGATTCTTCCGGCGAAACTGGTGCTTCTCGGCGGTGCGGACAGGTCGGAAATGGTGCGGCGGAGGCAGGGGACTCGATTGGCAGTGGTGGGACGGTGAGTTAGGGCCTGGATCGTCAATTTCGAGCGAGTTGGGTAGCAAGGCGGGTCAGCGGGTCACCGTCGTTTTCTCGTGATTCCGGCGACGTCCGGCGGAGAAGAATGGGCCTCTAGCTTGCTGGCGACGTGACGGACCTGGGGGTAGGAGTCGGAGGTGATTGAAGGAAGAAATCAAAGGGTTGGGTTGTGCAAGCTTACGGATGAAACAAGAACAGGAGCTTTGGTTCTTCTTTTTTTTTGCTCAGTATTTGATTGTGAATTGGTGCCAAATTGTTCATTTCTCCTTCAATTTATAGAGAGATTTGAAGCTTCCAATTGCCCAAGCTTCACCCTTTTGTTCAGTTACATGAAATTGGGAGTGAATTAGGGTGAATTGACAAATGGAGAGGAGATTGGGTGATGGGAGACATGCATGCGCAGGTTTACTTGCTGTAAACTCTTCTTCCTTTTTTTTTTATTTTTTTTGTTAATTAAACACATTCAAATTCTAGATAAAAAGAAAACATATAAAATAATAAAAAATGATAAAAATATAAAAATAATAAAAGTACACGAAGTAATAAAAGACATGAAATAATAAAAAAAATCGTTCATGAAAAATAAAAAAAAAGTACAAAAAATGATGGAAATAACGAAAAATTCCAAAATAAGAAAAATAACCAAATCATCCGAAAAATTATAAAAACGACAAAATAACAAAAGTTTCATAAAACAACAAAAACATACGATAAAAGTTCATAAAATAATGAAAATGACGCTAACACGTGAAAAACGATAACTACGTAAAATAACGAAAATGACAAAAGTTACATAAAATAACGAAAATGACGAAAAGTACATAAAATGTCGCAAAAAATCACATGAAATAAAAATACCGAAAAATACCGAAAACATCAACAAAAACAAAAAACCTAAATCACTACTCCGGACAAAATCTGGTGTCAACAGGCTGATGAAGCATTGCTAGGACAATTTCAAAGAATGTTGCAGGAACAAATGGCTCCACTAAATGCAAGGCTAGCCGTCTTGAGGCTGGTCGAATAGAGGAGGAAGAGTAGGAACCTCGAAATGAGGAAGATGATCGCCAATCAAATATTGATCAAGGAGATGATGTTCCACCTCACCACAATCAAAGGCATAACACCATCTTTGCCTGGGCAAGGATCCAGGAGGAGTTGGCGGCCATATCCGCTCGTTTCACAAGCTTCCGCATCGTTTTGCTTTGTGCATTTCGGATCTCTCAACCTGTTGACATTTCCGCCTCATCAATCATACCTACCCCGTGTTGCTCCTTTGTTGGCTAGATCTGCTCCTCGTGTTCCAGGATACCCTCCCGAAATCACATCAATTGGTATCAGAGCATTCTGACAACCACCTTGATTGGGTAAAGAAATGTGAATTGGTATTTAATTGCTTTGATTATACCACTGACCTCAAGGTTAAATTGGCGGTTGTTGAGTTTCATGGTTATGCCCTCACATGGTGGAATCAAGAAAATCGGCTTGGATTAGGTCCTCAAACTTGGGAAGAATTGAAGATCCAAATGCAAGAGAGATTTATGCCATCATACTACACTCGAGAATGTTTCCAACGTCTTCAAACCCTTGTCCAAGGCACTAAATGTGTTGAGGACTACCACAAAGAGTTGGAATCCGCCCTTTTGAGAGCCGATGTTATTGAAAGAGGTGAAGCAAAAATGTCTAGGTTCATTCAAGGACTTAGACTGACATTGTGAAGACCTTGGAATTATGTGAGTACAACAATTTTCAAGAGTTGTTACATAAAGCCATCCGAATTGAAAGAGAACTCAAGAAAGGGAGCACTTCCACCATGGCTCCAAGATCAAACCAAAGGGCGAAAGCTCCACAAAGGACACCCCCACCTCCACAAAAAGGTACCCCTTCCAAATCTCCCACTTCTACCCCTTCCACTTCCCAAAATCGCTCCTAAAACCGTCCCCCTTCCAAACCCCTTCATGAAGTTCAATGCTATAAATGCAAAGGTATGGGTCATTATGCTCATCAATGTCCAAATCCGAAAGTTATACTTATGAGAGATGGAGAATGGTACAGTGAGGATGAAGAAAATGATGAGACCGAATCAGCTCAACCTGTTGAGGACGAGTATGCTCAACCTGTTGAGGAAGAGTTTGGTCTTCCGGTTGAAGGCACTCTCCTAGTAACAAGACAAGTACTACAGGTGCAGCCCACCCCTCAATCATGTCAAAGGGAGAATCTCTTCCATTCAAGAGCACTTGTGAATGGTAAAGTATGTTCACTCATTATTGATTCCGGTTCTTGCACTAATGTTGCTAGTTCTCATATGGTGAATAAGTTAGGACTTGCTACTCACAAGCATCCTCGACCCTACCTTCTTCAATGGATGGATGACACCGCTCATGCCAAGGTGAATTGTCAAGTTGAAGTACCTCTCAAAATTGCCAATTATGAAGACAAGGTACTTTGTGATGTTGTACCTAAGATGATTGCTTCCCATATTCTACTTGGGAGGCCCTGCCAGTGTGATAAGCAAGCTGTGCATGATGGTGTGACCAACCGATACACCATTCAACACGTTGACCGAAAGATTACCTTGGTGTCCTTAACACCCCAACAAGTCCATGCCGATCAAATCCAACTCCAAAGTGAGTCCGAGGGTAAGGATGGTAAACTTAAGGGCAAAGTTGAAAATAAAAAGAAATCCAAAGTGGATTTGCAAGAGTCAAAAGTCTTTTGGGATGGTGAAGAAATAAATAGCGAAAAGAGTGGTAAAAGAGAGAATGAGAGAAGACAAGAGTGTTTCCTTTCCATAGCCAAAGAAAAACACATCAAGAAAGCTCTTTTGAGTCAAAAATGTTGTTTTCTCTTTTTACCTAACACTTGTCTTCTAACAATGGATCAAGAGGAAGAAATTCCTTCTTTTCTTTCTTTGTTGTTACAGAATATCAAGATCTTTTCAAGATCCGATTGGTTTACCTCCATATCGAGGTATTGAGCATCAAATCGATCTTGTCCCGGGAGAACCATTACCAAATCGGCCCCATTATCGAACCAACCCCGAGGAAGCCAAAGAGATACAGAGGCAAGTCCAAGAGCTTCTTGCAAAAGGGTACATCCGAGAAAGCTTGTCCCCTTGTGCCGTACCCGTGCTTCTGGTACCTAAAAGTGATGGTTCATGGCGGATGTGCATGGATTGCCGCCCCATCAAGTACCGACATCCCATTCCACGCCTTGATGACATGCTTGATGAACTTTCAGGTGCAAAGGTATTTTCTAAGGTTGATCTTAAGAGTGGTTATCACCAAATACGCATGAAAAAGGGTGATGAGTGGAAAAGCGCCTTTAAGACCAACATTGGTTTATATGAGTGGCTTGTCATGCCATTTGGATTAACCAATGCCCCTTCTACTTTTATGAGACTCATGAACCATGTTTTAAGGAAATTCATTGGAAAATTCGTTGTGGTTTATTTTGATGACATTTTGATCTATAGTCATACTTTATCTTAACATGTTGAACATCTGCGGTTATTGTTTGAAACTCTTCGAAGAGAAAAGCTTTATGCTAATCTTAAGAAGTGTACTTTTGCTACTAATCAGATTGTGTTTCTTGGATATGTTGTTAGTGAGAAAGGACTAAGTGTTGACGAATCCAAGGTGCAAGCCATCAAGGATTGGCCAACCCCTACTAGTGTGACCGAGGTGAGATCTTTTCACGGTCTTGCTAGCTTTTACAGACGTTTTGTGAAGGATTTTTCCACTATAGCCACCCCACTTAACGAACTTGTCAAGAAAGAAGTACCATTTGTTTGGGGTGACAAGCAAGAGAAAGCATTCAACCTGTTGAAAGAAAAGTTGACACAAGCTCCGGTCCTTTCACTACCTGATTTCGGTAAGATCTTTGAAGTTGAGTGCGATGCGAGTGGCATAGGTATTGGTGCAGTTCTCACTCAAGAAGGTAAACCTATTGCATACTTTAGTGAAAAATTGAGTGGTGGTCCTTTGAATTATTCAACATATGACAAAGAATTATATTCTCTTGTGAGAAGTCTTGAGGTATGGTCTCATTATCTCTTGCCTAAGGAATTTGTCATTCATACTGACCATTATTTATTAAAGTATTTGCAAGGTCAAGGTAAACTTTCAAAAAGACATGCAAAATGGATGGAATTTGTTGAATCTTTTCCTTACTTAATTAAGTTTAAGAAAGGTAAAGAAAATGTAGTGGCGATGCTTTGTCTAGAAGGTATGTTTTATTCAAAGATGTTGAACAAAGAAGGTTTTAGGATTTGAACAGATGAAGAACTTGTATGGTGAAGATATTGACTTCGGATTTATTTACAATGCATGTTTGTCTAAACCTGTTGACACTTCTTGCATATTTGATGGATATCTCTTTAAAGCTAACAAGCTTTGTGTTCCTAAGGGTTCCAGTCGAGAGCTACTTGTAAGGGAAGCCCATGGAGGAGGACTTATGGGACATTTTGGTCAGCTCAAGACCTTGGAAGCTCTCAAAGAGCATTTCTTTTGGCCGAACATGAAGAAGGACGTGGACAAATTTTGTGCTCAATGTGTCACATGCAAAAAGGCTAAGTCTAAACTTGAGCCTCACGGGTTGTATACTCCACTCCCTACTCCTTCTTTACCTTGGGTTGACATATCAATGGATTTTGTTACTGGTCTTCCTAGGACTCAAAATGGGCATGATGCAATTTTTTTAGTTGTTGACCGTTTCTCTAAAATGGCTCACTTTATTCTTTGCCATAAAACGGATGATACTACAAATGTTGCAAATTTATTCTTTAAGGAGGTTGTTAAATATCATGGATTGCCTAGGACAATAGTAAGTGATAGGGACACCAAATTCCTAAGTCACTTCTGGAAGACATTATGGGCTAAACTTGGCACTAAGCTATTGTTTTCAACATCTAGTCACCCACAAACTGATGGGCAGACCGAGGTAGTTAATAGAACAATGATACAATTGCTTATAACACTCCTTAGGAAGAATTTGAAGCAATGGGAGGAGTTTATTCCACATGTTGAATTTGCTTACAATAGGGCTTTTCATACTTCAACAACTCATAGCCCTTTTGAAATTGTTTACGGTATCAACCCGTTGACTCCAATGGACTTATTGCCATTACCTCTTAATGATGCAGCTCATAAAGATGGAGCAATGAAAGCAAAACAAATGAAGGAGTTACATGAGAAGGTGAAAGAAATGATCTCCAAACAGAATGAAGCATATGCAAGGAGGGCAAATAAAGGTCGAAAACAAGTCACCTTTGACGTTGGTGATTGGGTATGGTTACACTTGAGAAAGGAGAGATTCCCTCAAGAAAGGAAGAACAAACTCGCCCCAAGAGGAGATGGTCCCTTCCAAGTGGTTGCAAAAAGGGGAGATAATGCCTACACTCTAGATCTTCCTAGTGGTAAATATGAAGTACATGCAACGTTTAACATTATGGATCTTTCCCCTTTTGAAGGTACTATGGAAGATGAGATTCCGAGGTCGGAATCTTTTGAAGAAGGGGGGAGTGACGTGGAACTGGCCCAACCCAAGCCCAAACATCAAGATCCGCTCGTTGGCCTTGGTGGACCTATGACAAGAAGCCGGACTAAGAAGGCTAAGGATGCTCTCAACCTGTTGATGCACAGTCTTGCAAAGTGTGAGGAGCAAAGTGAAGATATCCACAAAGATGAAGGAAAAGTGCAAGCACTCCTCAATTTGGGCCAACCCAATTCCTAAATGGTGCAAACAATTTTCAACATTTCGGTTTGGGCTCAACCAAATGACAATTTGGCCCAAGCGCATGGTTCACGAATATCTCAACCTGTTGAGACAGCAGCTGGCACATTCAATGCTTTCCCAAAGCTTCCAACCGTTCACTTCTCTTCAAGGACGAACTTCAACAGCCTTGAGGACTCAAGAGTCATCCAAAATCATCCAGGAACCATTGGTGAGGAAGGAGTTACAAGCCTTGAAGCCCCTCCATCAAGAGCACTTAAATGAGGATCATTTACTCCACATTTATTGGCCAAAACTCATCCCTCATCTTCCAACTCGAATTTCTATCATTTTATTTCAGTTTTTAGATATATTTTAGCTAGTTCTACCCCTTAGCTAGCCTAGAATAAATTTAGAAATAATTGTTTTAAATTCTCACATTTACATTTCCTTTTAATTTCCATCATTAAGTGTGGAGATGAAGGGACTTGTAAATTGATTTGGATGCCTAGCTTCCTTGTCCTATAAAAGGAGGTCTAGGTTAGTTTGCAAGAGACAATTCAATCATCAAATATATTTCACCATTTTTCCCTTGAAATTGAGAGTGATTCTCTTTTCAACCTATCTACCTTTTTCCACTCAATTCTTGTTAAGTTTTCTTTAAAAGTCTACTAAGACCAATATTGCCTTCTCATTGGAAGAATGAGGTGTTGGCCCCATCATCATTCCCCCTCAATTTTGGCAACGAAGGCTTTCTTTGTCTTGGACCTTTTTCGGTATCAAGAAGGAGAAGTCGCCAAAGGCATAACACCATCTTTGCCTGGGCAAGGATCCAGGAGGAGTTGGCGGCCATATCCGTTCGTTTCACAAGCTTCCGCATCGTTTTGCTTTGTGCATTTCGGATCTGTCAACCTGTTGACATTTCCGCCTCATCAATCATACCTACCCCGTGTTGCTCCTTTGTTGGCTAGATCTGCTCCTCGTGTTCCAGGATACTCTCCCGGAATCACATCAGACTATGTGGTCCGTTGCCCCTGAGTCTACAATCCACAAAGAACTGCTCTCAGTTAGCATAGTACAAGATGTAACAAATACATCAGAAATAGAAGTAGGAAAATGTACCTTGGGAGGGTTCTTGCAATCCTTAGAAAAATGGGCCTTAGTCCCGCAATTGAAGCATTTGAGTTTGGAAACGTCCCTTTTCTTCTTGAATTTCTTCAAGTTCGGACCATTTCCGCCACCCTTTCCTTTGCCATTGCCGCCACCCTTCTTACCTCCTTTGTTGAACCATTTACCCTTCTTTTTGAATCCTCCCTTTTTGGAGGAAGAGGTAGATGCAACATATGCACGGGAATGGTTCTTGAGTGCCAACACCTAGGCCTCAACTATTAGGTGACGTGCAATATCATCAAATGTTTTGATTTGAGCATTGTGATGCAAGTTGACCTTCATCAACTGCCAATCCTCATCTGGCAAGGATCTGATAATAGCCTGGACCTGTTGTTCGTCCGTGAGCTCATGTCCAGCCTTCTTCAACTGGTAGATCATTCGGGACATCTCCCTTAGGTGAGCACTCATGGTATGGTCAGCACGCTTCTGATAGTCCTCAAACCTCAGAATCATGGCTCTGTTTTTCAACCGAGACATCACCATACTTTGCCTTGACTCGGTCCCAAATCTCTTTGGCACTATCAAGGGTCGAGAACTCAACCATGATCTCATCTACCATAGTTGACAAAAGAGTAACCCGGCAATGACCATTCTTTTTCAAGAGTGCCACATAGGCAGTTTGGTCTTGATCAGCCGGTGGTTGAACAATCTCAGTAGTCAGGACATCTAATGTCTCCTGCTCCGTCAAGATGAACTTGACTTTCTGTTCCCAAATAGGATAGTTCTCACCATCCAATTTCAGGTCTTTGTTAAGTTCAGCAACAATAATTTTATATGCCATCTACATGATGCAAATCACATGTATTAAAGTTCAATCAATCACAACAAGACTCAAAACAAGTTACAAACACATGAAACCACACAAACATGTTCATATGTGGCAAAAGGAGTGCTTATAGCATCCAATTAGAAACACATAAACAAGTTTGCATAATTTCACATACATGTTCGTTTTGAGCCTCCAAGAAGGTTCGATATACATTTACTTTATAATTTCATGTACACATACGTGAAATCCTAATGTAACAACCATGAGCACTTCATCCAAGCCTTAGTTCCATCACCCATAAGTCTCATCAATACAATACCCAGGAAAGATGGTGGAGTCACAAACGGTCTCGCTTAAGTACCACCTCCTTAGACAAGATCATACCAACTTGACAGTGGTCCCTAGAAACCTTAACTTATTTGAAGTGACTCATCCATTAAATCAAGTCTCAACTCCCTTAGATTCACCATAGTAATGTCGAAACATTAGTACTTGAATCATCATAGGGTAGAGTATCTTGATGTAACGAATGTCATGTTCCTTCTTAAACTAAGTTTCAATTCCCTCAAGTCCATCATAGTGGTAACATATACCAAGATACTAAGACCATCAAGGGGCTGAAGTTCTTAGTCCAAGTCAAGGATTAATGTCACATGTATGCTACAAAAGCACACTTAGTAAGAACATGTATTACAAGTTTCTACAACATTTACATGTTCAAAGATACAATCATGGATCATACAAGCAATTCAACATGTTATTTAACCATATACAAGCATGATTCAAATCACATATTACTTTCATGCTTCCTTTGCCATTTAAACAATTATAACCCCTTCGAATAACCTAATCAGGCGAACACATGCCTATCGCGGAACACATGCCCATCGCATGCGCGAACCTTCCCCTTCGCGAGCGCGAATTCTGTCCTCGCAGAACACGGCTTGCGGACCCCAGCCTTCGCGGAATGTATGCCATCACGAACACATGCCATCGCGAACAGTCTGACGAACACATGCCATCGCGAACAGTCTGGCGAACACATGCCATCGCGAACAGTCTGGCGAACACATGCCATCGCGAACACATGCCATCGCGAACAGTCTGGCAAACACATTCCATCGCGAACAGTCTAGCGAACACATGCCATCGCGAAAACCAGGCGAACACATGCCATCGCGAACACAGACTGGCGAACTCTGTCTCCGCGAACATAGACTGGCGAACCCAGTCCCCGCGAACACGGAGTGGCGAACCCAGTCCCCGCGAACGCGAACTGGAGAACCCAGTCCCCGCGAACGCCTAGACACCCGCGAACATAGGCTGAACCCATCACAGATGCATACAAACATACATTTCGGCTTCAACTAACTTCATACACTACATATATCATCATGGCCGAAAACAACTCTGAACAAGTTACTCAACATGATGAACAAGTGACGGTTATGACATGAAGCATCGCATCTTTTCGCATTTACAGATGATTTTTCAACATATTTCGATTACAAGTGTTACTACGAACAATTTTTAACAAACCGAAATTGTTATTAAAGTAAGCATATAACATGAATTTCGTGACCAAGCTCTGATACCATTTGAAGATTTGAAGTTCTTCAAGACTTCAATCATGTTACATGCACGTTTAGATATAGTGATTCTAATTAACAGCGCATGATGTGTTTTATTCATAATCATGCCGTTCTTCACCATTCATCATCGGAAGAAGAAAGGGAAAAATGAAGAAGAAGAAGGAGGAGGAGGAGGAGAAAGCGTACCTTGTGCTCCGAGGAATGTGTTGAAGATGAAGTGTGGATTCTATCTTCTGCAATCTTCAGTTTCGTCAACTATTCGATAAGGTCGAATTGAGGATGCATCCAAAGGGCGAAATTGTGTTGAAATAGACTCAATATTAATCCACCCAAAAACTCTAACAAATGTGCTTAGGAATTTCAGCCAAGAAAATGAGAGGGAGAAGAAGTGTTTCGGTTTTGGTGTGTAATGTGGTGCCTCTCCCTTTATTTATAGATAAGGAAGAGGTCTCAAGGGGTGGTTGGGACACCCCTTTGGCCGAAAATACATGTACTTTCGGCCAAGGGTGATAACCAACACTTTTTGGTTACAAAAGGAGTGAAGGTTCATGGTAACCTCCCTCCAACTTCCATTTTTGGCGAATGGGTGGCTCCTTAGAGGCACCTCTTCGCCTAAATCAGCCTTCCTAGGTTTAGCTACTCATATGTAACCACCTAGGAAGTATCCCATGTAGTAAGGTGCATACACCATGCACCTAGGATGCCCCTTTCACCAAAATACCCTTTATTTTGTCCAAAAGGTGCAAATGGAAGTAATTACTTTTGAATCAATATGAAACATCCCAAAGATGTTCCAAATGATCATACCACACACATTTGAGCTCCCACGAGCTAACATGAGCTGGTGTTAGCTACTTCTAGCTAATTTGAGCTGACTTGAGCTATGTCCAGCTGCCGTGAGCTGGATATAAGCTAAGTTGAGCTGGAGTTAGCTACATATAGCTAATTCGGAGCTCGCACTTAGCATCATAAGCTCAAGTGTCAAATATACTAACACTTTTTTTATTTCCCCGAGCCCCCGAGGCTCGTCATTGTGGACAAGTAAATTTGCCTTAACTCTTGAATTGTTGTTTGTTTTTTTTGTTCTTTTAAATTTTCCCGAGCCCCCGAGGCTCGTCATTGTGGATGAGTAAATTTGCCCTATTAAGGCTTTGACTTTAACCTTCTTACCACATTAATTTCTTTACTACTTTAGTTTCCTTACTAGGGCTCGACCTCTTCATGGCTCGACGCGAATCGTTATGTTTATTTTAACTTTGATTCACAACGTTTACTTGAAATGGGGCTCACGTCTTGGGGCTACACATTTCAGGGCTCATAAATTTAGAGAGTAGTTCCTCTAATCAGCTAAGCATAGTATTTCTGTAAGCATTCCGCATTCCAGACATGGTCAATCATCGTCCCGTCGGGCTTCCCCAACCTGTATGCACCGCTCCCCAATTCGTCGAGGACCAGATAGGGCCCGTCCCATTTTGGGGTACATTTTCCTTATAGGTGGTCCTGTTGAGTGGTGGCTGTGCTCCGAAGCAGAAGATCTCCAGTTTGGAATTGCCTCGGCCTAACTTTACCATCATAGTACCTCTTAATTTTTTGTTGATAGGCTCGGCTATTTAGCTCACCTGTATCACGGGTTTCGTCTAAAAGAGTTAGGCTAGTGCATATCTCCTCATTGTTTTCCTCCTCGGAGAAAAGACTGACCCGGAGGGATGGGATCATCAATTCCATGGGGCATTATAGCATCCATGTCGTACGTCAAAGCAAAAGGTGAGTTGCCCGTCGATTCTCTGGGTGTTGTTCTCATGGCCCACAGTACCTCAGGTAACAGGTCGGCCCATGCGCCCTTGGCCTCCTCCAATTTTTTGTTGATAGCATATTTAATGGCTTTGTTGGCAGCCTCTACCAATCCATTACTTTGAGGATGAGCTACGGCCGCGTTACAATGTTTGATTTTTAGGCCCGCTAAGAAGGCTTCTATTCGGTGACCTATGAACTACTCCCTTGATCTGTCACTATTTCCCAGAGTACACCGAAGCGACATATTATATCGTCGAAAATCATGTCGATCACGTCATCCTACCTGATACTCGATAGGGCCCTTGCTTTGACCCACTTTGTGAAATATTCAACGGCCACTAAGACAAACTGCCGGTGCCGTGGGGCCATTGGAAACGGCCCCAAAATATCTAGTCCCCACTTCGCGAAGGGCCAGGGAGCCACAATGGGGGTAAGGGGCTCGACCGGTTTCTGGGGCGTGTTGGTGAAGCATTGACACTTATCGCACTTCTTAACATATGCCTCTATGTCTCCCTTCATACTCGGCCAGAAGTACCCGACTCTTTTCAGCCTTCGCAATACTGTCCGAGAACCTTGATGGTTACCGCATATCCCCTCGTGGACTTCCACGACGGCGATCTGTGCTTCATCAACGCCGTGACACTTTAAATACGGCTTGAAGCCAAAGGGCTTTCAGTTGAGGTCTCCCGAAGGGGAGAGGTAGAAGCGGGCCGCTCGGACCATAAGTTTGTGTGCCTCCATTACATCTTCTAACAGCTCCCCCGACTCTAAATAGCGCGCAATTGGGGCTCGCCAATCCCCTTCACCAAAGATTATGCCAACTTGCTCCCCTTCAATGAATGGAGCTCCCGGATTCTCAATATAAACTTCTGAAATTTCTTCAGTCCCTACGGCTAGGCGCACTAGCACGTCAGCTTCGGCATTGTCGCAGCGAGGGACTTTTGTAATTGTGACACTATGGAAGTGTTGTTGAGCCTGAGCAACAAGCTTTTGATATTTCTCCATTTTTGGCTCTTTGGTAGCATATAACTCAGCAGATTGGCCTACCACGAGTTTTGAATCTGAATAAATTTCTAAAGTAGGTGCTCGAACTATCTTGGCCAACCGTAGAGCCATCAAGACGGCCTCATATTCCGCCTGGTTATTGGTAACCGGGAACATTAACCTTGCTGAGTGGACGGTTCGATATCTCCCAGGGCCTTGGATTATTACACCCACACCTGCCCCAGCCTTATTGGAGGAGCCATCTACAAAGGCAATCCATTTTTCTTCCTCTGCCAAGCTCTTATCTCTTTTCTTGCCTTGGCCGGTGGCCGAGCACACTAAGTCGGCCAACGTTCTTGACTTGATGGCTTTCGGAGGAATGAAATCGATGTGGAACTCAGTAAGCTCCATGCTCCACTTGCTAATCCACCCAGAGAGGTCCGGCTTAGTGAGGCATACACGGAGGGGCGTGCTAGACATCACTTTGATGGGATGGGCCTGGAGGTACAGCGCAACTTTCTGGCGTTGACAATAACAACGAACGCCTCCTCCTCCACATTGGAGTATTGGGGCTCTCCCCCTTGGAGTACCCTACTGACAAAGTAGACATGGAATTGTTCCCTATCCACTTCTCAGACTAATACCGAGGCTATACTATCATTAGAATATGAAGTATATAACAATAGGGTTTCCCCAGGCCGAGGCAGATGTAATGTGGGTAGTTGGGCCAAGTGCTCTTTAATTTTGGTGAACGCCTCGTCACACTCACAGTCCATTCGTACTGTTTCTTCCTAAGCAGTCGAAAGAGGGGGATGCACCACTTCGACGAATTGGAGAGGAATCTGAGGAGGGATGCCATGCACCCTAGCAGTTGTTGAAGCTCCCTAATCCTGGTGGGGATTTTCATTGCTTGGATAGCTTTGACTTTATCGAGATTCGCCTCAATCCCTCTTTTGATTATTAGGAACCCGATGAACTTCCCTGACTCAACCCCAAACACACACTTCTTCGGGTTGAGGCGCATCTTATATTCCTGTAGCATAGTGAAGGCCTCCCGGAGGTCCCTGATGTGGTCCGACTTTGTTTTGCTCTTTACTAACATATCATCTACATACACCTCAACATTTCTCCCTATTTGTTTCTCGAACATCCTATTCACGAGGAGCTGATACGTCGCCCCGACATTTTTTAGGCCGAAGGGCATCATTTTGTATCCAAAGATGCCTAGATCTATTATGAAAGCGGTTTTCTCGACATCACATGGTTCCATGAAAATTTGATTATAACCGCTGTATGCATCCATAAAATATAACAATTCATGTCCTGAAGTGGCATCCACAAAGGTGTCAATACGAGGATGGGGAAAGGGGTCCTTTGGACATACTTTGTTCAGGTCCGTGAAGTCAATACACATTCTCCACGTCCCGTCAGTTTTTTTTACAAGCACTACGTTGGCAAGCCATATTGGGTAATAAACCTTAACGGTGAAGCCTGCCACCAGAAGTCTCTCGACTTCTGCATGGATGGCCGCCCTTCTTTCCATATTGACGCCTCGCCTTCTTTGGATAACTGGTTTGGCTTCTGCCGGAATACTCAACTTGTGAGTGATGATTTTGGGGTCTACCCCGGGCATATCAGTGGTGTTCCAGGTAAAAATGTCCTTGACCTCTCTAAGTAGGTTCTTCAGTTGCTCCTCGTCCTCAGCCGGCAACTTGGTGCCAATCCTCCTGTTCTGGTAAGTCAGTAATCATCACCTCCTTCAGCTCCTCGGCCGCGGAGCTTCTCGGCCTTTTTTCTTCATCCCTGAGATCGAAGTTGTCCGTGGATAGGTCAATTAAATCCAACGAGGTATGGTAGCCATAAAATCGTTCTAGACTCTTTACCAGAGGGGCCGGGAATGCCGAGTCACTCGTACGACGAGTGTGGATGACAATCGGGCTTCGTGAGGTTGGAAGCCATACTTCCATGGTCTTCGGTCTGAGATGCATCGATCACCGGAAAGAAGCAGGCGGGGAGGAGAAGCAAGCAGGCAGAGAGCAGATGAGTGGGGTAAGGAGAAGGTGGTAAGGAGAAGGTGGTGGTGATGGGGTGATGGGGCCGGTCGCCGAAAATTTACTGTGAGTTTCGATAATTCACTTCGGCATAATTCAGGGAAGGTCCGAAAAACTTATATTTCATCGGTGAGAAACGGAGGTGAAATCTGTGTTAAATTTATCTCAAATTCATCAACTTTAAAACCCCCAATATTTTCTGAGATGAGCGAATATGCCACATGTATTCGTATTAAGGGCAAGTATACCACATAACTAACTAATGGTGTCACGTGGCATGACCATTCCATCAATCTTTCAAAGACTATAAAACCCCATTATATCACTATTGTAACTCTGATGGCAAAGCCAGGAATTCAACTGTAAGGTGGCGGACTGGGGGTAATAAAAAAATGTGCTAACAAAAACAAAATTTAAACAATATCTATTAAATTAAATCAATTATATTCTTTTTTTGTTGAATTACTAAATAATAATTAAAATCCTATTTTTAATGGTTTTGATATTCATTCATTTGGAACAAGTAATGATTCTAACATTATATACTTCTAATCCATCAACGATGGAATTTTTTCCATCATCTTTTTATTGGTAGTGAGAACCTACAAATTTAGTACAATAAAAGTATAATTGTTGAGTCACAAATTTGTTTTAATAAAATGTGAATAATAGAAACAAAGTTTCATCTCACGGGATAGAGTGTTTACTCATGATTCTATGCATTAATAGTGTAACTTTTTCTTTTTATAGAAATAAAATTTGCACCCATCATGAATATGTGGACCATAGAATGAGTTAATATATAATTACGTTAAGAATTAGTAGTTGGATATTGGATTGGGTTGAGTTTTTTATATCAATTTAAGCTAGTTTCAAATATGTAATGGATTAAAATTGTAAATTTGGATTATCATAAGAGGGAATATATGTAATTGATCTCCAAACTACCTAAATATACACTATATATTCCTGCATTTTCAAAAACAATGGGGTGGGAACAGTCATTTCCTGTGCCCACATGGCTCCGCCACTATGTAACTCCACTACATGTTTCACCTCATTGTTTCACTACACTTGTAAAGCTCTGCTTTTTTTTATCGTAACTCACCTCATGTCACCTCATCAGTTCACTTCAATACACCTGTTCTTTTTTTTACTACCAAAAGCTCTGATTTTTCTATGAAAAACAAAAGGTAACTTACACCATTTAGCCTCTCTTCCATCTTCTTTCTTTTCAAGAAGCATTTAGCAAAATGAAACAAATTGCCGCTGAAGATCGGTAGAATGAAACAAATCTCCGCTGAGGATGTGCTCTGGAGGTGGATGCTAGAGTAAGACCGAAACTCCCCTGAATCTCTCCAACCGCCTTCTCACCACCGCCATCATCTTCATCATTCTCAACTACACGCTTTTATGAATTCGATTCCCATGGCGAACGAGGTAAGGCTGAGCCTAAAGCTGCTTTAACATAACATTTATCCTATTACTATTAAGTTCTCTACTATTTGAAGAGTATATTTTCATTCTCTTCTAATTCTGACTTGAACGGGAAGATGAAAGATGATCAAAACTATTTGTTTTGGAAGATTCTCGAGAGCAAGAAGGTGCAGGGTTGGGATTTGAAGAGGGATTTAGAAATGAATTCAAAAGCTGATGACGTGAAGATTAAAATGGTGGTGAAGTTCTTGGTGAATTATTGAGATATTGTGACTAATCTCTTTGGCAATTGGATTTTCACTATGACAAGTGGATAGAGCAGAGGAAGCTCGCTAGCTTCGAGTTCTCAACCATAAATCTCATTTTCAGCTTCTCTGTTTTCAAAAGAAATACAACTAACACTACGTACCTGTTGGGATCTCGATAGCGGGCCTGGTAACGAGGAGGCCGCTACCAAGGTCCCAAAAAGGTCTCTGACCCACAGAGATAGGCTGCCCACTACCGAAGGCACTACTTTTCCATTTCGGTAGTGTATTTTATTGTTTATTGTGATAGTCTCGAAATTCCTAAAGAAGGCCCGGACTCTCAGTTGATGTGGTGGAGAAGATGATGTCCTTGAGACTCCAAGCTTGCTTGTTATGAGTAATCTGTAAAAGATAGAGAGAATACTCAGAAGTAGCAAGAGAGGAGTGGGGGGGGCGTGTAGTAGCTTACCCGATTTAGGGTGGACATCACCCTATTTATAGAGTGATGCCGGAGAAGAGCCTCCCAGGTTGAAGCCCTTTAGACAGTTGTTGAGATAAGTCTGTGTCGATCGATTGGAGATAAGGCGGTTGTGATGATGAAGATCTCAGCAAACCGCCTTAGGTGATTCACTTGTCAGAGAATGTCTGGCGTATAAATCTGGTGAAGATCTCCCAGGCTCGTGCTGCCCTCCTTATTGGCCGGTTGATGTCAGACGACCAAGTGGTCTATCTCCAAGTGGAGCAAGTGGCGGGCGAAGGCCTGTAAGGGCGAAGGCCCAAATAGAACATAGCCAAATAAGGGGTGGGGTTGCACGAACTGGTGTAAGAGTCCTATTCGGCGGGGCCAAGATAGGCAGGGAGAGTCCTCGCGAAGGCGAGCTGAGACTGGGAGTGAGACCCATGAAGGCGAGTGAGGTCGCCAGGGGGAGACCTGAGACCGCGAGGATGGCCCGCGAAAGCCCAAGAGTTGCAAAGGTGAGTATGAGACATCGCCTATGCGAGACTTGAGGCCCGCGAGGGCAAGACCCTGCGCAGGTGAGACCGGAGACCACAAGGATGAGACCTTGCGAAGGCGATACTGGAGGCCACAAGGATAAGTCCTCTTCAAAGGCCTTGTATGATTACGATACTATGCGAGGCGCGTTTGCTTGGGTAGTGTACCAAGATGCCTCCTCCCGAGAGCGGAGTATGGGCGGGGTCCCGTACTCCGTTTTTCGAAAGTACTTTGCTGAGGACCGTTTGCTGAAGACCGATGTAGCAGTAGTCATAAGTGAAGATCTTTTTGTGATCCTTGTGAGTTTGAGAGAGGGGGGGCATTTGCTTGGGTAGTGTACCAAGATGCCTCCCCCTGAAGGCAGAGTATGGGCAGGGTCCCGTACTCTGTTCAAATTCCAAGCCTTTGGAGTTGGCGAAGGCGCTCGGGCCGTTTGCGGACCGTTTGATTGTGGAGGCAGCGAAGAGTCCCTTCAGCATTAAATGCAGGAGAGATAAAGGAAGATGGGAGGTTTACTGACCGTTATGGGACGCAACACGTGGCGTCGTAGGGGTCGAATACTCTTTGCAAAAGCGTTTCTCCTTTTCTGTACGGTAGGGGAGAGGCTAAATAACCGCTGGATGCTGACACGCGGTGCCTCAGGAGCCTATCACGCTTTAAAAGGCGCTTTTTCATTTTGGCGGGCTTATAAAAGCGTGCTGAGAAGTTTGAAGCCTGTCTTCTTCACTCTTGCATTTGTTCGCTCTGCTCTGAGTAACCCTTTCGTATTCTTGCATCTCTTGAATATTTCACCGGCGCTTGAGAGGTTTTTGCGGTGGTTCCTCCTTTTCGTTTGAGATTCCGCCGGTTAACTGCTCATTTGCCAGCCGCTCCGTCCGTTCTTGTTCACTGCTCAACAAATCGTAAGTTTCTACTTCCCGCACACCGAGTGCTTCAAGTTCTATGAGCGCACCGAGCGTTTGATGAAATGCCTTTCTTTGGGCTGTTTGATTTATATGCCTGTCTGTTCTTCTTTTTGTAGAGATGGATTCCAAGGAAGCTGTTCGCCCAGTGGTCGCTCCTCTCGAGAAGACCACGGTGAAGTTTGAGAAAATTCACCAGGAAATGGTGGGGGCCTTCTGGCCCGTGGAGAAAACGCCGGTATACGCGTCTCGTGCGGGCGTTTGTCGGGCGATGGGTTGGCCCGTCACCGAGGAGAACAAGGAGAACCGGGTGCTGTGCCTGTACACGGCGCAGCTTGCGGCGGGATTACGGTATCCCTTTCCGCAACTGGTGCAAGATCTTTGCGCTGATTGGGAATGCCCCAACTCAGTGGCGCCCAATACTTTTCTCGAGCATCGCGGGCTTTATTGTCGCCTGCCATATGGCCGGCGTGAAGCCATTCGCCGACGTCTTCAACCGCTTTCTATCGGTTGGAGCCGAGGAGTGGGGTGCGTTCTTCACGTCACTCCCATCACCGTTGGAGGTCACCACTCCATCTCCCTCACTGCCTAACCCAGATCCTACCATAATTGGCATGGAACTATTTTCTTCTTGCCCCGCGAGGGCTCATGGGACTTTCCCGTGGCGAGGACGCGACAATCCTTGCAAAGCATTGTGCGGAGGCCTGAGCTGACTCACGGGGGAGTGCGATGGCAGGCATACGTTCAACTACTGGGGTGGTTGGACGATGTCTTCTCAAGGAGCGCGTGCGATGCGTTCTTCCCCTTCTCAGCTGCCCAACTGGACGAGACCACTCTGAGGTGGGCTGGGATCAGCACGGGTTTCGTGCTGGACCCTGAGGTGCCCCCGCCATACGAGGGATGGGCTCCCGTCCATCGTAGAACAATGATAGACTCCTTCTATGCTGCTCTGGCGGCGCCCAAAGGTACGTTGCATATACATACAAATATACTGTAAATTTGTAAGAGGTCTGGTAGAACTCAGTCTCAAGTCCCTCTTTGTCTGCAGATGCCGCCGCAGAGTCCGGCGAAGCCTGTGGCAAGAAAGCATCCATGCGTATTGCCCAAATGAGTGCACCTGGCCTGTGCATTCGGGAGGGATGCCCTGGGGGCGAGCAAGGTGTTGGGACCCATTGTCCCCAAGCTGCCCAAAAAGAGGGCTGGTATCAAGGCTCCGATGCTTTCTCACCGGAGAAGAAGAGAAAGGTGGCTGCGGCGCAGCCTGAGAAGGAAGCGCCCCTGCTGTTGCTGAGGGATCCAGGGCTGCGGAGCCTACTGGAGAGGCTGTTAGGCCTGCTGAGGTAGAGGGGCCTGCTGCAGTCCTTTTAACTGCGGAGGTCAGGGAGCCTACTGGGGAAGAAGTTCACAGTGTTACGGATGAGGCAGGAGAGCTCGTGGCAGTCCCCATCTGCGGAGGAAGCGGCGGAGCCTGTGGTTGAAGAAGCCGGAAGAGTGGGGTTGAAGTGCCTCTCGCTGTTGGAGAGGCCGTGCCCTCCGCGGAGGGCCCAGAGGGAGTGCCAACAGATAGCGCTGTTCCCATAGGGGTTGTACCCATTTCAGTGGTGCAGCCTATTTCTCCTGAGGAGGCTGCTGCTGAAGCCTTCGTGTCTGGGCTTTTTGCAAGCCCCTCACCAGCCCAATGCTAGGAACCGCCCGTGTACGTGGTGTCTGCAGAGATCCTTTCTGGAGGAAAGGTGCCCCCTCGTAAGGGCAAAATGTCAGCGGCTGAGATCCTGATCTCTATGAGAAGGAGGGGCATCCAAGCCGCCAAGGCCATTGGGAGTGTTATCCAACAGGAGGTGTTGGTCACTCCTGTAGAGGAGGCGGGGATTACCAGTGTAAGGGAGGAGACCCCTGTAGCAACCCCTTCTGGAGAGGGGATCCCTGAAGTGGCCCCTTCAGGGGAGAAGGCCCCTTCATCAAAGGGGAAGGGGATCCTGAGGATTGAGGAGACTTCCTCCTCTTCTGAGAGCGAGGCCCCTGGGGAGGGGGGTCTGGTAACGCGGTCCTCTACGAGGGCTAGTGGTTGGGAGATTGCCCAACCTTCCAGCAGCCAGCTGGAAATCAATGAATGGAGGTGTCCTCCTGCTGGTGAGTTTTTCCGACTTGAAAGCGTTTTCTTTGCTTTGAGTTTGCAATTGTTATCCAATTGCTGATGCCTGTACTTTGTAGGTGCGGATCCTTCAGGCCAAAGGGTTGGTCCCTGTGAGGCCCCCGTGGGCCAAGGGGTCCTAACAGAGATCCCTGCAGATTTGGGGACCAGAACTGAGGTCCTTGAGAAAACCGGGGTCTGGTCCCATTACTTGGAGCGGAGGCACGTTGCTGCCCAGTCGACCCCTAAGTGGTCTGAGGTGCCGGACCTTCGAGGGTCCAAAGGCACCAGGCCAGGCTTGGGGTGTACAAGGAGCAAGGGAGGCTCTGAAAGATGCGTGGGATCCGGTCTTCCTTCTCGGGAATAGCAGCTCTGCTGATGGGAGGAGCAGACTCTCCTATCTTGCCTGGAGGGGCTGCATACCCCTTTTGACCGAGAGGTGACAGAGCGGAGTTTAGACTCCCCTGCCAAGGTCATGAAGGACGCAGCCCAACCGAGTCTTCAGTGAGACCTACTTTTGATCTCTTATGTATAAGTTCATCGGCCTTTTTGCCTTTGTTGAAATTGAACCGGGTGCAGGCGGCCGTCAAAGGATATGCTGCCTCGGAGCAATGGCATGACTTCCTGAAGTATGCCAATAGGCGGGACGATGCCCAAGTAACAGAGATCGCCTCACTTAGGAGGGAGCTGGAGGCCTCAAAGAAGAGGGAGGAGGAGCTTAAAGAGGAGCATGCCAAGCGTGTGGCCCAACTAGAGAGTTGGTGCGATTATGGCAACAAAGAGCGGGCACACGACATGCGGTACCGGTGGGAGCAGGCCTGCTTACTTGATGTTGCGAAGCAACGCTTCCTTCAGCAGGTAGCAATGCTGGAAGCCAAGCAGCTTGAAAATGCTGTTTTAAAGGAGTCCCTCCTTTCTTTGGAGGTAGAAACCAAAGCTGCCCTTGCAGTGGTGAAGGCCCAAGTTGAGCGGCAGAGGCCGCAGGCGAGGAGGCGAGGCGCCAAGCCACCGCCTGTGCTCAATTGGCAGAGAAGAAGGTGGAGGAAGGCAAGCTTGCTGCCGAGGCTGCCATGAAGGCACGCCTGGAGGTCTCCACTGACCTGGAGAAGGCAATGGCCTCAGTGCGGGAGATGGAGAAGGCTCTGGGCCTTCCCTCCTTTGAAGGCGAGGATCCTGAGTCCTCTTCCTCCATCAAGATGTCCATCCCTGAGCGGATGCCTAGATCGGTGGAGAAGCTTGGCGAGATCCAAGCCCTAGGCGAGCGGGGCGCAGCCTACGAGGATGGCTGGCTGCGATGCCGCTTCCAAGTGGAGAAGGCGTTCACAGCTCTTAGGCTTGGGATCCGGGACGCTGCCATCACCAATGAGCCAACGGTAGAGGCGCTGCTTCAGTGGGGGGAGCCGTGAAGGAAGATGGGTGATGCCCGGTATGCCCTCTTGGACTAGGGTGGAGGCTCCAACATGTGGATGCCCCCTACCTTTGTATAAAGACCTGCATTTACACACTTTTTGGGAACAATAGATGAAGTAAAATTTCCTTTTACCTTCACTGCTTTTGTAGATTCGCTTTATCTCGCGATAGCCCCGTAGGTACGTTAGCTAAGTTTAACAACCATAGGCTAAGTCCCGTCTCATGGAGAGATGTCCTTCGGGGTCCGCGAAGGCGAAGCCACAGGGGATCACTTATCAAGGAGCTGGAGACTCGCTTTTGAGTTTATAGTGACGAGGCACTTAAGATCCGCAAATGAGCCACATGAGTCATTCCAAATGACTGTGGGTTTACTTGTTGAGACCAGCTGTGATGGAGACCACTTTTTTGAGATAAGTTCAGGGCCCCTTTCTTGGACGACTGTTCAGGGAGTAAGCCCTTGGGTAGTGTACGGTGTACCAAGTAGAAGACCCCTGTTGTTTGCTCATCACTTATACGATAAGAATGCAGTAAGAAGGTCAGTTATTTATCTGGAGCCTGAAGTCGCGCGTTTGGCGAAGGCAGTAGGGCACTTGTTGAGACAAGTGGAGAGCCATCTGAGGTTCTGGGGGGTAAGACCCACTGCTGTGTCTGGGGAGCCCGTGTGGAAGGTCCGCTGTGGCGTGCGAGGGTGACTCATACAGAGACCTTCCTGAAAGAGCCAAAAGGGGTTACCCTTCCGCAGCGCAAGGGGATTACCCTTGGGGCGGGGCGAGTCGAAGGTCAGTTGGGGAATGAGACCCGCAACCACCTGTGTGGAGAAGTCCGAGCGGAAGGTCTGCTGTGGCATGCGAGGACGACTTACACATAGACCTTCCTGAAGGAGCCAAAAGGGGGTTACCCTTCCGCAGCGCAAGGGGATTACCCTTGGGGCGGGGCGAGTTGAAGGTCAGTTGGGGAATGAGACCCGCAACCACCTGTGTGGAGAAGTCCGAGCGGAAGGTGATGTGGCGTGCGAGGACGACTTACACATAGACCTTCCTGAAGGAGCCAAAAGGGGGTTACCCTTCCGCAGCGCAAGGGGATTACCCTTGGGGCGGGGCGAGTTGAAGGTCGGTTGGGGAATGAGACCCGCAACCACCTGTGTGGCGAAGTCCGAGCGGAAGGTCTGCTGTGGCATGTGAGGATGACTTACACATAGACCTTCCTGAAGGAGCCAAAAGGTGGTTACCCTTCCGCAGCGCAAGGGGATTACCCTTTGGGCGGGGCGAGTTGAAGGTCAGTTGGGGAATGAGACCCGCAACCACCTGTGTGGCGAAGTCCGAGCGGAAGGTCTGCTGTGGCATGCGAGGATGACTTACACATAGACCTTCCTGAAGGAGCCAAAAGGGGGTTACCCTTCCGCAGCGCAAGGGGATTACCCTTGGGGCGGGGCGAGTTGAAGGTCAGTTGGGGAATGAGACCCGAAACCACCTGTGTGGAGAAGTCCGAGCGGAAGGTCTGCTGTGGCATGCGAGGACGACTTACACATAGACCTTCCTGAAGGAGCCAAAAGGGGGTTACCCTTCCGCAGCGCAAGGGGATTACCCTTGGGGCGGGGCGAGTTGAAGGTCGGTTGGGGAATGAGACCCGCAACCACCTGTGTGGAGAAGTCCGAGCGGAAGGTCTGCTGTGGCATGCGAGGATGACTTACACATAGACCTTCCTGAAGGAGCCAAAGGGGGTTACCCTTCCGCAGCGCAAGGGGATTACCCTTGGGGCGGGGCGAGTTGAAGGTCAGTTGGGGAATGAGACCCGCAACCACCTGTGTGGAGAAGTGAGACCTGACAAGGTCTGATGCCATAACTCAGGCAGGTAGCCAGTCTGACCGGTCGGGTGCAGAGGGTGATGAAGAGGGCATTTGAAATGCCATGTAAGCTGTAAGACAGGAAGAAATACATATGTATTTTATTGAATTTGTAAGACTAAGGACTTACACGTAATATGGGCGCAAGTCATCCGCATGAAAGTTGCGGGGGAGAAGACGACCATCATGGTCTTGTAGTTCATAGACCCCCGGGCGGACTTGTTTATGAACAATATAAGGCCCGTCTCAGTTGGGTCGTAAGACACCCTGTTTGGGGTCGCGAGCGGTGAGGGTTGACTTAAGCAAGGCAAGGCCCCCTTGTTGTAGCGCCTTGGGTTTTACTTCGACCAGGGGAAGTGATGGAGACCAGGGGTTCTACTTCGACCCATTTAGAAAAATAATCAACTGCCACAACACAGAAGCGGTACTGACCTGGAGCGTTCGGCATTGGACCAATGAGGTCGAGGCCCCACAGGGCGAAGGGCACTGGATTTGTCAGTGCTGGAGATTCCACGGATGGTAGCCGCTGAATGCGAGAATTGATTTGGCACAGGTGGCATGTTTTGACCAGTGCAGCGGCGTCCTTTTTCAAGGTAGGCCAGTAATACCCTTGACGAAGGGCTTTGTGGGCAAGTGCCTCTGCAGCGATGTGAGCGCCACAATTGCCTTGGTGGAGAGTGTCCAAGACAGAGTGTCCCTCGAGGGTGCTAAGGCACCGTTGTAGAGGCGCCGCAAACCCGCGATGCCATATTTGGTCATCATTGAGGTCTAAACGGAGTGATTGTTTGCGAACCTTGTGATCTGTGGTGCTGGCCTTTAGCGGAGCTATTTTCGTGTTTCTCCATTCTGTGACTGGATCATGTGTTGCTTGAGAGGCAATATCAATATCTTCCGTGATGGAAGGATTGGCGAGTGGCTGAGGTGGAGGAGTCTTTCCCTTTGATAGCATGTCTGCTGTAGTGTTCTCGGGCGAGGAACATGTATGAAGATGACTTCTTCAAAGTCGGTTCGTAAGGCGTTTACCAACTTAAGGTATTTGATCGGGTAGCGTCCTTGCACTCGGCGCACCCTTGGACACAGTGAATCACCGATTGCGAGTCATTGTGGACATGGAGGCGGCGAATGCCTGCCCTTTTGGCGAGTTTCAGCCCCGCGACGAGGGCCTCATATTCTGCAACATTGTTAGTTACTTGAAATTGAAAAGAGACACGAAGGAATACTTCCATACCTAGGGGTCCACGTAGATACACACCCCCTGCGGGGGATTCAAGCTTGGATGAGCCATCCACAAATAAGTCCCATTCGGGAGGAGTGGGTCGAGGCGCGGAGCCCTGCTCAGGGGCCGAGAGGATATCAGCATCCGAGAATTCCGCAATAAAGTCGGCGAGGGCCTGGCCCTTAATTGCCTTTCTGGGCTCATAATTGATGTTAAAACCGCCAAGTTCGATGCACCACTTGGCGGCGTCCCGAATGTTCGGGGCGCCTTAGGATGTCCTGAATTGGCAAGTCCGTTCGGACTATAACAGTGTGCCCTTGGAAGTAGGGCTTGAGCTTCCTTGCTGCATACACAAGAGACAATATAGCCTTTTGGAGGGGAGGATACCTTGTTTCCGTATCTTGGAGAGTATGGCTGGTGTAATAGACCGGCCATTTTTTGGCAGCCTCTTCCTTAATAAGGACAGAAGCGACACTTTTTTCTGAGGTGGCGAGGTAGAGGACCAGGTCATCGCCCGGCCTAGGGCACTTGAGTGCCGGTAGTTCTTGCAAGTGCTGTTTGATGGAGGCATATGCCTCCTGACATTCCTCCGTCCATTTGCAAGCTTTTTTCTTGCGAATCTGATCGAAGAAAGGTTTGCAGCGATCACTTAGTTTGGAGACGAATCGTCCCAAGGCAACTAGCTTTCCTGCTAGTTGTTGAACTTCTTTGAGTCCCACGGGGTGCGCAAGGTAGTGATTGCCTCGATCTTTTTGGGATTTGCATGGATCCCTCCTCTGGAGATTTGGTACCCTAGAAACTTCCCTTCACCCACGCCGAAGATACACTTCTTTGGGTTTAATCGCATATTGTATTTGCGGAAGTTGTCGAATGTTTCCTTCAAGTCTGTAAGATGGGTTGAGGTGGCCTTGCTTTTGACCACAATGTCGTCAACATAAGCCTCAAGATTTCGGCCAATCGGCTGCGAAGACTTGATTTACAAGCCTTTGGAAGGTAGCCCCGCATTCTTTAAGCCGAAAGGCATTCGATATAATGATATACGGCCTCGCCCGATAGTAAAGGCGGTTTTACCGCATCCTCCGGGTCCATAAAGACTTGGTGGTACCCGCTGTAAGAATAGAGATAAGAAAAGTCCTAGTGATGATCTGTTGAGTCAACGAGTTGGTCAATAGACGGTAAGGGTTAGGGGTCACTTGGGAAGGAGCTTTTAACCCCCTTGTATTCCAAACAAATTCTCCACGACCGCCTTCTTTATCGGCGAGGACAATATTCGCAACCCATTCGAGTAGTGAACCTCCTTGATTATATTTGCCTTAAGCAATTTACGCACTTCGGTGCGTACAAAGTCTTTACGGTCAGGGGCCATGCCCCTTGTTTTCTGTCTAACCGGGCTAAAGCCGGGAGTACACTCAACTTGTGAGAAATAACAGCAGGATCAACTCTGGCAGGTCCTCGTGGCTCCATGCGAAGACATCACTTTGTTGGCATGGAGGAGATGGATGAGCGCTTGCTGGTCTTTTTCCTCGAGGTCCTTTCCCACCCGAAACTTCTTTCCGGGAGATCTCAACTTCTTCAAAGGCTCCCGACAAGTCGGGGGCAGCTTCACCCGTGGGACCAGGCTTCATCTGCGGGTGCCTTCCTCTTAGGCTCGGATGGCCGGGAAGGCTGTGGGGGCCGGCGAGGCGAGACATAATTGCCTCTCGCCACATTCTGGTTGACAAAGATATAGGCATCCCCAACCGCGGTGTGAAAAACTAAAGTCGTGGTTCGTACATCGCAGCGGACATTGAACTCAGTTTGAGTATGTCTCCCGATGATGGCGTTGTATGGCGTAGGAAGATCCGGGACAATAAAGTCCACAAAGCTCGAGTGACATACCTGCTTCTTTTCCTTGGTGGTTCCCATCATCATGTAGCGCAGGGTGATCGACCCCAAGGTTGGGATTTCATCCCGTCCTATTCCAAAGGTGGCCCCCTTTACGGGTTGAATCGTGACAAAGGCACCTTGGCCTCAACCAGTGTGCTTATAGATCACGTTGGCATTTGCCCCGTATCCATGTAGATTCTGTCAACGTCCCATCCCGCAATACGGGCGGTGATAACCAAGGGATCGGCGTGCGGCACCGCCACGAGGTGCCATCGCTGCGATGCAAAAACTGAGTAGAGGGTGGTCTATCTGGTAGATCTGCCTCATATGACGGCGTCTTGCCGATGCGCCTTCACACTGTGTGATTACGCCGATATGTCCCCTCGCCGGGGGATCTGAACCAGATTCTCCTGACCTGGGTTTTGTTGGGAGCGCCCCCGCCGGCGGTCCTCCGGCCGGCGCCCTTCACGGTCACCTTCTCTCCTACGGCCCTCCTCAGTTTGGAGCAAGTACTCCCTGAGTTTGCCTTGAGCCAGCATTTCCCCAATCATGCGCCTGAGCTCAAAACAGTCCTCAGTGTCGTGACCTTTGTCACGGTGGTAGCGGCAAAACTTGTTGCTTTGCCTTGTTATTTCCTGGGAGAGGGGGCGAGGCCAAGTGGGGACCTCCCTCTTTTGTTCCAAGGCATGGAGGATGTTGGTACGAGACTCCCTTAGCGGGGGAAGAGAAAGGTACGCCCTCTCCCTACTGGGGGGCGTAGGGTACTGCCTTTGAGACCTAGGGTCCGGTCGCGAGGGCTGTCCCTTAGCGTCCGCCGTGGCGGCTCGCGAGTGGTCGGGTGACCTCTTCCGTATTCATAAACCGCGACGCCGTACTTAAGAACTGTTCCATATTGGTGGGAGGGTTGGTGTGGACATCCACAAAGAAAAGAGACTCCCGGCGGAGGCCTTGGATGGCTGCAAGCGGCGAGCTTCTTCTCCCAGTTAGGGACTGGATAGACTCGGCACAGGCGTTGAATATATTCTCTGAGTGGCTCATCCTTTTTCTGCCGTATCTTAAGAAGGTGTCCCGCCGTTTTAGGAGGTGGTTTAGATACCACAAAATGGTTGGAGAAGCTGCGGGATAGTTCCTCAAAGGAATCAAACCGCTTACCAGTTGGCAGCGGCCCCCGTAAGCGTGGAGCTGAAAGCTCTACAGAGCGTGTTGTCGTCTGCCCTTGCTATTGCCATTGCGGAGGCGTAACGCTGGAGATGAATATCGAGTCCGACAGACCATCATAAGCGTCCAGCTTAGGCTGAAGAAACTGGTCCGGAAGGGGAGTTTCTAAAACCCGCCGAGTAAAGGTTGGGTCAGAGGTGGTCCAGACCCATCCTGGAGATATTATGGACACGGCCCTTTCATCCCTTTTTCCACTTCCTCTAATCGTCTAGTAAGCGCGATAAGTAACGACGAAGAAGGATCGGGGTTACTTACTTGTTGAGGAGGAGTAGGCTGGCGTTGGCTGATTAGTCCGCGGCGTTCCCACGCTATCGAGCGCCCGAAGAGTGGTGGCGAGAGTTTCACGTAAGTTGAAAGCAACCGCCTCGGTGATCGTTTGCGAACGGCCGGATCGAGCTCGTTGGAGGGTGTTTGGAGGTGGAGTGTTACGCTCACGAGGCACGTTACGGTTGGCGTGGGAGGAGCTTTCCTCCGTTGAGTGAATAGAGAGTTCTCCCGTCGTGGGGAACATGATTCGGGATGGCTCGATGGCGGATCATTGTTCGTATTCGTCCCGGGAGGATTCCTCCTTCCTTGACGATTGTTCCAGTTTGCACTCCGGGTGGTTGGCATGACTTATTACTTGTGGTTTGTAATATGGGTTTATAGTAAGAACTTTCGTTCCCACAGACGGCGCCAAACTGATAGTCTCGTTCCTAAAGAAGGCCCGGACTCTCAGTTGATGTGGTGGAGAAGATGATATCCTTGAGACTCCAAGCTTGCTTGTTATGAGTAATCTGTAAAGATAGAGAGAATACTCGAAGTAGCAAGAGAGGAGTGGGGGCGTGTAGTAGCTTACCCGATTTAGGGTGGACATCACCCTATTTATAGAGTGATGCCAGGAGAAGAGCCTCCCAGGTTGAAGCCCTTTAGACAGTGTTGAGATAAGTCTGTGTCAGACTGATTGGAGATAAGGCGGCTGTGATGATGAAGATCTCAGCAAACCGCCTTAGGTGATTCACTTGTCAGAGAATGTCTGGCGTATAAATCTGGTGAAGATCTCCCAGGCTCGTGCTGCCCTCCTTATTGGCGGTTGATGTCGACGACCAAGTGGTCTATCTCCAAGTGGAGCAAGTGGCGGGCGAAGGCCTGTAAGGGCGAAGGCCCAAATAGAATATAGCCAAATAAGGGGTGAGGGTTGCACGAACCTGGGTGTAAGAGTCCTATCTGGGCGGGGCCAGTATAGGCAGGAGAGTCCTCGCGAAGGCGAGCTGAGACTGGGAGTGAGACCCATGAAGGCGAGTGAGGTCGCCAGGGGGAGACCTGAGACCGCGAGGATGGCCCGCGAAAGCCCAAGAGTTGCAAAGGTGAGTATGAGACATCGCCTATGCGAGACTTGAGGCCCGCGAGGGCAAGACCCTGCACAGGTGAGACCGGAGACCACAAGGATGAGACCTTGCGAAGGCGATACTGGTGACCACAAGGATAAGTCCTCTTCAAAGGCCTTGCATGATTACGATACTACGCGAGGGCGCGTTTGCTTGGGTAGTGTACCAATGGGAAATATAATATTCTATTGAATATTCATGGATTGTTCAGGTTTGACAGTTTGTAAAAATACAATCGGTATATTGAACTTTTATGATAGTTGTATGCATAACCAGTACACCGACATTAATTTCGGCTCTTTTTCAGTTTCGTCCTTATTATACCAAATTGAGTATTTGAAACTCGGAAAAAATGGTATAATGAGGAACCGAGGTGAAATGCTGCTGAAATGTATGTAGAGTGTACAAGTTATGCATATACAACCATAAAAGTTCGATATACTAATTTTATTTTTATAAATATGATAAAACTCATACATCTTTAGTTAGCAGAAATTCACTTAAAGAACATTAAAATATGTAGGTAGTAAATGCATTTACAATTTGTTAATTATTATGTTTTTGTATGTATTATATATATATATATATATTCATTTGTAGGAACTGAAAATGGCTGAAGGACGCAATTGGATGTTTCAGTGGTTACAAAAGGGTACTCGTGAATTCGATCCGCGATTTTGGGAGGGTCTGAAGCATTTTTTGAATGTTGCATTCACGGATGCAGAGTCGAAAGGGAGACATGGTGAAATGTCCGTGTAAAAAGTGCAAAAATCGATACTTCTATGATAAAGTATAGTTGGAACTCATTTATGTGTGTCGATTCAAACCCAATTACTATGTTTGGGATTCTCATGATGAGGCTATAAAGATCAATCCATTTATCTATGATGGTTCTAATCGAATGATTTATGAAGCATCATTGTCCAGTAATGTAGGTGCGAGTACTGAAACAAAATCGAATAATAACTATCAAGGATGGAACGTCCAACAAATGGCTCATGAAGGTTTAGGATTGTAATATAACACTTTACAACTTGAAACTGTGGAAATCTAAAAAATGATAATCATATGATGAAAATGAACTTGATAATCTTGAAATGCATGATGATATTGAGGGAATTGAGGTTAAAAATGAAATGGAAGTCGAAGCTCCTAATGAAGAGGCGCAAAATTTTATAAGCTAATTGAAGCTGCCTCACAACCTCTATATGATGAGTGTCATACTAAGCATACGAGGTTAGCCGTGTTGACAAAGTTCTTGAGCGTGAAATGTCAGAGCAACATATCGGATGCGGCGTGGTCCAAAATGATGAAAGTTGTGGATGAAATATTACCTAGAGAAAATGCATTGCCACAGAGCATTGCGGAGGTGAAGAATCTCATCAGAGACTTAGGGTTACCGTACGTTAAGATTCATGCATGCGAGAACAATTGCATGTTATTTCACGGTAATTCAGCCATTTAATGCATTGTGGAGTTTGCGGTGTGGAAAGGTATATTCAAGGGGGTTTGGATCATCGTGGGAATTCAAAACTTAAGGCGAAAAAGGTCCTACTTTATCTTCCAATCACTGAGCGGTTCAAGCAGCTTTACCAGTCATCGAAAACGAATGAATTTATGAGTTATCATGTAAGGGCCAATGCAAACACAAATGATATGATTGAAAATCCCAACCAATCGTGAGCATGGAAACATGTTGATAAGCTTTATCCTGATTTCGCTGTAGAGGTTGGAAATGCCGATTAGGGTTATGCAATGATGGATTTAATCCACTGTCTGATATCGGTAGCACTTATTCGATGTAGCCGGTATTCATCACTGTTTATAATTTGCTTCCTGATTTATGCATGAAGCAGTCGTATATTTACTTGGCACTGCTAATTCCGGGACCTCGATCACCGGGACATAACATTGATGTCTTTTTGTGACCGTTGATCGATGAGTTAAATTTTATATGGACGAGAGGTGTTCAAACATGGGATGCGCACCAAAGAACGAACTTTACAATGCGAGCTTATCTTCTTTGGTCTATCAGTGACTTCCCAGCGTACGGAATGCTATTTGGCTAGAGCACGCACAAAAAACTTGCATGTCCATACTGTATGGAAGATGTGTCTAGTTTCCAGCTAACTCATGGTATAAAGCTTGTTGGTGGGGTTGTCATCGAATATTTTTACCCCATCGGCACATATATCTTAATGATAGTGTCACATGGGGTTCCAAAGAGTGGCCAAAAGAGATCCTTTAGGCCAACTGGGAAAAGATGATCGAGTCCTTGAACACTGAGGAGTTCAAGAAGATCTCAGATATGGCCCGACAGAATGCGACGACTGAGGTGGCCAAGAAGTGGCAGAAGAAGCACAGCTCGACGACGACGCATAGAGCATATGAGGAGATGGTTATCAGAGTGTGTCGGCTCATCACCATCATCGACTTCTGGCGTCATTGGGATGGTACGGACAACACTCAGTTCGAGGTCAACAGTTAAATGTTGTCGTCCTTGTCATTTAACATTTACATTTACTTATCCTAACTGATGCGTTATTTATTAACTAGGAGTACACGAGGATGGTGCTGGAGAAGTACCTGGAGAACGACACACCCCCTTGTAATGAAGCAATCTTCTGAGTGTTGACAGGCGGGCCTTACAAAGGGTGTTGGGTTGGCGCCCTCACAACTAGTCCATTCGGAGCAGTTTCGGCCATCCCAAGTAAACTAATTTGAAACTTTTGGACTTATTTGAAAATTTTATAAAATATAAGGACTTGATTAGAAGTTTTTTTAAAATTTTAAGACAAGTGTAAAAATTTAAGGACCTAATTGTAAAAGTTTTTAAATTTTTTGACTTATTTCAACTTTTTAAGGACCTAATTTAAGGACTTAATTGTAACTTTTTTAAAATAGAAGCACTTAATTGTAAATTTTAAAACTTATATGTATCTTTTTCTAATGTTCGTTTTTATTCATATGCTTTCAACGTGATCTTGCCGCTGAGTAGGCGCGTCGGAAGGCGGAGGACGATCACCTCAGGATCGAGGATGAGCTGCATTTGCTGAGAGATCGTCTGGCTGAGTACGAGGTTCATATGAACCGTACTCTGCTGTAGGAGCGACGTCACGCCGAGGACATGCAACATGCTTTTCATATGGAGCGGCATCAGATCGAGTAGTTACGACGACAGTACGATAAGGACAAACATGTGCAACATGCCCAAACACCTACTGCCATACTGTGTGCTATGTTTGGGACAGAGCCGACCATAACCACTTTCCTCCAGTACTATAAGGTCAACATCAGCCCGAGGAATTGCTTCTATTACTTCAGCACCCGGGGTCCTCCTACCTAAGATCTAACTTCATTTGGAACTGCCCTACAAGTCGTAAAGGGTGGCATCAGAAGTTCTTCTTTATCGAGCCCGATGCTTCGTGGGGTTTGCAGACGGCCCAGAAAGTAGGACTCCCGGACATTCAGAACCCTTTGCGCTTGCTGAAGAAAACTGACGCCAAGGACAATTTTGACAGATTCCACAATAAACTCTGGGGTCTTGTTCCTTGGTTCTGGGATGTGCCGAAAGAAGTCTTCCCCTTTCCTTTGTACTGGAGGCTGATAACCCAAGGGGTCCTCTCCCATTTGGGTATCATTCGACGTGATTTGAGGGAGTTAGGCATCCGGGAATCTCCCTATTCGTCCCAAGACTTGGCCTTGGTTCAACGTCTTCGGGGCGACATGTCCTTCGAGGAGTTCAATAAAGGTTTATACCCTTCTTTTATTTTGGCATGTATTCCTTTGATATTAACTCTAATTTGCTTTTTCCTTTGTAGAGATGGAGTCTGATTGCGACCTCAGCGCCATTTACAACGACGAAGAAGTCCACCAAAGCTGTGGGCTCCTCGAAGTCTTGGGGTTCGAAGGCAGCTGCCTCACAGAAGAAGCGGAAGAGGGCTGCTTCGGTCGAAGCTGAGGCCGCAGTCCCTCCCCCTGTACATACCTCCGGGGAAGTCCCTTCTCCGGTGCACGTCGAGGGCAACCCCACTCGGGACGACGTGTACGAGATGCTGGAGAATTCCCCCGAATGAATCTGGAAGATTCGGGGGAAGTTCAAAGCCGCTACTGTGACCGGGCAACAAGCCCCTGAGGTCATGCCCATCGAGTTCCATCTAGATAATGACAAATTTGTAAAGTTAGAAAACCTCTGTTTTTGGAACATATTCGGGAATCTTTCCTGGATGTTCGACGAAGACCCTCTACATGACGTGGTTCGGTCTCATTTTTATACACTAGGTCCGACTGGAGAGAAGCTCAGGAAGAAAAATGTCATCGACGAGATGAAAGACTCTCGCGCCTTAGGACCGAACTTATTCCCTGGGAGCTTGGATGGCTGATCCATGAGGATCAGAACATCATGGATGAGGAAGACACGAAGGAGATGGCTCCTGAGCTGTGGAACGGCACAACCAAAGCCCGGACCATAGAGTGCCTTGAGCATTTTCTACCCGGACCTGGATGTCGCTTCTTCTAGGTTATCCATCCTTGGTCATCAGGTAAGTCTTGTCAATGTCCATTTCCTTCTTTTAATATTCGGGATGTAATGTTTTTCCGGGTGATATTAGTGTAGACCTCTACTAGCCAAGCTAAGGTCCTTTGGTTGCTGGATCTAGCTCAAGAACACAAATGGAAACATAAAAGGTGAAAGCTGGCCTCTACTCACCTCTACTCTCTTCAACTTGGAGTAGCAACAAGTAGATGTTTTGGCCAAGGGAAAAATCTGAATCTAGCACCTCCTTTTCCTGGTGGATTAGGCAACACTAGATGTGAACCTTGTGCTTGGAATCAAGCCCCAAGGGTTGGGAATGGAAGTAGAAGTTGAGAACCATAAAACCCCTTCAAGATTTGCTTGAGAGTTTCTTTCAAAATGAGTTCTAACTTGAGAATGAGCCATGCTGCGAATTTAAATTCAGAAACCTCACATCCAGGTCTGATCCTATGGCTACAAATGTTTGGGATGTGAGGTTGCATGATCTAAAGCGAAGCATCAAGCCTTAAGGGCTAATGGAGAAGTTAAGGGCCTAATATGCCCTACTTATACTTTCAAAACAATAATAAATATATAGACAAGTTGGTATGGCTTTCAATGCTCGAAAGGACCTTGCTTCTGACTTGTGACAGGTTGGTTAAGACTTTTGGGGTGGATTTGAAGCTGAATTCTTGTTCAAAATGAAGAAGGGTCCACAAAGTACACAACACACATTTTTCTTGGAGTTCTGATCTTGTAATGCTTGTAACCTGAGCTACAAATCTCCAAATGACTTGACACCTGTGGCATTGAAAGATCTCTTCATGAAATAGAAAATGGCATCTTGAATTACCCAATTTGGAGCTCAGACGAGGAAGATATGGTCTCTCCAAGTTGCTACTCACTTTGGCCCTGCTTGGCGGGGTGAACACTTGTGCAACTTGCTCCCTCTACTTTGTTTTGCTCCAAGAATGGATGGAAAGTGCATGTTACCATCCCCTTGGTCTTCAGGACTTCTTCCTTAGCAAGTATCTTCAAGCCCAAGCCTTCGATCTTCCTTGCAGCTGCTTGTGCTTCCAAGTTTTGCGCCTCACTCTCGGCCATTGCCTTCATGAACAATCCAAGTGCTTCCTTCATCTTCTTTGTCATTGATCTTGTCATGGGAGCTCCAATGTTGTGCAATGGGCTTCGAGGAGGACTTGTAAGCTCCTGGACTTGTGCTCCCACATCAAGATAGCTCACTTACCCCGGTCCTCCCTGAGGGAAATGTACAGGATGACCTCAGCCAAACTGAAGCTGAGAATTTTTCCAAGGCTGAGGCATCATTCCTCAGTGCAGTCAAGGACTGGCGAGATTCTGAGGACATTCTCTGGGAGAATTTTTAGAAGCTCGAGGCTGATAAGGAGAAATCCCAGGTTGACTTCACCAACCTGAGGAACCAATACTAGCAGGATCTGAAAGCCAAGGATGAAGAGATCCAGAAGCTTCGGGACGAACTTACCAAGGCCAATGAATGTGTCCCGAAGTTTCGTTAGGCGTTGAAGGATTATGTAGCACTCGCAATCCACAAGTTCAACTTTGGATTTTTCCTGGCCAGGAAGCAAATCATTGAGCGTAATCCTCACGTTGATCTTTCAGGGATTGACGGCGATGAAAAGCCCGAAGAAGACCCTTCCTGGTTTGGTGAGGAGTTCCTGCAGTCGCCTGAACCAGTGATCGTGGACTACTTCGCAGATCCTCATTAGCTTAGTTCTCCTTTTGGCATTCCATTTTTTGTAATCCCCGCATCGGGCTTTATCAATGAAAATCATAGGGATTTGTTCAACACTTATTTTTATAGAGGTTCGGTCGTCAAACCTACATCCTCTTTCCCGAATGTCTCATACTTCATTGAATCTTTGACCATCATACAAAATATTTCCTAAGTGCATCAGAATGGTAAGAATTGACTAATTCCCTTCCTTCGGGGTCTAACAATTTGTAAATTCCCTTTCTTTCTTCGGCAACAACATTATATGTGTTATGAACCACCGTTCCAGCTGCTTAGTAAAGCAGATTATAAATCGATGAACGACGATTCACAACATTCTGGATCATTCTTTTATAAAACTAAGTTTTGAAATTAATAAGAAATAAATAAGTTTCTTATTAAACTTACAAACTTTACGTGTATACATGTATTTACAAGTTTAAAGGAAAGAAGAAGAAAGGGTAAAATTTGTGAAGTCCAAGTCCTTTTAACTACAGAACCAAGGTATGAAAGAAGTGTGTTTTAAGAAAATATAAATCAAAGAGAGAAAGTACATGTCTAAAAAGAAAGAAACCTAGCCTAGTAAAGTTTTGGCTCTTCAAGTTCCTTGTAGCTGCAACTTCTAGCTTCTGGGTTCCTTCTTCTAGTCCATCTACCCGACCTTTATCAAGTCCAGGTTCCCTCCAAACAAACAAGGAAGGAGTAAATAACTTGCATAAGTGTTTATAAGTAAAGAAATAATAACTTGAGAAGAAGAAAGGGAGGGAACAGAGTACTTACAGGGGTGTGGAGTGCACCCCCGCCAGGAAGGAGAATATTCTCCCAAAGACAACCTCTAGCGAGAAGGAAGCCCTTCCTAACTCGATAGTGAATGCCTATCTTCAAGCGTGATCTTCATTCTTCATGCTTCAGTCTTCAGTATCTTCTCCCAATGTCCCAGTGGTCATTTCCCAGTCACATGCATAAAAGAAAGACGAGTGTGGTTAAGGGACCCTCTGTATGTTTTATTTGACCAATTTAATCCTTAACCCGATTAACAAAATTCGACAATTAATATAGCACTCCCGAAAACGTTTTTGCGGGAAAAGGAACTCTAAGGATGACATATTATCCAGATTTTTAGCGGCGAGTGTGAAGGATCCGGATACGATGACAGTTAAAAATGGCTCTGTTTTAATTCAGTATTGTGCTTCTTTATTTACAGCAAAGATAAGATCAAATGATAGAGAAGAAACAATGATATCCATTGTTACCTGCTGCACGCATACGCATATAGAGAAGAAAGAAAAGTAGGAGTAAAGGAAAAATAGATTTTATGGTTTTGCTCTAAAAAGGAATCATTTCAAAAAAAAAGGACAGGTATTTGATGCTAATTGCTGGATGGATGAAGCACTGACATAATGGGCTGAGTCTATTTACCATCAGTGGTGAATAGATTAATATACACTTCTATTTAATCAATAGATCTGCTCTTCTCCTCTTTTTCTCATGTCTCTTTCTCCAAAAGAATGAAGCTTCATAGTCTTACCGGTCATTCTGTCACGGTCACCCCGAGATGGAGTCGGGTTGCGAGATGATCTTCGGAGATGACCACAACAGAGAAGATCATCACGGCTTGGCATCTAACGTCTTGAATTGTCTACAGACCACCTTCGCGAAGATCTGGAGGCCACCATCGGATGACCGGAGGCAAGCTAGATCGGAGACTTCCACTGCGAAGGTTTGTCCTCTACTTCTCCTCGCTTTGTCAGGCGTGAGTAAGTCTTGTTACGGTCAGCTCCCGAGCCTTATCCGAGTATCTTTTTGGCGAACCCTTTCATATTTGAGGTCGTGTGGGTCCCCCGGACGTTTCCGCCGAAAATATTTTTCCGGCGCCGGGGGGTTGTCGGGGTTGTCTCGGGACGTACAGCGGGCTCGGTAGCGCTCCCGAGACCTCAGATTGAGAAGCCGTTTGCGGATTTGGAGTCGTGGGAACGTCCCAGAGGTTTTTATGGAGAATAATTTTTGGGGCAGGACGTTCGGTCCCGGGCGACTCTCGGGGCTCGAACGGGAATCCCGGGGCTCGGGATGGAATTTCTCCGACGGCTCCATGGTAAGTTATGTTATATTTTAAGATGGATTTTATGGTTATTTTTGTGGAATTTTGGCGTGACGGGATTTTGGTTCAGGTGGATACGCTCGCACGTCGGGATTCGTTCGGGTTCAGTGAGCTCGGTAGGACACTCTGGAATTGTAAATAAACATTTGGAACATGTTTTATGAATGTTATAATATCCTGAGGATTGTGTCCAAGTTTCGTTTAAATTGGAGTTCGGTAATTGCGGTTGGGCCAAAATTGTAACTTTTGGAAGAGTCGGGAGGTTAACTTGTAATTTGGCCACAAAACAACAATAATGGGGTATGGGCAGCAACTGATTTCGGCTGAATAAGGGAAGAGGATAGGGGACACTTGGCAATTTCTCATTTAAGATGAAAAGGGATGGGAAAAAGGAAAGGAATTATATAAAGGGTTATAATTTTCTTTTCATCACTTTTCTTCTTCTTCTTCTTCCTTCTCTTCTCCATCCGCCACCATTGTTGTCCTCTCCCAAGCTTGGTGTTCTTCATCTTGGCTGAAATCAACAAGGGTTTGGCTTCAATCATTGGTAAGCTTCCTTCCTTCTTCTCTTTTCAAGTTGGAAACATGATTTGGTGAAGAAAAGAGGAGAAAATTCGAATTTATGGTTTGTTCTTCACTACATGTTTGAGTGATCTTCTTCCTCCCATCTTTTAGTATGTTGTTCTTGGGTTGGAGGGGAGTAGGAATCTTGGGTTGGATGTTGAAAAAACTCCATGGTTGAGAAACCCTAGAGGTGCCGAAATTTTGAGGAATTTTCCAAAATCTTGTATGTTTGTGTTCTTGGATCATGCTTCAAGTATGTTGTTCCTAGCATGATTCTAAGCCTATGTATGGATTCAATTTGATGGAAAACAAGTTGGGTGAAAAACCCCCTTTTGGCCGAATTCTTCAAGAGAAGGGTTATGTTGATTTTGGTTGTTTTAGGTGCAATTGGTTAGTATTCTTGGTTTAGAAGTGTAATTGGTGGTTAAAATGTTTGTTTGATGGCTTGAATGGATTGAATTGGAAGTTGGGTAAAATGTTGGTAAAGAACCGAAACTTGAATTGAAACTTTCTCTATGTTGGGGTTTGATTTTGGTTGAATTGGATAGTAAAGTGGTATTGGGGTTGGATTTAGGTGCGGTATGGTGTTTGAAACGTTGGTTTCGGGTAAGAAATGGAAAAGTTACCTTTATGCGGGTTTATCGGAAAAATGTCGGGGATGAAGGGTTTAAAGGTTGGAATGTGTTTGTAGGTGTTGGAATAACAAGGTTCTAGCTCGGTTCGTAAAAACCGAGCTTTCTGTGAATTTTTGCGGGATTGTGCGGGTTTGGTTTTGGGGGTGTATTTTGATGTGTTTTGGTTGGTTTTTGGTCTTGGAGACCTCGGGTGTTCTGTGGTTTATTGGTGTGTCCGCACTGGAGGGTGCCGACACTTTATGTATACCCGCACCGGGAGTGCCGGTATACCATTGGGACCCTACGACAGTTTGGGGATCATGACCCCACCGTACCGTGCTATTGGATATTGGAACCTCTTGGAGAGGGTCTCTGTATTTCATTATAAGGGTCGATTGGGCGGTTGGACCGCGTATGGGATCTTTGGCTCACCTTGTCCGACGGGACATTGTATTTATATTGGTATTTGTATATTTGTACTTGTGTTGCTCTGTTTTGCAGGTTCGGTTGGTTACCATGTATACGAAATGTATCTTACCTCAGCCCTTACTGGGTCCTCCCGAGGACTCACCCCTTATTTGTTTACCACCTTTCAGGCAGACCTGATAAGCAGCCGGCGGAGTAGATTTCCGCGGTGCTTTGGTTGTTTTGGGCTTTCAGGTATTTAACGTTCCATTTTTGGAACCTTGGTTGGTTTTGGTTAAGGGGTAGTCTCGGTTGAGGCTTTGGATTGGTGTTTCATACTTTGATTTGGATAGTTCTTAGTTGGCTAACTCTTCTCTCTCTTTGGTTCTGGTTAGCAGTAGCAGCAGCAGCAGTAGTACCACGTGCGGAAACCTCCTGGGAGAGAGCAGTTCTCCGATTCCGCACTAGGTATATTTAGGCTTTAGTTTTGATGGCTCTGTAGTTGTAGCTGCATGCATGTATAGTGGATCATGAGTTGTATATGGTTTATACTCTGGACATATTCTGATTTTGAACTGTCTTCTGAGTCGTGGGCGGAGCCCCAACTTACCTATATTGTATATACTGGATATATGATATGAAATGGCTTTTGTGACTATGTGATCAGTTGTTGGGATTTATGCTTGTTTCACCATGAACTGCGTGTTTGTATACTTGCCGTGTTTGGATGTTGTAGGTTGCGAGTTGTAGTACCGTTCTCGCGCTTTCCGCTGCAGCTATTGGTTTCCGAACGTCACGGTTGACCTCGCCTCCGCAACCGGGCGGGGTGGCTGTGACAAGTTGGTATCAGAGCAGGACGGGTCAGAGTGACCCGAGAGGTAAGGTTAATCGGTTTTGGAAGGATTCTGGGAGGCAAGTATATAAGTTCAGGAGTGGACTTTTGAGACCAGTTCATGGGTATCAGTGGAGAATGACTTCAGAGTGCAAGCCACCGTTCGACGTTCCATTCTGGGGTGGTTTGGTACGGAGCCTGATCAACTCCTTATTTGAACCATTTCGGAATGGGTGTGGAGCAGCGGGCGGTTCTTTGAGGCATCCTGGAAGGTTTGGGGGTATGCCGGGCGGATTTTGGATTTTGGGAGATGCGGAGCTCGAGTGCGGGCTTGCGACATAATCCAGGTACCTCTAAGTTTTTGGTTGATATATGTTGTGACGTTGTGATATGAACATGAACTGATTCTGTGTTTAAGTGCTGATTTGTGGTTTGAGATTCTGGAAAGAATCTTTGCATCATGCATTGCATTACACTACAGAGCCTTAGAAAACTGCTGCTAGCTTTAGTAGAGAGAGATAGAGTCAACTGTTTGAATCGTATGGTTATGGTTGGTTTGGTTTCAGGTATGGTTAACACGCGCCGACAGCGTGAACGTGTACCGGAGGATCGGGACCGGGATAAGCACCCACGAGGGTTCGGAGACGGGTTCAGAGGAACCCAGAGTCTGAGCAGCCACATACACCCCCCCCGCATTCTCAACAGTCAGAGGGACCCATTCCTGACGTGATGTAGGTTCTGGGTCAGGTACAGCAGTTGCTAGGTGCCATTCTACCGGCCCAGCGGGTTCAGGGGCGGCAGCAGGCCCGGGGAGCTCCGGTCAGGCCACAGCGGAGGCATGCTGACCGGGAGGTGGGCAGCAGCCACATCAGTGTCCAGAGTCAGCAGGAGAGTGACTCTGAGGAGGATGAGCGCCGTGATACCGAGACTACTCGTCGGTCCCACCAGTGACGGGAAGAGCAGAGATACCACTCTGATGAGGTCAGACTTTTAGAGCGGTTTCAGCGATTGAACCCCCCGAGGTTCAACGGCAGAGGAGGACCGGAGGCTGCGGAGGCCTGGTTTGCGGGAGTTGATAAACTCCTGGGGAGACTCCACCTTCCATCAGAGGTGATGGTTTCGCTGGCTACATTTAATCTGCAAGATGGTGCAGATCACTGGTGGAGGAGTCAAAAGATCAAAGTGAAGAAAGTTCAAGAACAATATGAACAAAGCTCAAGAACAATATGAACAATATATGGCTAATATCAGAAGCACCTTTCAACTACAAGATTGAACAATACTTGAGAATGGCCAAGGAAGAAGAATGGTTCTAGCACCTCTTAACTACAAGATTAAGCAATACTAGAAATAAAATTTGAAACCATTTACATGGATTAAAGGGACATGGAAGCAAGGAAGAAGAGAACACAAATTGCAAACCCTTCAAGGAAGGAATTTCGGCCAAGACTTGAATTTCTTCCAAAGTATGTTCTAAGGTTTTACAAAGGGATACATGGGGTATATATAGGGTTTTAAGGTGGGAGGTATTAGTAATCCTAGGATGTGGGATAAAAATAAAGAAGTTACTAATACAAATAGGTCCCTAATAATTAAAAAGTACCAAAGTCACCAAGTAGGTGACCAAACAAGCAAGTAGGTGACAAGCAAGTAGGTGATTTTGTGGGACTTATGTTCCATCCGTTTTGGGGAGGAGGATTAGCTCTAAGTGTCTTGGAGGCTTGGAAATATTGTGGAAGACGCGAGGTCGGGCGCTCCGGTGTCCGATGTCTCGGGATGGCGCTTGGAGCGCGTGGGGGAGGTGGAAGGGCGCGTGGTATGTGTATCGGCCTCAAGAGAGGTGCAACTAAGGGCCTCCATGCTCGGGGAATGACTCTCCTCTATGTGAATGCCCATTTTGAGGAGTTGGTTGGCTTGGGCTTGCCCTTGATCCCGCTCTTCACCTTGTGCCATAATCCACAGGAATGCTTGGAGATCCTCTTGCATCCTCTTTAACCTTAACTGTGCCTGTGTCATTGGCCCTCTTGGCCTTGGAAGGGGCTTGGTGTCTCGCTGGGGTGCTAGGGTTTTCTTGGAGGGATGTCCACATCATACCCTCCCTCTTGAAAAGAATCCGTCCTCTGATTCATAAGGGAGTAAGCCCTACAAACCTTAAGACTCCTTAACAAACTTGAAGAGGCATTAGGGGTTAGTGGACAAAAACCAAGCAAATGTGCCCACACAAAATGTTGGAACATAATGATCCCAATATGCATGATAATCAAGAACAAAAGTCTATAGAGGTTCAAGACATACTTCCAAGAGTAAATCATACAATCAACAAGGAAATTGTACTCAAGGGAAGTATGTGGTCTATGGAATGCACACTTTTGTTCAAGGGATGAAGGCAAGTCAAGAGAAGCATAGTTATCACAATTCACATGCTTAAGGGCTTCCCAAGACTGTGGAAGTGGAACTAGACTAGCCATGGAAATATCATCAAAGTATGCAACACATAAGCTAGTACTAGTACAAACAAGAGAGAATGAGATGGGCAATCCGTCCTTTCTCTTCATCTTAACCATAATCATGGTTCTCAATCCAATTCCATTCAAATGCTCATGTTCACCAAACTTCTCTAGCATGGCCGAAACATATAGCGGTCTACAATTTTCATCAAGCTCATGCAATCTAAACACGCAAAACATGGCATTTTCCTTCAATTCAAAACAATCAATGTCAAGTGTCTCGGGGTCAAAAGTAAGTCTAGGCCATTCATTCTCATCATCCAAATGTAAGGAGTCATAATCATGCAACAAAGAATGATCATGGCCAGGGGTGGGTGACATGGGACATGTGTCATGCCCATATATCTCATCATGGTAATAATCATACTCAAGATCAATATCAATTTCTTCATTCCTTTCATATGCACTTGATCTTGAAGTTTCATCAACATGAGAGAAATGTGATGCATTTTCACTAGTGTCATTGTTCTCAAAACTAAATGTTTTATAACAAGGATCATGCAACTTTTGAGAGACAATTTACCTAGTGCATTCTAGCTTCACTCCAACTTCATGATACTCATTCAAATTACTCAAACAAAGAGGCCTGATGTGGGGGTATTCTTGGCCTAGTACATACATGGCTAGGTGATATGCATTTGCATCCTCAAATCTCATGGTACCTAGCTCATGTTCTTAGAAACACACATCCAACCGAGAAGTCCATAGTGAAGATCATAAGATTTGTTACCTCTAATTAAAGAACTCATGGAAAAGTGATTCATCCTAGTCATGCTACTAAGTATTCCATGGTTCAAAATGTTAGACTCATAGGTAGAAAATAAGGAAACACCTAGTTGGGGAAAGATGAACAATCCGCTCTTTCTTGCTCCATCAACATGATAGCACACAAGCTTCCTTGGGCTAAAGTCATCAACATGGTCGAATGCAATCATATACATATCATATGTATTTTTGTCAACAAGCTTGTCATTCAAGCCGAATCCTTAGCAACAAATCATCTAAACATGCAATTTTCTCATCATGAGTCAATAAGCATAATTCATTCATCAAAGCTTCCTCTTTTGTATAACAAACATTGGATTCCAATATCTCTCACTATAGGTAGATGGATCAAACTCAGACAAAGGGTTGCAAACCAGCTTAAACTCATTGTCATGTACATTTGAGACATATGTACTCATAGTTTCTCCATGGTCAATCATGTTTGAAGCACAATATTTATCACACATTTCATCCAAGGGTAGCTCATCATTCAAGGTCACAACATGCTCATTTTCTAAGGTCCCTAATATGGCCGATTTGAGCAACTCTTTTTGTTCAATCATTTTCATGTCATTTGCTTCACTCAACATGTTTTCATCATGATTAGCAACAAGATCACCAATAACATGTTTTTCATTAACAACATTTATTAAGTCATATGCACAAGCTTCGGGATCAAATACTAATCTAGTCATACCAAGCTTTTCATTAGTGCACTCAATCATGGGGGCATCATTTAAGCTCACCAAATGATCTTGGATGGGACTACAAGGCATGGCACAAGACATGTTCACACCATTATTTTGAGAAAATAAGGGGTTACCTCTCTCCAAGTTATGAGAGGGAAGTCTTTCCTCACTTGATGGTTCTTTCTTTTCACACACTTCTTTCAAAGTGTGAGTATTTTCTTCTTCAATTTCCTCTTCCAATGCCTCGGGTTCTCCTCCATTTTAAGCTCTTGCACATCTGTGACACTTCCTTCATCAAGTTCATGCACAATCAAAGAAGAACAACATGTGTTAGAAGATGAAATGGTTAGTTCTTCTTGGAGTTTCGTTGAAGGCACAGGTACTTCACTCATTTGGCTTAGTGGAGAGCTCTCTTATTTTCTCTCATTTCTCTCTTCTTTTCTCTCCAAACTCTCTTTACTCTTTCTTTTAGAAACCATTTCGGTTTCATTCTCACTTTTTCCTCTCCTTCCCTCATTTTGCTCAAGCTCTCCTTTTTTCACGCTCTCAAGCAATTTTTTCACAAGTTCTTTAAGTCTCGGAATTTCCTCTCTCATTAGCTCAATGTCTTCTTGTATTTCCTTAAACTCTTGAGTGGGGACACCATGAGGGGTTAGCTCATAAGGAGGGCTCGAGTTCACATATGGAGAAGGGGTTGAATAGGCACTTGAAGGTGCTGGGTTTCTTTTGGCCGAAGGAGTGCAGTAGAGTGTAGGATTCTGTTTCCGCAAAGGGCTAGAGCTCCGGGTGTGTGTGGAGGGTGTAGGTGTGGACCGAGTGTAGGTGCTAGGTGTGGAGGGTGAGGGGCTCGGTTTTGGGTGCCTTGCATACTTCTTTCTCAAGGCTCTTTTCAATTGCTCCCACGACCGAAAGTACCTCCCTTCATATTCTTCCATTTCTTTGGAAACCTCCATTATCCACCAATTTGCCTCTCCTTTAAGGGACTGCAAGGCAAATTCAACCCTTTCAAACTCATGCTCAAAATTGCAAAGAAGGTAGGACTCATTCCTTCCTCCCATTGCCGAAATGGAGTGATGCAACTTCCAAAAGGATCAAGTCCATAGAACTTCAAAGTTCTATCCTCCATTGTTCAGCTACACACTTGAACAATAAAATTAGTATCACTCAATTCTCCTTACGTGTTTAGGTTAACACTCAATGATTTTTACAAGTCCTCTTCACTTGAGACCACTTTTCAACCTTAAATCAAAGATGTACACAAAAATGGAAACAAACTAGAAACTAGTAAAACCGAATTCTTGAAGTCAAGAGAATGACTAGTTACTTGAAACTAGCTCTTGAGATTTCAAGGGTAGGTGGGAGTTGAAAGAAGTAAGTTAGGATTTACAAGTCTTTTTTGAGAAAAAGAACAACTTTTGTAGAAGTTCAACAATAATTTTCGAATCAAAAGTACTATTCATATGAACTTTGTGATGAACCTCTCAAGAACATGGATGAACATACATGAACTTTCTCAAGAACATATAAACTTGTTCATTCCTCTCTTTTTCCTCAAGGTTTTCTTTTCCCACAAGATAAACAACTTTGTGTAAGTTTAATAATAAATTTTTGGATCAAAAGTACTATTCATATAAACTTTGTGATGAACCTCTCAAGAACATGGATAAACATACATGAACTTTTTCAAGAACACATAAATTTGTTCATTCCTTTGTCTTTTTCCCCAAGGTTTTCTTTTGAACAAAAAATTACAAGATTTCAGGAAGAACTCTACACAATCTTTGGGAACCAATTGATGTGATCCTTACAATAGTGTAAGATCAACACTTTGAATGATCTAGCTTGAAGGAAATAAAGATCAAAGTGAAGAAAGCTCAAGAACAATATGAACAAAGTTCAAGAACAATATGAACAATGATGTGATCCTTACAATAGTGTAAGATCAACACTTTTAATGATCTAGCTTGAAGGAAATAAAGATCAAAGTGAAGAAAGTTCAAGAACAATATGAACAATATGAACAATATATGGCTAGAATCACAAGCACCTTTCAACTACAAGGTTGAACAATACTTGAGAATGGCCAAGGGAAGAAGAATGGTTCTAGCACCTCTTAACTACAAGATTAAGCAATACTAGAAATAAAGTTTGAAACCACTTACATGGATCAAAGGGACATGGAAGCAAGGAAGAAGAGAACACAAATGGCAAACCCTTCAAGGAAGGAATTTCGCCAAGACTTGAATTTCTTTCAAAGTATATTCTAAGGTTTTACAAAGGGATACATGGGGTATATATAGGGTTTTAAGGTGGGAGGTATTAGTAATCCTAGGATGTGGGACAAAAATAAAGAAGTTACTAATACAAATAGGTCCCTAATGTTTAAAAAGTGTCAAAAGTCACCAAGTAGGTGACCAAACAAGCAAGTAGGTGACAAGTAAGTAGGTGACAAGCAAGTAGGTGATTTTGTGGGACTTATGTTCCATCCGTTTTGGGGAGGAGGATTAGCTCTGAGTGTCTTGGAGGCTTGGAAACATTGTGGATGATGCGAGGTCGGGTGGTCCGGTGTCTGATGTCTCGGGGTGGCGCGTGGGGCGCGTGGGGCGCGTGGGATGCGCCTCAGCTTCAAGGGAGGTGCAACTAAGGGCCTCCATGCTCGGGGAATGACTCTCCTCTATGTGAATGCCCATTTTGAGGAGTTGGTTGGCTCGGGCTTGCCCTTGATCCCGCTCTTCTCCTTGTGCCATAATCCGCAGGAATGCTTGGAGATCCTCTTGCATCCTCTTTAACCGTGCCTGTGTCATTGGCCCTCCTAGGACTTGGAAGGGGCTTGGTGTCTCACCGGGGTGCTCGAGTTTTCTTAGAGGGATGTCCACATCAACGACGGAAGTGGCGGAGGCGGTGGTGACATAGGCAATTGTGGTGGCGGCGGCGGTGACGACGATGGTGGCGGCATCAAACATCGATAGCAAAAACGTCGATAGCAAAAATATACCGTTTTTTCAAAATAATAGTAAAAATGGACATTTTCGGCAAATGTCAGTGGTATAAAAGGTCAAAGGTCCTTTCCCTAAACTATCAGACTAAAACATATTTCCTCTGTACTTTAAAACTTGGTACAATTTCTTTTTTAAGGTATCCCAAAAACTTGCTACATTTCATTTTATGAAATGTTTTTTACAACAATTTTACTTTTTGACATTTACTCTCTTTTATCACTTAAAAAAATTACTTTTATCTTATACACATATTTTACTATTTTACCCTCATGTCAACACACATTTTAATCCATGTGTCGGTCAAAATGTTGCATGTTTAAAGGGACGGAGGAGTACATACTCAATCTATCCTTAAAATTTTTTCCAGTTTGATTGGGCACAGATATTAAGATGAATGTAAAGATAGTTTGATAATTTTGAAGTAGAGAAATTTTCATTTAAAGGAAGTATATAGTTTTTTAAAGATAACACAAAAAAATTCCCAAAAAAATTAGAACTTCCTCAATGCTAGTTCTTCCCAAAAAAATTCTCACAACGTTTGCCAACTTTTAAAATTTCTCCCTCATTTCCCTCTCACATATTCCCCTCCAATTTAAAAAATATCTCACTTTTCCTCCAATTTTTTTTCCATAACGAACAGAGCCCGGTGAGATTCAACATATCGCCTGCAATATTATACATCTGTGTAGTGTAATAAGAGCATCTGTACAGGAGCATACATAGCTGTTGGTGAGTAGCTAAGCAGGGATCACTATTTACTCCCAACCCATCAAAACCTTCCAAACACCCTCCTCAATCTTGCGTCTAGGGATACAAAGACTGTCCTTTTCGTCTAGCAGAACTCTGTAAACTTCGAATTCTCGATCTCCAATCATGTGCCTTCCTATCTCAGCCTGCAAAAATCAACTTTTCCATGAACAGAAGAATGCAAGAGACACTGAGAAACTGGTCATAAAAACAATTTACAATCAGGATTTACGACCTAAACTTTCATAATCAGACCAGGAGGTGGGAGTATTTTGTCAGCAGTTTATATAAATGTAACGAATGTAGGCAAGCCTAAACTGATGCAATTTCAGGCTCTAATGAATGTTTAGTTAAAGAGATAAGAAAGTACCGAGAAAATACAGATTTTCAGCATCTTCAGAGCAAGGGTTATATCGTAAAATACAATAGGACGTCCGTTTCCAGATAACTCCACAGGATTTGCAACCAAAAGCTCTGTATCAGGACCCCTGCTAACTACACCAACCCTGAGTGGTTGAAGCAGTTCCATCTTTAACCTTGATGATAATGCACTTTGCTTACTTGGATCAATTATCTTCTTTCCATCTGATTGCATGATAAACAAATCAATCTCGCTCCTTCTTCCTTGCTTTAGAGAGAAGCGCCCGTAAGAGATCTGGTGACATCCAAAACGTTTGGGATTTTTGTAAGTTGTCGATAGAATCAAAATGTTACTGGGCCATTTCATTTGGGAAATTTTTCCAAGTTCTCTATTCCGAACTTCCTTTATAAATGTTTGAATAGTAGTATAAGTGTATAACTTATTTTTAGAGGTGGAAAACCTTGTTTTATAAACTTTGGAAAACTCAAGTATTAAGATGGAAAACTTTTAAAACAAGATGTTCCATTTCAGCACAAGAGTTTCAAAATTTGGAAAAACAATGTTTATCATCCCCTAAAAACAAGTTATACACTCGAATATTTATATACGAAGTTTGGAATAGAAAACTTTTAAGATTTTTCTAAAGCTGCAAAACAACAGCCTGCCTTTCAAAGCCAAAAAGGATCCAAAAACACTGGAAAGCAACGTCACCTGAATATTGTAATCCTTTAGGGTTCTCATTATATCATAAAGCAGACCCTTGTGGTCTGGGCAACCAATCTGGACGAGTGTGTGAGCTGGGCTGAGAGAATTGTCCATTTGGATGGAAACACTATTCAGAGGGAATGCTAAACTTGAAACTCCACTATACCTTTCTGAACTGAAAATATCCGCTGTTATTACAGAAGGAAGAAATGGGGATGCCTGAGAACAGCCAGCAATTTCAGCTCCAACATTTTCTATGTCACAACTTATAATTGAGTCCCATATTGTATTTTTTAAGGCTCTGCGGGTCTCCTCCTGTCTCTTCTCTGTATGCAATAGTTCCCTATAGAAGACGAAACAATAAATTAGCAGTCAATGTTATTTATCATTAAGAAGGAAGCAGTTTGTCCTTCCCCAGCTTGTACGCTGTTGTTGTTCACTATTCACTCAACTAGTTTACTTTCATCTTCAACCTTTTATGGTGCTTTATGTAAAAAGACTTGTATTTTGCTTACCAAAAAACTCCTCATACAGAACATCAAAGGAAGGCAGCAGTGCATGTGAAATCTACCCATAAATGCTCATAACCCAACTCAAATTGTAGCTTTCACTCTTAGTTAAATTCATTTTCAGATATATGCATGTACGTTGACAAATTCAGGTAGCCCTCTACTTGAAAAGCTTTATGTTACCAACATATATGTCTTCCAAGGAAAAAACGTTAACATGAGCGACACTATAAAAGTTTACAAAGGAAGCTAGACCTGTCATCAGTAAGGAAGAATAAGTCCACCACCTTCCCATCTGGAGTTGTAGAAACCTTCACTCTTTGAATAATGAGCTCAAGCTTACAGAGAGCTTCAGTCACATCTGCCATAAAGCGAAAAACAAACGCACAAGTCCAATCAAATAAATTACAACACACTAGTAAGTCATAAGAAACTGATAATGCAATTCTGCGCAGGTACTGAATTCAAACCTTAGTGCTCCTATCTACCCACAAATTCTAGATGCCAAATATTATTAATAATGGGACTGAAACTTTTAGTCACCAGCTCAGCATAATTTTTTCTTTCTATTTAAGATTGAAATCTAGAACAGGGGTGCCTTATATAATCATTCAGAATTCAGACCAAAAGCTAAACAAAACAAGATGTAAGGTTAGGTACATGTACAAGATGGATAGATAGAAAAACATATAAAGGAGTACCATGCAAGAGCCCCTTTCTATCATAACAGCAAAGTTTGAGAAGAAACACATCAGGAGGCTTAGATGGCTGCAATTCCGACCCGAAATATGAGATGCCGGAAGCAGAAGAGCAAGGAGGACAAGCCTCAATCAATCTCTTCTTAACCAATTCCCATCTACAGGAATCCCATTTTGTTGTGGTTGACTTGCAAATCACCCAAAGCACTATGTAGCACCACTTCCCATCCGTGGATATATCTTCAAGCATCCAAACAAAAAGAAGTCAACAAAAGGGAATCTAATCAAGCTCTCAACTTTCCAGGTACCCATTAGCACAAAATCGATGGAAATGTATCCAATCCGATAACCGGACTAGTGGACGAACGGGAATGCTTAAAATCTAAAAATTCCGAAAACCCTTTTGCTTAAAATGAAAGTAGGGAGACTTGAACAAAACTTCATGTCCTTAAAATCAACGGAAACCAGAACAAACTTCATCTAAAATGCTTTAAACCAAATCAACCTCTGAATTATACAAACTCGTTTGCCCAAACTCGAAGCAAATACACTGGTTGAAACCGGCAAAGAACAACTAGGAGAGATTTCTGAAGCTCACCTCCTTTAGTAACGCTTAGCCCAAAGAAGAGTAAGATGCGACACAAATCACACCCAAGTCCGGTTTTATCAGGGCAATTTACAGTGACTACAACACGTGGGTCGTCTTCTTTCTCGGATTGCCGGACGATCACGACGTCGTCGTGGAGAATACCCATTTCTGGTTCCTCGGCGGTCCTTGAACTGCTTTTTCTGGCGGCTATTATGATTCAAAATTAGGTGGCGATAATGAAAGATACGGTTTCCGGCAGAAACTTCTGGTGCGTGTGCGATTCTGGTACGGAGAAGAGAAGCAACGATTTGTGGAGAAATCAAGAGGGTCAGAAACAAATGGATCAAATCTGGCCTTTTCTGCTTTTGCTTCACTTGGAGTCTTGTACTAGTAGTTATAAATTGTTTTTTTCCGTTGAGACAAACACAGAAAAACTATTTAGGCTGCTTTAAGACGAAATTTTGATAAAATGAATAGAAGTTTTAGAAAACTTTAGAAATTTTTGTACTAGAAGAAAAAAAAAAGTGGATTGAGATGTTTGAGTTTAAGAACTTTTTTTTCGCACAAGAAGATTACGGCCTTAATGAAAACATTTCTCAAAGTTTCTACAATTCTTTCATTTATTATTTTTCAAAAATTTTAAAAATATTTAAAAATTCAGATTTAGTTCAAGAAACCAATTTTCAAAATTTAATCCATACACTCCTATGTGTCATAAAAAAAAAGATCTATTTGACATGAGATTAAAAAATATTGTTCACTTGAAGTAAAACATAATACACATATAAGATAAAACAAACTTTTTTTAGCAGTGAGGGAAAGTGATTACAATAAAATAAAGTTTGTGTAAAAATGTTTGCATGAAATGAAATGTATTAATTTTATTAAGAAAACTCGAAAATAAATTTGTAGATTCTTTTCTAATATGGATAAAATATTTAAATTGATGAAAAAGAAAACTTATCGGTCATATAAAAAAGCAATTGTCTATCGGTGGGAATATCTATCAAATCAATCTCCCATTCTTTTTTTTTCTCTCACAAACTTCTATTCAATTTTAAAGAAATTCGTTTTTTTTATCTAATGTTAAAAATGATGTTTATTACTTGAAAGAAAGAAGAGTTTCTCCGAAGGAGCTCCTCCAAAGAGCTTCTCCCCCTACAAATGAACTATTCTAAATTAGGCCTAGTGGCAGATGGTCATAGAGCTTGTTGGGTAAATATTTTAGCTCGAAGCCCAATATTGTAGAAGTTGTGTACTTAAGCCAATTTTGGTGCCTTGATTTTTGGACACATGATTAATTAATTGTCTATAAAGACATCGTTCATACATTTATGATTGTTGGTGGTTGTCATGTGGGTGCTGCAGCCACTATCTTCTAGTGGTGTTTCAACCTAGTCTTGATATTGCTAGATGTCATGAGATCTTCTAGGATATTTATAAAGATGGGGTGAGCTAAGAACCGGAACTTGCCCAGTTTCTAGTACTCTGACTCTCAAATCAGTATTGATATATTAGAAAATGAATATGTCGTGACCAGAGTTGAGAGAGTGAATAATTACCTTGAAGTGAGTGAATGATGTGCGCTTTTATAATCTTTCTTAATAAAGTGACATTATCATAACATTTCAAGATGAAGAGGCAGCATGTCAGAGGACACGTGGCGGGGCTATCCTAGATATCAGCTTTCAGGTGTGTCTTGGATGCATTTGCGTGCTGGTACCTTCGGGTTTTGATGGGCCCCCTCTTTTGGGTTACGAACTTGGCCATTTTGTGGGCCTAGTTGGCCGATATTCTTGTGTGATTGGGCCTAGCGGCCATCATGTCCCCCTTGGACGCTCGGCCGATTGGAAGGAGTCCAGAGGGTTTTGAAAGTTGAGGGCATCCGAGCTTTTGAAGTTTGGGTGCTTTGAATGGCCCCCCTTTGGTTTCTCGGATGCTTGCATCCGGGCTTTTGAAGTATGGGGGCTTTGAATGGCCCCCTTTGGTGTCCCAGATGCTTGCATTCGGGCTTTTGAAGTATATGGCCTTTGAATGGCCTCCCTTTGGTGTCCCGGATGCATGCGGGCTTTTCGAAGTTGGAGCTTTGAATGACCCCCTTTTGTGTCTTGGATGCTTGCTTCCGGACTTTTGAAGTTTGGGGGCTTTGAATGACCCCCTTTTGGTGTCGGATGCGTGCACCCGGGCTATTAAAGTATCAGAGCTTTGAATGGCCCATCATTTGGTGTTCCAAATGCTTTCCTACGGGTCTTGTGGCAGTTTCAACTTTTTGACTCCTATGCATGGATCTCATTGCACATTGGTTACGCCTTTTGATCTATGGTTGACATCGATTCTTTTGCGATGTTTCATCTTCTCAAACTCTCCTTAAATATCAAGAGATGGTGGAGCGAGGTCTCACTTCTCATTTTGCTTTCTAGTTTTCTAGCTTTCTTGCTCTATCTTGTTCTCTTGCTTTCTAATAAGTTTTCAACGACGGACAACCCAACACTCCGTCAAGCGGCTAGTTTCTTCTGTAAGTGGTGAAGCAATAAGGACGAGGAGGATGAAATTTTTCTGCCGTCATTCTTGACCAACGTCTCTGTTTCTTCTCAGGGGAGTAAGGGTGCTTCGTCGATGGTGCAGTTCTATAAGCGCTACCACAAAGCGGTTGACGCGGCGTCCAAGACATCAACAACTCATCGTCTAGCTTCTCAAGTTCAATTCCTCCGCCTGATTTCAAGAGGTAAATGAAAATAGCTCTCGTATACCCTTCCCCTACCACTGGTCGTCCATCCGGGATTGATCGTTTTGTTACCAAGGGGCCCGTGCCCAATGCCTACGAGACTGATCTGGAACATTTCTGAAGTAAGGCTACTCCGGAATTGATAAGGCAATGGCAATCCACCTACTTCATGCCTCAGACCGCCAGGACAAGGGTGTTGAGCCCAAATGTTATGTGTACGAGCCCGAGCAGGTTACATTGTTATTTTCAAGGCATAATTACAGTGCGGCCTACAGTTTCCTCTGCATCTATTCATTCGAGTTGCCCGAATTCCATAAGTGATGGGCATTTTACATGTGCATGAATTAAGCACAAAATCAAGTGATAAAACTCATTCAACCTCACGTGCAAGGTATGCAATTGTACTAGGGTGAGTGGGGTTGAATCCAAGAGATTGTAGTGTAATTAAAGGGAGTTTAGTTAATGCTATTTTTTGAGTTTTTTTGTTTAGATAGATAACTAGTATGTATGAATAATAACTTGGTGGATGGAGTTCTAAGTTCAAGCTAAACTAAACTAAATTATGCTAACACACAAATGCAAGTTTAAACTAAAGTAATTGACACAAACTTAGAATGAAATTAATGGATAAAACTTCCTTTGGGTTGATTAATGTTGTGATAGCCAAAGGGCGATCTCCGGTGGTATGGGCACTCCGGTGACCATGATAAGGCAGCTCCTGAACCTGAAAGGGGCAAGACAGAGGAAACTCTCAGGTGCAGAAAGAGAAGGAAGGTGGGGGTGTGTAGTAATCACCTTATTTTGGGTTGGCACTACCCACTTATAGGATGATGTCAAGACTCTCCCACGTTGGGATAGAGTGTTTGGTGGGATCTTCCCGCACGCGTGAGCCGCTGACTTGTGAATTCAGGCGGCAGATTGGACAATACTGCTCAACAGTGTTGGCCTGACAGCACTTGAGTGTGCTAAGTACCGCTTTTGTGTCTTGCGTGCTGGCGCAGCTTTTGGGCATTGCGTGCTGGGTCAGCTTTTTTGGTTGGTGTACTATGTTGGAGTACCAATTGGGCCTGGCCCAGAAAGCGTCTGCCAACAAGATCATACGGGGCGCCCTTATGGGCTGCATACGAGGGGCTCATCGTATTTAAAAGGAGCATTCCTCGTGTTAGTGGGTCCGGCCCATATGGCTTTTGCGTTTGGCAATATGGCCATACGAACTGGGTCCATATATATCAGTATGTCCTCCGCCCACAGCGGAGGATGGGTTGGGCCCCTGTGCTCCGACTTTGTGTTTAAAAAGCCCAAGTACTGGCCCATTCTCTTTGTGGCGGTTGCAAGCACTTTTTCAAATTGCGCTTTTGCGCCGTTGTAATCATGGGGGGGTCTTTTCACCCTCCATCCCCCTCTATTTATACGCCAACCCACGTGAGAGGTCAGTTTTCCTGATTTTTCGGTTTCTTTGCTTCTTTCGCTTCAGTTTCTTCTTCGCTATTGTTTCTACTTCCGGCGGTTTTCGAAGATTTGAAGAACTTCTTATTTCTACTTTTCTGTTGCAACCCTGTAAGCCTGATTTCACCGCGCCGCCGCCTGGGTTCTTGGGTCTAGGGTTTAATTTTTCAATTTGTGCTCTATTTCTGTAGATGGCTCCCAAGAATCCAAGCGATCCCGGTGTTGGCCCTGATGTCGGGGAGTTGTGGCCCCGAACAGCACTGTCGGAGAAGAAAATGGCCGACATTTGCCGGAACCACCATGTGTATACACGGGTGGCCTGTGGGCTTTCTCCGGCAGATGTACTGAGGAAAACGGGGATGGGGCTGAGCAACGAGGCCCTGAGGGAGCAGACCATGGTGGTCTACGAGGCTCAGCTTAAAGCCGGACTAAGGCTCCCCCTCTGCTCCCTGTTGCTGCAACTGTGCGATGGGTGGGGGGTTTGCCCTAGGCAATTGGCCCCGAACGTGTTTACCACCATAAACGCGTTCGTAGTGGCCTGCCATCTGGCGAAGGCGGTGGTGCTGCCAGAAGTCTTCCTTCAATTCTACACGTTGAAGAGGCCTGTCGGACATCCATTTTATCAGTTAACCCCCGAGGAGGTGAAGGTGGGTAATAGAATGGTGAAGATCGGAGTGTTCACCGATACCACCAGCTCGTGGGGGAGCTGGAAGAGTTCCTTCTTCTTTATCTTGAAGGAGGATAGTTGGGGGTTCCCCGCATACTTCGTCAAGGAGAAGGATGCGAGGGTGTCTGTGAAGCCCTCTTTGTGGGCGGGGAGTGAAGGAAAGAAGGCCCTCGATGCCCTGTGCGAGTGGATCTGCGCAGTGGTGAGGATCGAGGACTTCGATGGCGCATTTCCCTTCACCCTTTCGAGCATGGACGAGGTGGTGCTGCGGAGGGTAGAAATTAGCAGGGCCCACCGGCTTGCAGGCCACGTGGACACCCTGGAGAACTGGGTCAAGGGCCTCGACGGCGATCTCATTGAGCGCCTCGAAGGCGCTTTTAGGAACCCTCGACCTCTGTTGCACTTCACCTTATTTTTGTCTTTCTGAGTTTGTTTATTGAATATTGTTGTAATCTGGCTTTGTGCTTCGTTGCAGATTAGATGACGCACCCCAGTGCTCTGCTTGCAAAGAAGAAGGATCTGAGGGAAGCCCTCAGGAAGAAAATGGAGGATAAGCTCCCCTCAGAGCCCGTTCGAGGGGTTTACGAGGGATCCTCTGCTGAGCCCTCGAAAGGGCGAGGAGGCTCGAGGCTAGGAGGCCTTGGTGACGAAGGCGCAACCAGTCATCGCGGTTGCCCCCGTGATCATCGAGGAGAGCTCTGGGGACTCCGACGAGTCTGGCATTCGTAGGAAGCGCCCCCGAATTGAAGGTACGACCCCTTTTTCTCTGGGTGTTCGATTGTAGCTTTTGGGGATTACTTCTACTTGTATAATCTCATTCCTTGTTTTTGTTTTGTAGGGGGTGAGGGTTTGGATGTGTCCTCAGACAGCTGTCCCGCCCCCAGAATGGACAAGGGCAAGGGGCTGGCCCTTGCCGAGGAGCCCTCCAGCCCTGTCAGAGGCGTTGGGGAACCTGTGGGGCTGTTGGCAGACGCTCGGAGGGCTGTTGTGGCACCTCGAGCGGCCACCAAGAGGACTTTTAGGGTTCCGAAGACCTTCGAGGGGTTAGACTCGAGGTTCGAGCCTCAGCTGCACGAAGACTATAGGCGGGAATTGCGAGCCACCGCCTTCAAGCGCAAAGGCCTGGCCTTAAGGGAGGCCTGGGACCCCATCATGGGGCTGACACGCGACGAGTCCATACTTCTCGGCGACGAGGAGGTGAGACTCCGTGTTGCTGAGGGACTCCCCTTTCCCCGAGACCGGCATTTCATGAAGTACACGACCTCGGGGGCCCTGGATATCGCTAAGGATATTTGTCAGAGCGCCACTCGAGTAAGTCTGAATCCTCGACACCTTTATTATTATTGTCCTTGTCCGTGTATTTCTGTTTACACACTTTGCGTTTTTGACCTGCAGGAGGTTGTATTGGCACGTGGCCTGATGGAGAAAATCGAGGATCTCCTGGCCCAAGTGAAGAGCCTCGAGGCGAAGGCCAAAGACTCCGAGGAAGTGGATGGCCTGAAGAAGGCTTTGGCCGGGAGGGAGGCCGAGGTGTCTTCCCTGAAGACCGAGGTGTCTTCCTTGAAGGAGGCCTAGAAGAAGAAGGAGGCTGCCCAATCCGCGGCTATGAATGCCTTGGAGCAAAGGCTGAAGGCCGTCATCGCGGATGGGCAGAAATTCGAGGCCCTCTTCCTCTCCAAGCTCCATGCGAACAAAGGCCTCTCAGTCGAGATGGATCAGGTGCTCGACGCGCACCGGGAGATGGAGGGCAGGGTGGAGGAGAAGGACAAGCTCATCGAGGAGCTGTCCTTGAGGGCTGCCAAGGCCGAATAGCATGTCTCGAGGGCTGCGGCCAAAGTTGGTGAATGCACCACAACCCTCAATGAGGTGGTGGGCTCGGGCGTGGCAGACTTAGTCGCCTTTGCACAATTTGAAGACCAAGTTGGTCTTAAGTTGTACGAAGGCGAAAGTACTCAGTCGCCTGTTTTTGTGAAGTCCATTGCCGAGAGGGTTGCTCGAGTGGGCAAGGCCTTTGAGCTGTTAACGGAAGACGTCGTCGATGCTAAGGCCATGGAGGGCGTCCGTTATGCTGAAGGATACCTACGCTGCCGCCGCCAAGTGGAGGCCATGTTTGAAACGCTGCAGCTGGATCCCCTCGATGCGACGAAGTTGGAGGAGCCCTCCGAGGAGAAACTGTTCGAGTGGGGAAGGGTCAACAAAAAGCTAGGGGAAGAATATCCTTATAAGATTCTGCCAGGTCATGTAGAGGACCCTTCTGTACCCCTAAACGACGATGCCCCAAAGTAATTCTTTGGGGTTTTAACTTGTATCTATTTTTCGTCTTTACTTTATAAAGTAACGAATAGTCTTTGTAAACTCCATTACCTTTTATTCGACATATTCATATTGCTTGCATAATGCGAAGATTTTGAATTTCTTTGAGGCAAAGCGTACAACTTAGACATAATAAGGCCTCAAGTCGTCGACGTGATAGTCGTTTTTGAGTATTTTTCCTTGGTGGTCTTTTAGTTTGTAAACGCCGCCTCTTTCTTTATTGTGCACGATGTATGGTCCTGCCCATCTGGAATGAAGGGCTCCATGCCCGGGGTTACGGCCTGACAACTCTGCCTTTAGCAAGACCATACCACCCACGTAGATCTGCTTTGCCCGAACTTTAGCGTTGTGGTCGAGGTTTGCTCTTTGTCGTAAGGCCATAAGCCTAAGTCTGGCACCCTCGCGGAGTTCTTCCACGAGGTCTAGACGTGCCCGCAGTCCGCTCTCGTTATGAGGAGCGTCGTAATACAGTGTCCTGATTATTGGTTAAGAGACTTCGATTGGGAGCAAAACCTCGACGCTGTAGACCAGGGAGAAAGGAGTTTCCCCTGTTGGTCCTCGTGTAGTTGTTCTGAAGCCCCAAAGGACGCTGGGTAGCTCCTCGACCCATTTCCCTTTCGCATCATCGAGGCGCTTTTTCAGGCCTTCTTTGATTGTGCGATTTGTGACCTCCACCTGGCCATTCGACTGTGGGTGGGCTACAGGGGCGTAGAGCATTTCTATATTCATTTTGTTGGCCCAATCCTTAAGTTTTGTGCTCGAGAATTGAGTCTCATTGTCCGTGATTATGGCCTTTGGTGCGCCGTATCGTGACACGAGGTCGTGCCAGAGGAAGTGTATGACTTTGGAAGTAGTTATTGTCTTGAGTGGCCGGACCTCGATCCACTTAGTAAAGTAGTCGACCGCCACTATGCAGAATTTGAACTGCCCTGGGGCCTTAGGCATTGGCCCTATGAGATCGAGGCCCCACAATGCGAAGGGTATGGGATACGTCTCCGTAACCGCTTCATTTGCGGGTTGTCGCTGGATGCGGGAGTTGAGCTGGAACTTGTGGCACGTACGCACCAAATCATGCGCATCCTTCCTCAACGTTGGCCAATAATACCCGAGGCACAAGCATTTGTGTGCCAGCGCATCGGAGCCAATGTGTGCTCCACAAACTCCAGCGTGAACTTCGTTCAAGATGAGTTTGGAGTCCTCGGGGCTGACACACTTTTGTAAAGGGGCAGAGTACCCTTTACGCCACAACGATCCGTCTATGACGATATGGCGCGAGGACTGCGTTCTTATTTTCTTTTGGAACGCCGGCAGGCCATCGACTGTCCTAGTTTGGAGATACTGAAGGATTGGGTGCCTCCAGTCAGTTGTTGCGTGGGCATCAATTGCATGAATCGTACTTATCGAAGACTGTGCAAAGGTTTCGAGGATTGCGTCAGCCCTTCCCTTAGACAACTTGTCAGCCTTAGTGTTTTGATCTCTAGGGATCTTGTTGATATTTAGCTGCTTGAACTGTCCTTCTAGGCTTTTGACGAGCCGTAGATACCTCGACAGAGTGGGGTCCTTGCATTCGTTTGTCCCCGTGACCTAGCTTACCACGAGCTGTGAGTCGCTATGCACGGTCAGACGTCGTAAGCCAGCTTTCAGGGCAGTTTTCAGTCCCGATACGAGGGCCTCGTATTCTGCCACATTGTTTGTGACAGGGAATTGGAAAGCCACTCGTAAGTTGGCTTCCATGCCGTGCGGGCCCTTTATATGGATGCCCCCTCCTGGGCGATCGGCACTGGATGAGCCATCCACGAACATGTCCCACTCGGGAGGTTTCAACTCCGCTGGTGGATCCCTTGAAGGACCATGTTCGAGGGGGTAGATGGAGAGCTCGATAAGAAATCTGCCAAAGCTTGTGCCTTTATGGCTCGTCGAGGCTCGAATTTGATGTCGTATTCCCCGAGCTCGATACACCATCGGGCTAAACGACCACTATGTTCTGGCCTGTTTAGGATGTCCCTGATTGGTAGATCCGTTCTGATGATGATTGTGTGGGCTTGGAAATACGCCCGTAATTTTCTAGCAGCGACGATCAAAGCGTAGATTGTTTTCTGAAGGGGAGGGTAGTTCGCCTCAGCCCCTCGTAGTGTGTGACTTGTGTAGTAGATGGGCCACTGTTGTGGGCCTTCCTCCTTAACGAGCACTGAAGAGACAGTGTTGTTCGAGATGGAGAGGTAGATGACGAGTTCGTCCCCCGGTTGTGGGCATTTCAGGGTTGGCAGATCGGAGAGGTGCTTCTTGATTTGCTCGAAGGCTTCTTAACATTCCGGTGTCCAGGTGAATGCCTTTTTCATGCGAAGCTGTTCGAAGAACGACTTGCACTTGTCTCCCAGTTTGGAAATGAATCGTCCCAGGACAACAATTCTTCCTGTGAGTTGTTGGATTTCCTTAATGTTCCTTGGTGGCGCCATATCCGTGATGGCTGATATTTTTTTAAGGTTGGCGTCGATTCCTCTTTCGGAGATCATGTAGCCTAGGAATTTCCCGGCTCCAACGAAGAAGGAGCACTTGGCTGGGTTGAGCCTCATGTTGTATCGTCGGAATGACTTGAAAGTTTTGTCAAGATCTTGAAGGTGGTCATCGAATGTCATGCTTTTCACAATGACATCGTCGACGTATGCTTCAAGGTTGCGGCCCATTTGGTGGGCAAAGACTTTGTTCATTAAACGCTGATAGGTAGCTCCAGCGTTTTTGAGCCCAAATGGCATTCGAACGTAGTAGTATACGTCGTCGCCCGTTGTGAATACCGTTTTTAAGGCGTCTTCGGGGTCCATGTAGATTTGGTGGTAACCACTCTTAGCGTCCATGAACGAAAGATATTTGTACTTGCAAGTGGCATCTACGAGTTGGTCGATGATTGGTAATGGATACGGGTCCTTGGGGCAGTGCCTATTGACACCCGTGAAGTCGACGCACATACGAAGGTCGCCGTTAGTTTTGTCAGCTAAAACTATGTTAGCAAGCCACTCGGAGTACTGAATTTATTTTATTATTCCAGCATCGAGGAGTTTGGAAACTTCCTCTTTTACAAACTGCTTTTTAGAGGGAGCCATGCCCCTTTTCTTTTGTTTAACCGGTTTGGAATCCGGGAATACATTAAGCTTGTGCGTGATGATGCTGGGGTCGACGCCTGGCAGGTCCTTCAAGTCCCAGGCGAAAACGTCGAGGTTTGCCTCGAGGAGGTGGATGAGCCCCATCTTTTCCTTTTGTTTAAGGTTTTTGCCAACCTTAAACTTCTTACCCGGGACAACCTCGATTTCTTCTGTGACGTCATCGAGGCGTGGCCTGTCGTCCGGATCCATTGGGTCATCGACCTCCTTCGAGGTTTGTGGATCGACCGTTGAGCTCAGAGAGGCCACGTAATTTATCCTTGCGGTTTGTTGGTCGATGTAGATGTGTGCATCCCCACGAGGCGTTGCGAATGTGATTGTAAGAGAGCGGATGTCGCATCTCATGTGGAAATCGACCTGGCTTGGTCGGCCAACAATGACGTTGTATGTTGAAGGGACTTCGAGCACCAGAAACTACGTCATGATGGAGTGGCAATCAACCGTGCCGAATCGTGTGTCCCCGATTAACATGAGGGGCAGGTTGACGACCCCTATTGTTGGGACAATGTCCCTGCCGATGCCAAATGTAGGGCCGGAGCTCCTTCTTACAGCGGACATGTGTATCCCGAGTTTATCGAGCATGTCCTTGAAAATGACACTGGTGTTTGCACCAGTGTCGATGTAGACCCTGTTGGTGTCGTAACCCGCGATCCTTGCTGTGATAAGCAGTGGATCGGAGTGTGGAACGACGACCTTTGTCCCGTTGGGGCGGTAGATGACGTTTTCCTCGAGGTGGTCGATCTGCAAGATTTCTCTCGCATAACGCTTTCTAGAGGAAGCGCCTTCTGACTTTGTGAGCACGTGGATGATGCCCGCCGGTGGTGGTGGTGGCAAGTTTTGCCTTCGAGGGCTGTTGTGCCGACGACGCGTTTTCTTGTGGTCGTCGCTATCGTCCTCCCTCTTGCGGCCCTTTGGGAAGTCTTTGCAACAGGAGGTGGAGTTGGACAAGAATTCCTTGAGCTTTCCCTGCTCGATCATCTTAGAGATGAGGTTCCTGAGTTGAAAGCACGCCTCTGTGTCGTGTCCGCGATCTTTGTGGTAGAGGCAGTACTTGTCAAACCCCTTGGTGCTCTTGTGCTGGATGGGTTGAGGCCACTTGGGGATCTTATTCTGCTTCTCCAGCATTAGCAGAATATTCGTGCGGGTGTCACGAAGTGCAGGGTGATGATCGGAGGGCCTCGAACTGACGTTCGAGGGTTGATACCTCGATGAGGCAGACCCCTTGTCGAACTTCTTGTTGCGGTCGTTTGTGGGGGGCCTGTTGTAGGGCTTGTTTATCTCCTCAGAGTTCATGAATCGAGTGGCTCGATCGATGAACTCACCCATCGTTGTGACGGGATTTTCATTGATGTTGTATGCGAGCCTTGACTCGCGCTGAAGGCCTTGAGTTACGGCCAAGAGTTGCATGTCCGAGGAGAGTCCTTGGACTTGGACGGCTTCCGCCTAAAACCGTCGAATGTAGTCACGGAGAGGTTCCTCCCTTTGCTGTTTCACCATTAGTAGGTGCTGGACAGTCTTGGGAGGAGGTCGAGCCCCCATGAAGTGGCGCAGGAACGATGAGGCGAGGTCCCTGAAGCATTTGAAATGCTGGCCTCGCAGAGTTCCAAACCACGTCGATGCAGCCCCTTTGAGGGTGGAGCTGAAAGCCTTGCAGAGTATGGGGTCCGTAGCGCGAGCCATCTCCATTTGGGAGATGTAACGTCGTAGATGATCGACGGGGTCTGTGGTGGCATTGTAGCATTCGATGACTGGCATTCGAAAGCTGGCAGGTGCCTGGACGGCGATGATGTCTTTTGTGAATGGCTACGTTAGAAGGACCTCGATGTCGTCGAGGACCTGGTTTGGCGTCTTGACCTGCTCCTAAACTATGTTGATTCGTCGGAGGTGGTCATCGACGTAGAGGTTCCCAGTGGATAGGTTTTGATTTTGGAACTGTTCGTCCCGTTTGTTGGGAGGCTGAAGGCGTACGGCCTGCAGCTCTGCCTTGATGGTTTGCACCATGAAGGCTTTCATGTCGTTGAGCATGCTCGCCTGTAGAAGCGCCATCTGAGCGGGGTCGATGATGACCTGCTGGGGGGCCGTAGAGGGCCCAGGGAGATACGTTAAGCGAGCCGCCTGTGGTTGTGGAGGTTGTTGTATCCCTGTTGCGCCACCAACAGGGAGTGGTGGGGGTGCACCGGAGGAGCTGGAAGCAGCGTCCTCAACATGCACACTGTTGTGAGTTCTCCTTGTTTTCGCCATGAAAATGGGTAAGGAGAGAAAAAAAGTTGGTAGGAAAGAAAAAATGACTGTTTTTCGTTTCCCACGGACGGTGCCAAATTGATAGCCAAAGGGCGATCTCCGGTGGTATGGGCACTCCGGTAACCGTGATAAGGAAGCTCCTGAACCTGAAAGGGGCAAGACAGAGGAAACTCTTAGGTGCAGAAAGAGAAGGAAGGTGGGGGTGTGTAGTAATCACCTTATTTTGGGTTGGCACCACCCACTTATAGGGTGATGCCAAGACTCTCCCACGTTGGGGTAGAGTGTTTGGTGGGATCTTCCCGCACGCGTGAGCCGCTGACTTGTGAGTTCAGGCGGCGGATTGGACAATACTGCTCAACAGTGTTGGCCTGACAGCACTTGAGTGTGCTATCTACCGCTTTTGTGTCTTGCGTGCTGGCGCAGCTTTTGGGCATTGCGTGCTGGGTCAGCTTTTTGGTTGGTGTACTATGTTGGAGTACCAATTGGGCCTGGCCCAGAAAGCGTCTGCCAACAAGATCATACGGGGCGCCCTTATGGGCTGCATACGAGGGGCTCATCGTATTTACGAGGAGCACTCCTCGTGTTGGTGGGTCCGGCCCATATGGCGTTTGCGTTTGGCAATACGGCCATATGAACTAGGCCCATATATATCATGTTGAGTTTGAGTTCACTAGGTTGGTGATTGATTGTAATTCTTGCAAGTATTGAGAAGTTGAATAATAATCAAGCTCAAGTTACTACACTAGAGCTATTCTCACAACAAAAGACCAAGAAAGATCTCTCCATTTGCATCAATTTTCATGGCACTAATGATTAGCCAAAATATCTTTTAACACCCTAGATTAATTCTCTCAAATTAATCCTAGAATATCTAACAACTTTTCCTAAGTCAAGCTCAACAAAATCTCTCGAGAACATTTCATCAAACACATGGTAGGCACAAAGGAGTAGTAGGTCTCTCACACCCTTGCCACCTTCTTTAATTCTAAGAAAGTGTTACAACACATGAAAAATTCACAACCAACCATAATCAACCTAGCAACACTTCAACATCATAATCAACCCAAGGAATATTAAACTACTCACAACTCATAGTAAATTCGAAATTAAACATAATCATCAACACAAGTGCAAGTAAAGAGATAGAGAAGATGAAATAAACTAGGAAACGAAGTGAAAATCCTCAATCCTTCAAAAAAAGCTTGCAATTTCGTGGGTCACATGTAGAGAGATTTAGCATGAACCAAGAAACCCTAGGAGAGAAACTTATGGAGCTAGAGGAAGAGTAATGAGTTGTGGTACCCAAAAAATCCTAGAAAAAGTGCCTCCACACCCATAATGATCAACAGACATGAGTAAGTTGTGTGCTTTTTGGGAACTCCTACAAGCAAAGGGCCATATTTGAGCTTAAAATGTGAGAAGATCCGGAATTCTCGTCACCAACTTCCACTATCCCGAGCAAAAAATGAAGCTGGAATGTCATTTTAAATGGCAGTGATCGATCGCTCACTTTTTGTTTTAATCGCGCACTAGTCACTCACTGCGCCCTACAACCACGACCGGAAAACCTTGAAGTGAGCAGTCGCTCACTATCTCTCTCTGATCACCCATTGATTGCTCACTTGGTCTGATATCATGGTAACATCCTTAACTTCTCTAGAAGCGCAACTTGGTCCTTGCCTTCTCTTTTCTTTGCAAAATAACTCGTTTTGGTCTCTTTTTCTTCATTTTTTTTGAACATGTGAAACCTACAAAAACACTTGCGCTAACACTAGGAACTAGCAATAATCATCACATAAATCAATGTTTAGAGGTGAAATATATATATATATATATATATATATATATATATATGTATATATATATATATATGAATAAAGCACACTCATCAATAGGTTAGCTATAAATCAGTTTAGCCCGAACACTTACTGCTGTATCAATGCGTTCCTCATGCTCTGTGTGGTGTTCGGGCTCGTCCCTAAGCTTTCAACCTTTCTCTATTACTACAAAGTAATAACGAAGCCCTGGAACTATTTTTACTACTTCGGGCCCTTGGGACTTCTACAGTAAAATACAACTTCATCTTGAAGTGCCTCAGGAACCGAAAAGGATGGCATCAGGAGTTATTTTTCATGGACCTTAATCCCTCTTGGAGCCTGCAGACTGCCCAGAAGGTTAGGGATCTTGTAGACATGAAGGTGCCCGAGCACCTATTAAAGAGTATGGAGGATCAGGAAAACTATGTAAGCTTCCACAATAATCTCAGGGGTCTTGTAAAGTGGTTAGGTGATGACCCCGAAGAAGTTTTCCCGGTGTCGCTTTTTTGTCGAATAATAACCCAAGGCATTCTTTCCCAATTGAGCTTATCTCCAAGAATCTCGGGGAACTTGGCATTCGGGCGACTCCACCATCATCTTGAGACCTAGCCCTTTTCCAGCGCCTTTGGCGCCAAATGTCCCACAACGAATTCTCTAATGGTTTTTATTTTCCTCTTTTTTGACTTTGCATTCATTTTTATAACTTTAATTGCTTTGTCTTCTCGTAGAGATGGCCTTTGAATTCAATCTCGAGGACCTCTTTAAGGATGCCCTCTAGGGTTCGTGCTCTACTTAACCGGCGGCCGTTCAGCCGAGTAAAAAGAGGAAGAAGGACGGTGCCTTCGGTGGTGCTGAGACCACCAACTCTGCCCGGTCGCAAGGCCCTACTGACCCCCTTAAAGAGGTGGAGTACAACTCTGAAGAAGAGGACCACCTTCGAGGACATTACGGAGGCCATAGAGTCTCTCGAGTCCAAGAAGAGGGGTGAAGCCCGAGGGAAGTACAAGCTATCTTTTTTCGCTGAAGAGCAGAATCGCGAAGTCCTTTTGATGGACTTCCATCTGGGTAATAAGCAAATAAAATTATCAAGTTTTTTCTTTTGGAATACATTCAGAAATCTTTCCTGGATGTTTGGTGACGATCCTCTACATGACCTTGTTCTCTCTCACTTTTACTGCCTGGGCTCTAACTGGAGTGAGGCCCAGGAAAGCAAGCGCTTTGAGTGTGATGTCAAGCTTTTCACCCTCTGCTATTATTTGATCCCTCAGAAGCCCGGGTGACTAGTTCATGTGGACCAAGATCTTTTCAACGAGGAGGCTTACGAGATGGCCCCGAAGTTGTGGAAGGGGTGCACTATAGGCAGAGCCATGTACTGGTACCTCCAGTCCTTCCCGGACCTAGACGTGGTCACGTTTAGACTCGTTGTGCTTTCGGCTCAAGTTTGTTTTTCCTTTACTTGTTTGTTTAGTTTGCCCAAGTATCATTCCAACCTACCTTTGGGTTCATCATGCAGGTTAGTGGCCTGCGGTTTCAGTGCCTGGACTATCCAATTAATGTGTTCGGACAAGAGGCAGGGCGAGCAAAGGGAAACCGAAGCCATTGTAGTAGTGGCCAATTTGATTCAACAGGTTCTCCATTATGAGCAGTTGTTGCAGGTGGCCTGAAGCAAGGCCAAGATTGTGCCTCTGATCGATGACATTCGTGAGGGGATAAGCCCCAAGATGGGTGGCCAAGTTAATGAACTGGCCCAAGCAGAGGCTTCCATGATCCACACCTTGAAGGCTAAGCACGTCGAAGTTAGGGATTTTGAACGTGGCCTTTAGAGTGAGAACAAGGAGCTTGATAGGCAGGTTAAGAAGTGGGAGGTGGACTTCACTAATATGAATAATCGCTCATATATTGACTTGAAGAACTTGCGGGAAGAGAATGAGAAGCTTCAAAAGGAGTTTTCTGATGCAAAGAAGACGATCTCTAGGTTCTAGGTGACTCTAAAGGAAGTTTACTGAAGGGTTCTACCTCTCCCGGAGGCAGATCATCAAGCTAAATTCAGGGGTGGATCTTTCAGGCCTTCATAGCAAGGAAGATTATACTGTCGATCCCACCTGGTAGGGGGAAGCCTTTCTCTTCCCCCATTCGACTCGAACTCACTTCATGTTGGAGTTCTTGTAAGCCCCTCTGCACAATGACCTTTGTAATGCCTTCTTTTCGGCTCATCCCGTGTCGCTCTTTTATGTAATCATTCCTTCGGGCTTTTTATGAATGAATCAGTTTTTTCGAAAATTTCTCCAAGTTTTTGCTCTTTTCTCAAACACTTAGAATTATAGAGATTCGGTCCAAAGACCTACATCCTCGCTTGAACGCATTGTTGCTTCTATTGCTTTCATAGTTTATACAAAAATTTCCTAAGTGTCTCGGAATGATAGGAATTCCCGAGCTCCAGAAGCTTGGACACTCCCTTTCTTTCCTTTCTTGCCACTTTGAATAGTCTTTCCTAGTTCGGGGAATGCACCTCTTAGAGGCCTTCAAGATCCTAACTTTGTTTGCCTTAGGACAAAGTCCCCCACATTTATATCTTTTGGTTTTACTTTAGTGTTTGCCGAACTTGCTTTTCTCTGTTGGAATGCTTTTATCCTGAGTTTGGCTTCTTCTCTTTTGCCTTTGAGTAGATCGAGAGTAATCCTAAGTCCTTCATTTGCTTCTTCCTCAAATACCTGTGTTAGAAGCAAAGGGCGCATGACTTCAATTGGGATAACTACTTCCGTCCCGTAGGTTAGAGAAAATGGAGTTTCTCTAGTTGTCTTTCGGGGGTGGTTTGGTAACTCGGACATGTGGGAGATTTCCGGACCTTTTGCCCTTGGATTTACCCAGTCTCTTCTTCAATCCTTTCTTGAGCGTTCAGTTTGATACCTCTACCAGACCGTTACTCTAAGGATGTGCTACCGGGGCGAAGTGCAATTTTATCCCAAACTCTTCGACGAAGTTCTGGAAGCCAGCATCGGTAAATTGAGTTCTGTTGTTAGCTACTAATACCTTATGGCATCCGTACCTTCATATGATGTTCTTTCAGATGAACTTTCATATGTTTTTTGCAGTGATTGTGGCTAAGGGTTCGGCCTCAATCCACTTGGTGAAATAATCGACTGTTACAACGAAGTACTTTAGTCCTCCTTGTGCCATTAGCAGTGCTCCGATCCTATCTATTCCCCATACAGCTAAAGGTATTAGATAGTCGGTTGCAGACACGAACTCTTATGGCACCCTTTGGACATGGGCATGCTCTTGGCATTTTCTACATTTGTTAACCAACCTTTTGGTGTCTTCAGGTTTGGCCAGAAATATCTCTGCTTTAGTATGACCGTAGTAAGTGCTTCGACTTTGATGTGTGACCCACATGTTCCCTTGTGTATTTCTTTTAGGATGTGCTCGGCATCCTCTTCCCCCATGTAGAAGACCTTTTGTACAAGTCATTGCCAATAATTAGGAATTCCCTCGCCTTTCTTCGTATTATAGCTACTTAGGCTAGTTCCTACGGGAGAATGCCTTTGGTCAGATATCTCCAATACGGTAGCCTCCATCCCGAAGTTACGTTCAGATTCCGAAGGTGATGGAAGTACATGTTCTCCCTCTCTTTACGGTATCGGGTACCTTGGAAAGTTGATTAGCTTCGCATTTAATGCCCTTGAGATCTTCTCTATCTGCAACCTCTCGAATTGTAATGCAAGTTTTTTGGCTGCCTCCGCGTATTTCTTGAGGTTCGGTTCTTTGACCTCATACTCCTCGTTCATTTGTTAAACCAGTAGGTTCGAGTCACTGCACGTCTTTAGAGATCAAATGCCGGATTTCTTTACTAACTCGAGTCTGGCGATTAGGGCTTTGTATTTGGCAGCATTATTCGTGACCGGGAATGTGAACTTGATCGACTTGGTTGCCTTCATTCATTCATGTCTTTCGAGGACTAGACACCCTGCTTCTCGGCTCTTGATGCTCGATCAACGTAAAGCATCCACAACGGGTTATTATCAACATCCGGGATCTCCTCTTCCGATTCTCGTGGCAACTTAGCTATGAAATCCGCCAAGGCTTGAGCTTTAATAGCTTTCATGGCTTCGTACTTCACTTCGTACTCGCTTAGTTTTGTGCAACACTCGGATGATCTTCATGAATGATCTACTCGTTTGAGTATATCCTTGATTGGCAAGTTGCTTTGGACAATGATAGAGTACTCGAGGAAGTGTGGTTTGAGTCTTCAGACTGACAAGACCAATGTGTACACTGCCTTTTGTGTTACCCACACACGGTACGTAATTAAGTTAATTACGTGTTTAAGTTTAATTACCGGATTTTTGATAATTTCTGTTTTGGGACTTGCTTTGCTTGTTTGGTAATTGTGGATTTGATTTGGTGAATTTTGGGGCAACCCGGGACGGATTTAGAATTAATTACGCGGCTGCGCGTAATTTCCGGGAGTTGCAATTCCAAGTGACTCGGGACTTATAATTAGATAAGAAAAATAGGTTTTATGGGTTTTATGATATCCTGAGTATGTGGTTAAAGTTTGGTTCTAATCGAAGTAAGTTTTGTAATAAGCTGCATTTCGGGCTGAACGGAATTTACAGTTTGTAATATGAATGTGATATTGGAAATTGAACATTTTGGAAGAAAAGGAAATGATGGGGCCGATGGGTGAGAGAGAGAAAGGGACATGTGTCCCCTTCTTAGTTGAAGGAGAAAAGAAAGAAAGGGATTTATGGTATATGTATTTATGTGATAATACATATATGCATATAAGTAAAAGAAAAGAGTAAATTGGTCAACACTTCACACTTCTTCTTCTTCTTCCATCCGTTTTCTTCTCTCTCTCTCTCCCTCACGTCCGCCATTGTTGAGCTTGGAGCTCACAACTGATTTCCGTCGTTTCGCGACCAAACTTCGAGGTAAACCACTTAAATCGTTCATTGGGTTGTGTAGTTGAGTAATCTAAAGTTTGTTTTGAAATAATCGGAGTAGTTTGCAAGATATGAGCATTTGAATTTTGGAGTGAATAGTGTCGTATGCTCCTTTGTTTGATTTTTCGGTTCCTAAGCGTTCTCGACACTTCCTGGTGCATGTTTGATAACAGGAACGTAGGAAGAAACGCACTGAGGTTGTGCGATTCGCGTCGAAACTTTGTGTGTAATTTTAGTGGAGCATTTAGCGAAAGGTAAGGGCATTTACGTGTTCAAAATAGAATTCTGATTACATTAGTGTAATTGGTTACATTAGAAGAGGCTCGGTGTGAAAGCCGTTTTCCCGACCCGAGCCTTGGTTTTGGCGTCATTGTTAATGGCTATTTCGTGAATTACGAATGTGTTTTACGTATCTGGGATTGATTGTGAACAGGGAGTTGTTTGAGAATTGGACCGAAATTCTGCTGAAATTTCTACTGGGACCGTCGATCGAAAATTCGGATTTGGACTACTATCGGAGGTAAGGGTTCAGTGTGTGTTTAGGAGTATTGCTTTGCGTAGCAAACATACTCGGATATAGACTGAGGCTAGGTTTGGAAGAGGGGAGTGCCCCGATGACGCCGACCTAGTTTCTGGTATAGACATTGTTGTCTTTGGAACCGATTGGGATTCCGATATACCTGTTCGCTCCCGACGGTCACCCCGACCGCGGGTTGCGGCCGGGTGACCGTTTCGATTGTGAATTGAATGTGATTGTGATTGACTCGGTTTTGGCTGCGGGTCACGTTTTCGGCGTTGACGTTTTCGGCGGCGGCTCCCGAGCCCTATCCGAGTATCATTTTGGCGAACCCTTCCGTATTTGAGGTCGTGTGGGTCCCCCGGACGTTTCCGCCGAAAATATTTTTCTGGCGCCGGGGGGTTGTCGGGGTCGCCTCGGGACGTACAGCGGGCTCGGTAGCGCTCTAGAGATCTCAGTTTGGGAAGCCGTTCGCAGTTTTGGAGTCGTGGAGACGTCCCGGAGGTGGTTGTAGAGTTTAATATTTGGGGCGGGACGTTCGGTTCCGGGCGACTCCGAGGCTCGGGGCGGGAATCCCGGGGCTCGGGATGGAAATTTTCTGACGGCTTTGGGGTAAGTTGTGTTTGAATTTAAGATGAAATTTATGGGAATTTTAAAGAATTTTGGAGTGACGGAATTTGGTTGATTGTCACGCTCGCGTCGGGTTTTGGTTCGGGTTCAGCGAGCTCGGTAGGACACTCCGGAAAGGCAAATGAATTTCTGAAAAATGTTCTGTGCATGTTATAATATTCTGAGGGTTGTGTCCAAGTTTCGTTAATTTTGGAATTCGGTAATTATTTTTGGGCCAAAAATATTGGAACTTTCGGAAAAATTGGGAGTTAATTTGCAATTGGTTGCAAAATTAATTAAAATCAGTATGGGCAGCAGCAGCCCTTCTTATTTTCGGCAGACTTGTGTGTGTGTGTGATTATTTGGGGACACATGTCCCATTTTAATTAAAGGAAGAGTGGTATGGGTTATAAAGTAGAAAATTATATAAGGTATATTATTACATAATATTAGACTTACCTCACTCTTTTCTTCTTCTTCTTCCTTCTGTTCTTTCTTGCTGCCGAAAACCTCCATTAGAGAGCTCCTCCAAGCTTGACTTCCTTCATCTTTGTGGAAATCAAAGAGGAATTGCTTGCCACTTGTGGTAAGTATCATCCTAACTCCTCTTTTCTCATTAGTTTGGAAGATTAGTGGTGAAAAGAGGAGTTTTTGAGTTTGATGGGTTTGTTCTTAGCTATAAGCTAGGATGATTCTCTTCCTCCCATGTTTTAGTATGTTGTTCTTGGGTGGTATGGGAGTATTAATCAAGTGTTGGAATTTGGAAAACACATCTTGGATGAAGAAATCAATTATGGCCGAATTTCTTGGAATTTTCCAAAATGATGTGTGTTTGTTATCTTGTTTCATGCTTCAAGTATGTTAGTCCTAGCATGATTCTAAGCTTGTGTGTGGATTTAATTTGATGGAAAACAAGTTGAGGTGAAAACCCCTTGTGGCGAATTGTGTAAGTGTATGTTCATGATGAATTTTGTTGTTTGGGTGCAATTGGATAGCATTCATGGTTTAGGAATGTAATTGGTGATTAAAAGTGCAAATGGAACTTTGTTTGGATTGAAATGGAAGTTGGGTGAGAAACCCCTCTTTGGCGAATTGAAAAGTGAAGGGGTTTTGTTGATTTTGGTGTAATTGGTTAGTACGCATGCTTAGGAAGTGGAATTGGTGATTAATATGATTATTTGGAAGCTTGAATGGATTGAATTGGAAGTTGGATAAAAGTTGGTTGAAAACCGAATCTTTGAATGATTCTTTTTCAATGTTAGAGGTTCATTTTGGTTGAATTGGATGTTAATATGGTGTTGGGGTTGAATTTAGGAGTGGATGGAAGTTTGAAATGTTGAATTCGGTTAAGGAATGAAAAAGTTACAATTAATCGGGATTATCGGAAAATGGCGGGTAATGAAGGGTTTAAGGTTGGATTTGATCAGTTACGCTTATTGTATGATGTTTGTCAATGTGAAATCTTGCATTGTCTAGGTTGGTTCTGAATTACGGCGTTTACGTGAAAATGCGGGATTTTACGGAAGTGCAGCCGGATTTTCGGTTTTGGGGTCGGGGTTGTAATTTGGTAGTGTGTTTGATAAGAATGCTAAATCAACTTGGTTTGGCAGATTCTGAGTTTCGGTGGTTAGGAAAAGAGGAGTTCTAAGTTTCGGGGCACGGTGTAGGTGTTATCCAGATTCGGTCCAATACTCTGGATTTTGAGGTAAGGGTTTGGTTACATTGTTTGGTAAGCTAAGTATATGTTTTGGTTTCAGTTTACATTACTGCGGTATTTCAGTATTATATGCCTAGAGCATATTACGTGATCTGTAAATGTATGTGTATTGTAGCATTTACATTTTGCGGGTATTTGGAAGTTTACGCTTTAAGGTAAGTTACGTGATGCAGTAGGTGTATGCCTTGTAGCATACTGCATGCATTAATCCTACGTTTGTAGGAGTATGCCTTATGGTATACTGCATGCATTAACACTACGGCAGTTGTGGGTTCGCTACCCAGTGGTGCACCATGCTTCGTAATAGCTTGGCTTGACTCCCCTTAGTGGGAGGCTGTCGTTCGATCTGTTATAAGGTTTACGGCGATTTAGAATCGCACGTCCTTGAGGATTCCGATTTATTTTACGTACATGCATGCTATTCCGTATTACATTGCATATATTGCTATCTTTCTGTTTTGCGGGGTTACATATACTTACCTTACCCCATATCCCTTACGGGGTCCTTTTAGGACTCACCCTTCTTTGGGTTACATTTTTGGGTTTGGTAGACACGATAAGCGACTGCGGAGTAGGATTCCGTGAGGTTCTACCTTGGGTGTGTTGTGCGCGATTGCACCTTGCGGTCGGGATTGTGTACTTGGTGTTAATCCCGCGCAAGGTACTTTGTTACATAGGTTCTAAGGTTGGCTCTGTAGTTGCATATGCACACTTTCTGTATTGCTATGATGTTTGTATGTCTGTATATACAGTTGGATATTTTGTTCTATATCTGTTCTCGGCGCTTGGCGCTTGCTAGACATTTTAGGTTACGTGAATTCTGTATGTATATGTGTTTTGGTGCGCAAGCACTCGTCCCACGGAGGCGGGGCTTACTCTGTTATTAGTGCATGAATTGCATGTTTTGGTTTTATTTTCAGTTATATGCGCGAAATATTTGTAGGTTGCTTCCATAATCTTTCCGTTTTGGGTCCGCTACGCGCGGCGGGTCTCGATGGACTGCCACCCCTTTCCATTCCGGCTTCCGCTTGGCGTCCGGCGCCCCGCCTCCGCAACCGGGCTCGGGCGGCGTGCGGTGACAAGTTGGTATCGAGCGGGTAAGTGACCATATTGGTCGTCGGTGGTGACTTGTAGTATCGACTATTGTTGCACATTTTATTTTAGAATGGTTTGAGTACGGAGATTGGCCACCTCCTTACTTGAACCACTTCAAAATAAAATTGTGGAACAAAGTTGATCCTTCAAGTTATCACGATAGTTGCAGATTTCGGCACTTGGGATTTGGAATTACGGTAAGGTTATTACGAGTAAGGGGATTGTGGAAAAGTTTGGTACGTAAAATTGTGTGTTAGGAAAAGATTTGGTGAAATAAGCATGAAGCTTACGTGATTACGTGAAATGCATGATTTTATCATTCTGAGAAATAATTTCTGTGTCAAGTACTGCATTGCACTACAGAGCCTTAGAAAACTGCTGCTAGTTTCTGTAGAGAGTAGGAGTGACCGATTTCTGTCTGGACTCTGTCTGGTCTGAAATTTTTGAGATATGGTTAACACGCGTAGATAGCGTGATTTGGTACCGGAGGCGGGACTGGAATCCCACACCTCCGTGGAATAGGATACGGGTTCGGCGTAACCCGAGTGCGAACAACCACACTCACCGCCCCGAGGCTTAGCTGTCATAGGGACCCCTCTCGATTTGGTATTACCGCCAGCCTAGGCTGGTTCGGAGGCGGCGATGGCGGGGAAGATCGATTATGCCACGGTAGGGGCATTTTGATCAGTGGTGATAGCAAGACTTAAGCCACTTGCTCGCCATAGTTTTGGGATCGGTAAATGAGTGACTCAGGAGCGTGGTCACTACGACACCTAGACTTCCCGTCGGTCCTATCAACGACGGGGAGATCTGAGACACCAGTCTGACGAGGGTGGACTTTTGGAGAGGTTTCAGAGTTTGAATTCCCCCCGAGGTTCAGCGGCCGAGGAGGGCCGGAGGTAGCAGAGACTTGGTTTGCGAGAGTTGACAAACTCCACGGAGATAGGCTATTAAGTCGGTTGCCGCCAGAATAGCGGCTACTCGGTCAATTCCTTCCAGTTCGAACCGGAGTTCGGATTGACCCGATGTCGATTTCTAATGTCTGGCGATGTAGGACATTTCCGCGGAAAAATATTTTTCGGGGCGGGGTTGCCGTCGGACGACTTTCGGGGATTTTGGGCGGAGAAAGCGGCTCCGGGAGTGACCGGGACTCAGTTGCGGTTTTGAGGAAGATCTGGAGTCGGGGATATAATTTACATTTTTACGTGAAGAAAAATGTCTTGGTCGAAATACGGTTTCGGGCGGTTTTCGAACTCGGGCGAGCCAAGCTGTGACACTTGGCGAAATGTGATTAGTGGAAAAATATTGGACTTGGTCTCTTGTTATTTCTAGTGATTACGATTCACTATGATGTCAAAAAGGATGTCATGTGCAAAGCCCATGACTTATTATTACTAGACTTAAGTTTTGGCAGTCTTCAGCGTCCATAGTCTCGAGTACAGCCCAACGCGCCGCGGCGTGGGTTTCAGAATGGGTGGCCCGAGACCTCGGCGGCGGCAGCGGCTTCAGCCACCCCCTCGTCGCCGCAGCTCGAGCGGGGCGAGTTTTCCTTTTACGAAGGAGGCCACGGTTATCGGGGAGGCTTGAGTCGGCGAGGAAGTTACGTAAGGTACTATATTTCCGAATGAGATACCGGTTCATGCGTTATTTGATACAGAGCATTTGTTCCCATTGTAACACCGAAATGTGTTACATTTGTGTATATGTCTGTTAGTACCTTGCCTCAAACGCATTTAGTAAAAACTGCTGGGAGTCAGTTTCTGTTTTCCAATGGGATGGTTCGGGGTTGTGCGATATCTGTAGGCGGACATCTGATGGTATCGGATTTGTTGGTTTTAGACACGCCGAACTATGATATTATTCTTGGGATGGACTGGCTATCCAAGAACTCTGTGCACGTTGATTGTGCAACCCGTACTATTATGGTTTCTGGAGAGGTACTACCTCCACGACTCGATTGGTTTGACTATCGCGCGGCCTGATGAAGATTCTGATTACGGATCAGTGTCGATAGCTGGTGTAGGGAATGCTATGATCTGAATGAAGCTAGTATTAGGTTGAAGTTGGATGGTTTACCGTTGGTTCAAGATTTTCCGCAGGTATTTCCGGAGGAGTTGCCGGATTACCATAAGAGCGGGAAATTGTGTTTGACATCCACTGCGGTCAGTCTTGCTCCGATATCTATTCCTCCTTATCGGATGCCTATTTACGAGATGCGGGAGTAGAAGAAGCAAGCTGGAGGAATTACAGAAAAAGAGTTTCGTCCGACCGAGCACGTCAGCGTGGGGAGCTCTGGTTTTGTTTGTTAAGAAGAATGATGGGACACTCTGACTTTGTATTAATTACATACGGTTGAATGCTCTTATTGGGAAGAATAAGTATCCGTTACCGAGGATTAACGATCTTTTTGATCAACTTCGGGGTTTGAGGTTTTCTCAAAGATTGATCTACGATCTGGTATTTTCAGCTTAGATTGAAGGAGGAGGACATACCTAAGACTGCTTTCCGCACCCGATTTGGACACTTAGAGATTACGGTCATGCCATTTGGGCTGACCAAAAATTCAGTGGCATTCTTGGATCGATGCATCGGGTGTTCCGACCGTACTTGGACTCATTTACGGTGGTTTTATTGATGATATTCTGATATATCCTCGGGATGAGGATTCGCATCGGGATCATCGAGGGTAGTTCTGAGACACTTTGGGAACATCAGCTTTATGCTAAATTCTCGGTGTGAGTTACGGATTCGGGAAGTCACTTTTAAGGACACATTATATCCCGAGCATGGTGCATGCAGTAGATTTAGAGTAGGTGAGGGCAGTTCGGGATTGGAAACAACCTACCACGGTGCGGGAGTTTAGGAGCTTCACAGGGTTAGTAGGATATTATCTGAGGTTTGTACCATGATTTTATATTCTGGCATCTCCGCTAATGCAGTTGACTAAGAAGGGTCAAATGTATGTCTGGTCTGATATGTGTGAGCATGATTTTCAGAAGTTTAGGCGGTAGTTTACTAACGCTCCGATTGACTCTTTCGAGATCCGATCTTGCCGTATGTGAATTATACGGATGCTTCCACATCTGGTTTGGGATGTGTGTTGGTGCGAGGCGTTTTGTGGTAGCTTATGGTCGAGGCGATCGCGACCGCATGAGCTGAACTAAGCGACACATGATCTGGAGTTGACTATAATAATTTATGCGCTGAAACATTGGAATCAATATCTGTTTGGTAGTAAATTTCAGATTCTTACCGACCATAGGTCTGAAATATCTGTTTACACAGAAGGAGCTTAGCATAAGGCAGCGCAGATATCCCGAATACATTAAGGATTATGATTGTAGTATCGGGTACATCTCTGGCGAGGGCAACACGGTTGCCGATGCTCTGAGCAGGAAGTATACCGGCTTAATTAAGGGAGGAAATGTTGGTGACCGATCTGAGGAGAGTGATTTGATATGCTTTTGGCACAGGGGGCAGCTCTGGGAGCGTGCTCAGAGTTATTACACTTATTATACATTCTGAGTGGCTTGATAGGATGCGCGAAGCGCAAGGTAGAGATTTGGTATTGAAGAAGTTATCGGGAAGACAAGGGTTTATTTGTTACCGACGTTTCGGTATGGCGAGGATTGCTATACTTCCGAGACCGCCTTTGTGTACCGGAGGATCGGGAGTTACGGAATGAAATTTTAGAGGGCACACTCGGCGGTGTGAGCCTCGGGAACCGGCGAGGACACTGCAGACTTTGCCCACTCCGATGCTGGAAGTGGGGTAATGTTATGATGGACTTTACATTGCCTTTGCCCGACACGGTCTCATCATGATGCTATCTGGGTTTTTGTGGATCGGCTGACAACGTGCGCACACTTTCTGCCTATTCGGGTCACAGACCCTCTGGAGAAGCTTGCCCGGCTTTACATCAGGGAGATTATGCGTTTACATGGAGCACCGAGACTCCATTGAATCGACCGTGATCCGCGTTTTACAGCAGTTACGGATTGCTTTTCATGAAGCATTGGGCACGCGACTCCGTCGAATACTGACTTATCACCCACAGACGGACGGGCGGTCGGAGCGGGTGATTACGATATTGGAGGATATGTTGCAAATCTGTACTTTGGATTTTGAAGGAGTTTGGGACTAGCGATTACTTTGATAGAGTTCTCACACAACAATTGCTTTGGACTACGTTTGACATGGCACCCTATGAGGTGTTATGCGGGAGGTGTAAGACACCATCTTGTTGAGCAGATCGTCGATGGGGTTAAGTGGGACCCGAGCTTTTGAGGAGTCTACGGCAAAGATCAGATTGTTATAGGCGCGGATTAAAACCGCGAATGACTGCACTACCGTTTGTACGAACCGTCGCCGTAGGGCTCTTGAATATGAGTTTGGTAATAGAATTTGATTGGAGGTAGCACCGTTCAGAGAGACAGTAAGATTTGATAGGCGGGGCAAGTTACCCCGAATTTTATTGGTTCTCATGAGTTTCTAGAGTAAGTTGTTAGGTTGATCTTTCCCCCCCCAACTATTTCTGTTTTACGTGATGTCTTCGGGATAGCTGTTGTGGATCGGTTAGATTTAGGTTCGATGCTATGCAGGGTTGTCTGGTAGAAATACCGGCAAGCCCGACTCGGGTGCAATAAGATGCACCGGAGGGTGGGACGCCGTGAGGCTCTGTATGGTAGTCTAAACTACCACTCCCGCCGCCGATACGGTGGTCCGATTGTTACAGGTCGAGTAGAGGAATAGTTATATTTTACGGTTGGTAGCGACACTGTCGGGTTGGTTCGAGCTACTCTTGGAGGACCAAGAGTTCTAAGGGGAGAATGTTACGGTCACCCCGAGCGGGTTGCGGCCGGGTGACCGGCTCTCGGTTTTGGCTGCGGGTCACGTTTTCGGCGTTCAGACGGCTCCCGAGCCCTATCCGAGTATCATTTTGGCGAACCCTTCCGTATTTGAGGTCGTGTGGGTCCCCGGACGTTTCCGCCGAAAATATTTTTAAGCGCCGGGGTTGTCGGGGTCGCCTCGGGACGTACAGCGGGCTCGGTAGCGCTCTAGAGATCTCAGTTTGGGAAGCCGTTCGCAGTTTTGGAGTCGTGGAGACGTCCCGGAGGTGTTTGTAGAGTTTAATATTTGGGGCGGGACGTTCGGTTCCGGCGACTCCCGGGCTCGGGACGGGAATCCCGGGGCTCGGGATGGAAATTTTCTGACGGCTTTGGGGTAAGTTGTGTTTGAATTTAAGATGAAATTTATGGGAATTTTTAAAGAATTTTGGAGTGACGGAATTTCGGTTCAGATTGTCACGCTCGCACGTCGGGTTTTGGTTCGGGTTCAGCGAGCTCGGTAGGACACTCCGGAAAGGCAAATGAATTTCTGAAAAATGTTCTGTGCATGTTATAATATTCTGAAGATTGTGTCCGAGTTTCGTTAATTTTGGAGTTCGGTAAATATTTTTGGGCAAAAAGAATTGGAACTTTCGGAAAAATTGGGAGTTAATTTGCAATTGGTTGCAAAATTAATTAAAATCAGTATGGGCAGCAGCAGCCCTTCTTATTTTCGGCAGACTTGTGTGTGTGTGTGATTATTTGGGGACACATGTCCCATTTTAATTAAAGGAAGAGTGGTATGGGTTATAAAGTAGAAAATTATATAAGGTATATTATTACATAATATTAGACTTACCTCACTCTTTTCTTCTTCTTCTTCCTTCTGTTCTTTGCTGCTGCCGAAAACCTCCATTAGAGAGCTCCTCCAAGCTTGACTTCCTTCATCTTTGTGGAAATCAAAGAGGAATTGCTTGCCACTTGTGGTAAGTATCATCCTAACTCCTCTTTTCACATTAGTTTTGTAGTTTAGTGGTGAAAAGAGGAGTTTTTGCATTTGATGGGTTTGTTCTTAGCTATAAGCTAGGATGATTCTCTTCCTCCCATATTTTAGTATGTTGTTCTTGGGTGGTATGGGAGTATTAATCAAGTGTTGGATTTTGGAAAACACATCTTGGATGAAGAAATCAATTATGGCGAATTTCTTGGAATTTTCCAAAATGATGTGTGTTTGTTATCTTGTTTCATGCTTCAAGTATGTTAGTCCTAGCATGATTCTAAGCTTGTGTGTGGATTTAATTTGATGGAAAACAAGTTGAGGTGAAAACCCCCTTGTGGCCGAATTGTGTAAGTGTATGTTCATGATGAATTTTGTTGTTTGGGTGCAATTGGATAGCATTCATGGTTTAGGAATGTAATTGGTGATTAAAAAGTGCAAATGGAACTTTGTTTGGATTGAAATGGAAGTTGGGTGAGAAACCCCTCTTTGGCGAATTGAAAGGTGAAGGGGTTTTGTTGATTTTGGTGTAATTGGTTAGTAAGCATGCTTAGGAAGTGGAATTGGTGATTAATATGATTATTTGGAAGCTTGAATGGATTGAATTGGAAGTTGGATAAAAAGTTGGTTGAAAACCGAATCTTTGAATGATTCTTTTTCAATGTTAGAGGTTCATTTTGGTTGAATTGGATGTTAATATGGTGTTGGGGTTGAATTTAGGAGTGGATGGAAGTTTGAAATGTTGAATTCGGTTAAGGAATGAAAAAGTTACAATTAATCGGGATTATCGGAAAATGGCGGGTAATGAAGGGTTTAAGGTTGGATTTGATCAGTTCTGCTTATTGTATGATGTTTGTCAATGTGAAATCTTGCATTGTCTAGGTTGGTTCTGAATTCGGCGTTTACGTGAAAATGCGGGATTTTACGGAAGTGCAGCCGGATTTTCGGTTTTGGGGTCGGGGTTGTAATTTGGTAGTGTGGTTGATAAGAATGCTAAATCAACTTGGTTTGGCGGTTCTGAGTTTCGGTGGTTAGGAAAAGAGGAGTTCTAAGTTTCGGGGCACGGTGTAGGTGTTATCCGAGAATCGGTCCAATACTGGATTTTGAGGTAAGGGTTTGGTTACATTGTTTGGTAAGCTAAGTATATGTTTTGGTTTCAGTTTACATTACTGCGGGTATTTCAGTATTATATGCCTAGAGCATATTACGTAGTCTGTAAATGTATGTGTATTGTAGCATTTACATTTTGCGGGTATTTGGAAGTTTACGCTTTAAGGTAAGTTACGTGATCTGTAGGTGTATGCCTTGTAGCATACTGCATGCATTAATCCTACGTTTGTAGGAGTATGCCTTATGGTATACTCATGCATTAACACTACGGCAGTTGTGGGTTCGCTACCCAGTGGTGCACCATGCTTCGTAATAGCTTCGGCTTCGACTCCCCTTAGTGGGAGGCTGTCGTTCGATCTGTTATAAGGTTTACGGCGATTTAGAATCGCACGTCCTTGGGATTCCGATTTATTTTACGTACATGCATGCTATTCCGTATTCATTGCATATATTGCTATCTTTACATTTTGCGGGGTTACATATACTTACCTTACCCCATATCCCTTACGGGGTCCTTTTAGGACTCACCCTTCTTTGGGTTACTGTTTTTGGGTTTGAGTAGACACGATAAGCGACTGCGGAGTAGGATTCCGTGAGGTTCTACCTTGGGTGTGTTGTGCGGCGGTTGCACCTTGCGGTCCGGGATTGTGTACTTGGTGTTAATCCCGCGCAAGGTATTTTGTTACATAGGTTCTAAGGTTGGCTCTGTAGTTGCACATGCACACCTTACGTATTGCTATGATGGTTGTATGTCTGTATATACATTTGTATATTTTGTTCTATATCTGTTCTCAGCGCTTGGCGCTTGCTAGACATTTTAGGTTCTGTGAATTCTGTATGTATATGTGTTTTGGTGCGCAAGCACTCGTCCACGGAGGGCGGGGCTTACTCTGTTATTAGTGCATGAATTGCATGTTTTGGTTTTATTTTCAGTTATATGCGCGAAATATTTGTAGGTTGCTTCCACAATCTTTCCGTTTTCGGGTCCGCTACGCGCGGCGGGTCTCGATGGACCTGCCACCCCTTTCCATTCCGGCTTCCGCTTCCGGCGTCCCGGCGCCCCCGCCTCCGCAACCGGGCTCGGGCGGCGTGCGGTGACATCATCTAAATAAGAAATTTTGTCCATTTTGATCCTCTAACTTCCCCTTTTGTTACGTCTTGTCCCAAAATGACCTGAAGTGCCAAAATCAGTAATTTTATGAGAAAAACAACCCCATTCGCATAGGTAAACATCTTGGGACTTAGTTGAGCATTAGTGCTATGGTTTAAGGAAATTTTTGGGTGATCCCCAGAGGCGGTTGCCTTGTTGTTAGGGTGGTTTTTGATAAGGTTGTGAGTGAACCGTCGCCCCCTTCCCCTTTCCCCGGTTTGGTCTGTTCTTCGTGCGTTTCCGCGTATGTGGGGTTTAAGGTGGGGGTGGGGTGACAAGTTGGTATCAGAGCAGGTTTACCTAGTTGCGAATGGTTTATGTGATAGTAAGGTTGCATTTCATTGCATCATGCATGTACATATACAGAGCCAATTGGAATACTGCTGCTGCTAAGTTTTGATTGTTACCGTAATGTTGTGTTTATAATGATTCTCAGAAAATGGTTAACACCCGGGAAAACCGGGAGCGAATGAACAGGAGAGGCGGGACGAAGGTCCCGAACCTCGTCAGTTAGTACAACCGACAGGGGGATGGGCACCACAAGTCTCCCCTGAGCTAGTGCGAGTCTTAGAACAGATCCGGGATAGTTTGGCACTGATATTACCGGAACCGACAGACTCAAGGACAGTGCAACAACTTCGAGGTGCGAGTGGAAGTGGATCGGGGCGTCATGGACCCCATACTGTGACTGATAACAGCCCATCCTCATCGGAGGAGGAGGCTCGTACTGATGAAGAGTGGAGACACCCAAGAGGTAGGAGGGTGCAACGAGGGATTGATTCAGCTGCAAGACGGAGTCATGATGATCATGGCCCGTCTCAGGGAAGTGTTAGTGGTCAACGTCATCGTCGACAATCTGAAGAAGCCGAAGGGTCACATCGACCTAAGAGGCAACAGGAAGAGAATGAGCGCCCTAGTAGGATGCTCGAGTGATTCCAACGCCTGAACCCACCCATTTCAGTGGAAAGGGTGGACCTGAGGCGGCGGAAGTCTGGTTTCGACGGATCGATTCCATGTTCGAAAGATTGGAATTCTCACCTACTGCAATGGTATCTTTGGCTACATACAACTTGGATGACCGAGCTTTATTATGGTGGGAAAGTGTGAGAAACAGGCGCCGAGCGGAGCAGTTCGCGCGGGGAGAGCCTGATACTGATATGGCGTGGGATGAGTTTACTCGCTTGTTCCACGAGCACTATGTGAGTGATGCTGTCCGGGACTTGCGACAGGCACAGTTTGACAATCTGACGCAAGGGAATATGAGCGTGCTGGACTACGAGCACGAGTTTGATCGATTGATTCGCTATGTCCCACAGTATCATGGGATGGAAGAGCAAAAGGCAAAGAGATTTATCAGAGGGTTGCGACCTGATATTCGATTGGCACTCCGACCGTTGGATATCAAATATTATCAGGAAGCAACACAGAAGGCTCAACTGATTGAGCAAGAGGATGTTGAGAGTAGACTCATACCTCAGCAGACCGTTGGACGTGGTAGGGGTGTTGGTTTCCGTGGCTTCTCTCGAAACACCGGGAGGGCACCCCAGCCTAACCCGAGCGCTAGAGGGAAGGGAGCAGCTTCACCCTCCACTGCTGTTTGTCCGACCTGTCAACGGTCTCACCCAGGCAGAGCATGCTATCGGGAGACAGGTCAGTATTTGGGATGTGGTTCTTCGGACCACTGGATCAGGGATTGTCCTCAAGCTGCACTGAGAAGGGAGGTCGGCCATGGTCTGAGGCCTCCATTTGGGTTACCACTGATTCGACAGGGGGCACCACGAGGTGGTGCCAGGCCGCAGTTTCCGCGACCGCAAGCACCTCTTCCGCCACCGCAACCGAGAATGGGAAGAGTATTCCAGATTGAACGCGGGGAGGCAACTCAGCAAAAGGAAGGAGAGACGGCACGACAAGGTGCCCTTAAAGGTACCATACTGTTAAATAACATTCCTGCTACTGTATTGTTCGATACTGGTGCTTCTGTGTCTATAGTGGCTCAGAAATTTGTTATGGCTCAGCATTTATCTGTGAGTTCCATGCCACGCGTGGCTTTAGTTAAGACTGCAGGGAGCCAGTGGTTGCTCTCTAATGATATGGTTCGAGATTGTGTGATTGATTTGGGAAAACATCAGATTCTGAGTAATTTACTAGTTCTAGATATTTCGGGTTATGATGTGGTTTTGGGAATGGACTGGTTGGCTAAGAACGGAGTACAGATTGATTGTGGGAAGCGGGAGGTGACACTAGCTACCGGAAAGGTACTTCTGTCCTCCGCTTCCTCTGAGCAGGGATCGGAAATGAGGAGTCTAGAATTGCAAATTCTAGACGAGTTTGAAGTGATTGATGAGGGTGATTACTGTGGTTTGAACTCTTCGGAGATCAGGGATGAGATAGATCGAATATTGGTCGTAAGGGAGTTTCCGCAGGTATTTCGGAAAGATTTACCGGCGATGCCTCCGGAACGTGAAATTGTTTTCGAGATTTTGCTTCAGCCGGGATCAGTACCCGTATCTGCTCCCCCTTACCGAATGTCTATCCCTGAAATGAATGAGCTTAAGAAGCAACTGGATGAATTGCTTGCTAAAGGATTCATTCGGCCGAGCACGTCCCCGTGGGGTGCTCCAGTGTTGTTTGTGAAAAAGAAGGATGGAACGTTACGACTGTGTATCGACTATCGCAAACTGAATGCGATAACTGTGAAGAATAAATACCCCCTCCCACGGATTGATGATTTGTTTGATCAGCTGAAGGGGGCAAAGGTATTTTCGAAGATTGACTTGAGATCGGGGTACTTCCAACTTCGAGTGAAGGAAGAGGATATCCCCAAAACAGCTTTCCGAACTCGGTATGGACATTACGAGTATACCGTCATGCCATTCGGTTTGACAAATGCGCCTGCAGCGTTTATGGATATGATGAACCGAGTGTTCCGTCCATACCTGGATCAGTTTGTGGTGGTATTCATTGATGATATCTTGGTTTACTCCAAGAATGAAGGTGAACATCAGGATCATCTGCGAATTGTACTGAAGACTCTGAGTGATCATCAATTGTATGCCAAACTCTCCAAGTGTCAGTTTTGGATCAGGGAAGTGTCCTTCTTGGGGCACGTTCTTGGAGAGAATGGTTTATCGGTAGATCCTGAAAAGATTAAGGCAGTAATGGACTGGAAGCAACCGGCTACAGTACGAGAGATCAGGAGTTTCCTCGGACTGGCAGGTTATTATCGGAGGTTTGTATCGGGATTTTCGACTCTGGCTCTACCCCTTACTCAGCTTACACAGAAGGGGCGAGCATTTGTATGGTCTGAGGCGTGTGAGCGCAGCTTTCAGGAATTAAAGGACAGGCTGACTCACGCACCTATTCTGATTTTGCCAGATCCGAGTACAGCTTATACGATTTACACGGACGCTTCCAGGTCGGGTTTGGGTTGTGTACTCATGCAAGATCGGAATGTGATAGCTTATGGGTCGAGACAGCTTCGACCGCATGAGCAAAACTACCCGACTCACGATTTGGAATTGGCGTGTTATTTGTGCATTCAAGCAATGGCGACACTATCTGTTGGGTAGCAAGTTTCAAATCTTTACGGATCATAAGAGTTTGAAATATTTGTTTACCCAGAAGGATTTGAATATGAGACAACGGAGGTGGCTTGAGTATATGAAGGACTACGATTGTAGTATCGAATATACCGCTGGCAAAGGAAATTCGGTGGCTGACGCACTGAGTCAGAAGTACACCGGCTTGGTGAAAGGAGGGGATCGGGATGGTGTTGATGAAGAGAATGACTTGGTTTGTTTGTGGAGTTTATGGGAGCATCGAGAGCGAGAGCAACTGTTTACTTTGACGATCCAGTCAGAATGGCTGGACAGGGTACGAGATGCTCAGAAGGTAGATGCGTCACTGAAGAAGGTATCGGGAGAAGCGAGAGGATCCCTTCACCCGTCATTTGAGTACAAGCAGGGATTGTTGTATTTCAGAGATCGACTGTATGTACCGATGGAACCGACCCTTCGCAATGAAATACTTCAGGAGGCACATACGAGTCGATTGAGCGTACACCCGGGAGGTGAGAAAATGTATCATGATTTGAAATCTCACTTCTGGTGGCCGGGTATGCGCAAGGACATTGCCACTTATGTTTCTAAGTGTGCAACGTGTCAACGGGTGAAGGCGGAGCATCAGAAACCAGCAGGCACCTTACAGACATTGCCCATTCCGGTCAGGAAATGGGGCAATATTTCTATGGACTTTCTAACAGGATTACCTATGACCCGAGCGCACCACGACGCTATATGGGTTGTAGTGGATCGATTAACCAAGTGTGCCCATTTTCTGCCAATGCGGATCACAGATTCTTTGGAGAAGTTAGCTCAACTGTACATCAAAGAGATTGTACGGTTACATGGAGTATCAGACTCCATAGTGTCCGATCGAGATCCGCGGTTTACAGCACGGTTTTGGAAAGCTTTTCATACAGCTTTGGGTACACGGTTGCACATGAGTTCAGCGTATCACCCACAGACAGATGGACAATCGGAACGGGTGATTCAAGTATTGGAGGATATGTTACGGAGTTGTGTACTGGACTTTGGTGGTGAGTGGGATTTTCACCTGCCATTGGTGGAATTTTCGTATAATAACAGCTATCAGTCCACCGTTGGCATGGCACCGTATGAGGCTTTGTATGGGCGGCGTTGTGTGACGCCACATTGTTGGGCAGAAGCTTCCGATCGAGTGGAATTGGGTCCTCAACTGATTGAGGAAACGACATCGAAGGTTAAGAAGATTCAGGATCGGTTGAAGGCTGCTAATGATCGGACCACCTCCTATGTAAATAAAAGGAGGCGGGATTTGGAATTCGAGGTTGGTGACAAGGTATGGCTTAAGGTAGCACCAACCAGAGGAGTTATCAGATTTGGTAAGAAGGGAAAGTTGGCACCGCGTTATGTGGGACCGTATGAGATTCTGGAGCGGGTTGGTAGAGTAGCCTACCGGTTGGCTTTACCCCCGCATATGTCAGCGGTGCATAACGTGTTTCATGTGAGTATGCTGAAGAAGTGTATCCTGGATCCGGTTCAGACAGTTACCGCGGAAGACATACAGATAGAACCGGATCTTTCTTACAGAGAGGTGCCAGTGGCCATTTTAGGGCACGATGTGCGGAAGCTTCGTAGTAAGCTAATACCGATGATCAGAGTACAATGGTCTCATCATACCGACCGAGAGGCAACGTGGGAGGTCGAGCAGGATATACAGGATCGGTACCCCCAAGAGTACGAACGCCTTAAGACTGCCTTGGAGGACCAAGGGTCTTAAGGGGGGAGAATTGTTACCCACACCCGGTACGTAATTAAGTTAATTACGTGTTTAAGTTTAATTACCGGATTTTCGATAATTTCTGTTTTGGGACTTGCTTTGCATGTTTGGTAATTGTGGATTTGATTTGGTGAATTTTGGGGCAACCCGGGACGGATTTAGAATTAATTACGCGGCTGCGCGTAATTTCTGGGAGTTGCAATTCCAAGTGACTCGGGACTTATAATTAGATAAGAAAAATAGGTTTTATGGGTTTTATGATATCCTGAGTATGTGGTTAAAGTTTGGTTCCAATCGGAGTAAGTTTGGTAAAAAGCTGCATTTCGGGCTGAACGGAATTTACAGTTTGTAATATGAATGTGATATTGGAAATTTAACATTTTGGAAGAAAAGGAAGGTATGGGGCGGATAGGTGAGAGAGAGAGTGGGGTATGTGTCACTTCTTGGTTGAAGGAGAAAAGAAAGAAAGGGATTTATGGTATATGTATTTATGTGATAATACATATATGCATATAAGTAAAAGAAAAGAGTAAATTGGTCAACACTTCACACTTCCATCTTCTTCTCTCTCTCTCTCTCTCTCTCTCTCTCCCTTGCGTCCGCCATTGTTGAGCTTGAGCTCACAACTGATTTCCGTCGTTTCGCGACCAAACTTCGAGGTAAGCCACTTAAATCGTTCATTGGGTTGTGTAGTTGAGTAATCTGAAGTTTGTTTTGGAAGAATCGGAGTAGTTTGCAAGATATGAGCATTTGAATTTTGGAGTGAATAGTGTCATATGCTCCTTTGTTTGATTTTTCGGTTCCTAAGCGTTCTCGGCACTTCCTGGTGCATGTTTGATAACAGGAACGTAGGAAGAAACGCACCCGAGGTTGTGCCGATTCGCGTCTGAAAATTTGGGTGTAATTTTCGACGGAGGATTTAGCGAAAGGTAAGGGCATTTCTGTGTTCATAATAGAATTCTGATTATGTTAGTGTAATCGGTTCTGCTAGAAGAGGCTCGGTGTGAAAGCCGTTTTTCCCGGCCCGAGCCTCGGTTTTGGCGCCATTGTTAATGGCTATTTCTGTGAATTCTGAATGTGTTTTCTGTATCTGGGATTGATTGTGAACAGGGAGTTGTTTGAGAATTGGACCGAAACTCTGCTGAAATTTCTACCGGGACTGTCGATCGAAAATTCGGATTTGGACTACTATCGGAGGTAAGGGTTCAGTGTGTGTTTAGGAGTATTGCTTTGCGTAGCAAGCATACTCGGATATAGACTGAGGCTAGGTTTGGAAGAGGGGAGTGCCCCGATGACGCCGACCTAGTTCCGTGGTATAGACATTGTTGTGCAGGAACCGATTGGGATTCCGATATACCTACGATGGTTATCGATGAAATTACCGAGATTCCGATATACCTACGATGGTTATCGATGATTCGTATTGATTGATCGATGGGGGTCGCTCCCCCGAGCTGGTACCATGCTCTACCGACCGATTGTGAATGGACGCATGGCCATTGCCGGTTGGACCGGGGGAGATCTCGCCATGGTCCATAACAAAGAATGTTACCGTTTCGATTGTGAATTGAATGTGATTGTGATTGACCGATTGCATTGCATATGTTTGATTGTGTTGCATTGTTTGAGCATTTGTTTTATTTGTGAGTTGCTTTGTGTATCGTATTCATTCTGTTTTCGATTGCAGGTACATTGTATCGACTGTCATTGTTACTGCACCATGTCTATACATGTTCTCTTACTAAGTTCTTTCGAGAACTTACCCTTATATCTACCGTTTCAGGAAAGGGAAAGGGAAAGGAAAAGCAAGTCGCCGAGTAGAGGCGAGGTTGCTAGAGTTTGAGGGTTTGGACAGCAGCAGCAGCAGTTTCACTTTGGTGCGGTTGGATTCCGCGTGACCGTTATTGGTTGGTTTCTTGTATTCCGAACTTGGTTCTGGCTCTGTATATTGTTCATAACATGCATGTTTCGTTTTGTAAGGTTCGGTTGTGTAAATGGTAAGGATTGCATAAGTGTTAAGTTCAGGTTCGGAACCGTTTAGGTTTGGCGTTGAGATTTTCAGGTTTGGGGTTAAGTCGGATGGTCGGGTGATCACCAGGTGATCACCAACTCCAACACTTTGCAATTTGGTGACTTGCTGTTTTTTAGGTGATCACTTGGTGATCATCTCGCTTCAACTTGATGATCACCAGGTGATCAACTGGATACTTGATGATCACCAGGTGATCATATCATTCCGCTCAACTATGTTATGAGACTCCCTGGTTTTTAGGTGACCACCGGATGATCATCTAAATAAGAAATTTTGCCCCTTTTGATCCTCTAACTTCTCCTTTTGTTACGTCTTGTCCCAAAATGACCTGAAGTGCCAAAATCAGTAATTTTATGAGAAAAACAACCCCATTCGCATAGGTAAACATCTTGGGACTTAGTTGAGCATTAGTGCTATGGTTTAAGGAAATTTTTCTGTGATCCCGAGAGGCGGTTGCCTTGTTGTTATGGTGGTTTGTGATAAGGTTGTGAGCGAACCGGCCATCCGCCCCCTTCCCCGAGCTTTCCCGGTTTGGTCCGTTCTCCGAGGGTGCCTCTCTCATATGTTTCCGCGTTTGGGGTTCCACGTGTGGGGTTTAAGGTGGGGCTTGAAGAGTGGGGTCTTCGTATCAAGATATAAATTGTCCGAGGTTTAGCCGAGTTCTATATCTTCTTAGCTAGCTGAACACTTCCTCAAGAGCATGAATTAAGTCCTCTGCTTCCTTACTTTTGACTATGATATCGTTGACATATACTTCAAGGTTTTTTCCAATCTAGTTGGAGAATATCTTGTCCATAAGTCTTTGGTAGGTGGCTCCATCGTTTTTTATCTCGAAGGCATTCTAACATTGCAAGGGGTCTCGGAGTCATTGATGAATGATGTCTTCTCCTCATCTGCTAGATTAATTCATATTTGATGATATCCACTGTATGCATATAGAAAACTTAGCCTTGCGTGTATGGCAGTTGAATCCACTAGGCTGTTCACCAGGGGTTTAGGGTACGAATCCTTTGGGCAATCATCGTGTACAGTTGTAAAGTTAATGCATATGCGTAATTTATCACTGTCTTTTCGAGTGGCAACCACCGGTTGTTCAACCATTCGGGATATGAGACTTCTGAATGACCCCAGCTTCGAGAAGATTTGATATCTGTTCTTGTGTTGGATTATGGGTAAAATCCACATATAGTCCCTTAGCTTTGATGTGTGTTCTATTTTCATTTTGTTATATGAATTCGTCTCAGATTAATCCTTTTACTTTAATAAATTATATACCGTTGGTTCTTTTGTTAAATTTTTCGTTAAAATCACTGTTGTCTCTATAAATTTACCTAAACATCCATATATAATATTTAATTTAACCCTTGAATTTCTAACATAAGTTCATTTTAGACCTACTATTTTTTTTCTCTCCTCTCCATCCTGCACAATCGCTTCAAGATCTGTATTGAATGCCTGTGCATCATCGCCGGCGGAACCTCCCATTGGCAAGCCCTAAAACTTTGGTACCTAGCCTACCTCTCCTATAACCTCGCTGACTCCCTCGTATCCCTTCACCTCACCCCTAACGGCCATGCCAATGCTATCGCTCGGTCCGCCGTCATGACCAGAAGCCGGTGGCATATCTGCAACAATAGGATGACTATTTTTTGATGGAGTATGGACAACTAAAGGCTAATCATGACACACTGACCTTTGCGATGTGTACTTAATTTCTGTTAGTTGGGGAACCCACCAACACCTACTGACACACTGACCTTTGCCAAAACGCTGGCTGGGGACAAGCAGGCTTTAGCCCCTGCCAACCGAATCAGCCAAAAGGCACCCTCCGACATGCAAAAAGTGGTCGGCCACCACATCCGAACCTGAGGCAAATTACAATCATGCCATCAAGGGGCTCCACTATAAATACCCAACCATTTGCAAATGCAAAGGTGTCCCAACTACTTCGCTCTACGTTGTCCCTAGTTTCCAAAACTAATGACTTGAATGTGGATCCCCGATCAATCGGAAAAACTCCAGTTCGTCCAAACTAACCCTTTGGTTTCACGCAGAGAACCTTCTTCAGCATGGTTACAGAAATCACAAGGAACTAGAAGAACTTAGTGGCCAACCTCATAGACATTCGACTACTGGATGCAATCATTTGAGTTGATTCAAATTTTGGGATTTTGATAAATATCATGCAAAAACATAGTTAGGGTTAGAACATTCCTCACAACACATCAGATAAATGTAAAGTTTCCTTTGCGTCAGATGATACAGCTCTAAGTTCAACCAAGCAATTCTCCCAACAACCTAAACCATAATCTTTTGGTTGGTTCTGAGATTTTTTGTTTCTATCCTATTTTCGGATCGACTGAATCTCCCTTGAACTTTCTGTATATCCTATAATAGATAATCAGATTAAACAGCCGTCATCAGATCTAACAATCTTGAAAGGCTCACAGTTTGGCGTGACGAGGACTTTTTCGCTTCGGCCTATGGCTTAATTCTGTCCCATTTTCTTAAGGACATTATTTTTATGGACTTGCAATTTTGTATGAGTTTCTCTTGTAGGTTTTTTATTCTATTTTAAGATCTTGGAGCTTTCTTTATGCTTCTTTTCCTCATTATCTTGCTTTAGAAAATAAAAACTAGACAGTTTAGGTTAGATGCTTTGAGGTTGAGAAGCTCTTGGCCTCGCCTTTTTGGCATGAGCATATAGTATGTGTTCGTTCATAAAAATCATTTCTCTTAATATTCGAGAAGTGCTAAATTAGTCTATAATTTTTGTCGCTTTAACATTTAAATTTACATTGTTTTAACAATAAAGCCTTAAACGTTTTATCGTATTATCGATCAAGTCCTAAATCTTCTACCGAAATAATGTTATATACCTAAAAGGAATATTCTCTCGTTCTTTGGTTTTTTTTTTCTATATTTTTCAGCTATTGCCACTTTAACCCTAAAATTTCCAAAACCTAATTTTCTCTAAAAAAAATAGCTTTATTTCCATCATCTATTTATCATGTGTAGATATTGTTAGATATTGTCTTTTCATTTTCGTGGGTTACATTTGGTATCACAGTCAAGTTAGCTAAAAACAAAAGCTTTGAAAACTTATAGATGTAAAAGTGCACTTTGTCTAAATCCGGTGGCCTAAAAAACTTACCTAAAAAGTTTTAGGACAATTTTGTTAGATTCCTTCTTATGAGTTGTCTGTTAAAATTCATAAAATTTTAGAATTCATTCGTGAAAATCTGCAAAATTGTATGACTTAATGAAATTCCAAAGATTAATCAGATTTCGTTAAAGCACGTAAACTTATACTCTCTTCATCCTCAAAAAGTTTTATACGTTGATTTTCAAGTTTCAATATTTAGTTATTTAGTATTTGACTCAAATATTCACAAAAATATATTTCATCCGTCCAAATAAATATCAAACATATAAATTTTGGGCCGTCCCAGCAAAACTCCAACGTTTCCTAAAAAAGAAACTTTTCTACGTTAACTTTACATTACTACCTTCCATTTCTCTTCTCATTCAAAAAAGTAATTTTTGTTTTATATACCTACTTTAACTTATTACCCTCTAGTCAACCACTATTCTTAATATCTGTGCAAAGTCAAATGCTCTATATTTGGTGGGACGGGGGGAATATAATAAAAAAATTCAATAAAAAATATATTTAAAAAATTTAAACTTTAAATTATGATATACTCATAAATTATTTATTTTTAAAATATCTAAACATTTATAAAAAAAATCATATCATAAACTATTAAATACATAAAATAGCATAAACAAAGTGTACAGTTTTTGGACGGAGCGGGCACTTATTGTCCATTTTTGCCCTTACGCCGAGGTTTTGTAGGAGAAGTATTACTTCGAACTCCCAACTGGAATTGAGAAACTGTCATCGGTCACGACAGAAGAAAAGACCAATTTTTATCTAGTTCGATCATCGCTGGCCAACGAAAGATCTAGATCTCCAAATTCTCGCTCCTAAAATGGTAAATTTCGATCTGTTATTCCCAATTCGTGTACGCTTCGTTCCATTTCTCTGTAACTACATAAGATTTATCCTCCCAGGTTTGCATCGCTTGTCTGTTGCCGCTCTTTCTAGTCCCCATCGTCAATCTGTTGCCTGTTCTCTTCGATTTGATCATGGTATGACGGATTAACATAAGCTCTAATTTGATTTGATGTGAATAAGTTTTTGACGCTTGACTTCACGAATTTTGCAGGCGAAAGTGTATCGGCTTTTTGGATGGGAATACCGGAAGCCAGAGAGGGCTCCTCCCGCCTGTCCGTACAGACCGCCGGCCAACAAGGCCGGTGCCACTCCTGTCAGTCTTTCTTCCTCAATTAAAGCTTGTTTTACTTTAACCTGTGTACACATACCGTGATCATGCGTTAATATTGTTGCTGAAATCAAATTTCTGCTTTTCTCTTCTAGGCTAGTCAGCATACATTACCTTGATCTGAACTGGTTGTGGATTGGTGGCATGAAAATTCATAGTTTCAATTAAGCTTGTGAGTTTGTGTATAAGTGTGATTTTTTGGTCCTGCTTGTCTGGTTAGTACTGTACATTGTTGGAGCGGCGTAGAACAATGTTGATAAGTATGGTGTCTGAATCTATATAAAGTGGGTTTGGTATGCATTTAAAAAAAAAGTGGGTTTGGTAAACTCATTGTAAAACCTCTCCCTCTTTAGGTTTTCTTCCAAACAAATCAATTTAAGTTGATATGTAGCTTCTTCATTTTCTCTGTCGACTTTTCCAGGTTAAACATCCTGAAGCTAAATTATCGACGAGAAAGTAAATTTTAGGCATTATTAAATCCGAGAGATAATTGGTCCTTAGTGATCTCATATCTATGCGTACCAATGTTTAGCGGTTAAGCTTGCAGCATGGAGGTTGGAAAGCTCTTCCCTAGAAGTGCCTATGAACTTATAGTTTATGTGTGATTGGATAGTTATCTCATGAACTTGAAACATGGACTTCGTAGTTGTCATGCATGGCACTAGATTCTTTTCCCCCGTTCTTTTTTTAAAAAGGTCCATCACCCTATCCAAGTGTTACTAGTATAAAGGAACTTTTTGAAATATAATACTCGTGTTATACTTTGTGTCAATAGAACTGTATTGTTTAAACTCCATAGCATTTGGAGCCTTAGATGCTTGTAGTGAGGGACAATTTGTGCTTGGTTTAAAGTGGTTTATGTGTAGGAGATAAATCGATGTTGAGGGCAAGGCAATGCTCCTTGGTTCCTTTTTCAAAATTTTTAATGAGTAGTTAATGGGTATCTATGGGACATCTTTTAAATGGAAGGTAGTTTCATGACTGCAATGAAATAGAATTGATTGTGTTCTGCTTTTTCAGGATATTGAGTTCTCATTATGGTCGAGAGCGTTTATACCTTTGCTTATTATCTTGTAAATAATTCTGCTAGCATTTGCTTAATATATTTTTCATTTTAGAAAATACTGTCTTCTGCTAGTAATGGGAACTGAGTATGCTGTATTTGCATTGATTAGGGAACAAGGGGAAATGTTAGGGGACTAAGAGATCCTGTTGTGGTTAATTTCATGTGCAAAATGTTCTTTACTGAAATGGTGAAGAAACATAATGAAGTGTCCTTAGGATGAGGTACTAGGTACACTAGTATGTGGGTTAATGGCACCAAAGATCCATAACCTATCCTTCATTTTGCTTTTGGTCCTGGAACTATTTAGTGTTTGCATCCTTAGTTGTGAAACTATTATATCCGTTGCTTAGTCATCCTACAGTTAATTTCGGGAAAATGTTGACATGTCAGCGTTTTCATCCATTCTAATGGTTGATTTAAGGGCCATTAGAATGGATCGAAAATCCTACAGTTAAAGTATGATTTAAGGGCCATTAAAATGTTTAACAGTAGGACGAGTAAGCAACGAACCTAGTAGTTTCAAGACTAATAAGCAACATGGTGAATTAGTACCAACATCAAGGTCATGGTGGTTAATGGTAGTGCCTTCCTTTTTGATAGCAGTAATCTTCTTCTCTTTTCACCTTGCTCTAGCATTTATGTATAGAGCTCTTACTGTTTAACCTATTGTTTTCCAATGTACAAAGGATTAAAGAAAATCTCTATTGTTTTAAAAGGTTAAAGTGGAAATGGAGCCCCTTGCACCAGATTCTAGCTCAAGACCTTTCAGCGCGGCTGAAAGCAAGCAAGACTAATATGGTTCAATGTACTAAAGGATTAAAGGAACTCTATTGTGTGTGTTGATTTGCAAGCTTATGCCTTTAGAAACACAAATCTTACCTTTTGCGTTTATGATACTAGTTACTTCAAGCGTGCATGTTTAGTTTCTCTTGAAGAATCTTCCTATGCACTCAGGTGTCTATTTAAATGTTTTCAAGTCTTCTTCCTTTTACTGATGATTTCTTTTATTTCCACTTCGTGTAGCCACATTTAGCTGTAATTATAGGTTCAGAGGAAGTTGGACGAATTTAGCGTTGAATTTACATTATGCATTGCATAGCAACGAACTGCTGCATCAATCATGTGTCCCTATCCCCTTTGGTTATTTTTGTAAGCTCCTCCAAAGCATTAATGTGGAGCTAGATCTTTTTGTATTAAGTTTATCAAAGTGAATCCCCTTTACATCGCTTTCCCTCACAAGAGTATATTCTCTCTCGTTTATAGCATAGAATTTTTTGGGTCTTACTCTAGCCATGACAGGTAATCCTCCCTGATGTATTTTTCAATTTGAGCGTCTCGTTTGTTGTAGGCATTCTTTAGATAAATCAGCTTCTCATCGACGGACGTACGATCCAAAAAGTTATTCTAGACGTGTTTTGTTATAGTGTTTTGAATTGATTGCATAACCAATTAACCATATGTAGGATTGTTTGGGGGATAAAATAAGACCACATTTGTGGTCTCAATCGGTTAGCCATTTCCAAATGATGGAAACCAAGCACCATGGAAGTACCTTGTAAGGAACTTGAAGTTCAAAGTGGAGGAAGAGAGGTTGGGCATACTAGCTAGTAGGTTGCAAGTGAAGAAACCAAAAGAGAGAAGAAAGCGGCCTTAGCCAATGCACGCTTGCAGCACACTTAGGCTGTGTTCGGTAATAATTTTTTGAAAGTACTGTTGCGTTTTGAAAAAGCTATTATGATAGCTTTTTGAGTTTAGCTGTTAGCTGTTTGATTTCAACCATTAAAAAATTATCTAAAAATACTACAGCTAATTGAAACAGTTATTTACTAAACGGGATCTTAAATTGCTCCCAAGCCCTTGGAATCCATGCCACTGTTACTTTAAGTCATAAGACAAAGAGATAGGAGATGAAAACATGGACACTGCATCTATTGCCGTGAATTCCGAATCACATTGACTCTGCAGCCACCACCAACTCATGTATCTCTCTCGTCATTCTATGTCTCTGTTGTAGTAGCTTAAGTGTCTTTGTCGCCTCAGATCTATCGCTAGAGCAGTCGAATTCCTTGTCGGAATCGTTTGTGACTTTGCTCCCGGAGAAAATAGTTTTAATGCGGAATAAACTTGATTTCGCATAAAATCGCATCGATCCCTCTTCCTTCATCGTGCTGGCTTCCAAATCGTCAAAAAATTGTAGATCCTCGTTCTTCTGGTGATAGAAGTTCTGGTCCTGACACATTAGCTTAGCTTCACGAGTAATTATGATGTGTTTGAATACCTTAATGATGCACTCTCGACAAATTATTATGCACACCTATACAAAACTGATGTAACAGAGAACTAAAGGAAAATGAAATGCTCGAAGCTATTCAGGCCAAATATCTATACAAAAATGATGTAACAGAGAATTGCAGAAAAATAATGAAAACAACGCCACATCATATTGTAATATTTAATAACCGCTATAAGATAATGCGCTCAACTTTGACAATGATGTACAACGACTTCAATATGATACTCCGGCTAACAACCACTAACCCCTAAAGGGCACACTCTTTGTGTAACAGATTGTGTACAGTGTCAAGATATTGTCCGCTTTGGGTCCCGGGCCCGCACGGATTTGCTTATACCTGAATCAACAAGTAAAATGCGTCTTTTGGGGTTAAGCAGAAACCACTCTTATAAAGCATGCATTACTCCCTTAGCCCCTCCATGTGGGATGAACAACATCATCCACTCCCCTCCAACGGAGTCCAGCGTACCCACTGGCACATGGACACTGTACAACCAGGCTCTGATGCCATCTGTAACAGACCGTGTACAGTGACAAGATATTGTTCGCTTTGGGCCTCAGCCCGCACAAGATGATGTTGTTCATCCCACATGGAGGGGCTAAGGGAGTAATGCATACCTTATAAGGGTGGTTGCTTTTTAACCCCACAAGACGTGTTTTACCTGTAGATTCAGGTAGAAGCAAATCCGTGCGGGCCCGGAGCCCAAAGCGGACATATCTTGGCACTGTACACGGTCTATTACAGATGGTATTAGAGCCAGGTTGTACAGTGTCCATGTGCCAACGGGGACGCTGGACTCCCTTGAAGGGGGAGGGTGGATGATGTTGTTCATCTAATATGGAGGGGCTAAGGGAGTAATGCATGCCTTATAAGGTGTTGATTTTAGGATAATCATTAACATGCTTTCATGTTAACATATCATATATGCATCACAAGCATATTACATGATATCATGTCATACATGTGCAAACATATTACATACATACTTATTTTAAGTGTTAACACGATGTCTTGGTATATCATGCCACTTATCTATGCTACATAAGCATCACAATGGTGTATATCCTAGCATGGTACTAACTATATGGTAGTAAAGTACTAGATAAGAAGCATACCGTACACCCAGGCTCTGATGCCATCTGTAACAGACCGTGTACAGTGACAAGATATTGTTCGCTTTGGGCCTCAGCCCGCACAAGATGATGTTGTTCATCCCACATGGAGGGGCTAAGGGAGTAATGCATACCTTATAAGGATGGTTGCTTTTTAACCCCACAAGACGTGTTTTACCTGTAGATTCAGGTAGAAGCAAATCCGTGCGGGCCCGGAGCCCAAAGCGGACATATCTTAGCACTGTACACGGTCTATTACAGATGGTATTAGAGCCAGGTTGTACAGTGTCCATGTGCCAACGGGGACGCTGGACTCCCTTGAAGGGGGAGGGTGGATGATGTTGTTCATCTAATATGGAGGGGCTAAGGGAGTAATGCATGCCTTATAAGGTGTTGATTTTAGGATAATCATTAACATGCTTTCATGTTAACATATCATATATGCATCACAAGCATATTACATGATATCATGTCATACATGTGCAAACATATTACATACATACTTATTTTAAGTGTTAACACGATGTCTTGGTATATCATGCCACTTATCTATGCTACATAAGCATCACAATGGTGTATATCCTAGCATGGTACTAACTATATGGTAGTAAAGTACTAGATAAGAAGCATACCGTACACCTTAAGAAACAACTTAAGGAACTAAGTTCCTTGCTCCAAGTTGAGGCCGAAAACTTCTTGGAAGAGGGCTGACTTGGGCGGCCACCAAAGGGCTTAGAAGAGGCTAGAAAGTCTCTTCAAGACTTCACCTACAATGCTCTAAAGAATAGCCAACTATTTCAGGTTTGAGGGGAGAGAAGAGAGAGGGCAATGCTGGCAAGGGATGAGGAAATGGCCAGTCCCTCACCCCTATTTATAGAGTGCGAAAGGGGGCAAGAGGTGCCCTTTCAATTGCCGAAATTGTGCCTCAAATAGGTCACAAACTTTCGGCCATTGAAGGCTCTCTCACAATCCGAAAAGTGGTGACTCTTTCCCACACCATTTCGGCCTCAAATGCCGAACTAACACCTCCCTTGGTCAATGGTAATGGCCTTGGCCAAGGGTTGTAGCCTTTAGGTGAAGAGATGTGTCTTTACACAAGAGACGTGTCCTTTGGCTCAAAAGTCACAACTTTTGGCCAAAATGTGTCACACATATTTCAGCTAGGAACTCTATCGGCTAGTACAAAACTAACTCAACTTGCCATTCATCCATATTTAGCTCCATTGAGCTCAAATTCAGCTCACAATGAGCTTAATGTTGCTCTTCTACTCTAGCTCCAATGAGCTGTGAGTTAAGCTACATGTAGCTAACATGAGCTAAAGTCCAGCTAACTACAGCTACTTCTAGTTGGAGTGAGCTGATTTGAGCTGAGTCCAGCTACTTCTAGCTGGAGTGAGTTGAAGTCTAGCTGCACCCAGCTCGCATGAGCTGGGATGAGCTAAGTTCAGCTACTTCTAGCTGAGGTGAGCTGGGGTGAGCTACATTTACCTACCTTTAAGCTCCGACTTAGCTCCATGAGCTCAAGTGACACCTTAAAAGGTCTTGGTGCGTCAGGAATTCCAATATAAGAGTGGTTGCTTCTTAACCCCACAAGATGCGTTTTACCTGTGAACTCTGGTAGAAGCAAATCCGTGCGGGCTGAGGCCCAAAGCGGACAATATCTTGTCACTGTACACGGTCTGTTACCCCAAGACACATAATTAAGCTCCTTTGAGCTACTTTTTAGCTCACCTTGAGCTAGTAGTTACTTCTCCTTAAAGACAAGCTCACTTGAGATGAAGTTAGTTAGTTTTAACTATCTTGACATAGAGTTAGCTATGTTTTAGCTAACATGAGCTAGAGTTAGTTACTTTTAACCAACTTGAGCTGAAGTTAGTTACTTTTAACTAACTTGAGCTAGTGAGAGCTGATCACAATTACCTTTAGTTGTAGTGAGCTAACTTTAAGCTACATTTAGCTAAGATGAGCTAACGTCTACCTCCTTGGAGTAAGCTAATATGAGCTGATTTGAGCTAAGTGTAGCTACTTCTAGCTAGGTTGCACCACTTTGGCGAACTAGTGCAATTGCAATTTCCAAAGTGTTACCCCCTTTGGCGGAAGCGCACGTAATGCGGAACGCCCGGAGGCGTCAGCGAGAACCGGAATCCGGATAACAGTAAAACGGAGTTCCCTCGGTGTGGTGGCCCAGAACCAACCCAATTAACAATTTTCTTTTACTCTACTCATGCTATTAACTTGTAATGCAAGTAACGAGAATTGTTTGAACACAACACACGTATGCACATACATACAGATATGACAACACAAGTTCTGCCCCGCAGGCCTCAAAATGCAGCAAAATACTGAAAATTCTCATACCGATACATATGTGATGCAACCTAACTTTACATGCATGTGTTCACATATACAAAGCCAGAACCTAATATCCAGAATACCTACGTGTGTGGAGGGATCTGGTGCACCAAGATCATCAGAAAGCAACTCCACGTTGGTCACCGCTGTAGCTAAACAAATAACAGAAGACATACCGTCAGTAACCTCATAATGTGCTCAAATCAGAATCGGATCTTGCAGAATAGCAGAAAATCTTAAACGAGACTATCCTTTTTCCAAATTAGAAGTTAGGCTCGGAACTAACAATACCTGAAAATCAAATACCAGAAAAGCACCGAGACTCTACTCCTCGGGCTTGTTATCAGACGAGCCTGAAAAAGTGTAAATATATAAGGGTGAGTCCTCGTTGGGAACTCAGTAAGGGTTAGGCATAGGATAAGGTATCTTAGAAATCCAGAATACTCGGACTAATATACCTGCACAGAAAACACAAATACAAACGGAAACAGATATACGTATAATATTAAGAACGATGTCAGAAATGTTAGTAGTCAGACAGAATCGGCAGACCTCTGAGGCTTTTAGCCTTACAGAAGAGGTTTTCAGAAATAACAGAGGCATGGTACTAGCCCGGGGTCCGGAATCCCCGCTGCCGACAGAACAGATACATATACAGGATACAGAAGGATACTTGCCGGACAAGTTATCCTGAGTAATGACTGGAGGTAACCTACCAGACAAGTTATCCTGCACAGAGTAGATCCAAATGCCAGAATGCAGGAGGTAACTTTCCGGATAAGTTATCCCGAGTGATGACGGGAGGTAACTTGTCGGACAAGTTATCCTGCGCAGAACAGATCCAAATGCCGGAATGCAGATCCAGAAGCCGGAATGCAGAAGGAAACTTGTCGGACAAATTACCCTGAATGATAATAGGAGGTAACTTATCGGACAAGTTATCTCGGAGCGTCCACCCGCATACCCCAGCCTATGTCATAAACTGAGTTCGGTATCACCAGGCCCCAGGCTCAACCCGAACTCAGCCCCAGTTACCCCGACACGCATATATAAGCATCCCAGAATGCAGAGTCAAAGAAAACTGAACCTTTACCTTATACACCGAAAATTCCCGAACCGGGCTCCCGCGCAGATTCCCAGAAACCAATTTCGGCAGAGTTTCAGCTTAGTTTCTGCTTAAATCCTTGTTGACAATTCATCAAAAGATCATAGAATAAACATCCAGGAACCACAAAATCACAGATCTGAGCAACTCCGCCACACACCAGAAATTCAGATGTTGACGGTTTTTCACACAAAAGCTCATTTACAAAGACTAATCCATAGAGAATGCATAACTCTTCACCGTGAACAACATATATCATTACCTCTTCATGAATCTGAACTTTGATTGTTGTGCAGAAAATCAGGAATCGATTTCGGCAGTACTCCGGAATCGTTTCAGCTCAATCTCCTTTTCAGAACTGATCCAGAAACACATAAACAACGTTTATAAGCAAAGAAACAACCCCTATATGTGGCACCACATGCAACTAAAAAATTTCCGGAATTTACGGCTTTCCAACGGAGCCGTTTCAGAAAAATCTGATCCGCAGGATGTTCCTAACTTCTCCCGAGGATCAGTTTAATATAATTACCTCGAAACTTGGCAAGTACTGGTGAAGATCACTTGAAGCACATCAATGGTGTTTATTGAGAAGAAGTACGTGAGAGAGAGAGGAAGAAGATGAAGAAATGGCCAATTTGGCCATTTTCTTCCTTTTATATTTTCTCTTTTTTTTCTCTTTCTTTTTCTTCCTTGTAGCCGCCCTTCTCTTGTCTTTTCTTCCAATTATTGTTCAATTTTTCCTTTTTTACACTTTGGCCCCAAAACTTTGCGAAGTTGTGATTTAATCCAACCGCAACTTGCATAACTTTCAAACGGGAACACCTACGGAACTGAAATTCTGACACCAACTCCGGAACTTCATAACACATAGAAAACATATTTAACATGTTTAAATTGAAGTCTTGGTATTCACAGAAATCGGAAAACGGATCGTAAATTGCACAGAAATTACCTCGGAAGTCGCCCGGCGCGGGGCGGTTGTAACACAAAGAGTCAATGTAATTGTTGAGGCAACTGCCAACAACCATACAATTTCCAGAAAGTTGGACTTAGCTCCATAAGCTCAAGCTCCACCTTAAAAGTTGTTGGTGCGTGATGTGATCATGGGATCCCCAAGCAACAACAAGATGACCTGCATAAAGAGGCAATGAGTGAAGCTCGAGCAAACCCTTGGCGAGTGGGTTCGAGGCCCCGCGGCCTAATCCGATGGTCCGGAATAAACCTGCACATGGAAAGGGCAATGCCTTCACGCGAGGACCCTAAAAGAGGCCTCAAGGCGTAGGAGAGGCTTCGTGCAAACAGACATCCAGGCGAAGGCAAGCCACTTTGGCAAAGCCATCCTGTGAAGTCTCAAGGCGAAGGATGAACTGCATCATGCTAAGGCATCCGTAACACCGGCGAAGCCCCAAAGCGGAGCCATTATCGCGAAGCCCCGAGGCGAGGGCTAGGCTTCCCAACAAGGGAGTTCTCGCGATGGCCAATCCTTCAAAGCGAAGCCATCTCCATGACCCCCCTTTGCGAAAGCCTTCATGCAACAATGTCCACGAGAAGTCTTTAAGATACGGACGGTACTTCTGGCGAAGCTTCCTGGCGAAGGCAAAACCCTTAGGCGACGTCATCCCAGCCAGTCTCCTGGTAAAGGCCACGTCCACAACAAGAAGACTTCCAGTTCAGACGCTAAGGGATATTCTTCTGCGGAGCCTCCAAGCGAAGGCGGAGCCTTCGTTGCAAGTCTCAAAGGGAAAGGCGAGGCCACTAGGCGAAGCCTCCTTTGAGAAAGTTTGCTAACAAAGGCGAGGCCTTCCGAGCCGGGTCTCCCATCAGCAGAGCCCTAAAACAGAGCCACCTCAGCTTATCCAAATGGCCAACCACTCCCGACCATTCTGGCCCCTCCCGCCTTATACGCTGACACTTGGGAGCGAACTTTTGACCTTTTTATCTTTTCGCCGACATGCATGCAAAAGTACTGTACACTTTATGGCATGCATGCGTCTTTTGTAAGAGGTCTGTTCCCTTCCTTCCCTATAAAAGGAAAGACAGACTCCCGAATAGGTAGAACATATGTAAAGCTTAAGAAGGACAATTCCTTAAGCCCGGTTCTCACCCCCCCCGGCTCTTTTCCGCCATCCCCCTTGAGAGATGAATATCATCAAGTTTTATATCTCGTATTGCTTAATCTCGTAGTTATGAGGTGCTAGATCTTCCATCCTCCCCCGGCTTATCGCATATATTGCCCAACCTCGTTGTTGGGAGGTGTCTGTGGCCGTCTCTATCCTTCTTTGTTCAATCGACTCCACCGAGCTAGATCTGCGCTTCAGTACGATCTCGTGGGCTCGCGTCAAGCGTACTCCGTGATCGTATCGGTGCGCTAAGAAATTTCAACAAACTCCTACTTGTACTAAGATAATTTTGAGTTATAACTCCCACTCAAAAATAAATCCCTCAAACACAAACACAAGCCAAAACAAAAAACAACACATTCATATAAATGGTGTTAAGGGTGCGACCACAAGGCATACACATCAAATCTCCTTCATTGTGGTTGTTAGACTCACAGTGAAAGATTGTTCTCTCCACAATCCACTAGAACTCATCAAGCGTCCGTGTGTCGTTTGAACTTCTTCAAAAACATGCTTGAACCTATCAAGCTCTGTTAAACTCATCAAGTATTGCCTTTAAAAACCCCAAACACATGATACACTTTCTTAATCACAATCAGTCTCTTTCTAGAATTTCAACTACTTGAAAACCATGATTGTATTAAAAAACTGAGTTCTCATTCATATGCACTCATATGTCAATCTAATAATACTACACATACTCTGCGGGCCTAAAATTGAACTTTAGATTATGTGTATCATTTACTAGTGTCTTTCCTATTAGCTTGAACTACTTAGGTAATTGAACCAACTTAACTACTCAAACCAGTCTCATTTCTAGCCGACCTTTGATAACCAAGTAAAGTAGTATCATTGATGCAATTCCCTAATAGTAAGCTAAAGTCACTAAGAGTCCGTGTCAAGGAATCCCACACTAAGCAGGAATAGAGACAACTTGTTTAAATCCTTTCTTTTGGTCACATTTCATGGACATAGAACACTTGGAACACATCCATCAAGTTCCATATGAGCACTAATTGAGTGTTTTTCTTACACCACTCCCACTCGAATTGATGTCCACAATAATAGTGGGGTGTGTCACTTTCTTCCTCTCAGAATATCAAATAGTGTACTCCCATTAACAAATAAAAGGAGGACATGCCACGAAACCATGAAATATGTACAAGTAAGTCCCAGGCTTACTACTCAACAAAGGCTAGCATGTATGGTGGTCATACAAACTTGATGAACTTGTTCATCTCATCTTGATTGTTCTAAATAAGGGGACATAAGTAGCTAAAGTGACATGTGTTGTCCATGTCTCCCACTCAAAAGTATAACTCTTTCAAGTCACATGTTTCTTAAGAAACAACATGCTTTGAGTCTTTAACTTGTCTCATCCTTATTTGTACATAAGATTAAGGGCGAAAGACCTGTGTGAGAAAGTGTTTCTAATGCCTATGGTTGACATGTTCTAATTTTCCTTATGTTTTCATGATTGAACAAACTATTTGATTCATAAACAAACATTTTCATTTTGATCAACATAGTAAAACATATGTGACAACAAAGTGGTGAAGTACATCTAAAATAATTACAATCTACGAAGACCCATTACTCTAACATGACGAACAAACACAAGTGGTGGTAATGGCTTAGTGAGAGGATCTTCCATCATAAGGTCATTAGAAATGTACTATATTTTAACTTCACAATCTTCAATTGCATCCAACACATAATTGTGTTTCATGCTAATATGTTTTGTCTTTCCATGATACTTGGGATCTTTAGTGTAGGTTATAGCCGTCATACTATGATTAAAGATGGTAATAGACTGTTCCACTTTAAATTGAGACTCCAAGTTCTTAAGGAAATATTCAAGTCAAAGAGCTTCTTGTATAGTCGAAGCACATGAGACAAACTCAGCCTCCATTGTGGATAATGATGTACAAGTTTGTTTCTTGCTACACTAAGTAGTAGCCCCACCATTTAGCATTAATACATATCCACTTGAAGATTTGCTGGAGTATCTATTTGCACCGCAATCACCATCAGAATATCTAGGTAATTCAAGCTTGGTGCCTTGATAATATAGCCGATAATCTTTTGTCCCCTTCAGGTATCTCAGAACCCTCTTAACACTTTTCCAATGCTGCATTCTAGAGTTGGAAGAATATCTTGCTAGTAAGACAAATGCTTGGCTAATGTCTAGCCTTGTACAAAACATGACATACATTAAAGACCCAATACCACTAAGGTAGGTATGTTCGTCATCTCTTCCTTCTCTTTTGGAGTCTTGGGGCACACATATGCTCTCCAATTTTGCATCCATATGCAAGTGGGGTGTTCATGGGCTTTGAGTTTGTCAAGTTAAATCTTTCTAGAATCTTATCAATATAAGACTCTTGTGAAAGAGCTAACAATCTCTCCTTTCTATTTCGATGGATCTTTACACCTAGAATGAAAGAAGCTTCCCTCATATCTTTCATGTAAAAAATGAAGGACAACCATTGTTACAGTCACCCGAGCGGGTGGTGACTTCAGTGTCCCGGGGCTCCGTTTCAAACATGCGGGGCATGTTTTCTGTTGGTCAGATAGCTCTCGGATCTTTTCTGAGTAATATTTTTGGGAATGCTTTTATATTTAAGGTCACACGAGTCCTCCGCACCTTTCCGCGGAAAATATTTTTCGAGGGCGGGACATATTTCCTATTGATCAGTAAGCTCGGGAATTTTATCGGGACCTTATAAAAGTGAATTTTCAACATATTTGAGGTCGTACGAGTATTCCGCATCTTTCCGCGGAAAATATTTTCGGGGTCGGGGCGTTCGTTCTCGGGCGACGCTTGGGGCTTGGGATGAAACGCTCAGGGCTCGGGATGAAAAATTTGTGGCGCCAATAGTATGGAGTGTGTTATGACTCGGGATGATTAATGTGGTAATAAGCAAGCACACATGACGGGATTATTTGGTCGGGCAAGCAAGCACACACGTCGGGATTTACTCGGGTGAAGTTGGCGTGGGATGATATTTCAACATTTAGGAACTTTTCGGATTTGGCTTGGTGTGTGATTCACTATGGTGACTAATGTGTGTGCTAAGGTGGCATGGTGACTAAGGTAGTGAGTAAGGTGTGTGTCATGTGATAAGATTTATATAAGGTGAGTAATTAGGAAGAAAAGGAATTTTGGCTCATTTCTTCCTTCTCTCATAACCGTGAGCTCTCTTCCCTTCTCCCTCTTGTGTTCATCTTGCAAGGGTTTAAGGAAGTATTTATCTTGGTGTTGAGCTTGAGGTAAGCTTGACTTCAAACCATGTATGAGTTACATGATTCAAATCATGTATAAGTTACATGAGGTGAAAAATATGTATTTGATACATATGATGTACCTTGATGAAGGCTCATTAAGAACATGTATATGAATGATGGAAATATGTTTGTATGTTTCTAATCGAATGCTATATGCATCTCTTTTGCTATGGATGAGCATGTTTGAAGTTGTTTCATGTATTTTATTGCTTGAATGAGTCTTGTTGTGAGAATTGGGCATTGAATATGTGAATTGCATCATTAGTGGATAGCTAGTTAGCATTCCATACTTATTTTAAACCATAATGGACAATTGGATAGTGAGTACTATCCAGTGGCAACAAAAGGTCAAGTTCATTCTAATTGAACAAGAAACCTTTTGATGCTCACCATTGAAGCTATGTGTCAAAATGAGGCGGGATAAGGATTACCTATATGGTATACCTTAAAAGTTCTAAGTGTAGAATTCCCCTCCTTTCCACTATGGTGGATAAAATATGGTGGATAAAATATGGTAAAGTTTCCTATACTTATAAGCTAAGTGTAAATATGTTTCTATTGAGAAACAATGCTCGATAATTCTCAAGTGTGAGAATTATGAAATATGAGCCGATAACTTTAAGTGTGTCCCACTAAATGCATGAGTTGTCATGCATGATCCACCAAGTTGAAATTGACAAGGAATGAGCTCAATGGTGAACAACTTGTGCAAGCAATAAGACGCTTCTTGTCCATTGATGAAAGGAAATTGGTGATGATCAATTAGTGCCTTAATCATCAAGTTATGTCATTTGTTGAATGGGTAAAGTACACTTATAGTCCCTTTGCCACGGGTGCGGCCATGCCCGGTTGCGGAGGCAGGGCCGTCCCGCTATGGCGGAAGCGGAAGCTGCGGAAACGGAAGCGGTTGGTCCAACCGAAATCCGCTAAGTGTGGTGGTCCCGTGACCTGGCCCGCAAAGTCTCGTTCTCGAAGGCCCGGTGCTTGAGAACACTTTGCACACGGAGTATGCAGACGGAGTTATGCGCTTATAACATTCGGTCGTGTTTTGACCCGCAACCTACAATTCCCAAACATGGCAAGTATACAGTATAAACCCTAACTATCCATGGCGAGCCCCGCCCCACTGAAATAGGCGAGCACTCAACCATCACCAAACATACAGTTCATGGATAACATCATACATATGCTCCTCAGAAACACATAGATACAGAATGTGTCTAACACCTCAGAATATGATCACATCCCGGGTCCCGCCTTCCACTATCACGGGCGAGTCCCCGGTCCTACATAGTATCCAGAACATATATACAGAAGTAAAATGTATCTAGGATACATAACATGCTCAGACAGATGACATGCATGCATATACACCTACAGAGCCAACTAAGAAAACCTCAGAATACCTACGTGCGAGATCTAGGAGAAACTCAGAGATCAGAAGATCCCCGCAAGTACCGCTGTTGCTGCTAACAGACAACAGAAGAGAGAAGTAAGTTAACTGTGAGAAAACTCATAATCCTGAAATCAGAAAGCAAACTGAAACCTCCACCGATACTACCCCTATAACATAACAAAAGTTTCGTGTCGGAACTGCAGATACCTGATCACAGAACAGAAAGCACTACAGAACTCTAGTCCGCTGGCTGCTTGTCAGATACACCTGAAAGGTGGTAAACAGAAGGGGTGAGTCCTCGTGAGGACCCACTAAGGGCTGAAGTAAGATACAGGTTGTAATAAGCAAGCTAAGTGCACGGTTACCTGCAAAACAAAGAAAACACAAAAACACAAGAATATATATGCAACAGATATAAAAATAAATAATAAAAAGAGTTAGACGAAGTCTCGAAGGACGTGGTTAGACAGAGTCCCGAAGGACGTGGTGCAGACCGCCAGAGACCCATAAAAAAAATCAACAAAACGACAGTCCTCTCCTAGAGGTCAGAAGCCGAAGCTAATAGAGGCATGGTACCAGCCGGGGTCGCGATCCCATAACTGTCGTGGGTCACAGAATACACCGCAGGGTATATACAGAATATCAGCACCCTGTGCAGATATAGATTACCGAAGAAGAACCCGAGGTCTCCAAGACCGTTCCGGTCCTTGAACAGATAAAATATACCGCAAGGTATATACAGAATATCAGCACCCAGTGTAGATATAGAGTAGCGATAAGGAACCCGAGGTCTCCGAGACCGTCCCGGGCCATGAAGCACAACAGACAGAATATACCGCAAGGTATATACAGAATATCAGCACCCAGTGCAGATATAAAGTACCGATAAGGAACCCGAAGTCACCGAGACCGTCCCGGGCCTTGAACTTGCTTACCTGTACCTTACCATATAACTGGTTCCGGGATCACCGGACCACTGTCCTTAACCTGGAACTCGCTTCAACTAACCCCGATATACATGATATCCCTCCTAGAATGTATAACGAGAGAAGTTGAACCCTTACCGTGCTATTACTGATCCACAGAAGAATCCCGAGAAAATCCCGACGCTCGGCCCGAAACGGGATAGTGTGACTTTCGAAGTCCTGCACTACTCCATAACTGCTGATTCAAGCTGAACAACCACATACAAATCAGAAATCACCAATCCAGACCCCCGGGAACTAATCCCACACATTCCTGCACTTTCCTGCAAAATTCCACAGAAAGCTCGAATTCTCAAACTGTCACGACCACCCCGCCCGGTTGCGGAGGAGGAGCCGGCCACGACGTTCGGAAGCGGAAGCTACGGCAGAAAGCGCGGAATCGGTGCTACCGAAACCCGCCACGTGTAGTGGTCCCATGACCCGGCCCGCAATAACAGAATGGTCGTACTACGACCTGCAACCTACAGAACACATACATGGCAAGTATATAACCCACATAACAAACAAACATGCAGTTCATGGAATACCTTTCATTACTCAAGATAACCAAATCACCGAAAACATTTCATACATCTAACCAATATGGGCAAGTCGGGGCTCCGCCTACGACTCAGAAGACAGATACAGAATCATCATATATTCCAGAATATGCGTCATATACAAATCATGATCCGATTTACATGCATGCAACTACACCTACAGAGCCGTTAAACAAAACCCTAGAAATACCTAAGTGCGGAATCCGGAAACTTCCCGCACGTGGTACTGCTGCTGCTGCTGAAATCTAAAACACAGAAAGCACCGCGGATCTCTAGTCTGCCGGTTGCTTGTCAGTGAACCTGAAAGGTGGTAAACATATAAGGGGTGAGTCCTCGGGAGGACCCAGTAAGGGCTGAGGTAAGATACAGTTTGCAGATGTGCTGCTGAACCGAACCTGCAAAACAGAACAAACACAAGCACACACACATATATATATATATATACGTATGCATGTATGCAAAGTCAGAGGTGAGCCGGAACCCATCGTACGCGGTCCAACCGCCAGAATGACCCAAAACGACAGCCCTCTCTAAGAGGTCAGAATATACGTAATGCAACAGAAGCACGGTACCGGCAGGGGTCGCGATCCCCAAACTGTCGCAGGGTCACAGAAGTATATCGGCACTCCCGGTGCGGATATACACAGAATGTCGGCACCCTCAGTGTGGACACAACAGAACAGAAGTATCGGCACCCCAAGTGAGTACACGTGGCCTCTAAGACCATCCGGGTCTCGTCTCAGAACAGAACGTATCACCATGCATATGCAAAATAGAATATAATATACCAAAACGTATATGCAGAAATATCGGCGCCTAGCGCGGATATACAGAACAGAAATAGAACCCGTGGCCTCCAAGACCACCCAGGCCTTGAAACAGAACAAATACAAACATGTACCCTACCATATGACAGGTCCCGGGATCATCGGACCACCGTCCTCAACCCGTAATCCTGCCTCAACTAGACCCGATATACATAAAGTCCCATTCCAGAATGTATAACGAGAGAAGTTGAACCCTTACCTCAGAAATACCGCTCCGCTACACAAACCCCGGGAAATCCCAGCTCCCGGCCCGAAATGTGACAACTCGCCTTTTAAGGTCCCGCACTAATCCACCACTGCAGAAACAAGCTGAACAACCACACACAAGTCAGAACTCACCAAAACAGACCCCCAGAACCAAAACCGCACAATCTCGCACTTTCCCGCAAAACTCCACAGAAAGCTCGGTTTCATGAACCGAGCGAGAACATTGTTATTCCAACACCCATAAACACATTCCAACCTTTAAATCCACATTCCAGACACTTTTACCCTTAATCCCACATAAAGGTAACTTTTCCATTTCTTACCCGAAAATGACGTTTCAAATACCATACCGCACCTAAATCCAATCCCGATACTAATTTACCATCCAATTTAACCAAAATACAACATCAACATAGGAAAAGATTCATTTCTTCAATTCGGCCCTTTTCCATATTTTCACCCAACTTCCAAATCAATCCATTCAAGCTACCAAACATTCATTCCAACCATCAATTACACTTCTTAACCAAGAATGCTAACCAATTACACTTAAATTAACCAATATCAACATAAACCCTAAGTGCACTATTCACTCAATTTGGGGCTTTTCTACTCAATCAATTTTCCACCAAATTGAAACCATAGAAAGCCTTAGAATCATGCTAGGAATCACATATCCAAAGCATGATCCAAAAACACAACATATGATCCACTTTAGAAACCAACCCTAATTTCGCCAAAATATGTTTCCTTTATCCATGATGTTTTTCCAAAATCTAAACATAGATTCTTACTCCTCTCCATCCCAGGATCAACATACTTAAATTTGGAAGCAAGAGAATCATCCAAACAAGTAGCAAAGAACAACACCAAAACCTCTCTAAACCCACTTTTCCATCAAAACCTAAGCTTCCAACTTGCAAAGAGAAGAAGAGAATGAGCTTACCAATGATTTAAGCCCAAAACCTTGTTGATTCCTTGCCAAAAGAAGAATTCTTGAAGAGCTTGGTGAATAGTGACAATGGTGGATGGGAGAGGGAAGGAAGAAGAAGAGACGTGAAGAAGAAAATGAAGAAAAAAAAACCATTTTCTTCCCTTTTATAATTTCCTCCATTTATCTTCTTTTCTTTTCCATATTTCACCATAATAGGACAAGTGTCCTTATCCTCCCTAACCCAGCCGACTTACTCTTCCTTTCTTTTCCAATTATTGCTGTCTTTTGGGTTAATTGCAACTTAGTCCTCCAACTTTCCAAATCTTTGCAATTTAACACCAAACGCAAATTCCTAACCCCAATTGAAACCAAAACTGAACACAACCCTCAGAATATCATAACATTCATAAAACATGTTTCCAAAGCCCATTTTCAAATCCAGAGTGTCCTACCGGGCCCGCTGAACCCGCGCAAATCCCGACGTGCGCGTGTGTTAACCTGAACCGAAATCCCGTCATGCCAAAATTCCACAAGTATTATCATAAAATCCGTCTTAAAATATAGCACACCTCACACCAAAGCCGTCGGGACATTTCCATCCCGAGCCCCGGGATTCCCGTACAGAGCCCCGGGAGTCGCCCGGGACCGAACGTCCCCACCCAAAAATATACTCTGTAAAAAGATGCAGGACGTTCCCACGATTCCAAATATGCAAACGGTTTCTCATTCTGGGGTCCCGGGAGCGCTACCGAGCCTGCTGTACGTCCCGAGACAACCACCCGGCCCCGAAAAATATTTCCGGCGAAAATGTCCGGGGGACCCACACGACCTCAAAACCCGAAGGATTCCCAGAAATAATGCTCAGATAAGTCTCAGAAGCCGTTTAACCGCCCAAAAACGTGACCCGCAGGCCAAAACCGGAGCCCCGGGTCACAACCCGCTCGGGGTGACCGTAACACAAACCGAGCTAGAACGTAGTTATTTATACTTACACATACACAACTAAGCATCCAAATCATACTTTCCCAAATTTTCATAAGCAAGCAAGTATGTCGGTTACGTTCATAATTTCAGAAAATGAGGTTCCAAACACCGTTTGTCACCTACTTCAATTCCTGATATCATTCCATTATCAATACATCCCCGGAACACACCACAACCATAAACATACCCTTTCCTCATTTTTGGCCTAAACATGCTTCTTATACCAAAATCCATTTCAAACCAATTAGGGTTCCATTCTCATACTTAATTCAACCATTGAACATTCTAAGCATGCTTACAAACATACTTCACCATAATCACCCAAAATCATACCAACCTTCACAAACATACCAACTCATGAAGAAGACAAGCTTACCTCAAGCTTACACCAAGAACAATCCATCCTTAAGCCTTTGCAAGATGAAGAACACATGAGAGGGAGAGGGGAAGAAGGTGGTGGTTTTGTGAAAGAGTTTATGTGTCCAAAAATGCAACTTTCACACATTTTCCATCTTATATACTCCTTATCTTTATGACTCACCTTAACAAGCACACACACACACACACACACACCTCCTTAGTCACCATGCCAAGCACACACACACCTCCTTAGTCACCATGCGCCACTTAACCCGAGCAAATCCTGACGTGTGTGCTTGCTAGTTTAACCAAGTAATCCCGTCATGTGTGCTTGCTTGGTTATCACCACATTACTCATCCCAAGTCATATCACACCACATAACATTGGTGCCGTCAAAGATTCCATCCCGAGCCCCGAGTGTCGCTTGAGACCAAAAAATATTTTCCGCGGAAAGGTGCGGGGGACTCGTGCGACCTTAAATATAATAGCATTCCCAAAAATGTTACCTAGAAAAGATCCGGGAGCTGTCTGACCAACAGAAAACATGCCCCGCATGTTTGAGATGGAGCCCCGGAACACAGAAGTCACCACCCACTCGGGGTGATTGTAACACCCTTAGCTTTGATGTGTGTCCTATTTTCTTCATGTTTTAGGATTTCGTCTTAGATTCATCCCATAGTTTGCATTTTTGTCTTAAATAGATCGTTCCATTACGTTTTCTGTTAAATTCATTGCTTAAATATGGGTATTTATGTAAATGTCTATAATTAACATTCAATTCAACTCAACTGGACTTAGCACACCCCAGCTCAAGGTCAGCTAGAAGTAGCTCACCTTAGCTCAGCTCCAGCTGGGAGAAGTTGGAGGTAGCTCAAGTCAGCTCACTCCAGCTCATGAGAGCTTGGTGGAGCTAGACTTCAGCTCACTCCAGCTAAAAGTTGATGGACCAGCTCAACTTGAGCCCACTCCAGCTAGAAGTAGCTGGACTCAACTCAAGTCAGCTAACTCTAGCTAGAAATAGCTGTAGTCAGCTGGACTTTAGCTCATGTTAGCTAAATGTAGCTAACTCCAGCTCATTGGAGCTAAATGAGTAGAGGAGCAACTTTTAGCTCATTGTGAGCTGAATTTGAGCTCAATGGTGCGCAATATGGATGAATGGCAAGTTGAGTTAGTTTTGTACTAGCTCTTAGAGTTCCTAGCTGAAATATGTGTGTGACACATTTTGGCCAAAAGTTGTGACTTTTAAGTCAAAGGACACATCTCTTGTGTAGAGACACATTTCCTCACCTAAAGGCTACAACCCTTGGCCAAGATACATGACCATTGACCAAGGGAGGTAGTGGTTCGATTTTGAAGCCGAAATGGTGTGGGAAAGGGTCACCACATTTTGGCGTGTGAGAGAGCCTTCAAGGCTGAATTAGTTGGCTATTCTCTAGAGCATTGTAGGTGGCTTTATATTAATGTTTAGTAACCTTAATCTCGCCCTTAAGGAGGCGCCCGAGTCAGCCCTCTTCCAAGGAGTTTTCGGCCTCAACTTGGAGCAAGGAACTTAGTTCCTTAAGCTGTTTCCTAAGGTGTAAGGTATGCTTCTTATCTAGTACTATACTATTATATAGTTAGTACCATGCTAGGATATACACCATTGTGGTGCTTATGTAGCATAGATAAGTGGCATGATATACCGAGACATCGTGCTAACACTTAGAATAAGAATGTATGCAATATGTTTGCACATGTATGACATGATATCATGTGATATGCTTGTGATGCATATATGATATGTTAACATGAAAGCATGTTAATGATGATCCTAAAATCAACAAATGGTATCAGAGCTTTTGGTTCTAGTATGTTCCTGTATATGTTGCAAGCATGAAACTGTCTAAGGAGGTGGTATTTAAGCGATACCATTTGTGACTCTACCATCTTTCCTGGGTATTGTATCGAGGAGACTTATAGGTGATGAAACTAAGGCTTAGGTGAAGTGCTCATGGCTGTTACGTTTTAATTTCATGTTTGTTTACATGAAACCATTTAGGTACATAGGTTGTACCCAAGTATACATGTTTTGGTGAAAACCTATATATATAATTGTATGGGTGTGTGCTTGAATAAAGTTACATGTAGGCTTATTAAGGTCATTTGTATGAAATAATTGAGAAACACTTATATATCTCTGATTGGATGCTATATGCATCTCTTTCACCATATATGGGTATGTTCTTAAGTTACTTTATTCAAATGTTGCTTGAATGAGTCTAGTTGTGAGAATTAAAACTAAAACATGTGAATTGCATCTATGTAGATGACTACTAAGAATATTGTTGCTGAACTGAACCGTGACCTCAAGTTAGATAGTGAGAACTATCTAATTTGGCAACAGAAGGTCAAATTCATTTTAACTGAGCAAGAGATACTTGATGTCCTCAGCAATGTGTAGGGTCAGCCTCCTATCCACTATGGTGGATGAAATCATGGTGGAGTTCTCCATGCCGTCAAGGTTAAGTATGGAGATGTTTCTGTTGAGAAACAACATTCCATGATTCTCAAGTTTGGGAATTATGTGAAGAGAGCTGACCACATCATGAGCTCTCACTTGCGTGAAATGTCACGCTTGATACACCAACTGAAACAAGCTGGACATGAGCTCACAGATGAGCAGCAAGTGCAAGCAATAATCCATTCCCTGCCGGATGAGGATTGGAAGTTGATGAAGGTCAACTTATGCCACAACCCTATCAAATCATTTGATGATATTGCTCGCCACTTACTACTTGATGCCGAGGTTATGGCTCTCAAGGAAAAATCTAGCACATATGTAGCCACTTCCTCCAACCAAAAAGGTAGGAAGAAGAAGTAGAGAGGTGGTAAAGGTGGCAATGGCAAGGGTAAGGGAAAGGGAAATAGCCCTAACTTGAAGAAGTTCAAAAAGAAGAGGGACGTCTCCAAGTTGAAGTGTTTCAACTGTGGCAACAAAGGACACTTTGTAAAGGATTGCAAGAGTGCTCCTAAGGTACATACTAACCTTACTACTTCTAATGTACATGTTGTGACATGTACCTTGCTAACTGAAAGCAATGCTCGTGACAAGTCCTGGTTTGTGGCTTACAGGAAGCTTCCAAAGAGAGCCAAGCATGTTTCAGTTGGAAATAATGCTATATTAGAAGTAGAAGGAATAGGGACATGTAAAGTCCCATTGTGTAAAGGATATTTGTATCTTATTGACACTTTGTATGTACCTAATATATGTAGAAACTTGATTTCTGTAGGTTTCCTATTGAAATATAATTATTGCTTTAATTTTTCCAATAATGGTGTGACCATTAACAAAAGTGACAAAATTCTTTATACTTGCTTGGTATGTGAGTCACCATGGTGACTAAGGTGGTGACTAAGGTGCTAAGTGGACACTTGTCCTAGTGAGTCATAAAGAAGGAAGTATAAAAGGTGAAAATGTGAAGAAAAGCCATTTTGGCTTATTTTCTTCCTTCTCTCATCACCATCCGCCATCTTCATCTTCTTCTCTACCTCTCAAGTGTTCATCTTGCAAGGGCTTAAGGAAGGTTTGAACTTGGTGTTAAGCTTGAGGTAAGCTTGTTTCCTTCATGATTTAGTAAGTTTGGAGCATGATTTATGGTTGGAAGTTGATGTTGAAACCGAATTTGTGTTAAGTCTTGGCTAGATGATTTGTTCATCTTCTTGCTTCAAGCTTTGGGTATGTTGTTCTTGGCATGGATTGGTGTAGGAATCAAGGGTTGGATTATGAAAGAACATCATGGTTTGGAAAACCTATTTTGGCCGAATTCTTGTTGAATTCTAAACATGTTGATTTGTTGTCTTCTTGATTTATGCTTTGGATATGTTGTTCCTAGCATGACTATGAGTTGATATTAGGGTTCAATTTGAAGGTGAACATGGGTATAAAATACCCAAATGGCCGAATTGTTCTTAAGAGGATTGGTATGATTTTGGGTGATTAGGGTGAAGTATGTTAGTAAGCATGCTTGGAATGTTTAATTGTGGAATTAAACATTTGAATGGAACCCTAATTGGATTGAATTGGATTTTGGTATAAAAGAGGGTTAGGACCGAAAGTAAGGAAGGGTATGGTTATGGTTGTGTTGTGTTTCGGGGATGTTTTGGTAGTGAAATGGTATCGGGAATAAAAGTAGGTAACAAACGATGTTCGGAACGTCGTTTTCTGAAATTGTGGGCATAACTGACCTACTTGCTTGTTTGTGTAAATGTTGTGAAAGTATGATGTGAATGCTTAACTGTGCATATGTGAGTATAAATATCAATGTTCTATCTCGGTTTGAGAGTCCGAGCTTTTTGTGGAATTTTGCGGGAAAGTGCGGGAATGTGCGGGATTAGTTCCTGGGGGTCTGGATTTGTGATTTCTGATTTGTATATGGTTGTTCAGTTTGAATCAACAGTTGTGGAGTAGTGCGGGACTTCGGAAGTCACACTACCGCGTTTCTGGCCAAGCGTCAGTATGTTGTCGGGATTCTTCTGCGGGTCGGTAATAGTGCGGTAAGGGTTTTAGTATTGCTCTCGATTCTGCATTTTGGATTATGTTATGAAATGCGTGTCTGGGTGTACCGAGGCCGAGTTTGGATTGAGGGTGGCCCGAGGATACCCAAACTTGGTCAGTCGGGATAGGCATTGGTGTGCAAGTGCGAGGACTCGAAGATGCTGATGTTCTGATTCAACTCCTACGGAGGTGGTGTTCTGATTCAACTCCTACGGGGGTGGTGTTCTGATGGGGTTAGCTACCTCGAGCTGGTACCAGTCTCATGTGTCTGTGGTAGTTCATTACGTGGCTGGGCCAGAATGGACTATCATTTCAAAGCATGTCTGTTTGCTATACTTACAATTCTGCTTATGTGCATTGCATATGTTTGTTTTGCATTGGTTAAGCATATGTTGGTTATCTGCTGCGTGTTTGCATTTTCCTTGTCTTTGTTGTGCAAGTTATTATACGTATAGAGAAACCGTGCCTATCTCCAAGCCCTTACTAAGTTCTCAAAAGAGGACTTACCCCCTTTCTGTTTACCGTTTCAGGAGTACCTGACCAACAACCCGCAGAGTGAGTCTGAGGTGTGTTGTCTGATTCTGTTTCAGGTACCCTTCTGTTCTGTCTGATTTTCTGTCTATAAGGGGCAGTCTCTTTGAGTAACTATAGTTTGGGATCTGATATCTAAAATCTGAGTCTGAATCTGTAGTCTGAATCTGTAGTCTGAAATCTGAATCTTTATCTGAATCTAAATCTGTATCTGAAATCTGAATCTGTATCTGAATCTGGGATCTGATATCTGAAGTCTGAATCTGTATCTGAGCCTGAATCTAAAGTCTGTTTTCTGACTTCTGGATTTATGCTAAGGTTAGCATATGAGTTTTCTCACAGTTAAGTTACTTATTTCTTCTGTTGGTGTGTTAGCAGCAGCGGTACTTGCGGGGATCTTCTGATCTAGGAGTTTAAGATAGATCTCGCACTTGGGTATTTTAAGGTTTTCCTTGGTCGACTCTGTAGGTGTAAATGCATGCATGTCATCTGTCTGATCATGCCACGTATCCTAGATACATTCTGTTTCTTTATATATGTTTTGGATACTATGTAGGACCGGGGACTCGCTCATGACAGTGGAATGCGGGAACCGAGATGTGATCATACTCTGATGTGCTAGACACATTCTGTATCTGTGTGTTTCTGAGAAGTTATGTATGAATTATCCATGAACTGTATGTTTGGTGATGGTTGAGTGCTCGCCTATTTCAGTGGGGCGGGGCTCGCCATGGATAGTTAGGGTTTATACTGTATACTTGCCATGTTTGGGAATTGTTGGTTGCGGGTCAAAACACGACCAAAGGTTATAAGTGCATAACTTTGTCTGTATACTCCGTGAGCAAAGTGTTCTCAGGCACCGGGCCTTCGAGAACGAGACGATGCGGAGCGAGTCACGGGACCACCACACTCAGCGGGTTTCGGTTAGACCGACCGCTTCCGTTTCCTCAGCTCACGTGGTTTCCGCCGCTGCGTCCGCTTCCGCCGTTGCGGGACGGCCCCGCATCCGCAACCGGGCGCGGGCGCACCCGTGACAACTGGTGGCGGTTATGTATGGTGACGAGAGTTTTTGTTAAACGTTACCCCTTAAGGTGTGAGTAATGAATGCATTTATAGTCCATGTTTTGAGAGTGTCATTATTGTAATATTCCAATATAGTATGGTGGCGTGTCAGAGTACACGTGTCCTTAATACGTTCGGGAGTATAGTCCGAGAATTTCCTTGGTATGTTCGGGTCAATTATGTCCGGTAATGTTCTTGTCTCATGCGGGTTTATGGATTTTTTTAACGGGGCCCTTATTTTGGGCTAATACTTGGGCCTTTTGGTAGGCCTTTTGTGTGGATTGGGCCTGGCGGCCATCAAGTTCCGGCCTAGTAATTTGGCCGACTGTAAGAAGTCTAAATTTTTCAAAGTATTTTTTAACTGTCGAATTATAATATCCGGGCGTTTGAATCTTTTTCCGAAATACTGTATGCTTGCTTTTGATCTTCTTCCCAAAATGCTATGTCCGGGAATTTGAACTTCGGCATTTGAACTTCTTCCTGAAACACTATGTCCGGGCTTTTGATTTCTTCCCGAAATGCTATGTCCAGGCATTTGAACTTCTTTCCGAAACATTATGTCCAGGCTTTTGATTTATTCCTGAAATACAATGTTCGGGCATTTGAACTTCTTCCTGTTTTCCGGGAAATTGAGTATTGAACATCCTCCTTTTGTCTCGAACTATATTCAAGCTTGTGAGCTATTTCCTGGATGATAACGTCCAGGAAATTGAGGATTAAATATCCTCCTTTTGTACCGAACTACGTTCGGGCTTTGGATTTATTTCCAGGATGATAATGTCTTGGAAATTGAGGATTGTATATCCTCCTTTTGTACCAAACTATGTTCGGTCTTTGGAGCTATTTCCCGGATGATAACGTCTGGGAAATTGAGGATTGAATATCCTCCTTTTGTACCAAACTACGTTCGGGCTATGGAGCTATTTCCTGGATGATAACGTCCGGGAAATTGAGGATTGTATATCCTCCTTTTGTACCAAACTATGTTCTGTCTTCGGAGCTATTTCCCGGATGATAACGTCCGGGAAATTGAGGATTGTGTATCCTCCTTTTATACCAAACTATGTTCGGTCTTTGGAGCGATTTCCCGGATGATAACGTCTGGGAAATTGAGGATTGTATATCCTCCTTTTGTACAGAACTATTTTCAGACTTTTGAATTGAGTTCTGGAAGCCCACCTCCGGAATCTTGGACGACTTTGAGACGGTGTTGTATCTACGGGATTTTAGGTGGTTTGTCTTCAGCCGTTCATTAATTGCTACTTTTGGATGAATGTAGGAGATTGAATTCCTTGTGAAGTTTCATCTTCCCGGACTTCCTTCAAATAGTGAGCAGAGGTAATTCATTTCCTTACTTCATTCTTGCATTTGTTCTCTAGCTCTCTCTCTTCCTCGCTTTCCTTCCTTGTAATAAACCCGTCACGACGGACAACCCGTCTCTCAAGGAGGCTGTTACCATCTTCAAGAGCTGGAGGACCGTCGAAGGGGCCATCCAGAAGACTTTCTGGCCCTCTTTCTCAGTTCAGCCATCGTACCAGAAGGTTACAGAGGCTCGTGGCCGTACATCAGTTTTACCGGCTCCACCGCCAAGTCGTTGATACTGTTGTCGCCGTCCCGTCCTTTGATCTCCGTCCGGCGGCCCGCACTTCTCACCTCCGGCCATTTACCCGAGGTATATAAGAATGGCTCCTACTTTTCCTACTCCCTTCTACTGTTCGTCCCTCGGGTTGTTTATTAGAAACCAAGGGTGACGTCCCGGAAGTTTGGTGGTCCGAGTTTGAGAACTACCGGAGCAAGGCTACTCCGGGGTTAATAAGGGAGTGGCAATCTGCATTTTTCTTCCCCATGACTATTCGTACCAGGGTGCCCTCTCTGGATTGCCGAGCGTACGAGCCCGGACAAGGCTGGTTGGTGATCTTCAAGGACCAGATGTTGTGCGGGCTTCATTTTCTACCGCAACCCTTCGTTCGGCAATTGGCAGAGTCCCACGGGCTAGCTATCAACCAGTTTAGCCCGAACACTTACTGCCACATCAATGCCTACCTCATTCTTTAAGCTCTGTTCAGGACAGAGCCGACCATAACCACTTTCCTCCAGTACTATAAGGTCAACGTCAGCCCAAGGAATTGCTTCTACTACTTCAGCTCCCGGGGTCCTCCTACCCTGAGATACAACTTCATTTGGAACTTCCCTACAAGTCGTAAAGGGTGGCATCGAGAGTTCTTCTTTGTGGAGCCTGATGCTTTGTGGGGTTTGCAAACGGTGCATAAGGTAAGAGAGCTCCCGGATGTTCAGAATCCTCGGCACTTGCTGAAGAAGGCTGACACCATGGACAATTTTGATAGATTCCACAATAAACTCCAGGGTCTTGTTCCTTGGTTCGGTGATGAGCAGAAAGAAGTTTTCCCCTTTCCTTTGTACTGGAGGGTGATAACCCAAGGGGGTCCTATCCCACTTGGGTTTCATACAGGGTGATTTGGGGGAGTTGGGCATCTAGGAATCTCCCCCTTCGTCCCAAGACTTGGCTTTGGTTCAACGTCTTCGGGGCGACATATCCCTCAAGGAGTTCAACAAAGGTTTATACCTTTCTTTTAATTTGTCTTGTATTCATCCGATATTAACTAATTCGTTTTCCCCTTCGCAGAGATGGAGTCTGATTATGACCTCAGCGCCATGTACAAGGACATGAGGAAGTCCACAAAGGCTGCGGGCTCGTTGAAGCCCGGGGGTTCTAAGGTTGCTGCCCCGGAGAAGAAGCGGAAGAGGGCTGCTTCGGTCAAAGCCGAGGCCGCAGTACCTCAACCTGTAAATACATCCGGAGAAGTTTCATCTCCGATGCATGTCGAGGGCAACCCCACCCGAGACAACGTGTACGATATGCTGGAGAATTCCCCCGAACGAGTTAGAAAAATTCGGGGGAAATTCAAAGCTACTACACTGACCGGGCAACAAACCCCTGAGGTCACGCCCATTGAGTTCCAATTAGGTATCAAAAAATCTGTAAAGTTAGAAAACCTGTATTTTTGAACATATTCGTGAATCTTTCCCGGATGTTCGATGAAGACCCTCTACATGACGTGGTTCGGTCTCATTTTTGTACACTAGGTCCGGACTGGAGAGAAGCTCATGAAGAAAGACGTCGACGACGAGATGAAAAACTCTCGCGCCTTGGGACCGAGCTCATTTCCCGGGAGCCCGCATGGCTGATCCATGAGGATCTGGACATCCTGAATGATGAGGACGCGAAGAAGATGGCTACCAAGCTGTGGCAAGGGAACACCACAGCCCGGAACTTGGAGACACTCGAGCACTTCTATCCGGACCTCGACGTTGCTTCGTCTAGGTTGGCCGTCCTTGGTTATCAGGTAATCCCAGTCTGTTTCTTTCTGAACCTTTGTAATGTATTGCGGGATCTAACTTTTGTCCGGGCGATATGCAGATGTCTACCATGAGCGGCTGGATTTCCCGGATAGTCCGGTCTACGGACAGAATCCGGTCAGAAGTTGAGCAGCGGGCGACGAAAGCCATTACTGTTGTGAACAAACTCATTTAGCGAGTTCACCACTATGAGCAGTTACTCATGGCTGTTATTCTTCCGAGAAGCCTTTTCCCCCTCACGGTTTTATTTCTAACGGAATGGATGGTCTTGGGGTTACGGCCCAGCCTTTTCCCCCTCAATCCAACATCCGTTAAAAGGCCTCTTGAAGGGAAGGAGGGTGATGTACCTTATATACACCATAATCCCCCTTTAAACCTTCCATGTGGGATATAACATGTCACAGACCATGGCTAGATCTTCCCCGGTCAAACCGGGCATCGCCATGCGTCGGCATCACCATGCATCCGGGCTCATCCACCCCCCTCAGGGAGCCCAGCGTCCTCGCTGGCACATGTGCACTGTACTACCTGGGCTCTGATACCAATTGTCACAGACCGTGTACGGTGCCAAGATATTGTCCGCTTTGGGGTTACGGCCCAGCCATTTCCCCCTCACGGTTTTGTTTCTAACGGAATGGATGGTCTTGGGGTTACAGCCCAGCCTTTTCCCCCTCAATCCAACATCCGTTAAAAGGCCTCTTGAAGGGAAGGAGGGTCAGCACAGAAATTAGAGGATAAGAAACAGAAAGCAGAAGGAGATGGCTTACCTGAAGGTTGCGCTTGGCGGCCTCCTTCAGGAACTCAACTGGGGAGTCCAGGCTTCGATCCATCAACTCCCTGTCAAAAGGAGTGCGAAGCCCCTCCAAGCAGGACAGCAGAACGCGTTCTCCCCCCAACATCAAGGAGGATTTATTGTTGAGGAGGAAAACGGGATTTTCTTCCCATGGCCAGCAAGAGATCGCGGCCGAGGTTATATTCTTTGAGGAGGGTCCCCCCACCTGGGGAGAAACCTCAATCTGAGGAGAAGCCTCTGCTTGGGAAGAGAGAGGCAAAACAGCACTCTCAGGAGGAATTTCTTGACTCATCCTGGGAGGGCTCGCCAGCAACCCAGAGACAAAGGCATCCATCCCAGCATCTTCAGCCGGTGCCACCGCTTTCACAGAGGGGCCAGCGACCTCCATCACCGGAGTCTCACGAACCCCCTTCTCCCCAAGAACACCTTCGGGAGCCCCCTCCTTGGCCGCTTCATCCACATTGGGAAGTTCTCCCCGAACAGGCCGTCGCGGAGTGGCCTGGTCTGTTCCGCAAAGAGTTTTCTCCACAAGGCGTTGCGCCGTGTCATTGGACACCTTTTTCCACTTCGCCTCTCCTAGTAGCGGCACACCTACGCCTGAGGCTGGCCTTTTCTTCCGCGGGGGCTCAATAACACCCAAAACCTTCTCCGCAGCAGGAGAAGCATCCTGCCTATACGCACAGGCAAGGTGTATTTGAACCGCAGCGCGCATAGATCCTCTCTTTCCTCTCTCCTCATCAGGTTGAGCAGGAGCGTCTGGAAATACGGAGGTCAGTACACAGATGAGAAACGAAGGAAAAACTACAAAGTGCATACCTCTGGGACCTGCGAGGGCAGCAGAGTGCGTCCACCACTTCACCGCGATGCGCAGGTGCCCATCCTTCATAAGGCGGAGGCACCTTGGGATCCATAAGGTAACCAGTGTTGACGTCGGCCCACCTAAGGGTAACCTCATCCAGCTGCGCGAGAGAAAAAGGAAAGAAGTCATCGCACGACCTCCGGGCCAACACATCATCTAGCCACCCCAAAAGGCGGACGTATTCGCGCCACCACCGCCCATCCGCATGCAAAACAGCCTTAGGAGCCACGCTCTACACAGCTTCTGAAGTCCTCGCCACGGGGAACCCCCAGGACTCATCCCTGCAAACAAAAAAGAAACTGCCATGCCAGTCATGATGGGATTTCAGAGGAATACCAAAAGACACAGAATTGTTTCCCCCAACACTGAGGGGGGTAACATGGAAAAATTGTCCCCCAGTTCGCAGGTCTAGCCGATAGAACCGCAAGAAGACATCCGCGAACGGCTCCGCCCCGGCCAACCCGCACGCCACAAGGAAACCGTTGATGTGGATAAAGGTGTTGGGCCCAAGCTGTGACGGTGGAAGCCTCCACAGAGTACACAGGTCCTAGACAAGGGGGGGCAAGGGGAACCTCAACCCATATGACATCTGAGTAGTATAGAGGCAGAGAACGACGCTCTCCAGGTTCTCCGGCGTCTGTGGAAGCTTCAGCACCTTGCAAGGCCCAGTCCGCGCCGTAAACACCGGCAGGGTTTCTATGGGAAAGAAAGCCTTCTCAAGTTCCTGGTGAAGCTTCTCAGGCTTCACGGCGGTCCTGTCCACGACAGGGACAACGGGACGAGCAACTCCCTTGGCAGCCATTACTGCGAGAGAAGAAAAATGAGTCTAGGAAGACGAACAGTCTACCAGCAATTTTATCAAACACCTTGTAGGCAGAAACGGAAAGTGTGGAATCTCACCTGAAAACACGAAGAAGAAAGCAGAGAAATGCAGAAGCAGCAGGTACAACAAGGTATTAAACACGCTCCACAAATATCAAACTCAAGCGCGAAAGCAGAAACGGAAAATCAGACAGAAAACGATAACACATGAGTAAGTTCGAGCAAGAACGAAAAAGCAGAGAACAGAGATCCGTGAAGGAACCGACTATTTATAGGCACAATCCTAACGAAGCCGAAACGTCGCCTCAAACGGAGAACTAATCCCAGCAGACCGCATGTCAAAAATCGGTAACTGTTACAGTCACCCGAGCGGGTTGCGACCGGGTGACCCGGGGCTCCGGTTTTGGCCTGCGGGTCACGGTTCTGGGCGATTAATTGGCTCCCGGGACTTATCTGAGCTTTATTTCTGGAAATCCCTCGGGATTTGAGGTTGTGTGGGTCCCCCGGACATTTTCGCCGAAAATATTTTTCGGGGCCGGGGGGTTGTCTCGGGACGTACAGCGGGCTCGGTAGCGCTCCCAGGACCTCAGATTGGGAAACCGTTCACATATTTGGGATCGTGAGAATGTCCTGCATCGTTTTACGGAGTATATTTTCTGGAGCGGGACGTGCGGTCCCGGGCGACTCCCGGGGCTCTGGGCGGAATCCCGGGGCTCGGGATGGATTTTTCCAGACAACTTCGGTGTAAGGTATGTTATATTTTAAGGCGGATTTTATGGTAATATTTGTGAATTTTTGGTTGTGGTGTGATTTTTAGTTCGGGTTAATACATGCGCGTCGGGAATTACTCGGGTTCAGCAGGCTTTGGAAAGAAGATTTGGGCATTTTATGATATTTTGAGGGTTGTGGTCAGCTTTGGTTCCATTTGGAGTTTGTTACTTGTGTTTGGGGTTTTAATTGCAAAGATTTGGAGAATTGGAGGGTTAAGTTGTTATTAACCCAAAAGTTAAAAATATTTTGGGCAGATTTTGGGCCTAAGTCGGCTGCAGCAAGTGGGAGGACACTTGTCCAATTTATAATTAAAGATGGAAAGAAGGGATAATATATATGGCTAATATTACTTCATAAAATCATTTTCACTTCATTTCTTTTCTTCTTCTTCCTTCTTCTACCTCTTGCCGCCATTCTTCTTCCTCTCCAAACTCCATGTTCTTCCATTTTCTTGGCTGATTTCTTCAAGGTTTTGGCTCTAATCTTTGGTAAGCTTCCTTCCTTCTTCTCTTTCCATGTTGAAAACAAGTTTTGGTAGAGAAAAGAGAAGGAAAACCAAAATCATGGTTTGTTCTTGTCTACTTGAATGAGTGATCCTCTCCCTCCCATCTTTTAGTATGTTGTTCTTGGGCTTGAGGGGAGTAGGAATCTAGGGTTGGATGTTGGAAAAACTCCATGGAAGGTGGAACCCTAGGGAGGCCGAATTTGAAGGGAATTTTCTAAAATTGTGTGTGTTTGTGTTCTTGAATCATGCTTCAAGTATGTTGTTCCTAGCATGATTCTAAGACTATCTATGGTTTTAATTTGATGGAAAACAAGTTGAGTAAAAACCCCCATGTGGCCGAATTAAGCTAGGGTTTATGTTGATTTTTGGTTGTTTAGGTGAAATTGGTTAGTAATCTTGCTTAAGAATTGTAATTGGTGATTAAAGAGTGCAAATGGAACTTTGTTTGGATTGAAATGGAAGTTGGGTGAAAATTGGGTGAAGAACCGAAAATTAGAAATGATTCTTTTTCCATGTTGTGGTTTGTTTTTGGTTGGATTGGATACTAAATTGGCATTGTGGATGGAAGTAGGTTCGTAATGGTGTTTGAAACATCATTTTCGGACAATGATAGGAAAAGTTAGGTTTATGCGGGTTTTCCAGGAAAAGTGTCTGGAATGCGGATTTAAAGGTTGGAATGGGTTTGGTGGTGTATGAATAACAATGTTCAGGCTCGGTTCATGAAACCGAGCTTTCTGTGAATTTTTGAGGGAAAGTGCGGGATTGTGCGGGAGTTGGTTCTGGGATTTGTTTGGATGTGTTCTGACTCAATTATGGTTGTACAGCTTGATTCTGCACGGTTGGAGTAGCGTGGGACCGTAAGAGCCAAATTTTACGTTTTGGGCCGGGAGCTGGGATTTCCCGAGTTTAGGTGCCGCGGGGCAGTGTTTCTGAGGTAAGGGCTCAACTTCTCTCGTTATACATTCTGGGAGCTATTTGATGTGTATCGGGTTTAGTGGAGGCGGGTTCCGGGTGAGGACGGTGGTTCGGTGATCCCGAGACCCGTCATATGGTAAAACGTATGTTTGTTCTGTCTCAAGGCCCGGATGGCCATGGAGGCCCCGGGTTCCTATTCTGTTCTGTATATGTATTTCAGGTGATGATACTTCTGTTTATATCTGTGCATTATTATTGTATGGTTCTGTTCTGTGACGAGACCCGGATGTTCTTGGAGGCCACGGGTACTCCTTAGATCTGTTCTGTAGTGTCTGCACTGGAGGGTGCCGACATTCTGTGTATATCCGCACTTGGGATGCCGATATACTTCTGAGACCCTACGACAGTTTGGGGATCGCGACCCCAGCCGGTACCGTGCTTTCTATTCTGTTCTGTTCTGTATATTCTGACCTCCGTGAAAGGGCTGTCGTTATGGGTCGTTCTGGCGGTTGGACCGCATGTGATTGGGATTCCGGTTTACCTTATGTTATATGTTCATATGTTATGTATATCCTTGTGATATTCTGTTTTGCAGGTTTAGCTTGTTGCCACTTGAGCAACTGCGTTTTACCATTAGCCCTTACTGGGTCCTTTCGAGGACTCACCCTTTTATTTGTTTACCACTTTCAGGCAGTCCTGACAAGCAACCGGCGGAGTAGAGATCCACGGTGCTTCCTACATTTTTGGGGTTTTGGTTGCAGCAGCGGTACCACGTGCGGAGATCCTCGAGTTAGAGGCTTTCGATTCCGCACTTAGGTATTTGTAGGATTTTGTTACATGGCTCTGTAGCTGTAGCTGCATGCATGTAGATCAGATCATGGTTTTGTATATGTTATATATATTGAGATACATTCTGCTTTGTTTGTCTTCTGAGTCGTGGGCGGAGCCCCGACTTGCCTATATTGGAATTGTTATATTTTCAGACTTGGTGTTTCGGTGTTGGTAGCGATGATTGATGGTTGACACACCATGAACTGCATGTTTGGTAGAAGTTAGACTATTATGTACGCTTGCCTTGCATGGGTTTATAGGTTGCTAGCTGTTTCCCAACTGTTCTGTTATTTGAGCTTGATGCTCTGTTGCCGCGCTTCCTGCTATATTTCCGTTCCGACGTCGCGGCCGGCTCCGCCTCCGCAACCGGGCGGGGTGGCTGTGACAGTAACGGTAAGAAAAGTTTGGCCTACCGTCAAGGTGACTATTCCCAACGGTAACTCTAAGCCAGAACGCGGAGTACAGGACCCTGCCCATACTCCGCCTCTAGGAGCAGGCACCTTGGTACACTACCCAAGCAAATGCCCCCTCGCATCTCGCCCCTCGCGTCATCGTCAACAGCAACCAAGGAAACACATTGCGATGCCACCACATCACGCAAAGGCGTTACCAGGGGGCTTCGCAACTGCTGGCTTCGCCAGGACCTCGCGGATTCGCATCTCCTGGCGTCGCCAGACAAGGTCTTCGCATCTCCTGGTCTTCGCCACCCATCACTTAGCAATGTCACAGATCGGGGAAGGAAACAGGAAGCGGTCGTCCCCACGACCTACCCACGTTCTCCATTATATCCCAAGTCTTCCACAACTCTGGAACGTGGGGAAGCACTCCACTACTCCAATCACGGGACAACCGCCACCTCAACGCCTCCTATAAAAGGATGGCTTGGGAAAGGTACACCCTCTCTACACACCTCCAATCCTCTTTCTGCTCCCGAGTATTCCGTTTTACATCTTGCAGATTACTCCGGAGCTCAAGATCGTTGTTCCGATCACTCCTCCACCATTCAAGTATCTGGAAGCCCAGTCCCGTAAAGGAACCAGGCTATCCTTGCCTCTGTAGTGCTGCAAGGATGCTAGTTCGGGTGGTGTTGAGGGAGGTGAAATTTGTGCTCCTTTCGAAGGACTTCTGCTGTCCTCCCCAGCTCCCTGGGTGCCTAATGACAGTAGGCTTCATGTTATCCCTCCTCCGCTCCCTGTTGTCTCTGCTCTCCTGCTTCCCCTCCCTCTGGGACATCGGTGAAGTTCTTCCGGGATAATTCATAAGCCAATCGGGAATTTGGGAGGAGTGCCTTTGTGAATGCCATGATCCGGATGTTATCAGTCAAGTCTGATGCATGTACTGCTTCCCTGTTAAACCTTTCAACGAATTCTCGAATGCCTTCATTCGGTCTCTGTTTGATATCAAACATCTGTATGGCCCTTTTGGCCGATCTTTTGCATCCAATAAAGTTGCTGGTGAATTTGGCTGCCAAGTCCTCGAACGTATTAATACAGTCCAAGATAAGAGAATTGCACTACGTTGATGTCGGACCTCCCAGTGCGACTTCGAAGCATTTGCACATGGCCGCTTCATTGGCTCCCTTCAGTTCCATCGCCCTCTTGTACATTCATATGAAAGCGTCCGAGTCTCCCATGCCATTGTAGACATCTAGTGGGTGAGGCAAATTGAATATCTGAGGCATCTCGTTGTCCCAAATTTGACTGGTAAATGGTCCATCCTCAGAAGTTGCTTCGTACTTGGCTTCTAGCCTACTCGAATTTGTCTCAACCTGTTCCAAGTAGTGTAACATTTGCTGAATAACCTCGTCCCGGGGGTCTCCAATTATCAATCTCTCGGGCCTTGGGGACCGCTCTCTTCGAAGCTCCCTAGGGGACCTGGACCTCTACCAGCTCTGTCGGTCCAGGGAGAGCATGTTGTGACGTAGGTCATCTGCTTACATAATTGGGTGATCTCCTCTGTGAACGTTGTTCATCTTGCGGCCTGCGAGATCGTTCAGGCTGATTGTATAGGTTGCTCCGTTCTTCTTGGAGCACGACCTGCACTGCCTGAACTAGATCTGGGTCAAGTTGTCGGATATCGCTCCAAAGGAGGCTGGAGGTTGGCCGTAAGGAGGTTCCTCCGTGAGTTGTATCTTCAGAAGAACTCTGGTAGCTGAGATCGGCCATGCAGCCGTCGGTTCAGCCTCCTCCTTCCGGCCTGGATAGGTGGGAACGGGAATGGCCCCCAGGCTCCATTGAAGGAACCTGATCTCGGGGGCCACCACGGTTCCCACAGATGACGCCATTTAGTGGCGGATATGTTTCAGCTGTCGCCACGTTTCTGCGATGCTGACGTGTGCTGACTTACTGAACGCCATGAGTTCGGAATTTGAGAGAAAGAAATAGAGGGGGTCCTTTGTTTGTATTTAGTGAGTATTGGGAATCTTCTGACTGTGGTGGCGAGAGTTTTTGTTAAACGTTACCCCTTTAAGGTGTGAGTAATGAATGCATTTATAGTCCATGTTTTGAGAGTGGCATTATTGTAATATCCCAAAATAGTATGGTGGCGTGTCTGACACGTGTCCTTAATACATTTGGGAGTATAGTCCGGGAATTTTCTTGGTATGTTCGAGTCAATTATGTCCGGTAATGTTCTTTTCTCATGCGGGTTTATGGATTTTTTAATGGGGCACTTATTTTGGGCTAATACTTGGGCCTTTTGGTAGGCCTTTTGGTAGGCCTTTTTGGGCTTTTGTGTGGATTGGCCATGGCAGCTATCAGTGACTAAGGTCGTAGATGAAATGAAATGGCATGAAAGGTTAGGACATATTGGCCAAGATAGGATGAATAGGCTAGCCAAAGGTGGCTTGCTTGGATCCTTGACCAAGGTTGTCTTACCAAGTTGCCAATCTTGCCTTGAAGGCAAGGCAACTAATAAGCCTTTCGGGCGTGGCGCTAGAAGAACTGAACCACTAAGTTTAGTACACTCAGACCTGTGTGGACCAATGAGGGTCGAATCCAAAAGTGGATTCAAGTATTTCATCACATTTACTGATGACTATACTAGATTCACCCATGTCTTCTTACTTAAAAATAAGGCTGAGGCTTTAACATACTTTGAGAAGTATGTAAACTTGGTTGAGAACTAAGTAAGAAAATAAAATCCTTAAGGACTGATAGAGGTGAAGAGTATAGCTCAAATGGATTTAAAAGATTCTGTGACATGAAAGGGATCCAGAGGGAGTTTACTCTTCCTTAGACACCACAACACAATGGGGTGTCTGAAAGGAAGAATAGGACTCTTATGGACATGGTACGTTCTATGATGGCTAAGGCCAACTTGGAAATCACTTATTGGAGTGATGTATTGTTATGTGTAGTGCATGTCTTTAATAGAGTAACTTCCAAGAGCATTGGATCTTCTCCATATGTGTTTGGAAGAAGAGAGCTCTTAATCTAAGCTACCTATGGTCTTGGGGTGTTTAGCTTTTGTTCACATAACCGACCATCCTTTGGGAAAGTTGGGACCAAGAGGAAAGAGATGTGTTTTCCTTGGCTATGCTGAACAATCAAGGGACTATATGTTCTTGGACATCTGTCACAAGAAAGGAAATGTATTTGAGGCAAGAAATGCCAATTTTGTGGAGAATGAGTTCCCACGAGTTGGTGAAAGTGGTGATAAGGACCCCTTTGATCCAATCCTTGAGAGGGATCAACAAGGTGCTAAAGAAGCACCGATTGCACAAGGTGCACTTACTCCAGAGGAAGTGCCTCAACCATTTGGAACATGATGGACAAAATCCACAAGTGGATGAGCTTGTTCAAGAGGGAGTTGAGGTTAATCAAGAGCTTTGATGAAGTTCCTCATGAAATGGAGCGTGTGTCGCCTCCACATGAGGATGATCATGAAGTTCCTCAAAATGTGGAACATGAGTTCGATCCACAAGAGGATGTTCATTATACACCTCCACCCATGTTGAGAAGATCAACTATATAATTTAAACAACCTAAAAGATGGAGTCTCTCAGAGGGTGAAACTTATTTGGTGTCATTTGAAATAGATGAACCAAGTAATATTAAAGAAGCTCTTGACAGTGCACAAAGGAAAGAAGCCATGGATGATGAGTTGCATACGATGCATCTCAATGGCATGTGGGAGCTAACTGACCTTCCTCTTGGCCAAAAGGCAATTGGAAACAAGTGGGTTCCCAATGTGAAATTGAATTATAATAGAAGTATCGAAAGATACAAGACCCGATTGGTGGCCAAGGGCTTCACACAAAAAGAAGGTATTGATTTCAAAGATAATTTCTCTCCTGTGGTAAAGTTCAACTCCATCAGATTACTACTTACCATTATGTCTAATCTAGACCTGGAGTTACATCAAATGGATGTAGACCGCCTTTCTCAATGGTGATTTGAGTGAGGAAATATACATGAAACAACCCGAGGGGTTTGTTCAAAAGGGTCTTGAGGACAAGGTATGTAGACTAAAGAATTCTATATATGGTCTTAAACAAGCTTCAAAACAATGGTACTCGAAGTTTCATCATGCAGTCACAAGTTATGGTTTTGTGATGATGCATGAAGACCATTGTGTATACTTGTTCAATTCGGGTCCTAGCTTTGCTGTAATGACTTTGTATGTAGATGACATACTTATTGCATGTAGTGGACTTGCGTTGTTATCAACCATTAAAGAATGGTTGTCCTCCACCTTCGACATGAAGGATATGGGAGAGGCCTCCTTTATCTTAAATGTTAAGATACACCGGGATAGAAAGGAAAGGCTGTTGGCCCTTTCACAAGAACCTTATATTGGAAATATTCTAGAAAGGTTCAACTTAACAAACTCTAAGCCCATGAACACACCACTTGCAAATGGTTGCAAGATTGGAGGGGACCTTTGTCCCAAGACTCCACAGGAGAAAGGCGAATTGTCTCACATTCCTTATCTGTGTGCAATAGGAAGTCTTATGTACGCCATGTTATGTACAAGGCCGGACATAAGTCAAGCGGTTGGTTTGTTGGCAAGATATTCATGGAACCCCGGTTTGGAGCATTGGAAGAGTGTGAAGAGAGTACTTAGATACCTTAAAGGTACTAAGGACTATTGGCTATATTATCAAGGAAAGAAACTTGACTTACATGGCTACTCTGATGCTGATTGAGGCGGAGATAGAGACTCCAACAAATCTACATATGGATGTATTTTCATGCTTAATGGCGGGCCTACTACTTGGTGTAGTAAGAAGCAAACTTGTACAGCTTTATCCACAATGGAGGCTGAATTTATTTCATGTGCCTCTGCTGTACAAGAAGCCCTTTGGCTTGGTTATTTCCTTAAGAATTTGGAATCCAAGGTATCAATTGAAAAGCCTATTACTATCTTCAGTGATAGTATGGAGGCTATGGCTTATACCAAGGATCCAAAGTACCATGGAAAGACTAAGCACAATAGCATGAAATATAATTTTGTGAGGGATGCAATTGAAGATGGTGAAGTCAAGATTGAATACATTTCTACAGACCTTATGGTTGCAGATCCTCTCACTAAGCCATTGCCACCCTTAGTATTTGCTCGACATGTTAGAGCAATGGGTCTTAGAAGATTGCAAATATGTTGGATGTACTTCACCTCTTTGGTGTCACACGTGTTGTATATATGTTTGATGTGAATAAAGAAGTTTGTTTATGATCACATAGTACCTTCAATTCATGAATCACATAGTACCTTCAATTCATGAATCACAACGACATGGTAGAGAATGGCTTTCTCACACAGGTCATTCGCCCTTAATCTTGTGGAGGATTAAGGATGAGACTTGCTAGAGACTTAAAGGTATGTTGTTTCCATATGAAACATGTGACTTGGAAGAGTTGTACATTTAAGTGGGAGTCATGCACCAATACATGACACTTTAGCATTAATGTCTCCTTGATTTGAATAATCAAGATGAGATGAATAAGTTTCATCGTGTTTGTATGACCACTCATACATACTAACCTATGTTGATGTATGTTTGGAATTACATGTGACAATTACATGGTATATTGACATGTCCTCCTTTTATGAGTTAAGGGGACAACACATGTTACTTGAGCTCATGGAGCTAAGTCAGAGCTTAAAGATAGCTAGATGTAGCTCACCCCAGCTCACCTCAGCTAGAAGTAGCTGGACTTAACTCACCCCAGCTCAAGGTCAGCTAGAAGTAGCTCACCTTAGCTCAGCTCCAGCTGGGAGCAGTTGGAGGTAGCTCAAGTCAACTCACTCCAGCTCATGGGAGCTTGGTGCAGCTAAACTTCAGCTCACTCCAGCTAAAAGTAGCTGGACCCAGCTCAACTTGAACCCACTCTAGCTAGAAGTAGCTAGACTCAACTCAAGTCAGCTCACTCCATGTAGAAGCAGTTGTAGTCTGCTGGACTTTAGCTCATGTTAGCTAAATGTAGCTAACTCCAACTCATTGGAGCTAAATGAGTAGAGGAGCAACTTTTAGCTCATTGTGAGTTATATTTGAGCTCAATGGAACTCAATATGGATAAATGGCAAGTTGAGTTAGTTTTGTACTAGCTCTTAGAGTTCCTAGCTGAAATAAGTGTGTGACACATTTTGGCCAAAAGTTGTGACTTTTGAGCCAAAGGACGCATCTCTTGTGTAGAGACACATTTCCTTACCTAAAGGCTACAACCCTTGGCCAAGGCACATTACCATTGACCAAGGGAGGTAGTGGTTCGGTTTTGAAACCGAAATGGTGTGGGAAAGGGTCACCACATTTCGGCTTGTGAGAGAGCCTTCAATGGCCGAATGTGTGTGACCCATTTGAGGAACATTTTCGGCCTTGAAAAGGGGTCACAACCCTTCTCCTCACCCCCTTTCGCACTCTGTAAATAGGGGTGAGGGGATGGCCATTTCTCTCATCCCTTGGCAGCATTGCTCTCTTATCTTCTCTCCCTCTCAAGGCCGAATTAGTTGGTTATTCTCTAGAGCATTGTAGGTGGCTTTATATTAAGGTTTAGTAACCTTAATCTCGCCCTTAAGGAGGTGCCCGAGTCAGCCCTCTTCCAAGGAGTTTTCAGCCTCAACTTGGAGCAAGGAACTTAGTTCCTTATGCTGTTTCCTAAGGTGTAAGGTATGCTTCTTATCTAGTAGTATACTATTATATAGTTAGTACCATGCTAGGATATACACCATTGTGGTGCTTATGTAGCATAGATAAGTATGTATGCCATATATTTGCTAACACTTAGAATAAGTATGTATGCCATATATTTGCACATGTATGACATGATATCATGTGATATGCTTATGATGCATATATGATATGTTAACATGAAAGCATGTTAATGATGATCCTAAAATCAACATGATCCACCAAGTTGAAATTGACAAGGTATAAGCTCAATGGTGAACAACTTGTGCAAGCAATAAGAAGCTTCTTGTCCATTGATGAAAGGAAATTGGTGATGATCAATTAGTGCCTTAATCATCAAGTTATGTCATTTGTTGAATGGATAAAGTACACTTACAGTCCCTTAGCTTTGATGTGTGTCCTATTTTTGTCCTGTTTTAGGAATTCGTCTCAGATTCATCTCATAGTTTGCATTTTTGTCCTAAATAGATCCTTCCGTTACGTTTTCTGTTAAATTCATTGCTTAAATAAGGATATTTATGTAAATGTCTATAATTAACATTCAATTTAACCTTAATTTTTTCAATAATGTGCAAATTGATCCCAATTATTTTCAAAAGTTACGAAATAAATCCCTCCTCTTCCTTCAACAAAATCAATGGTTACCCCATTGACATTTCTTCCAAATTTTCATGCCAGACCCATCACTTAGCCATAAAAACGTCTGATCCCATCCCTGTTCTAATCCCAAATTTCTTCCAAATCAATGTGCTCCATGCCAGATCCACCACTCACTTGCAGGGATTGGGGATTTTTTTGGGGTAGACACATTTTGGGGGAACACTTTTATTTCTTCTCTAATTGAAATTGGAAGGAGGAAGGAGGCAAAAATCAACTTGGGGATTTATTTTTGGCAAGATTCATGGTGGATTACCGATGAAGTGGAACAAGGGCAGCGGCGATTCGACATTCATGGTCGACACGACAAAGGCCGTTGACCGACGAGTTGATTTGGAGGTTTAAGTTCAACAATCAGAATTAGTTTGAAAGGAAAAGAAGTGATGTGGACGAACAAGGCTGGGAGGGAAAGGTTCGATGAGCACCAGCAATGAGAAAACTAGACGGATCGTAAATGATGGCCGAAGTAGGAAAACTCTCCCAAATCGCCTCCCCTATGGCTTGTGGATTGATTCTATGAATTCTGAATGTGTATTCTGTATCTGTGGATCATATGTGAACAGGGGGTAGTTGGAAACGCAGCCGGAACTCTGCCGAAATCCGTACTGGGACAGCTGATCGGAAAATTCCATTCGGTCTTCTACTTAAGGTAAGGGTTCAGTGTGTCTCTGGGTACTACATTTTGGAGTACATTATAAAATGCGTATCGGAGTATATTGAGGCTAAGTTTGGTTTGAGGGGTTGGCTCGGTGATGCCAAACATTGTCAAATGGTATAAGCATTGGTGTGCAGGTCGCGGGATCAGCATTGAGGATGTGTATCTACACCTAAATGGTGTAAGTCTGTGTGATACACCTTTAAGGTGTTTGTGATACGACGGTGGGGATCATGACCCCAAGTTGGCCATGCTCTTGTGTAATTATATGTGTGCCTCGGCTAAGACCGGGAAGACCGTCATTGTGCCTAACTACATCATAATCCATTGTTTGACTTGCATTGCATTTGGTTGAATCTGCATTGGTTGAGCATGTGTATGTAATTACATGAGTACGTGTATTCTTGTATATCTGCGTTTTTCTTTGGTTGCAGGTTTCTTGTGCTCCAAAAAAATCTTTGCTTATACCTCAGCCCTTACTAAGTTCTTTCGAGGACTTACCCCTTATTTCATCATTTCAGGAGGATCTGACCTACAGCCCGCTGAGTAGAGTCGGGGGTTGCTTTTGTGTGTGATATTTCAGGTACCATTCTGTCTGTTCCGATCTATTGTGATTCGCATTGAGAAATAAGGGGTGATGTCTAATGTGTGTGTATATCATTCCGGGATTTTCGATATCTGTGTGATCGACTTTTCCGGGATGTGTTGGGTGGTATTCAGTTCTGGAGTTCAGATTATGTTATTGAGCACTGTGGTTTTCTAATGGTTAAACTTTCTTATGTGTGTAGCAGCAGCAGTATTTTGCACGTCGAGGACGTTGGTTGGACCCCGGAGTGTCACCACCTCGCACGTTCTGTATGTATTCCAGTAACATTTTTGTGGCTCTGTATATTGTAGATGACATGTATGCATGTAGAATTAGTAAAATTCAGGTTTTCGTCAAAAGTCAAATTTGTGCTGGATTTTCTGCTGGGAAGCATTCTTGGCAGATTATGTGCATGTTTGTGATTCTGAGTGTGGAATGCATGTTTTTATCAGTTTTGGGACTTGTACGTCTGAAAAGGTGTAAATCGCCCCGTGGGGCCTACACCCCGGGTTTTGGAATTTTTGTCAGAAATCACCTGTATGTGTATATGTGTAAGCATATGTGCGTGATACATGATTTGTGTAGAACATTTCTGAGTAGGAAACTTAAAATGAACTATGGGGCCCACAGGGCCCACTTGTCAAATTTGATATGTGTGTGATCTGTTACCCCAACTGAGTGTGGCTACGGTGTTAATAAGCATCGTAACCACTTGTGTGCTTCCACCATGAGGTGACACAAAACGTAAATGAAAACTTGTTTTGATCAAGTTGATTGTTGAAGTATTATAGTTCCATTTCTTTAATGATGACGTGTCTATCATTAAAGGAAATTACTAAGTATTTCTTGTTTATTTTTACAAAGGGTACTGACCCAATAGACATTCTATTGCAACTCCTAGTTAGATTGTAATCAAGGTCACAATAGAATTGGCATTGAAGGTTAGGTCACATTGGTCAAGATGGAATGAACGAACTTGCCAGAAGTGGCTTGTTGAGTGCTTGATCGGAAGGTTGTGAATAAACTAGCTAGACATGGCTTGCTTGGTTCATTCACCTTAGTGACCTTACCAAGTTGCCAATCATACCTAGATGGTAAGACCATTTGGATGCCCTTTAAGGCAAGTGACTCGAAGTAGCAAGGCACTAAGTTTAGTGTACTCGGACTTATGTGGACCAGACATGGTGCAATCCTTGATGGAAAAAGGTCATATTGATTATCACTTTTGTAGTGATGTGCTACTAAGTGTATCTCATGTCCCAAATAAAGAGCCCACAATATGTAAACTCTTATTCATATGAGTTATGGAGGAAGAGGGCACATAAGCTAAATGATCTGCGCCCTTTTGGTTCTTGCTAGACTCATGTTCACAAAAAATGGACAATCTTTGAGAAAGATGGGTTCAAGAGGGAGGCTAAGTTCTATCCTCGAATTTCATTGAACAACTAGATATGGTTATATGCATTCAGTGTGAGTCAAAAGTAAAAGAATTCCTTTAGTGTAAATGATACCAATTTTGTGGAGAACAAGTCCCCAAAGATGGTAAATGTGGTGGTTTGGTCTCATTGTGTCCAATCCATGGCAAGGATCAACCAAGTGTCAGAAAGATACTAGTTGCACAAATACATCTACTCTAGAGGGAGTACCTCAACTAAAATAGAGTTGTGACTCTTGTGGAAGAAGTTCCAGTTGTTATAGAGCAACATGAACAAGATCCTAAAGTGGATGAACTTGTTCGAGAGGGAGTTGAGGATGTTCAAGAGCAATAAGTTGAACCTCAAGTGATGAAGCATGAGTTGCTTCCATCTTGGTCTATTTTGAAGAAGTTCAATGAGACAATCCAGAACACCATGGGAATGGCATAACTTGGATGATGAGGTTAAAATTTGGTTCTTGAAGGTGCATTAAGGATGTAGTGACTAAACAAATGAGTTGCATTTGATGCATCCAAATGAGGTTTGGTAGCCAAATTGTTTGATTTTTTTTCTCCTAGCTGAAAGGCAATTGAGAACAAGTGTGTTCTCAAGATTCACTACTTGCCTTAGTGATAAGTGTGGACCTAGATTACATCAAAGGATGTATTGTGTGACTTTCTCAATTGTGTTTTGAGAAAGGAGATATACATGGGACAACTAGAGAAGTTTGTCCTTAAAATGTCAAAGAGGACAAGGTATGTAGACAAAAGAAGTCTACATATGGTCTTGAATGAGCTTCTACGCACTAGTGCTTGAAGTCTCACTATGCAATCACAAGTTATGACTTGGTGATGATGTATAAAGACCATTATGTATATCAATGTTCCTTCTAGTCCATCCTGTAGTATTCATTCTATTTGTAGATGAAGTACTAAAAAGCAAGTAGTAGACTTAATTTGTTAATGATCATCAAAGGATGGTTGTACTCCACTTTTTACATGAAGGACATGGAGATGCCCCTTTATCCCAAGTGATAAAAAGGAAGGCAATTGACACTTCTAAAAGAGCTTTTGAGTGTGAAGGTTCTTGGAAGTTCAAATTAACAAACTCAAGTTTCTTGCAAATAGTTGCAAGGTTGGAGAGGATATGTGTATCCTAAAGCTCCAAAGGAGAATTAAGTAATGGCTCCCACACCTTGCCTTAGTGCCATAAATGGTCTTATGGCTTGTTAGGTACATGCCTAGACATAAGTCAAATGGTTCATATACTAGCTAAAAATCCACATATGGTTATATATTCATGCTAAAATAGTACTATTACTTGGTGTAATAGGAAGCAAAGTTGTACAAGGAGGCTGAATATATTTCATGTGCCTCAGATGTACAAGAGCCTTATGGGCTTCGTTGCTTGCTTCATTACTATGGGTTTCAAGTTTGAAATTAAAAAGCCTATTCCTATGAAGATAATATGATGGCTCTAGATCCAAAATACCTTGGAGAGACCAAGGACATTAGCGTGAGATGCAATTAAAGAGAGTGAAGTTATGTTTTCTAAGTACATTTCTAATGACCTTGGGTGGTTGTTCCTTTCCTCAAGATATTACCACCACTTGAGTTTGCTGAATGCATTATGAGCAATGGGTCTTAGATGATTGTACATGTTGGATAAACTTCACATCTCTTTGGTGTCACACATGTTATAGATTATTTGATGAAATCATAGAGTAAGGTCTCTTGTCAAATAGTAGTTCAATTCACTGATTCGCAATGAAAAAAGAGCATGTCAAACATAGGCCGAGAATGACTTTCTCACACAGGTCATTCGCCCTTGATCTTAGAGTAAGATTAAGGATGAAGCTAGCTAAGGACTCAAGGTATGTTGTTTCTTAAGAAACATTTAACGTTTAGAGAGTTATACTTTTGAGTGGGAGTCATGCACCAACACATGACACCTTAGCTATATGTCGCCTTGATTTTGATGAAATCAAGATGAGATGAACAAGTTCATCATGTTTGTATGACCACCATACATCCTAGCCTATGATTGAAGTAAGTTTGGGCTTACTTAGTGATATTTCATGATTTGTGACATGTCCTCCTTTTATTTTTTAAGGGGAGTACACTATTGGTGTTTTAAGAGGGAGAAAATGACACACCCCTCCATATTGGTGGACATCATTCTGGGTGGGAGTGGTGTAGGTAAAACACCTAATTAGTGTTCATATGGAACCAGTGGGATGTGTTCCTTGAAGAATATGTTCATCAAGGACGTGTTCCTAGCATTCCATGTCCATGAAATGCGACCAAAAGAAAGAATGTAAGCAAGTTGTCTCTGTTCTTGCTTAGTGTGAGATTCTTTGACATGGACTCTTAGTGACTTTAGCTTACCATTAGTGAATTGTATCAATGAGACTACATTGATTGGTTGTCAAAGGTCTCAGAGAAATAAGACTAGAGTATCCTCCTTTTGGGTAGTTAAGTTGGTGCAATTACGTAAGTGGTTCAAGCTAATAGGAAAGACACTGAAATATGATACATGTACTATGAAGCTCAATCTTGGGCCTACATACTATGTGTATGATTTGGATTGACTTATGAGTGTTTAGAATGAGATCTTAGTTGCTTAATACAATCATGAATTTCAAATGGTTGAAGTTCTAAGAAAGAGACTGATTGTGATTAAGAAAATGTATCATTGTGTCTGGGGTCTATATAAAGGAAATACTTGATGAGTTCAAGTAAGCTTGATAGGTTCAATCAATGTTTGAAGAAGTTCAAATAGAACACACGGAAGTGCCTGATAAGTTCAAGTGCATTGAGGAGTGCTTGATAAGTTCAAGTGCATTGAGGATAGGACAATATTTTATTGTGAGTCTAACAACTACAATGAAAGAGATTTGGTGTGTGTGCTTTGGGGGTTCGCATCCTTAACTCCATTTATATGAACATACCTTGGTTTGACTTGTATTTGAGAGATTTATTTTTGAGTGGGAGCCGGAACTCAAAAGTGTCTTAGTGCGAGTGGGAGTTTGTTGGAATTCCTTGGCGCACCAAGAACTTTTGAGCTGGTACTCCAGCTTAGAGGAGTTGTGAGTAGCTTGGCTTTAGCTCATCTCAGCTAAAAGTAGCTAAATGTAGCTCAAAGTTAGCTCACTACAACTAAAAGTAGTTGTGGTTAGCTCCCATCAGCTCAAGTTAGTTAAAGGTAACTAACTTCAGCTCATTTGAGCTAGTCTTGAAGGAGAAGAATCAATTAGGGCATCTTTTATCAAAGTAAGGGTATTTTGGTAAAAGTGCACTAATAAGCTTAAAGGAGCTCAATTATGTGTCATGGAAATATTTGGAACAACATTGTGTAATTCCAACCTAATTCAGTTGTAACAATCACTTTTGGCATCTTTTATCAAAGTATGGGTATTTTGGTAAAAAAGATGCATTTATGGTACAAGGTGTATGCACCTTGCACCATGAGATAATTCTATTGATGGTTACATGTGATAATGGCACCATTATGGAGGGAATTATGAAGGATTAATATCCATTAATCATATTTAAAGTGAATGTTACAAAGAGTTATGAAGGTAACAAATGCACATAAAGGCAATATTAAAGGTGGCCTTTAATATGTGTATTTACACCTTTTACACCCTCTCCATCTATAAATAGATGAGAAGGGCAGCCATTTGTGGCCATCTCTTGACACATTATTCTTCCTCTTCTTCTCCTTCATTTCTCTCAAATTGGTGGCCGAATTCTTGCAAGTTCTTGGAGCATTAAGGGTGGAATCATTTGTGCCCTTAAACACAACAACTTCAAGTTGCAACCATCACATCCGCCCTCTCTTCTTCTCCTTGGTGTTCAAGGCCGCCACTTCTCCACTCCATTGGTGTTCATCTTCAAGCTTTAAGCCTTAAGGAAGGAGCATACGTAAGGAAGGAGCAAGGATTAAAATCCTTAAGCAGTTTTTCCATTGGTGCAAGGTAAACATCTTCTCCTCTTAATATCATGTTTAGATCTTCATCTTCATGATCTCCTCTTGCTGGATTTCTTGGTTTGATGGCATGATTTGATGAAAATATATCATGCTTCTTATGAAAGAAACCTTGAATGTATGCTTGATAAATTGGAGCATTACATTTGTTTGAGAAAGATCCATGTGAAAAGCATGAAAAGGGACTTCTAAAATTTTCATTGTACCATAAATCCACCCTTTTTACCGAAATACCCCTATTTTTCCAAAAGGTGCCAAAAGTGGTTATTTCACCTAAATGTAGTTGGATTTACACAAAGTAACTCCAAATATTTCCAAGACATATAATTGAGCTCATTTGAGCTACTTTTTAATTCATCTCAAGTTGGTTGTTACTTCTCCTTTAAGACTAGCTCACATGAGCTGAAATTAGTTGCCATGAACTAACTTGACCTAGGGTTAGCTACTTTTTAGCTAGCATGAGCTAGAGTTAGTACTTCTAACCATCTTGAGCTGAAGTTAGTTACTTTTAACTAACTTGAGTTAGTAGGAGTTAATCACAACTACTTTTAGTTGTAGTGAGTTAACGTTGAGCTATATTTTGCTACTTTTAGCTAATATGAGCTAAAGTCTAGCTCCTCCCAGCCCCCTCGAGTTGGAGTAAGCTAGTATGAGCTGATTTGAGCTAAGTGTAGCTACTTCTATCTAGGTTGCACCACTTTGGTGAACTAATGCAATTGCCAGCAATTGCATGATTTCCAGAGAGTCAAAGTTTTTGCTTAGGCAACTGCCATCAACCACACAATTTTCAGAAAGTTGTACTTAGCTCCATAAGCTTAACCTCCACCTCAAAAGTTCTTGGTGCATCAAGATATTCCAACATAAACCTTGTTGGCAAGGTTGTCATATAAGATCCATTATTGTATAAATTTGGTGTTGAAATTCTATGAGAGATTGACCAAATTTAATTCCCACCTTTTGGATCATTTTGGGACAAACGTTTTGAAGGACTTGGTGTGTCTCACAACTAGATTAAAAAATCAATTTTTTAGGAGTTACTGTACTAGGGACATTTGTGGGTTAGACACAACCTCGATATGATGCATATAAAAAATCTTTCAATAAAAACTTCTACATTTTGTGAGTTTTTTTCTAAAATTTTCTAGAATTATAATAATTTTGTTACTTTTCACAATTTTTGTGTTAAATTGTCAAATTTCAAAACTTTTGGGTAACTTTGTAATTTTTTTCACTTTTAGGTTAACTTGTAAAATTTCAAAACTTTTGGTTTACTTCGTAAATTGTTTTACATTTTTTGTGTTAAATTGTGAACTTTTAAAACTTTTACCTAACTTTGTAAATTTTTTGAAATTCTTGTGTTAAATTGTCAAATTTCAAAAAAAAATGGGTAGCTTTGTAATTTTTTAAAAGTTTTGTGTTAACTTGTCAAATTTCAAAACTTTTTGGTAACTTTGTAAAAATTTTGAAACTTTTTTGATAAATTGTTAAATTTCAAAACTTTTGGGTAATTTCATAAATATTTTGAAACTTTTGTTAAATTTTCAAATTTCAAAACTTTTCGGATGTTTGGAGGATACTATTCTTTCACAACAAATTTCGTAATTATATAGAGTTATAATTTACCCACATATACAATTTGTTTTCATTTAGATCGCCACACTAAAGGATGAAAATGATAAATCGTATGAGTGAAACTTTAGGGACTTATCTGAAATAATCTAAAAGTTAGGTTTAAATTAGAGAATTAAATCTGTAATCAAGAAAAGATAATTAAACCCTTAGATAAAGTAAGAAAACAAAGGGACTAGGACAAAATGGTAATATATAGAGATATAATATAATTTCTATGCATTTAGGTGACCATACTAATAGATGAAAAAATGAAAAAAAATATATATGAGTGAAACTTTAGTGGCCTATCCGAAAACAATTACAAATTAGGTGTAAATAAGGAAATTAAACCCTTTGATAAAGTAGAAAACAAAGGAAGAAGACAAAATTGTACTATTCATTTATAGTACATTTTCCATAAATATATATAGAAGTATAATTAGGTAGGTGCAAAAACATCTAGGTGGTACATAAAAGAGCTACTCATTGTACTAAAAAGATACATTTAACTTTCATATTTCAAGATTTAACATTTCACTTAAATATATACAAAGAAAAATAGTGAAAAAATAACAAAAAAACAAAAAAAATTATATTTCAAATCATGATATACATATGAATCATTTACTTTAAATGCATAAACATTTAAGAGAAAAAAACATTTATTAAACACTTTATAAAATAGCAAATATATATATATACACACACTCCATATGTCAATTTTTGTAGTCCGCAGGCATTAGAATTTAAGATTTATTTTATCCATAATCTCCTGTTATTTTCATGAATAATTGTGACGGTACAATCTACGAATTTAAGACTTTTTGATAGAACAAAAAGTTAAATAAAAAATTAAAATAAGATCCAAATTGGATAATAATTAAAAGTGGGAATTATAAATGTACTTTACCTTAAGATTACAGTATATAGTTAAATTGGATTTAAACCAATGACTTATATCCAACCAAACAGGGCATTAAGGCTTGATCGTTAGATACCAGCATTTTGTAGGACTGGAATTGACACTTTCCCACTTTTTGAAACTTGACAATCAGACACGCGTCAGAGCAAGGGTAGCCTAGAAAGTCATGGAACGGAGACCTTGAAAATTATCCTGCGAATCAAAGTGGCAAAACTTATGGAGGGGAGGAATAACGCAGAGGAAGGGATGTGTTCAGAAGCTGTAGCCGTGGGACTAAAGGGAAGTTGATAAATAAAGTTGTCCAATTGGAATTGTGTTACTAAACTAGTGGCTATAATTGGACTTGGTTTGTTTTTTTGCCCTTTGCTCTTTCCACTTATGGCCCCAATTCTTCCAATTAGAACAAATATCGGCCACAACTCTTTACAAGATTAACTCATTCAAGTGATATTTATTTTCACTAGATATATTTTCTTTTGACATGGTTTCCTCTTAGTGCTTAACGAGATACTGTGTTATCCGTGTTTTTCCGTGCCTTCATCTACCCTAAGCAGTGGCGGATTTAGAGTGTAAAATCAAGGTGAGCGAAAAATGGGAAAAAAGCACTCAATAGTAGATAAAACTTTTTACAAGTGAAAATACAATTTTAACATATTATTCATAATAAATTCGATAAAAAAATATATAAGAATTGTAAATTAAAATACAAAACTGAAAGAAATTTAAGTTTTGTAATTGGTGATAGAGAAAGGTTCGTAATGATTGATGAGGCAGCTAGGTCTGCTTAAATATGGGGTTGGATGCATATTTAAGGGTTGGGTTGGGCTAATGGTGGTTTATTTTCTTTTTTTGGGTTGGGTTATAAATGGGTATAGATTTTTGGGCCAAATTCTTCGTAGGGATAATCCGCCTCTTACCCTAAATCAATTAGATTACAATACAAAAAAAGTAAACAATGAGAAGACTAAATACAAAATTTCGTGTAAAATATGCAAAAGAACAAAAAATAATGTACATTAAAAGCGAGTTAGTCCCTCTCAATAAATAAAAGAGAACAAAAAAATGATATTTCATCACATCACATCTAATGAAATAACATAATTACTATAAAAATGAAACCAAAGGTAAAAAGTGAGTTATCTCTTTATTACAAAAAGTATTAAGAAAAGAGAGAGAAGATAAGATATTGAAATATCTAAATTATAAGGTTGGAAACATTTTGGGACCAATATGCAAAAGGAATGAAAGTAAAAAATGGAATAAAATGAAGTTATCATTTTAGCAAACAAAAATTTAAAAAATTAAGAAAAAGAAGAGCAAGATAATATAAAATTGAAAATACTTGAAATCGATATGCAAAATGAATGAAAGATAAAATGTTACAATGTCAAAATATATAATTGAAAATATTTGGGTTCAATATGTAAAAGGAATGAAAATATGAGGTAAGAGAAAAAATTTATCCTCTAACTACACATGAATGAAAGTAAAATGTGGAGTAAAATGAAGTTATCTTTTTAGCAAATAAATTTTTTTAAAAGAAAAAAAAGCGACACGAGATAAAATGATAAAATGTCAAAATGTAAGATTGAAAATATTTTGGATCAATATGTGAAAGGAATGAAAGATAAAATGTTAAAATATAAGATTGAAAATATTTGGGTTCAATATGTAAAATTATTGAAAGTATGAGGTAATATATGTAATTTATCCCCTAGCTACACATCACCACAACTAAACTACACCCTACACCCAACCACATCCAATTCCAACTTCCAATAACTGTTCATTACTGTTCATACATGGTTTGTAAATATAATATATATTAAATAAAAGGGAACAAAAAGAATGTTATTTCATCACATCACATCTAAAGAAATAACATAATTACTATAAAAATGAAATTAAAAGTAAAAAGTGAGTTAATAAAATATTGAAATATCTAAATTATAAGTTTGGAAATATTTTGGGACCAATATGCAAAAAGAATGAAATTAACAAATGGAATAAAATGAAGTTATCCTTTTAGCTAACAAATTTTTTTAAAAAATAAGAGAAAAAGAGCAAGATAATATAAAATTGAAAATACTTGAAATCGATATGCAAAATGAATGAAAGATAAAATGTTACAATGTCAAAATATATGATTGAAAATATTTGGGTTTAATATGTAAAAGGAATGAAAATATGAGGTAAGAGTCGAAAAATTTATCGTCTAACTACACATGAATGAAAATAAAATGTGGAGTAAAATGAAGTTATCCTTTTAGCAAATAAATTTTTTTAAAAGAAAAAAAACAACAAAAGATTAAAAGTTAAAATGTTAAAATTTTAGTTTGAAAATATTTTGGATCAATATGTGAATGGAATGCAAGATAAAATGTTAAAATATAAGATTGAAAATATTTTGGTTCAGTATGCAAAATTATTAAAAGTATGAGGTAATATATGTAATTTATCCCCTAGCTACACATCACCACAACTAAACTACACCCTACACCCAACCACACCCAATCCCAACTTCCAATAACTGTTCATTACTGTTCATACATGGTTTGTAAATGTGATATATATTAAATAAAAGGGAACAAAAAGAATGTTATTTCATCACATCACATCTAAAGAAAGAACATAATTACTATAAAAATGAAATTAAAAGTAAAAAGTGAGTTAATAAAATATTGAAATATATAAATTATAAGATTGGAAACATTTTGGGATCAGTATGCAAAAGGAATGAAAGTAAAAAATGGAATAAAATAAAGTTATCCTTTTAGCAAAAAAAAATTAAAAAAATAAGAAAAAAAGAGCAAGATAATAGAAAGTTGAAAATATTTGGAATCAATATGCAAAAGGAATGAAAGATAAAATGTTACAATGTCAAAATATAAGATTAAAAATATTTGGGTCCAATATGCAAAAAGAATGAAAATATGAGATAAGAGAAAACTTTATCCTTTTACAAGTGATTGTTTAAGCATAGGTTGAACGAAAAAAAAGCAACATGTTAAAATCCTATTCCTCTAGCAAATAATTTTTTTAAAAAGATAAAAAAAAGCAACAAAAGATAAAATGTTAAAATATCAAAATGTAAGATTGAAAATATTTTGGATCAGTATGTGAAAGGAATGAAAGATAAAATGTTAAAATATAAGATTGAAAATATTGGATTTAATATGCAAAATTATTGAAAGTATGAGGTAATATATGTAATTTATCCCCCAGTTACACATCATCACAACTAAACTACACCCTACATCCAACCACACTCAATCCCAACTTCCAATAACTGTTCATTAATGTTCATATATGGTTGGTAAATGTAATATATATAATTTGCAATACATCTTTTTCCCCATTCAAAAGTCCATAAAAACTTTTTTTTTCATTTTAAATGGGAACGAGACTTGGCGCATATTTAAGTTCTTACGTAAAGAATGTTTCATTTGCCTCACTTAATTCCTTGTGGCGGGTTAAAATTATGAAAAACAATTGTGAAATAATTCAATGAGTTATTTTTTGGAAAAGTTAGAACTATTTGAATCATTAGAGAAAATAAAGGTAGAGGATAAATTGAAATGATGTTTTTTTAGTAATGTTTAACATCAACCATTGAGCATTGCAATTAACTTTATTTCATTTTCAAAGCTCTATATTTTGATCATTGTAAACATTTAAGTTATCTCCAATAAAACAAAGAACATAAAGCACGATAATGAAACTTTTCCAGAATAGAATGACCAAAATGAAATTATAGAAAATCTTTCAACTTTTCGGTGCATTGCATAAATATAAATTAATCTCGCTCTCTCTTTTGTACGAACAACTTGCAAATTATATTAAAAAATGAAATTAATCTCGCACTCAGCTTTTCTTGAATTTTTATTTTTACAGTTGTACATTCGGGGAAAAACGGATTTCGAAATCAGAAAAAGCAATCATAAAAGGAGAAATACGGTAAAAGTGATATATATATATATATATATATATATATATATATATATATATATATATATATATATATATATATATATATATATATATATATATATGTGTGTGTGTGTGTATGTGAGAGAGAGAGAGAATACAATCAAAATTGACAAAAAAGTGTGTGTGCGCCCGTGTGCGTGGTGTGTACTCCTATATAAATTAATCTCGCACTCATAGCTTTTCTTGAATTTTTTTATAATTATTTATCTTAGTTTTAATTTGAGTCAAATATCGCAACACATAACATTAAAAACAATTCATTCAATTTTTCAAAGACGATGGACGGAGGGAATACTAAAAATGTTAGTGCATTCATTTTAAGTGTGAAAAATTTTAATTTGAAAATTTGTTTCTATCATAGTTATATATAAAATCATTAACATCGAAAAAATATAATAATATAAGTATTAATTTTGTATTGATTTCCCTAGGTGTATTTCGAGTTTAATGAAAGATAATAAATTATAACCGCTTTTTGAAAACTTCATCCTTCTCATAAAATTGTTGTGTTTGATTTTAATATTTCATATGGTAGTGTTTCACTCAAATTTTTACACGATAAAATAGTGAAGAAAAAAATCAAGAATATATATTTAGAAAATTTAGACTTCAAATTATAATAAGCGTATAAATTATTTAACTTTATACGTCCAAACATTTATGAAATCAAAATCTGGGGGAGAAAGGGTAATACTGTCACTAACATTTCAGAATTTTCTAATTTTGCCACTAACCTTTTTGGGGGGGTTAAATTGTCATCAACTTTCATTTAAGGGTAAAATTGTCACTAAAGAGAATGATTGGCGTACGTGCCATCAACTAATCTCAAAATTTATTAATTTAAAAGATTCACCTCTTTTAGACACATTAGAAACCTCCTTCCATAGTTCTTGAAGGTTCAAGAAGTCTTCATATTTTACCTCAGCTACAATGGAATCTTAGTATGGAAGGAGGTAAAATATGAAGACTTCTTGAACCTTCAAGAACTATGGAAGGAGGTTTCTAATGTGTCTAAAAGAGGTGAATCTTTTAAATTAACAAATTTTGAGATTAGTTGATGGCACGTACGCCAATCATTCTCTTTAGTGACAATTTTACCCTTAAATGAAAGTTGATGACAATTTAACCCCCCCAAAAAGGTTAGTGGCAAAATTAGAAAAATCTGAAATGTTAGTGACAGTATTACCCTTTCTCCCCCAGATTTTGATTTCATAAATGTTTGGACGTATAAAGTTAAATAATTTATACGCTTATTATAATTTGAAGTCTAAATTTTCTAAATATATATTCTTGATTTTTTTCTTCACTATTTTATCGTGTAAAAATTTGAGTGAAACACTACCATATGAAATATTAAAATCAAACACAACAATTTTATGAGAAGGATGAAGTTTTCAAAAAGCGGTTATAATTTATTATCTTTCATTAAACTCGAAATACACCTAGGAAATCAATACAAAATTAATACTTATATTATTATATTTTTCGATGTTAATGATTTTATATATAACTATGATAGAAACAAATTTTCAAATTAAAATTTTTCACACTTAAAATGAATGCACTAACATTTTTAGTATTCCCTCCGTCCATCGTCTTTGAAAAATTGAATGAATTGTTTTTAATGTTATGTGTTGCGATATTTGACTCAAATTAGATAAATAATTATAAAAAAATTCAGGAAAAGCTATGAGTGCGAGATTAATTTATATAGGAGTACACACCACGCACACGGGCGCACACACACTTTTTTGTCAATTTTGATTGTATTCTCTCTCTCTCTCACACACACACACACATATATATATATATATATATATATATATATATATATATCACTTTTACCGTATTTCTCCTTTTATGATTGCTTTTTCTGATTTCGAAATCCGTTTTTCCCCGAATGTACAACTGTAAAAATAAAAATTCAAGAAAAGCTGAGTGCGAGATTAATTTCATTTTTTAATATAATTTGCAAGTTGTTCGTACAAAAGAGAGAGCGAGATTAATTTATATTTATGCAATGCACCGAAAAGTTGAAAGATTTTCTATAATTTCATTTTGGTCATTCTATTCTGGAAAAGTTTCATTATCGTGCTTTATGTTCTTTGTTTTATTGGAGATAACTTAAATGTTTACAATGATCAAAATATAGAGCTTTGAAAATGAAATAAAGTTAATTGCAATGCTCAATGGTTGATGTTAAACATTACTAAAAAAACATCATTTCAATTTATCCTCTACCTTTTATTTTCTCTAATGATTCAAATAGTTCTAACTTTTCCAAAAAATAACTCATTGAATTATTTCACAATTGTTTTTCATAATTTTAACCCGCCACAAGGAATTAAGTGAGGCAAATGAAACATTCTTTACGTAAGAACTTAAATATGCGCCAAGTCTCGTTCCCATTTAAAATGAAAAAAAAAGTTTTTATGGACTTTTGAATGGGGAAAAAGATGTATTGCAAATTATATATATTACATTTACAAACCATATATGAACATTAATGAACAGTTATTGGAAGTTGGGATTGAGTGTGGTTGGATGTAGGGTGTAGTTTAGTTGTGATGATGTGTAACTGGGGGATAAATTACATATATTACCTCATACTTTCAATAATTTTGCATATTAAATCCAATATTTTCAATCTTATATTTTAACATTTTATCTTTCATTCCACCTCTCAATTTCTATAATTCTATTGCATGACAATAAAATTTCCATTGAACCCCACAAACATGTTCTTTTAACTCAACATTGATAAATACTCAATTTTAAGTGAATTAGACAATTCTGAATCAAACAGTCATTCCGCGTAGATAAAAACCAACGGCTCCGTTAAGCCATATACGCTAATAATCATTTTTAGTGGCAATTTCACCATTAAATAAAAGGTTGATGAAAATTTAATACCAAAAAAGGTTGATGGTAAATTTATAAAATTTTGAAAGATTGATATTGGTAATTTTACCCTTTCTTCTTTCTGGAAAAAATCACTGACCAATTGAAACTAGTTTCACTGTTTCATATTTGTTTTACTCATCTGTAATATTATTAGTTTAACTGACAAGTTATTTATTGATAATTAAAAATTAAAAGTTCCACGAAAAAACCTGAAACGATATTACCCCATGATTATCTAACAGCCATGGACAATCTAAATTACTCCAAACAAGCACCAAGCTATCCCAGAAAATAAAACTCATATTCTAAACTGCTAACCCAACAACCAAACGTCTCAAATCCTCAACACCATGAGATCCATAAACCACCAAAATACAGCCACACCAAGACTAAAAATTAATTCTCCAAGTATATAACTCAATTTCCTTCTAAACTCCATTCAACACTAAAACCCGATCATCCATATGAAAAAAAAACCAGCTAGTCATTGATATTCTATTGTAATCTCCTTAGCTTATTTCTCAATAGTATGGATATATGATGTGTAATTTATGGATAAAATCTCGTCAAAATTGTAATGGACCCCCTACAATTTTTTATAATTTCTATATTTTATTCGTTCTAAAAGTTTTACAACACCAAGTGATGTCTTAAGATATTGAAATACAGTAAATATGTTGGTCTATTTATTTTCCAAATATATATTTTCTCTTCAATTTTCTAATTATTTGATTTTTTTTCTTGGATGATTCATTCATTTAGTTAATTTTAGTATTTGTTTCTCAGTTTATGTATCTCACAACATTGTACAATATAAAGAAATAGTAAAATATGGAAATCAAAAACCAAAATTTTCACTTTAAGCCCCGTGTCAACTTAATATGTTACAAAAATTTTGAGGCGGAGAAAGTAATGTACATTATTGTAAGATATAAATGGAATCCTTTATAAAAATCATGGGTTATATGATATTGATCTATTACCTAGCTAGCTATCGGAATAAACTTTAAATGTCTAAACATTCATGAAAAAAAATCATAGATTAAATACTGTAAAACAACAAAAACAAAGTGTATAATTATTTAGGGACAGGGGGAGTATAAGACAAAGATTAGAATGACTCCAAATTCGCTTATTAAAGCGAAAGGAATGTAAATATACAAGTACATACATTTAAGTACTCAAATTAATACCCTAAATTGGGGATGGTCAGACTTGAACTTAAGACCTCCACCTCATATCCTCTTAGGAGCTTAAACCCTATGTATCAAAAGAAAAATTCTCAAATTAAAAGCGGATTTGATAATAAAAAAAATGGAGAAGAAAAACGGATGAATAGTATTAATAAAGATCTTATCTTAAGCATCTAACTGAATGATTAAACTCTAAGAACATGCAGTAAGAATCTTGTGTGCGAGCCTACACACACAAGATTTTGGGTGCATATCCTACACACACGTTCTAGATGCAAAAAAGACTAAATTGGATGATAAAAGTACAGTGAGCATCTTACTTGGAGTAAGTGAAGAGTCCAAATGCTATAGGCTGTATGATCCAAGGACTAAGAAGTTAATCATCAGTCGAGCTACAATGTTTGAGGAAGATGAAAAATGGTATTGGGGCAATAATTATGAAAGACATGTACACAAACCAAGATGAAAAATGGTATTGGGGCAATAATAGGGGGTTTCAAACATTATCTTTTAGAGGTGATTTTTTTTAATTCACCTCTCAATATTTGGTGAATCACCACAACAAAATCGGACCTCCCATATTCACGCTAAACGTGAACGTGAATATTAGAGGTGATTCACGTCTGAAATGTGTTGTCCCCCTCGCGGGCCCCACCCCTCCAACGTGTCCCTCACTGCCCCCCCCCCCGCTGGCCCCCCCTCACGTCTCCCTCCTCGCTGCTGCCGCTCCCAGGTTGAGGTCTGAGATACCAAAAAAATGTGGGTGAATTTTTGGTCAATGATAGAGTGCAAATCAGGTGAAAAATTTTTCCCCCCTCTTGCATGTTTGACACCCCCTAATGATGAGAGTAGTGAAGAAGAGAAAGAAACAGAAGAAGAATGTTCAGACATAACAACAACCGGTCTTGTTAGAGTTAGGGAAGGAAGGAAGACAAAGAAGGCCTCCTACTTGGATGAGGGACTATGTTCCTGATTATTCCTCATCTGATGAAGAGGTGAATGTGGTTGTAACAGTGTTTACAGATGAAATGATAGACGCAATTAAAGCAGACATGACACTTGTGTCATTCTCAAGAGATCCTGTCAGCTTTGATGAAGCAGTGAAACATCATGAGTGGAGGAGAACAATGAAAAAGGAAATCGACTAAATAGAGAAAATTAATACTTGGTCCTTTTGCACTTTACCTCAGGGAGCTAAAAGGATAGGAGTTAAGCGGGTATACAAGACAAAATTCAATGAAGAAGGGAAGGTGGATAAACTAAAAGCAAGGCTGGTGGCAAAGGGTTATTCTCAAGAGCATGGCATTGACTATACAGAAGTATATGCACCTATAGCCAGACTAGACACAGTGAGAGTGATCATGGAAACTGCAACAAATAATGGATGGAATGTTTATCATCCAATTTAGTCCTTTTTGCATCTAGAACGTGTGTGTAGGATAAGCACCCAAAATCTTTAAAGTGATGAACAAATGGTTTAACACCACTCCAGACTTCTTGTGGTGATTTACCTGTAACTGCTGTTGTTGGGGACCTGTTTAAAATGTAGTAGGCCCATTTGGCTGCTTCTGCCCATAAGATTTTGGGCATACTCTTTTATGCAAGTATTGACCTAACCATGTTCATGACTGTCATGTTTTTCCTCTCAACAACACTATTATGTTGTGGAGTGTAAGTTGTTGATAACTGATGTTTGATCTCCTTTTGCTCACAATAATCCTTAAAAGCCTCAGAATTATTCTCTCCCCTTCTATCTGATCTCAAACATTTCAATGTACAGTTTGATTCATTCTCAACAACAGCTTTAAACCTTTTAAATTGTTCAAAGGTTTCTGAATTCTCACACAATAAGTAACTCCAGGCCTTTCTACTAAAATCATCTATGAAACACAGAATGTACCTTTTCCCACTGCTGGATTCTTGCGTGATGGGACCACAAAGATCTATGTGAATAAGCTCCAGCTTTTGTGTTGCTCTCCAAGTGGCTTTCTTGGGGATAGAAGCTCTATGCTCCTTTCCTATCATGCACTACTCACAAGACTTAGTGGTTGGTACAATTTCTGGAAGACCTTTCACCATATCTTCTCTTTTTAGTGTGTCAAGGCCTTTATAGCTCAAGTGCCCGTATCTTTTGTGCCATAATCAAGTCTTGTGAGCTTGTCAGAAGACATGAGTCTTTTCCTGCATTCTTCTTCTCATCAGTTAATATAAACATTCTGTTATTACTCATGGGGGTTTCATGATCAATCCTTTCTCCGGATGATAAATATTGCAAAAACCATCACTGATCATTATGGTGAGCTTCTTTTCTTGTAACTGAACTAAGCTGAGAAGATTATTTCTTAGGTCAGGTATTAAGTACACATCTGTCAATGTGACTAAGATTCCTTCAAATTTCACCTTTATTGTTCCCTTGCCAATTACTTGTACGTAGTTTACTATTGTTGGCAAGAGTAACCGAGTGTTTGAAATTCTTATTTAAGGTTTCAAACATATGCTCATTCCTACACATGTGATCAGTGGCGGAGCCAGGAATTTAGATTCGGGGGGGCCAGTTAACTTACAAAAAATAAGATTAAATGGTAACAAGAAAATGTTTGTCAAAAGATTGTTATATGACTATAAATTAATACGATATGAAAATGCACCTGCACCATACATGCAAATGTTTATTTAGGAAGCTTGAATTGGACACGCCGCTCTTTAACATCAACAAAATCATCCAGAATAGAATCTAGACTAAAAGTTTCAGCAAGCTCTCTTTCAATATAAAGAACCAAACTATCAGCAAGGAAATCATCTTCCATTTTGTTACGCAATCTAGTCTTCACAATTTTCATGGCTGAAAATGCACGTTCGATGTTGCTGTAGACACTGGAAGAGTAAGTATGAGTCGAATCAATCGATCCACAAGATAATAGTGACTAGCTTTCCCTGTTTCTGCTAGGCCTTGACATAGCTCAGAAATAGATGTCAACTTTCCTAAGCTTGGATGGTTTATCACATCAACCTGAAAGTGTTTCAACTGAAACTCCAGAATTTCCAATTCTCGTTCTGTGAAATCAAGGAAATAGTATTTCTGTGCAAGGTTGCAAATAACATGTACATCAAATGATTTATACCCATCTAATGGATCCAAAGCAGCACTAAGCTTTAAAAGCTCCAAAACCTTCTCATCAAACCTGGTGTTAATTTCCTGTAATTGAAAATCTATTGTTTCATTAAATATATCAAAATGGTAGTGATGTGCATTAGTATCATGACCTCCACGCCGCCGCTTATTCCTTCAAAATAAGGAGCATCAAAATCAGGAATAGAAATATCATGCTTCTTGCAAAAACCAATGACATCACTAAGAAAAGAATCTCATCCATCATCTCTAAGAGTTTCAATGAGCCTTTTTGTAGAAGAGACGAAACTGATTGCTCTTATAATGTCTTGAGACTTTTGCTGCAAAGCTTGACAAAGAATATCAGTGATGCCCATGATTTGTTTCATCATATGTAAGATAAAAACAAACTCAAGATCTCATTCTTTTCAACGATGTACTACCATCTCCTCTAGTTTTGTAGTTGGAGCCTTCTTTCGAGATATTTTTCAAAACTGTGCAAGTTGGATTGTACATTCGAAAAAGACTACTGACAGAAGCATAGTGTGAGCTCCAACGAGTATCTCCAGCACGCTTCAAAGTGCCAATTTGATTAGCACCACTGCCTGTTTCTAGTTCATCAAGTGCCAACATTTGTGCAAGTTCTTCACGTTGAGAAGCTTCTAATTCATCATGACGCTTATTTGAAGCACCAATAGAATTCACGATGAAAACTAAATTCGAGAAAAATTCATGCACACAATGTACCTCTCTAGCTGCTGTGACCAATGCTAGCTGTAGTCGATGAGCCATACAATGTATATAATAAGAACATGGATATTCCTTAAGAAATAATGCTTGTAATCCTTTCCATTCACCCCGCATATTACTAGCTCCATTATACCCTTGTCCACGGAGATTCTCAATGGCAAGAAAATAAGAAGAAAGAGCTGAACAAATTGAAGCATATAAAGTGGCTGATGTTGTATCTTTGACATGAATAATATCAAAAAAGCACTCTTATATGCAACCTTTAGTATCAACAAATCGAAGAACAATGGCCATTTGTTCTCTCTTACTTTCATCACCTGACTCATCCACAATTAAGCAAAATTTAGAATCTCCAATCACTTCTGTTGGAATTCTTAGCGCACCAAGTACTTTTGAGGTGATGTTTGAGCTCATCTCAAATGGAGAAGTGAGTTTCAGCTCAAAGTGAACTGAAATGAGTTATATGGAATTCAACTATGTGAATTGTGGCTATATGGAACATTTGTGATGTTTCATGAGTAGTAACTACTTACTAGCATCCTTTTATACAAAATAAGGGTATTTTGGTAAAAGGACATGGCTTTGGCAATCGAGGTGCATGGTGTATGCACCCTAGTGCATGTGTGCACATCTCTTGGAAGCTACCAAGAGATTTCGGCCATGAGAGTCTAAATTGACGAAGAGGCACCTCAAGGGAGGCACCCCTTCGCCTAAATGAGGAGTTAATTAGCATTTGGACAATGGAGTGTACAAGGGGGGAGTAACCACTCCTTAGGCCGAAAGTATGTTTACTTTCGGACATAAGGAGTTGTGACTCTTCCTAGTAACTCCCTACATCATCTATAAATAGATGATTTGGCCGCAACACAAGACAACACTTAAGAATCCGAAACTTCTCTCTTCTCTTTGTTCTTGGCCGAAATATCAAGGCTTCCTAGAGCATTTCGGGTGGAACGTTTTTTGTGTCTCTCTAACACAAAACAACTTCATTGCATCACATGCAATCTGCCCTCATCAAGGAATTCGAAGGCTTGAAGATTCAACCGGAAGAGTTGGAGCAAACGTTTGGAGCAAGGACAAAGATCCTTAGGCTGTTATCTCAAGGGTACAAGGTATGTTTCTTCTTCGTGAAAGTGGAGAGGCATGATTATGGAAAACACATCATGCTATGAATCTCTAAATCTACATCTTCAACTATCTTATTCTGTACTTTCCTAGCAAAGACATGCAGAATTTCTTTATGGATTGTAGGTGAAGTGTACTTTACATTTTGTGGAGCATTCTCTAAGAAAACACTTGCCACTTCATCATTGTATGAAGCTGTATGCTTAATAAATTCAATGAAGTTACCCCGATTTATTGAACCAAGGCTCTCATCATGACCTCTAAAAGCAATTCCCTGAAATGTAAGCCAACGAGTAGCACTAATTGATGTTTTTACTCTTAGAATGTTCTTCTTGATTTGTTCAGAAGATTGTTTATGCATCACTTTGTCAATATGCCCAGACTGATTCATCAAAGCATCACAAAATTTTACAGCATTGTTGTGTTGAGAGTTTGGTCCATCTCCAATGTGTTTAAAAAATGAACAATCTTTCCCTTTGACATTTTTCCAATTCTTGAAACCATTAGTTGTAAATGCATCTTGACAGATTTGAGTATTTGGCTCTTCCAAGAAAAGATAGCATGAAAAACAATATGCCATATCCACAGTATTTGGCTCTCAAGTAAGCTCGTCTGATCTCATCTCTCATATTAATGGGACATTTCCATATAGGTTGGCGTCATCCTGGATCACGCTCAATGGATGAAAAGGAATGATTGTCAGCTGTTGGATTTGATGGAGGGTTCTCATCTCTCGCACAGAAAGCTTCATGTATGTCTTCCATTGGAGATGATAAAATTGTTTCGTCAAGTTTTGAAGATTCATGATTTTCCTCATATGTAGAAGTGTTGTCTTCACATCTTGACACAACCTTTCTTATGAAGAAGGAATCTAACCTTTTTTGCTTCTTTGTCATGACCCTTCACCAAGAAAAGTAAATTTAGTAATAAATAATTAAACCTAATAGGCTACTAATATAAAATATTTAATTTAATAATAAATTTTAAATTAGAAAAAAAACGATAAAACAATGATGTCAATAGTAAGGAATTAAAGTTATGGAAAAAGATATAAAAAAATTACATATTCACATAACTCACCTTATTTAATTGATACAATTGGTGGCATGGAGTTAGGATTGAAAAGTCAAAGTGCAATTGTGGAAAGCAAACACCTATTGTGTTAGTGAGACAAGCCGCAGTAGACAAAGCAGAGAAGAGATGCAAAGCGGCAGAGCTTGGTGATAATGAAGTTAGTCTCTAGGTTAACTAATAGGCTAAATTGATATAGTTTTTTGGATTGGATCAATTAATTAAGCCCAATTTAAAAATTAATTGTTAATTTATTTATTTAATGAACCTTATATAATTTATATACACTTAAAAAAATTAATTATTATCACAATTAATATATTAATACTACTACATACTACTAATTAATTGCTAATTTTTTGGGGGGGCATGGCCCACCCCACTTATACTACACCTCCGCCACTGCATGTGATTAGAGCAATCAAAATCTAAATACAACTCATCAAAATTACCTTCAGGTTTTGAGTCCCCTTGTGCCATCAATAGCAGATCCTCCTCTCGGTTTGCCTCAGAATAGTGTGCTTCATTGTACTCTGGACACTCATTCTGGTAATGGCCAAGTTTATGACAATTAAAGCACTCAACAATGGCTCTGTGGTTGGGATTGTGATTGTAACCTTGATACCTCCCTCACCTCTTACTCTATAGTTACCTCTCCAATATCCTTTTCTTCCAAATCTGCCACTTGCACCTATTCCTCCAGCTCTTTCATCTGAACGTTTCAAGACTTGTTCTTCACCTTCACCTTTTTTGAATTTTTGTTCATGCACTAGCAATGAACTTTGCAATTCATCAATACTCAGGGCATCTGTGTCTTTGGACTCCTCTATTGAGAAAAAAATGTAATTGAATTTTTCTCGCATTGTTCTCAAGATTTTCTCAACAATCTTCATGTCTGGCAAGTCTTCTCCAAGATTTCTCATGTTGTTTTCAACAAGCATAACCTTGCCAATGTATTTTGTTACTGTTTCACTTTGTTTCATCTCCAAAACCTCAAAATCCCTTCTCAATCCATTCAACCATACCTTTTTGACTATGTCGTTTCCTTGAAATTTGACCTTCATGGAATCTCACAGTTGTTTAGAAGTGTTCCTCAGAGCTATAGTCTTCAGAATTCTAAACTACGGCTTTGATTTCCTCTATAGTGAAGGGCTTTTCAAGAGAAGCAGTCACATCGTGAGAAAGCCGTTTAAACTTGGAGGTGTCGGAGGGAGTATTTAACTTTACATGTCTAAACGTTCATGAAATTAATAAAAGTATAAATTAAATACTGTGAAATAGCAATCACAAATAGATCAATTAATTATGGAGGGAGTATATTATTCATAATTAAATAATAAATTTAAGGAAGCATAGATTTAGAAGACACTCCACATCCTGTCAAACAAATAAAATATGTATAAAAGAAGACTCCTAATGTGTTTTCTTATGGATTAAGAAACACAATTTGAAGGATCTCTTCTTGACTATCATGGATTGATAAAATTGGTCAACATCCATTCTTGAATCCAAGAAATGGTTCAAGCAAAAGTGAAGTTTTTCCAAAGGAAGGAAGATGGATTCAATACCTCTTTCTTTAAGAGAAAGCAACCATGGATTTAGCAAACTTGATCAAAACCTTTGAACAAGACTTGAGTGGATAAGTGTAGAGAATAAAAGAGAGAACTTCTCTCAAATCAAAGTATAATCTTCATATATGATGTGCTCCAAAGTGTAGAAATAACCCCTATTTATAGATAGAGAATTGACCTAAAGTATGAAGAAAAATAAAAGAAAAATTACAAATTAAATTGATGAAAATTAATACTAATTATCCAATTTATTTCATGCATTAGTTTCCTCATTTATATGACTAATTGATGCTCTTGTAACCTTTGGAGATGAAAGGTGTAACTTGTGAAATTGTCTTTTATCCTCAAACTTCTTTCATCTTGTCACTTGAGTCCTCTAGTTTTCCAAAGTGATTTGCTCTTCTTGGGCCCAAATTATGATAGAAGAAGATTCGGGTCAATATTCCTTCATGTTCCTTGGGCTTAGCTCTTGAGTCCTTAAAATTCAAGGAAGTTGCAAATACGTCACTAGGTAGATTCACATCATTCCCACCCATTTCGAAAGGATTCGTCCCCGAATCCATTAATGTTGTAGCACTCCGAATACCTATAAAGGCAAATGGTCAGGTGTTAGGATGTAAATATCAACACATAATCAAATAAAACATGAAGAAGTTAAAGAATGAATTACTTCTCTTGGTGGCCCACTTGAAATTTTCAATGGGCTTAAAACTCGAAATTGTTTGAAGCACCCTTTTCTTAACTTCTTCATGAATCAAGAACAAGTATTAAAAAATGAAACCTTTGAACTTACAAAAAGCAAGCGGTCTTTTCTCGATGATCAGATTAGCAATTTGAAAAGTATGATAAGTGTAACAAGAAATGTTTAAGTTCCTAGTTACAATACACAAAACTTAAAAATATTTGGAAACAAATAACCAATTTTGAAATCTAGTGTATGTAAAAATTGTACAAATAATTGCATACCCCAGATTAGCAATAATATCACACCAATGACTCATGAAGTTCAAATATTCAAATTTGGCATGATATGGTTCTTGATAAGTAACATTATGAACAAGGTGATTAGAAATGACATTTTCATAACTAATGGTTCCAAGTTCATCAATATTCCTATATTTTCAATATGTGTAGTCCCCTTAGTCAACATGGACACATTTTTGTTCAAAAACTTTAGCATGCTTCTATTCATGGAATCATCATATTTCAACTTAACATGCATAAAGCATTCATGACTAAATGTTCTAGTATATCCATACAAGAACAACTTAGGCAACCAAGACATCCATTTACAAACATAAAGTGCGAAATTAGTGAAAGACATGGATATCATGGAACAATCAAGTAAGAGAGTAATTTTCATTGGTTTATTACAAATGATCAAGTTGGTCACTAGAATCATGTGATAATTTTCAACTGTGGACATTCTCTCAAAATTAACCAAAATATGCATAAAAGCTTTATCATTTGGCTCGATGCAACAATATTCACATTCACATACTTGGTGAATTTTCCAACAAACAACAAGAACATTTTGAGCATACTCATTATCCAAATTTTCATGTACACTAAGCACCAAGAATATGACACTCATATGATATTTAACAATTATTAAGATGTCAATCCTCATAGTATCAGTAATCAACATTTCAAAGGTAACATGGAAATCATTCATCACGTGGTGACATAAAACTTAATACTAATTGACCTAAAATAGGAATAAAAATAAATTAAAAATTAAATTGATGAAACTTAATACTAATTATCCAATTTATTTCATGCATTAGTTTCCTCATTTACGTGAGGTTGGTGCTCTTGTAACCTTTGGAGATGAAAGGTGTAACTTCTAAAATTGTCTTTTATCCTCAAACTTCTTTCATCTTGTCACTTGAGTCCTCTAGTTTTTCAAAGTGATTTGCTCTTCTTGGGCCCAAATTATGATGGAAGAAGATTTGGGTCACTATTCCTTCATGTTTCTTGGGCTTAGCTCTTGAGTCCTTAAAATTCAAGGAAGTTGCAAATACGTCACTAGGTAGATTCACATCAACTCCACATTCCTTGTGACCATGTGACTCATTGAGCGCCAATGCGCCACCTCCGTTGGGGGAGATCAACAGCCGCTCACCCAAGGCCACCGGCCACCGCATCCTTCCAATTACCAGCCCTGCTGCTTCGCCACCAAACCGGACTCTGGCATCTTCAACGCTCTCTCCAGAGCTGGAAATTCTGCCAAGGAGAACGCCGACATCTGGAAAACCGTTGCCGATAACAACACCTGAACGTCGTAGGCTTTCACAATCGGCTTCACGGGGTTCGGCGAAGATGAAGTAGAGTTGAACTAATTACATACTCCATCCTTCCTAAAAACAAGTAGTTTCTTATGGACATAAAATATATGGAAAATAAGATTTATTGAGCAAAGCGCACCCGTGGTCCCATAACTTTAATTCGTATACTATCGTATTCATGTTTTAAGATTTTTTACCATTAAAGTCACATTTCAAAGTTTTTTTTGCATTCATGGTCCTTTTTGACATTTTTACCATTTTCAACAATTTATAAAATATGAAAATCATCCTAAGATTTAGCAAAACTTTCAGTTTTACCCTCAATTTGTATAAATCCTAAAATTCTACCCAAACTTTTATAAACCCTTACAATTCTAACCCAAACATTTTCTCTCCACCTTTATCTCACCACCCTGATATCCACCACCACCGGAACATTGCCGGACTGCCGGTGACCATCATTGGAATGCCCAAAGCCGTGAAAGAAAGCCTAGGGCAGCATATCCGCAGCCCAGGGCCGTGAAACGTGAGCCTAGGGCGGCAAATTTGCAGCCCATGGCCGCAAATCGCCGGCCAAAGTGGTTGGGTCGCTGGAGGTCGGATGGCTGGGGAAGGAAGAGGAGAGGTGGGGAGTTTGTAAGTTTATTAAAACTTTAGGGTTCGAATAGAGTGATATGAAAAATGCAAACCATAAATGTTATTGTACCATTTGTTGAAAATGGTAAATTTATCAAAAATTCAGAAAAAGAACTCATGGATGAAGAAAAAATTTAAAAATGAGATCTTAATGACACAAAATCTTAAAACAGGACCACGATACTACACAAATTAAAGTTATGAGACCATGAGTGCAGTTTACTCTAAGATTTATATACAGAAGAAGAGCTAGATAATGTATTGAAAATGAAGAAAAAGTGGAGTTATAAGATACGGATCCAAATCTGTTGTCCCTTATGTGTTCCCCAGTGTATTTTATTAACATCGTTAGTTAATCCGTTATATTTTTAACGGAATGTGTTAATAAAATTCAATATGGGATACGGAAGACAGCATATTTGGACACAGTACGATACACATGTACAAAAAAATTTCTTAAACATTAAATGTGGTTGAAGGCTTCTTAAACAATACTGCTCCATCTCTGAAAGGACGTTATATATATATTTTTTTTGACACAACACCCTAACATTGCTAATGGTGAATTAGTTGCAACTTTTTTTCTTTTTTCTACTCAATTACATGACATATCTGCAAATATTCAGAAGAGATAAAAAAGGATTAGAAAGAGAACAAAATGTCCTCTTCCAGCACTGTCAGCAGTTTCCAAACGCACTCCCGCAATTACCCCAATGCTCTGAAAGGACGTTATATGGTTTAATTTTCATGATTTGTACATGTTTTAGTGCTTGCACGTAATTATAGTTACCGAAAAGATTGCTAATATATATATATATATATATATATATATATATATATATATATATATATATATATTCATTTGACTTCAAAATTCAGTGTTTGACTTAAATATTTACCATTACTAAGATAAATAGTGAAAATAATTCTTAAAATAATATATTTAGAAAATATACTTCAAATTATGATATGTATAATAATTATTGAACTTAAAATGCCTAAACACTCATGAAACAAAATAATAGATTAAATACTATGGAACAATAAAAACAAATATATGTATTTTTTTGATGACGGAGGGAGTATATATACAGAAAATTAAGAGTTCAAATTATGTTACCTTTATAAATTATTCAAGTTTATATGTCTCACAATCATAAGAAAATTATAGAATAAATATAAAAAACACTATATTTTCAATTACTGATGGAGTAAAATTAACATAACATTTTTTAATTAGTAACAAATGATAGAATAATACCACAGAAAGTGTTCATTAGGTTATTATAAGGGGACAATATCTTCCCCATACTCGAGTAGGAGGAAAGTCTTAATTCCTGGTGGCGGACTGTTTGGGTAGCCGCCACGTGTCTACGCAATTGACGCGTGTTGACATTACTTGATGCCATTGGTATGTGTGCGTTGCACGATTCTCGGAATTCGAGGAATGAGGTTCTGTTGGTAGTGCGTTAGTCGTTTGTCTTGTCAATGAAGTCACTGGAGGCGAGAGAGTTTGACTTATGCCATAAATGTTGTTATATAGCTGGTATTAATGGTGGCAAGATCGTAATATGTTAATATAACGATATTGCACACGTGTTCTGTATGTTCGGGTAATGCTTCTCCGGGAATATCCAACGTCTTGTCCGGGTATACGTTTATTACGTCCGGGAATGTCACTTAGGTCCTAGTTGCTACTTGAGTTTTTAATGGGACCCTTATGTGGGCTATTTATTTTGGGCCTTTTGGTAGGCCTGTTTAGACGATTGGGCCTAGCGGCCATCAATTCCTAAGAGTATCATGTTGTGGGTGCTACATGGTTAAAACAATTGTTAGTGCGGCCAAACCGCACTTGGAGCGCAATAAATAGTGCGCTTTTGGCCGCACTAGAAGCTGCAGTAAAATTGTCCGCACTACATCCTCTATTGTGGCCAGAGCTGCAATAAGTAATGCGACCTAATGCTCTCATGGCCGCATTATAGATGAACTCGGATGACGAACTCATCATCCAGATTCATCAAAAATTCATAATTATTCATCCAAACCAAGAATTGTTCATTAACTTCCCAGAAATGTTCATCAATCTTGCCTCCTTCACCGTCACCTTGCTTCATCCGATTCATCCCAGAAACTCAACAAACTCAACCAAAATCCAGAAACTCAACAAAAATTGAGCTTCAAAAGAACAAATCAAAACTTGTTTCTTTCATTTCTTCAACTTCTTGAACCAACAATTTAGAATGACTAATGTACAACAACTGAAATCAAACACAAAACAAAAGAAAATAAATAAAACTAGATCTACTGCTCAAAGACTAAAAAAATACTCCATCTTAGATATGGAATTCTAACACTTCAAAAAAGCATTGATGGAGTGGATCTGAAAAAATCGTGGTCATCTCCCGTCTTCAACGTGCATGTTGGATCTGAAAAAATTTCAAATCTTCTTGCTCGTTCTGCTTGTTCTAATGCGGATGATCCTGCCAAATCTAGGTGCAATTGTGGGCAAAGGAGGGAAGAGGAGGGAAGTAAAGAGATGAAGATGAAAGAGGAAGCGGAAGTTAAGAGATGGCCATGGATGATAAAGGAATGGAAGATGAAGCTGAAGAATTTTTTTTTGAGTCCGGATGAAAATGAGTGAAAGTGAAGGTTAACAGTTTTTTTTATTGGTGGTAATGCGGCTTATTGTGCATTTGGCTGCAATAAGCTAGGAGAGGCACTGTTATTGCGGCTCCAATTGTGTATTTAGCCGCACTAGACATAAATTGCACCCAAAATTGCGTAGAGTATTGCGGCTTCTACTAAGTGCAGCTAAATACGCAATATCGGCCGCACTAAATTCACTCTCCACCACGTAAACAAACCTTTAATTACAAGAGTGATAATTATGAAATAATTAATATTGGTGACATCAACCACTAAGAGAATGACACATATAGCAAAGGATCAAAATATTTTTCATTGGAGACTATATACGTGATTCAGGCAACGGTTTGTAAGTGTTTGGTTTGTTGACTTTGAGGATTTTGATGATAACAAAGTATTGGGTCATTTTGTAAAGTTTAGAAAAGTATGTGCTTGATTGGAATATTTTGTATTTTAATCATGATATACTTGTGGGCTTCGCTTTACTGTTAATGGGCCTTAGTTTTAAATTTCAAAAACAGCCTAGTTCGTTTAAACAAGTTTAAAAGCAGATGAGTTCATTTAGGACTCTTCCTCTTGTATTTTCGTTACAAGCTTTCAGCAGTTTTTGACGGAAACAACTCTGGCGAATTTCCTGGATTTCAAAACAGAAGAGACGTTGAAGAAGCTCCAGAACGCTCCTCCATTGAGTCTTTAAATACAGACTTCAGTTTTCGAAGAACGCACTTCTCTCCGCAAGCATTCGAAGTTCGTATCATTAGCAAAGCAAGTTGTTTCAAAAGCTCTCCAGCACTGATCTTCTGAAGAACAAGCTTCATCTCATTAATAGCTTTTCTGGGTTTTATTTCGAGAGAGAAAAATTGTTTTGGAAAATCGTTTTGTGTGTTTTCGATAAAACCTCAACAGGTTTAGATTTTCGTAAAAATCAAAGTGTGTTTAGGTTTGTTTTGGTGAGCCTCGGGAAAACCAAATAGGGTTTTGTATTAGGTTATTAGTGAGCCTCGGGAAAACTATTTTGGGTGTGTGTTAGGTTTTTTGGTGAGCCTTGGGAAAACCATAGTTAGGTTTGTAGTTGAGCCTTGGGAAAAACTATTTTTACTTTTCTTGATGTAACCTTATTAAAGTATAGTGGAAGAACTCTCAAGTTGTGTACTTGAGGAGAGGACGTAGGTCTCAGACCGAAGCTCTATAAATCCTGGTGTCGTTTTCATTCTTGCTAAATTTCGCGTTTCTAAACGGGTTGACATCGAGTCAGAACTTTTGGTTTGTGTTAATTCAAAAAGTTTTTGAGGCCAACCAATTCACTCCCACTCTTGGCTTCCTACTTGGGACAACATGGTTCATTCTGAAAAATAATTATCCATTATTCTCAAAATCCATGGATTCTTCATACTTCACAAATTCTTAGATTCAAAATATCAAATATTTACACATTTAGTCCTTAAACTTTTGATAAACAGCAAAATGGTCCCAATAAATTACACATTTAGTCCCCAAACTTTTAAAAAATTTACAAAATTGTCCATAAAAATTACACATTTAGTTCCTGCAATTTTATAAATTTTAGAAAATGGTCCCTAAAAATTACATGTTTAGTTCATAAACTTTTATAAAAGTTACAAAATGATCTCTACAAAATTAATACTCCTAGAATCCATGAACCAAACACAAGATTTTGAGAATATACATTTCTATTTTCCATCCTTGATAATTTCTATATTTTCACAATCAACGGAAGAATCCATGAACCAAATGTTCAACCTTTGCTTCCAAAGAGAATAACTCATGATCTGATCAATCAGAATAAACAGGCAAAAAGACAAGTTCGCTTTTCTTTTTATCGTTATGTTATTGTCTTTGTTCGTCCACCTCTATTGCGTTTGAAGTATCGTCATTAATTCGATGAATGCATATATATACACATATATATATATATACGTATATATATATATATATATATGCCGTTTTGCTTTGCATATGTTGTCATATAAAGGAAGATTCTGGTGATGGAAACGTTACAAATGAATATAAATATAAATCTCTCTCTCTCACTGTGTTTTTTTTAATAATAGAAACATATATAAATGAATGGAGTATTACAGAAAAAGAGATAGTAATATTTGTAGTTATACTAGTGTGTGTGTGTATATATATTCCTACGTTACAAAGGAAATGCTTTTGGAAAGTTGGTTCTTGATACCTTCGCTTCCTTTCAAGGAGTATATAAACATAAACGAGCAAGCGATTTTTAAATTCGTGGTATATATCCATCATCACTTGGCTAGCTAGCTTCTTACTTCAGTGCTAGTCTACAGCTGAGACTTGACTAATAATTTTTCGATCATCATCATCATCAATATGCCAAGGGACAGAGAGCCTCTGGTTGTAGGGCGAGTGATCGGAGATGTGTTGGATCCTTTCACAAGGTCCATCTCTCTCAGGGTCTCCTACAACAACAACAGGGAGGTCTCCAATGGCTGCGAGCTCAAACCTTCTCAAGTTGTTCACCAGCCCAGAGTTGACATTGGTGGAGATGATCTCAGGACTTTCTACACTCTGGTAATTACAAATTATTGGATAAATTTTCATTGCTCCCACGCATTGGGCATTTATTCTTTTTATAAATACCATCATTTTTTGGGGGCTCTGGGTGCAAAAAAATTGGTTTTACTAGGTCGAAATGTGAAAATTTCCCACTTTAATTTTCATCGGTTTTTTTCGATAGTGCAAATTTAATACTCATAGTTAAATCTCCAACTCAGCCGCCATGTGTGATGTGAGATCCACTTTTGCTGATGTAGAACTGATGTGGCACTCACTTTGCTGATGTGGAGCTTATGTGGCACCCACTCAGTCTTGAGTATTTAATGGAAAATTCTTGCACTTAACGGAATATTCCTTCTATTACCTCCTTTAGTATTTGTCTCTCACCTTTTGTAATCGAAATTTTTTAATGTGCACATAATAATTAGAGATGGGTGGTTAAACAGGTTGATGAAAAGATCAGTGGATAAATCGCATTTTCGACCTAATTAAGTGACTTTTTTTGCACCCGAAACCTTTTAATAAATTTTGCAATGTTAGTGCATATATGTGTGTGTGTAGAGACCATTAATCCTTCCAAATATTATTATAAACCCCTACTCATTACTATATATTTCTACTAAATTTCTAATTGTATTAAATGGTCAGTTTGATGTAATCGTATTTATTACACTGATTCATATATATGCGCATGCAGGTCATGGTGGACCCTGACGCTCCCAGCCCCAGCCAACCGAATCTCAGGGAATATTTGCATTGGTACTTAATTCTTCAGACTAACATGATTTGCTATGATTCTAGATTAACTGTTCCATAAATATTGTATTTTTTAATATTATTTTCACTATAATTAATTTATAATTTATTTTTATAAATTTTTAGATATGTAAAGTTAAATGATTCATATGTTTTTCATAATAATTTACAATCTAAATTTTTTTTAAAAAAAATATATTTTAATTTGTTTTCACTATTTATTTTAGTAAAATTTTAAATCAAATACTGTAACTTGAAATATTAAAATCAAATACAACAATTTTTACAAGAGATACAGAGGGAGTATATACTAAAAGGCCGTTTTCTTTTTCTTGTTTTTCTTATAATTTTCTCATAAATCATTTCTCAAAAAACTTCATAAAAGAACATAACACAGTACCGCGAGTAGACCTATATGGTACGGCATTTATCGCACTTTGTCAAATTTATTGTTTGTTTTATTTTTTGTCGTAAGTGCGGCAGTATATATTCCTCGTACTGCTACCACATGATGAGTTCTTCTAACAAAATCTTGAAACTACAATTTTTCAATTTATTTTTACCATTTTATATCGCCCACCGCATAATGAATTCTTTCAACATTTTTTCTTGACATGTACGACTATATACTTATTGTTTCTTTTTTCAAAGTTTGTACCATATACTTATTTAATTATAATTGTATGCATCTTACACATAATTCAAAAATACTTTAAAATTTACTACCTCTATAAATTAATTTTAATACAAATTAGAGTATAAAATTATTGTATATATAACTGAAATCCACAATTTATTCACATAATGAAAATGATAATCATACTAATAATAAATAGTTTTTCTAGTAATATTTTAATAGTTTTTTATTTGTGTTAATTGCAGTGGTTCGTACGTAGTACACTATACGATAGGATACACAAAAATTTGAACGGTATTTTATCTAACGATAATATAAGTTTTTTCTTTAAAAAAGAGTTGTGTACTAAAATAATACTCCCTCCGTCCCACAAAGGTTGTCAACATTACTATATTGAGCCGTCCTACAAAGGTTGTCAACTTTCCTAAAACAGAAACTTTCTATCACCATTTTTACCATTTTATCCTCTTATCTCACACTATGGACCCACAAGTTTTTCTCTTTCCTCCCATTAAACTTAAAATTGGGGTCCACAAAATCTTCTCTTTCTTTCTTTTTCATGAGGGTAATTTTTTCAACACACTACTATTCTCTCACTTTCCTTAATATATGTACCCAAACAAATCCTACAACCTTTATGAGACGGAGGGAGTAATTTTTATCACCCAAAAAAATAATGATTCAAATATTTGACAAGAAGATATATTATATCATTCTTTGATGACAAAATCATTAATACGTATTAATTGTCATTATTTTATTTTATTCTCCATGTTTTTGTTAATGAGCTAGGGTGATTGCTCAACAATATTTTCATTTCATTAAAAATACACCAACGGGAGAAAGGACGAAAAGATAATCTTGATAGCAATCGAATGAATCTTCTGTCGTTGTTTCTTTCTTTCTTCCTCTCGTAGTCTCGTGGGTAAGGGGACAGAACAGAACAGATCAAGGATCGCCACCCGGTCGAAGCTCAGGTGTCAGAATGGGATTCCATTTACTTGGATGTGTTCTTTGCAAAGATTCTCACCAACAAAATATTTAATAATTAATCAACATTATTTTCTAAATTATTTTCATATAGGATATAGAGTGGGTGAACAAACAGAAGTTCGTAACAATCGAATCTGAAATGGCCTAGCCAGTTCTTTTTGTAATAGTAATCGAATTAATTTTTTGTTCTAAAAGAGACAATAGTTTGTGTGTGTGTGTGTGTGTGTGTGTTTGTTTTTTTTAATTTAATGAACATGTAAATTAGTACGCATGCTTTTCAGATACTCCTGTTTAGATTAATTGTGGTTTATTAATTTATTCTTGGGGCTAGTGCTTCTCCTCCTCGTATGAAGCTCTTAATTTGCATGCATGCTTACTAATTAATTCATGATTGTGATCAGAAAAACGAAATTATGGTTTGTTAGTCGGGCTTCCATTATTTGCAATTCGTAGTTAGTATATATATATTTACGCATTAATATTAAGGATGGGAAAAGAAATTGGAGAAATGGATGCTTTCTAGGCTAATAATTTCTTTCATTACTTTATGCGGTTTCCATGCTGATAAATGATTTTCTGCTTTCCAGGTTAGTCACTGATATTCCTGAAACCACTGGGACAAGCTTCGGTGAGCAATAATTCAAAGATATTCGACAATATAAATAGTTACTTAAGCCCTCGAAACAAATTAACAGTATTCTATCTAAAATAAACAAGTTGTTTTTATAGGAATTGTTTAGTCATAAAATTACTCGTACTTTCCATTTATACTCAAAAATATTACTTTCATTTTATAATACATCTATTTTACTTTAATACCTTCAAAATCAACAATATATATTTTTTAATTTATACGCAATCAAATGTATCAAATTTGCTTAAATATAGGGAGATTTTTTTTCTCTTAGCATTAACATATTGTGAAAAAATGCATGTACAGAATCCGAACTGCTAATTAATTTCTTGGTATTTAATACTACAAATTTGTGTGCATGTGAATGTAGGGCAAGAGGTGGTATGCTACGAGAGTCCCCGGCCGACGGTTGGGATCCACCGTTTCGTGTTCATACTGTTCCGGCAGCTGGGCCGGCAGACAGTGTATGCACCGGGGTGGCGCCAAAACTTCAACACCCGGGACTTTGCCGAGCTCTACAATCTAGGTCTACCGGTCGCCGCCTGTTACTTCAACTGCCAGAGGGAGAGTGGCTCCGGTAGCCGGAGAGCATGACCATGAAAAATTCCACATATAATATATATACATATACATGCATGTATGCGCATGTAATCCTCAACAAAATGAATGAGAAAAAAAACTAATATAGCACACGTGTGGCTAATTAATGATTATACCCTACATATTTACCGAATCAAGATCACCTGTCCCTTTATCGTGTTGTGTCTGATAGTACAATTAATTAACGGTGATTAGTGCTGACCATCTACCTTACCTTAGCGGTTAAGCTCTTAAGGATGAAGTGAAGGTGTTTTGTTCAAATCTCCATCATCCCAAATCCCATACCAAAAAAAAAGTGATTAGTTAACTAAGACAGTATTAAAACTTTAACAGATCATTTATAGTAATTTAATTAATTATTTGTAGTAAAAGGACACAATAAATTACTACAAGAAAAAAGGGACAAGTGATTTGTTGGATCATTTATTTAAAGATATGAACTTAAGCAACAAAAACGAGAAACTCACTTACTTTATTAACCAACAACATCAACCTTTATATACAGCAGAACTGATGAACTCAAGAGGCCAAATAGAAAAAGCAACAAGCACACTCAATTATTTAGGAAAAACAAAGAGTCAAAAGAAATAGAAACTGACTCTCACTTATTCTTCCAGCATTTATTCAAACGTTTCATGACTCATCAGCAGCCCAACTAATTGCACCACTAACTTTGGAATCAATTTTCAACACACCCCCTTGATTCAAAGTTAGTCACTCCAAGCTTCATCTTGAACACATCATGGTTGGCCGAGGGAAGTGACTTTGTTAGGATATCAGCAACTTGCTCTTGAGTACTGCAGTGGACCAATTTGAATTCTTCACTTGCAACCAATTCTCTGATAAAGTGATGTTTGATTTCCACGTGTTTTGTTCTCTCATGAAACACTGGATTTTTTGACATGTGAATGGCTGACATACCATCACAATAAATATTTGTTGCTTCCTTTTGCTCTTGTTGTAAGTCCTTTAAAATTCTTCTCAGCCACAAACCTTGACAGGCCGATGAACATGCTGCCACATACTCTGCTCCAGCCGATGATAACGCCACCGTTGCTTGTTTTTTTGATGACCATGTGATCGTTGTTGATCAAAGCTTAAAAACATGCCCAGATGTACTCTTTCTATCTACAACCGAACCGGCCCAGTCACTATCTGAGAATACTGTCAATATGAATTATGGCGTACGATGATACCATAGCCCATGATCCCTCGTTTCAGCAACATAACGAAGAATCCTTTTTGCAGCTCCCATATGATGCTTCGAAGGTCTGTGTGCATGAATCTTGACACTAATCCAACAGCAAACGATATATCCGACCTCGTATGTGTTAGGTAGATGAGCCTTCCAACAAGACTTCTGAATTCACTTGCATCTGCCATATCCTCTCCTTCTTCAAACTTCAATTCTTCATTGATATTCATTGGTGTGTTGACAGCTTTGCAATCTAACATCCTGTACTTCCTCAAAGTATCAATAGTGTATTTTATTTGAGATATAAAAATTCCTTCTTGATCTTGGCATATCTCTAGTCCAAGAAAATAATGTAATATATCCAGATCAGTCATATCGAACATCTTCATCATTAAGTCTTTACAATCTGATATAAGCGATGTAGAAGAACCTGTGTAGATCATATCATCTACGTAAAGGCTTACCACTATGAATCCTTCTTTTCCTTGCTGCTTAGTGTAGAGTGTCGGTTAATTTAGGGTTTAGTGTTGAGTTAATTAGACGGCAGTGACAAATGAGGGCCAGAAATGATAACGTTGATGGTAAAAAAGAACCCTTTGTTAAAATAATGGCAAAAGGGGACATTTGGCCAAACGTAGGTGGAAAAAAGCGACCTTTCCAAAAAAACATAGAATGAACTATAACATCAATTCTTAAGCCTAATGACCTATTGCTTCCCTAAACTATGTTGACTCAATCAGTTCAGTCCCTGATAACTCATTACGACTCAATCCTCCCCAAACTATACCACATTAAACAATTTAGCCCTTTGACCGTTTCACTGTTAGTTGACTTTAGTGAAAACTTCTATAATTATCCCTAATATTTCATATTTCTTGCATAGCTAATGAAAATTTACTGATAAACACTAAAACATCAATATTCTCTATTCCCAACCCAATCAGCCCCAACGGACCCGACCCTGCACCTCTGTTCACACCCTGCTAGTACACCCCGACAGCTATTCGTTTCCATCTTCAATGTCCAGTCGCTGCCTTTCCTTACTTGAACCACAACTACCCCATTCACAGCAGCCTCACTCCAATCAACATCAACATGTTGTTTGGTGGAAACCTCTCTCTATCGCTTTTCAACCGACGCCCAACACAATAAGCAATAGTCAGCCCTGTGATTTCGGATGACAGGTGGATGACATAGCCACTGAGTAATCGATGACGCCCCAGTGATACAGAAACCCACTATCCCACAAGCTGTAAGTTTCAACAGTGTAGGACAAAATGAGCCAAAGCTAGCGCACCTAAGGGAGGAGCTCGTCGTCGAAGGCCATGCTGAAGGAGAAGACGACCCATAATATGAGGACACTAGTGAAGGTATATAGAAACCAATCTCTCTTGCGATGATGCTGGTTAGGGCTAGATGGGTTTAGCTCCAAGTTACGGCTAAACCTTGGTTTCAACCATTAATTTCTTTTTGTTTTTGTTTCAATTTAACCCAATTTCACATTTTTATATATTCCTCCCTTTAAACTTTAAACTAGTTGATAGCCAAAGATCTTCCGACGTCTAGGACAGGTGGCTCCGATACCTGAAGGACAAGACAAAAGACACTTTCAGGTGCAGACAAAGGAGGAAAGTGTGGGTGTGTAGTAATCACCTTATTTGAGGCGGGCACCACCCAATATATAGGGTGGTGCTAGGTCCCGTTGCGGGGCCTTAAACGCTGGAGAATCTCCATAAATGTGCCCATAATTGGGATGGCGGCGTATTAATGGTGTAATAACGGTGGAGTTACTGCGGAGTTACTCCCTCCCCTTTGGCTTAATGCCACAATTAGTGCAGCGGTTATGTTGAGGGAGGCAGCAAACGTTTCATGGCTAACGGCTCTATACGGGGCGCCCTTACTGGTCAGAGGGGCTCTCCGTAAACACGAGGCCGGCTGTGGTGGACGCGGCCCATATGGCGTTTGCATTTGACAATACAGCCGTATGGGCTGGCCCATATATATCAGTATGCCCTCCCCCCACAGCGGAGGATGGGTTGGGTCCCTGTGCTCCGGTTTGGAAGGAAGTATGCCTACAGACATTGAGCCCACGTGGTATTGTGGTGTTTTGGAGCCTGATTAGGGGAGGCCCAAGAGCTGCCCCCAATGTTGGCCCAAAACTTTGGCCCAATATCAATTGTGGCGGTTGGCAAAAAGCACTTTTCAAAATTTGCGCTTTTTGCGCCGTTTGTAATTATGGGGGAAGTCGCTTCACTTCCCATCGCGCTCTTCTTATACGCCAACCCAAGTGGGAAGTCAGTTTCCCGAAATCTTGCTTTCCTTGCTTTTGCGCTTCAGCTTCCTTTGCAATTTAATTTCCATTTTCGGCAATTACCGAAGAATTTCCCGGCGAGATTCGAAGAACCCAGCCGTTGAATCTTTCGTTTTCGTCTCCATCGCACGAATCAGTAAGTGATATCCCTTTTAATTTTCGTTTTCTCGTCGCGACAGTGTCGCGAGTGAGGCGTCGCCGCGCCACTGCCTGGGTTCTTGGGTCTAGGGTTTAGTTTTTGAGATTTGCGGTTTATTTTTGTAGATGGCTCCCAAGAATCCAAGCAAGCCCGGCGTCGGCCCCGACGTCGAGAAAGTGTGGCCCCGAACAGTGCTGCCGGGAAGAAAATGGCAGATATCTGCGTAACCATCATGTGTATACCGGGGTGGTTTGTGGGCTTTCTCCGGCGGATGTGTTGAGGAAAGCAGGGATGGAGCTGAGCGACGAGGCCATGAGGGAACAAACCATGGTGGTCTACGAAGCCCAACTCAAAGCCGGATTGAGGCTCCCCCTTTGTTCCCTGCTGTTGCAACTGTGTGAGGGATGGGGCGTTTGCCCTGGGCAACTGGCCCCGAATGTGTTTACCACCGTAAACGCATTTGTGGTGGCCTGCCACTTGGCGAAGACGGCGGTGTTACCGGAGACCTTCTTGCAGCTTCTATACGCTGAAGAGGCCGGTCGGACACCCTTCTACCAACCGACCCCGAGGAGGTGAAGGTGGGGAATAAAATGGTGAAGATCGGGGTCTTCGCCGAGACCACCAGCTCGTGGGGAGTTGGAAGAGCAATTTCTTCTTCATCTTGAAGGAGGATAGTTGGGGTTTTCTGCGTATTTCATCAAGGAGAAAGACGCAAGGGTGTCGGTGAGGCCCTCCTTGTGGCTGGGTAGCGAGGGGAAAAGGGCCTCGACGCCCGTGTGAATGGGTCCGCGGTGTTGAGAGGCTCGAGGAGTGTAAGGGTAGGTTTCCCTTCACTGGCTCCAGCCTGGACGAAGTGGTCCTAAGGAGGGTAGGGGTTAGCAGGGCCCACCGTCTTCCGAGCCATGTGGATGCCTTAAAAAACTGGGTGGATGGGTTAGATGGGGACCTCATCGAGCGCTTCGAAGGCGCCTTCAGCAACCCCCACTGTCTGTTTTGCATGCCTTTTTGTTTTTGTGTTTTTGTGCTTGCATCTTTTAAGTGCTATTATAACCTGACTTTGTGTTTTACTGCAGCCAAGATGTTGCACCCCAGCTACCTTTTTGCCAAGAAGCAGGATTTGCTGGAGGCTCTTAAGGCAAAGATGGAGGAGGAGGTCCCTGCAGAGCCTGCTCAAAGGTCTATCAAGGGGTCAGTTGCAGGGACCTCGAAAGGCGGAGAGGCCCGAAGTGTGGAGGCCTTGGTGACGGTGGCTCAACCAAATCAACATGGCTGGTCCCATCATCGCCGAGGAGCTGTCCGAGGACTCCGAGGAGGAGATCCTTCGACGGAAGCGCCCGACTTGCAGTACTATTCTTGTTTTCCCTTGGCTCTTTGGTGAATTTTCCCGTACATTGTGTTCGATTCCCATTTAACCTTGTAACGGCAGAGGGCTTGGTGTGTCCTCGGACAGCAGTCCCAGCCACTGCCAAAGATAAAGGGAAAAGACCAGCCCTCGAGGAGTCTTCCAAAGAGCCCTGTTCGGGCGCCTGGGAACCCGTCGGCCTATTGGCAGATGCTCGGAGGGCTGTTATGGCCCCTCGAGTATATACAAGAAGGCCTTCGAGGATCCCTAAGACCCTGAAGGGCATAGATCCAGTTTTCGAGCCTCAATTGTTCGAGGACTATCGGCGGGAGCTGCGGGAGAAATCCTTCAAACGCCAGGGTCTGGCCCTTGTGGAGGCCTGGGACCCCGTCATGAGGGTGACTCGCGACGAGTCAATACTCCTCGGGGAAGGGGAGGTGAGACTAAAGGTTGTAGAGGGTCTCGCACTTCACCGAGACAGGCATTTTTTGAAGCACACGTCCTGGGGGGCCCTAGACATGGCGAAGGACATCTGCTGTGGCCTCACTCGAGTAAGTCACAAATCTCGACTCCCCTTTGTTACTTATCTTTTTATCGGCATAATTTGTTTATATGCTTTTGCGCCCGCAACTTGCGTAAAATCATGGCTGGCCTGTGGGCTGGTGGCCAAGATCGAGGACCTTGAATCCCTCGTGAAGAGTCTTGAGGCCAAGGCAAAGGACTCCGAGGAGGTGGAGAGCCTAAAAAAGGCCTTGGCTGACAAGGATGCCAAGTTGGCTGAAAAAGAGGCCGAGTTGGGGTCCTCGAGGAATGAGGAGGCTAACCTCCTTAGAGCCCTGGGTGTCATGGGCAAGCAGCTGAAAGCTTCCATGGCCGATGGAAAGAAGCACAAGGCCCTCTTCCTCGCCGAGCACCATGCGAAGAAAGAGCTGGAAGCTGAAATGGAGCAAGTGCTCGGGGAGTATCAAAGAATGGAAGCCCAGGCTGAGGCGAAGGGCAAACTCGCGGAGGAGTTGTCCTTGAGGGTTGCCCAGGCTGAGGATCTGGCGTCTAAGGCTGCAGTCCAGATCGAAGTCCGCACCTGCACTTAGTGAGGTGACGGGTTCTGCGGTGGCTGATCATTTAGCCTTCGTACAACTAGAAAACCAAATTGGTTTTAAGTTGTACGATGGCGAAAGTGTTCAACCCCCCGTTTTTGTAAAGCCCATTGCTGAAAGGGCTGGTCGAGTGCGCAGGGCTGTCGAAGTGCTGATCGAGAAGACTGCGAACGCACAAGCTATGGAGGGTGTCCGTTATGCTGAGGGCTTCCTACGATGCCGCCACCAAGTGGAGGCCATCGTTGAGAAGTCCGATTTGGAACCCTTAACGCTATGACGGTCGAAGACCCACCTCAGGCGATTTTGTTCGAGTGGGGTCTGGCAGGGAAGAAATTAGGAATAGAATATCCTTATGATATTCTGCCCGGGCATGCAGAGGATGCCCCTGTTGTACCTCCAAACGATGATGTCCCCAAGTAGTTTGTGGACTTGTAATTAAATTTTTGCTCATTTTTGACAAAATATACAACGCTCCAAAGATTTGTTGCCTTTGTAGTTGTTATACGAGTATTATTTGCATAACGCGAAGTGTTTTGTACTTGTGCTGGGTAAATTTGTGCAAATGAATTTGCGTAACTCTTCGCAAAGTGATTTTATTCGATGTGCATTGGTCGAGCAGTGACCTTGCAATCAACTTTTAAACTTACTGTATAAAGTGGGAGACACTCTTCGTAGAGCGATTTTTTGTGAACATGGCTTGCACAATGTAAAGACTTGGAACATTGCCTTTCCTCTGATGTATGAACAGTATTTTGTACAACGCAAAGACTTTGAAAGCGTACAACTTAAACGTAATAAGGCCTCAAGTCGTTGACGTGGTAGTCATTTTGAGCTTTTTGCCTTGATGGTCCTTTAACTTGTATACACCTTCTCTTTCTTTCTGTGTACCACATAAGGCCCCGCCCACTGAACGAAGTGCGCCATGGCCAGGATTACGCCCCGACAACTCCGCCTTTAGCAAGACCATACCACCCACGTGGATCTGCTTTGCCCGAACTTTGGCATTGTGATCGAGGTTTGCCCTTTGTCGTAAGGCCATAAGCCTAAGTCTAGCACCCTCGCGGAGTTCCTCGATGAGGTCCAAACGCGCTCGAAGACCGCTCTCATTGTGAGGGGCGTCGTAATATAGCGTTCGGATTGTGGGTATTGAGACTTCGATTGGTAGTAAGGCATCGACGCCGTAAACCAAGGAGAAAGGAGTTTCTCCCGTGGGTCCCCGTGTAGTTGTTCGATAGTCCCAGAGGACGCTGGGTAGGGCCTCGACCCACTTCCCTTTTTTGTCCTCGAGGCGCTTTTTAAGCCCTCTTTGATCGTGCGATTTGTTACTTCTACCTGGCCATTTGATCTGGGTGTGCCACGGGAGCGTAGAGCATTTGTATGTTCATCTTAGTGGCCCAATCCTTAAGCTTTTGCTCGCGAATTGAGTCCCATTGTCTGTGATTATGGCTCTTGGTGCCTGCATCGTGCCACGAGGTCGTGCTGCAGGAACCGTATGACCTTGGCGGTTGTTATGTTCTCGAGTGGCTGGACCTCACCCACTTAGTGAAGTAATCGACAGCCACTATACAGAATTTGAACTGCCCCTTGGCCGTAGGCATTGGGCCGATTAAATCGAGGCCCCACAGCGAAGGGTATAGGGTATGTCTCCGTAACCACTTCGCTTGCCGACCGTCGTTGGATGCGAGAGTTGAGTTGGCATTTATGGCACGCTCATACCAAATCATGCGCGTCTTTCCTCAAAGTTGGCCAATAATAACCGAGGCGCAAGCATTTGTGTGCTAGCGCGCCGGAGCCAATGTGTGCTCCGCAAACTCCCGAGTGGACTTCGCTCAGATGAGTTTGGAATCGTCGAGGCCAATACATCTCTGCAAAGGAGTAGAATATCCTTTACGCCATAATGTGCCATCTATGATGACATGGCGGGCTGATCTGCGTCCTTATTTTCTTTTGCAACGCTGGTGGGCCTCGATTGCGCCAGTTTGGAGATACTGGAGGATTGGGTCCCTCCAATCAGCCGCTGCGTTGGCGCCGATTGCATGAATTGTATTTATCGAAGGTTGTGCTAAGGTTTCGAGGAATGCATCCGCCCGCCCCTTAGACAACCTGTCAGCCACAGTGTTTTGATCCCTTGGGATCTTATTAATATTTAGCTGCTCGAACTGCCCTTGTAAGTTTTTGACAAGGCGCAAGTACCTCGAGAGTACTGGATCCTTGCAGTCATTGGTCCCCGTAACTTGGCTTACGACGAGCTGTGAGTCACTGTGTACAGCTTAGACGTCCGCAAACCAGCTTTCAGGCGGTCTTGAGACTCGCTACGAGCGCCTCGTATTCGGCCACATTGTTTGTGACGGGAAACCGGAAAGCTACTCGTAAGCTAGCCTCCATGCCGTGTAGGCCCTGATATGAACGCCTCCTCCTGGGCGATCGGCACTGGATGAACCATCCACGAACATGTCCCACTCGGGAGGCTCCAACTCCGGTGGTGGTTCCCTCGAAGGACCATGTTCGAGGGGGTAAATGGAAAGCTCGGCCATGAAATCCGCCAAAGCTTGTGCCTTTATTGCTCGTCTAGGCTCAAACTCGATGTCATACTCTCCGAGTTTGATGCACCAACGGGCTAAACGACCACTATGTTCTGGTCTGTTTAGAATGTCCCGGATTGGTAGGTCCGTTCTGACAATGACTGTGTGGGCTTGGAAGTATGCTCGTAATTTCCTGGCAGCCACGATCAAAGCGTAGATCGTTTTTTGGAGGGGAGGGTAATTAACCTCAGCCCCTCGTAGTGTGTGGCTTATGTAATAGACGTGCCACTGTTGTGGGCCTTCCTCATCAACGAGCACCGCAGATACGGTCTTTGTTCGAAGTGGAGAGGTAGATGACGAGTTCATCCCCCGGCTGCGGACATTTCAATGTTGGCAAATCGGAGAGGTGTTTCTTGATTTGCTCGAATGCTTCCTGGCATTTCGGTGTCCAAGTGAACGCCTTTTTCATGCGAAGCTGTTCGAAGAACGGCTTACACTTGTCCCCCAACTTGGAAATGAATCGCCCAAGGCAACAATTCTTCCTGTAAGTAGCTGGATTTCATTAATGTTCCTTGGTGGCGCCATTTCCTCGATGGCTGATATTTTCTTAAGGTTGGCGTCGATCCATCTTACGGAGATAATATAGACCAGGAATTTCCCGGCTCCAACAAAGAAGGAACACTTGGCTGGATTGAGCCTCATGTTATATCGCCGAACGATTCAAGGTCTCGGCCAGATCTTGAAGGTGATCCTCGAATGTCATGCTTTTGACAATGACATCGTCGACGTACGCTTCAAGGTTACGGCCCATTTGGTGGGCAAAGACCTTGTTCATTAGACGCTGGTAAGTGGCTCCAGCGTTTTTGAGCCCAAAAGGCATTCGAACGTAGTAATAGACGTCATCACCAGTCGTGAACGCCGTTTTGAAGGCGTCCTCGGGATCCATGTAGATTTGGTGGTAACCACTCTTAGCGTCCATGAACGACAAGTATTTATATTTGGAAGTTGCATCCACGAGTTGGTCGATGACAGGTAACGGGTAGGGGTCCTTTGGACAATGCCTATTGACGCCCATGAAATCAACGCACATACGAAGTTCACCATTTGTTTTGTCAGCTAAAACTATGTTAGCGAGCCACTCAGAGTACTGAATTTCTTTTATTATTCCAGCTTCGAGGAGTTTAGAAACCTCCACTTTTACAAACTTCTTCTTAGAAGTTGCCATACCACTTTTCTTTTGCTTAAGCGGCTTTGAGTCCTTGAATACATTAAGATTGTGGGTGTTGACGCTTTGGTCGACACCCTGCAGATCCTTCTAGCTCCTGTCGAAGACGTCAAGGTTTGCCTCGAGGAGGTGGATGAGTGCCATCTTCTCCTTTTGCTCAAGGTTTTTGCCAACCTTAAACTTCTTGCCAGGCAGACGCCGATCTCCTCTGTCACGTCATCGAGGCGTGGCCTGTCGTCGGGTTCTGCGGGCTCCTCGAGCTTCTTCGAGGCACGTGGATCCACCGCAGAGCTCAAAGAAGCCACGTAGTTCGTCCTCGCTGTCCGCTGGTCAATGTAGATGCTTGCATCCCCACGAGGCGTCGCAAATGTGACCGTGAGAGAACGGATGTCACACCTCATGTGAAATTCGACCTGGCTGGGTCGACCAACGATGGCGTTGTATGTGGAAGGGACTTCGAGGACCAAGAACTCCGTCATAACGGAATGGCAGTCAACCGTGCCAAATTGTGTGTCCCCAATCAGCATGAGGGGCAGGTTGACGACCCCTATTGTTGGCACAATGTCCCCGCCGATGCCAAAGGTAGGGCCGGAGCTCCTTCGAATAGCGGACATGTGTACCCCGAGTTTATCGAGCATGTCTTGAAAATGACACCGATGTTTGCACCAAAGGTCGATGTAAACCCGGTTGGTGTCGTAACCGGCGATCCTCGCTGTGATAAGCAGTGGATCGGAATGCGGTACGACGACCTTTGACCCATTGGGTCGGTAGATGACGTTCTCCTCGAGGTGGTCGATCTGCAAGATTTCTCTTGCATACCGTTTTCTGGAGGAGGCGCCTTCCGATTTCGTGAGCATGTGAATGACGCCCGCGGGTGGTGGTGGTGGTAAGTTTTGCCTCCGAGGGCTGTTGTGTCGACGGCGCGCTTTGTCGCGGTCGCCGCTGTCATCATCCTCTTGCGGCTTTTGGGAATTCCTTGCAGGAGAAGAGGAGTCGGACAGGAATTCCTTGAGCTTACCTGCTCAATCATCTCGTAAATGAGATTTCGAGCTGAAAGCACGCCTCCGTGTCGTGGCCACGGTCCTTGTGGTAAAGGCAAGACTTGTCAAACCCCTCGTGTTCTTATGCTGGATCGGCCGAGGCCACTGGGGACCTTATTCGCTTCTCCAACATGAGAAGAATGTTCGTGCGGGTGTCACGAAGGGCGGGGTGGTGGTCGGGGCCCTCGGACCATTGTTCGAGGACTCGGTACTCGATGAAGCGGACACCTTGTCAAATTTCTTGCTGCGGTCGCTTTGCAGGGGCCTGTTGTAAGGCTTATTCATTTCCTCGGAGTTCATGAACCGGGTTGCCCGATCGATGAACTCACCCATCGTTGTGACGGGGTTTTCATTAATATTATACGCGAGCCTGGACTCGCGTTGAAGGCCTTGAGTCACGGCCAGGAGCTGCATGTCCGATGAGAGGCCCTGGACTTGGACGGCTTCTGCCTGAAACCGCCGGATGTAATCACGGAGTGGTTCCTCCCTTTGCTGTTTCACTCTTAACAAGTGTTGGACAGTCTTGGGGGGAGGTCGAGCTCCCATGAAGTGTCGCAGGAACGACGTGGCGAGGTCCTTAAAGCATTTGAAATGCTGGCCTCGTAACGTTCCAAACCATGTTGAAGCAGCCCCTTTCAAGGTGGAGCTGAAAGCTTTGCAGAGTATGCGGTCGGAGGCGCGAGCCATCTCCATTTGGGAGATGTAACGTCGCAAATGGTCAACGGGTCCGTCGTCGCGTCCGTAGCTTTCGATGACCGCATTCAAAGTCGGGCAGGGCCTTGACGGCAATAACGCCCTCTCGTGAAGGGCTGAGTGAGGAGAACCTCGATGTCGCCGAGGACCAGGTTTGGCGCCTTAACCTGTTCCTCGACCACGTTGATTCTTCTAAGAAGATCGCCAACATCCGTGTTCGCAGCAGACGGGTTTTGATTCTCGGGATTGTTCATCCCGGTCGTTGGGAGGCGGGAGGCGAGCAGCCTGCATTTCCGGCTTGATGGTTTGTACCATGAAGGCCTTCATTTCGTTGAGCATGCTCGCCGGGAGCAAGGCCATCTCGAGCGGGATCGACGATGACCTGCTTTGGGGTGTCGCCGAGGTCCCGGCGAGGTATGTCATAGTAGCCGCTTGCGGTTGTGGGAGCCGCCGCACCCACGGGGTGTCGGCAGCAGGAGTGGCGGGGTTGCCACCAACCGGGAGTTGTGGGGCTGTTGCGTCCCGTTGCCCCACCCGGTAGGGAGTGGTGGAGGTACATCGGAGGAGCTGGAAGCAGCATCCTCAACATGTACATTGTTGTGAGTTCTTCTTGTTTTCGCCATGGAAACGGTTAAAAGTTGAAAAAGTTGAGTAGAAAAAGAAAAATGGCTTGTTTTTCTTTCCCACAGACGGCGCCAAATTGATAGCCAAAGATCTTCCGACGTCTAGGACAGGTGGCTCCGATACCTGAAGGACAAGACAAAAGACAATTTCAGGTGCAGACAAAGGAGGAAAGTGTGGGTGTGTAGTAATCACCTTATTTGAGGCGGGCACCACCCAATATATAGGGTGGTGCTAGGTCCCGCTATGGGCCTTAAACGCTGGAGAATCTCCATAAATGTGCCCATAATTGGGATGGCGGCGTATTAATGGTGTAATAACAGTGGAGTTACTGCGGAGTTACTCCCTCCCCTTTGGCTTAATGCCACAATTAGTGCAGCGGTTATGTTGAGGGAGGCAGCAAACGTTTCATGGCTAACGGCTCTATACGGGGCGCCCTTACTGGTCAGAGGGGCTCTCCGTAAACACGAGGCCGGCTGTGGTGGACGCGGCCCATATGGCGTTTGCATTTGACAATACAGCCGTATGGGCTGGCCCATATATATAACTAGTTTAATACCCAACTACGTCACGGTTCACTAATTTGGTAATTAGAAAGAGATTTTCATTTATCCGATATTGATATTTTCATGAAAAAAATTCTTTGAATTCAGTTCATTTGTACACGTTTTGTATTAAAGTCCAAAAAAATCCATGCATACATTTAGTCCAACAATATAATATCAAGCCACACGCCCATTCGCTCCTTTTTTCGTATTGCATATGAAAGTGCATAAAATAACATGACAATGCCAGTGGCTGACATAAATATTATGAATGTGATTTATCAAGATAAATTGCTTTCCTTTCCAATGTCCATAATCGGGTGTTTGGGTATGGTTGTCCTAGAATATAAACGATATTAAAGTATTAAGATTCACTACATTAATAACATCACAATAAAAAATGACCATTCAATTGGATGTGCCATCTACCCGAATATCCAATGAAAAAAAATAACAATTTGGTATCTACATAATCATCCTTCGATTCATCTCCACAATGGTAGGGGTGGGTTCATCATCAGTAAATACCTTTTCTTTCCCTTTCTTTAACCTACATGTTAGTTACAAGAACAAAAATGTAACATCCATTCTTATGTATACCAATACACATTTGTTAAGAATAAAATGAAAGAAATTATCATTTGGCTGACTCTTTGTTCGGTGTATGTTCATACTCGATCGGGCATTTCTCCGAATGGCGGGGTTCCCAAGACCCATCCACGGCTCCCATACACAACTGTATCTGAAAAACACTGGGTTAGTCATCACAAATAAGTAAACATATCCTCGTCATATTGTAAAATCTTACTTACATTCATAATCGCTGTTATAATCAAATCACAATCATAACTATAGTCCTCCAGAAGAACTTTTTTCACTGTGAACGCAGACCCCATATTTTCGGGCAACTCCCACACCCACTTCATGCACACCAGCTTATTTATTTTTCGGGCAACCTCGTCTTGCAACTAGTGTACGTTAATTGGGAAATGCCAATATAATACCAGTGCAACCAACTCAATTGAACTTGTAATCATATACCTTATTGGTGATCCTGGAAACTGTTAATGCATCACATCCCAATAACTTTGATGCAATATGGTCAAATAAAACAAAACAACTCCCACACCCACTTCATGCACACCAACTTATTTATTTTTCGGGCAACCTCGTCTTGCGACTAGTGTACGTTAATTGGGAAATGCCAATATAATACCGATGCAACCAACTCAATTGAACTTGTAATCATATACCTTATTGGTGATCCTGGAAACTGTTAATGCATCACATCCCAATAACTTTGATGCAATATGGTCAAATAAAACAAAACAACTCTGCGACGTCCAATTACCCTCACTTCAAATCGGAAACTGTGTAATAATACAAATAGATGAAAACCTCAAGTTTTACGATGCATTCGACATATTACTACATTTGTCAATAAGATTGACATGGGACCTAAGACATACCGGGGGGTTGCAGCACAAGAGGACATCTTACACCGACTATAGTAGAACTGTGGTCCAACAACATTCACTTTTCTATGGCACACCGCACAACCCATGTACCATAACGGTAACTTCCAGTTCACTAACATGATAATCGCGAGACAATGGAATATCCTCTCCTGCATCGCTATATAATACGTACAACTGTTTAGTATGAAATAACCAACTTAGTTGGTAATCATAGACCTAGCATAGTCAATTAACCCAAGTATAAGTTTTGCTAATACTCAAGAGATAAAAGTCAAGTTAGCTAATAATCATGCTTAAATGAGTAAATAATTATGTAAACAAAGTTCTAGTGTATAAGTGAAACAAAGGAAAGAGATGGGAGGCTTGGAAATTGGTTGAGCCAAAGACATCATCTTCTTCGCTGCTCAGTTTGCAGATGCGACCTCATCAAACTCCATCTGAAGCCCCTCCACTACAATATCCACCAACTCACTGGAAGTAGCTTCCAAAGTGTCAAAATGACCAACAATTGGCTGGGAAAGAGAACCCCAGCCCTTGGCAACTCCATTTTGGTCTCCGGTGAGCTCCACGGCCAACTCTGATGGAGCGTTGCGCCCCCAAGCCCTCTCACTCTTTTACTCACTGGTTGCCTCCTCAGTCCCTTATATCCGGCTTTTCTTTCCATTTTGGTTTAAAATAAAGAGATGAATGGTTGAGATTAAATCTAATTTTCGATGCCCAGCCATCGCTAGGCCATGGCTGAGGTGCTCTCTATCATTCTCGGTCATCGCTAAGCCATGGCAGGGATGCTCTCTGTCGATTCCAGCCATCGCTAGGCCATGGCTGGGGTCTTCTCTATCGATTCCAGCTATGGGCAGATCATCGCTCCAGCCCCAGACTTCCTTCTTTAAGCTTTCTTTGACCTCCAAGTTTATTCCTTTTGACAATTAAGCCTAGATTTGTCACAACCTGCCAAAATATGATTATTTGTGAGGAACCTTACTCAAATACTCTTCAAAACTACTACAAATGCATTCTATGTCAAGACATATCATGCTCTCATCAAATACCCCACACTTGAGCATTTGATTGTCCTCAAGCAACTCCTATCTACATGCACTTCTACCAATGCTCACTCAAGTCAAGTTGTAATTCAGAACCAAGCATCAATAAATATGCAAAAGATCTAGTAGGTTTCAAAACTTTAATCTCAATGCAAGAAACAGAGGGTCACTCCCTTAGTGTTTCACTAAATTTTAAGTGGATGTGCATTTGTGTATAGTGATCTTGCTAATTGTTTTCTATCCATATGCTTGCAAGAGAACCAAAACTCCTCTACTAGACTTCCCGAATGAAGGTTTCATGTCTCACCAGTCAGATGGTATTTGATTAAGGTTGTAATGAGATCTGGCTTGGTGTGAACGGATTTCAATTGGATGCTATCATTGGTGGAGCTTATATAAAACATTCAGAGTTTACATGCATTTGGGCAACTAATACATGAAAAATATAACCATACCCATAATTGCACGTTTTTTTCTTTCAATCGACACACCACTTCCAATATATGAATTCCTTCAACAACAACAACAACAACAAGACACATCCTGGAATAACAATAAATACAAGTGCCCCCCCTTTTTTTGCTTTCATATGGTTTTCTTTGCTTTTCTTTTTGTAATAAAGGCACAAAATGTGTTCAGAATGTATTATCACTGTCCTATATCCTCTAACATAGCACAACATTTAATTACCCCCTAACTCATAATTTGAACACCACACATGTTTTTCAAACCTATGCCCAAAATAAACTGATCAAAATGTTTCATGGACAAAAAGGTAATATAGAGAAAGTAATGGCTCATAATGTGGGTGATCAAAGAATTCGGTCTTTAGGCTTAAAGGGGTTTATCTAATGGTATTAATGTATAGGTTGGATATTTGGGAAAAGTAGGCTCATCCTAAAATTTTCATCATCATCCCGACTTAACACACAACTGATGTAGGTTTGTAACGGTTCCTAACAAGCAAGTTCTAGCTCGAACACTTAGCAAGATACTCTCATGAAAGATCAATTCACACATATTTCATGCATTGGAATAATTTAGGCACAAAATCTCACAAGGGTAGAATCTTTATTTGAAGCATTGAAAATAAAGTTCTATTACCTATAAGATCATATGCATATTAATCAACATCGGTTCCAAGCCATAACTCAACTCATTAGAGCATTGTGATCCTAAATGCAACCTAAGTTCTATATACTCCTAATGTAAAAGAAAGTGGTAAACAATGAAGTAAACATGAATCTACCTAATGCACAAGACGAGATGCAAATTAGGAAGTTCAAAGGTTCGAATTCCCCCACACTTAGTCTCAAACACACTCAAAGGCCAAAAATTTTACTTCATGCTCAAGAAAAAGTGTAGAGAACTAAAGTACTGCCCTGATTTTGAGTGAGCTAGAGAGAAAATGATAAGAGATGGTGAGAGATGAGGAGACGCCGCTCCTTTCGCGCATGGGCTCCGAAGGCAACGCATAAAACAAATCACTAGTGCAATTGTTAGTTACAAAGGGTTAGACAATGAAAAATAATAAATTGAAAGTATTCAACCGTAAACCATACATCGGTTCCAAGCCATAACTCAACTCATCAACTCATTAGAGCATTGTGATCCTAAATGCAACCTAAGTTCTATATACTCCTAATTCTAAAAGAAAGTGGTAAACAATGAAGTAAACATGAATCTACCTAATGCACAAGACGAGATGCAAATTAGGAAGTTCAAAGGTTCGAATTCCCCCACACTTAGTCTCAAACACACTCAAAGGCCAAAAATTTTACTTCATGCTCAAGAAAAGTGTAGAGAACTAAAGTACTGCCCTGATTTTGAGTGAGCTAGAGAGAAAATGATAAGAGATGGTGAGAGATGAGGAGACGCCGCTCCTTTCGCGCATGGGCTCCGAAGGCAACGCATAAAACAAATCACTAGTGCAATTGTTAGTTACAAAGGGTTAGACAATGAAAAATAATAAATTGAAAGTATTCAACCGTAAACCATACATCGGTTCCAAGCCATAACTCAACTCATTAGAGCATTGTGATCCTAAATGCAACCTAAGTTCTATATACTCCTAATTGTAAAAGAAAGTGGTAAACAATGAAGTAAACATGAATCTACCTAATGCACAAGACGAGATGCAAATTAGGAAGTTCAAAGGTTCGAATTCCCCCACACTTAGTCTCAAACACACTCAAAGGCCAAAAATTTTACTTCATGCTCAAGAAAAAGTGTAGAGAACTAAAGTACTGCCCTGATTTTGAGTGAGCTAGAGAGAAAATGATAAGAGATGGTGATAGATGAGGAGACGCCGCTCCTTTCGCGCATGGGCTCCGAAGGCAATGCATAAAACAAATCACTAGTGCAATTGTTAGTTACAAAGGGTTAGACAATGAAAAATAATAAATTGAAAGTATTCAACCGTAAACCATACATCGGTTCCAAGCCATAACTCAACTCATTAGAGCATTGTGATCCTAAATGCAACCTAAGTTCTATATACTCCTAATTCTAAAAGAAAGTGGTAAACAATGAAGTAAACATGAATCTACCTAATGCACAAGACGAGATGCAAATTAGGAAGTTCAAAGGTTCGAATTTCCCCACACTTGGTCTCAAACACACTCAAAGTCCAAAAATATTACTTCATGCTCAAGACAAAGTGTAGAGAACTAAAGTACCGCCCTGATTTTGAGTGAGCTAGAGAGAAAATGATAAGAGATGGTAAGAGATGAGGAGACGCCGCTCCTTTCGCGCATGGGCTCCGAAGGCAACGCATAAAACAAACCACTAGTGCAATTGTTAGTTACAAAGGGTTAGACAATGAAAAATAATAAATTGAAAGTATTCAACCGTAAACCATACATTGCCCCCAATGTATCAAGTGTGCAAAATTCAAGGTTATTTACATATACTGCTATTAAATATGCTTGTTTTTATGTCGCTAGCTCGACACCCAAAGTAAACTCAATCCGGCTCGAGAGGGAAGAAGTGTTCCAAATGAACCTTCCTTCCATGATGTAGGTTTTCAAACAAATAGTTCTTGAACCTACAAAACAATGAATGCCCTTTCTCCTTGGCAAGGTTAACAATTTTAACCACATAATGGTTAGTGCTTGAAATATGCAAACACTTTGGTAGAGTGCATCTTTCAAACAACCAACCCTTAAATCTAAAGTATGAATTAATCATGACATGTTCCCACAACTTATCACAACAATCAAAAGAGAAATTTTCATAGCAAGGCTCATAAAGGGAGTGAGCAAGAACATGCTTGGAGTTCTCTAGATTCAACATTCCTCCATCACTATTCATACTAGCATGCTCTTCAAATGTTCCAAGATTTGACTCAAACTCATTACATGCTAGTGACAATCAATCCAACCACTGCATTTCCTTTGAAATCATGTAATCATAATATGGCTCTTTGAAACGAAAAATCATGGATGAAGGAAGAACAACCATGTACATCACAAAATGCTTTTTCTCCCTAAGCCAACAATTTCAAGTTCAAGAAAATTTTCAAAGAATCATGAAAGGCATATTAGTCAACCATTTATCCTCCAATCTAGTCAAATTACATTCAAAATTTAGACTAGACATAGAATGAGATATCATCAAAGCATCATCAATGGAAAAAGAACAAGGGAAGATAATTTTGTTGCCCACTTCATGAGAAAGTCCCTCTTTGTCATCATTGATGTTTGCTCTTCTAAGTGGTTCATGATGTACACTTGGTTCATGAAGTTCTCTCAATTTCGGATCAAAGAACATTATCCTTGTCCATTTTTCATGCTTTGATAACCGAACACTTGGAGGTGACATGTGAGATGTGAATAATCGAGACATGAAATAAAAATCCTCTTTTCAAAAACTTGGTTCATTCAATATCATACAAAACTCATGCAAGAAACATATCCTCATTATTTTTTCAAAAACCATTTTGAATAAGTGCATGCCATAAGTGTTGGTGAGTCTTCCATTCAAATTCAATGCAAGCTTTTTGACATGGTGAAGGATAAAGTCATAATCATGCTCTCCTAAGTCATTCATGTCAAAATCAAAGCTTTCCACATGCTTCACATGCATTTCTACAGGCTCAAGACCAATGTCATCATTCATGACTTCAACCACTTTTTCATCAAGCAAATCTAAACAAATATGCTCATGTGTAAATTCATTCTCCATGTGAGTAGTGAATGCATGGACATCGGTATAGTGAAATTCATTGACATCATTTTCCATGTCATCAAGCTCGAATAATGGATTCCAACATGCATGCATCTCATCCAAGTTTACACAGTGATCATATATAACATTAAAGATCATGTTTTCATTCTCTTCATGTGAGACAAAGTCATGTTCATCATCAATGCTCAACATCATCACTCTCACGCATACTAGGTTCGAAAATCATGGAATTTATGGTACTAGCATGCTCATCAACAATTTCCATAGGTTCATGCAAAGGGATACTAGGATAATCATTGAATTGAGTCTTTAAATTAGCTAGAGAGATAGATGAATGATTTTTACCACACTCAAAGTTTTCTCCTTGAAGTTCGAAGTCTAGACCGATTTGCGCATTAAAATTCATGCATGACACCTCTATCCAATTAGTCTCTAAGTCCATTTCGTCAAGATAATCCAATTCTTCAATCCGATGGCATATGGATCTTTTCTTGTTTTGATTCACCATGTCCATCAAAGCTTGAGTAAGTTGTAGCTCGATTTGCTCTCGCTCCTTCTTGATATGCTCTTGAGATTTCCATGGTGGACCATCATGAAGGTTATATTGACCAATATGGGAGTTTTCTGTATATCCACAATAATCTTGATCTCCATAGTGATCTTCGGCCAAATGTAAGGACACATACAAATCTTGATTCTCATAGTACTCTTGTGCCATAGTTGGGTACTCCTCGTAGTAAGATGCACTAACCAATTCCCAACCTCCATTGTTTGCATGGTTTGGTTATTCATTTCTAGCTTCGATGGACGCTAACGTTTGATACATTTCCGCATTCTCCACATACAACTTGACCGTTTTAAAAAGGTTTGACATTTGAGCGGACAATTGTGCGAATTGGTCGTGTTGAAGTTGGTCCTCTTGAATAAAAGTCTGGATGTATTCATCTTCAATTCATGGTATGTTCTTGAGCCTTGTCATTTCTTTAAAACAAATTCTTGAAAAACAAAAAAATATATGTACATATGTACAATGTAAATCAAACACAAAAACACAAAAAAGAGTAAGTCTCCAGCAACGGCGTCAAAAACTTGACAGTGAATTACCACAAGTGTACGGTGGTCGGAAGTGATAAATTCCGGTGAGTACTGGGTCGAATCACATGGACTTGGATTTATGTGTGTTTTGTGTGTGAATTATGACTAAACAACTCTAATAAATTGATTAAGTGATGGTGTGAATTAATCTAGCTTGCAAGCATGAAAATTAGATTGATTAAACAACTAGAGCAACTAAACTAGAGCAAGAACTTGGCTGATTAAAAGATGCAATTAACTAGATTATCTCTTAGGAATTATTGCTCCACTTAGACTAAGGTGTGAATAGCTAGAATTACCTACAACTCTTACTTAAGTTCATCTGGGAGAATGTATTAGGTCCAAACCATCTCTCGATGTCAATTTAGAGATAAATTAGAAACATTGTCTTGTTTCCTAATTCATTGTTCTAGTAATCTATTGTCCTCCTAGAAGCGATTATGAACCGTCACTCTATAATTAAATCTAGCATGCATTTCTCTATGGTCTAGTACAATTAGCTTATGTCTAAGTCCAACCATACCAACATTAACCCTCCGTTGAGGTGTTTAATCAATTAATCACAGAGAATACCAATCACAATAATAAGTAATAATCATAGAACTAGCATAGTCAATTAACCCAAGTCTAAGTTTTGCTAATTCCCAAGAGATAAAAGTCAAGTTAGCTACTAATCATGCTTAAATGAGTAAATAATTAGGTAAACAAAGTTCTAGGGTATAAGTGAAACAAGGTCAAGAGATGGGAGGCCTGGAAAGGGGTTGGGCCAAAGACATCATCTTCTTCGCTGCTAAGTTTGCCGATGCGAACTCATCGAACTTGTTACGGTCACCCCGAGCGGGTTGCGACCGGGTGACCCGGGGCTCCGGTTTTGGCCTGCGGGTCACGTTTTTCGGCGTTCAGGCGGCTCCCGAGCCCTATCCGAGTATCATTTTGGCGAACCCTTCCGTATTTGAGGTCGTGTGGGTCCCCCGGACGTTTCCGCCGAAAATATTTTTCTGGCGCCGGGGGGTTGTCGGGGTCGCCTCGGGACGTACAGCGGGCTCGGTAGCGCTCTCGAGATCTCAGTTTGAGAAGCCGTTTGTAGTTTTGGAGTCGTGGAAACGTCCCGGTGGTGGTTGTGGAGTTTAATATTTGGGGCGGGACGTTCGGTTCCGGGCGACTCCCGGGGCTCGGGACGGGAATCCCGGGGCTCGGGATGGAAATTTTCTGACGGCTTTTGGGTAAGTTGTGTTATAATTTAAGATGGAATTTATGAGTATTTTTATAGAATTTTGGAGTGACGGAATTTCGGTTAAGGTTGACACGCTCGCACGTCGGGTTTTGGTTCGGGTTCAGCGAGCTCGGTAGGACACTCCGGAATGGTAAATGAACTTTTGAAAAATGTTCTGTGAATGTTATAATATTCTGAAGATTGTGTCCGAATTTCATTAATTTTGGAATTCGGTAATTATTTTTGGGCAAAAAGAATTGGAACTTTCGGAAAAATTGGGAGTTAATTTGCAAATGGGTGCAAGATTAATAATAGAACGTATGGGCTGCAGCAGCTGATTAATTCAGCAGATTTTTGGGAAGGAGGAAGGGACACTTGGCCATTTTTAATTAAAAGAAGAGAAGTATGGGTTAAAGGGATGAAAATATAAAAGGCTAGAAATTGATTAAAATTCATCAAAATCCCATTTCTTTTCTTTTCTTTCTTCTTCCTTCTCTTCTTCTTCCCGAAATGTTGCAGCCATGGCTACTGTTCATCAAGCTTCTCCTTCTTCAATTCTTGGCTAAAATCAACAAGAAATTGGGTTCTTTAAGTGGTAAGTTCTCTCCTCTCACCTCTTTTCAAGTTAGAACCAAGAATTTGTAAGGAAAAGAGAGGGTTTTTGCAAATTGGGGTTTGTTCTTGGGGATGGATTTTAGTGATTCTCTTGCTTCCAAATTTTAGTATGTTGTTCTTGGGCTTGAGGGGAGTAGGAATCTAGGGTTGGATGTTGGAAAAACTCCATGGAAGAGGGAACCTAGGTTTGGCCGAATTTTTGGGATAATTTCCAAAATGGTGTATGTTTGCTATCTTGTTTCATGCTTCAAGTATGTTAGTCCTAGCATGATTCTAAGACTATCTATGGTTTTAATTTGATGGAAAACAAGTTGAGGGAAAAAGCCCTCTTTGGCCGAATTATTAGTGAAGAAGTTGTGGTTGTTTAGGTGAAATTGGTTAGTGATTTTGCTTAATAATTGCAATTGGAGATTAAAGAGTGCTAATGGAACTTTGTTTGGATTGAAATGGAAGTTGGGTGAGAAAACCCCTCTTTGGCCGAATTGATAGGTGAAGGGGTTTTGTTGATTTTGGTGTAATTGGTTAGTAAGCATGCTTAGGAAGTGGAATTGGTGATTAATATGATTATTTGGAAGCTTGAATGGTTTGATTTGGAAGTGTGGTGAAAAATTGGTTAAGGGTCAAAATGTTCAAGTGAAACTTTTTCCATGTTAAGGTTGTGTTTTGGTTGGTTTGAATCCTAAATTGGTATTGTGGGTGGAAATAGGTTCATAATGGTGGTTGAAACATCATTTTCGGACAACGGTGAGAAAAGTTAGGTTTATGCGGGTTTTCCAGGAAAGGTGTCTGGAATGCGGGTTTAAAGGTTGAAATGGGTTTGGTGGTGTATGAATAGCAATGTTCAGGCTCGGTTTGTAAAACCGAGCTTTCTGTGGAATTTTCCGGGAAAGTGCGGGTTCAAGGCCCGGATGACCTTAGAGGCCCGGGTTCCTATTCTGTTCTGTATATGCTTATCAGGTAATGTTACTTCTGTTTATGTTTATGTATTCTTATTATTATTATTTGTTCTGCTCTGTGACGAGACCCGTATGGTCGTAGAGGCCACGGGTGCTCCTTGATTCTGTTCTGTGTATCCGCACCGGGAGTGCCGATACTTCTGATCTGTGTCCGCACTGGAGGGTGCCGACATTCTGTGTATATCCGCACTTGGGGTGCCGATATACTTCTGTGACCCTACGACAGTTTGGGGATCGCGACCCCAGCCGGTACCGTGCTTTCATTGCATTACATTACGTATATTTCGACCTCTTAGAGAGGGCTGTCGTTTTAGGTCGTTCTGGCGGTTGGACCGCATACGATGGATTCTGACTCACTTCTGACTTTGCATACATGTATATATGCGATTGTGCTTGTATCTGCTCTGTTTTGCAGGTTCAGTTCGCGCCATATGGGCAAACTACACTTTTACCTTAGTCCTTACCGGGTCCATTCGAGGACTCACCCTTTCATTTGTTTACACCTTTCAGGTTGTCTGAAAAGCAATTGGCGGAATAGAGATCCGCAGTGCTTTCGGATTTCTTGGGTTTCAGCAGCAGCAGTAGTACCACGGGCGGAAAATCTCCTGGGTGAGAAAGTTTCCGATTCCACACAATAGGTATATAGGTTTTGGTTTAATGGCTCTGTAGCTGTAGCTGCATGCATGTAGTTTAGATCATGTATTTGTATAAGACGTATAATCTGAGACATATTCTGACTTTGTTTGTCTTCTGAGTCGAGGGCGGAGCCCCGACTTGCCTATATTGGATTTGTTATGATATGAATTCAGTGTTTCTGTGGTTGTTGCGATGAGCAATGTTTGGTAAACCATGAACTGCTTGGTTGGTATTTTGTCGAGTTATCATGTATACTTGCCTCGCATGGGTTCTGTAGGTTGCTAGTCGATACTCGTTTGTTCTGTATTTGAGCTCGATGCTCCGCTGCCGCGCTTTCCGCCGTAGGTTCCGGTTCTCGACGTCGCGGCCGGCTCCGCCTCCGCAACCGGGCGGGGTGGCTGTGACAAGTTGGTATCAGAGCAGGTCGGGTCGGTGTGACCCAAGAGGTAAGGTATGATCAGTTTCAGTGTGGATTGTGGAAGGCAAGTATACAAGCTCGGGAGTGGACTTTTGGAGCAAGTCATGCTAGTTCATGGGCAAGTTCTGTGAGAGTTGACTTCGAAGTGCGAGCCACTGGTTCTACGTTTCATTCTGGGGCGGTTCTGTACGGAGACTGGCCACCTCCTTATTTGAACCACCTTGGAATGGGTGTGGAGCAGCGGGCGGTTCTTTGAAGCATTTTTGAAGGTTTAGAAGTTGGACTTGGTATGATCCGGTACTTAAGTTCATTGTTTGGTATATGGTGTGATTACGTGATATGAACATGAACTGATTACGTGTTTGAGGATTTGATATTTGGTTGTCTGGTCCTAAAATGAATTTCGCATCATGCATTGCATTACACTCTGAGCCTTAGAATACTGCTGCTGGCTTTTGGATAGATGGGGAAGAGTTAGTTGATTTGGACTTTTAGATATGGGATAAGTTGGCTTTGGTTGGACTTGGTTTAAGGGAATATTTACTACACGCGAACAGCGTGTTTTGGCATCGGAGGGGCGGGACTGGAATCCCACACCTCCGAAGAATGGGATACGGGTTCAGCGTAACTCGGGGTTGAACAATTACAATCATCACCCCGGGGTTCTAGTAGTCACAGGGGACCCTTTCTGTTTGGTATTGGTGTTGGACTGTGTGCAGTGTCTTTGGGTACTTTACCGCCAAAGACAGCAGTTCGGAGGCGGCAGTAGGCAGGGGAAGATCTGTTTATGCCACGGTAAGGGCATTTTGATTAGGTGGTGATAGCGAGACTTAAGCCACTGCTCGCCATAGTTTGGGATCGGTAAGTGAGTGACTCTGACAAGGGTGGTCACTGCGACACCTAGACTTCTCATCGGTCCTATTAACGACGAGGAGATCTGGGGCACCACCGCGAGGTCAGACTCTTGGAGAGGTTTCAGAGTTTGAACCCCCCCCCCCGAGGGTCAATGACCGAGAAGGGTGCAGGGTAGTAGAGATTTGGTCTGCAGGAGTTGATAAACTCTGGGGAGGCTACATTTTCCACTAGCGGTGCGGTGGGGATGTAGCTGCAATCTGTGTCGTGCACGGTTGATGAGTTTCATCGTGAGACAGGACAATCGGAGAGTATGAGTGAGAGTTTGATCGGTTGGTTTGCTACGTACCGTAGTACTATGGAATAGAAGAATAGAAGGCTAAGAGGTTTATTCGTTGACTGCGCCCGAGTTCAAGTGGGTTTTGAGACCTTTAGACATTACTTTGTTTCGGAAAGCGGTTATTGGGCTCAACTCCTCGAGCAAGAGGAGGTTGAGAGTCGCTTCACCTTGCAATGAGGTTAAGGGTGTACGAGGGGCTCCACACAGCAGGGACCCCGGCAGATTTCTGACCGCCAAATAGGCACAGGCGCTTTGTAGAGGTAGAGGGGGAGCACCACCGGCACGATCTTATCCGATTTGCAGTAGGTATCATTCCGGTTGAATTTGTTATCGGCAGGAGGGCCGATGGTTACGTTGCAGGTCTGACACTCTTTGGGTACGGTATTGCCCTCTTATTGTAGGGCAGGGGTCAGCAGGAAGTTCTGTAAGGTACTATATTTCCGAATGAGATACCGGTTCATGCGTTATTTGTTACAGGAGCATTTGTTTCCATTGTAACACCGAAATGTGTTACATTTCTGTATCTGTCTGTTAGTACCTTGCCTCAAACGCATTTAGGAAAAACTGCAGGAAGTCAGTTTCTGTTTTCCAATGAGATGGTTCGGGGTTGTACGATATCTGTAGGCGGACATCTGATGGTATCGGATTTGTTGGTTTTAGACACGCCGAACTATGATATTATACTTGAGATGGACTGGCTATTCAAGAATTCTGTGCACATTGATTGTGCAACTCGTACCATTATGGTTTCTGGAGAGGTACTACCTCCCACGACTCCGATTGGTTTGACTATCGCACAGCACAGTAAGGAGCTACAGATTTAGGATCAGCTGTCGATAGTTGGTGTAGGGGAATGCTATGATCTGAATGAAGCTGGTATTAGGTTGAAGTTGGATGGTTTACCATTGGTTCGAGATTTTCCGCAGGTATTTCCGGAGGAGTTGCCCGGATTACCACCAGAGCGGGAAATTGTGTTTGAGATCTACCTGCAGTCGGGTACTGCTCCGATATCTATTCCTCCTTATCGGATGCCTATTTCTGAGATGCAGGAGTAGAAGAAGCAACTGGAGGAATTACAGCAAAGAGTTTCGTCCGACCGAGCACTTCAGGTGGGGTGCTCTGGTTTTGTTTGTTAAGAAGAATGATGGGACACTCGACTTTGTATTGATTACAGACGGTTGAATGCTCTTATAGGGAAGAATAAGAATCCGTTACCGGTGATTAAAGATCTTTTGATCAACTTCAGGGTTCGAGAGTTTTCTCAAAGATTAATCTCCGATCTGGGTATTTTCAGTTTAGGGTGAAGGAAGAGGACATACCTAAGACTGCTTTCCGCACCCGATTTGGACACTTTGAGTTTACGGTCATGCCATTTGGGCTGACCAATGCTCCAGCAGCATTCATGGATCGATGCATCGGGTGTTCCGACCGTACTTGGACTCATTTCGGTGGTTTTATTGATGATATTCTGATATATTCTCGGGATGAGGATTCGCATCGGGATCATCCGAGGGTGGTTCTGAGACACTTTGGGAACATCAGCTTTATGCTAAATTCTCAAAGTGTGAGTTCTGATTCGGGAAGTCACTTTTCCGGGACACGTTATTTCCGAGCATGGTCCATGCTGTGGATCCAGAGAAGGTGAGGGCAGTTCGGGATTGGAAACAACCTACCACGATGCGGGAGTTCGGGAGCTTCCGGGGTTAGCAGGATTTTATCGAGAGGTTAGTACCAGGTGTTCTATCCTAGCATCTCCGCTTACGCATTGACCAAGAAGGGTCAACCGTATTTCTGGTTTGATAGGTGTGAGCAGAATTTTCAGGAGTTGAAGCGGCAGTTAATTAACGCTCCGATTCTGACTCTTTCAGATCCGATCTTACCGTATGTGAATTATACGGATGCTTCCACGTCTGGTTTGGGATGTGTGTTGGTGTAGGAGCGTTTTGTGGTAGCTTATGGGTCGAGGCAGCTGCGACCGCATGAGCTGAACTGATTGGCACATGATCTGGAGTTGGCTATAGTAATTTATGCGCTGAAACATTGGAAGTAATATCTGTTTGGTAGTAAATTTCAGATTCTTACCGACCATAAGAGTCTGAAATATCTGTTTACGCAAAAGGAGCTTAATTTGAGGAAGCATAGATGGCTCGAATACATTAAGGACTATGATTGTTGTATCGAGTACATCTCTGGCAAGGGCAACACGGTTGCCGATGCACTGAGCAGGAAGTATACCGGGTTAGTTAAGGGAGGAAATGTTGGGGACTGATCTGAGGAGAGTGATCTGACGTGCCTTTGGCACAGGTGGCAGCTCTGGGAGCGTGCTCAGGTTATTACACTTATTATACATTCTGAGTGGCTTGATAGGATGCGCGAAGCGCAAGGTAGAGATTTGGTATTGAAGAAGTTATTTGGGAAGATAAGGGTTTATGTGTTACCGACGTTTCAGTATAGGCAAGGATTGCTATACTTCTGAGATCGCCTTTATGTACCTGAGGATCAGGAGTTCTGGAATGAGATTTTCGAGGAGGCACACTCGAGCAGTTTGAGTATCAGAAATCGGCAGAGACACTACAGACTTTGCCATTCCAGTCTGGAAGTGGGGTAATGTTACTATGGACTTTCTGACTGCACTGCCCCTGACACGGTCTCGCCATGATGCGATGCAGGTTATTGTGAATCGGCCGACAAAGTGCGCACACTTTCGCTTATTCGGGTCATAGACCCTCTGGAGAAGCTTGCCGGCTTTACATCGGGAAGATTGTACGTTTGCATGGAGTACTGCACTCCATTGAATCGACCGTGATCCGCGTTTCACGGCACGCCTTACGAGGGCTTTTATGAAGCGCTGGGCACGCGACTCCATCCGAGTACAACTTATCACCCACAGACGGATGGGCGATGGAGCGGGTGATTCGAGATATTGGAGGATATGCTGCGAATCAGTACTTTGGATTTTGGAGGAGATTGAGACCAGCAGTTACTTTGATAGAGTTCTCATACAACAATTGTTTTCAGACTACGATTGGCATGGCACCATATGAAGCGTTGTACGGGAGGAGGTGTACGACACCACACTGTTGGACAGATGCGTCTGATGGGGTTAAGCTGGGACCCGAGCTTTTTGAGGAGACTACGGCGAAGATCAGATTGTTATAGGCGCGGATTAAAACCGCGAATGACTGCACCACTGTTTGTACGAACCGTCGCCGTAGGGCTCTGGAATCTGAGTTTGGTGACAGAATTAGACTGGAGGTAGCGCCGATCAGAGGGACAGTAAGATGTGATAGGCGGGGCGAGTTACCCCGAGTTGTATCGGTTATTATGAGTTTCCAGAGTAAGTTGTAGGTTGGCTTTACCCCCCCCAAACTGTTTCTGTTTTATGTGATATCTTCCAGGATAGCCTGTTGTGGATCGGTTAGATTTAGGTTCGGTCTTATGCAGGGTTGTCTGGTAGAAATACCGGCAACTGACTCGGGGTGCAATAAGGTGCACCCGGAGGGTGGGACGCCGTGAGGCTCTGTATGGTAGTCTAAACTACCACTCCCGCCGCACCAGTACGGTGGTCCGATTGTTCTGGGTTAGAGGAATGTTCATATTTTCTGGTTGGTAGCGACACTTGTCTGGTTGGTTCAGGCTACTCTTGGAGGACCAAGAGTTCTAAGGGGGGGAGAATGTTACGGTCACCCCGAGCGGGTTGCGACCGGGTGACCCGGCGCTCCGGTTTTGGCCTGCGGGTCACGTTTTTCGGCGTTCAGGCGGCTCCCGAGCCCTATCCGAGTATCATTTTGGCGAACCCTTCCGTATTTGAGGTCGTGTGGGTCCCCGGACGTTTCCGCGAAAATATTTTTCGCGCCGGGGTTGTCGAGTCGCCTCGGGGCGTCTGGCGGGCTCGGTAGCGCTCTCGAGATCTCAGTTTGAGAAGCCGTTTGTAGTTTTGGAGTCGTGGAAACGTCCCGGTGATGGTTGTGGAGTTTAATATTTGGGGCGGGACGTTCGGTTCCGGGCGACTCCCGGGGCTCGGGATGGAAATTTTCTGACGGCTTTTGGGTAAGTTGTGTTATAATTTAAGATGGAATTTATGAGTATTTTTATAGAATTTTGGAGTGACGGAATTTCGGTTAAGGTTGACACGCTCGCACGTCGGATTTTGGTTCGGGTTCAGCGAGCTCGGTAGGACACTCCGGAATGGTAAATGAACTTTTGAAAAATGTTCTGTGAATGTTATAATATTCTGAAGATTGTGTCCGAATTTCATTAATTTTGGAATCCGGTAATTATTTTTGGGCAAAAAGAATTGGAACTTTCGGAAAAATTGGGAGTTAATTTGCAAATGGGTGCAAGATTAATAATAGAACGTATGGGCTGCAGCAGCTGATTAATTCAGCAGATTTTTGGGAAGGAGGAAGGGACACTTGGCCATTTTTAATTAAAAGAAGAGAAGTATGGGTTAAAGGGATGAAAATATAAAAGGCTAGAAATTGATTAAAATTCATCAAAATCCCATTTCTTTTCTTTTCTTTCTTCTTCCTTCTCTTCTTCTTCCCGAAATGTTGCAGCCATGGCTACTGTTCATCAAGCTTCTCCTTCTTCAATTCTTGGCTAAAATCAACAAGAAATTGGGTTCTTTAAGTGGTAAGTTCTCTCCTCTCACCTCTTTTCAAGTTAGAACCAAGAATTTGTAAGGAAAAGAGAGGGTTTTTGCAAATTGGGGTTTGTTCTTGGGGATGGATTTTAGTGATTCTCTTGCTTCCAAATTTTAGTATGTTGTTCTTGGGCTTGAGGGGAGTAGGAATCTAGGGTTGGATGTTGGAAAAACTCCATGGAAGAGGGAACCTAGGTTTGGCCGAATTTTTGGGATAATTTCCAAAATGGTGTATGTTTGCTATCTTGTTTCATGCTTCAAGTATGTTAGTCCTAGCATGATTCTAAGACTATCTATGGTTTTAATTTGATGGAAAACAAGTTGAGGGGAAAAGCCCTCTTTGGCCGAATTATTAGTGAAGAAGTTGTGGTTGTTTAGGTGAAATTGGTTAGTGATTTTGCTTAATAATTGCAATTGGAGATTAAAGAGTGCTAATGGAACTTTGTTTGGATTGAAATGGAAGTTGGGTGAGAAAACCCCTCTTTGGCCGAATTGATAGGTGAAGGGGTTTTGTTGATTTTGGTGTAATTGGTTAGTAAGCATGCTTAGGAAGTGGAATTGGTGATTAATATGATTATTTGGAAGCTTGAATGGTTTGATTTGGAAGTGTGGTGAAAAATTGGTTAAGGGTCAAAATGTTCAAGTGAAACTTTTTCCATGTTAAGGTTATGTTTTGGTTGGTTTGAATCCTAAATTGGTATTGTGGGTGGAAATAGGTTCATAATGGTGGTTGAAACATCATTTTCGGACAACGGTGAGAAAAGTTAGGTTTATGCGGGTTTTCCAGGAAAGGTGTCTGGAATGCGGGTTTAAAGGTTGAAATGGGTTTGGTGGTGTATGAATAGCAATGTTCAGGCTCGGTTTGTAAAACCGAGCTTTCTGTGGAATTTTCCGGGAAAGTGCGGGTTTGTGCGGAAATTGTTTTCTGGGGTTTGTTTGGATGTGTTCTGATCCAACTATGGTTGTACAGCTTGATTCTGCGTTGGTGGAGTAGCGCGGACCCGTAGGAGCCAAGTTGTGCATTTAGGTCGGGAGTTGGGATCTTAGAGTGTTGGGCTGCGGGGCAGCGCTTCTGAGGTAAGGGCTTAATTTGGTAAAAATGTACGTTTGTTCTGTTTCAAGGCCCGGATGACCTTAGAGGCCCGGGTTCCTATTACATTACGTATATGCTTATCGAGTAATGTTACTTCATTTATGTTTATGTATTCTTATTATTATTATTTGTTACGCTCTGTGTGAGACCCGTATGGTCGTAGAGGCCACGGGTGCTCCTTGATTACATTACGTATCCGCACCGGAGTGCCGATACATTGCTCGTGTCCGCACCGAAGGGTGCCGACATCTGCGTATATCCGCACTTGGGGTGCCGATATATACGCGACCCTACGGCAGTTTGGGGATCGCGACCCCACCGGCACCGTGCTTTTGTTACATTACATTACGTATATTTCTGACCTCTTAGAGAGGGCTGTCGTTTTGGGTCGTTCTGGCGGTTGGACCGCATAAGATGGATTCTGACTAAACTCTGACTTTGCATACATGTATATATGCGATTGTGCTTGTATCTGCTCTATTTTGCAGGTTCAGTTCGCGCCATATGGGCAAACTACACTTTTACCTTAGTCCTTACTGGGTCCTTTCGAGGACTCACCCTTTCATTTGTTTACACCTTTCAGGTTGTCTGAAAAGCAACCGGCGGAATAGAGATCCGCGGTGCTTTGGATTTCTTGGGTTTCAGCAGCAGTAGTACCACGGGCGGAAAATCTCACAGGTGAGAAAGTTTCCGATTCCACACAATAGGTATATAGGTTTTGGTTTAATGGCTCTGTAGCTGTAGCTGCATGCATGTAGTTTAGATCATGTATTTGTATAAGACGTATAATCTGAGACATACTCTGCCTTTATTGTCTTCTGAGTCGAGGGCGGAGCCCCGACTTGCCTATATTGGATTTGTTATGATATGAATTCTGTGTTTCTGTGGTTGTTGCGATGAGCAATGTTTGGTAAACCATGAACTGCTTGGTTGGTATTTTGTCGAGTTATCATGTATACTTGCCTTGTATGGGTTCTGTAGGTTGCTAGTCGATACTCGTTTGTTCTGTATTTGAGCTCGATGCTCCGCTGCCGCGCTTTCCGCCGTAGGTTCCGGTTCTCGACGTCGCGGCCGGCTCTGCCTCCGCAACCGGGCGGGGTAGCTGTGACAGAACTTCATCTGAAGCTCCTTCACTGCAATATCCACCAACTCGCTGGAAGCAGCTTCCAAAGTGTCAGAATGACCAGCAATTGGCTGGGAAAGAGAAGCCCAACCCTTGGCAACTCCGTTCTGGTCTCTGGTGAGCTCTACGGCCAGCTCCAATGGAGCGTTGCGCCCCCAAGCCCTCTCACTCTTTTACTCACTAGTTGCCTCCTCTGTCCCGTATATCCAGTCTTTCTTTCCATTTAGGTTTAAAAGAAAGAGATGAATGGCTAAGATTAAATCTAATTTTCGGCGCCCAACCATCTCTGGGCCATGGCTGAGGTGTTGTTTATCATTCTCAGCCATCGCTTAGCCATAGCTGGGATGCTCTCTGTCAATTTTAGCCATCTCTAGGCCATGGCTGGGGTCCTCTCTATCGATTCCAGCTATGGCCGGGCCATGGCTCCAACACCAGACTTCCTTCCTTAAGCTTGCTTTGACCTCAAAGTTTATTCCTTTTGACAATTAGGCCCAGATTTGTCACAACCTGCCAAAATATTATTATTTGTGAGGAACCTTACTCAAATACTCTTCAAAACTACTACAAATGCATGCTATATAAAGACATATCATGCTCTCATCATGTATCTACTCCGATTTGGTGATTTGTATTTTACTTTTTGATAAAACTTGTTTGTCATGGCCGAATGAGGCCTAGATTAAATCCCATTTTTTTCTGATGGATAATCTAACCGGATGACCATCTCCTGACAATGCAACGGCCAACATCAACTCACATTTTCACAAATACTTGCCTCGATAGCTAAAGGAGAGATGAGAGAGAGAGGAGAGAGAGATTCATTGAGTGCTCGCGGCGGAGAGACGACAGGAATCATCACAGCTGGGTGCATGGACAGCGAAGCGGAGACAGGGGTAAAGTTCAGAGGACTGAGTTGTTCAACGTGATCGGCAGGGCAGGGGTGAGCTTGTTCTTCACAAACTTTCCTGAGGATTGGAGTAGAAAGAGCATGTGGAACCACTTCTCGCTCTTCGGTTCTGTAATTGATATTTTTATACCAAACAAAAGATCAAAACAAGGAAGAAAGTTCGGTTTTGTCAAATATAAAGATGTTAAAGACGTCGACAACCTGGTAGGAAAAGTGAAATCGGTGGCGGTAGAGGCGTCGAAACTTTGGGTAAACGAGACAAGGTTCAAACGCAGCAAGGAAGATGCTTTTATACACAGTAAAGGAGAAGACAAGAGAGGAGGTGGAGCCGAGATGAAGGCTGCAAGGGGTGTGAGTCAGGGGATGATATCTGCCCAGAGATCATATAGAGAGGTGGTAGAAGGAATACAAGAGCTGAAGGTAAGCAACGGTGGTGAAAAGCGGAGTCCAGGAGTGTTAAGGGCTATAAGCAGAGATGATGAAATCTCCTGGCTCTCGAGATGTGCGCTGGGAGAGGCGAAGCAGATGTCGTTTCTGGAAAGGCTTGCAGAATGAATTCAAGAAGCTGGGTTTGCGTCCTGCAAGGTGAGGTATCTAGGAGGGTTGCGCGTTCTTATCGAATGTCCGTCGGCGGAGGTTTTGTGAATATTGGTGGTTGAGGGTGCTCAACAGCTTTCGGATTGGCTTGAAGTGGTGGTACCGTGGAGCGTAGCGGCGGAGAAGAACAGACCGGGTAGAGTGGTTTGGTTGAACATCTCCGGCGTTCCAATTCACGTTTGGCATGCCGGAACTTTTGAGACGGTGGCCGCCAACTGGGGCAGGGTGGTAGAGATCGAAGATCTCACGTTGTAGAAGGTTCAGGTGCACATTGGGAGAGTGTGTGTGATCACGCAAGTGGCGGAGATGATTAATTCGGTGATCGATCTCTTCGTAGATGGATCTATTTTTAAGGTCAAAGTGGTAGAGGATTTGTTTGAGGTGGTCGATTTCGGGCGGAGGTATGCAAAGACGGCTTATTCCTCGGACTCTGAAGCCGAAACAGAGGAGGAGGAAGGTTGCGACTCGGAGGAAAGTTGGGTGCACGGTGGCGCGTCGGAGACCGAGTCAGAACCAACCGAATCGGGTTTGGGAAAGCGTTCTCAATTCAGCGCATGGGGAGGCGGCGAGCAGCCCAAGACGAAGTATCAGGAGCTTGACATGGTTGTAGACTTGGGGGAGGGAGGAAAGCTGCAAAAAAGTGAGTTGGGAAGGGTGCAAGGCTCTGATGATTCTCAGGAAGTGGTGGAAGAAATGTTGGAGAAAGGAGTGTCTGGAAGGAGGTCAACGAACCAGAAGGTAAAGCGGGGCTGTGTTCGTTTTCGGCAGAGAAGGTGAAAGTTTTGGGCCAGATCCAGCTAAGGCCCAACAAAAGTGGTGGGAGGGCTTCGCAGGCCGTGCTGGGCCAAGTAGAGCTTGGAGGGCCAGTGTCAGCAATAGACTCTTTTAATGGGCCAGCTGAAGGGGAGCATCAGACAGACTGGGCTGTTGTCAAGCCTAAAGAGGTAGTCTCTGTGGGCTGGGGCGAATTAGAGGACTGCAACAGAACAGGGTAGGGCTGGAACGGGGAAGGCGTTTCCCCGATTACACAAGCGCAGGACCAGTCTCTTAAAGAAAGCAGAAGTTCGTCTGGAACGGTCAGGTCGTCGGAACAGGTAAAGGTGGCGGAGTGGGGGCGGCTAAAGAGACAGCGCAAGGGCCGACGTCTAATCTCTAAATCAGCACACTGGTTGGAAATGCAGCAAAATACAGGGGGTGTGTGTGCTAGTGTCCTTAAGAGAGGTAAAGAAGGCGGCACGAATTAGAGCTGAACGGATGTCTAAGGGGCTTAGAAGAATTGTTGCGGCTGGGGTTACAACAGAGCAGGCTGATTCGGACTCCTCTTGGGGCATGAAGGTGGCAACGTCGACAGAATCAGGGGGAAGGAAACAGGTAATCTCAAATTCGATTTCTCCCTGTAGTAGAATTCATAGCATTGGTAGAGAAGTGGGAGTGGTCTTCAGGAATGAGGATGAAAATGGTTCGGTTTGTGGAGAGGCTGGCCTTGTTAAATGATGATTTTGTCTCTAAATGTAAGGGGCTTTGGAGGGGGGTTAAACTGAGACAATTGAAAAGTCTAGTGGCTAAGGAGAAGCTGGACGTTTTGGCAATTCAAGAGACTCTTTTGAATCAGGAGGTGGGAGATGCAATCAAAAATATTTGGAGGCATAGTGAGTTGGGTTTTGCCCAACAGTTAGCTGAAGGAAGAGCAGGGGGGTTACTTTTCTTCTGGAACAAGGAGATTTGGACAACAGAGGAGATTGTCTCAGGAGAAGGTTTTTTGGGTCTAATTGGAGGATGGAAGGGCAAAGTAAATAAATATTTTCTGCTTAACATTTATGGGCCTCAGTTAACCAGCCAGAAAAGAGCTTTGTGGGCAGCTCTTGGTCCGTTGATTCAGGCGTTCAGCGGAGCGGTGTGTCTGATGGGGGACTTTAATGTGGTCAGAAGACCTGAGGAGAGAAGAGGTTGCCGTTTTAAGCCAATAAGAGCAACGGATTTCAACCTTTTTGTGAGAGCTAATGACCTTCAGGAGGTGAAACAAGGTGGGCGCCGTTATACTTGGGTAAGTAGTGATGGTTTGAAGATGAGCAAACTGGACAGGTTCCTGGTGAATAGAGTGTTCATGGAGGATTGGGGAGAGCTTGCTGCAATTGTAAGGGAAAGGATCTTCTCAGATCATTGCCCTGTTCTGTTGAAAGCAGGTAAAGTGAATTTTGGGCCTTCCCCGTTCAGGTGTTATGATCAGTGGCTCTCTATGGAGGGTTTTGGCGATTTGGTCAAAAGGGTTTGGGAGCAAACGAAGATAGTAGGTGCTCCGGATTTTGTGTTGAAAGAAAAACTCAAAGTTCTGAAACACGAAATTCAAGCTTGGAGAAAATCTGATTCCTCAGGTTCGGGTGGATCTGTGGAGTATCTTAAAGGGGAGTTCTTGCGGTTTGATAAAGAAGCGGAAGAGAGGGAGCTGTCGGGGGAAGAATGGAGGAAGTGGCAGGATTCAAAAGTGAGGTTCTTTAAAGAGCAAAGAAACCTCTCGAGAGACCTAAGGCAAAAAGCTAGAGTGAAATGGGCGATAGAAGGTGATGAAAATAGCAATTTCTTTCATGGGATGGTCAAGGCAAGGAGAAAGAAAAACTCGATTCAGGGGCTGCTAATTAATGGGGCATGGTCGGAAGATCCGAGGTCGATCAAACAAGCTGTTCTAAAGCACTTCCAGGAGCACTTTAAAGAGCCGACACCAAAGAGACCGGAGTTCTTCAGTCCTAGATTCAGGAAGCTGACAGAAGCGCAGATCTCTAAGCTGGAAGCGCCGTTCTTGGAAGAGGAAATCAAGAAAGCGGTGTGGCTCTGCGGGGGAAATAAAGCCCCGGGCCCGGATGGCTTCAATTTATTTTCATCAAAGCTAACTGGGAAGTCATGAAGGGGGACATCATTGCGGCAATACAGAAGTTTGAGTCTACCAGCCGGTTAAGAGTGGGATACAATTCGTCTTTCATAGCTTTGATCCCTAAGGTTAAAGACCCCATTCTGATTTCTGACTTCCGGCCCATTAGTCTCATTGGGTGTTTGTACAAAATTGTGGCGAAGTTGCTGGCTGAGAGATTAAAGGGGGTTCTGAATAGGCTGGTCGGGGAAACTCAATCGGCGTTTATTCAAGGGAGACAGATCACTGATGGGATTCTGATAGCTAATGAGTTGGTTTGTTGGGCAAAGAAAGAAAAGAAGCAGCTTCTTCTCCTTAAAGTTGACTTCGCAAAAGCTTATGATAACATTAGCTGGAAATTCCTGGACTCAGTTCTTCAACAAATGAACTTTGGAGCTAAATGGAGGGGATGGATAGCAGGGTGTCTAGAATCGGCAAGAGTGTCTATCTTAGACAACGGGAGCCCAACAGCGGAGTGTAAGATGGAGAGGGGTCTCCGTCAGGGGGACCCCCTTTCACCGTTTCTTTTCATCCTGGGTGTTGAGGCTCTTAACCTGATGATGGAGGAAGCTGTTAGCCGTGATGTGTTCAGGCCGGTTCGCGTGGGTCAAGATGGGGTAGGGCTGTCGCACCTTCAATTCACCGATGACGCCATATTCTGTGGGGAGTGGTCGGTAGATAATGCAAGATCCCTCTTGGCCGTGCTTCAGTGTTTCCACCTGGTTTCTGGGCTGCAAATCAATCTGGAAAAATTGAGGCTTTTCGGTGTAGGAGTGGATGTTCAGGAGGTTAACAACTGCGCAAGGATCCTGGGCTGTTTTGCGGCGACCCTCCCATTCACTTACTTGGGTTTACCAGTAGGAGCCAATATGAGTCGCCGGAAAAGTTGGGATTCTGTGCTGAGTAAGGTGAGTAACAGGTTGTTGATAAGTTGATAATTATGATATTTGTTTTCCTCACACTTAAGCTATTTTTCATGAGTTTTGAGCTTAAATACTTATTTTGAGTACGTTTAATATCTTAGAGTTTATTTGGAGACAATTGATTAAAAGGAGATTTAATTGTTAATTTTACAAGTATTTATGATTGTGTTTATTTTCGGGTTTTCTTTTACAGATTAGAGTTGTCTTGGAAGAAAACTCATAACTTGAGCTACAGTCATCTGAATTGGATGATTCAAGATGCGTTTGAAACTAACATCCAGAGCTACATTTTATGATTGTGTTTATTTTCGGGTTTTCTTTTACAGATTAGAGTTGTCTTGGAAGAAAACTCATAACTTGAGCTACAGTCATCTGAATTGGATGATTCAAGATGCGTTTGAAAACTAACCCAGTTTTCAAGTTAAGGAGGTCGAAATGATCACCGAAGTGGAAACCTGGCTGCTGTTGCAAGGACTGGAGCAGTTTGAATTAGCTTTGGGGGAAAAATGGACAAAATGAAGAAACATGAAGGATCTAGATGAGATTGACCAGGAGGACCTGAGATTGAAACACGAAGATAGAAGGTCAGATTGTTTAGAAGTTGAATAAAATTGAAGTTGGGCAGACTCTGCAATGTCTTTCTCGATTGACTCCTCGTGCAACAAGAATACCAATCCTTTTGTGGAGTCACAAAGACTTCAGCTCGATTAAGTTGAGTGGCGGCAGGAAGAGGAGATAATTTCAGATATATTGATGCATTAATTTATTAGTTAATTGAAGTTTGGGTGGAAGAAACAACTTGTTGCTGCTGCTATTTTCATTCTGATCTTGTGATGAAGAACAGGAACAATTGGGCTGTTGATAATAACGCCTAAGCACTTTGGTTTGTGTGGTTGGACAAGAGGAGAGCATACAAAGGATTATTGGCTCTACAAGAAGTTAGCGCACGCCATCTGTTTGTTGATTTGCCCGAATGAAGTTACTAAGAAGAGTCTGCTTGTTTGTGGAATCCTGGCAAGTCACGAAACTTCAAGAAACGTGTATAAGCCTACAGAGACTTCAACTAAGCTGAGTCCAAGTGAGTTTAGGTTTCTTCTTACATTAGGATTAGGACTTCGTGTGCTCTATTTAAGAGCACGTTCGAGAACATAGACCTTCTTCACGCTTTAATTTTTTTTCTTTGCTGCGTTTATAATATCATGTCTGAGTAGTTTTCTTAGTTTAGTCTAGGGTAGATTTCTATCTCCAAACTCTTGGTTGTGAGAATTGATTTTGAGCTATAACTTTCTTTGATTTTCAAGTATCTATTTCTTCTTAGTTCTTAATTCTTGCAATTGATTTCTAATTCTCGCTTGTTGAATTGGTTCTGAAATTGTGATTATGCTTGAATCGTTTTAGCCGCTTGTGTGAAAGGATTCATTTAGAAGCAAGTGGATTAATTGGAATTTCGTAAATTTCTTGTTAATTCATATAGAAGGAGTAGAGCAAGTTAAATCATACTAGCTTATCTAGGTGGTTGCTTGGAATAAACAATTCGATCATAGTTCTTCATGCTAGTTCTAGGTTGATTAGAAATTGCTTCTCAATATCTAGTTGCTTGGGATTAAGGAATTAATTAGTCGTTTGTTCTGATTAATTTATCAATGAATTATTTGGGTTCTTTCTAGCTTTAGGAGGGGTCCAGTTTATTTGCTTGAGTTAAAGGAATATTTGTTTCGATGATCAACCCTTTGTTTGGAGTGGATAATCAACCCTAGGTCTTTATTATTTGATTAATTCGTTTAAATTTGCAGCTGATTACTTTTAGCATTTGATTCAACAAAACCCCCCAATCTTTTCTTTCAGTTAATTGCTTAGAAACTTTAATTCAAAGATTTTCCTTGGGATTCGACTTGGTTTTCACCACTATACGCAAATTAGTTTATTCTGAGTTGTTAGTGAGACCAGAATTATTTTTGGCGGTTTCGACGCCTGACCAAAAATTTGGCGCCGTTGCCGGGGAGTCAATCGAGAAAGACATTGCAGTGTCTGCCCAACTTCAATTTTATTCAACTTCTAAACAATCTGACCTTCTATCTTCGTGTTTCAATCTCAGGTCCTCCTGGTCAATCTCATCTAGATCCTTCATGTTTCTTCATTTTGTCCATTTTTTCCCCCAAAGCTAATTCAAACTGCTCCAGTCCTTGCAACAGCGGCCAGGTTTCCACTTCGGTGATCATTTCGACCTCCTTAACTTGAAAACTGGGTTTTTCATCCTTCATATAAAATGTAGCTCTGGACGTTAGTTTTCAAACGCATCTTGAATCATCCAATTCAGATTACTGTAGCTCAAGTTATGAGTTTTCTTCCAAGACAACTCTAATCTGTAAAAGAAAATCCGAAAATAAACACAATCATAAATACTTGCAAAATTAACAATTAAATCTCCTTTTAATCAATTGTCTCCAAATAAATTCTAAGATATTAAACGTAATCTAATCATCATGAATGGAATCAATATGCACCAATTAGCAAGCAAACCACCTTAAAAATGGAGTAACCAAACTTGCATCCTTACAAGGATAATCACTCACTCTCATGTGTTTCAAGGGTAATTTGTCACTCAAATTCAATCCAAGGGATCGCTCTACCATAGGCTTGCATATCTTCTACTTTTCCACCACTTAGATTACATACATACATGAATCATAAGGTCTTTTCAAGGTTGTAATGAGGCTAGGGTCAAGGTAGGAAATAATTTGGGACAGTGACTCATAAGCCATTAAACTAATAGAACTAGATTCATCAATCCAATCCATAACATAACCTGTAGGAGTATAATTGCAGCTCAAAATTCCTCCACTGGACTCCAACTTGGATGCACTAGATCAAAAGTAGAATGTCTCAAAACAAAAGTTTCAGCAACAGCAAGAAAGAATTCCCAAAGCAACCATCCTTTCTCACACATTTTCACAACTGTTTTTGTTTTCTTTCTTTCTTCCAACACTAATCTATCTCTTCGTTCTTCTTTCTCCTTTTTTTTCAATCACCTTGTCTCTCTCTTCATTTCCTTCTTTTATTTCCTGCTCTTCTATTCTCTTTTTCTTCTTTATTCAGGAAGAGTAATATTTGACTCTTTCCACAACATCCATTCCATGAACTTTAATACCCCCACACTTGCAAATTTGTATACTTACACCATCAAAGATGAATAAAACTCTACTAGATCAATGGCTTGGGTATAAACTTTGTTTTTCATATCTTGGTTTGTAGTGTGGCTCATATGAAAGAAAAAGTCAATTCAGCTCAAAGGGGCTAACAATGGATAAATAATCAGGGTAGGCTTTTTGGCTCAAACGATTCATAAAAAATAGTGCCTTAATCATATTCATGTATGTATGTATGTATCAATGTGACCTCAAAAAGAATCAATGCAAGTTCTAGAGAAACAAAACCATGGAAGAATATATCACTCAAGAAAAAAAAATCTGGACTGACATGAATGTTTCAGTCATAAGGCTCAAAGTCTCACAATTTGTAGTTTTTTTGCACTTGGTTACTACACTTTTAAGGAAATAGCTAAACCAATCAATTTCAAGCATACATATCCAAATTATGTTTTTCTTCCAAAAACAACAAAATCCATTTCAAAATTTTGAAAATTTCAGCAAAATAGAGCAGATTTTTTTTTTAATTCAGCAACATAAAGCAAATCTCTCCCCCCCACTTAAATGGAACATTGTCCTCAATGTTCAGAATTAACCATAAAGGAGGAAAATGAAAGACACTTCCCTGACAGGTGCTGTGATGAAGCTTGCAAAGCTGAAAGTCAGACTTGAAGGTGCTCATCTTAAGGGTGACTTCTTCTCCAACTCAAAAAAAAATTAAATCCTACTAAAGAAAATTTGGTTGTGAGATTGTTATAAAGGTAAAGACTTAAAACTAATAAAAAACAGCAAAATGAAAATCGAAGGAAATGAAATAAAGTAATCCTAATTATTGCGGGCTGCCTCCCGAGAGCGCCTTTGTTTATTGTCTTTGGCTAGACAATCCTCTGGATTATTCAAGTCTATAGATAGGATCATCCAATTGAAATTCTTCCATGAAGCTAGACACTGCAGCATTTTCTAAAAAAGGTTTAAGCCTATGACCATTCACTTTAAAGATTTTGTTAGTCTCCATACTTTGAATCTCAATAACACCATGAGGAAAAATTTTAATAATAATAAAAGGACCAATCCATCTAGATCTCAACTTACCCGGCATGAGCTTCAATCTTGAATTAAAAAGCAATATCTTTTGACCAACAACAAATTCCTTACGGTGTAGCCACTTGTTCTTTCAGGTCCAAGTTGCACTGTTTAATAGCCCAAAATGCACGATGTTCAATTTCCACAGGTAAATGACACATCTTACCAAAAACTAACCGATATGGGGACATTTCGATAGGAGTTTTATAAGCTGTCCGGTAAGCCCAAAGTGCATCTTCCAGGTGCAAGCTCTAATCTTTCCGGTTAGGATTCACCGTCTTTTCAAGAATGCTTTTTATCTCTCTATTGGACACTTCAGCTTGACCATTAGCCTGCGGGTGGTAGGCAGTAGCTACCCGATGGTGCACTCCATACTTCCTCATCAATGCCTCAACGGTACGGTTGCAAAAATGCGAACCTTGATCGCTGATTACAGCTCGTGGTATACCGAACCTACTAAAAATGTTAGACCTGAGAAAGGCTACAACAACCTTGGAATCATTAGTACGGGTAGCTTTGGCTTCTACCCATTTTGAAACATAGTCCACAACAAGTAAGATATAGAGAAAATCGAAAGAACTAGGAAAGGGTCCCATAAAATCCATTCCCCAAACATCAAAAATCTCACAGAATAACATAGGGGTTTGGGGCATTTCATTTCTAGTAGACAAATTTCCTACTCTTTGACATTTATCACAACCTTTGCAAAACTGATAGGCATCCCTAAATACAGTCTCCCAGTAAAAACCACTGTCAAGAATTTTTCTAGCTGTTCTTTTTGGCCAAAATGCCCTCCACATGCATAACTATGACAATAGCTAAGAATGGAATGAATTTCATCATCAGGAACGCATTTACGAATAATTTGATCTGACCCTATTTTCCAAAGATACGACTCATCCCATAAGTAATACCTAGAGTAATTTTTTATTTTGTTTCTCTTTGCTTTAGTCAAATCCTTAGGCAAAATTCTCTCAACTAGGAAATTAACAATATCAACAAACCAGGGTTCCTTACCTTCCACCTGCAGGAGTTGTTCGTCAGGAAACAACTCTGAAATCGGTAGCGCATCCTCTTCACGCACCAACCTGCTCAAATGATCAGCCACAGAATTATCAGCACCTCTCTTGTCCTTTATCTCTAAGTCAAACTCTTGTAATAAGAGTACCCAGCGTATCAGCCTCGGTTTAGACTCCTTCTTTGCTAGCAAGTACCTGAGGGCTGCATGATCAGAATAAACTGTTACCCACACCCGGTACGTAATTAAGTTAATTACGTATTTAAGTTTAATTACCGGATTTTTAATAATTTCTGTTTCGGGACTTGCTTTGCATGTTTGGTATTTGTGGATTTGATTTGGTGAATTTTGGGACAACCTGGGACAGATTTAGAATTTATTACGCGGCTGCGCGTAATTCCCGGGAGTTGCAATTCTGAGTGACTCGGGACTTATATTTGGATAAGAAAAATGTGTTTTATGGGTTTTGTGATGTCCTGAGTATGTGGTTAAATTTTGGTTCCAATCGGAGTAAGTTTGGTAAAAAGTTGCATTTTGGTGGCGAAACTGCAGTTTTGTTTGTGTGTGAGATAATTGAAAATTGGATATTTTGGTTAAAAAGGAAGGATGGGGCGGATGGGAGAGATGGGAGAAGGGACACTTGTCCCTTCTCAATTGAAGAAGATAAGAGAAGAAAAGAATTAAGGGAAGAAAATGTATATGTATTTATGCAATTAATACATATATATAGGAAAAGAAAAGGATTTTTGGGTCAACTTACCCATTCTTCTTCTTCCTCCATCCGTAACACTCTCTCCCTCTCTTCTCACTTGCGCCATTTTTGGAGAGCTTGAGCTCACAACTGTTTTCCGTCGTTTCGCGACCAAACTTCGAGGTAAACCACTTAAATCGTTCATTGGGTTGTATGGATCAGTAATCTGAAGTCTGTTTTGAAAGATTCAGTGTGGTTTGCAAGTTATGAGCATTTGAATTTTTGAGTGAATAGTGCCATATGCTCCTTTGTTTGATTTTTCGGTTCCTAAGCGTTCTCGGCACTTCCTGGTGCATGTTTGATAACAGGAACGTAGGAAGAAACGCACCCGAGGTTGTGCCGATTCGCGTCTGAAAATTTGGGTGTAATTTTTGACGGAGAATTCAGTGAAAGGTAAGGGCATTTCTGTGTTCAGAGTAGAATTCTGGTTCTGTTAGTGTAATCGGTTCAGTTAGAAAAGGTTCGGTGTGAAAACTGTTTTTCCGGCCCGAGCCTCGGTTTTGGCGCCATTGTTAATGGCTGTTTCTGTGAACTCTGAATGTGAATTGTGTATCTATGATTGTTTCTGGACAGGGAGTTGCTTTGAAATTGGGCAGAAACTCTGCCGAAATTTCTACCGGGACCGTCGATCAAGAATTCAGTTTTGGACTACAATCGGAGGTAAGGGTTCAGTGTGTGTTTAGGAGTATTGTTTGCGTAGCAAGCATACTCGGATATAGACTGAGGCTAGGTTTGGAAGAGGGGAGTGCCCCGATGATGTCGACCTAGTTCCTGGTATAGACATTGTTGTGCAGGAACCGATTGGGATTCCGATATACCTACGATGGTTATCGATGAATTTATTGGGATTCCGATATACCTACGATGGTTATCGATGAATTTACCGGGATTCCGATATACCTACGATGGTTATCGATGATTCATATTGATTGACCGATGGGGGTCGCTCCCCCGAGCTGGTACCATGCTCTACCGACCGATTGTGAATGGACGCATGGCCATTGCCGGTTGGACCGGGGGAGATCTCGCCATGGTCCATAACAAAGAATGTTACCGTTTCGATTGTGAATTGAATGTGATTGTGATTGACCGACTGCATTGGATATGTTTGATTGTGTTGCATTGATTGAGCATTTGATTGATTGGTGAGATGCTTTGTGTATATCGTATTCATTCTGTTTCCGATTGCAGGTACATTGTATCGACTGTTATAGTGACTGCACCATGTCTATACCTGTTCTCTTACTAAGTTCTTTCGAGAACTTACCCTTATATCTACCATTTCAGGAAAAGGAAAGGAAAAGCAAGCCGCCAAGTAGAGGCGGGGTTGCTAGACTATGAAGGTTTTGGACTTGAGGAGCAGCAGTAACTTCAAGAGGTGCGGTTGGGTTCCGCGTGTTCGCCACTTGGTTGGTTTTCTTTGTATTCCGAATTTGGTTTCTGGCTCTGTATAATGTACATAACATGCATGTTTCGTTTGTAAGGTTTGGATGAGTAAATGGTTTGGATTGCATAAGTGTTTAAGTTCAGGTTCGGAACCGTTGGTTTTCGCGTTGTAATTTTAGGTTTTGGGTTCAGTAGGAAGGTCGGGTGATCACCAGGTGATCACCAACTCCAACACTTTGCGATTTGATGACTTGCTGTTTTTTAGGTGATCACCAGGTGATCAACTCGCTTCAACTTGGTGATCAGCAGGTGATCAACTGGATTCTAGATGATCACCCGGTGATCAACTCATTCAGCTCCAGGATGTTTTGAGACTCCCTGGTTTTTAGGTGACCACCCGGTGATCACCTAAATAAGAAATTTTACCTTTTGATCCTCTAACTTCTCCTTTTGTTACATCTTGTCCCAAAATGACCTGAAGTGCCAAATTCAGCAATTTTATGAGAAAAACAACCCCATTCGCATAGGTAAACATCTTGGGACTTAGTTGAGCATTAGTGCTATGGTTTAAGGAAATTTTTGGGTGATCCCAAGGGGCGGTTGCCCTGTTGTCAGGGTTGTTTGTGATAAGGTTGTGAGTGAACCGTCACCCCTACCTTCCCCCCTTTCCCCGGTTTGGTTCCGTTCTCCGTGCGCTTCCGCGAGTGCGGGGTCTGTGGGTGCGGGGGTGGGGTGACATAAACAATTACTTTAGATCCCAACAAATATGATCGAAATTTATCTAAAGCAAAAACAATGGCTAAAAGCTCTTTTTCTGTGGTGGAGTAGTTGCACTGGGCAGCATTCAACATCCGTGATGCGTAGTAGATAACATGGCTGCTCTTCCCCACTCTTTGTCCAAGTACTGCTCCTACGGCGTATTTACTTGCATCGCACATTATCCGAAGGGCAAATCCCAATTTGGAGGTTGTATAATTGGTGTAGATGTGAGCAGCTCCTTCAACTTGTCAAAAGCAAACTTGCAGTCTTCTCTAAAGTCAAATTGAACATCCTTTTGTAGCAACCTTGATTAGGGTTGTGCAACCTTTGAAAAATCTCTAATGAAACGCCTATAAAAACCTGCATGATCAAGAAAGCTACGAATTCCTCGCTCATTAGTAGGATAAGGTAAATTTGCAATTAGATCCACTTTCGCCTTATCTACTTCAATACCCCTAGCTGAAACTACATGCCCCAAAACTATCCCTTGTCGAACCATGAAATGACATTTTTCATAATTGAGAACCAAGTTGGTGTCAACACAACGCCTTAGAGCCATAGTCAAGTGATCTAAACACTGATCAAAAGAATCTCCATAAACAGTGAAATCATCCATGAAAATCTCTATGCAATTCTCAATCAAATCAGAAAAAATGCTCATCATGCATCTTTGGAAGGTTCCAGGGGCATTACATAAACCAAAAGGCATTCTACGATAAGCATAGGTTCCAAATGGGCAAGTAAAAGTTTTTTCTTGATCTTCAGGAGCCACCACTATTTGGTAATAACCAGAAAATCCATCAAGAAAACAAAAGAAAGACTTACCTGCTAACCTTTCAAGCATTTGATCGATGAATGGAAGTGGAAAGTGATCCTTTCTTGTGGCTGCATTTAATTTCCGAAAATCAATGCATATTCGCCATCCATTTTGTACTCTCATGGGAATCAATTCGTCCTGCGCATTGGGAACAAGAGTTAGTCCGGTTTTCTTAGGAACAACATGTATAGGACTTACCCACTGACTATCTGATATAGGATAAATGATTCCTTGCTCCAAAAGCTTCAGAATTTCCTTTAGAACCACTTCCTTCATTGCTGGATTCAGCTTGCGTTGCGGCTCTCTAACCGGTTTTGCATCGTCTTCAAGGAGAATACGATGCATACAAACAGAGGGGCTGATTCCTTTGATATCTGCAAGTGTCCAGCCAATTGCAGTCTTATATTCTCTCAAAACTCTCAAGAGTTTTTCTTCCTGACTTCCTGTCAGATCATTTGCAATGATCACCGGTAAGGTTTTATCTTCTCCCAAGTAGGCATATTTCAGATTTTTTGGCAATGATTTTAGTTCCAACTTTGGTGTCTGTTTAACAGAAGGCAACATTCTCTTATTAGTACTAGGTATGGGAAAAGTAGAATCAATTAACCTGTTTGACATTTCGAGCAAAGAATGTAGGGACATGATTGCTTTTCTCATCTCCTCGTTCGTTTCTTCCCTTGCATCCTTTTCAGTCAGACTATGTGTTATCACAAAATTCAACTCATCATTGGCAAAATTTCTCTCAAAACAATCCTGCACACTTGGCTCAATAATATCAACAGCATAAAGAGACTCTGAATCATTAGGATATTTCATGGCATCAAAAATATTAAAAATTACAACTTCACCATCAAATTCTAAAGATAAAGTCCCCTTATGCACATCAATTTTAGTTCTGGCAGTTTTCATAAAAGGTCTTCCTAACAAAATGTGAGGTGAGTTAGAAGCAAATTTATCATCCATGTCAATGACATAAAAATCCACTGGAAAAATAAGCTCATTTACTCTAACTAAAACATCCTCAACAATCCCCTCCGGGTATGAGTTAGACCTATCAGCAAGCTGAATTATGATCTTTGTTTCTAAATTTGATGGGATCGAATCCACCAAAATTAAATTCCTACTCCTGCAACAAATAACTGTAGACAATGGTGAGTAGGGTCGAACCCACAGAGATTAGTCAAATTATTAAATCTGAATTTGGAACAATAAAAGTAAAAGGGGGTGTTGGAATCAAGTACTAAACTAAATTAACTGCAAAAATTAAATCTATGCTAACAATTGTCGGTCCAGGGTTGATATTCCACTCCAAACATCCGGTTGATCATTGAAATAAATATTTCTTCAATTCAAATAAATAAACTGGATTCTTCTTACGCCAATAAAAAGAAACCAAGAATTCATATGTAAACTAACCGGAACAAGCGTCTAATTAATTCCTTAATCCCGAGATAACAAACCTTGAAAAGCAATTTCCATTTAACCTCAGAATTAGCATGAAGAATGATGATCGAATTATTTTATTCCAGATAACCATCTAGAGAAGCTAGTATGATTTAATCTGCCCTATTTCTTCCTATGAATTAACAAGAAATTTACGAAATTTCAATTAACCCACTTGCTTCTAATAAATTCTTTCACACAAGCGGCTAAAAGAATTAAAGCAAATTTACAACTAACTAATTCAACAAGCGTGAACCAATCAATTACAATAATAAGAACAAAGAAAAAACAAATACTTGAAATTAAAGAAAGATAAACCACAAAATCAATTCTCACAATGTAAAAGGTTTGGAGATGAAAATTTTCCGCTAAGAAAACAATTTGAAAATAAAGAAGTCAAGCAGTTCAGCCTAAGGTGTGCGGCCCTCTCTTTTTTTTTCTAACTCCTAGCAACAAGCTATATGTATAAGATAATTAAACCTAATCCCTAAAGGAGTTGAATTCCTAGTTGACCACTTAAAACAGTTTTGCTTCACTCAAACTTGTCTTCAGGGCCATCCACGTGATTAAGCACTATAAGACCTTCAATTGACTTCCTCTTTCTGATTCTTTGTCAGCAAGTAATCTTCCTTCATGTCTCTCATTTCGTCAATTTAGTCCCCGAAAGCTAATTCAAACTCCTCCAGTCCTTGCAACAGCAGCATGTTGTCACTTGGTCGACCGTTTAGACCCCTTTAACTTGAAAACTGGGTTTTGAGTCCTTCATATGAAATGTAGCTTAGAATATCAGCTTTCAAACGCATCTTGAAGCATCCAATTCCAACCTTTGTAGTTCAAGATATGATTTTTCTTCCCAGGCATATCTGATCTGTCAAAAAATCCGAAAATAAACACAATCATAAATATCTATAAAATTAACAATTAAATCATCTTTTAATCAATTGTGTCCAAATAAGTTCTAAGATATTAAACATACTCAAAATGAGTCTTTAAAGCTCAAAACTCATGAAAATAGCTAAAGTATGGGAGAAATAAACATAACAAATATCAACTTATCATAAGGCAGCCGGGAAAGTAGAGAGTCTAGGATCGGGGTTCTCAAATTTGTTTAGGCGTGTGGTGGGGATGGGAAACAACACTTTATTCTGGGAGGATGAATGGGTGGATGGGGGTCCCTTAAAAGACCGTTTTAAGAGGCTTTACGAGCTGGAGGAGAACAAGGGCTGTAATTGGTTTTAGAGAAGATTAGGTGGGGTGAGGGAGAGGGGGAGTGGAGATGGGAGTGGAACTGGAGAAGGAGGATGAGGGGGAGATCGGAAGGAGAATTCTTGTTGCTTCTTGATATTTTACAGGACTTTCTCCCAAAGAAGCAAGTCAAAGACACGTGGAGATGAGATCTGGCAACGGACAGAGTGTTCACTGTCCATTGCCTTTCCCAAAGGATCAACTCGCATATGGCAGCTAATCATGACATCCCGACGAGCTGGTGTAACATGTTGCCCAAAAAGGTGAATGTCTTCATCTGGCGGGCAGCTCATAGATATATTCCAGTGCGCATGCAGTTGCGGCAGAGAGGAATGGACATCGAGTCTATTTTATGCCCCCTTTGCTCCGATGCATTTGAGACGGTGGATCATGTGCTTGTTGGTTGCCCGGTCGTTATGGAGATTTGGAGAGCGGTGGCGATCTGGTGCAATACGAAGGTGTTTTCTGCTGTTGATTTCATTGAGGTTGTAAATGGTGACTTTATTTTCCAGGTTCCTTCCAGATCATGACAAGAGTGGGAAGCAATTGTCTTTGTCACTGCTTGGGCAATCTGGAAAGCCCGGAATGCTTTGATCAGGCAAAACACTCCGTGGCATGCTTCGAAGATCCTCGCGGACATTCAGGTTTTGTCTTACTTGTGGATTCATAACAGGAGTTCGAAAAACAACGCATCTTGGGGGGATTGGTTGACAGCCCCGATCCAACAGGGGGCGCCAGGGGGTGCTTAATATGCGTTTGTATTGGGGTTATGGGCTCTAGTCACTACGTAGTTGGAGGCAGTTCAGTAACGCCAGTGGTAACGCCTGGGGCGTTACTATGGGGCCGGAAAGCGCAGTAGCGCCCCAGGCGTTACTCAGGGCGCTACCAGTCAGAGGCGTGTCAGAGCTAGTAGCGCCCTGGTAACGCCATTTGGCGTTACTGTGGGCCAAAAGTATTAGTAGCGCCCTGGGCATTACTCAGGGCGCTACTGGTCAGAGTTTGTCGGATAGAGTAGCGCCCTGGTAATGCCAGTGTGCGTTACAGTCGTCCTATTTCAGACACACCCCATTCCCGTTCTCCTTCATTTGCGTTTGCAAAACCTCGGCCCAGTCCCGAAGTTCCTCTTCCCTCCGGCGTCTCAGCTCAGCCCTCTAATTTTTTGAAGAAGTTGTGCTTCTCCAGTGTATTGGAAGCAATATATTGAGCTAAGGTAAAATGTTTTATTGTTTATTTTCAAGTTTTTGTAATGTTTTTAATTTTTATTAAGTATAGCTATTTTAGTAAATGTTGGAAAATATATAAATTTTAGGGTATAGATTTAATTTGAGCTATAGTTCCTGTCTGTGGATATTACGTAGAATATAATATGCGTAACGTTATTTTCAAGTTCGGAAATAATGTTATAAAATATAATATTCTATTGAATATTCATGGATTGTCCAGGTTGGACAGTTTGTAAAAGTGTAATCGGTCCGTTGAACTTTTCTGATAGTTGTATATGCGAAACTGGTACGTCAACATTAATTTTCGCTCGTTTGGTCTCGTTCCTTGTTATACCAAACTCAGAATTTAATATCTGAAAAATGGTATAATGAGGAACCGAGGCGAAATCTTTGCCAAAATTTATGTACGACGTACAAGTTATGCATATGCGACAGAAGAAGTTTGATTTACTAATTGTACTTTTATGAATAGGATAGGACCCATGCACCCTTAATTAGGACGAATTAATTTAAAGAATATATACGTTGTGATGAAAAATGAGTGTTGTAGTTTGTTAATTTTTATGTGTTGTTATTCATTTATATATATGTATATGTAGGAGTGGGTGAAATGGATGAAGGACGCGCGTGGATGTATCGGCGGTTTGAAAGGTAGTTGTGAATTAAATCCTCGATTTTGGGAGGGATCAAGACGTTTTTGGAGTTTGCTTTCAGAGATGCTGAATCGAAAGGATGGGACATGATGAAATGTCCGTGTAAGAAATGCAAAAACATATACTTTTATGATAAATTTACAGTTGGATCTCATTTATGTGAGTACGGTTTTAAGGCTAATTACTATATTTGGGATTGTCATGGTGAGGCGATACCGATCAATCCGTTGGTCTATGGAGGTTTTAATCGAATGAATTACGAAGCTTCGTCATCCATTAATGCACATGCGAGTACAGAAACAAAATTAAATAAGAACTATGAAGGATGGGACGTCGGACAAATGGTTCATGAAGGTTTAGGATTGCGGTACAACAATTCTGAACATGAAAGCTGTTGGAAATGATGACGAAATGACAATGATGAAAATGATCATGATTATGTTGAAAATGATGGCTATGATAACATAATGAAAATGATCATGAGATTGAAGATGAAATGGAAGTGGAAACTCCTAATGAAGAGGCGCAAAAATTTTATAACTTGATGCAGGCTGCCTCACAGCCTTTATATGAAGGGTGTCGTGCTGAGCATAAGAAGTTATCTGTGTTGGCAAAGTTTTTGAGTGCGAAAAGTCAGAGCAACATATCAGATGCCGGGTGGTCGCGAATGATGAAAGTCGTGGACGAAATATTGCCTGGAGAGAAAACCTTGCCACAGAGCACGGCAGAGGCGAAAATACTAAAATACTAAAGTATTAAAAATGTTGAAAATAGTAAAGTAATACGAAAATACTAAAGCAATACGAAAATACTAAAGTAATACTAAAATTAAATACTAAAGTATTAAAAATGTTGAAAATACGAAAGTAATACAGAAATACTGAAGTGATACTAAAATAGTATACTAAAATACTAAAATAGTACTAAAATAGTATACTAAAGTTAACTTATCGCAAGGATATGGCGGGTCCGAATGATAGTCACGAGTCAGGACGTGGTTCCACCGGACGTAGTTCCGGATCCGGACGTTCGAGGGACGCGGGTCACACAAGCCGTGGTTGCAGGGGGCACGGTTGCAGGTCGATGGTCGCACAGTCGTGGTTACGGCCGAGCATCACCGCATCGCCTTCTTCCTCGCACCTATCGGACTCGCAGGACACGGTCGAAGGTCAGCATGACCGCGTGGAGACCGACAGCCCATCGAGGATGAGATGGCCCGATTGCTCCCGCCGCCACGCACACTTGGTGATGGGAGGAGGATGATTCTCGCAGGCCAGTAAGTTGTTCATTTCATACGTTCAGTTTCGGTCTTCAACATATCTATTTCTAATCGAATGAATATATGTAGCCTTGGCTCCAAGCTTCACGGGGTCTACCAAGATCTGCAACGCGTTTTCCGGGAGAGTTACTGCGGTGTCCCGGACAAGTACTCGACATTCACCGAAGCGGAGAAGAACGCGTGGATCGCAAAATTTGCGGTAAACGATTTAATTTTAACATATACTTTTCTTATAAATATTTATATACATTACTCACCTAAACTTTTCTTGTCACAGGAAAAATATGTTTGGTACCCGCCGTCAACCATTACAGGTGACGTCGAGAGGACGTTGCACAAGTTTTGGGCCAAGATGTATAGGGGGCGGAAGGAGAAGATCCTCCAGACTTACAAAGACAAGTACCCTCTCAATGACGAAAATCCCAACTTCGATCACTGGCGGGAGCACAAACACCCTACTTTCCCTCAAGCAAACTGGGATAAGTTCATCGACTCGCTCAACACTCCAGAGTTTATTGCGCAGTCAAGACAGAATGAGAAGAATGCAACAACGCAGACAGCTCGGAGGCCGCGGAGGAGGCACGGCTCGACGACGGCGCAGAACTTATACGAGGAGATGATCGTCAAAGAGCGTCGAGAAGTCACCATCACTGACTTTCGGCAGCGTTGGAATGGTCCAGACGCAACTACATTCGAGGTAACTATTTCAAAGTAGTAGTCTCCTATTTTTAGGGTTTATACACAATTTCTACTAATCGATTCGTTATTTGTTCATTAGGAGGAGTATATGAGGCGGGTTATGGAGAAGTACCGGACTTGAGCAGCGCGCCTCCTTTCGATGAGGAGATCTTGGGCGGTTACGGAGCGCCCGAAAAGGGCGTTATCCCGGCGCTCCCCTGCAGCTTGTCCACCCAGAGCATTTCCGCCCACCTCAGCCATCTCCGGTAATTAATTATATACTAAATCGAAACTTTTCATAACCTTAATGTTACATTATAAAGTAATATATCTTTTTTATATACTTTCAGCGAGAGCTTGCCGCTGAGGAGGAGCGCCGGGCGACTGCGGAGGCCCGACGCAAATCAGAGGAAGACTACCGTGTGCTCAGGGAGCGTCAGGCCCAGTTCGAGGTTCACGTCAACAACCTCCCGGCAGATGCAGTCGGCATTCAGCGTTCTCGGCCGACGCTTATCCATCGGGCGTCATGCGGCGGGCGAGGTGCCTCCGGAGTGCAGTTCCGGGGATCATCATCAACCCCGCAAACCCGGGACAACAGGATGCCGCCCAACTTCCTCGACTCAGCTCGATTTCCATACCAGGCGGCCGCCGCTGTGAACCCCTTCGCCAATACTGACTCTCCTCCGCGGTACGAATACTACGAGCCTCATATGCAACGACCGCAGCCGACATACCAAGTACAATTTGGAGACGAACACGTCTGGCAGATTCGACCCATTAAACCACAGGTTTAACCACGAGCAATGAATCAAATCGGACCAACGACCGTCGGATAGTCAAAATCCCAGCGGGATAATTGGAATTTCCCGCCTCCGTAGGATCGTTTTCGGATGTTTTTGATTGTTTTAATTGTGTTTTTCAAACATTTAATTAAAATATGTTTATATTCAATTATCTTTTATTCCAAAATTTAAATACAAATATTAATTAATGCTTATTTATATTTATTTTATAAGATAAACATTTGAAAGTTAATAGATTAAATGTTAAACATAAAAAAAAACAGAATTCGGCCCAGTAGCGTCAGGTAGGGGCCTGGGGCGCTACCAGGCCTGTCAGCTTGGCAGGCGTGTAGTCAGGCCTGGTAGCGCCAAGTAGGGGGGTGTGGCGCTACCAGGCCTGTCAGGCGTCGTCAGGCCGGTAGCGCCCTGGTAACGCTTTTTGCTGAAGTAACGCGTCAAACGGTAGCGCCCTGCTAACGCTTTTTGGCGTTACCATTCGTAACGCCTTGGTAACGAAAATGGCGTTACCAGCCCCTCTCCAGATACGTAGTGAGTGGTGCAGTGCCTCTCAAGGTTCTGGGCCTTTATTGTGCTTGCTTGTTTTTTGTTTCCTTTCTTGTTAGGTAGATCCTATTCCCATAGGGTTGTATTTGGTTTTTTTCTGCTCTTAGCATCTCTTAATGAAATGCATTGCCGTTTAAAATAAAAAAATAAAAAAAAAATAGAGAAGATCAAGACCATGATCGGTATCTCTGTTTGGATGTCGTCTGTTTGTTTTGGTCGATGCTTGGATACACAGCATTATTGCCCAAACTAATTGTATCAGCCTTTGCATCGCACGATCTTGACGATGATAATTTTGTCCGATGGATCAACGGCCATCGATCCCGTGTGGGTCATTTTTTTAAAGATCTGTACGCCCGAATGTACTTAAGTTTGCAGTAATATGTTTATCCTAGCATGATGTGATATGAATAACAAGTTAATTAAAAGTTAAATAAGTTACATTAACTATATACATAAATATTTAAAAATGCATGGAGCTAAAAAACATGCAATACTGCATATATAAATTTTTAAAAAACGCATGAACATTAATTACCTTGATGTAATTTACTTTGATTATGTGAATGGAGATCACTATATGATGTGACTGTCTGGTCTGCATGCAAACAATTTATGGCTGCACATGTAAGATTTTTGCTTGTGTAGATTGCTAAAACGAAATATACATTTTCTAGCTGTGTCACATAACAAATAAATAGCAAAGTGATCACCTTTGTATGAACTGCCCGACACCTTGCAATTGCAATTTATCAGACAGTAAATCGTTCGTAATATGTCCTACATGCAAATATTGGAATTAGTTTAACTAACCTAAAATTGGTTATCATAAATTATAAACAAATGGATATGCTCAATATATATGCTTACAAAAACGTTGCAACTCCTATGCGTATGATGCTGATAGTCAATACTTGATTTGTGAATTAGCTCTTCTTTCGTTGGAATATAACTTACTCATTCTGCGTAAGGAATATTGCTTGTGTTCTGTTTTTGTAAAAACTCAGTGTTAACTATCACATGTTTTAAAATACAATTGCAATCGGACAAAATGAAGACAGTAATTAATGGATTAGTCATATAAACACCTAGGCGTAGTCTGCCTACTCAACTCCGTAAGTTCACCGTTTCATTCAATATATAGTTTTTTTTAGAAAAAAGAAATCAGAATTTAAAGCAAAATTCTGATACCCAAGAATTAGCGGTAATTAATTACACAGTGTATTTTAAGGCAATGACTGATCCATTAACCTTAGATTAAGGTTAGATGAACGGAATTAACGCGATCTGACGATTTTCAATCAAATATACAACTTTCTATGATGGATTTGTAATAATTCGGTTACTTGTTATTATTTTACTGATCTTTATTGATATGACGCATTTCAATGCACATGAAAATTATTGCCGGTATGCACATAAGAGGAACTAGTTCTAATACCCGACTTCGTCACGGGTTCACTGAATTAATAATTATCAAAATTTTCAATGTATTAAATAACAATATATCCGGTGTATTAAATTTATAGAAATTTAGTTATTTTTTAAAACTTTTGGCTTAGATTTATGAAAAATTAGCTCACTTTTAAAAGTTTTGGGTTAATTTTATTATTTGAATAATGACATTTATATCAGTTCTATCTTTCATCCAAGAAAAGATATCAACTCTGTTCACAAAACCTTGGTTTTACCAATATCAGATACTGACAACCATGGTCAAACTTCACACCACCCCCTAAACTAAAATAAATCCTCTGCCCCAAAACTTTGTTTACTGCTTCAATTTGTTCCCGTCCCCACCACCTAGCTTACCTCCTCCTTAGATCCGGTGACTTCGCCCACCGTCGGCTGTGCTACCTCCACCCACCCTCTATCGGCAGCCCAAACGTTCTCCCGACCTCACACACCCACCATTCCCCGACCCAACTCGCCCTTCCCATCCCACACATTTACCTCAACCTCACCGCTCATCGTTACATCGTTGATCCTCATGCACTTCGCTATTCGTTCCACCTGCTGTCGCATCACCCGACTTGTGCCTTAAAGTCCTTCTCGCCTCAGATCCAGGCTCCAATCACACCTAGGAACAGGTCTCTTAGTGCTGGATTTGAGCTATGTGACGATCTCCAAGACGCAAAGGTGAGGGGGAGCCAACACAAAAACGTCAGGGGTGAGGTGGCACGGCCGGGGAACGACTTAGGCTGCTCAATCGAGAAGAGTTACTTGAGTTTGTTAGAGACAGAGATGCAATTGAGCAATGATAAAGGTTTTGGGGTTTAGGGTTGATTTTGTTTAATTTATGGGTTGATTTCAAAACCAAGGTTTTGCGAACACAACCATCAGTTCTCTATCTGATGATTTAATTTGTTTTGTCACTCATCCCTAACTCAATCATGTCACGAGTGGTTATCCCGTGGACCACTTTTGACCATCTGAGGCTATATTGGAAGCTCTCGACGGCGAGCCCAAGCATCATATCGTCGACATAACTTACACTTTTTGTTCACAGTAAATGACTCCGCTCGAAGCGCTTGCCACCCGATTCGACGACACGCCACATCTCCACCTCACCATGATTGTCCTTACTGGCGACTAAAAGAACATGAAAGAGATCGTAAACCAGATGGAGAAATCTGCACAATTAACGGTAATGAATAAGAGTCTCTTAGAATTACCTTTCGTGCTTGGTTGATCGATTCAGCTCAACATTTTCTTCTTGGTATTTACCAATTCTTTCTTTAATGGCTTGGGCATCTACCCTTCAATCAAATTAATTATTGCAAACAAATGACATGAAAAGGAAAATGTGAGTAATCAAACGTACAAATGAAAAAATGTTAGTCATTTTCTTTTAAAAGTGTTATTGCAAACATGTCCATAGTGAGTGCTCTCTCCACAACAACTTACGTTAGAAAGGGCACATTTCAGAATAACCTTTTTAAGAACTTCATTCAAATCTTTGCAGAAATGTATTTTTCCACATTTGTCTTAAAATTTTACAAATATAATGATATGCTAAAATCTACTCATCAAATGAATCCTAAATGACAACTGTAGCCTATTCTAAGCTTAGACATCGAGCAAACAAAGGTATCCGAATTTCTCTGTATGCACAATTGTGTATACTCACCTAATCAGCGTCAGTATGCAAAATTTATTTCCCTTACTTACTGCCAGTGCTGCTGCAAAATCTTCACCATGTTTGATCAACATAAAAAAATTTGTGCTTCATATATAGTTAATATTGATTGAAAAAATTCACCAATTATTTTGATGACTATAAGACACTGAAGGAAGAGATGAGAACAGATAATGAATAAGAATATGTTAGAATTACCTTTTGTGTTTGGTTGATCATTATCTGCTCAGCATTTGGGTGGAGAGAAATTTGTTAATCACCCATAACACAATAATCTAAAATTTTAATTGAAAATAAAAAATAAAAAGGACGAAGAGGAAGTGCCTACTAACATAAATTTACTATCGGATCTAGAAGTGTGAAGTCATAATTCATCCCGCCACAAAGCCAGACAAGGAGTCCCCTCGCGACCTAAGATGTTTCGAATATGGAATAAACGATGATCTTTGGCATCGATTCATCCCCCCTCCAAAAGTCATTATCGCACCATTAATTCGCCCGCCTCTCACCGCCGAGTCCACACTGATACTCAAATCGAGTGCTTAACATTGGGAGGACTCAGGATGAAGGATTTCTTCATGTTTCGGTGATGGCAGGTCGAGTGTGTAGGTTAGATGGCAGGTCAAGCTCAATCAGTGGTTAGCGGCGGCGCTTTCAGGCAAATGAGAGTGCAGCAGTGGACATGGAGAAGCTCTGCGGTGCTATGGTGGACGATTGGAGCGTCAGTTGGGGAGAATTCTGGCCGATCGATTTCAGCCAATGAGGTGGTCCTCTATCGGATCGGCGGTAATTGGGTTGTTCAGGTGGTGGTTCGTAAAGAATGGTGGTAAGATGATGCATCAAATGACAGAGAGTAATACAAAGGAGGAGGCGGAGCTGGCTGCCTTTCGGCGAGAAAGCTTGTCGAGGATGGTCGTTGGGCGGCGAGCTTTGAAACAGAAAAGAGAAAAGGAAAAGTGATTAGGAAATAAACGGATGGAGATGAGAGAGAGCAAAGTAATCAAATGCTGTAAAAATGTGTTTTAATTTATTTTTTGTTTGAGGGTGTTTTAATTATTTTAATTACATATGAGAAAACAAAGGAGAGTGATTAGATGCTTGCCTTAATTGAAAATTTTGGAAGTTACCATATTCAGTTGTTACCTTATGGGATCAGAAAAAAAAACTCCAAATCTGATGTGGAGCTGAGGTGGAGCACATGTGGCGCAAGCAGGAAGCGAGTTTTGTTTTGTTTTTTGTGGCAATTAATGTAATTATCCTGTATTAATATATAATAATAGATTATAAATTTTTTTATATTAAAATACTACTTTTCGTAATAATCATACAGAACATATATTTTTATAATTAATATCATGATTTTTAACGAATATCAAAATGTGGCCAATAACATTTTGTGGTATAATGGGCTTGTATATTACAAAAAATGTTATTTTTTAGTTTAACAGTATTAGCTTACCAATAAATATTTAAAATACAAAGTAATATTGAGAGATTGTAACCATGTAGTGCCAATAATCGGAATGCAGCCCAAAAATACAAAGCTATTACCGGTAACAATAAACCTTAGTTTCTTATTAAAGTCAAAATAAGGACCATATATCATAAAATAAAAACTAATTATTTAGGGCATTAGAATAGTACCCAAATTCCCGAGTGAAAATAAAATATGTTTTTCAACCAGAAAGTTGGTCGATCACAGACCTTAACTCATCCAATTCATTGTGAAGCTTTGTGTTCTGAGCTTCCAATTTATGACTCAGACATTCCTGGACTACTCTATGTTCATTCTCAACCTCCTGCAAACCATCATGAGTACCAGTCTTAAGTGTCCTCTTTTCCTCAGTTAACTCTACTACCTTTCCCTAGCATCTCCAAGTCTTCCCCCCCCCCCCCCCATCTTGAAAATCACACTAACCATGTGCTGATTCTGACACTCAGTTAGAATATTCTTCAAATGTAGGTATGCCATATTAGTTGCCATCTTCTGGACTGTGTCGTAGTTGAAGTCATGAACTTCAACCTTACGAAACATGACCAGGCAATGAACCGCCTCAAAAGACGCCTCTTTATAAGCATCCTCCACGGATGAAGCATCCTTCATAGCCTTGAAACACATGAAGCCTCCCGTTGAATCCACCGGAACAACCACATTTCCATTGAAGTTGGTTTCGTAGTGACTCACGCATCCGTAGTTGGGCTCCGACAAGCTTAGAACAGTTTGGATATCCTTAAGCATCTGAACATACTTTATCTTTATGACTGCCATCTGATAAGTAAAATAAACATAGATGCAATTAGTACAAAAAAATCTAAACCGATGTGGTAAAATATCATTTCTACCTTCTTATGACTTGTGGAACCATGCTCCTTGGTGTAAATTACTTGCAATAGTGGGTTAATGGTGTTGAACTGTTAATTGTTAATTTATACACACCAACAAGTGAAAATCAGATGGAAAGAGATTATAATGAGTGAATTACAGTAATATACATATTGATAATTCTCCATTATCAATTTCGTTCATTCCTGCTGATCTATCAATATTACTAATTAACCAATTTGATTTGTCTTAATTTTCAAAAAAATTCTATTTTCCTTGTGGAATGAATGTTTTAAAGTATTATAATTCGTAATTTTGGGATGAGATATACATACCAATATGTAATTAGTTAATTAAAAAATTTCTGTTTTCCTTGTGGAATGAATGTTTTATAGTATTATAATTTGTAAATTTTGGATGAGGTATACATACCACTATGTAATTAGTTAATTTAACATGAAGAATAATTCCTTTCATTTACAAAATTAATTAACATTGATTAATCACATTGGTCGTCTTTAATGCATTTGTGTTAATCAAAATGATTGAATAGTTTTTTTTTGTTTATCATTATCAATCTGTATATAATATGTGATTCTATAGTTTTATGCGATGAACGGAATCAACACCCACATCGATATATGTTCATGATTGTTGATTTAAGGTGCGTGTTATACCACTACAATAACAATCCAAAAGTACCTTTTGAATATTACTAAGTCAAATACCATTTATCAAAATGTAAAAGTTATTACATGAACGATTTGAATATTTTTCGTTTTCAGTTCTCATTGTGCATGGATAAAAACATATTAAATGCGTAATGGGCGATGCTGCATCCGCTTCCTGATTCATCACTCCTTGGCCGTTTGACCCTATTCCTCCTTCCATGAATCAATGTTGGTGACTCATAAAATGGACCAAAGTTGGAAGCAAATAGGTCTGCAGTAATGCAGTCTCTATCAAGGGCCTGATACAATGTTGAAGGTTTGTAAGCAAAACCTAACTAACAGAAGTATCAAATACAAAAATATATACCTGATCCTGAAGGAGCTGAACATGGTCCCTCAGCCCCTGTACCTCAGTTAGCAGTGAACTTGGTTGTGTAGTCAGCTCTTGATTCTGCATCTTTAGATGCTCACATTCGAGAATCATGTTCTAACTAAATCCGGAACAATTGCATAAGGATGTCTCTAGCACATCATCACCATCGTTGTCAATATGGATGATTTCCTTAACCTTATCACTGCTTGTTGACATGTTTGATGTGGGTAGAATAATATGTGGGTGCTGTTATTTATATTGATTTGAAAATGACAGTACAGATGTGTTCTCCGCTATTGTAGCATACATTATGGGCACATAAATATGATTGATGATATAATTGATTAGTGTATTACCAATGATATTTATTGTAAATAGCCTCTTCATATCGGAATAGGAATGTGATACACACAATCAAGCTAATCATATGCTAAAATATTGGATAATTAAGTGATTCATTAAATGCGGATTAAACAAAGTATATATTATAAATAGTGTTTACATATCAGATTAGGAATGTGATACCCACAATAATCAAGGTAATCCTAGGTGGCTTCACGAGAACACATCGTTCACTTTTTTTTTGGCTATTTTTGGTTGGTCTCCTTTTAGTATATAATTACTGATTACAGATTTATAACCGTTAAGTAATCGATGCAATTAATTGAACCTAGGCATAGTTACCGAGCCAGAGGATTGAAATGCTAGAAATTACATAGTTTAGGGACTCAGTGAGAAAACTTAAGGGACTGAAGTGAGCGAATCATAGTTGATAAGCGTGCACAAATGCTTCTCCTCCATCCCAGCAAGGCTGATAAGTTTCCTACAAAGGAAACCTTTTTATATCAACTTTACCTAATTATCCTCATTTTTCCTTCCCATTCCAAAAAACTACTTTTGTTTTATACGCCTACTTTACTTTATTATCCTCTAGTCAACAACATTTCTTAATCTCCGTATCTAGTCAAATGTATCACATTTGCTAAGATAGAGGGAGCATTTTTTCCCTCCAAACCATGTACTTTATCAATAATTAGCTAGTACTTAGTATGGGCTTGAACATCTTTTGAAGAAATTCCTTATCGGAGATAAAAGAAAATGGAGAAACGGGGCATTTTCGGGCTTGAAGGACGTGGACCCAACCAAAGCTCAGGGGCCTGGTTGTAAAATGGAGAATAATTGAAGGAAAACAAGCCCAAACTTGTAGGGCGACTCGCGGGGAATCCGCTACAGATTTGTAGAGTGATCGCCCCACTAACAGAATCTCTCAAAGTTAACCATATCGCTTTCCAAGGCGGGGTGACCAACGGGTAACCTAGAAGAATGCGTGGTGAGTCTGTAGTTTAGGCTTTTAAACTAGTAATCTAGGCATGATCCCCAATCTTTTAGTAATTTGTCATAAAAACCCTATCTGTCTTTAGCATTTTCGATTAAGTCATAACATTCTTAACACTTTCATCTTCTTGCAATTTAGTCACTCCTGGTAATTAAAGAACTTTTAAGAAGTTCAATTTACTCCCTTATCTTACAAATAGAGCACTCACTCCTTTAATTAATAATTTCAGTTCACTATTCTCTTTTCTTTTATCGCTTCCTATTATGACACGGCCGGTGAGGACGGGTCATAACATAACCTTACTTTTGTTTGCGCAAAACCATACTCAAATTCAAATTGATTACAAAAAAATGTGATCACAATTCTTGGGTTATGACCCGGGTAGCTCTATTTTGATGGTGATCCGGATAGCCGCAGTCGTGCTTTTCCAATTATACATTTGAGGGCAAATGTATGAAATAATGTATAATTATGACACCTTCGTACACAAATCAATGCCAGTCCCTAAAAATTCTACCTAAAGGCAATCGTATACTGCTGATCAGTGTGCATAATTGTTATATTTTGACCCTCAAACCACATACTTCATTGATAATTAAATTGCTGGTACTTAGTATAGGCTTGAGTTTATTTTGCAGAAGAATCGTGCAAGGAGCAAAATGGAAAAAGCTAAAGTTTCGAGGCAAAAAAGGAGTCTTGGAAGTGGAAGCCCAAGGGCTAAAATGCAAAAATGCCAAGAGATGGAAGATTAGAAAAACACAGCAGGGAGTGATGGTGTTTTGACCAGGAGCAATCGTCCTATCCAAAGTCAACTTTGGCATGACCGGTGCAAAACCCAAGAGTGATCGGTCCTCTCATTAAATTTGACAAGAAAAGATTCCCTGTCGGGACCGAACTGCGTAGCGACAAAAGCAAAACAAAGGAGCGATATCTCCCCCTTGTAGAGATAAAAATGACATCCTTCTCTTGTCTCCGGTAGCCTGAGCAAGATGAAAATAACAGGTAAAATCATAAATGAAGAACTTGGAAAGGGAGATATAAATAGAAGAGAAACTCGGTCATTGTTATCTTGCAGAAATTCCTCTATCCATATTACATAACATAAATAAACAACATAAGGAAAATAAACTAGAACACATAAAGATAGAGAAGGAAAAGGGAAAAGATGGAAGAGAAAAGGAAGGGGAAGGAGAAGTGAAGGGGGGGGCAAAAGCTCCAATGTAGATTCACTTATGCAACAAAAGTTAAACATCTTGACCGTTGTAAAATCACATTTGTTAGTTGTAATACATAATGATAACGGTAATTAGGATTAGAGTGTTTCCCAAAAAGCCAACCTTTACATATTGTTTTCCTTAGCTAACCCGTTTGAGCCTGAAAATCTGATATCTTGTTGAACCTGCATCTTAAGCTATCCACTTCTTTATATCTCTCTTTGGTCCTTGGAACTTATTGAGCATAAAAGAAGGGCATGAGAGATAGAAGTTGGGGGATGGTTCAAAAACAAGTTTGGGGGACAAAAATGTTGGTTGAGAGAAGAAAAATATTGGCTACATGCCGAAATGTCGGCAAAAGTTGTAAATGTGAGACATATGTGAAACATTCTAAAAAAGGGGAGTGTCCTCAAGAAAAAGGACAAAAGTGGGAAGAAAGACAAAGGGTCCCCCTATTCCCCATCGTTAGTATCTAAAAATGTTGCTTGAGAACACCTACGCTTAAGAGTTTTGTTCACAATTGGTATTTGAGAGAAAAAAATGTAAGAGAGGAATTCTGAGAGGAGAAAGAGCTTTAAACTTGTGCTCTAATTACTAGTAAATGGGGAAAATGGGTCTGAATTGTCTTATTACATCTTAATTGCCCATAATCCTACATGCTCAAAATTGTTTCACTTAAGCTTCACCTAAATAAAAGCCTTCAACTGACTCCCCTCCTTACAAGCCAAGCCACATTACAACCATGGTAAGATCGTTGTCACATGGATTGCATCTAACTCCCTTAGAGGAGTTAATTGAGGGAGCTAAAGATCAATGATTAAGCCTATGGTAAGGATGTTGAACTCTGGATCACTGCGCACAATGGCATAACCCTATTCCGAAAAAAAAGCATACGGGAGTCACCATGATTTTCTAGTCTTGACATTGAAGACATGTTTTCATAAATCACGGAATTGACATCTTGGCTTGCTACGAATGAATTTTGGTTTATAACCAAGTTGTGGGAAGGTTAGTGGCTTGATTAATACACATATGTTGAATGTTGCATGTTTTATTTTTCATTTTTCTATCCCATCTAAGTTGTTAGTTCCATGTAGATTTTCTTGGGACTAGCAAACATTTAAGTGTGGGGGTGTGATGAGCGTGCAAAGATACTATATTTTTACCTCCAAAACATGTGCTTTAATGATAGTATGCTAGTACTTAGCATGGACCAGAGCATCTTTTGCAGAAAAACAATGGCACAGTGAAACATAGTTAAACAGACACTTTTTGGGTATTTTTGGACATGAAGAAAGTGCACACAACTAAAACTCAGGGCTAGGATGTGAAAATGGAAGAAATGGAGAAAAGGGTGCCTCATACTAATGCCAAAAATAGGTAGGTCTGCCTTGCAAGCAAACTGCAACGGCCTTAATGACATTTTCTTGTCTTGGTGGCAAAAGAGAGTTGTAACCTTGATCTTAGCTACATGTGAGCTTTTGCATCGCCTCATTCAGAACGTTATGGCCAAAATACTAACAAGGAAGGCAATTGAGGCGAATGGTGTGCAAAATGCAAGGCGATCGCCTCACCCCCAGAAGGGAAATTCAACTCTGAACAGAGCGGGGACAAGGCAACCAAGTGGGGCGACCAGTGCCCAAATTGTGAGTTGATCGCCTCACCCCAAAAAATCATAATTCTCCTCTACTCTCTATAAATAGAGCCTCAAATCTCTCTTCACCATCAGCCTTCACCATTTCCTCTTCCTCTTCTCCTCTTCGACCATGTAGATCTTTGTATTTGGGAGCTTTTGCCCCCCTTCACTTCTCCTTCCCCTTCCTTTTCTCTTCCATTTTAGGCTAAAAATCTTACATGCTTGTGTTTCCATTCACGTAGTTGAAAACAAATTTCGTTCTCCATAAAGTTGAAAATTGGCTCATTACAAACGGTTTCGGTTTTTGAACCAAAGTTGCTTGGTTGGGATTTCCGCTGAAAGAAATTTTGAAAAATGCATGCAATATGAGCCATTCTAAGATGCAGCTAAGAACTATAATGTAGAATAAAGCAAACATGCTACTACTATGAATAGGAATAGACTAATGCATCATTTGTAAATAAACAAGGCAATCATTCTAACATTTCCCTCGATAAAACACGGAGAGCATATATCTCCCCCAATCTTAAAGTTTTCCAAGGTTTTCAATGGAAAGATAATCAAAAGAAGGGGATATGTGAGTCATACTCGGGGGTCGGGGTAGGCCCTATGTCGATTTACCATGTCATTGCTATCGACATTTGAGCTGATAGCTGATAGCGGAGTCCCTAACTGATGTACTTCCCCTGGTTTTTCTCCTTTGCATGTCTTGTTCGTCCTTAGTTGTTGGATGAGGGTGGTAAGAGTTTCCTTCAAGAGGCTTACATTTTGGAACATTCAATCTATTGGGGTTGTCCTTCTTCCTCCTTGTCATGATCGTGCAGATCCCCATCCCCACCGATAGTCACCAATAGGAGGGCGGGTCGAACAATCTTTTCACAGCTGTTCACAACCAGAGGTTCTTACAAATCTACTAGAGAGATTCTCTCCCTCGATTGTCCATTCCCATCTCTCTTACCATTGACGGGACTTTTGTCATTTTCACGGACTTTCTCATAACCACTTTTTTCGTCTCAAGAATTTTACCTCCTGGCGGTATTCACGTGGATCATCCATGGAGACCAAAAACCCTGTGCTACTAAATTTGGGTGTTCCTTGATCAACTTCCATGAACTTTTAGTGTCCCTTTGATCTTCGGATCAACTCTTGCAAGATCAACATGGAAGCGCCGTATATGAAATTGGACAGAGTTCCGACAGTCATATCTCACACAAACACAGATCTAGAACAAAATTAAAGCTAATTGGAAGAAAATCAATGATCTATAAGCAGATCCCCATTAATGGTACCAAAAACTTGATGCGTTGGATTTAGATATTGAAATCAGTTTCAGATCAAGCTTTAAATTTATACCCGCTCATCCCCAAGAGGAGGGTTGTCCATTGTAGACGGGGTGAGTAGGGTCAAATCACAATGATCAGCTCGACCATTGAAAACCTTGCTAAAAGCCTTGTTATTAGGGTTAAAATAGTAGGCTTTGGAAAAATCAGTAGATCTACAAAAAATAAAGTGTGGGAATGTAAATACTGAAATAAACAAAAGAAATAAAAGTGTCATGCGTTCACCAAGCAGAACAAGAAGACTAGAGAAGATTTAAGTTGATAAAATACTAAGTATGGAGGGTAGGATAAATATAAGATAGTGACCTCTCAGCCAACTGCCCTTCTCGACATTGCAGCTTTAAAGCCACTCTCCCAACCTGGCCACTCAGTGCGGCATTACGATCACCCGAGTCCCTGTCTGGAATTTCCTTGGCGCAGTCCATTGAGCACCCCCAATGAACAAGGATACACTCGCTATATCCCCCAGAACACCTAGTAGAGATCCATGATCTATTCGGCAACGGTCTCTCGATGCATCACTACCAGACACAATATGGATCTAGGGTCTTAGTAGATATCTTATGCCCTTCCACCCTCATTAAGCTCAGATCTCCCTACTACTTTCATACTCTTGCCCATGCATCTGGAGATCTCTAGTAACTTGTCATGCTAGGATCCCACAGGAGAGTGGGAACTACGAACAATTCATAACAAAATTATAGATAAAATATGAAACAAAGAACTCAGAAAGGGAGGGATAAAGAGAGGAGAAACTCTATTTTTATTGTCTTCAAGAAATTCCTCAATCAATATTACATAACATAAATAAAGAACTTAGGGAAATTAAACTAGAACACATAAAGATGGACAAGGAAAAGGTAAAATATCGAAGAGAAAAGGAAGGGGAAGGAGAAGTGAAGGGGCGCAAAAACTCCCAGATACAAAGATCTACATGGTGGAAGGGAAGAGGGAGAATAAATGGTGAGGGATGTTGGTGAGGAGAGGTTTGAGGCTCTATTTATATAAAGAGGAGGAGAATTAGGGTTTTCTGGGGAGAGATGGTCGCCTTGCGATATGGGTATTGGTCTCCTCGTCTGGTCACCTTGTTCCCTCCTTGTTCAAAGTTGGATTTCTTGACTAAGGGTGAGGAGATCACCTCCCATTTTGCACACCGATCACCTCATGGGTGTCTCGATTTCCTTGTTAGTATTTTGGCCATTACATTCTGCTCTAAAGTTTGATTGAGGTGATTCAAAAGCCCACGTGTACCTGCGATCAAGGGCTACAAATTCTGTCTTGACAGAAAGTATAGAAAACATCATTAAAGCTATCGAAATTGGCTTGCAAGGCAGACCTTCCTATTTTTGGCAGTAGTGCGGGGAACTGTTTCCTCCATGTCTTCCATTTTTGCATCTTTATCCTTGAGCTTTGGTTGTGTCCACTTTCTTCATGTTCCAAAATTCCCAAAAAGCACATGTTTCACCGTTTTTCGCTCCGACATGGGTTTTTCTACAAAAAGATGCTCTAACTCGCGCTAAGTACTAGCAAACTATCATTAAAGCACTCGTTCTGGAGGTAAAAATATAACATCTTTGCACGCTCATCACACCTCTTCAGAGGGGCTTGATGTTGTAGAGATGGTAGAGAAGTCTGCCAGCATCCTTACATTAGCTCTCTTCTTCTGAGGAGTGCCATATCAAAATTCTTCTTTACTAGAGAATTCAAAAACTCCATGGAGGAGTCATCTGAGGTATCTACCTACTATGGGGTTACTAGCTTCTTGAATAGGGACCTTGTTCTTTTCCTCACAAAGCTTGAGGATGTGTCCTTTGCAGGAGGTGATAATCTCTACTTGATCTGTAGGAGTCAAAGCAGTGGGTGTCTTTGGTGCCTATGCTTCAAAAGATTTCTTTGTTTGCCAGTAGAAGATTGATCATCAACATATTAATGACCCAACTCGTAGAGTTGTGAAGAATCTGCCTTATGTGGCTCAAGCGATTGATTTTCTTCTTACTCTTGTTGATCAGTAGGAGGAGAAGAAAGTAGAGTATTCAGGGTTTCTATGACCTCCGGCTTTTCAACTGTAGACTTCTTCACCATAAGAGTTCCAAATCTTGTCTTCACCATGTTGGAGGCTCAACTACGTTTTGGTAGGGTTTATGGCTTTGGTTGAAGTCTCAACAGAGCAAAAGGGAATGAATGAATGCAAATGGATGTGAAGTGAAGAGCTTGAATGTAAAAATCAAAGTGTGTCTCTTTGATTCTAGTCCGAAAGTAACTAGGAATGCTTAAAAGAAAGCTTTAAGTAAGTCAAATCCTTCCATAATTGAAGGCATTTGGATTTTAAAGCTTGTGGGAGAGAGAATTTTTACCGTTTGAGGAAGTTACTTTCAACAGTATGAAACTCAATGGTAATAATTCTTCCTGTTAACACTAGCCATCAATGTGTTGATAGCTCTTAGCCTTGCATGAAATTTCCCTTTTACCCCTTTTGAAAAATGAGTCAACTTGCGATTTAATGCAAAAATATTACTGTGGATAATGAAAATTGTATATTTCCTAGATTAATTTCCATAATACACAGTTTTAATATCCTTTATGCAATGCATGACTAAGAACACTTACATGGATAAGTCCTTTACCAAGGATGTTTAGCACACAATCCTTTGAACTCCAATCTTCATAAGAGGTGTTTGATGATTGAAAAATTTCCTTACATGCTTCAATCCTTTCAAAAACTTTGTTGAACAAGGAATAACCTCTGCCATCAACGTGTTGCTGGACAACTTTGTTCTCTTCCAAACTTGCTAGCTATCAAATAACCTTTCTTTGCCCAAAGATCAGTAGCATGGAATCATAAATAATAACATTTTTTCCATCCTTGTTATCTTCAGTAAGAGAAAAGAAAATCAACTAACCTTTGATCACAGAATGGTGGGCTTGCCCTATCAAGCCCGTACGCAGAACAAAAGTCCACATATGAACTAAACAAGGCTCAAAACACAACCTCACTTGATCCTTGTACTCAATTAAACCTGCTATAATACCACCTTTACTGTTAACCCCTCAGTGGAAGCTCACGTGATACAGAACGCCTGGTGGAAGCTCAGAACACAACCTCACTTGATCCTTGTACTCAATTAAACCTGCTCTGATATCACCTTTACTGTTAACCCCTCAGCGGAAGCTCACGTGATACAGAACACCCGGTGGCGTGAAGTGGGACTAGAATCGGAGAAACAGTAAACAGAGTTCCCTAAGTGTGGTGGTCCAGACCCAGCCCGATAAAATGTTTTCATTTTAATCTGCTAATGGTTCTAACTGCGATGCAAGTAAGAAGGATCATCTGAACACAAACATGCGTATGCACATTTATATGTATAGTAACACGAGCTTTGCCCCACAGGTTTCAAAATGCACCAGAACACGAGCAATCCTCATATATACACATAAGTGATGCAATACATATTCACACATGCATGTGTTTACATATATAGAGCCCAAAACCTAGTATTCAGAATACCTACGTGTGTGGAGGGATCTGGCACACCAAGATCCTCAAAATGCAACTCCGCGTAGGTCACCCGCTGCTGCTAAATGGATAACAGAAAACAACCGTCAGTAACTCATAATATGTTCACATGAGAATCGAATTGTGTAGAAGGGCATAAACCTCAATCGGAGCTACCATTTTTCAACTCAGAAGACAAACTCATAAATACTAGTACCTACCAGAAAACACCGAGAGACTCTACTCCTTGGGTTTCTTATCAGATGAGCCTGAAAATTGAACATATGTAAGGGTGAGTCCTCGTCGAGAACTCAGTAAGGGTCAGGTATAGGATAAGGTTATTCAGAAGCTCGGAATATCCCGAACTAATACACCTGCACAAAAAAAACACAAGCACAAACGGACAACAAATATACAGATAATAACAACAATAATAATAATAATAACAGAAATGTTAGTAAATCTGAACAGATCTGAGGCTTTTAGCCTTACAGAAGAGGAGTTTTTAGAAAGAATCGGATTAACCGATATCGTATATTTCTCGAGGCTTGGTACCAGCCCGGGGTCTGGATTCCCCGCTGCCGACAGGACGAAACAATATAACAGAATTTACAGAAGGAAACTTGCTAGACAAGATACCCTGAAGCATTTACCTGCGCACCCGAGCCTATGCCATAAACTAAGTTCTGTATCAACGGGCCCCACCCTCAACTCGAACTTAGCCCCAATTTATCCCGACATGCATATTATAATTATCGCAGAGTGCAGAGTAAAGGTAAACTGAACCCTTACCTTACACCCCCAAAATCCCGAAACCGAGCTTCCGCTCAGATTCCAAGGAACTGATTTCGGCAAAGTTTCGGCTGTATTTCTGCCCAACTCCCTCTTCACGTATTTGACAGTACTCCGGAATTGTTTAAGCTTAAATCCCTTTTCAAAACTCGAAGCTTCGGCTCGATTTCTTCAAGTTTTCAAGAATCTCAACCATGGAAGAAAGCTACGAAGGAGAGGAAGAAGAAAAAGAGGAGGAGGAAAGTGACAAATATGTCACTTTCTTCTTTTTCTTCTCTTTTATCCCTTCTTTTTTTTTACCTCTTTCATTTCTTCTCTTTTCTTTTATTTTCTCCACCACTCATTTCTTTTTTCTTTATTCCAAAATGGCGCCACTTCCTCTCTTTAATTACTGATGTTTCAACATTTTCACTTTTGTACTTTAGCCCCCAAACTTTGCAAAGTTGCAATTTAGTCCAACCGTAACTTGCATAACTTTCAAACGGTACCACCACTGAAATGACAATTTGGACACCAACTCTGGGACTTCATAATACGTAAAACATGTTTAACTTTGTGTAGGAATTCCAGGTACCAAAGAAACGCAGCGGAATAAACGGAATTCATCACAAGGATCCATGTAGAACTGGGCAGAATAGACGTTTAAAATTATTACCTTAATTAGCAGCTTTCCGTCACAATTAAGCGCTGAAATCACCGCTCTCTATATGTATCCATGCACAAGCTGTTGTCCAATGACCACCAACCTCCAAGATGGTGTAGGAGTTCTTCTCTTTTGACACTGTGCTAGCGATGGAATAATCTCTATGAGAGAAACAACAATAATGGTACAGGAGGAGAGAGAGAAATTAAAAGAGAGAACTAACTGCTCAGAGTCCGGGAACTGACAAAGGTCTGATTGTCTCTCTAAGACTTGACCTAGGGGTGCATAAATTGCACTATTTATATCCAATTATGCGCCCAGTCCAACTTAAGTCACCAACTTTCCAAAAGTGTCACTTTCATCTCTTTTCTCTTCCAACTTTCGCCTTTTGCTCCTGAACTATTGTTTATGCATGTGACCCCATAGGTTCCTGTTAAGTTGGTATTAATTATGAATCCCATTCATAATTACAAGCTGTGAGCGATATCTAGCAACACATCGCAGCTACCCAATTAACGAAGAAGTCAACCGAAGTGACAGAAGCACCTCTTATGTAATGATCACCTATAGTGTACTTTATTGTGTTCATTCAAACTAATTCTATAGTTTGAACCAAGGCGTGGAATAAGTCACCCTTGTCTACATTCAACCGTGGCCATGAGAATATGTTCTGTAGCTAAGGGGCATTGAATCCTGTCTTAGTCAATGACAGTCCAACTCGGTGATATCGCTAACTTCTCTAAAACTAATCTATTCCACTTCTGTCAAAAGCAGTCTTTACTAGAATCTAGACAAGCTACTCACATTAGTGGATCTTCATTACTTCAAGTCCAAGAACATATAACACAACGACTAGTGAGATACATTAATGCCGTAAATGCTACGTGATCAATGATCTCACGCGGGTCAATCCATCTATGTGAACGCTCTGTCATGTAATTGTATGTCAAAATCCAATCCATGGATTCTTCCCCTATGCTAGTCTCACACACATTATAACAACTCGTTAGTTCGCCATAACGCTCGACTAGGGATTCTTTAGGAGTATCATAGATTCCAAGGTTAACGTTAAATAATCATTTTATTCTAAAAGCACAGTAAATAACAAACACAACGTATGAACAATGGCTATTATTATTATTACTATTATTATTATTATTATTATTATTATTACTATTATTATTATTATCATTATTATTACTATTATTATTATTATTATCAAATCACGTCTATGTCCTAAACCAATGAACAACTGATTAGTGTTAGGGCACAACTCTTAAAGACTCCCACTTGCACTAATGCCAATCAGTCATGTCTTATACACCCATAGACACAATGTGAATATTATGCTTCTATTGCGCTAGAGCCTTTGTAAGCCGATCAACCACGTTGTTACCTGTGTCCACCTTTAACATGTTTACATCGCCTCGGTTTATGATCTCCCTAAACAAATGATAATGCCTGAGGATGTGTTTAGATCTTTGGTAAGAATGTGGTTTCTTAGGCTGGTTGATCTCTCCATTGTTGTCACAAAAGTGAGGACCACTCCAAGTTCCTTCAGGAACTTCTTGATCCAAACAGCTTCCTTCGCTGCTTCCGAAGCAGAAATGTACTCTGCTTTTGTTGTAGTGTCGGCTAGTTTTGACTGCTTGGAGCTTCTCCAACTTACAACACCTCTACTATGGCAAGACACATATCCAAACTGCAATCTGAAGTCATATAGGTCAGTTTGGAAGCTTGCATCTGTGTAACGCTTTACATGTAGCTCTCTGTCACCTCCATAGACCAAGAATTTATCTTTAGTCTTTCTCAAGTACTTAAGGATACTCTTTATAGCCACCCAGTTTCCTCACCTGGGTCCGATCGATGTCGACTTACAATACTTAATGCATACAAAACATCTGGATGTGTACATATCATGGCATGATTGATCCAATAGCAGAAGCTTATGGTATCCTTTCCATCTGTTGCTTCTCCTCTTGTGTCTGTGGACACTATTTCTTGGAGCCATGGGCCATTGGCAGGAATCCTCTCTTGGATTCCTCCATTTTGAACCTTTTCAAGACCTTGTCTATATATGTACTTTGACTAAGGCTAAACATCCTCTTAGATCTATCTCTATGGATCTTTATGCCCAGTACTTAGGATGCTTCCCATAGGTCCTTCATCGATAAGAAATTCCCAAGCCATGTCTTCACAGACTTTAGTTCAAGTATGTCATTCCATATCGGCACTATGTCATCTAAATACAACGGTAGAATGAAAAGTGCACTCCCACTAACCTTCTTGTATACACAAGGTTCATATACATTTTTGATAAAGCCAAAACCTTTGATAGCCTCATCAAACCGTAGATTCTAGCTTTTAGAAGCCTGTTTAATTCCATAAATGGATCTCAACAATCTGCATACCTTATGTGGATTTTTAGGATCTTCAAAACCTTCGGGTCATGTGATATACACTTCCTCATTTAAGTTTCCATTAAGGAAATCCGTTTTGATATCCATTTTCCAGATCTCATTATCATGGTATGCAACTACAGCTAACAAGATTCTGATGGATTTGAACATGGCAACTGGTGAGAAGGTTTCCTCATAGTCGATACCTTGTATTTGTCTATACCCCTTGCTACTAGTCTACCTTTGTAGGTAACTATTTTCCATCCATGTCAGTCTTTCTGTTGAAGACCCATTTGCACCCAATGGGTCTAACCCCTTGTGGTGCAGTAACCAGCTGCCAGATCTTATTTTCTAACATGGAGTCCATTTTAGATTTCTAACCCCTTGTGGAGCTACCCTAGCTTCTTGGTAGGACGCCGGCTCGTCATGATTGATAGTTACGTCATCGGACACATCTTCGAGGAAACCGTAGTATCTCTCGGATTCTTTCTGAATTCTACCACTTCAACGCAGTTCTTGTGATACTGAAATGGTCAGTACTTCCACAATGCTTTGTGGTTCTCGTTCTTATTCCTCCCCTTGTTCAGATATAATCTCTTGCTTTCAATTTTTTTCGATATCTACGTCCCTTCCACTGTTTCCTTTGGAGATCATATCTCTTTCAAGGAATCGACCATTTCATCCCATGAACACTTTCTGGTCCATTGGATCGTAGAAGTAATATCCCTTGGTTTGTTTGGGATATCCAACAAAAGAACACTTATGATATTTAGCTTCAAGCTTATCTGATAATTGTTTCTTTAAATAAGCTTGACAGCCCCAGACTGTCATAAATGACAACTTGGGCTGCTTCCTAGTCAATACCTCGTATGGTGTCATCTGAACTGTTTTGGATGGAACTCGGTTTAGTAGAAATGTTGTCATTTCAAGCGCATAGCCCCTGAAGAATAATGAGAGATTAGCATGACTCATCATATATCGTACCTTGTCTAACAAGGTTTGATTCCTCCTTTTAGACACACCATTTAATTACGGTGTTCCATGAGGAGTGAGTTGTGACACTATGCCACATTCCTTGAGATGATCAAGGAATTCTTGGGATAAATACTCACCTCCTCTATCTTATCAAAGGTTTTTTTCATATTCTTCCCAAGTTGGTTATGTACTTTATTTTAAAACTCTTTAAACTTTTCAAAAGATTCAGATTTGTATGTCATTAGATATACAAGATGACACCGCCGTTGTTTCCTTCGATGCTGGTGATGCCGCCCTTGTTGCCTTTGGTGTTGATTCCAAAAAACCCACCAAACCGTCCCCACCGGATTCTCCTCACATAGAAACTCTTCGCTAAAATCTCTCTCCACTTCCCAATAGTAATCGTGGATCAAAATCTCCATCTTTTCGGTTTCTTTGGCTACGAACTAGCACTACCGCCGTCAAATTCGATTGGGGCCATCCGACCCAAAGCCTCCAATGACTTGCAGACGGACTGTGAACAGATGATTATGGTGAAGAGATGGAGACAACATAGAGACACACAAATTATGGACTTATATGTACATTCATTAAAAGTTTAATGGTCATAATTTTATTAAATGTGTAATTAGGCTATAATTGTAGGGATGTTTACATAAAGTTCACCCATTAATGGAAAACTTAACTGAAAAATTAACGGCGGGACCATAATAGGACAAAAACCCACAATTATAGGATCAAATATGACGAATTCTTAAAGTGGGACAAAAAAAGGACACATGATAAAGATAAGGGACTAAAATTATTCTTTACCCAATATACATATCCATATCAATTGAAGTCATCAAGAAATGTGATGAAGTACCGATACTCTCCATTGTCTTGTGTACTCATAGGTCCACATGCATCGCTATGTATGAGTTCAAGTATTTTAATGGCTCTGTCACTGATGGCCGATAAGCCCAATCACCCAAGAACATAGGTCAGGTAAGCCCAGAAGGCCAAATAAGGCCTAGCAAAAGGCCAAGTCAGTAGCCCAGAGGAGGAGCCTCATCGAAACCTGAACAACCTATTACCCGAACACTAAGGGATTCACCTGAAGGCATACATTTGGGACTTCATGACGTGTCCTCTGACACACACCACCTCTTCATCGTGAAATATTACGATAATACCACTCTATCAGAAGGGTCTATAAAAGCCACCTCCTTGCAAACCACAGAGGTAATCTTATCACTTAGCTCTGCCTTCTCTCTACTTTCTCACTCTATAAAAATATTGACTTGAGCATCGTAGGCCCGTTAACCAGAGAACCCTCTGGTGCGGTTTTCTTTGCAGGCAGAGCTAACTTATCTCACGATGGTCTCCCACATGACCCGATAATAGATGAATAACAACCTGATGGGCGACCTAGCTGACATTCGGCCACCAAATGACGCCGTCTGTGGGAACGACACAAGGCCCCAAGAGGTTTCACTCGTTCCTAATATCACCTCTGTTCAGCAGGATTTGCAACTCACAGCCTCTTCATTCAGTACAACCACAAAATGGTAGGAGGTCGTGTCCAAGCCCTCCAAAAATCCAAGCCCGAACACATCTGTTCGGGATACAAAAGGGGTCAAGTAAAAGCTTCCAGCATTCAGAAGCTCGAACCTCAATGGTTCGAGACACCAAAAGGAGGTCAAAAAAGTCCTCAAATTCCCGAATGCTATAATTCATGAAGAAGTTTCCAAAGCTTGAACCTTAATGGTTCGGGATAAGCTTGAATCGAGATAAGCTCGAACCTTAATGGTTCGGGATACCAAAAGCAGGGCAAAACAAGTCCTCCAATTCCCGAATGCTATCATTCGAGAAGAAGTTTCAAAAGCTTGAACCTTAGTGGTCCGGGATAAGCTTGAACCTTAGTGGTTCGGGATAAGCTTGAACCTTCATGGGTCGGGATACCAAAAGGAGGGCAAAACAAGTCCTCTTTCCCGAATGTTATCATTCGGGGAGATGTTTCAAAAGCTTGAACCTTAGTGGTTCGGGGATAAGCTTGAAGCTTCATTGTTCGGGGAAAGCTTGAACCTTAATGGTTCGGGGATAAGCTTACACCTTAATGGTTCATGATACCAAAAGGAGGGAAAAACAAGTCCTCAAATTCCAGAATTCTATCATTTGGGAAGAAGTTTCCAAAGCTTAAACCTTAATGGTTCGGGATAAGCTTGAACCATCATGATTTGAGATAAGCTCGAACCTCAATGGTTTGGGATACCAAAAGGAGGGCAAAACTAGTCCTCCAATTCCTGAATGCTATCATTCGGGAAGAGGTTTTAAAAGCTTGAACCTTAGTGGTCCGGGAAAAGCTTGAACCTTAGTGGTTCGGGATAAGTTTGAACCTTCATGGTTCGGGATACCAAAAGGAGCGCAAAACAAGTCCTCTTTCTCGAATGCTATCATTCAGGGAGATGTTTCAAAAGCTTAAACCTTAGTGGTTCGGGAAAAAGCTTGAACCTTCATGGTTCGGGAAAAGCTTGAACCTAATGGTTTGGGGATAAGCTTAAACCTTAATGATTCGGGATACCGAAAGGAGGGCAAAACAAGTCCTCCAATTCCCGGATGCTATCATTTGGGAAGAAGTTTCAAAAAGCTTTAACCTTAATGGTTCGGGATAAGCTTGAACCTTCATGGTTCGGGATTCCAAAAGGAGGGCAAAACAAGTCCTCATTCTCATATGCTATCATTCGGGAACAAATTTCAAAAGCTTAAACCTTATTGGTTTGGGACAAGCTTGAACCTTCATGGTTCGAGATTCCAAAATGAATGCAAAACAAGTCCTCATTCTCGAATGCTATCATTTAGGAGGAATTTTCAAATGCTTGAAACTTAACGGTTCGGGACAAGCTTGAACCTTCATGGTTCGGGATACCAAAAGGAGGAAAAAAATTCCTCATTCTCGAACGCTATCATTCGGGAAGAAGTTTCAAAATCTTGAACCTTAATGGTTCGAGACAAGCTTGAATCTTATTGGTTCGGGATATGCTTGAACCTTCATGGTTCGGGATAAGCTTGAACCTTCATAGTTTGAGCATACCACCCATATGTTCTGGAATCCCACACATGTGTTCGGGATACAAAAGGGAAGCAAATTAAAGCTCCCGAGATCTAATGAACCATATGTTCAGGCATATCCCATATATGTTCAGGAATATCCCACATATGTTCGGGAATATGACCCACAAGTTCGGGAATATAACCCATATGTTCGGGAATCCCACTCATATGTTCGCGAATATCCCACATGTGTTCGGGATACAAAAGGGGGGCAAATTAAAGCTCTTGAGTTTAGATGAACCATATGTTCGGGAATATCTCACATATGTTCGAAAATATCCCACATATATTCGGGAATACCAACCATATATTCAGAAATCCCACACATGTGTTTGGGATACAAAAGGAGGCCAAATTAAAGCTCTCGAGTTCAAATGAACCATATGTTCGGCCATATCCCACATATGTTCGGGAATACGACCCGTATGTTTGGGAATTCCACTTATAAGTTCGGGAATACCACACATATATTCGGGATTACAAAAGGACCTCAAATTAAAGCTCTTGAGTTTAAATGAACCTTATGTTCGAGCATATCGCACATATGTTCGGGAATATCCCACATATGTTCTGGAATATCACCCATATGTTTCGAAATCCCACACATGTGTTAGGGATACAAAATGGGGGCAAATTAAAGCTCATGAGTTCAGATGAACCTTATGTTTGAGAATATCCTACATATGTTCGTGAATATTCTACATATGTTCGGGAATACCACCCATATGTTCGGGAATCCCACACATGTGTTCAGGATAGAAAAGGGGGTCAAATAAAGCTCTCAAGTTCAAATGAACCATATGTTCGGCCATATCCCACATATGTTCAGGAATACGACCCATATGTTCGGGAATCCCACTCATATGTTCGAGAATACTACACATATATATGTTCAAGAATACCACACATGTGTTTGGGATACAAAAGGAGGGCAAATTAAAGCTCCCAAGTTCAAATGATACGTGTTCGGGCATATCACACATGTGTTGGCATATCACACATTCGAGACATGTGTTCGAGCATGCCACTAAGTCTGAAACACCCTCATTCAGCACGCAAGAGGGGAGGGTTTTCCAAGCCAAAATGGGGATCATTCAAGTCCCCAACTCTCCAATGACCTGAATGCCAACATTCGGGACAACAAAAGGAAACCCATTCAAGGCCTCGAAACTCAAAGGCCCCGGATGCATGAATCTTGGACATCAAAGGGGCCATTCTTGGCCTCAAAAACTCCAAGGACCTGGATGCATGCAGTCGGGACACCAAAGGGCGGTCATTCAAGGCCTCAACTCACCGGAGACAAGTATAAGACACCTCCGGACTCCTTACAGTCGGTCGAACAACTGTAGAGGGGCTTGATGGCCGATAGGTCCAATTACCTAAAAACATAGATCAGGTAAGTCCAAAAGGCCCAACAAGGCCTAGCAAAAGGAAAGTCCCTGAACAACCTACTACCTGGACACTAAGGGATTCGCCTGAAGTCATACATTCGGGACTTCATGACGTGTCCTCTGACACACACCACCTCTTCATCTTGAAATACTACGATAATACCACTCTATCAGAAGGGTCTATAAAAGCCACCTCCTTGCAAACCACGGAGGTAATCTTATCACTTAGCTCTGCCTTCTCTCTACTTTATCACTCTATAGACAAAATATTGACTTGAGCATCGGAGGCCTGTTAACCGTAGAACCCTATGGTGCGGCTTTCTTTACAAGCAGAGCTAACTTATATCACGATGGTCTCCCACGTGACCCGATAATAGATGAATAACAACCTGATGGCCGACCCAGTTGACCTTCTGGTGTGGCGTTCTTTGCAGGCAGAGCTAACTTATCTCACGATGGTCTCCTACGTGACTCGATAATAGATGAATAACAACCCAATGGCCGACCCCGCTGACTTTCGGCCACCAGTCAATCTATCCAGTGAATGGTGCCCTTGTCATTTTTCCAAGTAAACAAGATTCACATGTTTCCATTGATCCCATATCATAGGAGTCCAAGAGTCCACATGCGTGTAACTTGGAAATGTGTTTCTTGTTTATATGGCTTAAACGACAGTTCCATATGTATGTATCGTTTGAGTCATACCTAATCCTCTTGTTGTGGAGGTTATAGATTGGATTTTCTAGATCTAGAACATACAAGCCTTTATCCATGTGTTCACTAAAATAGAATAATTCATTTAAATAAGCAGAGCAACCTTTGTCCTTTATTGCAATGAATAACCTTTCTTGTCCAAAAAGGAAACAGAAATCAAATTTCTAGTAATAGCACGCACAAAATAACATTGTTCCAGTTCTAAAATAAGTCCAGAAGACAAAGAAATATAACAAGATCCCACGGAAACAGCAGTGACTCTTGCTCTATTCTTAACTCTGAGATCAATTTCTCCCTTCGCCAACGATCTACTTGCCTTTAGCACCTGCACATTCAAACAAATATGAGATCCACATCCAGTATCCAATACCCATGATGTAGAAGTATATGTATTAGCATCAATCATAAGAATACCTGAAGCAGAGGTGTCACCTCCCTTCTTATTCTCATCAAGCCACAACTGGTGGTTACGTTTCCAAAGTCTCGGTTTTCCATAATTGTAGCGACGAGATTTTCGACAGGAGTCGCCACCAATCTGTTTAGGTTAGGTCGATTGGAAACCTAAAACTTGGTCTGCACAGGCTCTAGATCCGTTAGTCAATTACAATAAAAAATAAAAAAATTCTCGATTGCCCAAAATTGGTACCACGGGGTTTATTTCATATTTTTGCTTGATTTTTTTTTATTTTTTATTTTTATTTTTGGAATAAATAAAGTTTTAATGGAACGAATTAACAATAATGATTAAAAGAGAATCAAGAGGCTTAGGGACAGTGACTAAAGTGTTAATTTTTAAACTTGTCAAAGGATTACTATAAGTAGATGGATCTCAGTGGCCCAATCGACATCTTTAAAGACATTAGGGACCTAAGTGGGTTGAGGGAAAAAAGTGAGGTCCTCAATTAATAAAAGGAATAAAAGAAATAAGAAAAAGAAAGAAGAAGAAAAAACACGTACCTGGTTGCAGAGACGAGTCGCGAAGAGAGGAAGAGGAGGAGGAGCAGGTTCGAATTCGACTTCTAGGTGACGTCGGCGGCGTTGAGTGGCGGCGATCAGGAGGGCGGCTCACGGCGAGGCTAACGGCAGTGGTGAGAAGTCGAACGACGGCCTGTGCTATCCGATTGAACCGGGTCGTGCCTCGGGTGGGTCGCGGTTCGGCACAAAATTCTTCATCCTCCGACCTCCGTTGGCGATGTTGAAGGTAGATTCGGATTCCTCACGTCGAGATGAACAGGATGATACCTAAATTCCGTGACGAGAAGGCCGATTTGGAGATCGAAGGTTTGAGAGCTTTTGAAGCTTCTGTCGAAAGCCATTTTTTTTGCCGAGAATTTTTCTTGACTTTGGCTGCTCACTAATTGCTGTTAATTGCTGCTAATTCTTCTTTTTTAGGGTTTAGGTTAATCTTCTATTTATAGGGATTAATTAGGGTTAGGGTTATAGAGTCCAATTAGGTTAGTATTCCTATTATTTAGTGATTTAGATTAAGTTTAATTGTATTAGATGATTTTTTAGGATTTTCTTAATATTTAATTATTATTTTAAGATAATTATATTTTTTTTCTTTTTTTTCTTTCTTTTATTATCATTTTTATCTTCCCTTTTTATTTTATTAATATTAATTAAAGATTTTCCCCCTAAAATTACTAAACATTCAATTAGGTCATTTTACTTTCTTTTTTTCTTCCTTTTTCTAGAATTAGTCAAGTTATGCTTAAATTAGTTAATTAGTTAATTAGATTAAGTTAGCTGTTAATTACAAATTTGGGTAAAAATCGAGTGTCAACAGTTGCCCCCCTTTGCATGATTCATGGAACATGGAGCATGCAAAGTAAGATGACGCCGGATTTTTAACCGGCCAATAACGAGAACCTTCTCATTACTCTGGAAAGGAAGAAACTTTTCTTACCTTTTTAGGCGAAGGAACCTTCCTTGCTTCGCTCAAATGAAACCTTCCTGTTGAGTTGAATAGCAGGAACTTTCCTACTATTCGAGGCTAAAGAACCTTCTTTACCCCAAATGATATGATAATGAGAACCTTCTCATTACTCTGTAAAGGAAGAAACTTTTCTTACCTTTCTGAAGTGAAAGAACCTTCTTTGCTTCGCTCAGCGGAAACCTTCCCGTTGAGTTGAATAGCAGGAACTTTTCTACTATTCGAGGCTAAAGAACCTTCTTTACCCCAAATGATATGATAATGAGAACCTTCTCATTATCTGTGAAGAAAAGAAACCTTTCTTTTCTTCACTCATATAAGAACTTTCCTATTGGGTCGAATAGTGGAAACCATCCCACTATTAGAGTTAAGGAACTTTCCTTACTCCAAAGGCGATGCTAGGTAGAGAACTGTCTCTTTTAGGCCACCTAGGCTTGAGTTGCGAGGTAGGGAACCTTCCCTTTTTGCCACCTCTGTTGTCTTTTCTCACTTTGAGAATGGTTGACTAGGTAGAGAACCTTCTCTTTTTACCACCTAGGTTTACGTTGTGAGGTAGGGAACCTTCCCTTTTTGCCACCTCGACTATCCTTTCTTACCTTGAGTCTGATTTACTTGGTAGAGAACTTTCTCTTACCTGGACAATATCTTAGACGATACCGTAGAATGCTGAGAATAGTGAGAACCTTCTTACTAATCTAAGAGAGAAACCTTTCTCCTCTGGGTAAGGCTAAGGAACTTTCCTTGCGAATCTTTGTGTGAGAACTGGATCGATCCCCCTATTTTTTTGAAATGTGTGGAATGGTAAGAACTTTCGTACCACTCCGTGAGTGAAATCTCTTGAGTGAAAGCGCTTGATTGATTTTGAAGTATGAAGAATGATAAGAACTTTCTTACCATTTGGGAGAAAAACCTTTTTCTCCGGGCTGAGGTAAAGGAACCTTCCTCACCGTTTTTGGATTGACTTTGGAATGTGGAGAATGGAAGAACTTTCTTACCATTCAATGAGAGAAACTTTCCTCTCACGGCTTGGGCAAAGGAACCTTTCCTGCAAATATCTGTTGATTTGTTTGAGATGAGAAGGATGGTAAGAACTTTCTTACCATTCAGGGAGTGAAACCTTTCTCATCGGGCTTTGACAAACGAACTTTCCATGCTTTCGATGAAAAACAGAGATTTAGTGAGAAGTGTGACGAAATGACTACACTTCTAAGTAGAGGTGTCCCACAAAACGAGTGATATTTTGAAAACGATAGAAGTTTGACAAAACGACTAAACTTCAAAAATAGGAGATCCCACAAAACGAGTAGATCCCTGAGAACGACGAAGTTTGAAAAAATGACTAAACTTCAGAAATAGGAGATCGCACAAAACGAGTAGATCCCTGAGAACGACGAAGTTCGAAAAAATGACTAAACTTCAGAAATAGGAGATCCCACAAAACGAGTAGATCCTTGAGAACGACTAAGTTCGAAAAAATGACTAAACTTCAGAAATAGGAGATCCCACAAAACGAGTAGATCCCTGAGAACGACGAAGTTCGACAAAATGACTAAACTTCAGAAATAGGAGATCCCACAAAACGAGTAGATCTTCTTAAAATGGTGAAGTTTGACAAAATGACTAAACTTCAAATGTTGAAAGAGAAACCTTTCTCTTTTTGAATAGGTTAAGGAACTTTCCTTACCTTGCTGAAAACTTAGACTTGGCTTATGAAATGTGATGGAATAGTACGAACCTTTTACCTGACTTTTGATGAAGGTTAGGAGCTGTCCTTACCTGTCTGAAAATCAATGGCTAACCTTGGGAGTAACTTTCTGATCCTTTTATGAGAGAAATGCTTCTTTCCTTAAAGGGGTTAAGGAACCTTCTCTGACTTTCTTGACGAATTGAGTGCTGGTTGACTTTCTTGATCCCAAAAGAAGTACTTGAATAGTGCTTATTCTAGTCCTTGCTCGATGTGCCCCTTGAAAACCTGCCAATGTGCATGATACATGATTTCCATGATGCATGACTTTCAAAATGCTTGACGTTTGGAGTTCCTGCCAAAACCTTCAAAAAATCAGAATGATCTTCAATTAAAACCAATGATGCATGGCTGAACCTTACCCAGCTTACCTCATGAATCCCTTTCATCTAAGCTTATCTTACCTTCAAAAGATTTTTTTTTATTTCTTTAGCCTCGAGAACAATTATATGAGTGAATGATCATGTTTGGCCCCCAAATGTGATCATAAAAGTGAAAATTCTCTACAAGAGTCTTTAAACCATGTCTTACGTTTAATCCACATTTATCAATGCTTAATGGTTGGTCTTTAAAGAAACTCTTATCGATTTGCAGAGCTTGGCAAAATATATGATGGTCCTTGTGTAATCATTAAAATCTGTTACTCTTTCCCTTTTCCACTTGAAGAAGTAGAATGTGTGGGGATAGTGAAAGTGCTTCTTAGTATGAAGGATATTTTTGGGTGGACGTCAAGGTGAAGAAGGAATATCAGTTGAAAGAACTTTGTAAGGTAAATGACGTCCATTGATGTGGGGCTGGTGAAAAATAGGGTGGTTCAGGCGAAAGGCCTTTTAATGTCACCACTTAGCGACTTGACTTCTTTGAAGAACCAGATAGTGTCCATCACGAGATCATCACCTTATCCGATGAGAACGACCTCAGATTGTTGCCCTCCCCCAACTTCTCATGATGTGTGGAATTGCTCATCAGAAACTTGAAAAGTAGTTGATACTGCTTGGGATGTAAGTTGTCCCCTGGAGGTTCTTGAGATGATAATAATTGCTTCAAATTGTGCATTCATTCTAAACCGCCTTTGTAGGTTTTCAGTTTAGACTCCATGACTCAACTTTTTCCTTCTTTCTCTTCTTTTTTTTGTTCGGAACGGAAATTGTTTGACTTGCGATTTTTAGTCATTTTCATGCGAGCGTAAATAGTTGTTGCTACCTACGCCCGTTTACTTCTGACTAAAATGCAAAAACAAATGGCTACTAGCACTATTCATACCTTTGGTCTTTCTAGCCAAAGACAGCGGAATAGGATTTACTTTAACCCTTTTTTGTTTTCTCAATTTTTGTGAGTCATGGGTATCGATGTGTTGAAGACATCTTGAGCTTTGATCCAAATTTGATAAATTGAAGAACCTTGACTTGATCTCAACCTTGGTAATATAGCAGTGTCTTGTAGGATACTTTCCATCTCCTGCCCCCCCATTTTTTGTGTATGAGGTTCCTTTGTCAGGAAGAATCTTCGAGTTGAATGATCTTTGATGCATAGAAAGATTTCTCTGAAGTAGATCGAGATTAAGTTTTCCTCGAAAGAGAATTCCACGATGAAATTGAAGGGCCACATTGAAATAGTTCTCATAAGATTTAGCAATGTACTCAAGATAACCACTATCAGGTTTTCCTTTATCTCATTGGCGAGTCTTTTATGTTGCGGCTTGGTAAAAAAATCTTTAAATGGAGGGAAGAGAGAATGTGGGTTCTGTGATGTGAAGTTGACTGAAGGATATCATTGTGCGCATTCTACCCCTTCTCATTTCAAGTAAAAGAATAACAGTTGTCCATTGCAACAAAGACAATACTCTAGATTGTGGACTAAATCTAGGTAATTCAACTTTCAAGTTATCTTGGCAAGCTCTCAAAGATTGGAGTGAATTCAAAGACTTTTCCAATTATTCACCAATTTGCATAGATCAACGTGTTGGACCTAGCTTAAAGACTTCAGGCGAGAAATTGTCTTTCCATGTCACGACTGGGGGTCGTCAGACTTTTCATATCATAAAATTGTTCTCAAGCTCCTGAATGTCCACTTTTTTTTAATTTTCTGAACAAATATGCAATGATGTATCACAAGAAATGAGTGATTATGTGCATGAATGCCGTGAAATGTTTTTTTTGAAGTGTCAATACCGGTTAGAAACAAGTATGATGCATGAAAATGTGACGAAAAGTCAAAAAAGGAAAGGAAGATGAATTAGTACAAACTGTATACAGAAATATGAGTACAAAAGAATAATTAGTAAGAATTGACAATCTTTAAAAGAAGCAAGGCCCTTTGCACCACAATTCCCGATCAATTCAAAGCGTTCAACTCAGGTACTCTAGCTTGGTGTACTTTTGCGTTCCTAAGTTACACCTGGAATTTGCACGTCCAATCTCACGTGACATTGAGCTTCCAGACTGTTGCACTTGCAACTTGTGTAAAGTCTCGTACTGGTTCCACCAGGAATCGACATGTTTATTTTTTTTCTTGAGCTCGAGCAAATAGGTCATTGTGAAGCATGGTAATCTCCTTGATAGCATTACGCTGATTTAAAACATGTCATCACCTCTGGCTGGGTTTCCACTATTGTGGCAGTCCAAGATTCGTTATCGGCAGTGAGACAAGTGCAAATGTATTCATGGTATAAAAAAATCATTGAGTATATTACCTATATGATATGCATGCAGCAGAAATCAGCAAACGGGTGTAGTTAGTAACAGTTATAACATAATACAATGAAAATCAATCAAGTATATACATACGGTACGCTTAAAGGATGGGTCTACGGCCATTACATGCATTTGGGTGGTTTGAAAGAGAAGGCCAAGGGTAGGTTCCCGAATCCCTTTTACTAAGTTCTATCGAACTAGAAAAGGCCCAATTCCTTACCCACGAGGGTTATGTAAGGAAGGATTAATTCGGGTCGCAGCTTTCGCGGTTCCATTGGGTGACTAACGCCACACCCGAACAACGCTACTAACCACTACGGTCTAGAGAAAGTGCGGTGACTATTGTCACACACAACTAACCTTTCCCGGGTATTCACAAAATATGGCTATGAAAAGCTCGGGTGTAGAGCTTGAAGATGCATGATGTAAGAATTGATTATAACACATAACAATTACAAACAAATGGTAGTCGAAAATGAAAAAATAAAATCAAGTAAAAAAGAAAAATAAAACAAACCCTTTTTGGCCAGACTAGTCCCCAGTGGAGTCGCCAGCTGTAGCGACGAGATTTTTGACAGGAGTCGCCACCAATCTGTTTAGGTTAGGTCGATTGGAAACCTAAAACTTGGTCTGCACAGGCTCTAGATTCGTTAGTCAATTACAATAAAAAATAAAAAAATTCTCGATTGCCCAAAATTGGTACCACAGGGTTTATTTCATATTTTTGCTTGATTTTTATTTATTTATTTTTTTTATTTTTGGAATAAATAAAGTTTTAATGGAACGAATTAACAATAATGATTAAAAGTGAATCAAGAGGCTTAGGGACAGTGACTAAAGTGTTAATTTTTAAACTTGTCAAATGATTACTATAAGTAGATGGATCTCAGTGGCCCAATCGACATCTTTAAAGACATTAGGGAACTAAGTGGGTTGAGGGAAAAAAGTGAGGTCCTCAATTAATAAAAGGAATAAAAGAAAGAAAAAGAAAGAAGAAGAAAAAACACGTACCTGGTTGCAGAGACGAGTCGCGAAGAGAGGAGGAGGAGGAGCAGGTTCGAATTCGAATTCTAGGCGACGTCGGCGGCGTTGAGTGGCGGCGATCAGGAGGGCGGCGCACGGCGAGGCTAACGGCAGTGGTGAGAAGTCGAACGGCGGCCTGTGCTATCCGATTGAACCGGGTCGTGCCGCGGGTGGGTCACGGTTCGGCACAAAATTCTTTGTCCTCCGACCTCCGTTGGGGATGTTGAAGGTAGATTCGGATTCCTCACGTCGAGATGAACAAGATGATACCTAGATTCCGTGACGAGAAGGCCGATTTGGAGATCGAAGGTTTGAGAGCTTTTGAAGCTTCTGTCGAAAGCCATTTTTTTTGCCGAGAATTTTTCTTGACTTTGGCTGCTCACTAATTGCTGTTAATTGCTGCTAATTCATGTTCTATTTATAGGGATTAATTAGGGTTAGGGTTATAGAGTCCAATTAGGTTAGTATTCCTATTATTTAGTGATTTAGATTAAGTTTAATTGTATTAGATGATTTTTTAGGATTTTCGTAATATTTAATTATTATTTTAAGATAATTATATTTTTTTCTTTTTTTTTCATTCTTTTATTATCATTTTTATCTTCCCTTTTTATTTTATTAATATTAATTAAAGATTTTCCCCCTAAAATTACTAAACATTCAATTAGGTCATTTTACTTTCTTTTTTTTTTGTCCTTTTTTTAGAATTAGTCAAGTTATGCTTAAATTAGTTAATTAGTTAATTAGATTAAGTTAGCTGTTAATTACAAATCCGGGTAAAAATCGAGTGTCAACAATAATGGAAACACTCCTGTGCTTTCTTCTTCTTCTTCTTCTTCTTCTTCTTCTTCTTCTTCTTCTTTGCTATTACCCCAGTTGGTTTAAGTGCTTGGGTCTGTTTATCCTTACCCTTCTTGGCCTTTTCCTTCACTTTGTTTTTCTAAACAACCATTATTAACTTTTCCTTTTGGATGTTTTGCTCATATGTTTCCAACATGTTGAGCAGTTCGAGAAGGGTTCTGTTGAGATCATTCATGTTGTAGTTCATAACGAACCTAGCATAACTCTCTATAAGAGATTGCAAGATCAGATTAATGGCCAAGTCTACTGGTAATGGTGCCAGTAGTCTCTGTAGTTCTTCGATGTGTGAAATCATCTTTAGAACATGAGGTCATACAGGAGCCCCTTCTGCTAGTTTGCACTTAAACAATGCCTTTTATGTCACATACCTTTCATGTCTGGCCAACTTTCCAAAAAGTTATTTCAGAATATGATTTGCATAATTTGACATCCTTTTTAGTCAGGTCTTTAAAATTTTAAAAGGGTGCTCCCACTATTTTATCGGATGATAGCCCTCAACTAAACGATCTGAAACACCTATTTTGCATTTTGAGGTGTTTTAGTGGGCCACGACCCCAAGTGTCCCGTTCAACTCAAGCTCGCTTTGGCTGATGCTTAAATGACACTCACTATAGGTAGGCACCATGCCAATTGCATCTCTACGCAACTCTTCGATCATTGGCCGGAGCACCGAATGCGGTATCCACTTTGGCGGTAATACCCACTCTTCCTGCCACTCAATCTTGTCTCCACTTTATGTCAACCCAGTTGACAGCGGTCAAAACAGACCTAATACAAGCATTCGTGCATAACATAATTGAAAAATGGTACCCCGCTTTGGGGAGAACAAAATACCATCCACCAATTAGGTACTTGACAAGTCCCATAATGGAGGACCCCTCGTTTTGATATTGGCGTCGAGGGATTTTTGATTTAACGTTGTTCTCACCAATTTTACTTTCTCCGGTTGATCATAAAATGCTAAAGAGAAAAACTTATTCTCCAATGTCCTTGCAACTCCTTTACTTTAATTCCGGGAGTCCTTGCAACACATTTTCTTTAATTCTCTAATGTCCTCTCCATGCTCCATGCACTTCCAAAATTACATAATTTCTAGAAAACCTCTTTTACATAGAGGGGATCAGATGAGGAGAGTATGTTACAAAAGGAAAATAGAGAGAAGGAATGAGATGTAAGCCATATTTAAAATTACATATCTTCCAGAGCTATAACCATGCACCATGTCACAAATAAATCACACAAAATGCAAAAATATCTATGTTAACATGTAGATGATTTAATTGTTAAGCTACTGCAAAAAGCGGGGCTCAATTCGCGTTAAAAATGAATTTATAGTAAATTTTAAAACATTTTAGTTGCTGATAGCGCCTAAAACGTAAGAAAAACAAAATTTGGGCACATCTGTTAGCACCGAAAAACATCAGGGGTCGCCCCTGGTGAGATACCAGCTCAGCCGAGCCGAGCTGTTTCGATGGCTCAAATCGTCAGCTCGGCTCGCGCGTGGTTTAGGGTTTCCATAAACTCTAATCCGCACCGTCGCCGCAACTGGTGGCATCAGCGCTGCAGTGACCTTTCTCCGATTGCCGCCAAACTTTAACAGTGACTTCATCTCACTGGCGCGATTCCAACCATGTTATCGCCACCGTGATCCATCGCCAAAAAATCGCCGAAACGGTAAAAATCCGCCACGAATTTCCAAAAACATTTGCGCGGTTTTTTCATCTTTCCGGCCCTTTTTCAGCAAAATTTACGATATCCTTGAACTCCTGGGGGACTCCCTTGCTTAGCCCAGTGGTTCCTTGACATCAATTTAAGTTCTAAATTTCCAAAATTGTTTAATTAATCAAAATCTTAATTTTAATTAATTTTCCCAATTGTTTGAACATGCAATCCAATTTATTTAAGTTAATTGCAATTAAACAATCAAATTATTCTGGTATTCTACAAGAGGCTCTGAACCACTGTAGTACTTCCGGGTCTCAAAGAAACGCAAGGAAATAAATGGATTCCTCACAAGAATCCAATGTAGAACTGAGCAAAATAGGTGTTTGAATTTATTACCTTAATTAGCAACTTTCTATCACAATTAAGCGCTGAAATCACCGCTCTCTATGTCTATCCACGCACAAGTTGTTGTCCATTGAAAGCCAACCTCCAAGATGGTGTAGGTGTTCTTCTCTTCTGACACTTTGCTAGCAGTAGAATAATCTTCATGAAAGAAACATCAATAAAGGCGCAAGAGGAGAGAGAGAGAAATGGACAGAACTACTCAAAGTACGGGAACAGACAGAGGTCTGACTATCTCTCTGAGACTTGACCTAGGGTGGCATAAATGGGCCTATTTATAGCCAATTATGCGCCCCAGTCCAACTTGCTCAGCAAGTTTGGCATGTTGGACTTTTTCCTTTTTGTCACTTAAGTCGCAAACTTTCCAAAAGTGTCACTTTGAGCTCTTTTCTCTTCCAACTTTCACCTTTTACTCTTGAACTCTAGTTTATGCGTGTGACCAGATAGGTTCTTGTTGAGTTGGCAGTAATTATGAATCTCATTCATAATTACAAGCTGTGAGCGATATCTAGCAACACATTGCAGCTACCCAATTAACGAAGAAGCCAACCGAAGTGACAGAACCACCTCTTAGGTAATGATCGTCTGTAATGTACTTTATTGTGTTCCTTCAAGCTAATTTTTTTGTTTTAATCAAGGCATGGAATTAGTCATCCTTATCCACATTCAACCGTGGCCGTTAGAATATCTCTTATAGCTAAGGAGCGTTGAATCATGTCTTAGTCAATGACAGTCCAACTTTATGATATTGCTAACTTCTGAAAAAGTAGTCTATTCCACTTCTATCAAAAGTGGTCTTCCCCTACGCTAGTCACACGCACACTATAACAACCAGTTAGTTCACTATAATTCTAGACTAGGGATTTTATAAGAATATCATATATATTCCAAGGTTAACATTGAATGTTCTTTTGATTCTAAAAGCACAGTAAATAACAAGCATATCGTATGAACAATGCCCATTATTATCAAGTCATGTATGTGTCCCAAACCGATGAACAATTGATTGGTGTTAGGGCACAACTCTTACATCTTCTAGTCCCTCTTTCTTCTGTCATTGTCTCTTCCTCTAGAATTGATTTTATTTTTTGAATTTCCTTGCAAGAAAACCAGCTTATTCATCACTGTCTTTCCTTTCAGAGGCAAGTCATTCTTCCTCTTGAACCTTCAGAGCAATGCTCTTCCCTTTTATGTTCAATTTATCTTCTTCCTTCTCTTTCATCTCATATACCATGAGTTTACCAAATAGTTCATCTACAGTGAGGGTTTCCAGCTTCCCTCCTTCATTTATGGCCTCAACTATACTCTTCCAACTAGGAGGAAGACTCCAGAGAATCTTTATAACTAGGTCATAATTTGTATACACCTTGCCATATTGTTTGAGTGGTATGATGATCTCATTGAATCTCTTGAATATGTGAGAGATTGGTTCCTTGGTCTCTATGGAAAATAGTTCATATGCTCTCATCAGCATATGCTTCTTTGTGTCCTATACTTGAGATGTCCCGTCATAAGTAATTAAAAGCTTCTTCCACATCTCATGAGCATTGTCACAAGAAGACACAAGATTAAACAAATCAAGAGTTAAAGCACAATATAACACAATTACTGATGTGGTTCCACCCGGGGACCACATTGCACAAACTAAGGAAGTCGAAGACCTAGCCAGAATTTTAACCAAAGGTGAGAACCATGCCAACGTCCACCCAAGAAAAGGTCAGAGAAGAGTTTTGGGCCCAAGGCCCAAATATTGCACACACGACAGAAGCCCAACCCAATGGGCTCAGATGCACATGTAGGCCCAAACCCAACGGCCTCCGCACAATATCCCCACTAGGATTTCGTCCTCACGTTTTGGCCCAATTTGAAGCCCAACACCATCCAATTAGACCACCAAAGCTAGCGGCCATCCTTGGCCCAAATCGGACCAGGTCTGGCCCAAGTCAAAGACCTAGTGTTGACCCATCCCATCAAGCCTACGCATTTTATCAAGTCTTCAACATGTTTGTGAAGACCATTTCAAACAAAAGTAGGGTCAACTATGTGAAGGCCCAACTCCAAGGTTTGGTAAATTAAAAAAAATAAGCAGAATGACTTGGATGTGACTTGAACTCGGAACCTCCTTGCCTCAAGTTGCACCTCATCTAGTACTCTAAGTCATATTTTTGTTATTAAGAGCTTCAATGGGTGTCTTAATGAGGGACATTGATGGAGATGCCAAATTAGAGTTGTCTTTGTAGAAATTCATAACTCAAGCTACATATATCAAAATTGTATGATTCTTATCTCATAGGAAAGCTAACATCCGATCCTACATTTTGTCTTCTTTAGCCAAAATCCATTTCGTATGTTAAGGAGTCCAAAATCAGCTCCAAAGTGAGGTTATGCTGCAGGTTCAGGTTTGAAGCTAAGTGAGTTTTGTAACTCTTCTGCTTCAAACAACCATTATTTCGTCAATTACAAGAGATTTAGATGTTTCTTTTCCTGGAGTTGTAACACATTAAAAGGACACTATTAGAAATTGTGTCAAAACCAACGGAAAAAACCAACGGGCGATTTAGCCCGTTGGTAATTACCAAGGGTTGGCATGTTGGAAATCTCACCGGTGAGAACTCACACATCTTCGGTTTTCATTTTGGATTTTTTCCAACACGTTGGCCTGTTGGTACTAACCGTTGATTTTACACCATTTTCTAGTAGTGGGAGGAGCCTTGGAGATTTATTATATGAATTAATTTGGAGTTCTAAAGCAAGAATGCACCTAGACACATTTCTAGCTTATGTCGCATTTTCTCTCTCTGTAACTCTTATTTTTAGATCAATTTTCCTAGAGTTATTAAGAGGGAATATTCTTAGTTTATTATTGTATTCTTTGGCCTACTCCTTCACTATAAATAGTAGCCTTGTCTACACATTTTAGACATCAAGGAAATTACAAAGAAGTCTTCTATATTTTATCTTCTTTAGTTATCTTTCTTAAGCATTGTTTTTTAGTGAGAACTAGTCATTCAACACCAAAAGATGAGCTGATATCTTAAAAGCACAAGAAAACCTTTTACAAAATATAGCTTTGAAAACAGTAAAGGTTTTTCTAAAATCTCTTTAAAAATGAAGAAAAGCTCTTGAGGCTAAACCAATGTAGCGTGAACTTTGCTTGGCTTGAGTAAGATTGGAGATTTGAAGATGAGATTAAGCAGAGCTTGATGTATATTCTTGTCTCGTGTATAGCTCATGTGCCACTTCAAACTTGTTTCGGCTTAACCTTTATATTGCTTCAATAGTGCTTCATAAGGTGAGGAGTGCCCTTAATTGATTTTCTGATCGTTGCAAATCAAATCTTTTTGTATCTGACCACTTGAAATGATCCTTGACCATTGGAGAAGCTTCTAGAGCCGTTGGAATATTTTGTGTAGATCTGTGTCTCTTCATCAACGTGGTTATGAAGAGTGGCTTCAGGACTTTTTATGCTTTCTCCATCCTTCCTCAATCCATAACTTGAATCCGATGAATTGAACTCTTCCTAAATGAGTCTATCGTGCTTTGTCTAAGATGGTGTTGATTTCTAGAATGATGTGACATTGATTTTTGTGATGTTTGCTTCTTGAGCAGCTTCCTCATCAACATTTTGATGGAGAGTGATGAACATCCTTGCATTATTTCTTTCCTTTCTTGGATTGATATGCTATCTTTCCATTCCATATCATGCTTCTTGTGGATAGAAACCTCAGGTGTCGATCTCAATTGACTTGAGCATAATCCCTATCATCATTCTCAACGAATATGGACAAGAAACAAGTCCACATTAATCTTGAATTTGATTAAAATGCATGTATTCAGAACCAACATAAAACAAGTAAATAACTTTAAGCTTCTTGCTCTTTGAGAATATTTGGAATTATGCCCGAACAATTTTGATGTTTTGAACAAAGAGAAACAACTTTGGAACAAGTCCATTGTCTTTTCAAAACTTTGCAATTAAGCACTTATGTTTTGGAATCATCAAAACACATAGAGTCTCAACAATTCTAGCATACCAATAAATTGCTAGAGGTTCCCGGGTGTCGGGGCAAGATTTTGCACATGTTGGTTGTAATATTTAAAACGTTTTGTGGGCGAGATGGGTGTAGGAGTGCTGCTACATTTTCTCATCCTTCGTGTGCTCCTGGTGATGCATCGAAAGATTTCCATGGGTAGACCCGGGTCTCAAATGGTGTTGTACATATAACCCGAAAAGAATCCGGGTTATTAGGGGAACCCGCTGGTTGCGCTTCCGGAATGTATGCTCGAAAGGGTAACCAGGACAACTTGCCTTTCAAACTGACCTTAGGTGAGCATAAGGCCCTTAGGCGAATCTATGTGTGTACCTAGGCGATCTCACTGGGATCCGTTGGATTTGCGGATTTCTGCCGAGATTGGCTTTAGGCTGAAAGGTCATTGCCTAATATTTATCCAAACCCCATAACTTGCAATTTCTCAAAGAATACCTGCTCTAGTTATTCAACACATGCTAGTGATTTTCCCAGGGTACGTTTATTTATCTATTTACTTTTGGTACTTTCTACACTTTATTTATCGTATTTCTTTTAATTTGTGTGTTCTGACAAAACACACTTTAAAAAAAACCAAAAACAATTGCTCTTAGACGGAAAACCGCTATCTACCGATCTCTGTGGTTCGGCCCTACTCATCCTATCTACAAACACACACCTCCCATTTCAGGGTTCGAGCAAGAAATTTATTACTTGATTAAGATATGATATTTTCATATCCAAAACCTGCATGAGTCAAATTTTTGGCGCAGTTACCTGGGATGGGTCTCAGATTTGTGATTTTATAGCTATTAGCTTATTTTCTTTTTCTAGATTTGTAGTGTGATAGATCCGATTGCTTGTACTCTATCCAATTTATGACCTAGTGCTTGTAAGTTAATCTTGCAAGAGTAGACCCGGAGATCGGAAGGAAACCAAGAGTTCTGAGAAGTCGATCAAAGAGCACCCAAATCCAGCACTCTTTCACACACCCACCAACACGAGGTTGTCGGTTCAAATGGACGATCTATGTGAATACCATTGGTAGGTAGATATCCCGAGACAAATAAGGAAAACCATGATGAGAAAGTTCATAAAAATGGTAAAAATCTTGTCAATGGATAAAATCGAGGAGATGGGAATAGACAACAAAGGGAGAGAATCCCTCTAGCAGATATGTGCGGACCTCTGGTTGTGCACGGGCACGAGGGAATTTCTTGACCCACTCCCACTAACGGAGACTGCACCAACCCAGGCCATGCTCTTTGTTTTGTAAAGAACAATCCTTTTCAAGGCCTAACGAATGGAAGAAATCTGTTCTTTCCACTGAGAGGGGATGTTACCCGGCGCCTAGCTGAAGAGGTTTGGTGGCGGATCTGTCGTAGCTGACGCGTGTTGACATTACTGGACGTCATTGGTATTTGTGAGTCGCGCGATTCTCGGAATTTGAGAGGGGAAATAGAGGAGAAATAGAGGAAGGGTCCTCTGTTTGTTTTGAGTATTGGGAAATTCCGACGAGAGTGTCGAGTTTTTGTTGAATGTCATTTTTTAGGTGAGGATAATGAATGTCTTTATAGCCCAAGGCCAGAGTGGCATTATTGTTGATGGCCGCTAGGCCCAATCACCCAAACAGGCCTACCCGCTAGGCCCAATCACCCAAACATGCCTACCAAAAGGCCCAAATTAGTAAGCACAATATAAGGGTCCCATTAAAAACTCAAGTGGTAATTAGAACCTAATTGAACATTCCCGGACTTAATGAACATTTACCCGGACAAGACATTGGACATTCCCGGAGAAACATACCCGGACATATAGAGCACGTGTACAATAACGTTATATTGACATATTACAATTGGTGGGGGATCTGTGTGTGTAACCGCCACATTCCGGTTGTGCTGACGTGTCCTGATGTTAACAGACGTCATCAGGTTGATTCTGAGTATTAAGACGAGATTGGTGGGAAATATAGGAGAGGTCCTCTGTGATGGTGGTGTCTTGACGAATGCAATCAAGTGGTTGTTAAAACGTTACCCTTTTAGGTGTAAATAATGAATGTATTTATAGTTCCAGAACTGAGTGGTATTATTGTAATATCTCAATATGAGGTGATAATGTCTTAGAATTCGCTTAGAGTGCGTGTTTATACGTACTTCGGGAAGTATGGTTCGGGAACTTCCTTAAACATAGTTCGGGTTATTTATGTCTGGCAAGGTCCTCGTGCATATTCAACAGTTTTTTAATGGGGCCCTAATTTCGGGCTTATACTTGGGCCTTTTGTTAGGCCTTTTGTGCGGATTAGGCCTGACGCTTCACCCCTAAACCAGGGCGCTTCACCCCTAGACCCCGACTCGCTGACCGGGTAGCGAGACCCCCGAATAGGTTATTCGACGGGGTTATGAACGAATATGTGAATTATTGTATGCTTATGTATGTGTTCATGAGTATGATTGAATGAAAGCATGTATGTTGCTTCTTTATGATTCACATGTATATCTATATGAAAGTTAGAACATGATATAATTGTTATTATGGTATGAAATGCAAAAGATAAGTTCTTGGTAAAATTCTTCACTTGAGTTATTGATTTACCCGGAGATAGTCTTAATTAGATGGTAATTCTGTCTAGGAAGGAACTTAAGCGGTACCATTGTGTCCCTCCTTCCTGGGAATTATCACTATGGTGACTTGAGGGATGAGAGACTTAATTCAAGGAGGAATTACCATTGTGTCCCTCTTTATGTATTTTCTACATGTTCTTACTAGTATGCATAAGTTGCATATATGTGACATTGTATCTCGACTTAAACTAAAAACCTCAACCCTAAGAAAGTCTTAGTACTGGTGATTAGTTCACCACTATGATAGACTTGAGGGAAATGAGACTTGGTTTAAGGAGGATATGTTATTTCTAAAAGCTAAAGTTTCTAGGGACCCTGTCAAGTTGATTACAATTCTGTCTAAGGAGGTGAGTTTTAAGCGGGACCGATGTGACCCCTCCACCTTTCCTGGGAATTATATCAAGGAGACTTATGGGTGATGAGACTAAAGTTTTTGGAGAAATACCATATGTAATGTTACATAAGCTATTCATGTATGTGTACATGAAACCTTAAAGTAAGATAGTTGAACCTTCTTGGAGGCTCAATTAGAACATGTATGTGAAACTATGGAAACATGTTTGTGTGTTTCTAATTGGATGCTATATGCACTCCATTTGCCATATATGAACATGTTTGAAGTAGTTGCATGTATTTGTTGCTTGGTTGAGTCTTGTTGTGATTGATTGAACTTTGATACATGTGATTTGCATCATGTAGATGACATGTAAGAATATTGTTGCTGAATTGAACAAGGACCTCAAATTGGATGGTGACAGCTATCCGATTTGGCAGCAAAAGGTCAAGTTCATTCTTACTGGCGAGACACACTTGAGGTTTTATCGATGGAGGTCAGGTTGCCCAACCGGAAGAAGGGCAAGACCAGACAGCCTTTGTGGCTTATCTGAAAAAGAATCGTCTTTGCCGAGTGACCCTTCTTTCGACAATGGTGGATGAGATCATGGTTGAGTTCTCAACCCTTGACAGTGCCAAAGAAATTTAGGACACTGTCAAGACCAAATATGGTGATGTTTCTGTGGAGGAACAAAGATCAATGATTCTGAGGTTTGAGAACTATCAGAAACGAGTTGATCACACCATGAGTTCTCACCTTCGAGAGATGTCTCGGATGATCCACCAGTTAAAGCAAGCCGTGCACGACCTCACAGATGAACAACAGGTCCAAGCTATAATCCGATCTTTGCCAGATGAGGATTGGCAGTTGATGAAGGTCAACTTGCGCCACAATCCTCATATCAAAATGTTTGATGACATAGCCCGCCATCTTTTACTTGAGGCCGGAGTAATGGCCCTCAAAAACCATTCCAAAGCATATGTTGCTTCTACTTCCTCCAACAAAACGGGAGGAAACAAAGGAAAAGGGAAATGGATTGGTAAAGGTGGAAAGAACAAGGGCGGCAATGGCAAAGGTAAAGGAGGTGGAAACGGTCCCAATTTGATTAAGTTCAAAAAGAAAATGGACGTTTCTAAGCTCAAATGCTTCAACTGTGGAAAGAAGGGGCACTTTGCAAAAGATTGCAAAAGTCCTTCCAAGGTACATATACCTACTACTTCTTCTGATGTATATGTTGCATCTTGTTCTTTGCTAACTGAAAGCAATTTTTTATGGATTGTAGACTCAGGAGCAACGGACCACATAGTCCGAGACAAGTCTTGGTTCGTGGCTTAAAGAAAGCTTCCAAGAGGTGCAAAGTGTGTCTCGGTGGGAAATAACGCTGTAATAGAAGTAGTAGAAATTGGGACATGTAAAGTCCCCACTTGTAAGGGATCATTATATCTAATTGATACATTATATGTACCGGATATTTGTAGAAATTTGATTTCTATAAGTAGTTTGTTGAAGTACAAATATAGCTTATCTTTTTCGAATGATAGTGTTACTATCTTCAAAGATAATCAAGTTGTGTGTGAATGTTTAGTAAATAATGGCTTGTATGAACTTAGACCGAGTAGCCACACTAATGCTTCATCTAGTTGCCATGTGACCGAGGTAAATGAACGGCTTGGACATGTGGGTCAAGATAGGATGAATAAGTTAGCCAAAAATGGCTTGCTTAGATCTTTGACCAAAGTTGTCCAATTTACCTCATTACCCTCTAGTCAACAACATTTCTTAATCTTTGTGCCTAGTCAAATACTCCTTTTGTCCCTGAAAAATTGAACACATTTCCTATTTCGGTTGTTCCTGAAAAGTTGATCACTTTCCTTAGAAGGAAACTTCTCAATCTCAAAGTTACTAAACTATCCCTACTTTATTTTTAGAGTAAAGTGCACCGGAGGTCCCATAACTTTAATTATTGTCCTATTGGGGTCCCATTTTAACTTTTTGTCCTCTTTAAGTCCTCTTTTTTAACTTTTTACTCATTCATGGTCCTTCCGTCCATTTTTGCCGTCAAGTTTAACAGACCATTGGGGAAAATGATAATTTTAACTACTGAACTTTTCCTAAAAGCTCCATTTACACCCTAAGTTTTGAACATAATAATTAAATCACCCCAAATAATTTTAAAGTTTACAATTTTACCAAAGATCATATTCTAGGGGAACAGAAGCAAATAAAAGAAAATAGACAAAATTAGAGCTTTCTATTTCACAACTTGAAAAATGGTATTACCAAGGTAAATGAAACACAAGTCAATCACAAAACTACGGAAAACCTGGAGTGCATCTTTTGCCCCGATTGCAAACTGAGCCGTAGAGAATAGAGCAAAACCCATTGGTTTTTCTCCTTTATAGTTTAGTTGTGAAGCCTCATACCACAGCAACCATCTCACAGATTCTGGAGTTCTCGCTCTTTCACATCATCAGCAAACCGATTATGAAGGCATGCACTTTGAACATGAAAATAAAAACTTCAATTACACGAACTCAAGAATAGAACCACAAGATCACCGTTCGATCAAGAGGCAGCATAACAATAGAACGCTGATTTTCAATACACTTCTAATACACAATAATTTCAATAAAAGAACTTTGAGATTTGAGACTCGCAGGAACCCCAAAGGTCGAGTGAGTGGTAATCTCCTCGCAACCATAACGCATTAATATAACTAAGACTGACAAAAGATCTTTTCAACTACTCTATACTGTACCAAACTCATATCCCTACAAAGAAACATTTCTGTCTAGCGTCTCTGCTAGGGTTTCGTCTAGCGCGTCTAGTGTTCGTGCTTCCGTGTGAGGCAGGCTTTGTTCGTCCTCGTCTTGTCTCTCACAGCGATTAGGTTTGTGATGGATGATATACAGAACTCGTGGCAGCGACTATCCCTAACGGAAGCGGAAGAAGCGCTGGTGGAAGACGACGTCGAAGGCGTTGAACCTCCTGCTCCACAGCGGCACTTTCTAGTGGGCAAACTCAATTCGATCAGACCTTTTAATACAGCGGCTATGCTCTCCACACTTCAGGCAATCTGGAAGCCTGCAAAATCACTGGACATTGATGTTATTGATGAGAATTGTTTTCTTTTCAAATTCAAGGGCAGGGGTGATATCGACCGTGTTCTTGATGGCAGACCTTGGTTCTTCGACAAACACGTCCTACTATTGAAGGAAATTGGACATGATGTGCCACCACGAAAACAAGCCTTAGACAGTACTTTGTTCTAGGTTAGACTTTATGATCTACCAATTTCGGCTTGGAGGGAAGACACAGTTAGGCGTCTAGCAAGCAAGGTGGGGAAGGTTATACGTGTGGGTTGCAGTGACTCTGGTGAGATTGGTGGACGGTTCGCTAGGGTCTTGGTTGAGATGCCCATCTCTCAACCACTCCCTAGAGGAACACGTTATAAGGCAGCTAATCAGGAGCCAATTTTCATTATCTTCAAATATGAGAGGCTGCAACACTTTTGTTATAGGTGTGGGATTCTTGGCCACATTGATCGAGACTGTGATCAAGCTGAGAAAGAAAACCAATATGGACCCTTCATGCTAGCTTCCCCAGCATCAAATCGATACCGCAGGTCCACGGGAGGCTATAATGCCAATTACTCGACCGCAGCAGCTTCTAGGGTCCAATCCCAAGCATGCTTTCGACCGGATGGTGAGAAGAGTAACCGAGAACAGAAAGATGAAGGCAGTGCAGTGGGCAGGGGTGTGGAGATGAAATCTCAGGGAAAGGTTGCTCGAAAATTGATATTGGATGATAACTCCCAAGGAACAGAGGGTGTGGGTGGCAATAGTAATGAGACAGACGCACCAACAATTAATTCTAATCCGCAACAGTCTTCCAGATCAAGATCAATGCCTAGCTTGGAGGATATCACAGCTCATACCCCTCCAAATAACAATCTGAATGTAGAGAACCGTAACAAAGAACAATCTGTACCCCAAACAACTGATCATGTTCCAACAGGGGAGGAAGTGAATTCATGTGGAATTCTGTCCAAGGGATCAGCGGTAAGGGAGGGGAGAAAAAATGGCCCAAAGTGGAAGAGGAAGGCGAGACCACCAAGAGGCTTGGATACTAAGGCATCTCCCATTGACACGAGCAGGAAAAGGTATGACCGTGATGATATGGAGATTGATAACAATGATAAACGCTCACGGCTGGTTGAGGTTTTACAACAGGTTTTCAGTGATATTAATGCAACGGCGGACCCTGCTGAACAGGGCCGCCGATCCCAATGATTTGCATATTTCAGAACTGCTGTGGTCTGAGGGCACCACAGGCAGTTCGTAATCTGAAGTCCCTCAACCAACAGATAAAACCGCACATGTTGTTTCTTAGTGAAACACATTTATCTGTTCGGGATATGGAGCGGGTTAAAAAGCAGTTGGGCTTCAGGCATATGTTTGTTGTCCCGAGTTCAGGAGATTCAGGTTTGTCAGGAGGGTTGGCCTTTCTTTGGAATGATGATATCCTAGCAACGCTTGGCAGCTTTTCTAAGTATCATATTGACATGGAAATTGCTTGGGGTGGGTCTGATGAGAAGTTCCGAATTACGGGGTTCTATGGTGATCCTGTTGTGAATCACCGTCACCGGGCTTGGAATATTTTGAAAACTCTGAAAGCTCGCTCCACTTTACCTTGGGTTTGTGCTGGCGATTTTAATGAAATCCTTTCTGCCAACGAAAAGTGGGGTGGGACCGAAAGAAGTGAGCACCAGATGGAGAGTTTCCGGGATGCGCTGGATTTCTGTGGTTTAGAAGATTTGGGCTACCAAGGACCTGATTACACCTGGGCTGGCACTCGGGCAGCTGGTACCAGAATTAGATGTCGGTTAGATAGAGTGGTGGCGGATTCGAGATGGCAGGTTCTTTTTCCGACTTCTACTGTGTGGGTCCGTAATGGATCTTTATCTGATCACTACGCTGTGATCTTACAGTGCAATAAGGTGGCTGGCGGTGGGGGGACCAGGCCTTTCCGTTTTGAATCTATGTGGCTTCGACATCCAGGGCTGGGGGATGAGATTGAGAAACTATGGAAAGAAGAGGGGCTGGATGCTAATCCTACCATCTGCCAGTGCCTTAAGCATCTCCAACTCGGGTTATGTTCCTGGAACAAAAACGTTTTTGGTCACCTTGATAATCAGCGTAAGCAACTTGACAAAAAGCTGCAGAATGTTTCGAAAGCTCGACCCTCCAATGCTAGATTTGATGAAATAAACGGGTTAAGAGCCGAGCTTGCAGAGCTGGAAACCAGGAAAGAAATTATGTGGCGTCAAAGATCGAGAGTGGAATGGCTGCATGCAGGTGACAACAATACCGGCTTCTTTCATTCCTTCGCCTCCTCCGGACGCCGCTCTAATAGCATCACCAGGCTCCAAAATGATGCTTGCCAGTGGGTTAATCAAGCTGAGGATATTGCAGAGGTGGTGCGTCTTTATTTCTCTGATTTATTCACCACGACAAATCCGCCAGGTAATGACAACATCTCTAGCCTCATTAATTGTAAGATTTCGGAGGACATGCAGCAAGCTTTGCTTCTGGACTTCTCGGAAGCGGAAATTCTCCAAGCCTTAAAGGATATGCATCCGACAAAGGCTCCGGGTCCGGATGGTGTTACAGCCCAATTCTATCAAAAATTTTGGAGCCAGGTAAGTAAGGATGTCATTACGTTTTGCTTAAATGTGCTAAACAAAGGTGCTAGTGTGCAGGAGGCAAATTTCACTTATATTGCCCTTATACCAAAGACGTCTAAGCCGGAAACGATGAAACAGTTCCGTCCGATCAGTCTTTGCAATGTCATCTACAAGTTGGTTGCCAAAACAATTGCAAACAGACTTAAATCAGTCATTCCAACCATTATTTCTGAGGAGCAAAGCGCCTTTGTTGGTGGACGGCTGATAACGGATAATGCTTTAATTGCTTATGAAGCTCTCCACTCTATTAAGAACAAGCATAACGGCTAGACAGGGCAATGTGCTATCAAATTGGATATGTCTAAGGCGTATGACAGGATTGAATGGAGCTTTGTGGAGAAAATGCTGATGAAGCTGGGTTTCCCTACCAGATTAATAGCAACTATTATCGACTGCATCTCAACAGTTAGATATTCGCCTCTTATCAACGGCATCCCTTCTGGGGAGATCATCCCTCAGCGAGGCTTAAGACAGGGAGATCCCTTATCCCCGTATCTCTTCATTATTTGCGCTGAAGGCTTATCTACAGCTCTCCAGAAGGCCGCTTGCGAGGGTCGGATATCAGGTGCCTCGGTTAGCTATGGTGGCCCGCGGATATCCCACTTACTTTTTGCTGATGACTCCTTATTATTCTGCGCAGCCAATGATCAGGAGACAGGTCAAATCTTGGATATTCTTCATCACTATGAAGAAGCCTCGGGCCAATGTGTTAATCTTGATAAAACGGGTCTGTTTTTCTCTCCAAACACAATGAGCAGGGAGCGTGATACCATCCTCACAAAGTTTGATGTTAGTGAAGCCAAAAATATGGAGAAGTATTTGGGCTTGCCGGCCATTGTGGGGCGCAGCAAGAAGAAGGCTTTTGGTTATCTTGTTCAAAAGGTGGAAAAAGCAATCGCTGGCTGGAATTATAAATTACTCTCAAAGGGAGGTAAGGAGGTTCTTCTGAAAGCTATCGCACAAGCCATTCCGACGTACACAATGTCGATTTTTCTTATCACACCTGATCTTTGTGCGAGAATTGAACGCAAGATGAATCGGTACTGGTGGTCTCACAACCGATCTGGAACGGGTATCTATTGGACAAAATGGTCTGATTTATGCAAAAGCAAAAGCATGGGTGGTCTGGATTTCAGGAATTTATATGACTTCAACAAGGCCATGCTTGCGAAGCAAGGCTGGAGATTGCTCACAAAGCCGGATTCCCTGTGCGCGCGGGTCCTTAAACACCGCTACTATAGACATACAGATTTTCTTAATGCAGGTGAGGGGAGCAATCCTTCTATGACTTGGAAGAGTATTTTGGCGGGGCGCACGGTGCTGAATTATGGAGTTCGATGGAGGATTGGTAATGGGACTGCGGTCCGCGCTTGGCTGGATCCTTGGCTGCCAGGTGCGACCTTTCCTAGGCCGTACGGCCCTGCTCTGCACGAGAATGCGATGCTGACAGTGGCGGACCTGATGGATTGGAGTTCGGGAAGCTGGAGGATGGATCTTATCCAGGACATGTTTGTGCCGGCGGATGTCGCTCGTCTCCAAGAAATCCAGCCGGGCGGCTTGGAGGAGGCGGATGTCATGTTATGGCAGTTTGAGTCCTTTGGCGAGTACACAGTCAAAAGTGGTTATCATCTCTTGCAATCCCTTGATAATGATGAAGTTGCCATGACCGATAAAAAGGTTTGGACAACCATATGGGGCTCGCAGGTTCTGAAGAAAACTAAGATTTTTGTTTGGCGAGTTTTCAAGAGGTGCTTACCAGTGAAGTCTGAGCTTGCCAGAAGACACATTGATCATGACCCTCTTTGTCCCTTATGTGGCCAACATGATGAAACAGATGTCCACATTCTTTTCCACTGCGACAGAGTAGCAGATATCTGGAGACGGAAAGGCCTAGCTTGCATCCCAGATGCCTCTCCTTCCCACCTGAGTCATTGGTTTCAGTACATGGATGATATCACCCCGCCGGGCGGATGGGAGTTGATCTTCATTATAGCTTGGACGATCTGGTTTCATCGCAATAAGAAGGTACATGAAAATATCAATTTCAATATCCATGATATCTTATGGCAGGTAGAACGGGCTGTCAACGAGGCGAAACTCTCCAAAAATCCGGCTTGGCCGAGGAGTGAGGCTACGTGGCAGCCCCCTCCTGCAAATTGGTCAAAACTTAATACGGATGCGGCTCTTGATAATATGGGTCGAGTTGGTATTGGAGCTGTTTTGCGGGATAGCCTAGGTCGCATTCAAGCGGCATTTGCTATCCCTTATCAGAATAATCATGATGTCTTTTTTGCGGAAAGCTTGGCGGTTTCAGAGGGTTTGCGCCGTCTTGGCAGGTTTGGCAACTCTAAAATTATTGTTGAGACTGACGCTTATCAGGTAGCTGGAGCTATTCTTTCTGGAAAGAGTTTTAGATCAGAAGCTTGGAGGAATGTCTCAGCTGTCCATCACTCCCTCTCCCGGCTTGAAGCGTGGCAAGTTTTCCATTGTTTCCGTGAAGGAAATCAGGTGGCTCATACACTTGCCCGAGTGGCCTTATATTCGGTTCAGCCATCTATGTGGATTGCTTGTACTCCAAATCATATTGCTCATCTTGTGTAATCTTGGCTTCTCTTACGTTTCTCTCTCTCTCCCTCTCTTGCCCCCACTGGGCCCTCGGGGTTTCTACCTGGTATCTTCCCCGTTGTTCTGCTAGGAAAGTAGTGAATCCAGCTTCAAAATATTCATCAACCCTTGTACCTAGGTAGAATCTGTTTTCGACAAACAACAAGTGAGAAATAGAGGGACTCCCTCTTTTCAATCCGTTTGAGAAGCCTCCTTCTTTCTATCAAAAAAACATGGTGACCTGTCTCACAGGTGAGCTGATTCGGATTGAGCAGGACCATATTGGCCATCATTCCAATCTCCTCTTGGAATTTCATGGTGATTGCTTGGATTCGTATCATCCTGATCTGAACCACTTTCCTTCATCAACATCTTTATGTTTCTAGCTGCAGAAACACAATTTGCTGCCGAGCCCGACAACAGCAAAGCCAAAAGGAAGGACATGATTAAGTACTTCATACCGATTACAGAGAAAGGTTCTTCATTCGTTTTTTGAAAAAGGAAAATTCTTTGGAGGCTTCTGAGACTTAACTCATTATGGCCGGTGGTTTTATAAGACCATTGGATGGGATTATGGAGACAAGGTAGAGTTGGCTGTAAAGCACTAAAAATATCTCTAAATTATTACTATATTGAGCAACTTTGCAAGTTGCAACTTTAAAGAGATTTCCACTTAGATTTTTTGGCTTCAGTTTTTACCGACACAACACTATGTAGAGAAGCTGAGGATTTACTGCGATATTTACTGCGGCGGAGGCCGCGGTAAACAGATTTCTCTACATAGTGTAAGGGGTAAAAACTTGCATGTTTATAGAAAGGCTCACGGTGAAGTGGGAGTGGTTTTTGTTACATTCTGAACTATGTGCTCCTCTTGGGTACCTTTAACCGTCTTCTACTCGTCCATCATTCTTGTACTTGCCTTTATTGCTATCTTTTTTTTAAACATTTTGACATGTATACTATGGACTAGCATAAAATGTAATATAGAAAATTGAAGTGAAATAGACATAATTTGAATTACAATTGACAATTGAATTTAACGTATACATTTAAAATGGATTAGCATAAAATTTAACGTATTCAATTTTTCTATATTTTCATAAAAGACACATCGAATTACAATTGAATTTAAAATATCTAAGTATACATTTGAAAAATTGTAAAAGAATAAAATCTTAAATTAAATAGCGAAAGCTGAGCCATAGAATATCAAAAATGAATATTGAGATCGTTAAAGTAGTTTATACGGGTTTTGAGTATTGTTTACATGTTTTATTAAAAATATTTGTTGGTAGTGTGACTAATTTCCATAAGAAGTTCGACATATGAACAAAAATTTAAGATTAAAACTTGAAAATTTCCATGATATCTCATGTTAATGTTTGTGTTTTAAAAGTAAAATACTAATGAAAAATTTGCGCATAGTCGTTTGCAAATTTATGTCAAATTAGAAAATAAAACTAATTATATTTGAAGGTAAAAAAGTTACTTCATCAGTTCAAGTAAAATTTATGGATTTATTTTAGAGTTTTTAATCTATTATTTTTCTTCATATTTTTTAACATTTACATTATAATGATTTATATATGCATGTTCAAATCTAATTCAAGTTTTTTATTTCTAAATATATTTTCTTGAAATATTTGACTAAGTCTTTATTAATAGTTTAAGTTACAAACAAGTTTGAAAGGTAATCCATTTGAATTTGATTAATTAATGTATTGGGTAATTTTTAATATTTCAACTTTTTTGGATGGGGGTGGTCAGTTTGATGGGGAATTTGATTGGAGTTTCATGTTTGTGGTGGATGAGGGTTTGGTTATATCTCTTTTGTTGGAGATTTTACCCAAATTTCTCTTTTGGGTATATGTGTGTTTTTTATTTATTTATTTATAATAAAACCTTAGTTGCGCCTTTCAAAAATAAAAAGGTAAACCACTAGATTTCGACCTAAGGATAGTACTAATATAATGGTAAACCATGAATATTAATTATTATAAGATTTTTGGTGATATCTATTCCCTTACAATTTTCTATTTGAACCAAAATTATTGATGTTAATTTTACACTAATCCTATAACTCATAAGTTATGAATATGTTAAGGATAGCTTTTTCCTACTTGTAGAGAACGTGTCTTTCTGTCAATTAGTAGATATCTTTCAATATATATTACAAAATTATAACTTGTTCATCTACTTCCTCCGTCCTTTAAAAGTTGATTCATTTGACTTTCATATTCTGTGTAGCAGTGTTTGACTCGAGTTTTTTCTAAAATAAATAGTGAATAAAAATTCGAAAAAAATATGTTTGGAAAGGATATGTTTTAAATTATGATACACATACAAATTATTCAACTTTATATGTCAAAACATTCATAAAAATAAATCATAGATTAAATACCCTGAAAACAGTAAAACAAATGAATCAACTTTTCAAGGACGGAGGGAGTATAATCTATGGCCTAGCGTGTGTGGGTGTGTCTTGTTTCCTTAGAGAATGTGTGTTGTTTTGAATTACTTAATTAGACTTAAGGACTCAATGGACTACTAAAATGAACTTTGGATTAATAGGGTTATATTTCAAAGTTTATATAGAATTGTGAAATCGCTAGCTCTTTGTGGGTTTTTTTATAGTATTTTACCATCATTAAGACTCTAATTAATACTTGTTCAAAAAAGACTAATTAATACTCCCTTCATCTCAATTTAACAATTATATTTAACAGGGAAAGGAGATTAAGGATGGTGAAAGACTTATAAAGTTGTCAAGTTAATATATTTATTTTCCGTAAAAATTCATAAAAAAGTACATTTAGTCAATGTATGTTGCAAATTATGATAAGAATATGAATTATTTAATTTAAAATGTATAAACATTCATGAAAAAATCATAGATTAAGTACTTTAAAACAACCAAAACAATAGATCAACGGATGAAAGGAGTATGATTTTTCTTGAGTTTGTAACACGTAATAGAACAAAGTTATCAAGTATAGTCTTTGATTTCTAAATACACTTTCTTCAAAAGTTTGACAAATTCTTCTCATTAATAATTTGAGTCACACACAAGTTGAAACTCAAATCATTTTTTTTTATGATAAGGAGAGAATTATAACAAGAATTTTAGGGATTTCTTTTCCTATTTTGAACTGAATTTAATGATGTACTCCCTCCATCCCCAAAAGATTGAAGAATGTAAGACTTTTGTATACGTTTACCTATTTACCCTTTAGTTGAAAGTGCACCAAAAATGAAGTAGAAAAAGTAAAGATAAAGTAGATAGTTTAGTAACTTTAAGAGTGAGAAGTTTCCTTATAAGGAAAATGATCAATTTTTATGGAACAACCCAAAAATGAAATGTGTTCAATTTTTCAATGACAGAGAGAGTATTTATTTTACACAAATCTTAGAACTTATGACTTATAAATATTTTTAGGATAGTACTTTTCATTTTTTATAGAATGTATCTTTCTTACAATTATTGGAACTTAAGGTAGATAACTACAAAAGTTAGGATTTGGGATTAGAAAAGAGTAAAATTGAAATAAAACTCTGAAAATGACACGTCTCTTGATTTTTCTTGATTTTTACACAATTATATTATTATTAATAAAATTATCAAATATTTACAAATTTGGGTGTTACTAAGTGAGTATAATAGCTTAAATCCATAAGGTGAAAAAATATATAATAAAGGTCTTTGATTTCTAAATACATTTTTCTTGAAAATTTAGACAAATTATTCTCATTAATAAATTTGAGTCAATTTGACTTGAAATGTTCATTTAACTTCAATTTATCTACATTAATTCAAGCTATAAAAAATTCAAAAAATATGTTTAGAAACTAGACACACTAAATTATCTTTTTTTTCTAAAATTTATGTATAAATTTATATTTGAAATTGTTAACGTAATAAAATTATAGATTAAATGCTGAAAGACCAAATGTTGCAATAAAAAAAGGATGGAGGAAGTACTAAATTAAATAAGTATAATAGCTTAAGTCTATAAGGTGAAAATATATTTGGATATGGTAAAGTACATTTTTAGTCCCTTAGCTTTAATGTGTTTCCTATTTTGATCATATTTTAAGAATTCGTCCTATTTTAATCCTTTAACTTTAATTTTGTGTTCGATAAAATGTCTCAACCAGGCTTTTGATAATGGGCACTGGTCACTTCCTATCACCTTGATTCCAGTTAATTCGTAGGTCCTATTTTAATCCTATTTTGATCATATTTTAGGAATTCGTCCCTTAGCTAATGCAAAAGTACCTACCGAGCGGCTTAATCAATCAATAGATCTTCGCACAGATGGAACAAATGTTCGGCGGAAGTTAAAAGGCATTAGATTCTAACGAAGGTGCAATGGCGGAAGGTGATGGACAACTAACGCAGAGATGCTAAATGGCGAGTGGCAGATGGATTCTTCCCCTCTATGTAGAATCGTGTCAAACACGAGACCAGTTTCTTCCTTTGTCTGATTCGAAATGGCTATGTCAAGCACGAGACTTTCAGCGATGAAGCTACCATCCTTACTGAAAAAGTGTTCCAAAAGGCCGTCTTCGTCCACCAACTCCGCCTTGAAGCCGAGCCTGCTTCGACCATTTTTATGACTCCAGAAAGTATACAAGATACAAAACAAACGGAATCTTGCCGACTGCACCGTGGTAGTGAAAGGTGTTGGGTTTCCTGGCTTTGAAGCAGAGCTTGGTGTCTTTCTTCGACGTGGAGAAGCTGGAATCGGCAGTCTCACGGTGGGCAAGCATGATTTTTGAGAGAAGTGGGAGTGAAAAAAAGTTTTCAAGTTTGAGGTTAAAGTGAACTTTTTTAAAAAGCTAATGACCAGATTATAAGTAAATAAATGGTAATTTGGTTAATTTATAAGGGATAATTACGTAAAAATAACGTATTTAACGAATAAATTAACAGAAGGAACGGAATTGGATACAAAACCAAAGTCAAAGGATTAAAATAAGATGAATTCTTAAATGAGACCAAAATAGGATACTCATCAAATCTAAGAAACTAAAAATGTACTTTACTTTATTTGGATATCACCAAATTTTATTCGTGTAATTATAATATTCCCCCGTCCTACAAAGATTGTCAACTTTACTAGTCATTTTTCATAGTATTTAATCTTTAATTTTTATTTATGAATATTTTGATATAGAAATTTGAATAATTTATGTGAGTACCATAATTTGTAGTATGAATTTTCTAAATGTATTATATATATATATATATTCATTATATATATCCTACTTATAATTTGAATCAAACACTCAAATACAAAATATGATAGTCAAACCCTACAACCTTTGTGGGAATGAAAGTATATTCTATCATTTTTTATATAAAAAAACTGTGATTGTTTTTTTTAAGTTTCTATTTACGTTGCACCCTAAGGGGGCCTTGCACCCATTCGGCCATAGGCCTAGGGGTGTGCAAGGGGATGCACCCCATGCCTTGCACCATTCGGCCAAAGGGACATGTCTCATGTCCCATGGCCGAATGGGAAAGGGCCATGGGTCACCTCCCTTGCCTCTTCACCATATTATTTGGATAATTAATTAATTAGTTAATTAATTTCCTATTAGACACAACTATTTATTTATTCCTTTTCTAATTAATTACTTAATTGAAAAGGCAAAAGGCATGAGACATGTCTCATTGACCAAGGGGCATTGGTTGCAGCCCTTGGCCCTAGAGACATGTTACTTCGCAAATGAGGAGGCATTGTGCCCCCTCATTGGCAGCCCATCCTCTTCTATAAATAGAGGGAGGATGGCGCCATTATCATCATCCCTTTGGCAGCATTGCCTCTCATATCTTCTCTCTCAATAAGCTTTCGTAGGCATTCTACTTAGAGTTTGTGGGTGGAACTTCATAAGAAGCTTTTCACTTCTTATCCGCTTCCTTGGCGCACTTCCAAGTCCATTCTCCATTGAAGTCTTCAAGAAAGGTACACACTCTTAATCCTTTCTTTAGTATCATGCTAGGTTCTTTGCCATTAGTATCATGCTAGGTTCTCTGTATGATGCTAATGGATATATATGGCATGATTATGGAAGAAACACATCGTGCTATTACTTAAATGTAGTATCCATGTAATATGTAAGCATGACAAACATGTTAATGACGATTCGAAAATCAACAAATGGTATCAGAGCGTGGTTACTTTCAGTTAGAGTAAAGTACATTTTTAGTCACTTAGGTTCTGTGCGTGTCCTATTCTGGTCCACTTTTAAGAATTCGTCCTATTTCAGTTCTAAATGTTTGGTTTTCTGTCCTGTTTTGGTCCTACCGTTAATTTTTCCGTTAAGTTGGCTGTTAATTAAATTATTTTTACATAAATGCCCCTAAATATACAAACTAATTACACATTTAATAGATGCATGATCACTAAACTTTTAATAAATATTCATATAAGTCCCTCTGCTGCTCAGATTTTTGTTCTGCCCTTCTTCTTCGATGGGCTCGCCGGAATCTGGGTTTCGCGGCGGAGGGGGCGGCGGCCCGCGGCGGAGCTCGACTTCCGGCGGCGGACTTAGGTCCAGATGGTGGAGAACAGGCCGATGGTTCCAACGGTGGTGGTGGGAGCGGCCGAATGCGGATGGAATGACGGACCGAAGCAGTTAAACGTCGAAACGGGCGGCGGTTTATGTCCGATTTCTCCTTCTCCGGTGCAGCTCCGGCGACGCGAGATGGTGGGCTAGCTTCGTATCGTCATGGGGGAGGTAATGGTAGTGGGTTTTGGAGGCGAAAAGGGCTCTGGCTCGACGCGAGATGGTGGGCTAGCTCCGGCGACGCGAGATGGTGATCTACTCCGGCTCGACCTTCAGTGCCACCAGCAGTTGCAGTACTCCTTCCAATGGGGGGGCTACTTCTCCAATGCTCCCCAGCGGCAACATCTGCCCCTCCGGCAAAATCCTCAAGACCATGATGGCCGCTCGTACTCCCACCAAGACCGACACGCTCGCTCATCGATCGGGGAAATGGGGCCGCCGCGAAAGTGGGAGCTAGTGATCCGGAAGAGTTGAAGAGGGCTGGTAATGACATGTACAGGAGAGGCAACTTTGTAGATGCTCTGGCCTTGTATGATAAAGCCATTGCAATTTCGCCGGAGAACGCTGCATACCGGAGCAACCGAGCGGCGGCAGAGATTGTGAGGAGGCTGTAAGGATTGATCCTTCCTATGGCAGGGCTCACCAGAGGTTGGCTTCTCTTTATCTCAGGTGAGGATTTGGTCCAAATCTGGATTCCCCTCTTGGTTGTTTCATCCCTAGACGATGGAAGATTGAGAAGAAGATTGGACATATGGAGAGAAAAGAGAGTTTGATATTAAATTGATGGATTGTTATAAATTTAGGGATTTAGTTGTAAATTTAGTTATGGGTATATTAGTCATTTCATTAATGTAACGGCATATTTAATAGAAAAATTAACGAAAGGACTAAAACAGGACACGAAACCACAATTATTGGATTACAATAGGACGAATTCTTAAAAGTGGACCAATATAGGACACGCACAGAAGCTAAGGGACTAAAAATGTACTTTACCCCTTTCAGTTATGAATGTTTGAAACATGTTTGTTGAAATGCATGTCACAATTCGGCTAAAATTGTGAATGAACATACAATTTGTTACTCGAGTGCACTCTGTCTAGGAGGTGGGTTTTAAGCGGGACCGTCTGTGACCCCTTCATCTTTCCTGGGAGTGTTCCTCTTGTGATTCCTAAGGCCCATGTGTGACCTAGACTTGGTATGCATGTGACATTTGTCCTTCACTTATTTCAAGAGTTTTCAGCCCTTTGATAGTCTTAGTACTGGTTTTGTACCACTATGATGGACTTGAGGGAATTGAAGCTTGAATTAAGTAAAGGGACATACATCCATTGAAGCAAGAGACTCTACCTTGAGATAGTTCAAGTACTAATGTCTCGGCATTACTACGGTGAACTTGAAGGATTTGAGGCTTGGTTCAATAGATGAGTCAGTTCATTAAGCTAAGGTCTCTAGGGACCCTGTCAAGCTAATATAATGTTGTCTAAGGAAGTGGTACTTAAGTGAGACTGTTTGTGACTCCACCAATATTCCTGGCCATTGTATTAAGGAGACTTATGGGTGATGAGAGTAAGGTTTAGATGAAGTGCTATGGTTGTTACGATCACGCATGAATGCGTGATTCAGGCCTTCTTGGAAGGTCAAGTAAAGTTATAACTGATGTATGCTTGGTTGCCTCTTGATTGATTGCTTGAATAGCCTTATTAAGGATATGTTCATAAAATGGCAAAGTTATGCTTAGGCGGAAGGGGAAGATAGGGTGGCTTATGAAGCCTACCTTAAAAAGAACTCTATGTGTAGAGTCACACTCTTATCCACAATGGTGGATGAGATCATGGTGGAGTCACACTCATGCTGTGAAGGCCAAGTATGGAGATGTTTCCGTTGAGAAACAACGCTCGATGATACTAAGGTTTGAGAACTATGGTAAACGAGCAGATCACACCATGAGTGCCCACCTTCGTGAGATGTCACGGATGATTCATCAGCTTAAACAAGCTGGGCACGACCTCACCGACGAGCAGCAGGTGCAAGCAATAATAAGGTCCTTACCTGACGAGGAGTGGCAGTTGATGAAGGTCAACTTACGCCACAACCCTCAAATTAAGACCTTTGATGACATCGCTCGTCACCTTTTACTTGAAGCCGAAGTAATGGCTCTCAAGGACCACTCCAAGGCATATGTTGCCAATACCTCCAATAACAACGGGGGTAAAAAGTCCAAGAAGTGGTTTAAGGGTGGAAAGGGCGGCTTCAAAGGCAAGGGTAAGGGAAAAGGCAAAGGAAACGGGCCCGGGAAGAAGAAAAGGGACGTTTCGAAGCTCAAGTGCTTCAACTGTGGCAAGAAAGGACACTTTGCAAAAGATTGCAAAAGTGCACCTAAGGTACATTTTGAACCCTCTACTTCAATAGCACATGTGACGTCATGTACTATGCTAACTGAAAGCAATTCTTTGTGGATTGTTGATTCAGGAGCAACAGACCACATAGCTCGGGACAAGTCCTGGTTTGTGGCGTACCGCAAGCTCCCAAGAGGTGTGAAGCACGTCTCGGTGGGAAATGATGCAAAGTTAGAAGTAGTTGGAATAGGAACCTGTAAGGTTCCCTTGTGTAATAGATATTTGTATCTTGTGGACACATTATATGTACCTGATATTTGTAGAAATCTAATTTCTATTTCTGCCATGTTGAAGTACAATTATTGCTTTCAATTCTTTAATGATAGTGTAACTATATTAAAGGATAATCAAGTTCTCACAAAATGCTTAGTTAATAATGGACTGTATGAGTTAAGGCCCGATGGCCATTCTGTTGCAACTCCTAGTTGCCATGTGACTAAAGTCATAGATCAAAATCTATGGCATGAACGGTTGGGCCATATAGGACAAGATAGGATGAATAAGTTAGCCAAAAGTGGCTTACTTGAATCCTTGACCAAAGTTGTCCTACCAACTTGTCAGCCTTGCTTGGAAGGCAAGGCAACGAGAAAGCCTTTTGGGCGGACAACTAGGAGAACCGAGGCACTAAGTTTAGTCCATTCTAATCTTTGTGGACCTATGAGAATTGAATCCAGAAATGGGTTCAAGTACTTCATCACTTTTACTGATGACTGTACACGATTCACCCACGTCTTCTTGCTCAAAAACAAGGCAGAGGCCTTAGCATATTTTGAAAAATATGTACACTTGGTTGAGAACCAAGTAGGCAAGAAGGTGAAGTCCTTAAGGACTGACAGAGGTGGTGAGTACAGCTCCCTTGCATTCAAGGCCTTTTGTGAGTCGAAAGGCATTGCAAGAGAGTTCACCCTTTCTTGGACACCCCAGCAAAATGGTGTGTCCGAAAGAAAGAACCGAACTCTGATGGACATGGTACGGTCCATGATGGCTAAAGCCAACCTGGACGTGACCTATTGGAGTGATGCGCTGCTATGTGCGGTGCACATTCTCAATAGAGTACCTACCAAGAACATCAACTCTTCTCCATATGAGTTATGGATGAAGAGGACCCCAAACTTAAGCTACTTGCGGCCTTGGGGCTGCTTAGCTTACGTACATGTTCCCGACCATCCGTTGGGAAAATTGGGACCAAGAGGAAAGAAGTGTGCTTTTCTCGGGTATTGTACGGAATCTAAGGGCTATGTGTTCTTGGATCTCAGTTTAAAGAAGGGTTTGGTGTTTGATGCAAGAAACGCCAACTTTGTGGAAACAGAGTTTCCAAAAGTTGGCGAAAGTGATGATTTAGCCTCAATAGGCCCGATCCTAGAAGAGGATCGACCGGGCACTTCACAAGTGCCGGTTACACAGACTGTACCTACTCCAGAGGGAGTACCTCAACTGCAAGAAGCTGAGGCTTCCCAGAATGAGCCCATAAACATGGACTCAAATGAACAGGATCCTGATCCTGAGGGATCTGTTCAAGAGGGAGTTGAGGTACTTCAAGAGCCGACACCTCCACCCCAGTTGAGAAGATCAACTCGGGAGTCCAAAGCACCTAAAAGGTGGGGACTATCGGAAGGTGAGACATACTTGGTCTCATGCGAGATCGATGAGCCAAGTAATGTCAAAGAAGCTCTTGAAGGGGCACAGAGAGAAGAGTGGTTAAAGGCAATGAATGATGAGTTACATTCAATGCATGAAAATGAGGTATGGGAATTGTCTGATCTTCCTCGTGGCCGAAAAGCGATCGGCAATAAGTGGGTTCTTAAAATAAAGAAGAACTCTGATGGAAGTATCGAAAGGTACAAGGCCCGGTTGGTGGCCAAAGGCTTTACACAGAAGGAAGGTGTTGATTTCAAAGACACTTTCTCTCCTGTTGTAAAGTTTAATTCCATCAGATTGCTACTTGCGATAGTGGCAAACTTGGACCTTGAGTTGCATCAGATGGATGTGACCACCGCCTTCCTCAACGGTGAGTTGAGTGAAGAGATCTACATGAAACAACCCGAAGGGTTTGTACAAGTAGGTCAAGAAGACAAGGTATGTAGACTAAAGAAGTCTATATATGGTCTCAAACAAGCTTCAAGACAATGGTACTTGAAGTTTCATCATGCAGTCACAAGCTATGGCTTTGTGATGATGCATGAGGACCACTGTGTGTACTTGTTCTTCAAAGAGTCCAGTTTTGCCATTATGACATTATATGTCGATGACATTTTAATTGCAAGTAGTAGCTTGGAGTTGCTGCTCGCCATCAAAGGATGGCTGTCCTCCACCTTCAAAATGAAGGACCTGGGGAAGCTTCTTATATCCTAGGTGTTAAGATACATCGGGACAGAAAGAAGCATATGTTAGGCCTCTCACAAGAGCTTTATATCGATAAAGTTCTTGAGAGGTTTAACTTGACCAACTCTAAGCCAATGAACACCCCACTTGCATATGGTTGCAAAATTGGAGAGGATTTATGTCCTAAGACTCCAAAAGAGAAGGAAGAAATGACTAAGATACCTTACCTTAGTGCCATTGGTAGCCTTATGTACGCCATGATTTGTACACGGCCGGACATAAGTCAAGCGGTCGGTTTACTTGCTAGATATTCTTCGAACCCTGGCATGGAGCATTGGAAGAATGTCAAAAGGATCCTTAGATACCTTAAAGGTACTAAGGATTATTGGCTATGTTATCAAGGAAAAACCCTTGATTTACACGGCTATTCCGATGCCGATTGGGGAGGAGATAGAGATTCTAGCAAATCTACAAGTGGTTATATTTTCTTGCTAAATGGGGGCGCTACTACTTGGTGTAGTAAGAAACAAACCTGTACAGCCTTATCAACCATGGAGGCAGAATTCGTTTCTTGTGCCTCGGCTGTCCAGGAAGCCCTGTGGCTTGGTTATTTTCTAAAAAACTTGGAGTCAATGGTCAAAATAAGTAAGCCCATTACTATCTACAGTGATAGTATGGCAGCTATGGCCTACACTAAGGACCCCAAGTATCATGGAAAAACCAAACACATTAGCATGAAATATAATTTCGTTCGAGATGCAGTTGAAGATGGTGAAGTCAAAATTGAATACATCTCAACAGACCTTATGGTGGCAGATCCTCTCACTAAGCCATTGCCACCCATTGTGTTTGCTCGTCATGTCCGAGCAATGGGTCTTAGGAGATTGTAAATATGCTAAGTGTTGTATGACTTTCACCACTTTGGTGTCACACATGTATATATGTATAATGATGATCAATAAAGTCATTATTTGATGTCATTTACTTGGTTCCATTAATAACACACAATGAACAAATGAACATGTCCACCATAGGCATTGAGAATGACTTTCTCACACCAAGTCATTCGCCCTTGATCTTAAGTAGACCAAGGATGAGACTACCAAAGGATCAATAGTGTGTTGTTTCTTCAAGAAACATGTGACATGCAATGTTACTCTATTGAGTGGGAGTCATGTTACAACACATGACACTTTGGTATACTTTTATGTCGCCTTGATTTGAATAATCAAGATGAGGTGCTCTGCACTGATTTTGTATGACACTGATACATTCTAGCCTATGTGTGAGTGTAAGCTCGGGCTTGCACAGAAATTTCATGGCTTGTGACATGTCCTCCTTTTATATGTTAGAAGGAGCACACTCTGAGGTGTTTTAAGAGGGAGAAATGACACCCCTCATTTTAAGTGATATCACTCCGAGTGGGAGTGGTGTATGTAAAACACCCTAAGAAGTGTTATTAGAATCTTTGTAAGTATGTTACAAAGATCCTATGTCCATGAAATTCGACCAAAAGAAGAATTTAAGCAAGTTGTCTCTAACCTTGCGTAGTGTGAGAATTCTTCGATTGGACCCTTAATCACTTTAACTCACTGTTAATGATTCACATTGACAAAGTTACTTTGATTGGTTGTCGAAGGTCGCAGATGAATGCGGCTGGAGTATCCTCCTTTTGGGTAACTAAGTCTATATGGATCATTAAGCAGGTAGAGTGTAAAGGAAAGACAAGTGAAACTTGGTACGTGAGTCCTAAGTTCAACCTTTGAGCTCACATGTTGCATTGGTGCAACATGATAAGGTGTGAATTGGGAATAATACAAATTAAAGAGTACTCGACACTTAATACAGTCATCATTAAACTGAAAGAGACTGACTGTGGTTAAGAATACATACCATATGTCTTGGGGTTCTAAAGGTACTACTTGAAGTAGTTCAAATAAAGCTTGAAAATGTTCAAGCATGTCTTGATAAGTTCAAGAAAGTTTGAATAAGTTCAAACAAACATACAAGCACTTGAAATGTTCAAGTGAGACTTACAAGAGAGGATAATCTTTTATTGAGAGTCTAACAACCTCAATAAAAGAGATTTGGTATGTGTGCCTCGGGGTCGCACTCAAAACTCTATTTAAACGTAGATTGTTTTTATGACTCGAGTGGGAGCATGTGCATAAAGGTCATCATTAGTGCGAGTGGGAGTTTGTTGGAATTCTTGCGCCCCAAGGTGACCTGGGCTAGCTAAAAGTAGCTAAGCACAGCTCAACTCAGCTCAATCTGAGTGTTTGAGCTAGAGAGATGTGTATCTGCTCTTAGTGAGCTGATATGAGCTCAAGGAGCTCAATGAATGATTTAATATGTCTTGGACTTGCTCTATGTGAGCTTAGTACAAATGTGTCTAGACACCTTTTGGTGAAGAGACGTGTCTCTTGGCGGAAAGGTGCGTAAATTGGTGAAAAGGTGCCGAAGAGGCACCCAAAGGGCCAAGCACACCTTCGGCTATGGCCGAAGGGTGCCGAAAGGGCACCCTAAGGGGGCCTTGCACCCATTCGGCCATAGGCCTAGGGGTGTGAGTGCCCCTTCGCCCTAGGTGCCTCTAGGCAAGGGGATTCACCCCATGCCTTGCACCATTTGGCCAAAGGGACATGTCTCATGTCCCATGGCCGAATGGGCAAGGGGCATGAGTCACCTCCCTTACCTCTTCACCATATTATTTGGATAATTAATTAATTAGTTAATTAATTTCCTATTAGACACAATTATTTATTTATTCCTTTTCTAATTAATTACGTAATTGAAAAGGCAAAAGGCATGAGACATGTCTCATGGACCAAGGGGCATTGGTTGCAGCCCTTGGCCCTAGAGACATGTTACTTCGCAAATGAGGAGGCATTGTGCCCCCTCATTGGCAGCCCATCCTCTTCTATAAATAGAGGGAGGATGGCGCCATTATCATCATCCCTTTGGCAGCATTGCCTCTCATCTCTTCTCTCTCAATAAGTCTTCGTAGGCATTCTACTTAGAGTTTGTGGGTGGAACTTCATAAGAAGCTTTTCACTTCTTATCCACTTCCTTGGCGCACTTACAAGTCGCGCACCAAGATGACCTGGGCTAGCTAAAGTAGCTAAGCACAGCTCAACTCAGCTCAATCTGAGTGTTTGAGCTAGAGAGATGTATATCTGCTCTTAGTGAGCTGATACGAGCTCAAGGAGCTCAATGGATGATTTAATATGTCTTGGAATAGCTCTATGTGAGCTTGGTATAAATGTGTCTAGGCACCTTTTGGCGAAGAGACATGTCTCTTGGCGGAAAGGTGCGTAAATTGGTGAAAATGTGTCGAAGAGGGCCAAGCACATCTTCGGCTTATGCCGAAGGGTGCGTAGCACCCTTGGGTGCCGAAAGGGCACCCTAAGGTGGCCTTACACCCATTCGGCCATGGGCCTAGGGGTGTGAGTGCCCCTTCGCCCTAGCTGCCTCTAGGCAAGGGGTGCACCCCATGCCTTGCACCATTCGGCCAAAGGGACATGTCTCATGTCCCATGGCCGAATGGGCAAGGGGCATGGGTCACCTCCCTTGCCTCTTCACCATATTTGGATAATTAATTAATTAATTAGTTAATTAATTTCCTATTAGACAGAATTATTTATTTATTCCTTTTCTAATTAATTACTTAATTGAAAAGGCAAAAGGCATGAGACATGTCTCATGGACCAAGGGGCATTGGTTGCAGCCTTTGGCCCTAGAGACATGTTACTTCGCAAATGAGGAGGCATTGTGCCCCCTCATTGGCAGCCCATCCTCATTTATAAATAGAGGGAGGGTGGCGCCATTTCTATCATCCAACAACCAGCATTGGTTCTCTCTTCTCTCCTCATACTTCCTCTTCCAAACTAGTAGGCATTCTAGGAGCATTGTGAGTGGAACTCACCTTAGAGACAAATCCTCTCCAATCCGCCCTAAAGGTGTTCCCCAAGCCGAGTCTTCTACATCAGCAAGGAGCAAGAATCTCTAAGATTCTTAAGCTGCGTCCAGAAGAAAGGTACACATCCTTAATCATTTCTTCGGTATTATTGAATGCGAACATGAGAAGCATGTTAAAGACGATCCTAAAATTATCAAGGGGCATGGGTCACCTCCCTTACCTCTTCACCATATTATTTGGATAATTAATTAATTAGTTAATTAATTTCCTATTAGACACAATTATTTATTTATTCCTTTTCTAATTAATTACGTAATTGAAAAGGCAAAAGGCATGAGACATGTCTCATGGACCAAGGGGCATTGGTTGCAGCCCTTGGCCCTAGAGACATGTTACTTCGCAAATGAGGAGGCATTGTGCTCCCTCATTGGTAGCCCATCCTCTTCTATAAATAGAGGGAGGATGGCGCCATTATCATCATCCCTTTGGCAGCATTGCCTCTCATCTCTTCTCTCTCAATAAGTCTTCGTAGGCATTCTACTTAGAGTTTGTGGGTGGAACTTCATAAGAAGCTTTTCACTTCTTATCCACTTCCTTGGCGCACTTACAAGTCCATTCTCCATTGAAGTCCTGAAGAAAGATACACACTCTTAATCCTTTCTTTTGTATCATGCTAGGTTCTTTGCCATTAGTATCATGCTAGGTTCTCTATATGATGCTAATGGATATATGGCATGATTATGGAAGAAACACATCGTGCTATTACTTAAATGTAGTATCCATGTAATATGTAAGCATGACAAACATGTTAATGACGATCCGAAAATAAACATCTTTGAAGACCATGAAGAGCCTCCACCTAGAGATCACATACCGAGAAGGAGACTTCCCAACCAAGAGCAACAAGTTCTTAACAATGTGAAGCTTTAAGTGCCATCTTTCCAAGGAAGTAGTGACCCGGAAGAGTTTCTTGAATGGGTCAAGAGAGTGGATAGAGTCTTCAATTGCCTTGGCTATTCCGATGAGCTAAGGTTGAAGCTTGCGGTGATAGAGTTCTCCGGATATGCTCTTACTTGGTGCGAGCAAGTGTGCATAGAAAGACAAAGAGCTCACATGAAACCGATTGACTCATGGTTGCAACTCAAAATGGTGATGAGAAACTGATTTGTTCCTTCCTACTATGATTGGGATTGTTGCCAAAGACTACAAAATCATGTCCAAGGCAACAAAACCGTGGAAGATTACCAAAAGGAGCTAGAATGTGCCTTGATAAGGGCAAATCTGCAAGAGGGAGAAGAGGCAAAAATGGCTCGGTTCATGTATGGATTGAAGCTTTGATATTGCTAAAGTTGTGGAGTTGTGTGATTACCCTCTACTCCTTACAAGCCATCTCCATCAAATCCGCCAAGAGCCAACCCTCCCAAGACCCCTTACCAACCTCAACCGAGACCAAACCCTCCTCCCAAGACCACCAACCCGCCACCACAAGCAAGAAGTATTGAGTGCTTCAAGTGTCTAGGCAAGGGACACTATGCAAGAGAATGTCCCAACAAGAGAACCATGGTAATCCGACAAAATGGAGAGCTCTCTAGTGAAGATGAGGAAGAGGCTACTTTTGAGCCTCACATGGGAGAACAAGAAGAAGGAGGAGGAGAGCTACCCTTGGAGGGTATGATACTTGTCACAATGAGAGTGCTTCAAAGCACACCTAAGCCAACCGAAACTAGCCAAAGAGAGAATCTATTCCAAACAAGAGCATTGGTGAATGGGACACTTTATAGTCTCATTGTGGATAGTGGAAGTTGTGTGAATGTGGCAAGTGAGTCAATGGTGACAGAATTGAATCTCCCTACCAAACAACACCCAAAACCATACCAACTTCAATGGGTGGATGATAGGGCATTTGTCAAAGTGGTAAAGCAAGTGGAAGTACCAATTCAAATTGGCAAATATGAGGACACCATCACATGTGATATTGTGAGAATGCAAGCCACTCACATCTTACTTGGAAGACCTTGGCAATTTGACAAACATGCCATTCACCATGGAAATGCGAACAAATATGCCATCACCCACCAAAACCAAAACTATACACTCCTCCCAGTCACCCCTACCCAAGCCTTACAAGACCAAATGCATCTTGCAAGCAAGGCTGAGAGTATGAGGAAACCAAAGGGAAGTGAGAAGAGAGAAAAAGATGAGAAGGATCAAGGATCCCTGAGAGAAAAGAAGGGGTGTGCATATGTGGTAAACACTTCGAGTGGATTTGGTGCCTTTGGAGCTTGGGGTTGATCTTCAACTCGGGTTGGTGTGCTCTTAGAAGTGATGTCCTCATCATACCCTCCCTCTTGAGAAGAATCTGCCCACGGATTCTCATCTCCTAGCTCACCTTCAAAAGGAACCAAATCACACACATTAAAGGTGGCATGCACATTATAGGAACCATCATTAGGCAAATCAAGAACATATGCATTTTCACCAATTTTCTTTGTTATTTCGAAAGGTCCATGCACATCAAGTCTAGGAATGAGATGGTGATACTTTACAGTGATTTTGTTGATGAGACAACAATCCATGCACAGTCTCCATGTTCCATCACTTTTGGGCACAAGTATGACCGGCACCGCACATGGAGAAAGGCTCTCTTTGATGTAGCCCTTTTCTAACAACTCATGCACTTGAGATTGTATTTCTTTGGATTCTTGAGGATTGACCCTATATGCGGCCCTATTTGGCAATGAAGCTCCGGACACCAAATCAATTTGATGTTCAATGCCTCGGTATGGAGGAAGGCATTGAGGCTCTTGAAAAACATCATCAAACTCTTGCAACACCTGTTGCACATACAAAGGGAGAGAAGATATATGATCAAGTGTTAGCATGCAATGTGTGGAAACTATGAGAAAACAAGTTTTGTTCCCAAAAAGTGCTCTTTTCAAATCTTTTTGTTTGGCTAAGTGGAGGGTGTACTCTTGTTTTCTCTCTTCCTCACTTCAAGTGTTTCCCACATATGCACACTCTTTCTTTTCTCTCAAGGATCCTTGATCCTTCTCACTCCTTTCTCTCTTCCCTCTTCCCATTTCCCTCCTCTTACTCTCGGCCTTGCTTGCCAAGTGTATTTGATCTTGTAAAGCTTGAATGGGTGTGAGTGGAAGTAGGGTAAGGTTTCGGTTTTGGTGGGTAATGACATATTTGTTGGCATTTCCATGGTGAATGGCATACTTATCAAATTTCCAAGGTCTCCCAAGCAAGATATGAGTAGCTTACATCCTCACCACATCACATGTGATGACATCTTCATACTTGCCAATTCAGATGGGAACCTCAACTTGTTTCACCACTTTGACAAAGGACCGATCATCCACCCATTGAAGTTGGTATGGTTTAGGGTGGAGCTTGGTAGGAAGATTGAGCTCATCCATCATGTCCTCACTTGCGGCATTTACACAACTACCACTATCCACAATGAGAATACACAATGTCTCATTCACCAATGCTCTTGATTGGAAGAGGTTTTCCCTTTGAGAAGATTCGTCCATCTTGGGTGTACTTTGGAGGACTCTTTTGGTGACCAATATGTGACCTTCAAGAGGTAAATCTTCCTCTTCAACTTCTTCATGAGAAAGCTCATGCGGAACTTCCTCTTCATCCTCACTTGAGATGTCTCCATTTGGTCTAATCACCATAACTTTCTTGTTAAGACAATCTCTTGCATAATGCCCCTTGCCAAGTCACTTGAAACACTCAATGACTCTTGTTTGTGAGGGCGGGTTTATGGTCCGGGAGGAGCTAGGGTTGTGTTTCAGTTTTTGGTGGAAGAAGTCTTTTGTTAAGTAGGCTTGGAGGTACTTGGATGATTCGGTTGAAAGGGTTTGGAGGAGGTGGTAGGTTTGGTCGAAGTGTTTCGGTTTTGAGTGGTGGAGGTGGTGTAAGGGTTTCCTTTCCTCATATTGTGCTTCACACGGATTGCCTTGTACACCAAGTCTTGATAACTTCTATAGTCATACAACTCCACAACTCTAGAGACATCATTACTCAACACATATAGAAACCGCGCCATCTTGGCCTCTTCTCCCTCTTGGATGTTTGCCCTCATCAAGGCACTCTCCAACTCTTTTTGGTAGTCTTCCACACACTTGTTGCCTTGGTGAAGATTTTGGAGTCTTTGGCAACAATCTCGATCATAATAGGGAGGAACAAAACGATTCCTCATCACCAACTTGAGTTGCTCTCATGAATCAAGAGTTTGCATGTGTGCTCTTGCTCTTTCATGGTTGACTTGCTCCCACCATGTAAGAGCATAACCGGAAAACTCTATCACCGCAAGCTTCAACTTGAGCTCATCCGGATATCCAAGGCATTCAAACACTCTATCCGCCTTCTTGACCCATTCTAAGAATTCTTCCGGGTCACTTCCTCCATGGAAGGATGGAACTTGTAATTTCAAGTTGTTGATGGCTTAATGCTCTTAGTGGTTGACTCTTCTTCTAAACTCTCGGTTTCTAGGTGGTGGTGACTCATATCGATCTTCCTCCTCTTCAAGATGAACTCTTCTTCGTGCATTTCTTGGAGGTGGTTCATCATAGTACTCCTCACCATTGCTATCTGAGATCTCCTCCACAACTCGGCCCATCCTTGGATGATGGAGAGGCCGGCTATGAGGAGTGTGTTGAGGTGGCTTGAGGGGCGGGTCCAAGGTGGTTTGAGTGGTTCCACCTTGGGCTCTTGAACCTTCGGCCCCTTCTTAAATGTGGAAGCTCTCCGATCGTTTGCCTTGAACAACTTCCATTTGTGCAACCTTTGCACTTGTGGATGCTAGTTGAGCACCCATATCCTCCATCTTTTGAGTGAGTTTCTCAATGGCTTCATACATCATGGCTTGTTTCGGACTTAGGGGTGGAGAGTCGAAAGAAGCCATCCTAACAACCAAAGATGTCACAATTGAAGATATATGTTAGTAGAAAAACCCTCACCACACTCCCTTAGTGTCCACTCCCGGGCTTGTATACTTGCCTTCCACAATCCACACTGAAACTGATCATACCTTACCTCTCGGGTTACTCCGACCCGACCTGCTCTGATACCAACTTGTCAGGACTACCCCGCCCGGTTGCGGAGGCGGAGCCGGCTGTAACATTCGGAAGTGGAAGCTACGGCGGAAAGCGCAGTAACGGTACTACCGAAACCCGCTATGTGTAGTGGTCCCATGACCCGGCCCGCAATAACGGAATGGTCGTACTACGACCTGCAACCTACAGAACACATACATGGAAAGTACACAAAACAACTTAACAAACAAACATGCAGTTCATGGAATACTTTTCATTTCTCATGATAACCAAGTCACAGAAACCATTTCATACATACAGCCAATATACGCAAGTCGGGGCTCCGCCCTCGACTCAGAAGACAGATACAGAATCATCACATATTCCAGAATATACGTCATATACAATATCATGATCCGAAATACATGCATGCAACTACACCTACAGAACAGAACAGAAGCACGGTACCGGCTGGGGTCGCGATCCCCAAACTGTCTTAGGGTCACAGAAGTATACCTGCACTCCCGGTGCGTGTATACGTAAAGTGTCGGCACCCTCCAGTGCGGACACACAGAACAGAAGTACCTGCACTCCCGGTGCGTGTACAAACAGAATGTCGACACCCTTAGTGCGGACACAACAGAACAGGACCAAGGAGCACCCGTGGCCTCTAAGACCATCCGAGTCTCGTCACAGAACAGAACCTTATAATAATAATGCATATGCAGAACAGAATATAATATACCAAAACGTATAAACAGAAATATCAGCGCCTAGCGCGGATATGCAAAACAGCATATAAACCCGTGGCCTCCATGACCATCCGGGCCTTGAAACAGAACAAATAAAAACATGTACCCTACCATATGACAAGTCCCGGGATCATCAGACCACCGTCCTCAACCCGGAATCCTGCCTCAATTAAACCCGATATACATAATGTCCATTCCAGAATGCATAACGAGAGAAGTTGAGCCCTTACCTCAGCAACACCGCTCCATAGCACAACTCCAGGGAAATTCCGGCTCCCGGCCCGAAAAGTCGCAACTTACCTTTTACGGTCCCACGCTACTCCACCCACGTAGAAATAAGCTGAACAACCACAATTGAGTCAAAACACACCCAAACAAACCCCCAGAAATCAATCCCGCACAGTCTCGCACTTTCCCGCAAAAATCCACAGAAAGCTCGGTTTCACGAACCGAGCCAGAACATTGTTATTCACACACCCATAAACACATTCCAACCTTTAAACCCTTCATTCCCGACATTTTACCGATAAACCCGCATAAAGGTAACTTTTCCATTTCTTACCCGAAACCAACGTTTCAAATACCATACCGCACCTAAATCCAACCCCGATACCAATTTACCATCCAATTCATCCATAACACAACCCAAACATCGAGAAAGTTTCCTTTGAACAATTCGGCCCATTACCACATTTTTACCCAACTTCCAATTTAATCCATTCAAGCCACCAAACACTCACTTTAACCACCAATTACACTTCCTAATCTTGATTACTAACCAATTCCACCCAAATCACCAAAATCCAACATAAACCCTAATTGCACTATTCACTCAATTTGGGGCTTTTCTACTCAATCAATTTTCCACCAAATTGAAACCATAGAAAGCCTTAGAATCATGCTAGGAATCACATATCCAAAGCATGATCCAAGAACACAACAGATGATCCACTTTAGAAACCAACCCTAATTTCGCCAAAATATGTTTTCTTCATCCATGATGTTTTTCCAAAATCCAACCATAGATTCTTACTCCTCTCCATCCCAGGATAAACATACTTAAATTTGGAAGCAAGAAAATCACCCTAACTAGTAGCTAAGAACAACCACTAATTTCAAAATTACTTCTCTTTTTCCCACTAATTCTTGTTTCTAACTTGAAAAGAGGTGAGAGGAGGGAACTTACCACTTAAAGAATCCAATTTCTTGTTGATTTCAGCCAAGAATTGAAGAAGGAGAAGCTCCAATGAACAGTAACAATGGCGCATGGGAAGAGAGGAAGAAGAAGAAGAAGAAGAAGAAAATAATGAATTATGCCATAATATCCCTTTATATATTTCTTCCTTTTTCCCTTCTCTTTTTCCATCTTTAATGAAATAAAGCCAAGTGTCCACCTATCACTCTCACCCAGCCGACTTAAGCCCTCCTCCTTTCTGATTATTGATGACTTTTCGCCAAATTACAACTTTAATCCTCAAACTCTTCCAAAAGGTACAATTTTGGCCCAACCACAATTACCGAACTCCAATTGAAACGAAACTTGGACACAACCCTCGGGATATCATAACATTCATAAAGCATCTTTCAAATGTCTAATTACCAACCCAGAGTGTCCTACCGGGCCCGCTGAACCCGAGAAAATCGCGACGTGCTAACCCAAATCCAAATCCCGTCATGCCAAAATTCCACAAATATTACCATAAAATCCATCTCAAAATATAACACACTTTACACCCAAGCCGTCGGAAAATTTCCATCCCGAGCACCGAGATTCCCGTCCCGGGCCCCGGGAGTCGTCCGGGACCGAACGTCCCGTCCCAGAAAATATACTCCGTAAAAAGATCCGGGACGTTCCCATGATTCCAAATATGCAAACGGTTTCCCATTCCGAGGTCCCGGAAGCGCTACCGAGCCCGCTGTACGTCCCGAGACAACCCCCCGGCCCCGAAAAATATTTTCGGCGGAAATGTCCGGGGGACCCACACGACCTCAAAACCCGAAGGATTACCAAAAATAATGATCAGATAAGCCTCGGGAGCCGTTTAACCGCCCAAAAACGTGACCCGCAGGCCAAAACCGGAGCCCCGGGTTACCAGGGTCACAACCCGCTCGAGGTGACCGTAACATTCTTCCCCCCTTAGAACTCTTGGTCCTCCAAGAGTAACCTGAACCATACAGGTGTCGCTACCAAACAGAATTTATATATTTTCCCTTTACTCAGCATAATCGAACCACCGTCCTGGTGCGGCAGAAGTGGTAGTTTAGACTACCATCCAGAGCCTCTCAGCGGCATTCCACCCTTCGGGTGCATCTTGTTACACCCCGAGTCAGTTGCCGGTATTTCTACCTGACAACCCCAGACAGTATCGAATCTATACTTGACAACTTTCAACTTGTCATCCCGGAAGACATCGTATGTTACAAACATACTCGGGGGGGGGGGGTATAGCCAACCTACCTACTCGCTCCAGAATCTCTTAAAGACCGATATCCTTTGGGCCCACTATGCTTGCGCTGCACACTCTGATCCTCCTCCAAGTCCACGATCGGAACACGTTTCAGAACCTGCAGCTCCATGCTGCTCCTTACCACCTTCAACCCATCAGAACTCATGAGAGGTAACACCTCTCCAGAAACCGTAAGGCTACGGTTAGCACAACCGATGTGCACAAAATTCTTCAACAGCCAACCCATCCCAATACCTATATCAAATTGGTAGGGGGTCCCCGTGTCGCCGAAGATTCGGGGGTGGTGAGTGTGGTTGTTCGGACCCTGGATTACGCTGAACCCAATTCCTGAACCTCGGAGGTGTGGGATCCCGATCCCGACCCTCCGGTACCCGATCACGCTGTCTGCGTGTAGTAACCAATTTCCTTAAACCAAACCAACCAAATACCGATATAACTATATCCAAACCAAAATAAATTTATCCTATAACCAATTATCCAAAACAGTTAACTCTCTCTCTCAACCAAAAGCTAGCAGCAGTATTCTAAGGCTCTGTAGTGTAATGCAATGCATGATGCAGAAATTCATTTCAGAATCACCAAACCAAATACCAAAACCTTAAACACAGAATCAGATCATGTTCATATCACAGAATCACATCACAACCAATCAATAAAACAAAGGTACCCGGATTATGTCAGAAGTCTGCACTCGAGCTTTGCGCTTCACTACGCGCCCCGAAGTCCAACATCCCAAACCTTCCAGAATGCTTCAAAGAACCGCCCGCTGCTCCACACCCATTCTGAAGTGGTTCAAATAAGGAGGTGGCCAGTCTCCGTACAGAACCGCCCCAGAATGAAACGTAGAACCAGTGGCTCGCACTTCGAAGTCATCTCTCGCAGAACTTACCAATGAACTAGCATGACTTACTCCAAAAGTCCACTCCCGGGCTTGTATACTTGCCTTCCACAATCCACACTGAAACTGATCATACCTTACCTCTCGGGTTACTCCGACCCGACCTGCTCTGATACCAACTTGTCAGGACCACCCCGCCCGGTTGCGGAGGCGGAGCCGGCCGTAACGTTCGGAAGTGGAAGCTACGGCGGAAAGCGCAGTAACGGTACTACCGAAACCCGCTATGTGTAGTGGTCCCATGACCCGGCCCGCAATAACGGAATGGTCGTACTACGACCTGCAACCTACAGAACACATACATGGAAAGTATACAAAACAACTTAACAATCAAACATGCAGTTCATGGAATACTTTTCATTTCTCATGATAACCAAGTCACAGAAACCATTTCATACATACAAATTAATATACGCAAGTCGGCTCCGCCCTCGACTCGAAGACAGACTGAGAATCATCACATATTCCAGAATATACGTCATATACAATATCATGATCCGAAATACATGCATGCAACTACACCTACAGAGCCACCAAAGACAACCCTAGAATACCTAGGTGCGGAATCAAGAAAACCTCTCGCTCAGGAGATTCTCGCACGAGGTACTGCTGCTGCTGCTGAAACCAAAACCAAAAGCACCGCGAATCCCTAGTCCGCAGGCTGCCTGTCAGATCGACCTGAAAGGTGGTAAACAATAAGGGGTGAGTCCTCGGGAGGACCCAGTAAGGGCTGAGGTAAGATACAGTTTGTACAAGTCTGCCGAACCAAACCTGCAAAACAGAACAAACACAAGAACAAATATATATATATATATATATATATATATATATATATATATATATATATATATATATATATATATATATATGTATGTATGCATGTATGCAAAGTCAGAGGTGAGCCGAAACCCATCATACACGGTCCAACCGCCAGAATGACCCAAAACGACAGCCCTCTCTAAGAGGTCAGAATATACAGAACAGAAGCACGGTACCGGCTGGGGTCGCGATCCCCAAACTGTCGTAGGGTCACAGAAGTATACCTGCACTCCCGGTGCGTGTATACGTAAAGTGTCGGCACCCTCCAGTGCGGACACACAGAACAGAAGTACCTGCACTCCCGGTGCGTGTACAAACAGAATGTCGGCACCCTTAGTGCGGACACAACAGAACAGAACCAAGGAGCACCCGTGGCCTCTAAGACCATCCGAGTCTCGTCACAGAACAGAACCTTATAATAATAATAATGCATATGCAGAACAGAATATAATATACCAAAACGTATAAACGAAATATCGGCGCCTAGCGCGGATATGCAAAACAGCATATAAACCCGTGGCCTCCATGACCATCCGGGCCTTGAAACAGAACAAATAAAAACATGTACCCTACCATATGACAAGTCCCGGGATCATCAGACCACCGTCCTCAACCCGGAATCCTGCCTCAATTAAACCCGATATACATAATGTCCATTCCAGAATGCATAACGAGAGAAGTTGAGCCCTTACCTCAGCAACACCGCTCCGTAGCACAACTCCAGGGAAATTCCGGCTCCCGGCCCGAAAAGTCGCAACTTACCTTTTACGGTCCCACGCTACTCCACCCACGCAGAAATAAGCTGAACAACCACAATTGAGTCAGAACACACCCAAACAAACCCCCAGAAATCAATCCCGCACAGTCCCGCACTTTCCCGCAAAAATCCACAGAAAGCTCGGTTTCACGAACCGAGCCAGAACATTGTTATTCACACACCCATAAACACATTCCAACCTTTAAACCCTTCATTCCCGACATTTTACCGATAAACCCGCATAAAGGTAACTTTTCCATTTCTTACCCGAAACCAACGTTTCAAATACCATACCGCACCTAAATCCAACCCCGATACCAATTTACCATCCAATTCATCCATAACACAACCCAAACATCGAGAAAGTTTCCTTTGAACAATTCGGCCATTACCACATTTTTACCCAACTTCCAATTTAATCCATTCAAGCCACCAAACACTCACTTTAACCACCAATTACACTTCCTAATCTTGATTACTAACCAATTCCACCCAAATCACCAAAATCCAACATAAACCCTAATTGCACTATTCACTCAATTTGGGGCTTTTCTACTCAATCAATTTTCCACCAAATTGAAACCATAGAAAGCCTTAGAATCATGCTAGGAATCACATATCCAAAGCATGATCCAAGAACACAACAGATGATCCACTTTAGAAACCAACCCTAATTTCGCCAAAATATGTTTCCTTCATCCATGATGTTTTTCCAAAATCCAACCATAGATTCTTACTCCTCTCCATCCCAGGATAAACATACTTAAATTTGGAAGCAAGAAAATCACCCTAACTAGTAGCTAAGAACAACCACTAATTTCAAAATTACTTCTCTTTTTCCCACTAATTCTTGTTTCTAACTTGAAAAGAGGTGAGAGGAGGGAACTTACCACTTAAAGAATCCAATTTCTTGTTGATTTCAGCCAAGAATTGAAGAAGGAGAAGCTCCAATGAACAGTAACAATGGCGCATGGGAAGAGAGGAAGAAGAAGAAGAAGAAAATAATGAATTATGCCATAATATCCCTTTATATATTTCTTCCTTTTTCCCTTCTCTTTTTCCATCTTTAATGAAATAAAGCCAAGTGTCCACCTATCACTCTCACCCAGCCGACTTAAGCCCTCCTCCTTTCTGATTATTGATGACTTTTCGCCAAATTACAACTTTAATCCTCAAACTCTTCTAAAAGGTACAATTTTGGCCCAACCACAATTAACGAACTCCAATTGAAACGAAACTTGGACACAACCCTCGGGATATCATAACATTCATACAACATCTTTGAAATGTCTAATTACCAACCCAGAGTGTCCAACCGGGCCCGCTGAACCCGAGAAAATCCCGACGTGCTAACCCAAATCCAAATCCCGTCATGCCAAAATTCCATAAATATTACCATAAAATCCATCTCAAAATATAACACACTTTACACCCAAGCCGTCGGAAAATTTCCATCCCGAGCACCGGGATTCTCGTCCCGGGCCCCGGGAGTCGTCCGGGACCGAACGTCCCGTCCCAGAAAATATACTCCGTAAAAAGATCCGGGACGTTCCCATGATTCCAAATATGCAAACGGTTTCCCATTCAGAGGTCCCGGGAGCGCTACCGAGCCCGCTGTACGTCCCGAGACAACCCCCCGGCCCCGAAAAATATTTTCGGCAGAAATGTCCGGGGGACCCACACGACCTCAAAACCCGAAGGATTACCAAAAATAATGCTCAGATAAGCCTCGGGAGCCGTTTAACCGCCCAAAAACGTGACCCGCAGGCCAAAACCGGAGCCCCGGGTTACCCAGGTCACAACCCGCTCGGGGTGACCGTAACACAAAGTTGGACACAAGAAGAATACTAGTAGAACCGAAAACAAGTAGACAAAAAAATGCTAGTTACTTGAAACTAAAGTTTTGAAAGTGTTTAGGGTGGATGGGGGTTGAAAGAAGTAGGGTGTGATGTAAGAAGGGCCTTTTGAAAACAACAAACAAGTTTTGTGCAAGTTGTCAAGAATCTTTTGGATCAAATGTACTTTTTGTGTTGAACTTTCATGAACATGTGAAGAACGCTCAAGAACACTTTATGAACACAACTTTTCCCTCTCTTCAAAAGTTGAACTTTTCTTGAATCTTTTTCAACAATAATACATATTTCTTCATCTCAACATCATAACAACACATAAACAATAACTTTTTGCAGTTGAACTTTGAAAAAGAAAGGCCTAAACTTTCGGCCAATGGTAGAAAAGTTGAACAAGTTTCTTCAAACTTTAAGAACGAAATCAAAGGGGTTCTTGAAGAAACTTACAACACAAATCATCAACCAAACAACAAAGTTCTGATACCACTTGATGTGATCATGGAATGATCAACCTCTTGGCTTGATCTAGCTTGGAAGATAAACACCAAAACACATAGATAGTTTCGGCCAAGGCACCTTTTCACTACGAGGTGAAACAATACACTTGATACGCTAAAAGGGAGGGGATGGATCTAACACCTCTCAACTACTTGATTGAACAATACTAGATATAAATCTTGAACCAAATCTCATGGAACAAGGGAATGGATTGATAGAAATGAGAGTTCAAAACCGAAATGCTCTCTAAGGAGTCAACAATTTTCGGATATGAGAAGTCTAATGAGTTCCATACATGCTTCTAACTTAAAACATGACAGATGGCAAGTGGAGGTCTTACCCAAAGTGTGGTAGACACTTTTGGCAACAACTTTGTGTGTCTACTTGCCATTTTCATGTAAGAAAAGGAGGACATGATGATGCTTCCATAAATGGTGAGGGAGGATGGAGGGATTCCCCTAGTTTTGGTAAGTGTGGGTAAGAACCAACCACTAACCAAACCTAGTGGGTAAGGACCTCCACTAATCTTATTTCCATCTCATTGCCTCAAACACATAAACTAAGTTCAAAATTCAAGTCAACATGCCAAAATATTTGATTTGGGAGGCGCGGGAGAGTGGTGGCGCGTGACCGCGCGTGAGTTCCACCTTCTCGCCTTCCTCCGCAAGGATGCTCACTTGGACGCCTTCGAGGGTGCTAAAGGGTCCGCTCTCCACTTGAATTCCGAGTTGCTGAAGTTGGAATGTCCTCTCTTGAGCCTCTTCTTGTGCTTCGCCTGGGAATAAGTTGCTCTCGAGTAGGTAGCCAGTTGTGGATTTCCCGCCAGGCGCAAATCAACATCTTTTTTGGCACCTAATTAAGAGATCCAAGAAATCATCCTGAATGAGATATCAAAGTCCAGCATTAAATCTTCGATGAGCTCCGTGAGTTTAGCCACCGAGAAGTCTCCTAAGGTGTCAAGTGACCAGAGAGAAATTCTCCAAAAGCTTCAAAAAAGAGTTAAAGTTCTCCTAGCTCCCTTCCTCTAGGGTCCCTACTCTACCCCCACCTCCACCTCCAGTGCCGCCAACCTAGGAAAAGTATCTTCTAGAGAACTAGCTCTTAACCAAATCTCCCTCCAAAACAACACTGAGTGCCCATTTCCCACCTTTTTTTTAAAGAATTCCCAAAACCTATTCCCGCCTCTACTACTTCCATCCCTACTTTAATAATCTAACTCCAAACCCCTCCAGCCTTGGCTACTTCCTCACTATCAAACCCTCCCCCTCCCCATATATTGCCTTAATCACCCTAATCCAAAAAGCACCATCCTCCGATTTAAACCACAACCACCATTTGAAAAGTAGAGCGAGATTTTTCGCCTTAAGACTACCCACTCCCTATCCTCCTTCCTCCAATTTCCCCAAACATTTTTCCCAAGCCACGCAAGAAATCCCCTTATTGTCTTTTCCCCCCATAAAATATTTGCTCTCACTCTCTCAAGTAAAGGTACCAGTAGGGGGCGGAACACTGAGAAGAAAAACAGAGGTGAAGCCGATAACACAGGTTTCAGAAGAGCATCAATATTAGCTTACCAATGAGCATATTTTCCACATATTGATCATCGCTATTGGCATAATGAGCATCAATATTGTCCTTCCGATCATCATTTACAAAGTGGTGAACATCGTTTAAAATATGGCGAGCATCAATCTAGATATTTGAACATCATTTACAATTAATTTACAAATGAGCATCATTTTCCATATGTTGGTCATCATTATTGGTAGCATGAGCATCAATGTTGTCTCTATGATTATCATTATTTTCCTCGTGATCATCATTTAAATGATCATTATTGGTAGCATGGCACTACGTGGGGAGGACCAATTTCATTACGGCCTTTACTGCGGTTAAGGCTGCAGTGAACGACTCCCCGCAGTAAACGGGAGCTCGGTGGTGGCAGTAAAATTTACTGCGACCTAAACCGCAGTTAGGCCGCAGTAAGACCTCGCGGGCCACGTGCCCTACCTACCACCATCCCTACTGCGGCCGCGTACTGCTGATGAGGCCGCAGTAGGTTCGTCTATATATACTCCCCCACTTTTTTCCAACACTTCGCAAATTGTTTTCATATCCTATCCTCTCTCAACTATTACACAAAATATCATCTCTAAATCTGAGTAGAAGCTGCGGTACCATCAACTTTAGGTGTATTGCTGAGGTAATAAATATTTTATTTATTTATTTATTTATGGTTACATAGTTTTTCATTCAATTTAATTCATGTATTGGTAATTTTATTTTCTTTTTAAGTAGTTTAATTAATTTAGTTGAGCCATAGTTCCTGTCCATGAAAACTTGTAAAAATATATTTTTTACACTTTATTTCAAAATTTTGGAATAACGTTGTAAAGTAATATATTGTACAGTGTTTTCATGGATTGTCCAAGTTGGACAGTTTTTAAAAGTTTACTATCGGTGTATTAAACTTTTATGGTTGTGCATGTAAAACTAATCGGATTACATAAATTTCGGTTGCATTTCTTAGTCTTGTTCAACGTTATACCTGTTATGAGAGTTATATTCCAGAAAAATGGTATAGTGTGGAACCAAGGCGAAATACTGCCGAAATTTATGTAATTACAGTTTTACATACACAACCATAAAAGTTTCTTCACTAATAGTACTTTTCCCTTGATTAGGAAAAAATGATATTAATATTTATATATGAATGTGTGCAGTATTTAGGAGCTTTTGTGTTTGTTTTTTGTAATATATAATTAATTGTCATGTTTGTTATTGTTTTTATTGATGAATGATCATAGGAAAGGCCATAAATGGGCGAAAGACGTGATTGGATGTATAGGCGCTTTGAGGATGGGACTCGCTATATAAGTGAAAGATTTTGGACTAGGGTTCAGGAATTCTTGGATCATGCTTTTTTGTTGCTAAATCAAATGGAGAAGAATTGGTGAAATGCCCGTGTAAAAAGTGTAAAAATAGATACTTTTATGACCGAATTACAATTGACAATCATTTACTATTAGACGGATTTAAATCCAATTATCATGTGTGGGATTATCATGGTGAACGACCTGAGATCAATCCATATGTTTATCGAGGTTATCGATTTGATGAACTAACGTCAACATCATCGAATCTTGCAAGTACGAGTATTGCACTTAATTCTTCTAAGGGTAGCCAAGAACAACCGGCTTATGAAGAAATAGTTCGTGATGCTTTTGGGTTTCATGAGCACTATAATAATTTTGAAGATGATCAGAATAATGACGATGAGGACGTTGCAGCGCCCGAAGTTCCAAACGAAAGGGCACAACAGTTTTTCCAACTGTTGCGTGATGCGTCAAAACCTTTATATGAAGGTTGTGGTGATAAGTACACCAAATTATCGGTGTTATCCAACTTGTGGAGTATGAAAAGTCAACACAACGTATCAGATGCCTTTTTCTCTAAGATGATCGGATATATCAATGAAATATTACCCGGAGGAAACTCGTTGCCAACGAGCATTTGTAGTACAAAAGGTATGTTGAATGAGTTGGGGTTACCATATAGAAAAATTCATGCTTGCAAGAATAATTGTATGTTGTTCTACGGTAGTTTCAGCAAATTATTGAATTGTAGGGTATGTGGAGCGGATAGGTATGAAGGGTGTGATCTGGGTAAGAAACCGAAACCTAAAAAGGTTTTACGATATTTACCAATCACTGAGTGGCTACAACGGCTTTACCAGTCGTCTAAAACCGCAGAATTCATGACATATCATATTAGAGCAAGTGGAAATGTATCTGACACTGTTGGACATCCATCTCAAGGCGAGGCATGGAAACACGTCGACGATCATTATCCTGATTTCGCGTAGGAGTACCGAAGCATACGATTGGGGTTAAGTACTGATGGCTTTAACCCGTTGTCCGAAAAAGGAGAATGTTATCAATGTGGCCGGTATTCATCATTCTTTATAACCTGCCACTTGATTTATGCATGAAGGAGCCATACACTTTCATGCCTCTGCTAATTTCAGGTCCTCGCTCTCCTGGCCGTAACATTGATGTGTTTCTACGTCCACTGATTGAGGATTTACAAGTTTTATGGAATACAGGAGTGGAAACTTGGGATGCGCACCGTAATCAGAACTTTGTTATGCGAGCATGTTTGCTTTGGACGATAAGTGATTTTCCGGCGTATGGAATGCTATCGGGCTGGAGTACGCATGGAAGACTTGCATGCCCATACTACATGAGTGATGTTAATAGTATTCAGTTGAAGCATGGACGGAAAACCAATTGGTGGGGTTGTCATAGGATTTTTTTACCACGTCGGCATGCTCTCCGTAACAATACCGAATCTTAGGTAGAAACTGACCGACATCCGTGTGTGTATAAGTCAGGTCATGAGATCTTAAGAGATCTTAATAAGATTATATTCCCAGCATTCGGAACACCATGGGATAAAATGAGGGTTGATAAGTTTGGTGATGAGCACATTTGGGTAAAGAAATCAATTTTCTGGGAGTTGCCGTATTTGGCAGACTTCAAAGTACGACAATGTCTGGATGCTATGCATATTGAAAAAAATTGTTTTGATAACATTTTCTACACAGGTTTGAACATGAAAGGGAAAACGAAGGATAATGCATAGTCGAGACGCGATTTGCAAGAGTTAATTTGAGCATTGGACAGAATGAGAAACCATTTCAACCGAAGGCGTTATACACGTTAAATGATGATCAGATTGCGATGATTTGCAATTGGTTGAAGCATTTCGTTAAAATTCCCGGCAGGTGTGTCAATACGTCCGATAATACATTTTACAGTATGAAAACCCACGATTGTCATGTGTTCATGCAAAAGCTGCTACCCATTACATTACGTGGTTACATTCTTGACAGCATTTGGACGACAATTGCAGAATTCAGCAAATTCTTTAGACTACTGTGTTCTAAGGATATTCAGTAGGATGATGTAGAGAAGCTTGATAAATTAATCATCGTAACACTGTGCAAGTTCGAAAAGATCTTCCCTCCATCATTCTTTGACTCCCTGGAACATCTTACTATGCATCTACCTTGGCACCTTCGAACTTGTGGACCTGTCGGATATTGGTGGATGTTTCCTTTCGAACGGAATATGAAAAAGTTGAAAGCAAAATGTGATGTAATTCCGGGAGGGTATCCTGGAGCAGATCTAGCCAACAAAGGAGCAACACGGGTTAGGTATGATTGTTGAGGCGAAAATGTCAACAGGTTGACAGATTCGGAATGCACAAAAACAAAACGATACGGAAGCTTGTGAAACGAACGGATATGGCCGCCAACTCCTCCTGGATCCTTGCCCAGACAAAGATGATGTTATGTCTTTGGCGACTCCAAAATCAATTTACAAGTCCCTTCATCTCCACTCTTAATGATGCAAATTAAAAGGAAATGTAAATATGAGAATTTAAAACAATTATTTCTAAATTTATTCTAGGCTAGCTAAGGGGTAGAACCAGCCAAAATATATCTAAAAACTAAAATAAAATGATAGAAATTCGAGTTGGAAGATGAGGGATGAGTTTTGGCCAATAAATGAGGAGTAAATGATCCTCATTTAAGTGCTCTTGATGGAGGGGCTTCAAGGCTTGTAACTCCTTCTTCACCAATGGTTTCTGGATGATTTTGGATGACTCTTGAGTCGTCAAGGCTGCTGAAGTTCGTCCTTGATGAGAAGTGAACAGTTGGAAGCCTTTGAAGTGCATTGAATGCGTCAGCTGGTGTCTCAACAGGTTGAGACATTCGTGAACCATGCACTTGGGCCAAATTGTCATTTGGTTGAGCCCAAACCGAAATGTTCAAAATTGTTTCCACAATTTCAGAATTGGGTTGGTGCTTGCACGTTTCCTTCATCTTTGTGCATATCTTCACTTTGCTCCTCACACGTTGCAAAACTGTGCATCAACAGGTTGAGAGCGTCCTTAGCCTTCTTAGTCCGGCTCCTTGTCATAGGTCCACCAAGGCCAACGAGCGGATCTTGATGTTTGGGCTTGGATTGGGCCTGTTCCACGTCACTCCCCCTTCTTCAAAAGATTCCGACCTCGGAATCTCATCTTCCATAGTACCTTCAAAAGGAGAAAGATCCATAACGCTAAACGTTGTATGTACTCCATATATACCACTAGGAAGATCTAGAGTGTAGGCATTATCTCCCCTTTTTGCAACCACTTGGAAGGGACCATCTCCTCTTGGGGCGAGTTTGTTCTTCCTTTCTTGAGGGAATCTCTCCTTTCTCAAGTGTAACCATACCCAATCACCAACGTCAAAGGTGACTTGTTTCCGACCTTTATTTGCCCTCCTTGCATATGCTTCATTCTATTTGGAGATCCTTTCTTTCACCTTCTCATGTAACTCCTTCATTTGTTTTGCTTTCAATGCTCCATCTTTATGAGCTGCATCATTAAGAGGTAAAGGCAATAAGTCCAATTGAGTCAAAAGGTTGAAACCATAAACAATTTCAAAAGGGCTATGGGTTGTTGAAGTATGAAAAGCCCTATTGTAAGCAAATTCAACATGTGGAATAAACTCCTCCCACTACTTCAAATTCTTCCTAAGGAGTGTTCTAAGCAATTGTATCATTGTTCTATTAACTACCTCGGTCTGCCCATCTTTGTGGGTGACTAGATGTTGAAAACAATAGCTTAGTACCAAGTTTAGCCCATAATGTCTTCCAAAAGTGACTTAGAAATTTGGTGTCCCTATCACTTACTATTGTCCTAGGCAATCCATGATATTTAACAACCTCCTTAAAGAATAAATTTGCAACATTTGTAGCATCATCCGTTTTATGGCAAGGAATAAAGTGAGCCATTTTAGAAAAACGGTCAACAACTAGAAAAATTGCATCATGTCGATTTTGAGTCCTAGGAAGACCAGTAACAAAAACCATTGATATGTCAACCCAAGGTAAATAAGGAGTAGGGAGTGGAGTATACAACCCGTGAGGCTCAAGTTTAGACTTAGCCTTTTTGCATGTGACACATTGAGCACAAAATTTGTCCACGTCCTTCTTCATGTTCGGCCAAAAGAAATGCTCTTTGAGAGCTTCCAAGGTCTTGAGCTGACCAAAATGTCCCATAAGTCCTCCATGGGCTTCCCTTACAAGTAGCTCTCGGATGGAACCCTTAGGAACACAAAGCTTGTTAGCTTTAAAGAGATATCCATCGAATATGCAATAAGTGTCAACAGGTTTAGAAAAACATGCATTGTAAATAGATCCGAAGTCAATATTGTCACCATACAAGTTCTTCATCTGTTCAAATCCTAAAACCTTACTGTTCAACATCTTTGAATAAAGCATACCTTCTCGGACAATGCATCTGCCACTATATTTTCTTTACCTTTCTTAAACTTAATTAAGTAGGGAAAATATTCAACAAATTCCATCCATTTTGCATGTCTTTTTGAAAGTTTACCTTGACCTTGCAAATACTTTAATGAATAATGATCAGTATGAATGACAAATTCCTTAGGCAAGAGATAATGAGACCATACCTCAAGACTTCTCACAAGAGAATATAATTCTTTGTCATATGTTGAATAATTCAAAGGACCACCACTCAATTTTTCACTAAAGTATGCAATAGGTTTACCTTCTTGAGTGAGAACTGCACCAATACCTATGCCACTCACATCGCACTCAACTTCAAAGATCTTACCAAATCGGGTAGTGAAAGGACCGGAGCTTGTGTCAACTTTTCTTTCAACAGGTTGAACGCTTTCTCTTGCTTGTCACCCCAAACAAATGGTACTTCTTTCTTGACAAGTTCGTTAAGTGGGGTGGCTATAGTGGAAAAATCCTTCACAAAACGTTTGTAAAAGCTAGCAAGGCCGTGAAAAGATCTCACCTCGGTCACACTAGTAGGGGTCGGCCAATCCTTGATGACTTGCACCTTGGATTCGTCAACACTTAGTCCTTTCTCACTAACAACATATCTAAGAAACACAATCTGATTAGTAGCAAAAGTACACTTCTTAAGATTAGCATAATGCTTTTCTCTTCGAAGAGTTTCAAACAATAACCGCAGATGTTCAACGTGTTGAGATAATGTATGACTATAGATCAAAATGTCATCAAAATAAACCACAACGAATTTTCCAATGAATTTCCTTAAAACATGGTTCATGAGTCTCATAAAACTAGAAGGGGCATTGGTTAATCCAAATGGCATGACAAGCCACTCATATAAACCAATGTTGGTCTTAAAGGCGGTTTTCCACTCATCACCCTTTTTCATGCGTATTTGGTGATAACCACTCTTAAGATCAACCTTAGAAAATACCTTTGCACCTGAAAGTTCATCAAGCATGTCATCAAGGCGTGGAATGGGATGTGGGTACTTGATGGTGATCTTATTGATGGGGCGGCAATCCATGCACATTCGCCATGATCCATCACTTTTAGGTACCAGAAGCACGGGTACGGCACAAGGGGACAAGCTTTCTCGGATGTACCCTTTTGCAAGAAGCTCTTGGACTTGCCTCTGTATCTCTTTGGCTTCCTCGGGGTTGGTTCGATAATGGGGCCGATTTGGTAATGGTTCTCCCGGGACAAGATCGATTTGATGCTCAATACCTCGATATGGAGGTAAACCAATCGGATCTTCGAAAAGATCTTGATATTCCTGCAACAACGAAGAAAGAAAAGAAGGAATTTCTTCCTCTTGATCCATTGTTAGAAGACAAGTGTTAGGTAAAAAGAGAAAACAACATTTTTGACTCAAAAGAGCTTTCTTGATGTGTTTTTCTTTGGCTATGGAAAGGAAACAGTCTTGTCTTCTCTCATTCTCTCTTTTACCACTCTTTTCGCTATTTATTCCTTCACCATCCCAAAAGACTTTTGACTCTTGCAAATCCACTTGGGATTTCTTTTTATTTTCAACTTTACCCTTAAGTTTACCATCCTTACCCTCGGACTCACTATGGAGTTGGATCTGATCGGCATGGGCTTGTTGGGGGTGTTAAAGGCACCAAGGTAATCTTTCGGTCAACATGTTGAATGATGTATCGGTTGGTCACACCATCATGCACAGCTTGCTTATCATACTGCCAAGGCCTCCCAAGTAGAATATGGGCAACAATCATCTTAGGTACAACATCACAAAGTACCTTGTCTTCATAATTGCCAATTTTGAGGGGTACTTCAACTTGACAATTCACCTTGGCATGAGCGGTGTCATCCATCCATTGAAGAAGGTAGGGTCGAGGATGCTTGTGAGTAGCAAGTCCTAACTTATTCACCATATAAGAACTAGCAACATTAGTGCAAGAACCGGAATCAATAATGAGTGAACATACTTTACCATTCACAAGTGCTCTTGAATGGAAGAGATTCTCCCTTTGACATGATTGAGGGGTTGGCTGCACCTGTAGTACTCATCTTGTTACTAGGAGAGTGCCTTCAACCGGAAGACCAAACTCTTCCTCAACAGGTTGAGCATACTCGTCCTCAATAGGTTGAGCAGATTCGGTCTCATCATTTTCTTCATCCTCACTGTACCATTCTCCATCTCTCATGAGTATAACTTTGGATTTGGACATTGATGAGCATAATGACCCATACCTTTGCATTTATAGCATTGAACTTCATGAAGGGGTTTGGAAGGGGGACGGTTTTGGGAGCGATTTTGGGAAGTGGAAGGGGTAGATGTGAGAGATTTGGAAGGGGTACCTTTTTGTGGAGGTGAGGTGTCCTTTGTGGAGCTTTCGGCCACTGGTTTGATCTTGGAGCCATGGTGGAAGTGCTCTCTTTCTTGAGTTGTCTTTCAATTCGGATGGCTTTATGTAACAACTCTTGAAAATTGTTGTACTCACATAATTCCAAGGTCTTCACAATGTCAGTCTAAGTCCTTGAATGAACCTAGACATTTTTGCTTCACCTCTTTCAATAACATCGGCTCTCAAAAGGGCGGATTCCAACTCTTTGTGGTAGTCCTCAACACATTTAGTGCCTTGGACAAGTGTTTGAAGTCGTTGGAAACATTCTCAAGTGTAGTATGATGGCACAAATCTCTCTTGCATTTGGATCTTCAATTCTTCCCAAGTTTGAGGACCTAATCCAAGCCGATTTTCTTGATTCCACCATGTGAGGGCATAACCATGAAACTCAACAACGGCCAATTTAACCTTGAGGTCAGTGGTATAATCAAAGCAATTAAATACCAATTCACATTTCTTTACCCAATCAAGATACTCATCCGGGTTGCTTTTTCCATAGAAAGGTGGAATTTGCAATTTGAAGTTTCAGTAAACCTGTTGAGCCATATCCCTTTGCCTTTGATTGTGGTGAGGTGGAACTTCATCTTCTTAATCAATATTTGATTGGCGATCATCTTCCTCATTTTGAGGTTCCCGCTCTTCCTCCTCTCTTCGACCAGCCTCAAGACGGGCTAGCCTTGCATTTAGTGGAGTCATTCGTTCCTGCAACATTCTTTGAAATTGTTCTAGCAATGCTTCATCAGCCATTTTTTTCCTCAAAAAAACTCACAGATTCTCTTTATAAACCTAGCAACCATTTCTGGCTCAAATTTTTTGAAAAAGTGATTCAAAACAAGACACAAAAGACAGAATAAAATAAAACCTCAAACAAACCTCAACAGGTTGAGGGAAGTGTTGTTACTTTTTGCAAAACGGTTCTTTTGTGGGTTTTGGAAAAAGGATATTCCGCAACTTTTGAAAGAACAGGTTTGAAAAGGCTCTGAGGTTGTTCTTTTTCTTGCCCTTTGTTTGAGATTGTTCCAAGAATTCTTCAAATTGGCTTTTCTGCAATCAACAAAGTTGAACCAATGTCGATTTTTTTCAATGCAAATAAGATGCGATTTTTTTTCTTTTTTTCTATGCAGATTGCACAACACTGGAACAAGAAATTAAAAATGGCAAGAACAACCGAAAAAAACACAATGAGAACAAAAATGATATGTGTTGCGGAATAAAAAGAAAAGGGTAGAAAAACTTCTCCTTGTTGAGCAAGTGGCTCTGATACCAATTGATGTGATTCCAGGAGGGTATCCTGCAACACGAGGAGCAGATCTAGCCAACAAAGGAGCAACACGGGGTAGGTATGATTGTTGAGGCGAAAATATCAACAGGTTGACAGATGCAGAGTGCACAAAAACAAAACGATGCGGAAGCTTGTGAAACGAACGGATATGGCCGCCAACTCCTCCTGGATCCTTGCCCAGACAAAGATGGTGTTATGCCTTTGGCGACTCCTCCTTCTTGATACCAAAAAAGGTCCAAGACAAAGAAAGCCTTTGTTGTCAAAATTGAGGGGAATGATGATGGGGCCAACACCTCCTTCGAATTCTCGATGTTTCCGCGAAAACCGAATTTTACCGAAATTCTGCCGGATTTTCGATTTTGGGTCGGGGATGTAGTTTGGTAGTGTGGTTGGTAAAGTTGCTAATCCAGCTTGAATTGACAGATTCTGTGGTCCAGAAGGTTGAAAAAGAAAGGTTCCCGGGTTTCGGTTCGCGGGAAATTGTGATTGAGATCCACTGCGGTGGTCTTGCTCCGATATCTATTCCTCCTTATCGGATGCCTATTTCGAGATGCGGGAGTAGAAGAAGTAAGCTGGAGGAATTACTGAAAAAAGAGTTTCGTCCGACCGAGCACTTCAGCGTGGGGTGCTCAGTTACATTTGTTAAGAAGAATGATGGGACACTGACTTTGTATTGATTACGAGACGGTTGAATGCTCTTATTGGGAAGAATAAGTATCCGTTACGAGGATTAACGATCTTTTTGATCAACTTCGGGGTTTGAGGGTTTTCTCAAAGATCGATCTCTCGATCCGGTATTTTCAGCTTAGGATGAAGGTAGAGGACATACCTAAGACTGCTTTTCGCACCCGATTTAGACACTTTGAGTTTACGGTCATGCCATTCGGGCTGACCAATGTTCCGTGACATTCTTGGATCGATGCATCGGGTGTTCCGACCGCATTTGGACTCATTTCTGGTGGTTTTATTGATGATATTCGATATATTCTCGGGATGAGGATTCGCATCGGGATCATCGAGGGTAGATCTGCAGACTCTTTGGGAATATCAGCTTTATGCTAAATTCTCAAAGTGTGAGTTCTGATTCGGGAAGTCACCTTCTCGGGACACATTATATCGAGCATGGTCATGTCTGTGGATCCAGAGAAGGTGAGGGCGGTTCGGGATTGGAACAACTTACCACGGCACGGGAGATCAAGAGCTCCCTGGGGTTAGCAGGATTTTTATCGGAGGTTTGTACTGGGATTTTCTATTCTGGCATCTCCGCTTACGCAGTTGACCAGGAAGGGTCAACGATTTATCTGGTCTGATAGGTGTGAGCAGAATTTTCAGGAGTTGAAACGGCAGTTGACTAACGCTCCGATTCTGACTCTTCCAGATCCGAACTTACCGTATGTGATTTATTCGGATGCTTCCACATCCAGTTTGGGGTGTGTTAGCGCAGGAGCGTTTTGTGGTAGCTTATGGGTCGAGGCAGCTACGACCGCATGAGCTGAGCTGACTGATACATGATCTGGAGTTGGCTGCAGTGATTTATGCGTTGAATCATTGGAGGCAATATCTGTTTGGTAGTAAATTTCAGATTCTTACCGACCATAAGAGTCTGAAATATTTGTTTACATAGAAGGAGCTTAACATGAGGCATTGCAGATGACTCGAATACATTAAGGACTATGGTTGTTGTATCGGGTACATCTCTGGCAAGGGCAACACGGTTGCCGATGCACTGAGCAGGAAGTATACCGGGTTAGTTAAGGGAGGAAGTGCTGGGGACTGATCTGAGGAGAGTGATCTGACGTGCCTTTGGCACAGGTGGCAGCTCTGGGAGCGTGCTCAGGTTATTACACTTATTATACATTCTGAGTGGCTTGATTGAGTGCGCGAAGCGCAAGGTAGAGATTTGGTATTGAAGAAGTTATCTGGGGAAGATAAGGGTTTATGGGTTACCGACGTTTCAGTATAGGCAAGGATTGCTATACTTCTGAGACCGCCTTTGTGTACCAGAGGATCAGGAGTTCTGGAATGATATTTTAGAGGGGGCACACTCGGCGGTGTGAGCATCAGAACCGGCGAGGACATGCAGACTTTGCCCATTCCAGCCTGGGAAGTGGGGTAATGTTATGATGGACTTTCTGACTGCACTGCCCTGACACGGTTTCATCATGATGCTATCTGGGTTTTTGTGGATCAGCTGATAAAGTGCGCACACTTTCTGCTTATTCGGGTCACAGACCCTCTGGAGAAGCTTGCCCGGCTTTACATCAGGGAGATTGTACGTTTACCTGGAGCGCCAGACTCCATTGAATCTGACCGTGATCCGCGTTTTACAAAGACGGTTCGATTACTTTTCATGAAGCGGGCACGCGACTCCATCTGTGCGACTTATCACCCATGACGGATGGGTAGTCCGGCGGGTGATTCAGATATTGGAAGATATGTTGCGAATCTGTACTTTGGATTTTGGAGGAGATTGAGACCAGCAGTTACTTTGATAGAGTTCCCATACAACAATTGTTTTCAGACTACGTTTGACATGGCACCATATGAGGTGTTGTACGGGAGGTGTATGACACCATCTTTGTTGGACAGATGCGTCGATCGGGTTAAGCCGGGACCCGAGCTTTTGAGGAGTCTACGGCAAAGATCAGATTGTTATAGGCGCGGATCAAAACCGCGAGCGATCGCACCATCGCTTATACGAACCGTCGCCGTAGAGACTCTGGAATCGAGTTTGGTGACAGAATTAGACTGGAGGTAGCGCCGATCAGAGGGACAGTAAGATTTGATAGGCGGGGCGAGTTACCCCGAATTTTATCGGTTATCATGAGTTTCCAGAGTAAATTGTTAGGTTGGGTTTCCCCAATCAAGCATTTTATGTGGTATCTTCCAGATAGCTGTTGTGGATCGGTTAGATTTAGGTTCGATCTTCTGCAGGGTTGTCTCGATAGAAATACTGCAACCGACTCGGGTGCAATAAGATGCACCCGGAGGGTGGGACGCCGTGACGCTCGGTATGGTAGTCTAAACTACCACTCCCGCCGCACCGATACGGTGGTCCGATTGTTCGGATTAGAGGAATGGTTATATTTTACGGTTGGTAGCGACACTGTCTGGTTGGTTCAGGCTACTCTTGGAGGACCAAGAGTTCTAAGGGGAGAATGTTACGGTCACCCCGAGCGGGTTGTGGCCGGGTGACCCGGCTCGGTTTTAGCCTGCGGGTCACGTTTTTCGGCGTTCAGGCGGCTCCCGAGCCCTATCCGAGTATCATTTTGGCGAACCCCTCCGTATATGAGGTCGTGTGGGTCCCCCGGACGTTTCCGCCGAAAATATTTTTACGCGCCGGGGTTGTCGGGTCGCCTCGTGACGTACAGCGGGCTCGGTAGCGCTCTCGAGACCTCAGTTTGGAAAGCCGTTTGCAGTTTTGGAGTCGTGAGAATATCCCGGAGGTGGTTGTGGAGTTTAATGTTTGGGACGGGACGTTCGGTTCCGGGCGACTCCCGGGGCTCGGGACGGGAATCCCGGGGCTCGGGATGGAAATTTTCTGACGGCTTTGGGGTAAGTTGTGTTTGAATTTAAGATGGAATTTATGGGAATTTTTATAGAATTTTGGAGTGACGGAATTTCGGTTCAGGTTGTCACGCTCGCACGTCGGGTTTTGGTTCGGGTTCAGCGAGCTCGGTAGGACACTCCGGAAAGGCAAATGAATTTCTGAAAAATGTTCTGTGCATGTTATAATATTCTGAAGATTGTGTCCGAGTTTCATTAATTTTGGAATTCGGTAATTATTTTTGGGCAAAAAGAATTGGAACTTTCGGAGAAATTGGGAGCTAATTAGTAATTGGCTACAAAAATCAACAATAATTCAGCATGGGCAGCAGCCCACTTTCGGCTGAATGGAGAAGGGATAAGGGACACTTGTCCCTTTGTGACTTAAGAGGAAAAAGAAAGGAAATTATATAAGGGGTATTATTATTATTACATGAAAAATCTATTTCATTTCTTTCTTCTTCTCTTCTTCTTCCTTTCTTCTTCTGCCGCCATAATCTTCAAGCTCCAAGCTCCATGGTCTTCTTCATTTCTGGGCTGTTCCTTCAAGGAGTTGGATCCTAAGTGTGGTAAGTATCCTTCTCATCTCTCTTTCCAAGCCAAAAACAAGATTTGATGAGAAAAGAGAGGGATTTGTGGAATTTGAGTTTGTTCTTGACTACCACCTAGGATGATTCTCTTGCTTCCAAATTCAAGTATGTTGTTCTTGGGTTGGAGGAGTAGGAATCTATGGTTGAATGTTGGAAAAACTCCATGGAAGAGGGAACCTAGGTTTGGCGAAATTAATGGGAATTTTCCAAAATTGTGTATGGTTGTGTTCTTGATTCATGCTTAAGATATGTTGTTCCTTGCATGATTCTAAGACAATCTATGGTTTCAATTTGAAGGAAAACATGTTGGGTAGAAAACCCCAAGTTGGCGAAATGTTCAAGAGAGGGGTTGGTTGATTTTGATGCAATTGGTTAGTAATCTTAGTTAAGAAGTGTAATTGGTAATTAAAGAGAGCTAATGGAACTTTGTTTGGATTGAAATAGAAGTTGGGTGAGAAATCCCTAACTTGGCGAAATTATTAAGGAAGAGGTTTTGTGATTTTGGTGTAATTGGTTAGTAATATTGTTTGGGTAGTGTAATTGGTGATTAGTGTGATTAATTGGAAGCTTGAATGGTTTGTTTTGGAAGTGTGGTGAAAAATTGGTTAAGGACCAAATTGTTGAAGTGATTCTTTTTCAATGTTGGTGGTGTGTGTTGATTGAATTGGATGCTAAATTGGTAATGTGGGTGGAAGTAGGTGCGTTATGGTGTTTGAACTACCATTTTCGGGTTAGAAATAAGAAAGTTAGTTTTATACGAGTTTACCGGGAAAAGTGTCTGGAATGCGGGTTTAAGGGTTGGAATATGTTTGCGGGTGTTGGAATAACAATGTCCAGGCTCGGTTTGTGAAACCGAGCTTTCTGTGGAATTTTCCGGGAAAGTGCGGGTTTGTGCGAGAATTGTTTCTGGGGTTTGTTTGGATGTGTTCGATCCAACTATGGTTGTCAGACTTGATTCTGCGTTGGTGGAGTAGCGCGGACCCGTAGGAGCCAAGTTGTGCATTTCGGTCGGGAGTCGGGATTTTCCGAGTGTTGGGCTGCGGGGCAGCGTTTCTGAGGTAAGGGCTTAATTTGGTAAAATGTATGTTTGTTCCGTTTCAAGGCCCGGATGACCTTAGAGGCCCGGGTTCCTATTCTGTTCTGTATATGGTTATCAGGTAATGTTACTTCTGTTTATGTTTATGTATTCTTACTATTATTATTTGTTCTGTTCTGTGACGAGACCCGAATGGTCGAAGAGGCCACGGGTGCTCCTTGATTCTGTTCTGCGTATCCGCACCGGGAGTGCCGATACTTCTGTTCTGTGTCCGCACTGAAGGGGTGCCGACATTCTGCGTGTATCCGCACCGGGAGTGCCGATACTTCTGTTCTGTGACCCTACGACAGTTTGGGGCTCGCGACCCCAGCCGGTACCGTGCTATCTGTTATGTTCTGATCTGTATATTCTGACCTCTGCTGAGGGCTGTCGTTACGGGTCGTTCTGGCGGTTGGACCGCATATGTTGGATTCTGATTTACGTTATGCTTTATGTTTATATGTACATGCATATGCTGTGATATTCTGTTTTGCGAGTTGATTGTTGCCACATGGGCAAACCGCACTTTACCTTAAGCCCTTATCGGGTCCTTTCGAGGACTCACCCTTTTATTTGTTTACCATCTTTCAGCGATCGACAAGCAACCAGCGGAATAGAGATCCGCGGTGCTTCCCGACATTTCGGGTTACTCAGCGGCGGCGGTACCACGTGCGGGAATTCTTGAGCGAGAGGCTTCTGATTCCGCACTTAGGTATATATATATATAGGATTTTGTTTAATGGCTCTGTAGCTGTAGCTGCATACATGTAGGTCAGATCATGAATTTGTATATGCCATATGATCGGAAATATGTTCTGCCTTTGATGCCTTCGAGTCGAGGCGGAGCCCGACTTGCCTATATTGGATTTGTTATGATATGAATTCGGTGTTTACGTGGTTGTTGCGATGAGCAATGTTTGGTATACCATGAAGCGCTTGGTTGGTATTTTGTCGAGTTATCATGTATACTTGCCATGTATGGGTTACGTAGGTTGCTAGTCGATACTCGTTTGTTTTGTATTTGAGCTCGATGCTCATTGCCGCGTTTTCCGCCGTAATTCCTGTTTCCGACGTCGCGGCCGGCTCCGCCTCCGCAACCGGGCGGGGTGGCTGTGACAAGTTGGTATCAGAGCCAGGTTGGGTCGGATTGACCCAAAAGGTAAAGTATGTTTGGTTTTGATATGAAATGTGGAAGGCAAGTATACAAGTCCGAGGTGGACTTTTGGAGTAAGTTAAGTCTGTTTATGGTTAAGTACCTGCGGAAGATGACTTCGAAGGGCAAGCTACTGGTTTACACCTCATTCTGGGGTGGTTCGGTACGGAGCCTGATCAACTCCTTATTTGAACCATTTCGGAATGCGTGTGGAGCGGTGGCGGTCCTTTGGAGCATTATGGAAGGTGTGGGTGTTATATGAAGTGATTACGTGATTATAAGCATGATCTGATTCTATGTTAAGTATTATTATTTAGTTTCGGGATTCTGAAAAGAATCCTTGCATCATGCATTGCATTACACTCTGAGCCTTAGAAAACTGCTGCTAGCTTCGTAGAGATTAGGAGTGACCGACTTTTCCTGCGACTCTGTTTGGTCTGAAATTTTTGAGATATGGTTAACACGCGTTGATAGCGTGATTTGGTACCGGAGGCGGGACTGGGATCCCACACCTCCGTGGAATAGGATACGGGTTCGGCGTGACCCGAGTCTGAACAACCACACTCACCACCCCGAGGCTTAGCCGCCGTAGGGACCCCTCTCGATTTGGTATTACCGCCACTAGCTGGTTCGAGGCGGCGATGGCGGGGAAAATCTGTTTATGCCACGGTTAGGGCATTTTGATCAGTGGTGATAGCGAGACTTTAGCCACTTTGCTTGCTACTGACTTTGGAATTGGTAAGTGAGTGACTCAGGAGCGTGGTCACTCGACACCTAGACTTCTCGTCGGTCCTATCAACGACGGGAGATCCGAGACACCGATCGACGAGGTTGGACTTTTGGAGAGGTTTGAGTTTGAATCCCCCGAGGTTCGGCGGCCGAGGAGGGCCGGAGGTATTAGAGACTTGGTTTGCAGGAATTGACAAACTCCTGGAGGGAGGCTATTCGAGCCGGTTGGCCGCCGGGCAACGGCTACTCGGTCGATTGCTTCCAGTTCTGAACCGGAGTTCGGATTGACCCGATATCTGATTTCTAGTGTCTGGCAGCAGTCGGACATTTCCGCGAAAATATTTTTGAGGCGGGGTTGCCGTCGGACGATTTTCGGGATTACGGGCGGAGAAACGGCTCGGGAGTGACCCGGGACTCAGATTTGCGCTTTTGAGGAAGATCTGGAGTCGGGATATAATTTACATTTTTCGTGAAGAAAAATGTTCTGGGTCGGAAATTACGGTTTCGGGCAGTTTTCGGGCTCGGGGCGAGCCAAGCTGTGACACTTGGCGAAATGTGATTAGTGGAAAGTATTGGACTTGGTCTCTTGTTATTTCTAATGATTATGATTCACTATGATGTCAAAAAGGATGTCATGTGCAAAGTACATGACTTATTATTACAAGACTTAAGTTTTGGCAAGTCTTGCAAAAATGCAAACGTATTCTTTTTCCTTCTTCACTGCCGAATTCTTCCTCTCTCTAAAGCCACCATTGTTGTGTTTTACAAGCTTCCAAAGCTTGCTCTAGATTGCTTCTTGGTCCGAGAGTTCAATCGGGAAGTTGATCGGCAACTCGAGTACTATGTCTATCGAGGTATGGTTCGATTCTGTTGAGTATTTGGCAATATTGGAAAGTTGATGTTCTTGGCTTAGATCTGAGTTTTGATGGAATTGAACCGTTGGATCGTTGTGTGGTTCATATATGTTGATGTTGGGTAGGTAAGGATTAGGAAATAACGTTGGATCGTTAGAAACACAACACGGGTGAGAACTCACCTTTTGGCGAATTTTTGACTGATTATGTTGGGAATTTCTGTTGAATTTGATGTGTTCTGTGGATTGATTTGTGATTATTGAAGTGAATTCTTGCATGTTCTGAGTCGGTTCTGAATTCTGATGTTTCCGCGGAAAACCGGAATTTTACCGAAATTCTGCCGGATTTTCGATTTTGGGTCGGGGATGTAGTTTGGTAGTGTGGTTGGTAAAGTTGCTAATCCAGCTTGAATTGACAGATTCGAGGTCGAAGGTTGAAAAGAAAGGTTCCCGGGTTTGGGTCGCGGGAAATTGTGTTTGAGATCCACTGCGGTCGGCATCGCTCCGATATCTATTCCTCCTTATCGGATGCCTATTTCGAGATGCGGGAGTAGAAGAAGTAAGCTGGAGGAATTACAGAGAAAGAGTTTCGTCCGACCGAGCACTTCAGCGTGGGGTGCTCAGGTACATTTGTTAAGAAGAATGATGGGACACTCGACTTTGTATTGATTACAGACGGTTGAATGCTCTTATTGGGAAGAATAAGTATCCGTTACCGAGGATTAACGATCTTTTTGATCAACTTCGGGGTTTGAGGGTTTTCTCAAAGATCGATCTCTGATCTGGGTATTTTCAGCTTAGGATGAAGGTAGAGGACATACCTAAGACTGCTTTTCGCACCCGATTTAGACACTTTGAGTTTACGGTCATGCCATTCGGGCTGACCAATGTTCCGGTGACATTCTTGGATCGATGCATCGGGTGTTCCGACCGTACTTGGACTCATTTCTGGTGGTTTTATTGATGATATTCTGATATATTCTCGGGATGAGGATTCGCATCGGGATCATCTGAGGGTAGATCTGCAGACACTTTGGGAATATCAGCTTTATGCTAAATTCTCAAAGTGTGAGTTCTGGATTCGGGAAGTCACCTTTCTGGGACACATTATATCTGAGCATGGTCTGTCTGTGGATCCAGAGAAGGTGAGGGCGGTTCGGGATTGGAAACAACTTACCACGGCACGGGAGATCAAGAGCTCCCTGGGGTTAGCAGGATTTTTATCGGAGGTTTGTACTGGGATTTTCTATTCTGGCATCTCCGCTTACGCAGTTGACCAGGAAGGGTCAACGATTTATCTGGTCTGATAGGTGTGAGCAGAATTTTCAGGAGTTGAAACGGCAGTTGACTAACGCTCCGATTCTGACTCTTCCAGATCCGAACTTACCGCGTGTGATTTATTCGGATGCTTCCACATCCAGTTTGGGGTGTGTTAGCGCAGGAGCGTTTTGTGGTAGCTTATGGGTCGAGGCAGCTACGACCGCATGAGCTGAGCTGACTGATACATGATCTGGAGTTGGCTGCAGTGATTTATGCGTTGAATCATTGGAGGCAATATCTGTTTGGTAGTAAATTTCAGATTCTTACCGACCATAAGAGTCTGAAATATTTGTTTACATAGAAGGAGCTTAACATGAGGCATTGCAGATGACTCGAATACATTAAGGACTATGGTTGTTGTATCGGGTACATCTCTGGCAAGGGCAACACGGTTGCCGATGCACTGAGCAGGAAGTATACCGGGTTAGTTAAGGGAGGAAGTGCTGGGGACTGATCTGAGGAGAGTGATCTGACGTGCCTTTGGCACAGGTGGCAGCTCTGGGAGCGTGCTCAGGTTATTACACTTATTATACATTCTGAGTGGCTTGATTGAGTGCGCGAAGCGCAAGGTAGAGATTTGGTATTGAAGAAGTTATCTGGGGAAGATAAGGGTTTATGGGTTACCGACGTTTCAGTATAGGCAAGGATTGCTATACTTCTGAGACCGCCTTTGTGTACCAGAGGATCAGGAGTTACGGAATGATATTTTAGAGGGGCACACTCGGCGGTGTGAGCATCGAGAACCGGCAGGGACACTGCAGACTTTGCCCATTCCAGTCTGGAAGTGGGGTAATGTTATGATGGACTTTCTGACTGCACTGCCCTGACACGGTTTCATCATGATGCTATCTGGGTTTTTGTGGATCGGCTGATAAAGTGCGCACACTTTCTGCCTATTCGGATCACGGACCCTCTGGAGAAGCTTGCCCGGCTTTACATCAGGGAGATTGTACGTTTACCTGGAGCGCCAGACTCCATTGAATCTGACCGTGATCCGCGTTTTACAGCACGGTTCTGGATTACTTTTCATGAAGCGCTGGGCACGCGACTCCATCTGTGTGCAGCTTATCACCCACAGACGGATGGGTAGTCGGAGCGGGTGATTCTGATATTGGGAGATATTTTGCGAATCTGTACTTTTGATTTTGTAGGAGATTGAGACCAGCATTTACTTTGATAGAGTTCCCATACAACAATTGTTTTGACTACGTTTGACATGGCACCATATGAGGTGTTATGCGGGAGGTGTATGACACCATCTTGTTGGACAGATGCGTCGATCGGGTTAAGCCGGGACCCGAGCTTTTGAGGAGTCTACGGCAAAGATCAGATTGTTATAGGCGCGGATCAAAACCGCGAGCGACTGCACTGCTTATACGAACCGTCGCCGTAGGCTCTGGAATCTGAGTTTGGTAATAGAATTTGACTGGAGGTAGCGCCGATCAGAGGGACAGTAAGATTTGATAGGCGGGGCAAGTTACCCCGAATTTTATCGGTTATCATGAGTTTCCAGAGTAAATTGTTAGGTTGGGTTTCCCCCCCAACTGTTTCTGTTTTATGTGGTACCTTCCAGGATAGCCTGTTGTGGATCGGTTAGATTTAGGTTCGATCTTATGCAGGGTTGTCGATAGAAATACCGGCAATCTGACTCGGGTGCAATAAGATGCACCCGGAGGGTGGGACGCCGTGAGGCTCAAGATGGTAGTCTAAACTACCACTCCCGCCGCACCGATACGGTGGTCCGATTGTTCTGGATTAGAGGAATGGTTATATTTTCGGTTGGTAGCGACACTGTCTGGTTGGTTCGAGCTACTCTTGGAGGACCAAGAGTTCTAAGGGGGAGAATGTTACGGTCACCCCGAGCGGGTTGTGACCGGGTGACCGAGCTCGGTTTTAGCTGCGGGTCACGTTTTCGGCGTTCGACGGCTCCCGAGCCCTATCCGAGTATCATTTTGGCGAACCCTTCCGTATTTGAGGTCGTGTGGGTCCCCGGACGTTTCCGCCGTAAATATTTTTCTGGCGCCGGGGGGTTGTCGGTGTCGACTCGGGACGTACAGCGGGCTCGGTAGCACTCTCGAGACCTCAGTTTGGGAAGCCGTTTGCAGTTTTGGATTCGTGAGAATGTCCCGGAGGTTTTTGTGGAGTTTAATATTTTGGGCGGGAAGTTCGGTTCCGGGCGACTCCCGGGGCTCGGGATGGAAATTTTCTGACGGCTTTGGGGTAAGTTGTGTTTGAATTTAAGATGGAATTTATGGGAATTTTTATAGAATTTTGGAGTGACGGAATTTCGGTTCAGGTTGTCACGCTCGCACGTCGGGTTTTGGTTCGGGTTCAGCGAGCTCGGTAGGACACTCCGGAAAGGCAAATGAATTTCTGAAAAATGTTCTGTGCATGTTATAATATTCTGAAGATTGTGTCCGAGTTTCATTAATTTTGGAATTCGGTAATTATTTTTGGGCAAAAAGAATTGGAACTTTCGGAGAAATTGGGAGCTAATTAGTAATTGGCTACAAAAATCAACAATAATTCAGCATGGGCAGCAGCCCACTTTCGGCTGAATGGAGAAGGGATAAGGGACACTTGTCCCTTTGTGACTTAAGAGGAAAAAGAAAGGAAATTATATAAGGGTTATTATTATTACATGAAAAATCTATTTCATTTCTTTCTTCTTCTCTTCTTCTTCCTACCTCTTCTCTGCCGCCATGCTCTTCAAGCTCCAAGCTCCATGGTCTTCTTCATTTCTGGGCTGTTCCTTCAAGGAGTTGGATCCTAAGTGTGGTAAGTATCCTTCTCATCTCTCTTTCCAAGTTAAAAACAAGATTTGATGAGAAAAGAGAGGGATTTGTGGAATTTGAGTTTGTTCTTGACTACCACCTAGGATGATTCTCTTGCTTCCAAATTCAAGTATGTTGATCTTGGGATGGAGAGGAGTAGGAATCTATGGTTGAATGTTGGAAAAACTCCATGGAAGAGGGAACCTAGGTTTGGCCGAAATTAATGGGAATTTTCCAAAATTGTGTATGGTTGTGTTCTTGATTCATGCTTAAGATATGTTGTTCCTTGCATGATTCTAAGACAATCTATGGGTTCAACTTGAAGGAAAACATGTTGGGTAGAAAACCCCAAGTTGGCGAAATGTTCAAGAGAGGGGTTGGTTGATTTTGATGCAATTGGTTAGTAATCTTAGTTAAGAAGTGTAATTGGTAATTAAAGAGAGCTAATGGAACTTTGTTTGGATTGAAATAGAAGTTGGGTGAGAAATCCCTAACTTGGCGAAATTATTAAGGAAGAGGTTTTGTGATTTTGGTGTAATTGGTTAGTAATATTGTTTGGGTAGTGTAATTGGTGATTAGTGTGATTAATTGGAAGCTTGAATGGTTTGTTTTGGAAGTGTGGTGAAAAATTGGTTAAGGACCAAATTGTTGAAGTGATTCTTTTTCAATGTTGGTGGTGTGTGTTGATTGAATTGGATGCTAAATTGGTAATGTGGGTGGAAGTAGGTGCGTTATGGTGTTTGAACTACCATTTTCGGGTTAGAAATAAGAAAGTTAGTTTTATACGAGTTTCTGGGAAAAGTGTCTGGAATGCGGGTTTAAGGGTTGGAATATGTTTGCGGGTGTTGGAATAACAATGTTCAGGCTCGGTTTGTAAAACCGAGCTTTCTGTGGAATTTTCCGGGAAAGTGCGGGTTTGTGCGGAAATTGTTTTCTGGGGTTTGTTTGGATGTGTTCTGATCCAACTATGGTTACCCAGCTTGATTCTGCGTTGGTGGAGTAGCGCGGACCCGTAGGAGCCAAGTTGTGCATTTCGGGTCGGGAGTCGGGATTTTCCGAGTGTTGGGCTGCGGGGCAGCGTTTCTGAGGTAAGGGCTTAATTTGGTAAAATGTATGTTTGTTCCGTTTCAAGGCCCGGATGACCTTAGAGGCCCGGGTTCCTATTCTGCATTACGTATATGGTTATCGGGTAATGTTACTTGTTTATGTTTATGTATTCTTACTATTATTGTTTGTTACATTACGTGACGAGACCCGAATGGTCGAAGAGGCCACGGGTGCTCCTTGATTACATTTCGCGTATCCGCACCGGAGTGCCGATACTTGCATTACGTGTCCGCCGAAGGGGTGCCGACATTCTGCGTGTATCCGCACCGGAGTGCCGATACTTACGTTCGTGACCCTACGACGGTTTGGGGCTCGCGACCCAGCCGGTACCGTGCTATCATTACATTACGATCTGTATATTCGACCTCTGTTGAGGGCTGCGTTCTGAGTCGTTCTGGCCGTTGGACCGCGTATGTTGGATTCCGATTTACGGTATACTTTATGTTCATATGTACATGCATATGCTGTGATATTCTATTTTGCAGGTTCAGACTGTTGCCCTGTGGGCAAACTGCACTTTTACCTTAAGCCCTTACAGGGTCCTTTCGAGGACTCACCCTTTTAGTTGTTTACCATCCTTCAGCGATCGACAAGCAACCAGCGGAATAGAGATCCGCGGTGCTTCCGGACATTCGGGTTTCAGTAGCGGCGGTACCACGTGCGGGAATTCTTGAGCGAGAGGCTTCTGATTCCGCACTTAGGTATATATATATATAGGATTTTGTTTAATGGCTCTGTAGTTGTAGCTGCATGCATGTAGGTCAGATCATGAATTTGTATATGCCATATGATCGGAAATATGTTCGCCTTTGATGCCTTCGAGTCGAGGCGGAGCCCGACTTGCCTATATTGGATTTGTTATGATATGAATTCAGTGTTTCTGTGGTTGTTGCGATGAGCAATGTTTGGTATACCATGAACTGCTTGGTTGGTATTTTGTCGAGTTATCATGTATACTTGCCATGTATGGGTTCTGTAGGTTGCTAGTCGATACTCGTTTGTTTTGTATTTGAGCTCGATGCTTCGCTGCCGCGTTTTCCGCCGTAATTCCTGTTTCCGACGTCGCGGCCGGCTCCGCCTCCGCAACCGGGCGGGGTGGCTGTGACAAGTTGGTATCAGAGCAGGTTGGGTCGGATTGACCCAAAAGGTAAAGTATGTTTGGTTTTGATATGAAATGTGGAAGGCAAGTATACAAGTCCGAGGGTGGACTTTTGGAGTAAGTTAAGTCTGTTCATGGTTAAGTACCTGCGGAAGATGACTTCGAAGGGCAAGCTACTGGTTTACACCTCATTCTGGAGTGGTTCGGTACGGAGCCTGATCAACTCCTTATTTGAACCATTTCGGAATGCGTGTGGAGCGGTGGCGGTCCTTTGGAGCATTATGGAAGGTGTGGGTGTTATATGAAGTGATTCTGTGATTATAAGCATGATCGATTCTATGTTAAGGATTATTATTTAGTTTCGGGATTCTCAAAAGAATCCTTGCATCATGCATTGCATTACACTACTGAGCCTTAGAAAATCCGCTGCTAGCTTCGTAGAGATTAGGAGTGACCGACTTTTGTCCTGGACTCTGTTTGGTCTGAAATTTTTGAGATATGGTTAACACGCGTTGATAGCGTGATTTGGTACCGGAGGGGCGGGATTGGGATCCCACACCTCCGTGGAATAGGATACGGGTTCAGCGTGACCCAGGGTCTGAACAACCACACTCACCACCCCCGAGGCTTAGCTGTCGTAGGGACCCCTCTCTGATTTGGTATTACCGCCAGCCTAGCTGGTTCAGGGGCGGCGATGGCGGGAAAATCTGTTTATGCCACGGTTAGGGCATTTTGATCGTGTGGTGATAGCGAGACTTTAGCCACCGCTGCTGACTTTGGAATTGGTAAGTGAGTGACTCAGGAGCGTGGTCACTACGACACCTAGACTTCTCGTCGGTCCTATCAACGACGGGGAGATCTGAGACACCAGTCTGACGAGGTTGGACTTTTGGAGAGGTTTCAGAGTTTGAATCCCCCCCGAGGTTCAGCGGCCGAGGAGGGCCGGAGGTATTAGAGACTTGGTTTGCAGGAATTGACAACTCCTGGAGGGAGGTTATTCGAGCCGGTTGGCCGGGCCAACGGCTACTCCGGCCGATTGCTTCGCATTCTGAACCGGAGTTCGGATTGACCCGATATCTGATTTCTAGTGTCCTGGCGATTATCGACATTTCCGCGGAAAATATTTTTCGGGGCCGGGGTTGCCGTTGACGATTTTCGGGATTCTCGGGCGGAGAAACGGCTCCCGGAGTGACCCGGGACTCAGTTTGCGCTTTGAGGAAGATCTGAGTCGGGATATAATTTACATTTTTCGTGAAGAAAATGTTCGGTCGGAAATTACGGTTTCGGCGGTTTTGGGCTCAGCGAGCCAAGTGTGACACTTGGCGAAATGTGATTAGTGGAAAGTATTGGACTTGGTCTCTTGTTATTTCTAATGATTATGATTCACTATGATGTCAAAAAGGATGTCATGTGCAAAGTACATGACTTATTATTACAAGACTTAAGTTTTGGCAAGTCTTGCAAAAATGCAAACGTATTCTTTTTCCTTCTTCACTGCCGAATTCTTCCTCTCTCTAAAGCCACCATTGTTGTGTTTTACAAGCTTCCAAAGCTTGCTCTAGATTGCTTCTTGGTCCGAGAGTTCAACTGGGAAGTTGATCAGCAACTCGAGTACTATGTCTGTCTGAGGTATGGTTCGATTCTGTTGAGTATTTGGCAATATTGGAAAGTTGATGTTCTTGGCTTAGATCTGAGTTTTGATGGAATTGAACCGTTGGATCGTTGTGTGGTTCATATATGTTGATGTTGGGTAGGTAAGGATTAGGGACGTTGGATCGTTGGAAACACAACACGGGTGAGAACTCACCTTTTGGCCGAATTTTTGACTGATTATGTTGGGAATTTCGTTGAATTTGATGTGTTCGTGGATTGATTTGTGATTATTGAAGTGAATTCTTGCATGTTCGAGTCGGTTCTGAATTCTGATGTTTCCGCGGAAAACCGGAATTTTACCGAAATTCTGCCGGATTTTCGATTTTGGGTCGGGGGTGTAGTTTGGTAGTGTGGTTGGTAAAGTTGCTAATCCAGCTTGAATTGACAGATTCTGAGGTCCAGAAGGTTGAAAAAGAAAGGTTCCCGGGTTTCGGTCGCGGAAATTGTGTTTGAGATCCACTGCAATGGCATCGTGCTCCGATATCTATTCCTCCTTATCGGATGCCTATTTCTGAGATGCAGGAGTAGAAGAAGTAACTGGAGGAATTACAGCAAAAGAGTTTCGTCCGACCGAGCACTTCAGCGTGGGGTGCTCTGGTTCTGTTTGTTAAGAAGAATGATGGGACACTCTGACTTTGTATTGATTACAGACGGTTGAATGCTCTTATTGGGAAGAATAAGTATCCGTTACCGAGGATTAACGATCTTTTGATCAACTTCGGGGTTTGAGGGTTTTCTCAAAGATCGATCTCTGATCTGGGTATTTTCAGCTTAGGATGAAGGTAGAGGACATACCTAAGACTGCTTTTCGCACCCGATTTAGACACTTTGAGTTTACGGTCATGCCATTCGGGCTGACCAATGTTCCGGTGACATTCTTGGATCTGATGCATCGGGTGTTCCGACCGTACTTGGACTCATTTCGGGTGGTTATATTGATGATATTCTGATATATTCTCGGGATGAGGATTCGCATCGGGATCATCTGAGGGTAGATCTGCAGACACTTTGGGAATATCAGCTTTATGCTAAATTCTCAAAGTGTGAGTTCTGATTCGGGAAGTCACCTTTCTCGGGACACATTATATCCGAGCATGGTGCATCTGTGGATCCAGAGAAGGTGAGGCGGTTCGGGATTGGAGACAACTTACCACGGCACAGGAGATCAAGAGCTCCCTGGGGTTAGCAGGATTTTTATCGGAGGTTTGTACTGGGATTTTCTATTCTGGCATCTCCGCTTACGCAGTTGACCAGGAAGGGTCAACGATTTATCTGGTCTGATAGGTGTGAGCAGAATTTTCAGGAGTTGAAACGGCAGTTGACTAACGCTCCGATTCTGACTCTTCCAGATCCGAACTTACCGCGTGTGATTTATTCGGATGCTTCCACATCCAGTTTGGGGTGTGTTAGCGCAGGAGCGTTTTGTGGTAGCTTATGGGTCGAGGCAGCTACGACCGCATGAGCTGAGCTGACTGATACATGATCTGGAGTTGGCTGCAGTGATTTATGCGTTGAATCATTGGAGGCAATATCTGTTTGGTAGTAAATTTCAGATTCTTACCGACCATAAGAGTCTGAAATATTTGTTTACATAGAAGGAGCTTAACATGAGGCATTGCAGATGACTCGAATACATTAAGGACTATGGTTGTTGTATCGGGTACATCTCTGGCAAGGGCAACACGGTTGCCGATGCACTGAGTAGGAAGTATACCGGGTTAGTTAAGGGAGGAAGTGCTGGGGACTGATCTGAGGAGAGTGATCTGACGTGCCTTTGGCACAGGTGGCAGCTCTGGGAGCGTGCTCAGGTTATTACACTTATTATACATTCTGAGTGGCTTGATTGAGTGCGCGAAGCGCAAGGTAGAGATTTGGTATTGAAGAAGTTATCCGGGAAGATAAGGGTTTATGGGTTACCGACGTTTCAAGATAGGCAAGGATTGCTATACTTCGAGACCGCCTTTGTGTACCGAGAAGATCGGGAGTTACGGAATGATATTTTAGAGGGGCACACTCGAGCGGTGTGAGCATCGAGAACCGGCAGGACACTGCAGACTTTGCCCATTCCACTGGAAGTGGGGTAATGTTATGATGGACTTTCCGACCGCACCGCCCGACACGGTTTCATCATGATGCTATCTCGGGTTTTGTGGATCGGCTGATAAAGTGCGCACACTTTACGCTTATTCGGGTCATGACCCTCTGAGAAGCTTGCCCGGCTTTACATCGGGGAGATTGTACGTTTACAGGCGCGCAGACTCCATTGAATCTGGCCGTGATCCGCGTTTTACAAAGACGGTTCGATTACTTTTCATGAAGCGCCGGGCACGCGACTCCATCTGTGTGCAGCTTATCACCCACAGACGGATGGGTAGTCGGAGCGGGTGATTCAGATATTGGAAGATATGTTGCGAATCTGTACTTTGGATTTTGGAGGAGATTGAGACCAGCAGTTACTTTGATAGAGTTCCCATACAACAATTGTTTTCAGACTACGTTTGACATGGCACCATATGAGGTGTTGTACGGGAGGTGTATGACACCATACTGTTGGACAGATGCGTCTGATCGGGTTAAGCTGGGACCCGAGCTTTGTGAGGAGACTACGGCGAAGATCAGATTGTTATAGGCGCGGATCAAAACCGCGAGCGACTGCACCACTGCTTATACGAACCGTCGCCGTAGGGCTCTGGAATCTGAGTTTGGTGACAGAATTAGACTGGAGGTAGCGCCGATCAGAGGGACAGTAAGATTTGATAGGCGGGGCAAGTTACCCCGAATTTTATCGGTTATCATGAGTTTCCAGAGTAAATTGTTAGGTTGGGTTTCCCCAATCAAGCTTTACATTTTATGTGGTATCTTCCAGGATAGCCTGTTGTGGATCGGTTAGATTTAGGTTCGATCTGTCTGGGGTTGTCGATAGAAATACCGGCAATCGACTCGGGTGCAATAAGATGCACCCGGAGGGTGGGACGCCGTGAGGCTCAAGATGGTAGTCTAAACTACCACTCCCGCCGCACCGATACGGTGGTCCGATTGTTCGGATTAGAGGAATGGTTATATTTTACGGTTGGTAGCGACACTGTCTGGTTGGTTCGTGCTACTCTTGGAGGACCAAGAGTTCTAAGGGGGAGAATGTTACGGTCACCCCGAGCGGGTTGTGACCGGGTGACCCGGGCTCCGGTTTTAGCTGCGCGGTCACGTTTTCGGCGTTGACGGCTCCGAGCCCTATCCGAGTATCATTTTGGCGAACCCCTCCGTATTTGAGGTCGTGTGGGTCCCCCGGACGTTTCCGCCGAAAATATTTTTCTGGCGCCGGGGGGTTGTCGGGGTCGTCTCGGGACGTACAGCGGGCTCGGTAGCGCTCTCGAGACCTCAGTTTGGAAAGCCGTTTGCAGTTTTGGAGTCGTGAGAATATCCCGGAGGTGGTTGTGGAGTTTAATGTTTGGGACGGGACGTTCGGTTCCGGGCGACTCCCGGGGCTCGGGATGGAAATTTTCTGACGGCTTTGGGGTAAGTTGTGTTTGAATTTAAGATGGAATTTATGGGAATTTTTATAGAATTTTGGAGTGACGGAATTTCGGTTCGGGTTGTCACGCTCGCACGTCGGGTTTTGGTTCGGGTTCAGCGAGCTCGGTAGGACACTCCGGAAAGGCAAATGAATTTCTGAAAACTGTTCTGTGCATGTTATAATATTCTGAAGATTGTGTCCGAGTTTCATTAATTTTGGAATTCGGTAATTATTTTTGGGCAAAAAGAATTGGAACTTTCGGAGAAATTGGGAGCTAATTAGTAATTGGCTACAAAAATCAACAATAATTCAGCATGGGCAGCAGCCCACTTTCGGCTGAATGGAGAAGGGATAAGGGACACTTGTCCCTTTGTGACTTAAGAGGAAAAAGAAAGGAAATTATATAAGGGGTCTTATTATTATTACATGAAAAATCTATTTCATTTCTTTCTTCTTCTCTTCTTCTTCCTTTCTTCTTCGCCATAATCTTCAAGCTCCAAGCTCCATGGTCTTCTTCATTTCTGGGCTGTTCCTTCAAGGAGTTGGATCCTAAGTGTGGTAAGTATCCTTCTCATCTCTCTTTCCAAGCCAAAAACAAGATTTGATGAGAAAAGAGAGGGATTTGTGGAATTTGAGTTTGTTCTTGACTACCACCTAGGATGATTCTCTTGCTTCCAAATTCAAGTATGTTGTTCTTGGGTTGGAGGAGTAGGAATTTATGGTTGAATGTTGGAAAACTCCATGGAAGAGGGAACCTAGGTTTGGCGAAATTAATGGGAATTTTCCAAAATTGTGTATGGTTGTGTTCTTGATTCATGCTTAAGATATGTTGTTCCTTGCATGATTCTAAGACAATCTATGGTTTCAATTTGAAGGAAAACATGTTGGGTAGAAAACCCCCAAGTTGGCCGAAATGTTCAAGAGAGGGGTTGGTTGATTTTGATGCAATTGGTTAGTAATCTTAGTTAAGAAGTGTAATTGGTAATTAAAGAGAGCTAATGGAACTTTGTTTGGATTGAAATGGAAGTTGGGTGAGAAATCCCTAACTTGGCCGAAATTATTAAGGAAGAGGTTTTGTGATTTTGGTGTAATTGGTTAGTAATATTGTTTGGGTAGTGTAATTGGTGATTAGTGTGATTAATTGGAAGCTTGAATGGTTTGTTTTGGAAGTGTGGTGAAAAATTGGTTAAGGACCAAATTGTTGAAGTGATTCTTTTTCAATGTTGGTGGTGTGTGTTGATTGAATTGGATGCTAAATTGGTAATGTGGGTGGAAGTAGGTGCGTTATGGTGTTTGAACTACCATTTTCGGGTTAGAAATAAGAAAGTTAGTTTTATACGAGTTTACCGGGAAAAGTGTCTGGAATGCGGGTTTAAGGGTTGGAATATGTTTATGGGTGTTGGAATAACAATGTTCAGGCTCGGTTTGAAAAAACGAGCTTTCTGTGGAATTTTCCGGGAAAGTGCGGGTTTGTGCGGAAATTGTTTTCTGGGGTTTGTTTGGATGAGTTCTGATCCAACTATGGTTATACAGCTTGATTCTGCGTTGGTGGAGTAGTGCGGACCCGTAGGAGCCAAGTTGTGCATTTCGGGTCGGGAGTCGGGATTTTCCGAGTGTTGGGCTGCGGGCGCGTTTACGAGGTAAGGGCTTAATTTGGTAAAATGTATGTTTGTTCCGCTTTCAAGGCCCGGATGACCTTAGAGGCCCGGGTTCCTATTCTGCTTACGTATATGGTTATCGGTAATGTTACTTGTTTATGTTTATGTATTCTTACTATTATTGTTTGTTCTGTTTCGTGACGAGACCCGAATGGTCGAAGAGGCCACGGTGCTCCTTGATTCGCTTCGCGTATCCGCACCGGAGTGCCGAGCATTGCCTGTGTCCGCACTTTGAAGGGTGCCGACATTCTGCGTGTATCCGCACCGGAGTGCCGATACATTGCTCGTGACCCTACGGCGGTTTGGGGCTCGCGACCCCAGCCGTACCGTGCTATCTGCTCTGCTCGACCTGTATATTCTGACCTCTGCTGAGGGCTGTTCATGGTCGCTCGGCGTTGGACCGCATATGTTGGATTCTGATTTACGTTATGCTTTATGTTTATATGTACATGCATATGCTTTGTGATATTCTGTTTTGTGTTCAGATTGTTGCCCCAGTGGGCAAACCGCACTTTACCTTAAGCCCTTATCGGGTCCTTTCGAGGACTCACCCTTTTATTTGTTTACCATCCTTCAGTACTGACAAGCAACCAGCGGAATAGAGATCCGCGGTGCTTCCCGACATTTCGGGTTCTCAGAGCAAAGAAGAAGTACCACGTGCGGGAATTCTTGAGCGAGAGGCTTCTGATTCCGCACTTAGGTATATATATATATAGGATTTTGTTTAATGGCTCTGTAGCTGTAGCTGCATGCATGTAGGTCAGTTCATGAATTTGTATATGCCATATGATCGGAAATATGTTCTGCCTTTGATGCCTTCTGAGTCGAGGGCGGAGCCCCCGACTTGCCTATATTGGATTTGTTATGATATGAATTCAGTGTTTCTGTGGTTGTTGCGATGAGCAATGTTTGGTATACCATGAACTGCTTGGTTGGTATTTTGTCGAGTTATCATGTATACTTGCCATGTATGGGTTCTGTAGGTTGCTAGTCCATACTCGTTTGCTCTGTATTTGAGCTCGATGCTCGCCGCCGCGCTTTCCGCCGTAATTCCTGCTTTCCGACGCCGCGGCCGGCTCCGCCTCCGCAACCGGGCGGGGTGGCTGTGACACAAACTAACCTAGACCTCCTTTTATAGGACAAGGAAGCTAGGTATCCAAATCAATTTACAAGTCCCTTCATCTCCACTCTTAATGATAGAAATTAAAAGGAAATGTAAATATGAGAATTTAAAACAATTATTTCTAAATTTATTCTAGGCTAGCTAAGGGATAGAACTAGCCAAAAAATATCTACAAACTGAAATAAAATGATAGAAATTCGAGTTGAAAGATGAGGGATGAGTTTTGGCCAATAAATGAGGAGTAAATGATCCTCATTTAAGTGCTCTTGATGGAGGGGCTTCAAGGCTTGTAACTCCTTCTTCACCAATGGTTTGTGGATGATTTTGGATGACTCTTGACTCGTCAAGACTCAAGTTCGGCCCTTGATGAGAAGTGAACAGTTGGAAGCCTTTGAAGTGCATTGAATGCGTCAGCTGGTGTCTCAACAGGTTGAGACATTCGTGAACCATGCACTTGGGCCAAATTGTCATTTGGTTGAGCCCAAACCGAAATGTTGAAAATTGTTTCCACAATTTTAGAATGGGTTGGCCCAAATTGAGGAGTGCTTGCACTTTTCCTTCATCTTCGTGGATATCTTCACTTTGCTCCTCACACGTTGCAAAACTGTGCATCAACTGGTTGAGAGCGTCCTTAGCCTTCTTAGTCCGGCTCCTTGTCATAGGTCCACCAAGGCCAACGAGCGGATCTTGATGTTTGGGCTTGGATTGGGCTTGTTCCACGTCAAAATGTGCGAACAAAAATTTTTTAGAGGGCTCCATCATTGAAAAGTTTTTGACACAAGAGATGGCATTTTTGTGAGCATTACATTGTAGATAATCAAGGAACACGGGTGAACATTCACATATGGAACAAAATTAATTTTCCTATAGGTGTTAGCGATTCGGTACTATCAATTTTCAATCATCCAACAAAAACTTTTGGTAAGGCTCGAGCTCGAGAATTGTCTATTGAAGAATTAAATGATGTCCAAACATACATTCTTCAGAATTGTCGGGAGGTGGAACAATTTATAATTAAATTTAACGAGTTGTCTCGCAATCGGTTCCCATAAATGAACGATGATGTTGTGGACAACTTAAGACTGGCAGAGTTTGCACAGTGGTTCAAGAATGTGGTTAGTTATGTTTATTTATTTATTTGTTATCTTAATCACAACAAAATTTATTATGTTAATTATCGATTATATATAGGCCGTCGCAAATCAGGCAACGCTCCCACAAGCACTATATGACCTGGCATGCGGTCCTAGAATGAGGGCTAAATCGTTCCTAGACATATATGTTAATGGATACAAGTTTCACACAAAACAACATGATGAAAATAAAAGGACAGCTAATTGGGGCGTCTGCGTCCTGGGGGATACAAATGCGCAAGACTATTTGGATTTCTATGGCTGGATTGACGAAATTCTTGAACTTCAGTACAGGAACAATAGACTTACAGTCTTCAAGGGTACGTTGTTTTCGACCAATAAAGGCATCTGTACCGATAAAATTTCAGGGATCATCGATGTTGACTACACAACCCAACTATATCTGGATGATCCGTTCATTCTTGCAAGCCAAGCCAACAAGTGGTATACCTCGAATATCCTTCAAAGTGTCGTGATCTAAAAAACTGGTGGACAGTTTTCAAAACAAACCTCGACGATTTAGGGACGACAGTGTTGATAATGTAAGTGTCATTGTAATCAATGCAGACCCAAACGAGATAGGTACGAAACATCCTTTACAAGAATCGACGACACTTGGACGACCGGCCCCTGATGCAAGTCTGTCATTATTAGATCATTGTGCACGTTTTGATATAGTTGAATTGGACAGCGATGTGGAAGATCAACTGTTGTATAACGATGAAGATGATGTTCCGGTGGATTTGTAGTTGAATGTATCTTATTTGAATTTGTAATTTAAAAAGATCTTTGGACTAAATTTCAAATTCTGAAAAATATTAGGGCTAAATTTCAAATTTGAAAGATATTTAGACTAAATTGTAAATTTTTACCGAATTATAGTGGGCCCTGCTGGGTCCACAATATCCAAAAACATATTAAATATGGGGGGAAATGAAAAGTTTGAAATTGGAAGTTTGTTGGGCTTCACTGCAGCCTCACCACAGAAGGCCCGCAGTAAGGCTCCTGGGTTGGGCCTTACTGCGGCAGTGAGGCCCAAGCCCAGGAGCATCACTGCGGCTACTGCCTCAGTAAGGCCGCAGTGAGGCTCCTTAAACTGCAAGTCCGTCTGCCTCCTCCCCATTTTTCCTCCCGATCGTCGCCTCTATCACTCTCCCTCCCTCTCCATCACCGCCGCAACAGACGCCTCCCTCCCTCTCCATCGTCGCCGCCGCAACCGATGTCTCCCTCACTGCAACAGGTTAGTTTTTTCCAATTTTTTCGGTTTATTTTTGAGTTTTTAGGATGTTTATGAGTTTTTAGGATGTTTTTGAGTTTTTATGATGTTTATGGATTGGTTGGATGTTTATTGATTTGTTGGAATTAGTTGAAATGTGTTGTGAAAATTTTAGAATATTTGATGAAATTTGATGAAATTTGTTGTAAATATTTGATAAAATTTGATGAAATATGTTTGTAATTTGATGAAATTTGTTGTGAATATTTGATGAATATGAATTTTTTTGTGGATATGTGTTGTGAATTTTGAAATTTGATGAAATATGTTTGTAATTTGATGAAATGCATGTTTTGGGCTACCATTGCAAAATTTTCAAAACTTCGTGGCTTAATTGATATTTTGTGCCTTAATTGCAATTTTCAAACACTTTTTGGATTAACTGACATTTTTTGAATGCTTCGAGTTACGGAAACACCATCCAGTAGTGGTGAGCACCAGGATCAGTCAGGCTCGGGTTCACTTGGGAGATCATTCTCTCGTGCTAGGCGTGGTGGCGGGTCTCACACCTCGAGCCGTCGCGCACCGTCGCAGACACCGAAGACTACTAGTGGATCAGCTGCTGCCTCCTCATGATGCCGATACACCGCCTGCCCAGCGCCGACGTACAGCAGCACCTCCCGCGCCTCCTCTTCTGCCGCCTGAGAGGGGTCCTGATGGTAGATTGGTCGCTCACATCGGACAGTAAGTCTTTTAAGTTTTCATAAATTTATTAATTTTCATATTTTATTTCTGAGATTATAAATTAATTACCATATTTCAATTCTTATGCAGTTTGAAGCAACAAATATCAGGGGTGCCTAAAGCGATCAGTGCAATCGTTGCAAGCAAGTTCAAGGCTTCCCGCCTACATACACCGACCTCACAGCGGATGAGCAAGCCGACTATGCCAATCAATTTGCGGTAATACAAATACTAGTTATTTCACTATTTCTATATATGTTTTTTAAACTAATTCTATAGATTTTAACGTTTTCATGTTTTCTGGAACAAATCGAATATTCACGGACGAAACACAAATTTCTAGAAAAGCTCCATTCCCGATTCGTAGAATTCTACCGAAACACCCAAGACAACACCGGGATTAGGCCCAGAGAAGACGTCCATTGGATCGTCAGACTCCAAACTACATGGACTTGCTCGACATGCCTCAGCAAAGGATAGACCCTGCAAAGTGGAAGCTGCTACTAGAGCATTACTACAGTGAAGAGTTCAAGGTGAACTCCGTCCGGAACAAGAAAAATGCCAAGAGTGAAAAACTTCCAAAATTCAAGTCGCATGGCAACAAGTCAAAGACGACTATTTATGAAGAAATGGTAACTTTTTAAAAATATTTATGTATAATTATGTATGTATAAGTGGTATTTTTGAATACCTAACATATTTTAATTGACAGTGCAAAAAGCCGGGACAGAGGCTGCTGGTGGACCAGTTTGGGGAGGACAGGCTGGGCAAGGAAAATGCGGGCTTGGTAAGTTTAAGTAGTTTCTCAATCATTTATATATTTAAATTATTCAATTTATTATTCATTAATATAAATTTCTTCATCTTAACTGGGAGGAGTACAAGAAACGCTTGATTGAGAAGTATGGGGAGGACAGGTTGTTCCCCGATATCGATGAGGACATCTACAAGGATGTCATGGGCCCCCGCCCACGCGAGGGCGATGGGTCGTTGTCCCGCCTCAACTTTCTCAGCCCGAGCTGTTCGAGCAACCTCGACCGTCGTAGGTAATAAAATTGAACTTTTATCAATTCCATACTTTTACAGTACTTTGGCAATTCATCATTATAAGTATAACCTTTTCAAAATGAAATTTTGATTTCAGCGCGAGATCGACTTGGAGGAGCAGCATCGGAGGGACATGGATGAGATCCGTGACCTGAGATGCAGGGTCGCCGCTCTCGAGGACCAAGGTGCTCGTGCGAATACTGAGGTTCAAGCTCGAGTTGAAGCCCGAGTGGAAGCCCGGGTGAACGAGCTGACGCGTTCCACAGAAGCGGCTATCAGCAACATGTGGTCGGCGCTATGTAGGGGGGACATCCGACTTTCCGACGTGCCACCGACTTTGGTCGCTGGATCATCCCAGCCTTTCCCCCCTCAGATCACCCCACGTCACGAGCATCCTCCGAAGCTGCCTTCTCCTCCAAATCCTGACCTCACCCTCAACTCCGCCCAAGATGATTATCAGTCGGTGCCGCCACGGACTTCGGAGCAGCAGATCCCACAGCCCACAGGGCCTGCGACTGCAGTGCCACCGTTCAACTTCTTGGACCTGTTCGGGATGGACGATCATGAATTCGATGCTTTTATTAACAATAATAATCCTCCGAACAATTAGAATCAGTGTAAACATTTTTATGATGTAATTTGTTAATTATCTTAAATATATATTCCATTTACATTTATTTAAATTAATAATTACTTTCTTAATTAACATTATTATTAAGTTTCTATTTACTAATTTAAATATTAGTTAGTAACTACTTATATGATTTTATTTTTATCAAAAATAATAGTATTACTGCAGCCACAGACGCAATACAAGCCGCAGTACATAATGGCGGCGCCATCAGATGTCTGACAATGGCTGCCAGACGTACTGCGGCTTTATTCATGGTGAGGCCGCAATGCGTTTGAAACTGCGGCCCCCACCGCGGTGCATACCACGGCCCAACTGCGTTGAGGGCCGCAGTGAGGGCCCTCCTCTCCACATAGTGTGGACATCAATATTGTCTATGATCATCATTATTATCTCCATGATCACAACTTACAAAAAGGTGAACATTATTATTGTTTTCGTGATCATTATTTCTACTATGTCTAACATAAACATCATTTTAGATTCAATGAACATCATTAGTGAAAGGGTGAGCATCATAGTTCATAATGCCAGTAAGGCACCTATGTTCATAAATAATCTTGGTGATAATTATTTTTACTGTTGGAAATAAGATGGAATATTGAGGAAAATGTGACTGAAAAAATATTCATTTTCTAACATAAAATTATGGAACATTGGTAGGGAGGTTTCATTACTATTATGGTACATGTCTAGCATTATGGTGCACTTAGGTGCCTTAATATCTAGGCTTCTGCTAAACACTATAAAAGAACACATCCATCATGCATATTCTTCATCCCTACCACACTTCTTCTTGCTAAATTATCTTCCTCTCTTTTTGTAAAAAGTCTCTTACATTACGGTTTTTGGTGTTCTTCAAGTTCTTCTGTTATAGTTCGTCATTGAAAAAGCTTTAGGTGCGAAGCTCTTTTTGTATCTCCGTTGTATCCTAGAATCTTTTTTTAAGGAAATTTTGTGGAATGCAAGCCTGATAAACCAAATCTCGAAGAACGGTTCTCATTTCTAATCTTTTTTCTTGGTTTGATCTGTTCATCTTACTCTTAATTCTAATTTATTGATAAAATTAGAATATTTTTTGTTATACCGTCAATTTGTTTATTTTTTTTGCATAATTTCTATTTAATTTCGTTATAATAATTCTGATGAATTTTTATTATATTTTCCAGGAATTATTAATTTCTGAAATTTGGTAGAATTGTTATAATTTCTCCATATTTTATATTATGTTCATTTTACATGGAATATATATATATATATATATATATATATATATATATATATATATATATATTCATACAACTTTTGTATTTTATGCAGTTTTACCCATATTCTTGTTTTACCATTTTTGGTACTTACTCTTACTAACTTTTTTCTTTGTTTAATCCATTCATCTTATTCTTAAATCTAATTTATTGTTAAAATTATAATTATATTGTAATACCATTAATTTTTTAAATTTTTGGCATAATTTATATTTAATTTCATTGTAATAATTATGGGAAATTTTATTAATTTTTTTTGGAATTATTAATTTCTGAAATTTTGTAGAATTGTTATATTGTATCCTTCTTTTATATTTTGTTCATTCTGCACCGAGCATTCATATAGTCATACGACTTTTTTCTTTTGTGCAATTCTACAAATATTATTGTTTTACCATTTTTGGTACTTACTCATACTACATTTACTAATTCCACCGTGTACATCATCTTCAAGAAGGTGAGCACCATTACTCAGGGCACAAGCATCATATTCTCTTATGGCTAGTAACGTATGTGTTCATAGTCAATCATTGTTTTAAATGGGTCCAGCGTGCACATCATTTTTAAGAAGGTGAGCATCATTATTCAAAGTACACGCATCAAATTTCCTTAAATTAGGTAACCAATCATTGTGAACATCATTTCAAAGCGGTGAGCGCCATTCTTGAGGCTGTGAGCAAATATTCTTAAGGCAAATATTGTGCCCTTCTGTATAACTAATCATTAAGATTATTGGTAAAGCATCATTTTCAATGCGGTGACCATCTTTCTTTGAAATTTATGTGCACAGTTATGATTTTTTATAGTTTAATGGCTTCATCGTTTTTTATAGAAATCGTATCATTGTTTACAACGTGAGCGTTATTCTTTTGCACCAGGGTCGGAGTTGGAGATTGCATTGGAGTTGTAGAAGGAATGAGGGAAGTGTTCAAGTAGGTGATCCTGCAGCTGAAGTTGAAGGACCTGGAAAGAACCAAGCTGAGGAGGTGAGTGACTTGCAAGACAAGTCACAATGGTTAAAATGTAATTAGGAGTTCTACATGCAGGTTAGAGTTCTAAGTTAAGTAGGAGCGGGTTCCTAAAGCAATAGGAAGTAGATTATTAGTAGAATATCTGAGCATTCTAGGATTTGGTTTGTAATGCCTATAAAAGGCGGATTGATGTTAATGAAGAAGGTAGTTCTCGACCTAAACACTTAGAAATTCTGATTATCTTGCACTGTTAACCTAACATTGTGGTATTAGAGAAATGTTCAAGTTTAAGAAGGCTACTAACATGAGTTATGATCCTCAAGGGAAAATTCTAATTTACAAAGGAGAATCCTTCGACTTTTGGTGCATTAAGATGAAGACAATATTCTTGTTTCTAGATCTTTGGGAAATAGTTGATAAAGGCATGACAACCACAAGCAAAAGTACTGAGGGAGCTGTCAAATAAGAAACAAAGAAAGATGCAAGAGCTCTCCAAATCATTCAACAGGGAGTAGAGGACTCATTTTTCTTTAGAGTTGTAGGCGCAACATCAACTAAACAGTCATGGGATAAGTTAAAGGTGGAGTTTCAAGGCTCTACAAGAGTAATTGAAATCAGGCTTTAAGGTCTGAGGCAAGATTTTGAAACTTCCTAGATGAAAAAGAATGAATAAGTGGAAGCATATCTTGGAAGACTCTCTAACATCATCAGCAAGATGAGAGGATATGGTGAAGAAATAAAAGACAAAGCAGTGGTCACTAAAGTTCTTAGAAGTCTAACTCCAAGATTTGATCATGTGGTAGAAGCTATGGAAGAGTCTCAAGATATGTCAGAACTAACCTTTGATGAACTCATGGGTTCTCTTTAGGTACATGAAGCTAGAATGCTTAGAACTACAGAAAAAGAGGAGGAAAGTGCCTTCCAAACTCAGGAAGACACCATAGGAACATTAGCCGACCGAGGAAGAGGAAGATCCTTCTTCAGAGGAAGAGGGAGAGGAAGATCGGGTGGTTGGACCTCTATCTAAAGCTCATACTACAAAAAGTTGGGACATCATGAGAGTGATTGCTAGGGCAAGCAGCAATGCACCTGTTGCAAGAAGAAGGTGCATAAGGAACAAGATTGTCGGAAAAAACTAGGAAATGCAAACTATGCAAAAGAAGAGGAAGATAAAGATGAATACTTGTTCATGGCGCCCTCATGATCCAAACAAGCTGCATATGATATATGGTTTTTGGACAGTGGCTATTCAAACCATCTTACTGGATCCAAAGACAAGTTTAGACTTCTAGATGAATCCTATAAATCACAAGTCAAGTTGGGAGATGACAAAATCATTAAAATTAAAGTAAGAGGGCAGGTCCTCATACAAACAGAAGGTAAAGATAAAATCATCAAGGATGTGGATTTTGCACCAGGACTGGCCAACAATTTGATCAGTATATGTCAACTTGTCATAAGTGGATATCGTGTCTTATTTCAGGACTCAGCTTGTGAAATCAAGGATCAGAAAGGTCAAGTGGTGTTAAAGACTCAAATGGCAGACAATAATATGTTCCCAGTCAATTTTTTAGAAGAACATGCCTTTTGGGGAAAGAAGGAACAAAATTCCAACTTGTGGCACTATGGACATCTCAACTTTAGATCTCTGCACTTATTATCAACAAAGAATATGGTTGATGGCTTAACTGAGTTTAAAGAAGAGGGAAAGAAAACCAAGAAGTTTTTTCCCAAAAATCAAGCAAGAAGAGCAAATAATAGATTGGAGTTGGTTCATGTAGACCTCTGTGGTTTAATGAAGACTCCTTCCTTGGCAGGAAACAAGTATCTATTCCTACTCACATATGATTTCACAAGAATGAGTTGGGGGTTTTTTCTATTAAAAACATTTGATACTTTTGAACAATTCAAGAAGTTTCAGGCACTTACAGAGAGAGAAACAGGTCAGAAGCTTAAAGTTTTAAGAACTGACAGAAGAAGAGAATTTATTTCCAGAGAATTCATCTCTTACTATGAGAAAGAAGGAATAATTAGGCAACTTACCGCACCTTATACTCCAGAGCAGAATGGAGTAGCAGAGAGGAAAAACATGACAACAATTGTGATGGCCAGGTCAATGATGAAATCAAAGGATTTACCTGATCACTTTTGGGGAAAAGTAGTGGCTACAGCAGTCTATCTTCTCAATTTATCTCCAACCAGAGCTATTGAAGGGAAAACCCCGTTTGAGGCATGCTATTGTTTCAAACCAGCAATCTCTCATTTAAGAGTATTTGGATGTGTTTGTTATGCTTTTTCAACAAATAGACTTAAATTATATCAAAACAAATCAAGAAATGCATATTTGTGGGGTATTGCTTAGATTCTAAAGCATATAGAGTATATGATCCTGAAGCAAAAAGGTTGCTTGTTAGTATAGATGCAAAATTTGATGAAGATCAGCGTTGGTACAAAGAAGACAGTAGGAGGACAGAATGTTGGATAGAAGAGCTAACACAGAAAATTCAAGAGGTATCTCAAACTAAAATCATACAAGACACTAGTGATGTGGAAGAAGAAGAATCTGAGCATGAAGAACCTGAACTCCAACAAAGGTCTCAAAGAATCAGAAGAGCTCCAGCTTACTTATCAGATTATTAAGAAATTGTGACTATGTTTGCAGAAACTCCGGATTCAGCAGAAGAAGCTTTACAACTAGATGTCTGGAGGAAGGCTATGATTGATGAAATTCAAGCAATCGAGAAATATCATACTTGGAATTTGGTTGAACTACATGAAGGAAAGAATGTTCTTAGCTTGAAGTGGATCTTCAAGACTAAGTTGAATGCAGATGGGAGTTTACACAAACACAAGGCACGGTTGGTTGTAAGAGGTTTCACTCAAGAGGCAGGAATAAACTATGAGGAAACTTTTGCACTAGTTGCAAAGTTTGAGATTGTCATAAACATTCTAGCCATTGTTGCATATTATCAATGGAAAATTCTACAATTCGATGTAAAGTCAGCCTTCCTAAATGGAGACTGAAAAGAAGACGTTTATGTTGATCAACCTATTGGTTTCATCAAAAAAGGTAGAAAGTAGTGGGTGTATAAACTGAACAAAGCCTTATATGGCTTAAAGTAGGCTCTTAGGGCCTGGTATGAGAATATTGAGCATTTCTTCTCTATCAAAGGCTATATTAAAAGCCCTAATGAGCCTACATTATATTATAAGCATGAAGAAGGTCAAGGTGTAGTTATGGTGAGCTTGTATATAGATGACATGGTCTATATAGCTTCCTCACAAAAGTTAATTCAAGAGTTTCAAGAAGACATGAATAAAGGTTTTGACATGACAGATTTGGGTGAACTTAAGTATTTTCTCGAGCTAGAGGTAAATCAGACTCAACCAAGGATATTTATTTCTCAAAAATAGTATTCAGCTGAAATTCTGAAGGTATTCGGCATGGAGAATTGAAAATCTGTTGCAACACCCATTAATACAAATGACAAAGCGACAGCTCAAGATGGGACAGGTGGAACAGATGCAAAAAAGTTTAGGAGTCTAGTTGGAAGGCTCATTTATCTGACCCACAGACGGCCAGTTATAAGCTATATTGTTGGAATGATCTCCAGATTCATGCACCAACCTTCAAAACAGCATATGAGAGCAGCAAAAAGGGTCTTAAGGTATGTAGCATGAACTTTGATCTATGGAATCTGGTTTGGGAAGACACAAGAATTTAGACTCACGGGATTTACTAATAGTGATTGGGCTGGAGATCAAGTTGAGAGGAAAAGCACCTCTATTAGATGTTTTCAATTAGGGTATGGAGTTATATCCTGGACTTCTAAAAAACAAGCAACATTAGCTCTTTCCTTTGCTGAAGCAGAGTATGTGGCAGCAACTACTACTGCATGCCAAGTTGTTTGGTTGAGAAGATTATTAAAAGATCTAGGAGAATAACAAGTAGGACAAACAATGATGTTTTGTGATAGCATATTAGCAACTAAAATTGCCAAAAATCCAGTGATGCATGGTCGAACTAAGCATATTGAGCTGAGACATCATTTTATCAGAGAATTGATTAATGAAGGGCACATTAAGGTTCAATATTGCAATACTAAAGATCACCTTTGCTGACATTTTCACCAAGGCTTTGGTAGAAAAAATGTTTGAAGAATTAAGGACACTGTTGGGGGTTAGCAGCTTTGAATCAAGGGGGAGTGTTAAAGTAGGTGATTCTGCAGCTGAAGTAGAGGACCTAGACAGAACCGAGCTGAGGAGGAGAGTGACTTGGAAGACAAGTCACGACAGTTACAATGTAAATAGGAATTCTAGATGGAGTTAGAGTTATAAGTTAAGTAGGAGTAGGTTACCGAAAGCAATAGGTAGTAGATTTTTAGTAGAAGATCTAGGCATTCTAGGATTCGGTTTGTAATGCTTATAAAAGGCAGATTGATGTTAATGAGGAAGATAGTTCACGGCCTAAACACTTAGACATTCTGATTTTCTTGCACTGTTAACCTAACAGGAAGAAGGAATGAGCAATCATGGAAAATCGATGATGATGATGATGATGACAAAGGACTGACAATGATGATCAAGAAGGAAGGAAAGAAAATAAGGAAGGAATAAGAAACAAGGAATCTCATGCTTCGAAGGCGGGAGAAGGAAGGATGAGACTCCTTCCTTCCTTAACTTAAGGCATTAAACCTACACCGGTGCACTGTATAGCCACAGTTATAAAAATTTATGTAATGTTTATGAGTGAAAAAGCTAATGGAAAAATGTGATTTAATGGAAAAAGCATATGTTTTTTCTGTGTGTTTTTTAAACAAAAAGATTGTGTTATCTTTCTTTATATTTGGAAAATGCAAACTAAGCCATAAAACTTTGACATTTTAACGATTTGATCCTAGATGTTTTCAAATTAATGACTAAGTCCTAAACTTTTAAAAATGTAACACAAATCGTTTTACAACCAATGACTTGATTAAATAAGAAATATGAATTTCAAGGAGTTACAGCAATATCGAGAGTTTGAGTTATGAAAAAAATAAAACTATGAACAATTTTCAATAGCTGCTAAGGGATTTAATATCTACTCACCCCAAGAACACGTGCATCGCGACCACTTTTTGAGATCCAAAAGTATGAAAGCATTTGAACACGTGATAAGAAAGAACCCCTAGGCTCCAAATATGGATAAAAAACTAATACATTCCCAGACCTCCATAAACACCAAGCTGCAAAGACGCGAACGACGAACCACCCTCGGATATTGGAGGAGATGTGAAACGGAAGTTCGGCTCTGTGCTTCACCCCTAAAACATCCTAAATATCAATACAAGGAAAAGGTCTAGAGAGACAAGGATGAAAGACAAATGACCAAACAGGGAACAAGAGTTTCTACAGATGACGAACAATATGAGGCATTCGATGTCGAGCAAAGGAACTCCCTAATGTATTGAACTCGGGAACGCATCCACTCTTTGATAGTACTCTACTAATCCGGTAACAGGGAATGACTGGTGAAAGAGGGGAAGGTGACCTTGATAACCTGCAAACGAGAGACACAGAGATTCTTCAGGCGCAGAGAAGAGCAAAGGGGGTGGGTGTGTAGTAAGTACCTTATTCGAAGGAGGCACCATCCAATATATAGAGTGGTGTCGGTGCCTGTCGATGAGGGCTTTAATTGTGGGGATTGCATCATAAATGCGTGCGTGATTGTGGTGATGGTTATTTCCCATATGGGAATCCCCCTGATTATTGTTGTCGTTTGTGGTGGTTGACCCCTTTGAGATTTATGAGGGTGTGGGGGAGTCACTTGGCCGTTATTATACGAGGACCCTCGTCGTATAGACGATGAGTGGGTCCTCGTAGTGGTGACGTCAGCGTTTGGAACGATTTCCTTGATGCTTTTTGGTGGTGACATATCGGTGATAGCTGATATTTTTTTGAGGTTGGCATCAATACCCCTTTCGGAAATCATGTATCCAAGGAATTTTCCTGCTCCGATGAAAAAGGAGCATTTTATGGGTTGAGCCTCATGTTGTATCGTCGGAATGATTGGAACGTCTCGTCGAGGTCTCGTAGGTGATCATCGAAGGTCATACTTTTGACTATGACGTCATCAACGTAGGCTTCAAGGTTACGGCCCATTTAATGTGTAAAGACTTTATTCATCAAACGCTGGCATGTGCTCCAGTGTTTTTGATACCGAATGGCATTTGGACGTAGTGGTATACGTCATCACCTGTGGTGAATGCCGGTTTGAGGGCGTCATTTGGGTCCAAGTAGATTTGATGGTAGCCACTTTTGTTGTCCATGAAAGAAAGGTATTTATACTTGCAAGTCACGTCAGCGAGTTAATCGATGACTGGTAATGGATACGGGTCCTTTGGACAATGTATGTTGAGTCCCATGAAATCAACACACATACAGAGGTCCCCCTTATTTTTGTCAGCTAAGACTATGTTAGCGAGCCATTCCGAATATTGAATTTCCTTTATTATTTCCGCATCAAGGAGTATGGAAACTTCCTCTTTTACAAATTGTTTTTTGGAATAGGGCCATACCCCTTTTCTTTTGTTTAACCGGCTTTGCATCCGGAAATACATTCAATTTGTGGGTGATGATGTTGGGATCTACTCTCGGTAAGTCCTTCAACTTCCACGCGAAGACGTCCAAGTTGGCTTCGAGAAGGTGGATGAGGCTCATCTTTCTCTTTCTGCTTGAGATCCTTTCCGATCTTGAATTTTTTACCTGGGACGACCTCGAATCTATCGCTAAGACGTTGTTGGTCGTCAGAATCCATTGGGTTGTCCCTGGCAATTGAGGTTTGTGAACTGACGGTAGAACTCAGTGTGGCCACATAATTTGTCCTCGAGGTCCATTGGTCAATATATATGTGAGCGTCTCCCCGAGGTGTTGCGAAGGTGGCGGTGATGGATCGGATGTCCCATCACATGTGGAAATCAACCTGGCTGGGCCGGCCGATGATGGCATTGTAGGTTGAGGGGACGTCGAGGACAAAGAACTCTGTCATGACAGAGTGGCAATAAAGTGTTTTAAACTACGTTTCTCTGATTAGCATGGGAGGGAGGTTGACGATCCTGATCGTTGGGACGATATCCCGACCGATGCCAAATGTGGGACCAGAGCTTTTCCTAATCGCGGACATGTGTACCTCGAGTTTGTCGAGCATGTCCTTGAAGATGACACTGGTGTTCACACCCGTGTCGATGTACACCCTGTTGGTGTCGTAACCCGCGATTCACGCCGTGATTAGCAGTGGGTCGGAGTGCGGGAAAATGACATTTGTCCCATCAGGGCGATAGATGACGTTTTTCTACAGGTGGTCAATCTGAAGGATCTCCCTTGCGTAACGCTTCCTACTGGAGACGCCTTCCGACTTGGTGAGCACATGGCTTGTGCCCACAGGTAGGGGTGGTGGCTGCTTCCAAGGATTGTTGTGACGTCTATGCGTCTTGTCGCGATCTTCACTATCATCCTCACTTTTGCGACCCTTCAAAAGGTCCTTACTGGGTGAGTTGGAGTGGGCGAGGAACTCATTGAGTTTTCCCTGCTCGATCATCTCAGAAATGAGATGTTTGAGTTACCAGCAGGCCTCAGTGTCGTGCCCGCGATCCTTGTGGTACAGGTAGAATTTGTCAAAACCTTTGGTGGTCTTGTGTTGGATGGGCTAAGGCCACTTAGGGACCTTGTTCTGCTTTTCGAGCAACAGCAAGATGTTTGTGCGAGTGTCGCGGAGAGGTGGATGGCGATCAGAGCCCCAGGAAGTGCTCGTCGAGGAGGGGTACTTCGATGCGATGGTCCCCTTGTTGTATTTTCTGCCCCGATCATTGGAAGATGATCGATGGTAGGGTTTGTTGATCTCCTCAGAGTTCATGAATCGGGTTGTGCGATCTATGAACTCACCCATCATTGTGACGGGGTTTCCGTTGATGTTGTATGCGAGTCTTGACTTGTGTTGGAGGCCTTAAGTGATGGCCCTGGACTTTGACGGCTTCCACCTGAAACCGTCGAACGTAATCTCGGAGGGGTTCCTCTTATTGTTGCTTCACCCTCAGTAGGTATTGGAACATCTTTAGGGGTGGTCGGGCACCCATGAAGTGGCGGAGGAAAGTCGAAGCCAAGTCCTTGAAACACTTGAAGTGTTGTCCCCGTAGTGTTCTGAACCATGTGGATGCGGCCCCCTTGAGGGTGGAGCTGAAAGCCTTGAAAAGGATTGGGTCCGTGGCGCGTACCATCTCCATTTGACAGATATAGCGCCATAGATGATCGACGGGATCAGTGGAGGCGTCGTAACTTTCGATTACTAGCATGCGAAAGCCGGCTGGTGCCTGAATGGTGATGATATCCTCCGTGAAGGGCTGTGTGAGGAGCACCTCGATGTCTACTAAGGCCATTTTATGTTCTAATTTTGAGGAAGTATTTAATGGATTAAATTGAAAATTGAATTGTTCTCATAAAATTATTGATTTTGGCACTTCAGGATATTTTGGGGCAAGATGTAACAAAAGAAGAAACAAGAGGATCAAAACAAGGGAAATTTCGTGTTCTGGTGATCACCTAAAAGGCAGGAGCTCTCAGTCCATCGCCTGGTGATCACCTAAAAGGCAGGAGCTCTCAGTCCATCGCCTGGTGATCACCTGGTGATCACCTAAATTGCAGGGAGCTCAAGCCATATGAGTTGATCACCAGGTGATCATCAAGTTGCTGAGTGCAGAAGTTGGTGATCACCAGGCGATCACCCAAAAACCAGGGGATCATCAAGTTGCAGTGCTGGACTTGTTGATCACCAGGTGAGCACCACGTCTGGTGATCACCTGGTGATCACCAGATGTCGAAAATTGATCATGACCATTGATCTCTTTAATGAATCAATATTGGCCATTGATCTTAAAATTGCCCTACATAAAAAGGGTGCTCCATTTCAGCAGCAACCATCGATTCTTTTTGGAGCAGCAAGGGATGGGTTTGAGGAGCAACACGCATAGAAGATCAATTGGAAGAGGAGCACCAGCCAGGCTTGATTTCTCCATAATCTTGTGATTAATTCTAGGGTTTTCTTCCATTTTCTAAGTAGAATCCATTTCTAAACCTAGAATTTGTTAGATTTCTCATTTTCTCCATCTTTTAAGTATTTGGTCAAGTTAAGCTCAAATCCCACCATGGATGTGGGTCACTCATATTTCTCTTCATTTATGGTTTTTATTATCATGGGTAGCTAATTTCCTATTATCTCTTAGGAATTAGTAAAACTTGGCTTATGGGTATGTGATATTTTTGATAAATGGATATTGTTTGATAATTTATGTTTGTGTTTCTCTGAATTTATTGATTAAATACCTTGAGAGAGGATTAATCTTGACATGATTAGACTTAGACATAAGCTAATTATGTTAGATCGTAGAGAAATACACGTTAGGTTAATTATAGAATGAGAGTTCATAATTAACCTAGGAGGAAAATTGATTAATTTACAATAAATTAGGATGCAAGACATTGTGGCTAATTTATTTCTAAATACTCTTGAGAGAGGTGTTTAGACCCAATATATTTTCCTACATAAATCCGAACAATATCCATGAATGTTTATGAGCCAAATTATAATCCATGTACCCATGATCCAAGTGGAGCACAAATTCCTAGGAGATAATTTAGTTCAATGGTATAATTTAATTATTGTAACCCTTGATCTAGCTGTTTAATCAAGTTAATTACCATTCTTGCATGTTAGTTTAATCCTCACCAACCATCCAATCAATTTGTTACCGTACTTTATTCGTAATTCACACACAAAACACACAGAAATACAAGTCCTTGTTGATGTGGACATCACCCCCATTTCGCCAATAAAAGACAACAATTCCTTTAAAGGGGTTCAAGGGCCTTTGGCGAAGGCTTGGTTAAAGGGAATGCGACACTACAGGCACTGGCGAAGCCCTAGAGCAAAGCCCCACCTGCAAGGTCTCCAGGCGAAGCCCCTGTGCGTAGCTTCACAGTTAAGGCGAAGCCCCAAGACAAAACCACCCATGCGAAGCCTCCGGGCAAGGCCTCTATGCGAAGCCTCTAGTCGCACGCGAGGCCTCTAGGCGAAGCTCTAGAGCGCGGACCCATGACACAGGCGAAGGCCCCTGGCGAAGGCGTCCCTGCAAAGACCCCAGACGAAGGCGCCCCCGCGAAGGCCTCAGGCGAAGGCGCCCCCGTAAAGGCCTCAGGCGAAGGCGCCCCCGCGAAGGCCTCAGGCGAAGGCGCCCCCACGAAGGCCCCAGGCGAAGGCATCCCGCGAAGCCCCCACACTTAGCCAACTGGCCGACCAAATCCAATCCAAGGCGTCCTTTCTCTGAAGACACTCGGGAAGACAAGCGCCTACTTTCCAAGCAAAAGACACCCGAACACTTTTTAGACTAGCTTTTGCCTTTTCACCTTTTTGGAAGCTTTTGTGTTGCATGCATGCAAAAGCACTTTATACTTTCTGCACGCATGCACGGCTGTAAGAGCCGCTTTGTTTCTCGCATCTTCCCTCACTATTTAAGCTAGATACAGACACCATTGTAACCTAGAACATAATTTTGAATTAAGCAATTCGGCCGAAACTCTCCAAGTGAGACATTGGCTTTTGTGTTCTCTTTTCTTGCATTTCCATCTCCCTAGTGATCCATGCAAGAGGATCCAAGCATAATATCTAGTATTGCTTGACCTTGTAGTCAAGAGGTGCTAGATCCCATCTCCATTCCCAGGCACTATCAAGCGCATTGCCTCACCTCGTAGTGAGGAGGTTCGCTTGGCCGAAATCTGTTTGTTTATCCGCGTCCGCCTCCGCCTCCGCCAAGCTAGATCCGTAAGCGTTGATCACAACCCACACAACCCGTGATCACATCAAGTGGTATCAGAGCCAAAGCGCTTGCTGGAGGTATCGTATTATTTGTTTGATTTTCTTCAAGCAAAACCTTTTGTTATCTTTCTTACGCTTGAAGAAATCTCGGTTGATGATCCCAGTTGAAACCGAAGTGTTGTTTAAACGTGTGTTTGTCAAAAGCCCAGTATTTTTGGATTTAAACAAGAAAAGAAGTGCCTTGCGGTACAAAAGCGCAAAGAAAGGCGTTTGAAGAAAGAAAAGTGTTGAGCAAGTTATGTGTTCTGGAAATAGTTCATGAGTGTTCAGGCGTGTTCTTATCAAAACACAAGTAAACAGTGCTTTTGATCCGAAAATAGTTTCTGAACTTAAACCAAAAGTGTTTGTGATTGTGAAAAACCTTTTCTAATATCCCAACCTGCTTCTTTCAACCCCCAACTCAACCCTAACATCTCCACAAAACGAGTTTCAAGTAACTAGTCATTTTCTTGGGTTTCAAGTTGCGGTTTTACTAGAGTTACTGTTTGTATCTCTTTGCGTGTTCATTTTTTATCTGAGGTTGAAGTCGGTATCAAGTTTAGAGAACTTGTGAAAGCCTTAAGTGGACAGCCGAAGTGAAATAATCATTAAAAACCTTTGAGCGAAACACGAGAGCGAGTGTAAACACTCAGGGAGTGGTGAGGTTCTTTTCCTAACTGCATATTTTCAACTGCACTTTTATTGCAAATGGTTTCGTCAGATTCGACGCCTCCTCATCCATCCCAGCTAGCAATGCATGACACGCTAGCGAAAATATTACAAAGGCTGGATGACTTGGGAGCTCAAGTCGCCACTACCAATGAGCGACTGACAAGGGTAGAGATCACCCAAGGAAAGCAGCCGGAGAGTTCGCAAGTCCACGATGATGCCCATGCATCGCGAGCTCACGGCGGGGTCACCCATACTACCCTTAATCCATCGGCGAAGCCACAAGCCACCCCTCACAGTCGCCCAACTCCCTCTATGAGAGTAGACCATGGTGTTGATGTTCTGGATAGTGATGATCAGGAGTACTATGCGAAGCCACCACCAAAACCAACCAAAAGAAGAGTCTTTCCCGATAGAGCTCAAGCAAGAGCTTATCTCGAGAGAGACCTTGAAGAAGAAGAAGAAGCAGAGCGAGGACGTGTTCATCGAGGTTTCAACCGAAACTTTGGAGGCAGAGCGCAAGCCCAAGATCAACAAGCTCTCGCCAATTTAAAGCTTCAAATACCGCCCCTCTACGGCTCCAGTGATCCGGAGGAATACTTTACTTGGATGTCCAAAACCGAGCGGATCATTGACATGATGGGATATAATGATGCGACGGCATTAAAACTCGTTATCATTGAGTTTCACGATTATGCCCTCACCTGGTGGGAGCAACAGCATTACGAGAGGGCAAGGGCCCATGGTCGCCCCATCGCCACTTGGGAAGATCTTAAACGGGCCATGAAAAGTCGGTTTGTGCCAAGCTACTACGACAAGGATTGTGCCCAGAGGCTGCAACGTCTTATTCAAGGTCATCGCAGCATAGAAGAATCTCAAAAAGACCTTGAAAGAGCTCTGATGAGGGCCAATGTCAAGGAGGACGATGAGGCTAAGTTAGCCCAATTTTTATATGGGTTAAGAGAGGACATCGCCAAAACAGTTGAGCTGTGTGATTATCGGGATTACCAAGATCTGGTGCACAAGGCTATTCGAGTGGAGAAGCAACTGAAGAAGGGGAACTCCTATCATCCCCCCTATACACCCATCAGGGGCTCAGGAAGCAAGACCACCCCCTTCGCCAAGCCGCCCCCGCCGAAACCTTACCAGTCTCCCACGGCGATGCCACCCCCTCGCCACAACTCCCCTAACGCGAGCCCCCATCACACCCTCAACCAAAAACCAGCACCCGCCCTTATGAAGCCCATCGCCAGACAAGGAGCATCGAATGTTTTAAGTGTTTGGGCAAGGGACACTATGCGAGAGACTGCCCCAACAGAAGGGCCATGGTCATTCGGCCCAATGGGGAGTTATCTAGTGAAGACGAGAAGGAGATTCCCCTTGAACCCCAAAACCCAGAGAGCGAAACGGAAGGAGAATTTCCTATGGAAGGATTGATATTGGTCACCAAGAGAGTTCTGCAAAGCTCCCCAAGCGTTACCGAAAGTACCCAATGGGAAAACTTGTTTCAATCCAGAGCTTTGGTCAATGGGACTCTTTGTAGTCTCATCATTGACAGTGGAAGTTGCATCAACGCAGCCAGCGAAGACATGGTCGCTGAGCTGGGTCTTCGCACCATCGCGCATCCCAAATCGTAACAACTTCAGTGGATTGATGATAGGACCTTTGTGAAGGTCGTAAAACAAGTTGAAGTACCGATAAAGATCGGCAAGTATGAAGATTCTATCACTTGCGATGTGGTGCGAATGCAAGCCACGCATGTTCTCTTAGGAAGACCCTGGCAGTATGACAAGAAGGCCATACACTATGGTGGGGCCAACAAGTATATCCTCACCCACCTCAGTAAGCCTTAGACCTTGCTTCCCCTCACGCCCACCCAAGCCCTCCAAGACCAAGCTCATCTGGCTAGTAAGGCTGAGAAGAAAAGAAAGAGCGAGGCAGAGAGAAAAGAGAAAATGGTGAGAAGGTTCAAGGAACCTTGAGTGAAAGGAAAGTGGAGAGAAGACCCAAGGAAAACCCTCCAACCAAAAAGAGTGAGAGAGTGACCAACATATTCCTCACCAACCCAAGTTTTCCACTAACTACCCATTTGGACCAACACTCTTTCTCCTTTTTGAGTGTGCAGGTCACCGAGGAAAGAAGAACTGAAGATTGCCTTGAAAAGCTTGGCGAAGAAGTGCAACTCACTCTCGGCCAAGAAGAAGAACAATGCAAGAGGGAGGGAGCGAACATGGGTAACCGTACTTCTAATCCCTCATCTCTTAACATAAAATCTGAATTCGATGAACAGAGGCATGCGCATGTTGACAAATTGAATGATCTGTTGTCTTTGGATAGAAAACAGAATGAGAAAATACATGATCATGACTTTAAGATGGTTTGCAATCCTTTGTTTGAATTTGATCCATCTACCTCTGAAGAAGCATTCTGGAATCCAATGTTTGAAATGCAGCATGGCGATGCCTTAACGGATGATTTATGTTTATTGCCTCATGATGAGAAAACTACATGTTTTGATGCTCTATTGATTGAAAATAGTTTGAATGACACGCACGTTGACACTCTTACGAATTGTATGTACATGCGTCCAATCGGTCTTGTGAATGACTTTAGACCTAGGACACTTGTGTGCTTTCATGGCGATGGAGCAAGAAAGAGCGGATTGTTCATCTTGCCCCAACTTGGTGCTTCCTTGTTTGCTATCCATGAGCTAGGTACCATAAAAATTGAGTATAAGATTTTCGATGATTACATCTATTGGTCATGGAAGTATGTCATGAATTTATTTAGACCTTGGTTCTTGATCATCATGCATATTGGAATCCTCACGATCTGACATTTGATATGGGCACATCTGCTTGGTTTTGATCCACTAACCCCTAATGCCTCTTCAAGTTGGTTGTGGTGTCTTCAGATTAGCAGGAATGACTTCCTTATGAATCCGAGGACGGATTCTTTTCAAGAGGGAGGGTATGATGTGGACATCACCCCCTTTCCGCCCGTAGAGGACAACAATTCTTTTAAAGGGCTTCAACGGCCTTTGGCGAAGGCTTGGTTAAAGGGAATGCGACACTAGAGGCACTGGCGAAGCCCTAGAGCAAAGCTCCACCTGCAAGGTCTCCAGGCGAAGCCCCTGTGCGTAGCCTCACAGCTAAGGCGCAGCCCCAAGACAAAACCACCCATGCGAAGCCTCCGGGCAAGGCCTCTATACGAAGCCTCTAATCGCACGCGAAGCCGCTCACGCGAGGCCTCTAGGCGAAGCTCTAGAGCGCGGACCCATGACACAGGCTAAGGCCCCTAGCGAAGGCGTCCCCGCGAAGGCCCAGACGAAGGCGCCCCCGCGAAGGCCTCCGCCAAGCTAGATCCCTAAGCGTTGATCACAACCCACACTACCCGCGATCACATCAGTTAGCGTCCTCGATCAGTGCGTTGTCAACATTGTATGTCCTTTTCTTGGCCATTGGGAGAAAAAAAAGTATCTAAGAAAAATGATGCGGTCGTGGGTTGTTTTCCGGTAGACGGCACCAAATTGATAGTACTGTACCAATCCGGTAACAAGGAATGACTAGTGAAAGGGAGGAAGGTGACCTTGATGACCTGCAAACGAGAGACACGGAGATTCTTCAGGCGCAAAGAAGAGCAAATGGGGTGGGTGTGTAGTTAGTACCTTATTCGAAGGAGGCACCACCCGATATATAGAGTGGTGTCGGTGCCCGTTGATGAGGGCCTTAATTGTGGGGATTGCATCATAAATGCGTGCGTGATTGTGGTGATGGTGATTTCCCATATGGGAATCCCCCTGATTATTGTTGTCATTTGTGGGGGTTGACCCCTTTGAGATTTATGAGGGCGTTGGGGAGCCGCTTGGCCGTTATTATACGGGGACCCTTGTCGTATAGACGAGGAGTGGGTCCTCATAATGGTGACGTCAGCGTTTGGAACGGTTTCGTTGGGCCCATATATATTACTCTTATTGACAATCAAAAGAAACACATTTAGCTTTTAAGGAACCCATGTATTCTAGTGACTCAGAGGTTAAGCAACTGTGGGATTCAAAGTTTCTTTCTCAATAAAGTCTAAGAGATTCGCAACTATGAATTTTGAAAAGAGCCCAGATTCCAGTTCCAAGCATCCGTAGAACCTGTTGATGGCTATTTTATATGTAATAAAATACTACACTGACCAAGTAATAAAATTACATATGAGACTATTGTTTACAAGTTTAAATCTAGCTAATTACTACAAAGAAATGATTTTGGTTTTTTTAGATTATAATAAATTAGGTGATGGTGAAATTATAACTAAAACAAACAAGTAACTAAACAGTGAGGCAAAAGCTCACCTTATGTTGATTTTAGCTCACCTTATGTTGATTTTAGTTGTTATTTCCAAGATGCAATTATTTGGGTTGGATCATATTCAATGATAGTTCGATAAATATAATGTAATTAACCTAGTTAGGGTTAAAACAATCCTCACAACACATCGACCAATGCAAAGGTTTACCCAGTACGCTTGATGATATAGCTCTACGTTTTACAAAGCAATTCTCCCCAAAACCTAAACCACGACCTTTCGGCTGGTTTTAGGATATTTGTTACTATCCTATTTCCTGATTGACCAAATCTCTCTTGAGCTTTTAATTGATCCTAATATAAGCAATTAGCCTTAATTAATCAGATCAAACCTAGCAACGAGCACAAGATAGAATCACTAGATATAACTGAAATCCAACATCAAATAATAAACATCCATGCAAGTATTAACATCCAATTTCCCTAGGAGAAAAAAAAAGAACTCATTGCGCATGGTGAAATCCGTAAGAAGAGTCTCTAATGATAAATAGTAAATGATAGGATATGAAAACTCTAGACTGGTGCCTGGAATCTTCTTTTAGCCATGTATCCTTGCTCTCAATTCTCCCAAAAAATGAAGTTTGTGGTGAATTTTAGCCTTTAAATGGGTCAGAAACATGAATCCTAAAGTTACCGAAGTTAGCATTATGCGGTCGCATAAATGAGAATTTTGCGACCTCATTAATTGTGGTGTCTCATAAATGAGAATTATGCAACCTCATAAGTTTAGTCACTACTAAGTTGCCTCCATTTTTTACATTTCTATAGAATGGTCCTCAACTACTTTTCCTAGCCTATGTTTTCTCCTTCCAACTAGTTTTTCACCATTTTTCACTTCTCGAGCACAACCCACAAAGCTTTGCACACATAATAAGGATTTAGCAATAAAATACAATGAAACCATACATTTCGGGGTCAAATATATTAATTTATGTAAAATCATCACACCCTCAAACATGCACAATCCCTAAGCGTTTCATTCACCGAAATTAAGAAGTGTATGTATGCATTGATCTTTACCATGTGTGGTCAATTCTTAAGCTTGCAGCAAACCAAAACTCTTCCATTGATGTTCATAAGGACGTTGCATGTCTTATCATTCGCATTGTCTTTCACTAAGATTGTAATAAGGACTGGTTAGCTGAAAGTGGATTTCGGTTGAATGTTTTATTTAGATGGAGCTTATATGAAACAACTTAAATGTACATGAAAATGGGAAACTAAAGATAAAATAAGAATTACAATATCAATATTCATGTTTCCATATTCCTTTATTTAAGCATCACACACACTAAATTTAACACAATTGAACTTTTTAAAAAACATAAAGCAGTCATGGACCCAAGGTGCCTTTCTTTTCCTTTTCATTTTCACACTTTTTCTTTCTTTTCTTTGCTCTTCATTCATACATAATTTGTTTTGGAAAAATAAGTCACACGTTATCCACGAACTGCAATTTCACCAATTATTCTCAAATTATAGCACAGCAAATGATGATTTTCCCCAAACTTAGATTTTGAACAAACCACAAAAGTTTTTCAAACCTACTTCCAAGAATAAATTGCACAACAAGTTTTATGGACGAAAAGGGTATATATATATAAGATAAGGGATATGGATTAAAATGTGGAAAACGGGTAATCATTCAACTATTTTTACTCCACACAATCAAGCCCAAAACCGCCCCTAAACTCGAAATTCATCATGTGCTCATGACAGGATTTCACGTAAAATATAGAAAAGAGAAACACAAGTCATACCTAGGGTACCAAGCTAAGTCCCCGTCAAAAGTGCTGATAAGTGCCACTAGCATTAAACCAACTGGTGTTATGTAGCTAAAGGACCAATAAAGAGTGAAATTGGACACATGTAGCCAAAGTCACGACTCTCTAAAAATTGAATGCATAATTTGTGAGGTCTCATATATAGGAGGGTCGAGCGCACACATGATCTCACAAAATGATGTATCGTATCTGAAAAGTTTTAGGTCGCACAACTTAATAGGAATCTCCGCATAACCAACTGTGTGAATCTCTGGCCATTGCGGATTCTTAACTTACGACCGCATAACTCAAAGGGGTGGGACCGCACAATCGACCTCACAAAAGGCAATTTCGCATCAAAAAACTATTAGGTCACACAACTTATCATGCACGACTACATCTTGATCACACAATGTATTGGAAGCTTGACACTCTAAAATTGCGGTCACATAATGGGTGAGACCGCATAACCGACATCATAACTTTTCAAGGTTGGGAAGTCATTCACATGCCTCTGTATTTCATCCAATACTCTTTACTTTGAAATCTTATTAAAGTGATTCAATTGCCCTTTTGAAACTAAGAGGTAAATCTACGGTTCATTTCAATAACTCAGTGCAAAAAATGTGATTAAGAGCTTTGAATTTGCTCGAAAGCCATATGCTGCTCTTTTAGCTCTGTCTATTCTCTAGGTACCTCCAAAATTGATTCCTAACTAGTAATCCATGGAAAAAATAGTACCACATTCCAGAGTTAATTATTAGGTCATAAGAAAGCGATCAAATAACAAAAAATAGTATGCAGAGAACAAAAGAGAATTAAAGAGAGAGAGAGGATAGATAATTGGGTTACTATTAAGGAGCAATTCAGAAAGGGTGAAGGTTAGATAGAGCATGTTAGGACTTAACAAATGGTTGTTGATCCTCTAACCAAGGGATTTCGTTGTAAAATTTTTAGGAGCCATGTTACTAATATGGGATTGGTAGAGTCCTTTGATGTGCTTGGTTAGTGGGAGTCTTGTATAGTTGCTCTATTATTCTGGTTTATCTATACTTTTGATTTATGCATTTGAATACATTTTATAATAGATGATGTTATTCAGTCATAAAGTTTTTACATTATAATATGTTGCTACATTTTATAATAGATGAGTGTCAATCTTAAGTGAAATCCCCAAGGCATTATTTGTGCACCTTGTAGTTGTATGTCTTGTGTGACACGTAAGGTCATCTTGAGATGCATAATGATTTGAAGACATACAAGCTCAAATGATAAATTAAGGATTTATCTAGCGTGCTAATGCTGCTGAATGGGAGAAATCAGTGAGATGGACAAGTGGACAACAACAGAATTAGTTCACAAAGTTGATGTTATTGTTACTTGCCACACTTCAACATCGCGTTCATGTTGATAAGATGTATTGATGTGTGTGTGACTATGGAAGAGGCCGCATTGCTAATTAATGTAGTTGCCGCCATGATCCTCGGTTGAGTACCTTATTGGATGAAATGGTATCTGTAGATGTTTTATAACTAATTGTTCAAAAGCGCACGTATAAAGTTTTAAATTGTCTTAATCGACAAAATCATATTTTTCAAAATGATGTTTTCAAAATTATTAACAATTAATATGCCCAAGTGAAAAACTTTATAATTTTCTTGATGTGGCTATATTAGTTGTATAGTTTTTTTAATAGCATTAAGAACTGAATTAGTCAAATAAAACATATAGAGGGCCATTATGGTAATCGATCAAAATACAGGTCACTAACTCCAATATGATAAAAGATGATGGTTTATTATGTTGGTCAATAAAGTCTATGAGGTTGTTGATAGGTAAGCCCATGAAACTCTCTATAAAGAGAGAGTTAGGTCCCTCCATCATGATGTCATTACGGAAAACTTTTCTCCAATGAATAATTCTCCACCCATTGTGGGTGCCAACAACTCGAATAAGTGAGGATACTTGTGCACTCATTTATCTTGATTCCTACGTTAATAATGGAGCCTAAATCAGGTCAATTGCTTACGTTTGTTCCATGTTAATTGTGCTCTATACTCTCTTGTATGATCATATAGGCTAGAAACTATTACTCCCTCAATCCCACCAAATATAGTGCATTTGATTTTGCACGGAGATTAAGAAAAGTGATTGACTAGAGGGTAATAAAGTAAAGTAGGTATATAAGACAAAAATAACTTTTTGGAGTGGAAAGGAAAATGGAGGGTAGTAAGGTAAAGTTGATGTAGAAAAGTTTCCTTTTTCAAGAAACGTTGGAATTTTGTTAGGACGGTCAAAAAAGGAATATGTTGGATATTTGCTGGGACGGATGGAGTAACATTCATATATCATCACCACCTCCCCCGTCAAACACCTTCCGGACCCGGCGGGAAGCGGTCGCCGGCCGGTGGGGCGGTGGTGAGCAAGGTGGGACCAGGATCGCGCAGCTAATATGAGATTATTTCGCGGGCCTTTAACTAACCCAGTAGGTCCCTTTCTAACAACAGATCAAGTAAAACAATTCAAGCACAGAAACAGATCATGACAGCAGAAACAATGGGCTCCGCCCATAAACAGAATATCAGAAGCAGAATATCGAAATCAGATTATCAAAAGGAAGTCTGTTCTTTCAGTACCGAACAGAGGCTTCCGCAGATCAGCATACTCATTCAATCGATTCGAGCAGAACGCATATATATACATAACCACAATCAATCTCAGATGAACAGACAGATCTACGATAACATGCTATCGTAATACTACATGCCAACAGAGTATCATGCTACAGAGCTAACTACAGGCAGAAGGTGCAACCGTACAAAAGTCGGGCGTCGGGTAAAGAAACCGACGAGGAACCCGAAGTCTAAGTCCAGATGCTGCTAAACCCTCAAAATAGCTAACCAGACAGCCTGGCGGAAATCCTACTCCGCTGGCCCCGAATCCTTATCCCCTGAAAAAATGTTAAGTAAGAGGTGTGAGTTTTTCTTAAAGAAAAACCCAGTAAGAGCTTAGCGTGTAACGATATTTCTTCCGACAAACTGCAAAAACAGATCGGAAGCGAGATGTACATACAGATAGCAAATATACAGATCGAACATATGCGAAATAAATGATGTGTGCACAACATCCGAATGTAACGGATCATGGCTAGATCTTCCCGACCATGGCTAGATCTTCCCGGTCCAACGGCATTCGCCATGCGTCGGCATTCGCCATGCATCCAGCAGATCCGTATATCACGGACCATGGCTAGATCTTCCCGACCATGGCTAGATCTTCCCGGTCCAATCGGCATTCGCCATGCATCCAAAGAAACCCCGTATGTCACGGACCATTGCTAGATCTTCCCAGAACATGGCTAGATCTTCCCCGGTCCAACCGGCATCGCCATGCATCGACATTCGCCATGCATCCACTCACAGAACAGAACATACCAGAATGATGCGAACCATAGGCCGTACGGTCCTCAAGGGATTGTAACCCTCTCTCGGACTGGTCCCCTATGCGAACGTCGTCCGTTGTGCCGTATCCCGCTTAGTTCGGGTCACAGACGCACGAACCACGACACCGAAGCAAAGCGGTACCGCGCACCGTTACTCCTACCATGGGACTAGCCTTGGGGCTCCACTATCCCGATCTAAGAATGAAGTCGAGACCGAGGCCCAAGACTTGTCTCAACCATCCTACATTATACTAATATAGGTAGGTCAAACTCTTACCTCGAAACGAAAGCGAACGCAACCGTAGAGGGTAGCAAACAAGCATCAACACACCAATCTTCTACCTTATCCAGCTTCAAACCTTGCTTCACATATCACCTAAACATTTTACACACTTCCCACATTACACTTCCATTGAACACATCACTATCCATTGACAATTGGACCTCACTCCAAGACTTAAAGTTGCTCAAATTCATTGCATAAACATGCTTGAAACCTTAAACCACACAAAACACATGCTTCCACTTTCCACCAATTAACCCGGATGAACATTGCCTTAGGTATATAATCGAAGCATATTTGGACAATGTTCCAATTATCAATATTGCTCTAAACATACCCAATAACAACAATTTGGATTGAATTCAACAATACAACACACTTCAACTCTCCACCATAAAACCTATGAGTTTTCTCTTAGCTCATAGATTAAACCATTGTTGGACCTTTCACCAAGTATTAATGTTGTTCTAAAACTACCCAACAACACTAATTTGAGGTCAATTTAACAAACCCCCAAAATTCGTTCATCCCGGGTCAAGAACCCTAATTTCGAATTTCTTCAATTCAAGCTCAATTCGTGTTGTAAAGTGTGTTTCTATCTCTAATCCAACATAGAAACACTACTACTAACTCAAATGAATCAAGAGATCACGAAAATACCAACCTCACAACTTGGGCAATTTCCCAAATTCACCCACAAAGTGTTGTTGGAGTGAAACCTTTGTTGATTCGTTGTTCTTGTAGTGATTCCCGGACGAATCCTCCGTTTCCACGCACCAAAGAGTCCAAAATCACTTGGATAGGAGCAAAACCGAGTTGGGAGAGAGTTGGGAGTATTTTCGGAGTTGAAAACGCAGGCCCGAGGTTGAAGACGAGTTGCTCGACTTAAATAGCCGGCCCAGCGACGGTCGAGCGACCGATTCTCCAATCAGCGATCGCTGACCCCTGAAGAACACCGGTCACAGTGCCCAGGCGAAAACCAGGCGACCCGTTTTCTAAAGCGGGCGATCGCCTGGTCCAGAAATATTCGAAAACAGGCGTCGGGCGAAATCCAGGCGACCCGATTCCTTAATCAGCGATCGCCCGGACACAGCAGACTCTCCTTCACTAAAACAATTATTAAAAATTGTACAGAAGTCCAAACGAAGATCCGAAAAATTCTGGTTAAACTAGACACTGGGGCTACGCTCACACAAATATTCGAGCGCAAACTGATTTCCAATTGCAAGCCGTATTTAATACAAAATGAACTAAAATTACTGTCTTCTCAAATACACTCCTTTTACTTCTGTTCTTGATCAACCTTGCGGCGAACCTTTACCAAATTACGTTATACCACTCCCACACTACAATATGAATTTGAAATGAACAATTAAACTCATACTTAGTAATTAAACATACCTTCAAAGTCTCTTTCCAATCCCAAATGGTGAATTGTCGATCACCGGTTGATTTTCACCGTTAATTGTTGCCGGAAATTGATGGGGTGTAACATATACCATTGTGCTAGAAAGGCTCCTAATACTTTAAGTTTTTTGGAATGGGGATGCCTTCTCATAATTAGACTAAAACAAGCATATCGTTAATTGTCCTAAGCTATTAAGTTGCATGGTTGATAGATGGGACCTGATTAAGCATTGGATATTTACTGAATTCAAGGAACGGAATATAAGCTCGGAAGAATGTTTGGATATTTTGAAGGACTATGCACGTTATGGCCTTCAACATTGGGGTTTTGATATAAAAGGGGTTGACGCAACTAGACGTTTCTTGCTGGAATCGCTTAGCTACTCTTGTTCGCATATTCTTGTTAGTCTTCTAGACGTTATTTCTCAGTTGTTAAACTGGCGCCCGCCTTCATACTATGGACATAACGATCTTGAGACATTAATAGCTTCTGATTCTGCAGCTAATTGGATTCAAATCTCTGAAATGTTGCTTGGCAGAGACCTGACTGAGTTCAGCTTTGCCCCAAAGCATAAGTCGAATATATGATTGTGCTGAGAACAAGTTAACGTCACACCAAAGCTTCCATAAATGGGTTTGACAGACCATTCTATAGTATGCCCAGCCTCATGTGAGGTCAACTTTTGTAATTATCATATTAGAGTGAGTTATCATCATAAAGGTTTTGAATGATGGCCTCACATTTGAGATTAAAAAGAGAAAAGATATCAGCCTCATTGTAGAGTAATCCGACCTTGACTATGACAATTGTGTTGATCCAAAATCTAACTAGTGGCACTGCTGCTATGAGATTAACGGGATGAAATTGGCACCCGTGTTTCACTTAGTCATTCTTTGTTGTCCCAAGTGTCACCCTTCAGCCCACCTTGGTTCACCGACACTACCCTAACCCACCCTCAACACCAACCTATCATTTGCTCATTGTGAAGCCAAATCTGGCTTTATAAAGGGCAGGGGAAGGCGGTCAAGGGTGGGCTAAGAGCTGCCCTAACTAGGGGTCGCACAGGCTAAGGGCTGCACAGGCTCGCTAGTTGTAGGGATGTAAATCGATCGGTTGGGTTCAGGTTGATATCGGGTTTAGCTGTTTTAAGGTTGGGTTGCGTTCGGGTTGAGATCGGACTTGGATTTTTTCAGGGTTGGGTTGAGTTGGGTTGAGTTGGGTTGGGTCCGGTTCATTCGGGTTCGGGTTAAGATCAGATTGAGACAATTTTATTTTCGGGTTTTTGGGTAAAAACCAAGTCAAATTCAGGTTATATTATAGTATACATATTCAGCATATACATAAATTTTAAAATGATTAAACTCATGAATTCTCAAAAATATCTTTAAGAGACTTTTAAATAATTCTTCATGTAAATTTACATAAAATTTACAATACAAAATTATTTTCAAGATTTAAAAATGAAAGCATAAGTATCCAAAAATTTAATCAACATTAAAAAAATGCTTCAACAAAGCTGGAATTGGACATGTCTCCAACAAAATTGAAGTTGAACATTGCGCCAATAAAATTGAAAATTGGTTATTACTTCAACAAAATTTGGAAATCGGTCATTGCTCAATAAAATTTAAAATTGGACATTACACCAATAAAATTGTAACTAGTTATTGCTTCAACAAAATTGAAAATTGAACATTTCTTTAACAAAATTAGAAATAAATTGATCATTGATCCAAGAAAATTGAAAATTAGATATTACTCCACCAAAATTGGAATTGAACACTTTTCCAACTAATATTTTAAGTGGAAATTGCTCCAACAAAATTGTATATTAGACACTGTTCCAATAATACTGAAATTAAACATTGCTTTAACATACTTTGAGTAGGACATTACTCCAACAAAATTGAAAATTAAACATTTCTCCAACAAAATTGGAATTTGGCCATTACACACAACAAAAATTAGAAATTGGACATTCCCGTAACAAAACGAGAAATTGGACAAAGGCTCTAAAAATTGGGAATTGGAAAAAATGGACTTCAACATTGTCAGTAACAAAATTGGAGTACGAGATAATTCCTCCAACAAAATTAAAAATTGGATATTACTCAAACAAAATTGGAATTGTACATTTCTCCAACTAAATTTGAAATTGGCCATTGCTCTAATAAAATTGAATATTTAACATTGTTCCAATAAAATTAAAATTGGCCATTGCTCAAATATAATTGGAGTTGGACATTAGTCCAACAAAATTAGAAATTAGATATTTTCTAACAAGATTTGAATTGGGCATTAGTCTCACAAAATTAGGAGTTCATGCCCATTGCTTCAACAAAAATTAAAATTAGACATTACTCCAAAAAAATTAGGAATTGAACGATGCTTCAACAAATTTGGGAATTTGACAAAATTGGAATTGTACACTACTCCAACAAAAATTGAGTAGTGCATTGCTCCAACAAAATTGGAATTTGAAAATTACTCTAACAAAATTGGACATTTTTAAATATATATTTGAACTAAACTAAAAATTATAAGATAAAAGTAAATGATCAAATCTAAATAATAGAAGAGTATAAAAGAAATTATTTTGTAACAAAATTATAAGGTAAAAGAACTTAATTCATAAAAGAACTTAATTTATGCAAAAATTATAAGGTAAAAGAACTTAATTATCATGCTTTATAGACCATGCAATCTGATAGCTTTATTTTGTTCATACAGTTGAAAATAATGATCTTCTAACAGTTATATCTCTGTGTTATCTTTTTTTTTTATAAGATTCTCCATTTGTCCTAAATGAATTTTCAGTTTCAACATATTTGTATAGATTAAGATTGTGGAACCGAATAAACCGACAAACCAAATCGATTCCGTTTTTCAGTTCGGTTTATTCGATTACATCGTTCGGTTTCGGTTAAAAACCCAATGGCATTTGATCAGTTTGATTTGGGTTCGGTTTCGGTTGTAGCATTCGGTTTATTCGGTGACTGAATAAACCGAGTTACTACCCAGTTCAACTACCAACTACCCATTTCCATGTAGCCAACCCAGGCTCTATTGCCCAGGCCCAACTACTATCCAACCTCTTCGGTTTATTCGGTTAAAAACCGAACCGAAACCGTTCGGTTTCAGTTTTTTGGTTTTGTGACTGAGTACGGTTTATTCGGTTATTTATCTCCAAAACCGAAAACTCGACTTAACGATGGCCCGAACTAATCGGGTAAGTCGGTTTTTACCGAACCAACCGAATACCCAGCCCTACTTTTAGTGGGTACATTTGCAATGATAAAAGTGGAGTAAAATAAAACAAAAAATGTAAAAAAAAAGTTAATTAATTTGGAACAAAAATATTTTTATGTTATAACAACACACTTAAGACGAATGAAGTATAATTTGAGAATTATTGGTTTCTAACTTCAAACGACCTTTGTGGTATGAAATGTTTGTTTAAGATTTGTGAATCTACGGTTTTAAAGTTTAATGGATTTAGAATTCAAGGTCTATAATTTGAATATTAGAAAATCTACGTAAGGAAATTATATATATCAAAAGTGAAAAAAAACAATTAATACCTATAACTTGAATATAATTCCTCAATACATTTGTATATTCGGGTCCTTTCGAGTTCAGATTCAGGTTACTCGGATTCAGATTCAGATTCTCTCAAGTTTCAACTTATACGAGTTGGGTTCAAGTGGTTGACTTTTTAAGCAAGCTCAGGCTAGGCCGATTCAGGCTCAGACGGGTTACTCGAATCGAGTCAGCTTTTGACATCCCTAGTGGTGGACCTAGTTGGCCGGTAGGGAAGGGAGAGGGGGAGGAAGGGCAGTAGTTGGGGAGGGAAGGGATGAGAGAGAAAAATAAAGTTTCAAGTAATTGTTTTAACCAAATTAAATAACATAAAAAACACTAAAGTACTTATTACTTAGACTTCGGGTTGGGGGTAATTTTATGTTTCACTTTAATTTCACTCTAGAAAGGTTTACCAACCACAAAGATCATTGTAAGACCTTTAATTTGAATGATTAATTAACTATAAAAATGATTTATTGGACTTAGATAAAGCCATTAAATTCTCTCTAAAATAATTCGGCAATTACCTTTTCATGAAACCACTCCGAAGCTTACAATTGGCCAAACGCCCACGCTCAGAATGTCGACATCCATCTGTTTCCCTCCAGAATCAGGTGTTTCAATGAACAAGATAAAACAGCACTAGTCAATGCCGAAGACGCTAACTCTGCTGCTCACTGCTCCAAACTAATTACTGGATAAACAGCACAACACGATATATATATAATGCCAAGGCCGCAAACCCTGCTCATTGCTCTAAACTAATATCTTGTCAAAAGGATGACTGATCGATCAGTAAGACAACAATACGACGAAAGCACATATCTATGAGCTTCAGAAACCATCAAGATAAGTGTAGCAGTCTCAGCATGCATCACATTTATACTCATGCTGTTTCCCTCTCGACAGCAGGAGACTTACTGCATTGGCTGGCCAGGGAAACCCTGTGGAGGAGGCATTGGAGGCCGAGGTGTAAAGTTTGACATCATGCCTCCAGGAGGTGGAGGGGGAGCTGTAGGAGCTCCACCGACAGGCATTGGTCTAGGGCCATTCCCCATTGGAGGAGGTGGTGGTGGTGGTGGCAGTGATCCGGGCCCCGGAGGTGGTGGAGCTCTTGGAGGATTCGGCAGCCCTTGAGGTGGAGGTGGAGGTGGTGGTGCACCATTTGGTGGCGGGGGCAAAGGTCTTGACGGCACACCTGGGGCCGTCGTCCCATTGGCCACCTGGGAAGGTTTTACCTCTGGTGGCTTAACTTTGAAATATACCTGTAGCTGCACAATCATCCATTCCCTCAGTATACTCAAAACGTTGAAATCTAGTTAAGAAAACAATTGATCACTCATAACACTGCAGAAAACTGTAGTGTATATAGCAAGTTCCTTCACTTTTAGAAAAGTTGGGACAAATTGTGAATAAAGTGGAAAGAAAAAACTGGAAACTGGAGGGAAGGTTTAACTTTGGAAGTTCTAAGAAATTGTTTTGTTGCATGAACATGATTTATATCTAGTAAAAGAATATACATCTGAGCAGTAGACATACTGTGAACATTTTTGAGTTAGGATCCCAATGCGAGAAGGACTTTATGTCAGGAGTGGATTTGTCGATCTCAGAGCTAGGCACCTGAAGGAACAAACACGAACATGAGTACTAAAAATCTCAAGAATTTTATCCATAAAGAAAAGCGATGATGACCTTGAAAGCTATGATTTCGTAGGGTTCTGCTGCAAAAAGTAGATATTGGAATCTCCTGTCAAATGGCTGCACTCTCTATAATCAAGTAAAGCAATTAAAAAAAACAAGAATCAGAAGTTAGCTTCTTTCTTCAGAGCAGAATGCAATGCATAAAGACTCAAAAGGAAACAAGTAAAGAACCTGCTCATAAGATGACATAACACGATATCTTGGCTTTGAAAGTTCCTCGATTTCAGGATATTCTATCTGTAATAGTAATTTTAATTTAATGAACATGTAAAGCAGGAGTTTGAAAAATCATTGGTCAGCAATAATCACCTGGAACAAGAGAGATCTCTGCTTTGTATCTGGATCATATTGTTTTGTCACACGATACCCAGGCCTGCCAATTTTGACTGCACAAGCAAAGTTTCTACCATTAGTGTACTGGATCATAGCGACAAGCCCAGGCTAAATTATATGGGTGCAAACTGCAAAGCAAAATAAGAAGAATTACGACAGCACAGTTAGAAAAGATACATATAATTACAAATATGTTACAAGTACACATCCTACATATCCCAGTCATTGTCATAATGCGCAACTACCCCCAAACAACACACCCAATATTTACCAGGCTACATTGTCAAACTCATTGATTGCTTAAAGTAGAAAACCAGAGAATAAGTGAAAGATATGAAAAACTAATAATAATAATAATAATAATAATAATAATAATAATTAAACATGTAGTCTTTCTTTTCAAAACATACACACACACACAAACAGTACCACAAACCAAAATTTAAAAACATAGCTTATGCCATAAGCAAGAATGGAGAATACAAAAAGTGAAATATGACACGAAATTAAGTCAACTCATGAGCTTGTATGTCAAATTCTGAATTGTTTCCTAAGAGTAGATTGCCCTAAAACCCACATACGCACATTGGCGTGTTGCTAAAAGCTTATCGAGGAGAAACAATGTAAGGTAAACAGGCTAAAAGTTGAGCAATTCATAACTCCTAGGTTTAAAAGCAATGGTTTTCAAGAATAGAAAACAGAAAACAAAAAAGGATTTTAATAAATGATAAAAGACAACAAAAAAAGGGTTTCAAACAGTTCATAATCATGGTTGCTGGCTGATGAGAACCTTAAAGATTCGGAAGCTCCAGGAATTGAACAAAAGTTGTGTGCAACCCACCAATTTTTAAAATGCACTTCAGTTCATTGAGATAAATATACAATACAAGATTTTTCACAGAAGTCCTTCAAATTATGTCTCCACAGCATTTAATTTACAGATAAGAACAAAGTTAACTGCTACCAAATCCTCGTAAAGGTTGCTAAGACTACTCCAAGACCAGGTTTCTAAGAGGTTGTTACAGTTTTTCACGGTTTCCGTTAGCAAGGTTAGGATCCTTGGTTAAAAGGCTATAAACAGCCAATTTCCCTCTTTTTCAGCAGTCAAGCTTTTGAATGAATTAAGGAATGGTTCAGTCCTCTCCCGCAATTCTCCTCCTCCATGGGTTCAGCTTCCCCTCAGCTCATCTAAACCTACTTCGGTGCCTCTAATGCCTAGTACAATTGTTCGATTGATCCCCGAATCGGACTATAACAATTGGTATTAGAGCGGAGACTCCTCGGTCCAACATTTGATCTGATCTACGATTCACAGCAACATATCAACGAAATTGTACCAAGCATCGAAAAATACAACTCCTAAAACTGCTATAGATCTCTTGACAATCAGAGCAACGATAGTCAACGAGGACTCGACGAGCTGCAGAAAAACCATTGTTCCAGCTTCATTCCAGATTCGTCACCTCCAGAAGCTCGGCATCAGCTGGAAGAGACGGTGAGCTAATTGCTACCTCATCATTGACCTTGACCTGGTAGCGTCACTGGACCGAGATCGCTATTCCCAGTTGCAAGGCTTTGATCGGTACATAACATTATTGGAGGACATGCTAAAGGAGCAGCAGCTCAGAAAAGAGGCAGACACAAGAAGCTCAGTTGGACATGGCTGGAGTGAGATGAAGCTTGCAGGAACCTTACACTCAGCCAAGAGAGGTAAAATTTACTTTCCTCAATTTGATGGCGATAACGTAGATGACTGGATTTTTCAATGTAATCGGTTGTTTGAAGTGAATGATGTTCCTGACAATGAGAAGATCCGGCTGGCTTCTAGTCATCTTGAAGGTCTTTCTATGGTTTGGCACCAGAAGTTTATGCATGATTACTTCCTACGAGATCGTTTAAATTGGCAGGTCTATTGCTACAATATCACTAAAAGTTTGGTGATATACACCAGGAGCAGCAGCTTAAAAATTCAAGCAACAAAGTCGGTGAAAGATTTTTTCCACTCTTTGATGGAGGAACTTGATAGGCCGAGGAAAATAGATGAGTTGAAAGTGGAAAATCCTACTAAACCTAGTTCAAGAATTCATGGATATGTGGAATTGGAGGCACATATCCTACAAAAGAAGCTTCAACCGAGGCTGAATATGAAGATAAACAAGACAGTGTACTGCATCCATTGGAACAACCATGTCCTCAAAATTCACCAAATGAAGCTGTTTCAACTTCTACAATAAAGGACGGTGGAGAGCTCTCATGATGATAGAACAGAGCCTTGGCAAATCTGAGGGTACAAGTATGGTGCAAGAGGTGCAAAATGAGCACTTAGTGTCTAATATTCATGGAAGTGCTACAAGAATTCACAAAACCAGTATTGGAACAGCCCAAAGACGACCTCAAGAGATTGGAAATGGTTTGGTAAGGAACAAATGAAGGCTACAACAAATAGAGGATCTGTGATTGTCAAATGGCTGTACTCTAAAGACCTTCCAAACGCCACTTTTGAAGGGAAGAAAAATGGAACAGTGGCTGGTCATTTATTAAATGAAAACAACCACGACGGTAATAGTCTCGGTGAAATAGGGAAAAAAAATGTCTTGGTAACTCCAGCATCACTCTAAGTTGATGTGAAAGAGAGACATGAAACTAGAACTCTGAATTATGTTGATAACATGAAGGTGTTGAAGTACTACAAAAAAATCTTGGACCCAAAGGAACAGTATATCAACCGTTTGAGTACTGCTGCTTGTATTGCGATAATGTTGACAAAGGCATGTTGCAAATTGGCCTGTGTGGACTTGAGAATATAATTTGAGTATTCCTGATTCCATTGCAGGAGAAGTTGAATGCAGCAGCATTGTGCACCTTCGAAGCATTCCAACGATCAAAGTATCCCATGTTCAGAATCTCCACCAATCCACACAGCACAAGGGTGCAGTTGCGATATGAATTCCAGTAGCTGTTAGAATTTCTTTCTCAGCATCTATTCTAGCTTTGATGAAGATAAAAATGATGATTAGTAGTTGGATATTGATCCTTGAGGGCAAGGATATTATAAGGGGAGGGTTTGTTATAGTTTTTCACGGTTTCCGTTAGTAAGGTTAGGATCCTTTTACGTTTCAGGTTATAAGGCTGTAAATATGGCCAATTTCCCTCTGTTTTTCAGCAGTCAAGCGTTTGAATGAATTAAGGAATTGTTCAATCCTCTTCCCCGATTCTCCTCCATGGGTTCAGCTCCCCCTCAGCTCATCTAAAACTAGGTTTCTTCCAGGTACTCCGGTGCCTCTGGTGCCTAGTACTATTGTTCGACTGATCCCCAAATCAGACTATAACAGAGGTCAACAAGATTTGTGCAATTCGCCCTATCTCTGTTTTCCAAACTTATGTTCTCCAATAATATATCAAGCAGAAAGAAGACACAGTTCTACACCTGGCAGCATCTTCCCATCCACAATGACCTAAAACATAACTTCAAGAATACAGACAAACAGATGAAACGTAGTGCAAAGAATGACTTGCCTGTCTTCCGAACTGAGACTTTACGCTTGTGAGGTTGCGGCAGAGCCGGAGCTTCCTTAGCTTCACGTGCCGCTCTCTTAGCCAAATTGGTCTGATGGCGCTTCCCTTGTGTATGAGCCAAGTAGTTCCCTTCATTGTTGTGAAGAGTCAAGCAAAGCTTACACTCGTAGCTACAGAAAAAAAAAAACCAACGCAAGACCAGAAACACAAATCAATCGCATTCTCGAGAAAACAATGAAAAAAAAATTAAGAAACCGATAATTTCTCCTACCTGCCGAGGTGGTTGCGCATGAAGTAAGGATCCTTGGCGAGGTCGATGGTCTCCATAGCAAGGCGGCGGAGGCGTTCCCGCCTATCCATCGCCTCAGTCTGGGCGGAGGCGGCGCCGCCGGATCCCGGCTTTGAACCCCATTCTCGATCCATGACTGAAACTTTTCCGCTTCTGCTACGGTTGTTTCAAGTTCCGATTGGGGTTTTGCTATTCATCTCCTTCAACCGCCTTGGAAGGCTTTTGACAATTCTGGATCTGGGCCATCAAGTTTCAGATGGGCTTGTATTGGGCCGGGTTTCTGCTTGATGCATGCAGAGTGCAATTTTGTAGAATGAGGCACAGCGGCAAAAGTGTTCCTCATGTTTATCGGCCAAAATTGTCACTTTTGTATTTCCACTACCAGCCTGCCATTGGTGTTAGTAGGTGGGAGAAATTTTTGCCAATCCAAGTTTTGAAATAAGGGAAACTAGGATTTTATAATCACACTTGTTGCGGATTTTACATCACATATATTAATAAAAAATAAAAATATGTACATAAAAAATAATGTTGTAAAATGAAAAACAAATAAGTGACATGAATTATTTAATAAAAAATTAATGTAGTAAAAAAGAATGTTGTAAAATAAAAAGGTAAAGGCTTTCTATCAAAATAGTCTCATCAAAATTATAAAACATGTCAACTCAGTCCATCAATTATGTAAGTTCAAGCACTTTTGTCCATTGACTCGGTAACTCGTTTAATGAGACTATAACGTTGTTAGTTTTTTGACAGATGAGTGACCTATTTGTAAGAATTTAAAGTATTATGTTTCAAATACTTAAGGTCCAAACTTCAATGGTCTGTAGTGGCGGCCTCTTAAGCTGTTTCTTTGAATTTTATTTTACAAAATATATTGGGATCAAGATATGTTGTATCAAGTGAAATTTTGGGGTCCGAAATCAGAAAACTGTTAGATCAAGATATGTTGAATAAAGTATTGTAGATTCAACATATATAATATTTTCTAACAAAAAAAGTGTGTATTGTGGGAGATGATATTTTTGGTAGATCTGATAGGTTTAGGGTCTTTCGGCATAGATTAGAAAAAATTAGGGTCTTAATAGGTATTTTCCCTTAGGTCAACTACCATTGATACGATTAAAAGGGTTAGTGGCGGGTCTGTCTGGGCAGCCGCCACGTGTCTGCGTAGTTGACGCGTATTGATGTTACTTGATGCCATTAGGATTTTAGTGCGTCGCGCGATTCTCGAAATTCGAGGAATGGGGGTTGAGTTTAGTTATTGTCAATGAAGTGACTGAAAAAATCGATCTATTTGACTTATGGCATACATGTCTTATATAGCTGGTATTAATGGTGGCAAAATCGTAATATGTCAATATAACGTTATTGTACACGTGTTTTATATGTCCGAGTATGTTTCTCCGGGAATGTCCAATGTCTTGTCCGGGTAAATGTTCATTAAGTCCGGGAATGTTCAATTAAGTTCTAGTTACCACTTGAGTTTTTAATAAGGGGTTTCAAACTTACAATGTGTGAGGTGAATTTTTCTCAATTCACCTCTGAATTTTTCGTGATTCACTTTGGATTCATGCGTACCTCGCGTGAATGCTGCTGGCGTGAGAATTAAAAGGAGGGCGTGAATCATGTCCACGTGGGACCCCCATCTGACGCAACACTTACTTTTTGGCTTACACGTTTAGTGTAGCTTGCTGCTTAAGCAGACAAGGCTGGGTGGGGGTGGGACCGTGGAAGTGAGTTTTTGGACAGATGTTTGAGGCTACCAAAATTGAGCAGTGAGTTTGGGGGCGTGAGTGGGCCAAATATCCGGTGAAAAAATTTTACACCCTCTCCCAACTTTGAACCCCCCTAATGAGACCCTTATACTGGGCTTGCTAATTGGACCTTTTGGTAGGCCTGTTTCGGTGATTGGGCCTAGCGACCATCAAGGGTAAAGTGTTTGACATTGTATAGTTGGGGACTGAGTTGACACATTTTATAGTTCAGAGACTAAAGTAATTTAGTCAAAATAATTCAGGGGACTATTTGATAAAGCCAAAGGTGAATGGATTTAATTGGAAAGGAAATAAATGAGGCAAAGGAAATAAATTAAAGCAATGTTGGATGCATACATATAACGAACAAAGATTAAGCTTTATTATCAAATAGTTCCCTGAACTATGTTGACTCAATCACTTTAACCCCTGAACTATAAAACGTGACAACTCAGTCCCTCAACTATGCTTGAACTTACATAGTTGAGGGACTAAGTTGGCATGTTTTATAGTTCAATGACCAAAGTGCACGAGTTAAAACATCCAAAATGAACCAAAGCATAACCAAATATGAGTATATGTTACAATAGTTTATAGTATCTATTAGAAAGGGCTATAATGTTTAAATAAATATTGGAAAGTATGTCAGTTTTGTCTAGAGGTGGTTATTGGAGATTTGTGAAAGATGTCGATGAACGATTTGTTTCAAGAAGGAAATATCCTATATTTAATAGGAGGGTGATGGCCGATAGGCCCAAATCCATAAGACTCAGAATGCCCAAATACATAAGAAAAGGTCCCAACTGAACATGTCAGTAACCCGGAAGAGAGGTCCCACTAGTTTGTAAATAGACTCAGCGTTTTTTGGTTTAAAAATAAAAAGCTGAAGCCCCATGTGTTTTTTATCCCACGAATGCACCCTATTTAGGCTTAAAGAATACAACCAAAGCGCAGGAAAATAGAAACTTGGCCAAAACGGTGTCGTTTTATAGAAATTCGTCCCACCAAAGATGATAAATTTAAATAGGCACTAAGATTAAAGAGTATTTTTTTCTAGGGGTAAAAATGTAAAGTAGACATATAAGACAAGAGTAGCTTTTTTAGTGTGAAGGAAAATGGAGTGTAATAAGATAAAGTTAATGTGAAAAAGAATTCTTTTTTCAAAAACATATCAATTTTGCCCAAAAAAAATATATCAATTTTGCTGGGACGGACGAAGTAATATTCATCAAAGTCTCATCATGACTTCCACAAATAGTAGTAAGTTAAATTTCTATTTCTTGACATAGATGTGAGAAAAAACTGTGAGTTTTAGACCAACTAGTGCTTCACTGTGAGGCATATCTTGTTTAAGGTTGTGTTCTTCAGAAATATTTTTCAATATTTTGATCAACGAAATATCAAATTGACTCTTTCCCTCCAATTTTTCTTCATACAAATATGACTAAAATGCACATTGGTACCTCAAATTATTGTGACTCGGGTACTTCTAGGTCTGTACAAAAAAACGAGCAGAATGGTACCCCTCAACTATGGAAGTGGTACAACTAAGGATCTTGACCAAAATTCTGTCAGCTGACTAATGTTAAAAATGAAAGAAAATTACATATTTAGTCACCCAACTTTAAGAGTTTTCTAGATTTACCCCAAAATAATAAAAATGGTCGTAATTATATATTTCTCAAAAGTATTGCAACAAATTTGTTCAATAATTGCCCTATAACTCTATTTATCAAATATTATAAAAAGTTAATTTAAAATTGTTACATACAAAGATAATTTTATGTTTATACTTTATAAATGTATTATTACTTAGAATTATTTTATATTTTGATTTTTAAGAATAGATTTTAATATTTTTTCTAACTATAAATATAGTATGTTGTTATCTATTTTGTACAATAGGTGTATTTCTGATATACACACACACATATATATATATATATATGTGTGTGTGTGTGGGCACAATGGAGTCGCTACAAATGCTGACGTCATTCATTCGAGGACCCCTCGTCTATACGATGAGGGTCCTCGTAGGATCCGTTGATTTTAGAGGTCCCTCAAACATGCTCTCATGTTGATCTTTCTCATACACATGTAATGCTCTACTTCACGTAACATATATTGACAGTTTTTTCTTTACAAGCATGATATTATCTCGTCAATTCATGCCATGAAACCAATGAATCCAGCATCAAGAGAGTATGAAGATGATGACCTAAACATGACACTAAGAGGCGTAAACATTCCTTGCACCAAAGGAAAAAATACTTAAGGATTATTTTAAGTTTTGCTCCAATCCGACGTATGCTCCTTCCTTAAGCTTTCAAGCTTGCTCCAATGACAGCCTTTGGCTTCAGAGATGGTGATAATGGTGCCTTACACCAAGAGGAGAAGGGAACAAGACGAATGAGATGTGAAGCACCTTGAAGATGTTGTGTGGAATGACACAAATAATTCCACCCTTAATACTCTAAAACTTGCCTCAAGAATTCGGTACTTTGAGAGAGATTGAGAAGGAGAAGAAGATAATGGAATGAGGGATGGAGAATAAGGCACTTCCTCCCATCTATTTATAGATGGATGAGAGCTACCAAAAGCTCTTTCTTAAATGTGTCAATCACATTGCCTACCTCATCAATGTGTCAACCACATTACCAACCTCATAAATTGGCAAAGATGGAGTTATTCCATGGTTCAAGGTGCATATACCTGGACCAAGGAAAACATGCTTTAAGCCCTTAGGGAGGGTCTTCAATTCAACTTTAGGTGCTTCCACACTTGAAGGAACTTGCTTCTCACCTCTCTTTGGTAGCTCCTCAAACTTTGGTTACCACCTTTGGGTTCCAGAATCCTGATTTTCAGAAAAAATAGCACAAATTTCAGCAGCATCATGTGGAGTATTGATCGGATTAAACTCAGAATTAACAAGAAAGTATTAAAGAGGATCGAAATCATGAGTCACAGGAACTTCCCTATCAATAAGAGAGTCAATTTGGCATGCTTGCTGGCATTCATCATCATCATCTATTGGCTGTTTTGCTATATGGAAAATATTAACCTCAAGGGTCATATTGCCAAAAGACAATTTCATTAGTCCATTCCTACAATTAATAAGGGCATTAGCCGTAGCAAGGAAGGGTCTGCCCAAAATCAAAGGAATTTTAGAAGTAGTATCAACAGTAGAACTGGTGTCAAGGATTAGGAAATCAACAGGATAATAAAATTTATCAATTTGAATTAAAACATCCTCAACCACACCTCATGGTACTTTTGTGGAACGATCAGCCAATTGTAGTACCACAGAGGTAGGTTTTATTTCACCTAACCCAAGCTGCAAGTAGATAGAATAAGACATTAAATTAACACTGGCTCCTAAATCTAGCAAAATTTGACCAAATTCATGAGTACCAATACTACAAGCAATAGTTGGACAACCAGGATCCTTATACTTGGGAGGTATCCTATGCTCAATTAAAGCACTAACTTGCTCTGTCAGAAAAGCAGTCTTTTTCACATGATGTTTCCTCTTAACTGTACACAAATCTTTAAGAACTTTTGCATATGTAGGAACTTGTTTAATCACATGTAAGAGAGGAAGATTAATTTTTACCTGCCTTAAGTTCTCAAGAATTTCATTGTTAAAATCGGAAGGTCGCTTACATGATTTCAAAGCTTGGAAGAATGGTACCTTAATGTGGCTTTGAGTTGCCTCTGGCTCCTTGGGTGATTTAGCATATTCGGTCTCTTTATTGTCGGAATCCTCTTCTGATGTGTTCATTGTTGGATCATTTAAAGGATTACCACTCCGTGTCACAACAACATTTGCATCCTTTAGGTTCTTCTGGTTCATGTGTGAACCTTGAGGTGCGGACTGAGATTGAGACTGGAACTTACCTCTCTCAGTCACACAATGAACTTGTCAGTTTAGACACTTGATTCTTTATCTCCTTGTTCTCTTCAACAACCTGAGTAATCAAAGATTCAAATTTCTGATTAGTTTTACCCTGTGCTTCAATTAAAGCATGTAAAGTATCTTCTAATTGGTTCCTAGATGATGATGGTGCATGATATGGTGCAGAATATTGTCTAGGATGTTGTGCATGTTGCTGATTTTCTGATTTCCAACTAAAATTGGGGTGATTTCTCATACACTCCTCATTCACTCCAAATTATTGCATTGTTCCTCATACACTCCTTATACACACCCAAATTATTGCATTGTTCCTCATACACTCCTTTCATCTCCTTAAAAGTGGCACAATCCGGAGCAAGGTGATCAATCCCACCACACACAACACATGGTCCTAAAGACTCTACATTATTAACCACATGTGCTGGTTTTAATTCTTTGCTTTTTAACCTTTCTAACTCCCTAGTCAACATCTCAACCTTAGCTTTTAGGTTCCACTACTTGAATTTCCTAGAGGTCATGATCTATTTATGCTCTCAGTAGCACTGGGTCTAGTCAAAGTATGAGCTTTTTCAGCAAGCTCATTAAGGTAGTCAATAGCCTCAACGGGATCTTTTTGTAAAATCTCACCATTACACATCATTTCAATAAATTGACGCTCCCTAGAAGTAAGACCCTCATAAAAGTAACTCACTAGACGCCAACTTTCATAACCATGGTGAGGACACATACTCAACAACTCTTTAAATCTTTCCCAAGACTGATATAAGGTTTCACTATCATTTTGTGCAAAAGTAGAGATTTGCCTTTTTAAAGCATTAGTCTTATGTTGGGGAAAATATTTATTAAAGAAACCTTTAGTCATTTCAGCCCATGACCCAATAGAACGTGATCTTAGTGAATACAGCCAACTCTTAGCTTTGTCCTTTAATGAAAAAGGAAACAATTTAAGTCTGATAACATCATTAGCTGCATTAACATTATGAAACGCAGTAACTACTTCCTCAAACTCTCGAATATGCACATATGGATTTTCATTCTCCATGCCATGAAAAGTAGGAAGTAATTGTATCATTCCAAGTTTAAAATCCAATTGAGGAGTATTAGCAGGAAGCATGATGCATGATGGTGTAGCTACTCGTATAGGATGAAGATACTCCTGAAGAGTTTTAACCTCTTGCTCTTCGTGTTGACTCATTGTGAATGATGAATGAGATGAAAAACAAGATGAATCCAAATTATGATGCGAAGCAACAGAATCAGAACAAATATCAAGTCTTTTTGCAAGTCTACCTGATTCGTCTCTATACCAGAGCATAAACCAGATAAAATAAAGTATTAGAGAAAGGAACGAGATTACCAGAATTGGAGAACCAAATCAGTAAAATTAATTCTTTATTGTACTTCTTGTACCGTCTCCCCAGCAACGGCGCCAAAATTTGATTATGCCCAAAGAATAACGCGGTAGTTGTAGCACAGCTTTGGGGTGTCAATTCAACAGAGAGACAAGGTAAAGAAAATACTAGAAAGAATGATTAAACTGAAAGAAAATATTTAGTGATTTTTTTTAAATAAGAATTGAATTTTGAAGAAAATAAAAACAACTAAACAATTAACTGGAGAAAGTACTCAAATTTGACCAACAGTAAAGCGTCGGGAATCCCTTGCACAAGTTTAATATTTTAATTATTCCAATTTCAATGAAGTCCAAATTCCATAAAATATTTATAAACCAAAGTGGATTAACTACAACTCTCTGATAAATTATTCTCAACCTTTAAAGCACAGAAATTATTATCACTATTGAGAAAATCCAGTGACGACAATATACCTAGAGGCAATACCGCAGCAGAGAACTAAATCAATATAGATAAGTAATCAATCCAAACATAATTATAGAATCAACCACTCTATGGGAAAAGCATGACCGAACCCATGAATAATATAAACCTACAATTATTCGGAGAACAAAACGCAATAAAAATCTGAGAATAATAAATCAAAGAATTATAGTTTTTCAAATCTGTTTAAGAATCTAGAATAAATAAAATATCATCCATTTGCAAGTTCATCCCTAGCTTTACAAGAAAATTAGTTACCCATAAATCTGAGTGGCAAAAATCTAAAAAGAATTGGAGGAGAATCGCCAGCCATGAATGAAAGCTGGTTGCTATGTTTTCGTTTTTTTGCTCCGTGTAGCTCGCTCTCTGTTTTCTCGCCAATCAGCCAAGCTCCTTTTAATGTCTGCCTTTTATATTCTTACGTTCAAACCTATTAGAATAGGTTTTCATGTTACTGCCTCCCATGTGTCCGTTTTCTTCTTTTCTTCTGTCTCTTGCTGAACGAATGGGCCAAATTTGGCCCACTTGTTTGTATCATCTGCTTAACCCACGTACAAGCTCCTTTCTTTCTATTTTTTTCTTTAATTCACCACTTCAACACTAGCTTATCCAATAAGTTCTCAAATGGATTAAACTTTGCTCCATAATAAATCTGCAATTTAGATATCAAAATAAACTTAGAAATATCCAATAATAAATAATAATCCAAAATAAAATATGCACTAATCTTAATGGTTCATATTTATATTTATTCACATTTAAGCCCAAAAATAAGATAGTGAGAGTATATTTTCACACACTCATCATAGGGCCACAACCTTTGTGGTCTTATTAGGTACTTAAACCTTTGATAATTAAACTCTTAATTATACATTAACTAACACTTAGTTAATATTTCTTGAAATGGTCACATTCCAAGAAATCCTACAAATCATGGTTGACGTCTAGCAACATGCCATGAGGACCCAGATTCGGTGAATGTATAGCGAACCTTTCCAATTACAATTACCATGAAATACGATCCTTCTATAAAACAATGTCCCGACTGAGCTTAGGGTATGGATAACCGAAATCTCTAGCCACTCAATAACTATGTATCCATTCCAAAATCATAACTCACTTGATGAACTAGAAAACTCTTTTTCTAATCATCACACCTTGGCCAAGGATTTTCCAAGTCATAATTGAAAGGAAAACATAGGACATTCTCTTGTCTTGGTGGCAAGTGATGGATCCTTTGTTGGCATTCACAAGATTTCATATATGACAAATACTATACCCAATACTTATCCCTTTTGTGCTTCTTTATAATTAGGACAAGAACAAAATATAATATGTCATACACAAACCTACCATGATTTCTCAAGTCAAAGGATTATTAAGCATAATTGTAACATGAAAATTCTCATTCGGCGGTTATATTTTTTCAAGTAAGAATTTTCAGACGGGTCAGTTCAGTGAACTCATTCATGTAATGAGCACCTACATATATGCACTAGTGTCTCCACACCAATGTCCATGAAACGAGACATTCTTTTCTCGAAAGCATGCATCATATGTACTAGTCTATCCGAGTTACTACTGCCCATTCATAGCAACTCTATGACTAGGAACATTTAAGATCAGGACTCACAAGGAGCATGTTTCATGATCGTCATCCTATGCACGACCATACTCCATATGCCCTATTGATCTATGGGCTTTACCAAAATTTGAACCCAATATTGATAAAGAAAGTAATGCCTTTATAATATTATTGATTAAATATCATGTAACACTCACATGCTTGTAACAAATCTATCTTCAATAGTCCTTGACATGGCCGAAACTGTGAAAGTGTCAGAATGGTGTAGAGACCAGCCCCAGGAGTCGTTACGATCTGCAGATAAGACAATGTTAGATAAAAGATGGTTTAGGTTCGACAGTTCTCCCGACTCCCTCCCTCTTGGGTTTCTTCTCCAACTCCAACTCCAAACCCAAGACCCGCCTTCCCAAGACCCCCTATCCGCCACTCGAGAGCCTAAATTCGTCTCCAACTTCGACAACCTAGGGAAAAGAGCTTCGAGAGATGATTCCCCCACCCACCTCTCTTTCCAGAATAAAGTGTTTTGACCGTTCCCAACCCTTTTGTAAAAAGAATGAACTAAATCCACCCCCTCTCCGAAATCTCTTTCCCTACTTGAATTATTTCCCCCCACACCTCCCGTAATCGCCCTTTCGAATTGAGACCTCCCTCTTCACCATGAATAGCCTTAATAACTTTAACTCACAGAGCAGAATTTTCGACTTTGAATCTCCACCACCATTTGCACAGAAGCGCCCAATTTTTATGAACCAAACTCCCTACCCCCAAAACGCCCACCTCCTTACTTCTGAGAATCTTGTCCCAAGCCACCCAATAGATACCGTTAAAGTTCTCACTCCCACCCCAGTCACCGTCCGCCACCCGAACCCGGGTTGGACATATTGGAGGCGGGGTCGCCGGATGCCGGAAGCGGAAGCCGGAAACATACATGATGGCAGTCCATCGAGACCGCCGCGCACGCCACCCGAAGCGGACCCGAAAGAGCGAAATGAAAGTGGAAGCAACTTAACAAAAATTCCATACATATAACTAAAATAAAATCAAAACATGCAATTCATGCATCAACAACAGAGTAAGCCTCGCCTCCGTGGGACGAGTGCTTACGCACCAAACATAGATACATATAGAGTTCACAGAACCTAGGGTGTCTAGCAAGCGCCTAGCGCTCAGGACATGCAACAGAACAGAATATATATATATATATATATATATATATATATATATATATAAACACATACAATCATCACAACAATAAAACAGAGAGTATGCACGTGCAGCTACAGAGCCGACCCTAGGCCTAAACGTCAAAATACCTCGCGCGGGATTCAGACCAAGTAGACAAAATCCCAGCCCGCAAGGTACTGCTGCTGCTCAACCCAACCAAGGCAGAAACCTCACGGAAACCAACTCCGCTGGTTGTTTACCAAGTCTACCTGAAACCCAAAAACAGAACCCGAAAAAGGGTGAGTCCTAAAAAAGGACCCGTAAGGGATTTGGGGTAAGATAAGCATATGTAACCCTGCAAAATGTAAAGATAGCAATATACGTAATATATGCAATGGAATACGTAATATCGTGCATGTAATAGAAACAGATCAGAATACCGAAGAATGTGCGATACTAAATCTCCATAAACCCTCATAACCAATCTGAACGACAGCCTCCCTCTAAGGGAGTCAGAAGCCGAAGCTATTACAGAAGCATGGTGCACCAGCTGGGGTAGCAAACCCTCAACTGTCGTAGGGTTAATGCATGCAGTATGCCATAAGGCATACTCCTACAAATTACGTAACGTACCTTAAAGCGTAAATTTCCAAATACCCGCAAAATGTATGCTACAATACATACACCTACAGACTACGTAATATGCCCTAGGCATATAATACCGAAATACCCGCAGTAATGTAAAATGAAACTAAACATACACCTATCTTACCAAAAATAGCAGTAACCAAACCCTTACCTCACAATTCCAGTATTAGACCGATTCGGACGACTTCCACACCACGACCCGAAACTCGAAAACCTCTCTTTTCTAACTTCCGAACCTCGAATCTGTCAATTCAAGTTGAATTAGAAACCTTACCAACCACACTACCAAACTACACCCCGACCCCAAAACCGAAAATCCGCACTTCCGTAAAATTCCAGATTTCCACAGAAACTTCAGAATTCAGAACCAACGTAGACAATGCAAGCTTATACATTGTCAAACATAATCCAATAAGCAGAATTGATCAAATCCAACCTTAAAAATCCTTCATTACCCGACATTTTCCGATAAACCCGCTTAATAGTGACTTTTCCATTTCTTATCCGAATTCAACGTTTCAAACTTCAAACCACTCCTAAATTCAACCCCAATACCATTTTAGCATCCAATCCAACCAAAACGAAACTCCAACCTAGATAAAGTTTCATTCCAACATTTCGGTTACTAACCAACATTTCACCCAACATCCAAATCAATCCATTCAAGCTACCAAACAACCATTCCAACCACCAATTTCAATTCTAAACCAAGCATGCTATCCAATTGCATCCAAACAACAAAATCCAACATGAACATACACCTAAATAAATCGGCCAAATGGGGGTTTTTACCTCAACTTGTTTTCCATCAAATTGAATCCATACATAAGCTTAGAATCATGCTAGGACTAACATACTTGAAGCATGAAACAAGATAACAAACACACACCATTTTGGAATTTTCCCAAAAATTCGGCCATAATAGGGATTTCCATCCAAGTTGTGTTTTCCAAAATCCAACACTTGATTAACACTCTCCTACAACCCAAGAACAACATACTAAAAGATGGGAGGAAGAGAATCATCCTAGCTTATAGCTAAGAACAAACTCATCATTTGCAAAAACTCATCTTTTCTTCACTAATCTTCAAAACTAATGAGTAAAGAGAAGTTTGGGAGGTACTTACCACTCAAAGCACCCAATTTCTCTTTGATTCCAAGCAAGGAGAAGAAATTCAAGCTTAAGGTGATCAACAATGGTGGCGTCGGAAGCAGCAAGCAAGAGGAAGAAGAAGAAGAAAAGAAAAGAAAATGAGATAAGTCCCATTTTTATGAAATATTATGCCTTATATATTTTCCTTACTTTAAACCCATACTTCTCTACCTTAAATAGAAATTGGCCAAGTGTCCCAAATCCTCACCCACATGCTGCCGAAAGAACAAAGGCTGCCCATGCTGATTTTTATTAATTTTGCACCCAATTGCAAATTAACTCCCAATTTTTTCCGAAAGTTCCAATTCTTTTTGCCCAAAAATAATTACCGAATTCCAAAATTAACAAAACTTGGACACAACCCTCAGAATATTATAACATTCACAAAACATATTTCAGAAGTTCATTTACCATTCCGGAGTGTCCTACCGAGCTCGCTGAACCTGAACAAATCCCGACGTGCGAGCGTGTCCAACAGAACCAAAATCCCATCACTCCAAAATTCTACAAAAATACCCATAAATTCCATCTTAAATTATAACACAACTTACCCCAAAGCCGTCAGAAAATTCCCATCCCGAGCCCCGGGATTCCCGTCCCGAGCCCCGGGAGTCGCCCGGAACCGAACGTCCCGCCCCAAATATTAAACTCCACAAACACCTCCGGGACATTCTCACGACTCCAAAACTGCAAACGGCTTCCCAAACTGAGGTCTCGAGAGCGCTACCGAGCCCGCTGTACATCCCGAGGCGACCCCGACAACCCCCCGGCGCCAGAAAAATATTTTCGGCGGAAACGTCCGGGGGACCCACACGACCTCAAATACGGAAGGGTTCGCCAAAATGATACTCGGATAGGGCTCGGGAGCCGTCTGAACGCCGAAAAACGTGACCCGCAGGCCAAAACCGGAGCCCCGGGTCACCCGGTCGCAAACCGCTCGGGGTGACCGTAACATTCTCCCCCCCTTAGAACTCTTGGTCCTCCAAGAGTAGCTCGAACCAACCAGACAGTGTCGCTACCAACCGTAAAATATAAACATTCCTCTAACCTGAACAATCGGACCACCGTATCGGCAAGCGGGAGTGGTAGTTTAGACTACCATACAGAGCCTCACGGCGTCCCACCCTCCAGTGCATCTTATTGCACCCGAGTCGCTTGCCGGTATTTCTACCAGACAACCCTGCATAAGATCGAACCTAAATCTAACCGATCCGTAATGTGCTATCCTGAAAGATATCACATAAAACAAAAACAGTTGGGGGGGGGGGGTAAGGCCAACCTAATAACTTACTCTGGAAACTCATGAGAACCGATATAACTCGGGGTAACTTGCCCCGCCTACCAAATCTTACTGTCCCTCAGATCGGTGCTACCTCCAGTCAAACTCTGTCACCAAACTCGATTCCAGAGCCCTACGGCGGCGGTTCGTATAAGCAGCAGCGATCGTTCGCGGTTTTGATCCGCGCCAGTAATAACTGATCTTTGCCGTAGTCTCCTCAAAAGCTCGGGTCCCACTTCAACCCTATCGACGCATCTGTCCAACAAGTGTGGTGTCGTACAACTCCTCCCGTACAACGCTTCATATGGTGCCATGCCAATCGTAGTCTGGAAGCTGTTGTTGTACGAGAACTCTATCAAAGCAACTACTAGTCCCAAACTCCTCCAAAATCCAAAATACAGATTCGCAACATATCCTCCGATATCAGAATCACCCGCTCCGACTGCCCGTCCGTCTGTGGGTGATAAGTTGTATTCAGATGGAGTCGCGTGCCCAATGCTTCATGAAAAGCAATCCAGAACCGTGCTATAAAACGCGGATCACGGTCAGATTCAATGGAGTCTGGTACTCCATGCAAACGCATAATCTTCCCGATGTAAAGCCGGCAAGCTTCTCCGGAGGGTCTATGACCGAATAAGCGTAAAGTGTGCGCACTTTATCAGCGATCCACAATAACCCAGATAACATCATGGCGAGACCGTGTCGGGGGTGCGGTCGAAAAGTCCATAGTAACATTGCCCCACTCCCGAACTAGAATGGGCAAAGTCTGCAGTGTCCCCGCCGGTTTCGATGCTCAAACCGCCGAGTGTGCCTCCTCTAAAATCTCATTCCAGAACTCCTGATCCTCTGGTACATAAAGGCGATCTCGGAAGTATAGCAATCCTTGCCTATACTGAAACGTCGGTAACAAATAAACCCTTATCTTCCCCAGATAACTTCTTCAACCCCGGATCTCTACCCTGCGCCTCGCGCACCCTATCAAGCCACTCAGAATGTATGGTAAGTGTAATAACCTGAGCACGCTCCCAGAGCTGCCCCCTGTGCCAAAGGCATATCAAATCACTCTCCTCAGATCGGTCACCAACATTTCCTCCCTTAATTAAGCCGGTATACTTCCTGCTCAGAGCATCGGCAACCGTGTTGCCCTTGCCAGAGATGTACCCGATACTACAATCATAGTCCTTAATGTATTCGAGCCATCTGCGCTGCCTCATGCTAAGCTCCTTCTACGTAAACAGATATTTCAGACTCTTATGGTCGGTAAGAATCTGAAATTTATTACCAAACAGATATTGATTCCAATGTTTCAGCGCATAAATCACTGCAGCCAACTCCAGATCATGTGTCGGTTAGTTCAGCTCATGCGGTCGCAGCTGCCTCGACCCATAAGCTACCACAAAACGCTCCTGCACCAACACACATCCCAAACTGGATGTGGTAGCATCCGTATAAATCACATACGGTAAGCCCGGATCTGGAAGAGTCGAATCGGAGCGTTAGTCAACCGCCGCTTTCAACTCCTGAAAATTCTGCTCACACCTATCGGATCAGATAAACGGTTGACCCTTCTTGGTCAATCTGCGTGAGCGGAGATGCCGTAATAGAAAATCCCAAGACAAACCTCCGATAAAATCCTACTAACCCTGTGGAGCTCTTGATCTCCCGTGCCGTGGTAGGTTGTTTCCAATCCCGAACTGCCCTCACCTTCTCTGGATCCACAGACATGACCATGCTCGAAATAACGTGTCCTTAAAGGTGACTTCCCGAATACAGAACTCACACTTTGAGAATTTAGCATAAAGCTGATGTTCCCAAAGTGTCTGCAGAACTACCCTCAGATGATCCCGATGCGAATCCTCATCCCGAGAATATATCAGAATATCATCAATAAAAACCACCACAAATGAGTCCAAGTACGGCCGGAACACCCGATGCATCAGATCCATGAATGCTGCCGGAGCATTGGTCAGCCCGAATGGCATGACCGTAAACTCAAAGTGTCCATACCGGGTGCGGAAAGCAGTCTTAGGTATGTCCTCATCCTTCACCCTAAGCTGAAAATACCCAGATCGGAGATTAATCTTTGAGAAAACTCTCGAACCCTGAAGTTGATCAAAAAGATCGTTAATCCTTAGCAACGGATACTTATTCTTCACAATAAGAGCATTCAACCGTCTGTAATCAATACAAAGTCAGAGTGTCCCATCATTCTTCTTAACAAACAGAACCAGAGCACCCCACGCTGAAGTGCTCGGTCGGACGAAACCCTTTTTCTGTAATTCCTCCAGTTGTTTCTTCTACTCCTGCACCTCAGAAATAGGCATCCGATAAAGAGGAATAGATATCGGAGCAAGACTGCGACCGCAAGTGGATGTCAAACACAATTTCCCGCTCTTATGGTAATCCGGCAACTCCTCCGGAAATACCTGCGGGAAATCTCGAACCAACGGTAAACCATCCAACTTCAACCTAGTACCAGCCTCATTCAGATCATAGCATTCCCCTACACCAACTATCGACAGCTGATCCGAATCGTAACTCCTATACCGTGTTGTGCGATAGTCAAACCCGTCGGAGTCGTGAGAGGTAGTACCTCTCCAGAAACCATAATGGTACGGGTTGCACAATCAACGTGCACAGAGTTCTTGGATAGCCAGTCCATTCCAAGAATAATATCATAGTCCGGCGTGTCTAAAACCAACAGATCCGATACTATCAGATGTCCGCCTGGAGATATCGCACAGCTCCGAACCATCTCATTAGAAAACAGAAACTGACTCCCAGCAGTTTTTACTAAAAACGTTTGAGGCAAGGTACTAACAGACAGATACGAGATGTAACACATTTCGGTGTTACAATGGAAACAAATGCTCTGTATCAAACACCGCATGAACCGGTATCTCATTCGAAATAAAGTACCCTGTAGAACTCCTCCTACCTCGAGCCTCCCCGCTACCGGTACATGACCGCCGACTAGGTCCTCCCCGATAACTAGGGCCTCCTCACCAAAATGGAAAACTTATCCTACTCTGAGCTGCTGTGACGGAGGGGGTGGCTGAAGCTGCTGTCGCTACTGAGGTCTCGGGCCACCCTGCTGAAACCCACGCCCTCGCGGCGCGTTGGGTTGCCCCCGAGACTGTGGACGCTGATAACTGCCAAAAACCCTGCCTTACAGTCAGAGGGCAATCCCGTATCCAATGAGTGTCAGAACCGCAACGTAAACATCGGCCCTCCTGCCGGTAACAAAGTCGACCGGAGTGATACCTACTACAAATCGGACAAGGTCGTGCCGGTAGTGCTCCCCCTCTACCTCTACTAAACTGCCCAGGCCTGTTCGGCCGTCCAGAAATCTGCCGGGGTCCCTACCGTGGAGCCCCTCGTACTCCCGACCTCTCGGCGAGGTAAGGCGACTCTCAACCTCCTCTTGCCGAGGAGTTGAGCCTTAAAAACCGCTTCCCGAAACAAAGTACTGTCTAAAAGTCTCAAAACCCACCTGTACTCGGGGCGCAGTCGACGAATAAACCTCTTGGCCTTCTATTCTTCCATTCCATGGTACTACGGTACGTAGTAAACCAGCCGATCAAACTCTCACTCAAACTCTCCGACAATCCTATCTCCCTGATGAAGCTCATCAAACTGTGCCTGACGCAGATTCCTGGCTACATCCCCACTGCACTGCTAGTGGAAAATGTAGCCTCCCCCAAGAGTTTGCCAACTCCTGTAAACCAAGTCTCTACTACCTCTAGCCCTTCTCGGTCAATGAACCTCGGGGGGGTTCAAACTCTAAAACCTCTCCAGAAGTCTGACCTCGTCGGTGGTGCCTCATCTCCCGTCGTTACTAGAACCGACGAGAAGTCTAGGTGTCGTAGTGACCATCCTCGTCAGTGTCACTCACTTACGAATCCCAAAGTTGTGGCGAGCAGTGGCTAAAGTCTCGCTATCACCACCTAATCGAAATGCCCTTACAGTGGCATAATCAGATCTTCCCCTGCCTACTGCCGCCCCTGAACCAGCTAGGCTGGCGGGTAATACCAAATCAGAGAGGGGTCCCTACGACCACTAAACCTCGGGGTGGTGAGTGTGGTTGTTCGGACCACGGGTTACGCCGAACCCGTATCCTATTCCACGGAGGTGTGGGATCTCGAGTCCCGCCTCCGGTACCAAATCACGCTATCGCGTGTAACGCGTGTTAACCATACTCAAAAAAACACGTTTCAGACCAAACAGAGTCCAGTCGGTCACTCCTAATCCCTACGAAGCTAGCAGCAGCTTTTCTAAGGCTCAGTAGTGCAATGCGATTTGACACGAAATTACTTCTCGAATGATAAAATCATGCATTTCACGTAATCACGAAGCGATTCATGCTTATTTCACCAAATCTTTTCCTAACACACAATTTTACGTACGAAACTTTTCCACAATCCCCTTACTCGTAATAATCTTTCCGAATCCGAAATCCCGAGTTCGAAATCTGCAACTATCGTGATAACTTGAAGGATCAACTTTGTTCCACAATTTTATTTTGAAGTGGTTCAAGTAAGGAGGTGGCCAATCTCCGTACCAAACCATTCTAAAATAAAATGTACAACAATAGTCGTCACTACAAGTCACCACCGACGACCAATATGGTCACTTACTCGCTCGATACCAACTTGTCACCGCACGCCACCCGAACCCGGTTGCGGAGGCGGGGCGCCGGGATGCCGGAAGCGGAAGCCGGAAACATACATGAAAAGGCAGGTCCATCGAGACCGCCGCGCGTAGCGGACCCAAAAGCGAAACGATTGTGGAAGCAACTTAACAAAAATTCCATACATATAACTAAAATAAAATCAAAACATGCAATTCATGCATCAACAACAGAGTAAGCCTCGCCCTCCGTGGACGAGTGCTTACGCACCAAACATAGATACATATAGAGTTCACAGAACCTAGGGTGTCTAGCAAGCGCCTAGCGCTCAGGACATGCAACAGAACAGAATATATATATATATATAAACACATACAATCATCACAACAATAAACCAGAAAGTATGCACGTGCAGCTACAGAGCCGACCCTAGGCCTAAACGTCAAAATACCTCGCGCGGGATTCAGACCAAGTAGACAAAATCCCAGCCCGCAAGGTACTGCTGCTGCTCAACCCAACCAAGGCAGAAACCTCACGGAAACCTACTCCGGTTGTTTACCAAGTCTACACCGAAACCCAAAAACAGAACCCAAAAGGGTGAGTCCTAAAAGGACCCGTAAGGGATTTGGGGTAAGATAAGCATATGTAACCTGCAAAACAGAAAGATAGCAATATACGAATATATGCAACGGAATACGAATATCGTGCATGTAATAAAAACAGATCGAAATCCCGAAGAATGTGCGATACTAAATCGCCATAAACCCTTATAACAAATCGAGCGACGGCCTCCCTCTAAGGGAGTCGAAGCCGAAGCTATTACGAAGCATGGTGCACCAGTGGGTAGCGAACCCTCAACTGTCGTAGGGTTAGCAGACAGTATGCCATAAGGCATACTCCTACAAATTACGTAACGTACCTTAAAGCGAAATTTCCGAAATACCTACAAAATGCGAAGTGCTACAATACATACACCTACAGACTACGAATATGCCCTAGGCATATAATACTGAAATACCTGCAGAACAGAAAATGAAACTAAACATACACCTATCTTACCAAAAATAGCAGAACCAAACCCTTACCTCACAATTCCAGAGTATTAGACCGATTCTGGACGACTTCCACACCACGACCCGAAACTCAGAAACCTCTCTTTTTCTAACTTCCGAACCTCAGAATCTGTCAATTCAAGTTGAATTAGCAACCTTACCAACCATACTACCAAACTACACCCCCGACCCCAAAACCGAAAATCCGGCAGAATTTCCGTAAAATTCCAGATTTCCACAGAAACTTCAGAATTCAGAACCAACGTAGACAATGCAAGCTTATACATTGTCAAACATAATCCAATAAGCAGAATTGATCAAATCCAACCTTAAAAATCCTTCATTACCCGACATTTTCCGATAAACCCGCTTAATAGTGACTTTTCCATTTCTTATCCGAATTCAACGTTTCAAACTTCAAACCACTCCTAAATTCAACCCCAATACCATTTTAGCATCCAATCCAACCAAAACGAAACTCCAACCTAGATAAAGTTTCATTCCAACATTTCGGTTACTAACCAACATTTCACCCAACATCCAAATCAATCCATTCAAGCTACCAAACAACCATTCCAACCACCAATTTCAATTCTAAACCAAGCATGCTATCCAATTGCATCCAAACAACAAAATCCAACATGAACATACACCTAAATAAATCGGCCAAATGGGGGTTTTTACCTCAACTTGTTTTCCATCAAATTGAATCCATACATAAGCTTAGAATCATGCTAGGACTAACATACTTGAAGCATGAAACAAGATAACAAACACACACCATTTTGGAATTTTCCCAAAAATTCGGCCATAATAGGGATTTCCATCCAAGTTGTGTTTTCCAAAATCCAACACTTGATTAACACTCTCCTACAACCCAAGAACAACATACTAAAAGATGGGAGGAAGAGAATCATCCTAGCTTATAGCTAAGAACAAACTCATCATTTGCAAAAACTCATCTTTTCTTCACTAATCTTCAAAACTAATGAGTAAAGAGAAGTTTGGGAGGTACTTACCACTCAAAGCACCCAATTTCTCTTTGATTCCAAGCAAGGAGAAGAAATTCAAGCTTAAGGTGATCAACAATGGTGGCGTCGGAAGCAGCAAGCAAGAGGAAGAAGAAGAAGAAAAGAAAAGAAAATGAGATAAGTCCCATTTTTATGAAATATTATGCCTTATATATTTTCCTTACTTTAAACCCATACTTCTCTACCTTAAATAGAAATTGGCCAAGTGTCCCAAATCCTCACCCACATGCTGCCGAAAGAACAAAGGCTGCCCATGCTGATTTTTATTAATTTTGCACCCAATTGCAAATTAACTCCCAATTTTTTCCGAAAGTTCCAATTCTTTTTGCCCAAAAATAATTACCGAATTCCAAAATTAACAAAACTTGGACACAACCCTCAGAATATTATAACATTCACAAAACATATTTCAGAAGTTCATTTACCATTCCGGAGTGTCCTACCGAGCTCGCTGAACCTGAACAAATCCCGACGTGCGGCGTGTCCAATGTAACCAAAATCCCATCACTCCAAAATTCTACAAAAATACCCATAAATTCCATCTTAAATTATAACACAACTTACCCCAAAGCCGTCAGAAAATTCCCATCCCGAGCCCCGGGATTCCCGTCCCCGAGCCCCGGAGTCGCCCGAACCGAACGTCCCGCCCCAAATATTAAACTCCACAAACACCTCCGGACATTCTCACGACTCCAAAACTGCAAACGGCTTCCCAAACTGAGGTCTCGAGAGCGCTACCGAGCCCGCTGTACATCCCGAGGCGACCCGACAACCCCGGCGCGAGAAAAATATTTTCGGCGGAAACGTCCGGGGACCACACGACCTCAAATACGGAAGGGTTCGCCAAAATGATACTCGGATAGGGCTCGGGAGCCGTCTGAACGCCGAAAACGTGACCGCGCAGCCAAAACCGAGCCCGGGTCACCCGGCCGCAAACCGCTCGGGGTGACCGTAACATTCTCCCCCTTAGAACTCTTGGTCCTCCAAGAGTAGCTCGAACCAACCATACAGTGTCGCTACCAACCGAGAAAATATAAACATTCCTCTTACCCCGAGAACAATCGGACCACCGTCTTGGTGCGGCGGGAGTGGTAGTTTAGACTACCATACTGAGCCTCACGGCGTCCCACCCTCCGGTGCATCTTATTGCACCCAGTCGATTGCCGGTATTTCTACCAGACAACCCCAGACGATCTGGACCTAAATCTAACTGATCATCAACAGGCTATCCTGGAAGACATCACGTAATACAGAAACAGTTGGGGGTGAAAGACCAACCTAACAACTTACTCTAGAAACTCATGAGAACCGATAAAACTCGGGGTAACTTGCCCCGCCTACCAAATCTTACTGTCTCTCTGATCGGTGCTACCTCCAGTCAAATTCTGCCACCAAACTCAGATTCCAGAGCCCTACGGCGGCGGTTCGTATAAGCAGTGGTGCAGTCGTTCGCGGTTTTGATCCGCGCCTGTAACAATCTGATCTTTGCCGTAGTCTCCTCAAAAGCTCGGGTCCCAGCTCAACCCTATCAGACGCATCTGTCCAACAGTGTGGTGTCGTACACCTCCTCCCGTACAACGCTTCATATGGTGCCATGCCAATCGTAGTCTGGAAGCTGTTGTTGTACGAGAACTCTATCAAAGCAACTACTAGTCCCAAACTCCTCCAAAATCCAAAATACAGATTCGCAACATATCCTCCGATATCAGAATCACCCGCTCCGACTGCCCGTCCGTCTTGGGGTGATAAGCTGTATTCAGATGGAGTCGCGTGCCCAATGCTTCATGAAAAGCAATCCAGAACCGTGCTTTAAAACGCGGATCACGGTCCGATTCAATGGAGTCTGGTACTCCATGCAAACGTACAATCTTCCTGATGTAAAGCCGGCAAGATTCTCCGGAGGGTCTATGACCGAATAGGCAGAAAGTGTGCGCACTTTATCAGCCGATCCACAATAACCCAGATAACATCATGGCGAGACCGTGTCAGGGGCAGTGCAGTCAAAAAGTCCATAGTAACATTGCCCCACTCCCGAACTGGAATGGGCAAAGTCTGCAGTGTCCCTGCCGGTTTCTGATGCTCAAACTGCTCGAGTGTGCCTCCTCTAAAATCTCATTCCAGAACTCCTGATCCTCAGGTACATAAAGGCGATCTCGGAAGTATAGCAATCCTCGCCTATCTTGAAACGTCGGTAACAAATAAACCCTTATCTTCCCGGATAACTTCTTCAACCCGGATCTCTACCTTGCACTTCGCGCATTCTATCAAGCCACTCAGAATGTATGGTAGGTGTAATAACCTGAGCACACTCCCAGAGCTGCCCCCCTGTGCCAAAGGCATATCAAATCACTCTCCTCAGATCGGTCACCAACATTTCCTCTCTTAATTAAGCTGGTATACCTCCTGCTCAGGTGCATCGGCAACCGTGTTGCCCTTGCCAGAGATGTACCCGATACTACAATCATAGTCCTTAATGTATTCGAGACATCTGCGCTGCCTCATGCTAAGCTCCTTCTGTGTAAACAGATATTTCAGACTCTTATGGTCGGTAAGAATCTGAAATTTATTACCAAACAGATATTGATTCCAATGTTTCAGCGCATAAATCACTGCAGCCAACTCCAGATCATGTGTCGGTTAGTTCAGCTCATGCGGTCGCAGCTGCCTCGACCCATAAGCTACCACAAAACGCTCCTGCACCAACACACACCCCAAACTGGATGTGGAAGCATCCGTATAAATCACATACGGTAAGCCGGATCTGGAAGAGTCGAGAATCGGAGCGTTAGTCAGCTGCCGCTTCAACTCCTGAAAATTCTGCTCACACCTATCGGACCGGATAAGCGGTTGACCCTTCTTGGTCAAGCTGCGTGGCGGTGATGCCAGAATAGAAAATCCCAGTACAAACCTCCGATAATATCCTACTAACCCCAGAAAGCTCCTAATCTCCCGTGCCGTGGTAGGTTGTTTCCAATCCCGAACTGCCCTCACCTTCTCTGGATCCACAGACAGACCATGCTCGAATATAATGTGTCCCGAAAAGGTGACTTCCCGAATCAGAACTCACACTTTGAGAATTTAGCATAAAGCTGATGTTCCCAAAGTGTCTGTAACTACCCTCGGATGATCCCGATGCGAATCCTCATCCCGAGAATATATCGAATATCATCAATAAAAACCACCGAGAAATGAGTCCAAGTACGGTCGGAACACCCGATGCATCAGATCCATGAATGCCGCCGTAGCATTGGTCAGCCCGAATGGCATGACCGTAAACTCAAAGTGTCCAAATCGGGTGCGGAAAGCAGTCTTAGGTATGTCCTCTTCCTTCACCCTAAGCTGAAAATACCCGGATCGGAGATTAATCTTTGAGAAAACTCTCGAACCCTGAAGTTGATCAAAAAGATCGTTAATCCTCGGTAACGGATACTTATTCTTCCCAATAAGAGCATTCAACCGTCTGTAATCAATACAAAGTCAGAGTGTCCCATCATTCTTCTTAACAAACAAAACCCGAGCACCCCACGCTGAAGTGCTCGGTCGGACGAAACTCTTTTGCTGTAATTCCTCCAGTTGCTTCTTCTACTCCTGCATCTCGGAAATAGACATCCGATAAGGAGGAATAGATATCGGAGCTGTACCTGACTGCAAGTGGATGTCAAACACAATTCCCCGCTCTTATGGCAATCCGGGTAACTCCTCCAGAAATACTTGCGGAAAATCTCGAACCAACGGTAAACCATCCAACTTCAACCTAATACCAGCTTCATTCAGATCATAGCATTCCCCTACACCAACTATCGACAGATGATCCAGAATCTGTAGCTCCTTACTGTGTTGTGCGATAGTCAAACCAGTCGGAGTCGTGAGAGGTAGTACCTCTCCAGAAACCATAATGGTACGGGTTGCACAATCAACGTGCACAGAGTTCTTGGATAGCCAGTCCATTCCAAGAATAACATCATAGTCCGGCGTGTCTAAAACCAACAGATCCGATACTATCATGTCCGCCTACGATATCGTACAACCCCGAACCATCTCATTGGAAAATAGAAACTGACTTCTTGCAGTTTTTACTAAATGCGTTTGAGGCAAGGTACTAACAGACAGATGCAGAGATGTAACACTTTTCTATGTTACAATGGAAACAGATGCTCCTGTATCAAGTAATACATGAACCGACACCTCATTCAGAAATAAAGTACCCTACAAATTCCTGCTAGCTAGTACATGACCGCCGACTAAGTCCTCCCCGATAACTAGGGCCTCCCCGTCAAAATGAAAAACTTATCCTACTCGAGCTGCTGTGACGGAGGGTGGCTGAAGCTGCTGCCGCTGCCGAGGTCTCGGGCCACCTGCTGAAACCCACGCCGCGGCGCGCTGGGTTGCCCCCGAGACTGTGGACGCCGATAATCGCCAAAACCCTGCCTTACAGTCAGAGGGCAATCCCGTATCCAATGAGTGTCAGAACCGCAACGTAAACATCGGCCCTCCTGCCGGTAACAAAGTCGACCGGAGTGATACCTACTGCAAATCGGACAAGGTCGTGCCGGTAGTGCTCCCCTCTCTAAACTACCTCTGCTCGGCTAAATCTGCCGGGACCCTGTTGGAACCGTCCAAAATCTCTCGCGGGTAAGGCGACTCCTCCTCCTGCTCGAGGATGGAACCCGCTCCGTACTCCCTAAAAATCTCACCTTCCTGAACTCGGGCGTAGTCGACGAATAAACCTCTTGGTCTTCTCTTCTTCCATACCTTGATACTACGGTACATAGTGAACCAGCCGATCAAGCTCTCACTCAAACTCTCCGACAATCCTATCTCCCTAAAGAAGCTCATCAAATTGTGCCTGACGCAGATTCCTGGCTACATCCCCACTGCACTGCTAGTGGAAAATGTAGCCTCCCCAGGAGTTTGTCAACTCCTGCAACCCAAATCTCTACTACCATCGGCCCTCCTCGGTCATTGAACCTCGGGAGGGGGTTCAAACTCTAAAACCTCACTAGAAGTCTGACCCGTCGACCGGTGCCTCGATCCCCGTCGTTGATGGGACCGACGAGAAGTCTAGGTGTCGTAGTGACCATCCTCTTGAGTCACTCACTTACCAATCCCAAAGGCTGTGGCGAGCGGTGGCTTAAGTCTCGCTATCACCACCTAATCAAAATGCCCTTACTGAGGCATAATCAGATCTTCCCAAGACTACTGCCGCCCTTGAACCAGCTAAGCTGGCGGGTAATACCAAATCAGAGAGGGGTCCCTACGACCGCTAAACCTCGGGCGGTGAGTGTGGTTGTTCAGACCCTGGGTTACGCTGAACCCGTATCCTACTCCACGGAGGTGTGGGATCTCGATCCCGCCTCCGGTACCAAATCACGCTATTCGCGTGTAGTACACATTTCCTTAAACCCAGTCCAACCAGAAAAACAACTTATCCCAAACCAAATTTCCAAACCATATACCAACTCAACCCATAACCAACAGTTCAAACCCTATCTCTCGGAGGCGTGGGATTACAGTCCCCTCCCTCCGGTCGCAAAACACGTTGTCTACGCGTGTTAACCAAACCTGAAACATTCCAGACAACTCGGTCACTCCTAATCCCTACGAAGCTAGCAGCTTTTCTAAGGCTCAGTAGTGCAATGCAAAATCATGCAAATTATTTCGTAATGATCAAATCATATATTTCACAAATTCACGTAAGCTGCTTATTTCACCAAATCTTTTCCTAACACACAATTTTACGTACGAAACTTTTCCACAATCCTTTACTCGTAATAATCTTTCCGAATCCGAAATCCCGAGTTCTGAAATCTGCAACTATCAGGATAACTTGAAGGATCAACTTTGTTCCACAATTTTATTTTGAAGTGGTTCAAGTAAGGAGGTGGCCAATCTCCGTACCAAACCATTCTAAAATAAAATGTGCAACAATAGTTGTCACTACAAGTCACCACTGACGACCAATATGGTCACTTACTCGCTCGATACCAACTTGTCACCGCACGCCGCCCGAACCCGGTTGCGGAGGCGGGGGCGCCGGGACGCCGGAAGCGGAAGCCGGAGTGATACAGAAAAGGCAGGTCCATCAAGACCTGCCGCGCGTAGCGGACCCGAAAGGCGAAACGATTGTGGAAGCAACTTAACAAAAATTCCATACATATAACTAAAATAAAATCAAAACATGCAATTCATGCATCAGCAACAGAGTAAGCCTCGCCCTCCGTGGACGAGTGCTTACGCACCAAACATAGATACATATAGAGTTCACAGAACCTAGGGTGTCTAGCAAGCGCCTAGCGCTCAGGACATGCAACAGAACATAATATATATATATATATATAAACACATACAATCATCACAACAATAAAACAGAGAGTATGCACGTGCAGCTACAGAGCCGACCCTAGGCCTAAACGTCAAAATACCAAGTAGACAAAATCCCCGCCCAAGTAGACAAAATCCCAGCCCGCAAGGTACTGCTGCTCAACCCAACCAAGGCGAAACCTCACGGAAACCAACTCCATTGGTTGTTTACCAAGTCTACAGAAACCCAAAAACAGTAACCCAAAAAGGGTGAGTCCTAAAAGGACCCGTAAGGGATTTGGGGTAAGATAAGCATATGTAACCTGCAAAATGTAAAGATAGCAATATACGTAATATATGCAATGAATACGTAACATCGTGCATGTAATAAAAACAGATCGAATACCGAAGGATGTGCGATACTAAATCGCCATAAACCCTTATAACCAATCGAACGACAGCCTCCCTCTAAGGGAGTCAAGCCGGCTATTACGTAAGCATGGTGCACCAGTGGGGTAGCGAACCCTTAACTGTCGTAGGGTTAATGCATGCAGTATGCCATAAGGCATACTCCTACAAATTACGTAACGTACCTTAAAGCGAAATTTCCAAATACCCGCAAAATGTATGCAACAATACATACACCTACAGACTACGTAATATGCCCTAGGCATATAATACCGAAATACTTGCAGTAATGTAAAGTGAAACTAAACATACACCTATCTTACCAAAAATAGCGAACCAAACCCTTACCTCAAAGTCCAGTATTAGACCGATTCTGACGACTTCCACACCACGACCCGAAACCCGAAAACCTCTCTTTTTCTAACTTCCGAACCTCAGAATCTGTCAATTCAAGCTGAATTAGCAACCTTACCAACCATACTACCAAACTACACCCCCGACCCCAAAATCAAAATTCCGGCAGAATTTCCGTAAAATTCCAGATTTCCACAGAAACTTCAGAATTCAGAACCAACCTAGACAATGCAAGATTATACATCGACAAACATCATCCCACAAGCAGAACTGATCAAATCCAACCTTAAAACCCTTCATTACCCGACATTTTCCGATAAACCCGCTTAATAGTGACTTTTCCATTTCTTATCCGAATTCAACGTTTCAAACTTCAAACCACTCCTAAATTCAACCCCAATACCATTTTAGCATCCAATCCAACCAAAACGAAACTCCAACCTAGATAAAGTTTCATTCCAACATTTCGGTTACTAACCAACATTTCACCCAACATCCAAATCAATCCATTCAAGCTACCAAACAACCATTCCAACCACCAATTTCAATTCTAAACCAAGCATGCTATCCAATTGCATCCAAACAACAAAATCCAACATGAACATACACCTAAATAAATCGGCCAAATGGGGGTTTTTACCTCAACTTGTTTTCCATCAAATTGAATCCATACATAAGCTTAGAATCATGCTAGGACTAACATACTTGAAGCATGAAACAAGATAACAAACACACACCATTTTGGAATTTTCCCAAAAATTCGGCCATAATAGGGATTTCCATCCAAGTTGTGTTTTCCAAAATCCAACACTTGATTAACACTCTCCTACAACCCAAGAACAACATACTAAAAGATGGGAGGAAGAGAATCATCCTAGCTTATAGCTAAGAACAAACTCATCATTTGCAAAAACTCATCTTTTCTTCACTAATCTTCAAAACTAATGAGTAAAGAGAAGTTTGGGAGGTACTTACCACTCAAAGCACCCAATTTCTCTTTGATTCCAAGCAAGGAGAAGAAATTCAAGCTTAAGGTGATCAACAATGGTGGCGTCGGAAGCAGCAAGCAAGAGGAAGAAGAAGAAAAGAAAAGAAAAGAAAATGAAATAAGTCCCATTTTTATGAAATATTATGCCTTATATATTTTCCTTACTTTAAACCCATACTTCTCTACCTTAAATAGAAATTGGCCAAGTGTCCCAAATCCTCACCCACATGCTGCCGAAAGAACAAAGGCTGCCCATGCTGATTTTTATTAATTTTGCACCCAATTGCAAATTAACTCCCAATTTTTTCCGAAAGTTCCAATTCTTTTTGCCCAAAAATAATTACCGAATTCCAAAATTAACAAAACTTGGACACAACCCTCAGAATATTATAACATTCACAAAACATATTTCAGAAGTTCATTTACCATTCCGGAGTGTCCTACCGAGCTCGCTGAACCTGAACAAATCCCGACGTGCGAGCGTGTCCAACAGAACCAAAATCCCATCACTCCAAAATTCTACAAAAATACCCATAAATTCCATCTTAAATTATAACACAACTTACCCCAAAGCCGTCAGAAAATTTCCATCCCGAGCCCCGGGATTCCCGTCCCGAGCCCCGGGAGTCGCCCGGAACCGAACGTCCCGCCCCAAATATTAAACTCCACAAACACCTCCGGGACATTCTCACGACTCCAAAACTGCAAACGGCTTCCCAAACTGAGGTCTCGAGAGCGCTACCGAGCCCGCTGTACGTCCCGAGGCGACCCCGACAACCCCCCGGCGCCAGAAAACTATTTTCGGCGGAAACGTCCGGGGGACCCACACGACCTCAAATACGGAAGGGTTCGCCAAAATGATACTCGGATAGGGCTCGGGAGCCGCCTGAACGCCGAAAAACGTGACCCGCAGGCCAAAACCGGAGCCCCGGGTCACCCGGTCGCAACCCGCTCGGGGTGACCGTAACACAGTGCTTGCGGGAATATCTGTGATTAACCTGGAAAGCAGAAAATTATTTTATGAGCATGGAATTGGAAACCGCATCAAACACGGAAAGAGATTATCAGCCTAAAAAACATCCACTATTTATCCAATTTATTTTTCCAGCCTATAAATTATGCGTAAAATTAAATATACTATAACTAAATGGCACATAACGGAAGCCTAACTAATAAACCAACTTTGTTAATCATCACCTAGGTGATATTTCACCCACTAGTTTAAATGGCTCAGTTACAAGGTAATCCGGAAGCCCAAGTCCAATTACCCGGACAATTACATATCTACCTCTCATTCTCCAAGTGCTCTAAGTGGGTGAAAATTCACCCGGGTGATAAATAACATTGACGCTAATAAACCATAGTTTTGTATTTTTAAATAAAACATTTGGTCTAGTGGTCATGCTCCTGAGGAGGTCTCGAATTTAAGCTTCCGGTACCCTCAATCTCCTATCCCATTTGTATCAAAAAAAGCGAAGCATTTATGAATTAATAAGCATGGAGAGAGCTCAAATGAGAGGATAAGCATGGACTAGCGACAAGAATAATTCAATAAACCACAATTAATTTAAATAGGAGTATCATGAAAAGCATGATAATTTACATATTCATAAAAGAAACACAAACTTCTGTCTCTTTTAGAACCAAAACAAAAATCGATTATTACAAAAAAAAAAAAAACTGACTAGGCCATATTTAGTTTCGATTGTTACACACCATGAAATTAATCAATGCTCTCTATTCGCTTGCATTTAAGCCAATGGCTTAATTTCACGATATTTTTCGCAATTCACATTAAAACTGGATATAATATAAGTTTCTAAATAGTGAACTTAGTTAAATCCATAATGAATTCTAAACTTCTATAATCATTTAAATGACTTGATCTTATATATGAATTATTCTATGTAATTAAGTCTTTTTCTAATTAATTCAACAAATTAAGTCATTTATGTGATTAGAAATTTGAAATTCATTCTCAAATTAACTAAATTTATTATCTTTTAACTTAAATTTATCAATTTTTAGGGTAAATTATAAAGAAAGTACTATCAAATACTTGAAACAAGTGGGTTAAAATGAGAAACAAATGGTTTCACCAAGGGAACACTTTCTCGGTGAGGATCATCGTCGCCCCGTTTGGTTCTCTGGGGAAGAAAACGGGAAGCAAGTTAATAATAATTATTTGAAAATTAGGAAGATGTTTATATGGGAAAAAATTGAAGGAAAAATGTTGGGTAAATATTTTGTTGGTAAGAATCTTTGCAAAGTAACACAATATCCAAGTAAACGGAATCACCCTCATTAACCAAAAAAATGAGGAACAAGAATAAACACAATTAATTATACTGATTTTGTTATCAAATATTTAATCACTATTTATTCTGGATGATTTAAATTTTTATTTTAGTACATATTTCTTTTTAAAAAAAACTGTATATTATCGTTAAAAAAAACCGTTCAATTTATGTGTATCATATCGTATAGTGTACTAAAAACCACAACTATTTTAAAAAATAAAATCTAGTCTCTCCATCCCTTAAATCTTGCTACTATACAATTTTATTTTTCGGTTATTCAAAAAAATTTGCTACACTTTCTTTTATGGAAAGTTTTTTACACCAAATTGACTTTATTACCCTTACTCTCTCTTCCCACTTGAAAAAATTATTTTTGTCTTATATACATATTTTATTTTTTTATCCTCAAATCAACACACATTCTTAATCCACTTGCTAGTCGAAATGGAGCATGTTTAAAGGGATGGAGGGAGTATTAAAATATTAGTAGAAAAAAATATAGTAGTAGTATAAGACATAAAAATATTTTTCTCTTATTGATACGATTATTTTTCATTATGTGATTTTTTTTTTCAATTTCATATATCATTTCAATACACTAATTTTATACTCTAAATGTATTAAAAATACTTTATAGAGGTAGTAAATTTTAAAGTATTCTTGAATTATGTGTAAGATAAACAATTATAACACTACGTGATTGATCTCAAATCTATGAGGGTGAAAGCTGTCATAAAACCGTATTCGTCATAGAGCCGTCATACACCACTGCTCAGAGGTAGACCTATGACATAATTGATATGGGGGCAAATTTTCATTTAGTTTTGAATTTTTTTACTTGACTTGCCCTATTTCACTTTTGAACTTGTATAATATGACTAATATTATAACTAAAAACAAATTTTCAAAAACCCTAAAAATATACTCCCTCCGTCCCTGAATAATTGTACACTTTGTTTTTACTGTTTTACAGTATTTAATCTATGATTTTTTTTTCATGAATTTTTAGACTTTAAAGTTAATAATTTATATGCATGTCATAATTTGAAGTATAAACTTTCTAAATATATTTTTTCTGAATTTTTTAAAACTTGCTATCTTTGTTAAAATTTGAGTCAAACATTGAATCTTGAAACAACAAATTCAAAGTGTATAATCTTTCAGGGACGGAGGTAGTATATATTTAAAAACTAGAAATGTTCAATTTTCATTTGGATAAAACTATGATGATTTTTAATATCAAAATGTTGAATAAACAATTATAGATTAATTGCTAAAAAAACTAAATTATTAGACAATTATTTAAGTATGAAGGGAGTATATAAATTGTGGTGGGGTCAAGGAGTTGAAGTGATTAGATTGAAAATTAAGGGGTTGAGGGTAGTTTCAGTTAAAGTTTAGGGATATATGTGCAATAAAATTTTAGTTGTAATTTTGTGTGAAAAATTACATAAATATGGTTCAAATTTGTGAAACATATACATATATCATATACTTTGTAAAAATTCAGTGGACCAGTTGCCCACATGACCCCCACCTTATAAGTCCACCTCTACCGCTGCTCACATTTAATGCAGCTGTTTGAAAACCATTCACCGCTTCCTCTTTTCATTTTCCACATCGATCTCTCTCGAACTCTCTCTAACCCTAACTCTCTCAGTCTCTTTTTTCTTCAAGACAGTTGTCGCCGCCACTGTCCATTTTCTTCCTCTCCGTCACCATCGCCGAGAACACCTAGAGGTTGGTTCTTTTCTCTTTTTTTCCCACACTTCTTTCTGTTTTTAATTGTCTAGTTTTTTGCCATTTTCTTTTATCTCCTTCTCCCTCTCTGCATGCAGTGGCGGATCCAGACTCAAAAAGTTAGGTGAGCGAAAAAAAACTATCAATTAATATATGTAAAGAACAAAGATCAGGGAGGTCTGCGCGTTGCTTGGAGCAGAATATTACACTTCATTTTTAAAATTTGTATACTCTATGCAGAGAATCGTGCTCATGATACAGTGATGTCTCCGATAGTTTTGCAAATCATGTGACAATTTGTAACAAGGAAATAAGGATTTATGATTAATAGTCAACTTAGTTCGGGGTTTGAATGCTTTCTACAAAGATTAGACGATAAAGTTGTAAAAAAACTATTAGTATGAAAACTGTTAGTGCAAAGATTTTAAGTAAAGACTGTGGTGTTTATTTTAAAACTTTTTTGAAAATAGATTTCAAATTTTTTAGAGGAAAAGATTAGAAAAAGAGATTGGATATTTGATAAATTGTCATTATTTGATTTTATTAAGAAGATACCTTTTTATGTGAAAAAAAGTACTAAAGGGGCTAACTCACACCTTTTCTAATACCTGAGTGGCTGAGTTGCCCTCTAACATTTTTAAGGGGGCAACTCGTCCGAGTTGTATAGTTGAAGGACTTCTTAAACACTTCAGTCATTGAAGGGATTGGGTGCTGAGTGGGTTGGGTTATGGGAAATTGAGGTGGGCTATGGTTTGGGTATGGGTAATTTTAGGCAAAAAAAATCCAGCCTAGTGGGAGCTGGGTCTGCCACAAGGCAAATCCGCCCCTGCCTCTCTGCCACCGCGATCCTTTCATCTTCACCAAATCCAAGTTAAAAACCTAAACTTTGGGAGTTAGGGTTAGTTTTTTTTCTGGATTTTGACATGCATGTTGATGAATCGGTTGATATTTTTTTTCATTTACTGTTTCTATTTTCATTGTTTGTTGTAATTAAGATTTCTGTTTGTATTTGAGATGCACAGAAAGGGGTCACCAAGGAATAGGTTCAAAGAAAAGGATCTTGGTGTAGTGATTGAAATCTGGTTAGAACAACAACTCTCAGCAGAACAAGAGAAAAAATCTAGACTGAATCTAGGTGGAGAATGGAGAAGATGATGGACGGCTGGATGAAAGAATATATATATTTTTTAATTAAAAACTCTGCTTATGACGGCCATATATTCGTCTCGGTCATTAGGGTTGTAAGTCGGGTCAACCCAACGAATTTCGGGACGGGTTGGCCCAAACCCGAAAATCTGAACTATTTATATACAAATCCGAATCCAACCCATATATATTTTGGGTTCGGGTCAACTCGAACCCGAAATTCTCGGGTTAGGGTCGGGTTGACCCATGTAACCCGAAGTCATGTTTTTCCAAAATTAAAAAAAAGATAATAAATTTATTTACGTCAACCCGAACCCAAAATTCTTATACCCTTGCATGCTGGACCGAAACCGACCCAAACTTCTTTTTCGGATCAGGTCAAATTTAAGGTGGTAATCCGACCTTCATGGTTCCAGTTTTTTTTCTTCGGAGAAAATGACTTAGCACCATGGTTTTAAAATTTTGATTGTAATTCCTGTCATTATAGAGAGAAAACTTGAGTTAAGGCTTAGTAAATGACCAATGTGGGACAAATAGTTAAAACCTTAAGAATACCTCTTGGATAGAGAACTTTATTCAAATAAGTGTTGAGCCTCTTTATCTAGCATCAAGCATCAATGTGAGACATTGTGTGGTTCACTCTTTCTTATCTTGCTATCAGTTTTCATCCCATATTGTTGGTGGAAAGATAGACCTAAAGCTTGTCTTTATATATTTATAAGGTTTCAGGCTTCCACATCATTTGTTTTTCTTTCTAGGCCATGCCTTATATGCTCTCACCCTACATTGTTAGTTGATAAGAGAAATGCAAAGGTTGAGTCTTTAAATGAGTTAATACTCTCATGGTCCATACAAACTTCAAAGCTTGAAGTATGTAAAAAGCATGCCTTGTAATTTTAATCTTTATCCCACATTGATGGTAGATAAAAGAGGAGCAAGAGTTGAGTCTTTAATTTGCTCATTTCATCCCACATTGGATGTCTACAAAGGCTTGGTGCCCCCCAAGTATGTATAAAAACATGCATTATGAATCTCTACCTTAGTTAGCTAAAGAAATTATAGCAAGTGAAGAATTAAAATGTCTTTATTTACAAAGTATAAATTATAAAGTATAAATAATTATTTAGTGGAAGTTCGGGCTTCGGATCGGGCTCGGTAATTTCGGGTTGAACCTGACCCAAATATGATATTTGGGCTAAAAGTCGGGTTCGGGTCAGGTTTGGGCCACCCAAGGGTGTTTTCACCCTTCACCCGACCCTAACCCGATTTCGGGTCGGGTTCGGATGCATGTTTGACTTACACCCCTATCGGTCATCATCATGTATGACGGTGATGTGGACATCAACCCAACTCCACCCCAAGAAGCTCCTAGTCCCTTCCAAGGTCTCAACGGACCCTTGACTAGGGCTCGGTTGAAGAAAATGCAAGAAAAGCTCCAAGCGTTCATGAAGGTCAAGGCCGAGTTCACCAACTTCAAAGCTTGGGCATTCAAGTGGAAAAGCACCCAATCACCAAGGACAACATCTCCATCACCATCCTGGTAGGCGAAGGTCCAGGCGACCCCACCCCCAGCTCAGGCGGTCGCCCGGAGAGGAATAGCCTATCAGGCGGGAACCCAGGCCACCCAAACCCTATTCCAGGCGGTCGCCCGGAGAGGTACAGGCAGCAAGGCGAGATTCCAGGCGACCCAACCTCCCTTCCAGGCGATCGCCCGGCCTGCTGCACGCGCCACCCTTAACTTCCGGCAGGAGCACCACCACCTTTGGAGTGTTGCACCACCTTCCCATGCCTTAGGGACGTCGGGAGGTGAAGACCACGCGCCGAACATCACCCCCACGCGCGCGCACGCGCCGCCTTCATCTCCACAGGTGCCGCCAGCTAGCCCACGCGCCTCCAAGGTTGGGTCGGCCCAATTTCAAGTCCACAATCTGAAATTTAACTTGTTGACTTAAACTTAAATGTTATTTGTGTTATTTAGGAAATGGGAGGGAAAGTGAGTTAGTGGAGGTCCTTACTCACTAGTTTGAAGTAATGGTTGGTCTTTACCCTCCATTACCAAAAATGGTGTAATCCTTCCACTCTCCCTCACCATTTTAAGTAGTATCATCATGCCTTTTGCTTTATGCATGGAAATGGTAGGAAGACTTAAGGGGTTGTTACCAAAAGTGTTAGCCACACTTTGGGTAATAACCTCCACTATCACCATTCATGTATTTAGATTAGACAACTCTCATTTCAGCCATTAGAACTCATGTTAGCCGAATTGTAGTCTCCATTTTGAGAGCATTTTGGCTTTGGTTTCTCACTTCTTCAATCCATTCCCTTGTTCCATAATTTTGGTTCAAGAATCATATCTAGTATTGCTCAATCAAGTAGTTGAGAGGTCCTAGATCCATCTTCTTACCTTGACATCTAAAGTGTTGCTTCACCTTGTAGTGAAGAGGTGCTTTTGTTGGCCGAAATTATCAAGAGCATTTGTTGTTCATCTTCCAAGTTAGATCTTTCAAGAGTTGATCATTTCTATGATCACATCAGACGACTTGAGCCAGTCATTGGTCACTCCCATCATAGTACCTCATATTCATTGTTCTCAATAAATTTTACATATAGTTTTTTTGGATTGTTCCTAAATTTTTTACATTTTTCTTAAATGAAATTTTTTTTAAGTTACCAAACTATCTATGTTTTATCTTATTTTTTCTATCTCATTTTTTATGCAACTTCTACTCAAGGGTAATTATGTCAAACTACATAAAATCTTAAATTCACCTTAATCTTCGTGTTCACACAAAATATAGAATTAATTGGGGACGAAAGGGAGTATGACTTTCCAGTGATAAATACGGTCAACTACGTATATAGTATAAACTTTGAAAAAACAATAAATAAATAAGATTTTCGGTTATGTTTTTTTATGAAGATTTTTTAGAAACGATTTGTGAGAAAATTAGTATAAGAAAAACAAGAAACAGAAAATTATGGTAAAATTTTGGAATTTGAGATTTCTAGGACATTCTTTCTCTGAAAAGAAAAATAAAAAGAAAACAGCCTTTTAGCATTATATTACCTTTTACTCGGCGATTATAATAGAATTAATCTAGATTCACAGGCATATCATGTCATATACTCCATACGGTCTGAAGAATTAATTAGTACCAATGCAAATATTCCCTGAGATTCGGTTCGGGGCTGGGAGCGTCAGGAATCAGGATCCACCATGACCTGCATGCATGCGCGCATATATATATATATATATATATATATATATATATATATATATATATATATATATATATATATATATATATATATATATATATATATATATATATAACGGAACCATAACCTTATCGATCCTGACTTTGGAATAATTAATATAATTAGAGCAGAATTCTTAAAATGGGTTATTACTTGCAGATTTCGTGTTCACAAGATAAACTCATAAAAATCTCGGGATTTATTAATAGTCTCGGTGTGGTAGTGGAAACCAGAAAGAAAATCTTTTCGGCGAGTGTCGAAGGAGGCTTTGGATTTGTTTTCAGTAGTGAAGAAATTCTTTTACGCCATAAAAGGAATTCATAGGCCTTTTGCTTAAAATGATATGTTTGTATACCTAAAAACTCTGGAGCGTTGGAAAAAAGTTGCCATTCTGACATTAATAGGAATATTTGAGGGTATGTTGGGGGATACCATCTTGCCGGGGGTTACCAGCTTTGAATCTCCCGGACAAGAAAGCGATTTTGGGATACCACCAATGCTAGTTTTGGAGCCGAGAGGGCTTGGACGTAATTAGTGGGTGGAATAGTATCACTATTCGAAAGTAGTCATTAGGAGAAATCATTGCCATTCTTACGGATTGCTGCAGTGCCGATTCGATTTGAATTTTTGATTTTGCCATAAGAAAAGTAGCATGTTTTTGGTGGTCCTTTGCAGATGGTTGCTGAAAGTCCTTTTGAACATTTTCTTTGAAAGCTCCTTCTGGATTGAATTTCTCCCATAATTTAATCTTGAATTCTCGGGCCAAGCAGGGTTCTTCCTCTTCAAGGAATCAGTGTATTACGATTACATTAAACTGACCATTGGTACATGCCAGCGGATATAAATTATAATATTAGTAAGAATTGGGTATAATTTTGATATTGATAAAACAAAGTAAAAAAGGTCTTATTTGACTATGGAGAAAACACCGCTAGAAGAGTTCTTCATCAAAGAGGTCTAATAGTGCTTGATCCAAGTAAATTTTTTTAAAAACATTGCATTTCAAAAAAAAATCATATCATGAGTATATAACTATTAAAATCTAAATTTTCTAAATATATACTTTTTGAATAATTTTTCACTGTTTATTTTTGTTCAAATTTAATTCAAATATTGAACCTTGGAACGGCAAAGTCAAATGATACAATTTTTTACGAGCAGAGAGAGTAATTAATTGAAAATTTTTGGAGTCTTTTAAACAATCCATATATACCCAATTTATGAACATTTTCCCTTAATCACTACGTGGTCGAGACATGGATTATTGCGGTTGTCGTCGCGGTAGTGCCCGCGGTAATCCCCAAAGTAAAATTGATCGCAGTTTTGCACATTACTGCGGTTATGGCCGCAGTACATCATTTTATTTTATTTTATTTTAAAAATAAATTCATCATCTTCATCAATCCTACACTACGTAGTTGAGGGGAGCTCGGTAGCGGGTTTGGTAGGTAGCGACCCGCTACCGAACTCCCCAAAAGGCCTCTGAGAGGCTGGGGTGGGCTGCCCGCTACCGATGGCGCAACTCGGTATCGAGCGTGGTAGGGGGTAGCCCACTACCATGCACTGGGCGGGCGTTTTGAAATTCAAAACGCTCCTCGAAACCGTAAAAAGCAGACGATAGCGGGTTGAGTGGGGGGGGGAGCCCGCTACCATCTGCCCGGTAGCGGGCTTGGCGGCGGGCTACCCACTACCGAGCCTTTTAAATCGGTTTCAGCTTCCTCTCTCCCCATTTCTTCCCTGACACATCACGCACTCTCCTCCGAAATCCACAGCCGACCACCGCCTCTTTCCCCATTTCCGGCTCCGTTTCACTCGTTTTTTAGGGGGAAATACATTTGCAACTTCAGGTATCTTCTTCTCACTCGTTTTTTCGATTTTTCTACTGTTAGAAAGAGTGTATGTGACAATTGTTTTTGAAGGTAGAACAGTACTGCCGCCGGCCACCACCGAGTTTCCATCGCCGACCGACTCCACCGCCATCTACAGGTATTATTTTTGGGTATTTTATGAATTTTAGTATTTTAGGAATTATTTTAGTATTTTAGGAATTTATTTAGGTATTTTAGGTATTATTTACGAATTTGTTGGTATTTTATGGAATTTTAGTATATACTTTACGTATTTTAGGAAAATAAGAATATTTTATGAATTTTAGTATTTTGTGAATTATTTTAGTATTTTAGGAAATATTTCTGTGTATAATGAATTCTTTTAGTATTTTAGGAATTATTTTAGTATTTTGGAATTTATTTAGGTATTTTAGGTATTATTTACGAATTTGTTGGTATTTTATGGAATTTTAGTATATATTTACATATGTTAAGAAAACATGAATATTATATGAATTAAGTTAATTTTATAGAATTGTGTAGATCAGCATGAATACCTTGTTAGATCAGCATGAATACCTTTCAGATCAGCGTCCATACCATGTTAGATCAGCATGAATACCTTGTTACATAAGTATGAATACCTTCTTAGATCAGCGTCATACCTTGTTAGATCGGCGTCCATACCTTGTTAGATCGGCGTCCATACCTTGTTAGATCGGCGTCCATACCTTGGTAGATCGGCGTCCATACCTTGGTAGATCGGCGTCCATACCTTGGTAGATCGGAGTTCATACCTTGGTAGATCGGCGTCCATACCTTATTGAATTAATTTTTTTACTTTTAATTTTTGTAGTCTTGGATCAACGTTTCACAATGTCTACCAGAACGTTCAGGCTGTCTTCCGTGAGCGTTACGTTGGTACCTTGATGATGCCGACGCCACAGCAGCAGGCACCTCAGCAGCCGCCGCACAGTAACGTATACGACTCTGAGTTGTTTAGGCTGAGTAATGTGTCGTTTAACCCATTTTCTTTGGGGTTCAACAGACAGGCGTTCGACGATTCGGAGCACCATTCCCTGCAGGGTGACGATTACGATTTGCCTCCACCGTAAGAAACGTATCAGTTTTGTTGTGACAACCTAAAAAGGAACACATATTTGTTTTGCTAGGACGGAGAGAGTAATACATATATGAAATATGTCAAAATAATTACTTATTTTTTCCGTCAAATAGATTTAAAGATAATGTTATGTAATAATAATTTGACAAATACTAATTTGATATTCAAACAGTACAATTTCTTATGGATGGTTGGAGTAATATAAATTTATGGAGAATCGATGCCATATTTTTTAGCAATAATTTGAACCAAACATACATGAATTTAAAAGTTAATTTGATGGTTCAATTTTCTCTACATGCATATAAAATAATAAAATAAAATAAATTTCTCTATTATTGAAAACTAGCTTCTTCTAATTATTAAATAAATTATGAATATTAAATAGCAAAAAAGGAAAAAAAAAACGTTTAGCTGGAAAGAAGTAAGTAAAGGGAAAAAATGGGTGGCAACACATGGCATACAGGAAGAAATGGAGGGGAGGTACCGGAAGAGATCGAGGAAAGGGTTGGGGAAAGCAAAAGGTATTGTCCAATTTCTTAAGTTTGGGTTAAAACAAACTTCGATCAGAAGTTCGATGATGATCATATTCTCATTAGAAGTGCAATTAGATATTTATGGAAGGGGCTTTTAAGTAAAAATGATGGAAATAACTGATATTTAAACGGAAAACCTAATCTAAGACCGATTTGAGACAATTTCAAAGTTAAGGGATGAATTTGAGACGAATTTCTAAACTATGATGAAAATCAGACATGCATCAAAGTCTAGGGATTATAGATGAAATTCGCATTGGGGAATTTTTTTTCTCTTCAAATTATTCAAAACTAAATAATCCTCAAAATTTTAAAAATTTGAAACTAAAGTATAATAGTTTTACTCAAATTTGCACAAAATTTTGGATCTCATAAATTGAATCAAAGATTGTTTAAACACTAAATCATGTTATAAGTACAACAACAATTAAATTAGGCTATTCATATCTAAAGAGTTCAAAAATCATAGGTTTATAAATCACTTGTAATGAAGTCTAAATATTACTCTCTAAGTTCCTAATTGATTGTAATGTTTTGTTTTTGTATGGAGATTAAGATGAGTAAAAAAATGAGGAAGTTTGACTAAATTACCTATAAGAAATAAAGATTGAATTGGTGGAGTTACTGGTATTATATAAGATAATAGAAAAAGTAACACTTGGCTCATTTGTTTTTATTGTTCTACAGTATTTAATCTATAATTTTTTTTAATGAATGGTTAGACATTTAAATTAAAATACTTCATATGCATATCATAATTTGAAATCTAAAGTTTCTAAATATATTTTTTTGTGAATTTTTTTCACAATTTATCTTTATAAATATTTGAGTCAAACATTGAATTCTGAAAACATCAATGTCAAATGAGCAAATTAATTGAGTACAAAGTGATTATAAGTTAAATTAATGAGTTGAGTGAGTTGAGTAAAATTAGATAATAAAATAAGAATAATATTGATAGTTCAAAAGAAGTTTACTTGAAAAAGTTTAATAAATAAGAAAATGTTGTAAACATTTAGAGACGTCTCAAAAAGAAAAATGTTGTAGTGAAAAAGGGGACAATGAGAGTTATTATTTAGTCAAAAGTTTAAACATAATTTTGTAAAATTAAATTATCTTTATATGTAAAAGTCTTAAATTTATACACAAATTAGATTGTAGAATAAATACTACAGAGAAAAAAATGCAAGATTTCCATGATTAGCAATAATGGTTTTATTAAATAAAAGAAAAGAAAAAAAATGAGCAAGAAAGTATGGGTGCACTTGAGTTCTATGATTTAGTCTTTTTGGTGCTTGAGTGTGAGCTCTTGAGTTAAAATGAAAGTAGTTAAACACCATGTTCCTACTTAAGGACCAAGAATTTAGCCTAAACACTGGAGTAGTATTTATTTTGAATTGGTCACAAGGATTATAATTATAGAAGATCTTCAATGGAGATTTTGCCATCTCCCCCACTTGTAACCCGAGGGATGTTTAGTACATGATGTGGACATCAGCCCCATTTTTGTGATAAAGGTGAACCCTTCATCCCGAGGGTCCAAAAGGCCCTTGGCGAAGGCACGGGCGGAGAAGAAGCGGCATTCTAGGCACCGGCGAAGCCTCGAGGCCGAGCCGCGCTCGCAAGGATCTTGGCCAACCCATGCCCCATTGGCGAACCCTTGGTCTTTGGCGAGGCCAAGCCTCAACGGCGAACCCGTGGCTATTGGCGAGCCCATTGACCCTGGCGAACCCATGGACCTTTTGGGCGAACTCAAGGCCATCTGCGAAGCCACGGCTCTTTGCGACCCCCATGGTCGTTGGCGAAGACCCTGTGCCTCATTTCCAGAAGCAAGCGAAGCCCAGGTGTTCGCCAAGCAGAAAGGGTCTCCATACGCAAGTCAGGCGAACCCTTCAACTTGTGCAGAGGCCCTCTTCTTCCCTTTTCCCGCCGAAAGCAATTCATGGGGAAATGGGAGCCGCATGTGCAGGTAGCCTACAATGTCACATCCGCTGCCACCTCTCATTTCGCCTACCATGGATCCAGGAAGCTGTTCCCTTGTCAAGACATCCTTTATTATTTACTTCTTTCTTTCTCCTTCTATAAAAGGAGGCTGTAACCTAAGTATTAGGCAGAACTCATTTTGTAAGAACACATATTTGCGGAAGTACGCATATTGTTCTTCGTGGGTCTCAAATCTTGCTCCACCAATCCATTAGTGATCCATTGCAAGAGGATCCAATATAATACCTAGCATTGTTTGATCTCGTAGTCAAAAGGTTCTAGGTCCCATTTTCCTTTCCTGCATTTTCAAGGGCATTGCCTCACCTCGTAGTGAGGAGGTTCCCTTGGCCGACTCTGTTTCCTTCGTGTTCTTCCTCTGTTTCGTTTCCATTCTTGCTGGAAACCGCCTCCTTCGAGCTAGATCCGAGCTCGTGATCACTTACCCCCCCCGTGATCACATCAGTTGGTATCAGAGCCAAAGCGCTCACTGGAGGTATCGTATCGTATCATACCGTATCAGTTGTTTAACTTCTTCAAGTAAAGCCTTTTGTTGTTCTTTCGAAAACTTGAAGAAAAGTTATCGGTTAATGATCTCTTGAGAGAAACCGAGTAGTTGTTATCCCTGTTTAAAGTTCTTAAAAGGTTTATGAAACTGTGAGTGACTTCGGATTTGAAAAGAAAAGAGTTTTCCCTGTGTGCAAAAGAACAAGAGTTGCAGAAAAGAAATATTCAAACCAGTTCATAAATTCTGGGAAAAAGTTCATCAGTGTTCTTGAAGAGTTCATCCGAAACTCAGAGTAAACAGTACTCACAGATCGAAAATAATTTCGAAAACCTGAACTTTGTGTTTGTGAAAGGCTTTTCTATCTCACTTCCAACTTCTTTCAAACCACCAACCAACTTTAAAAGCTAGTTTCGAGTGACTAGAACTTTGTGCTTACTTGTTTCGGATATTGCTAAGATTTCATTGGATATTCTTTGCATGTTCGCATTTGATCTTAATCGAGATTGGTGGTAAGTTTTGAGGCTTGAAAGAACCGTTGTGTTCTAAACACGAGGGAAGAGTGTAAACACTAAGGGAGTGTAGCGAGGCTTCACAATACTTTCCACATGTGCAGAACTTGAGTTTCATGGAGAATGTGGAAGAGGACTACTACCCGGAATCGGATCCTTGTTTCCAAGAATCTGACTTCTGGGCGGGGGAAACCCTCGACCATACATATTCAGGGAACTATTCAGAGTACCCCCTTGGCCAAGAAATCTGGCCCGAACCAACCCCATCCTCTGAATTTGATCCTCCATACCCTGCTGCATATGAGTATCACTCAGGCCCAGACCCTGAACGGTTGGTGGCGAACCCTCGCCATCGCCAAGCTAAACCCCCTTGCTATCGCTACCCCTCACACTCGTATTACTCCCCCATTTTGTCGTATCCTAGCTGTACGACGCCCAGCTTTGAGCAACCTCTCAACCGCAGATCCCCATCCACCCACCGAAATCCAATGAGGGACCCCACCCACAAGTTTGCTTCGTCGCACCAATCACCTTCTGACCAACAGGGCGAAGCAACACCAGAAGTGCTTCAAAGACCCAGCTCCTCCACCATCATTGATGAGATAAAACAACTTGTACTTATGGTCCAGGACCAGATGTTACAAGGACACATGGAGGAAGCTGCAATCGGTGGACAGGTTGAGAAAAGAACAACCGAGGGAAAAGAAGAAATTACGAGGGGAAAGAAAAGAGAAGAAAGAGAGAAAAGCGAGGCGGTCCAAGAGACCTTGAGCGAGAAAGAGAGCGATCCGAGAGAAGAGAATGAGAAGAAAGCGGAGAGAAAACAAGAGGGAAGCTCCATGAGCCAAAATAGTGGAAGTGAGGAAAACATGCCTTCAATGCACTCCAACTTTTCCACTAATTTCTGTCTTGCAACCCCCTTGTTTATCTTCTTTGAATGTACAGATCGCTGTGGAAAGCAAGGCTGAAGGAAGCCTTCAACAATCCGGGGAGGAAGTGTCACCCCCTCTCGGTAAGGAAGAAAAGAGCAAGAGGGAGGGAGTGAACATGGGTAACTGTGCTTCTAATCTCTCATCTCTTAGCATTAAACATGACTTGGGTGACATAATTGGCGATCCCATGTCTGTTTTGGGATCTGACTTAGACTCGGTACATTGGGGCCATGCCCATGAATGGCCGAGGCTTATATTTGATCCCGGAATAACTACGTGGGCTTGTTTAAATGCTAAGTATAGAAGTAAAGCGAAGAGAAAGGGCGGATTGTCCATCTCATTCCTTCAGAGTATTTTTAGGGAAACTTTGATGTCTAACGCTTTTAGTTCACTAACCCTTGATACTTCTTCAAGTTTGTTGTGGTGTCTTAAGATTTGTAGGGACAATTTCCTTATGAATCCGAGGACGGATTCTTCGAAGAGGAGGGTATGATGTGGACATCAGCCCCATTTTTGTGATAAAGGTGAACCCTTCATCCCGAGGGTCCAAAAGGCCCTTGGCGAAGGCACGGGCGGAGAAGAAGCGGCATTCTAGGCACCGGCGAAGCCTCGAGGCCGAGCCGCGCTCGCAAGGATCTTGGCCAACCCATGCCCCATTGGCGAACCCTTGGTCTTTGGCGAGGCCAAGCCTCAACGGCGAACCCGTGGCTATTGGCGAGCCCATTGACCACTGGCGAACCCATGGACCTTTTGGGCGAACTCAAGGCCATCTGCGAAGCCACGGCTCTTTGCGACCCCCATGGTCGTTGGCGAAGATCCTGTGCCTCATTTCCAGAAGCAAGCGAAGCCCAGGTGTTCGCCAAGCAGAAAGGGTCTCCATACGCAAGTCAGGCGAACCCTTCAACTTGTGCAGAGGCCCTCTTCTTCCCTTTTCCCGCCGAAAGCAATTCATGGGGAAATGGGAGCCGCAAAGCAGTAGCCTACAATGTCACATCCGCTGCCACCTCTCATTTCGCCTACCATGGATCCAGGAAGCTGTTCCCTTGTCAAGACATCCTTTATTATTTACTTCTTTCTTTCTCCTTCTATAAAAGGAGGTCTGTAACCTAAGTATTAGGCGAACTCATTTTGTAAGAACACATATTTGCGGAAGTACGCATATTGTTCTTCGTGGGTCTCAAATCTTGCTCCACCAATCCATTAGTGATCCATTGCAAGAGGATCCAATATAATACCTAGCATTGTTTGATCTCGTAGTCAAAAGGTTCTAGGTCCCATTTTCCTTTCCTGCATTTTCAAGGGCATTGCCTCACCTCGTAGTGAGGAGGTTCCCTTGGCCGACTCTGTTTCCTTCGTGTTCTTCCTCTGTTTCGTTTCCATTCTTGCTGGAAACTGCCTCCTTCGAGCTAGATCCGAGCTCGTGATCACTTACCCCCGTGATCACATCACCCGGCAAATCCGGGAGAAACCCTAGTTTAGCCTAGGAAGAGCATTCTTTCGGTAGAGACCACAGATTTATTATTTAAAACAAATGATGGTATAAAAAGAAAAAAAGCCTAGTGCGCGGGATCACTGAAATTTTATCCAAAAATTTGTAATTACCAGAGTGTAGAAAGTCCTGAGATCATCTCCACCAATGTCAACTCTGGGCTGGTGAACAACCTGAGAAGGTTTGAGCTCGCAGCCATTGGAGACCTCCCTGTTGTTGTTGTAGGAGACCCTGAGAGAGATGGACCTTGTGAAAGGATCCAACACATCTCCGATCACTCGCCCTACAACCAGAGGCTCTCTGTCCCTTGGCATATTGATGATGATCGAAAAATTAGTTAAGTCTCAGCTGTACTAATGTAAGAAGCCAAGTGATGATGAATATACCGAGTTTAAAATTCGCTTGCTAGCTCGTTTATGTTTATATACTCCATGAAAGGAATGCCACAGAGGTATCAGAACCAACTTTCCAAAAAGCATTTCCTTTTTAACGTATAGGAAAACATTGATAACTACAATTTTTTTATTTTGGAAGCAACTACTTATTTTATTACTTATAATCATATAAAAAATATTAACAGATTTTAGTTCACCATATTTTACTCCTAATTAGTTCATTATGTGTGATGATCGGGGTAAAAAGAACAAAAAAAGAAAAAGCTCCTCAAGGTTTCTCATTGGCTTTGGGTGCAAAAAAAGCCACTTTAACTAGGTCGAGATATTTGATTCATCCACTGATCTTTCCATTAGCTTATTTTAACCACTCATCTCTAATTACTAAGTGCAAATTAAAGATTTTTGATAAAAAAATTAAAGGTGCAAGACAAATACTAGAGAGGGTAACATAAGGAATATTCTGTTAAATAGGAGAATATTTCGTTAAACACTGAATGCTGAATGGGTGCCACATCAACAAACTGGGTGCAACCAAGGGCGGGCCCACCATGGGGGCAGGTGTCCACAGTAAAATTTTACAAATTATGACGATAATGGTAGCATTGTTTTATATAAATAAATTATAGGGACCATTTTGAAAAGAAGCCCATAGCTTAAGGGCCAACTGACACGCCAAAGCAAAAAAAGAACGCGGGTCCAGGGGTCCAGGTCGACTCCACTCGTGCGTGACGCATTAGCAGCCTAAGAGAAGAAAATATGGGTAAACTACCTTTAAGCATAGTTAAAGAACCGGATCGGACGGTCGGACCGGTTAAACCGTGAACCGGTTGCATGTCCGGTCCGGTTATTGGTTTTGCACCACAATGGTAAAAAACCGGGAAAAACTGAAAAAACCGGTCAAAACCATTTAAACCGAAAACCAATGAACCGGTGGTTCAACCAAAATGAGGTGAAAAAATTCAAAATTAATTTTTTTTTTTAAAAAAAACAAACTCAAATAAGGAAAAAAACTCAAATTTAATTGAGGAGTGAGAGTCAATATTAGAGTTTTATCTACTTAACTCTAAATCATCCACAAAGTTTTATTTTTTGTACAAATAAACTCTTATATTCTTTACAATTATTATTTTAACCTTTCATCTTTTAAGTAAATAATAATAGTTCTTATTGATTCTTAAAAATATGCATTATTATATGAATTATTTTGTTGCAGTTCTATAAGATGGGTACTTTATTAATAATTTATAATAATATAAAAGTAACCGTCCAACCACTGGTTCAACCGATTCGACCGATTAAACCTTGAACCACTAACTTTACGGTTCAATAACCGCTTCGTTTTTTTAACCATGCCTTTAGCATCCTACTACTAGCTGACATAACTTTCTACAAGTCATAACATTCGTTATTTTTTCATAGAAGTCTTAAAGCTTTGATAAATGTTATGAATTAGTCCTAAACAATTAATAATATAAATTATTTTTATCCTAACAAATAAGAGTGTTATCTCTGGAACGTCGTTGAGGGGGCAACGGTGGCTTCCTTGAAACTCGTATAGTTACTCTATCAACGACTCATTCCTCCAGTTTTGAAATTTGTTAATGATCTTCGTTCACCGTGGTAATTAGGGCTTCGCATTTTTTGCCAGAGCTTCTTGTTCGTCCTCTGCAACTCGCGAGTCTGGTAGTTGAGAATTAAATGCAAATGAACGTTTCCTTTTCCCTCTCAGACTTTTTTCTTCTCAATTGATTAGTCACCACGCCACCCAGGCGACCTGCCCCACATTATTGCCACGTTGTCAACGGACAAAGGGCTTTTCAGTAAATTCGCACCTCTAACGGCGCAGTTGACGGAGAACCTAACAGAAGGACCATGCATGCATTAAAAATGAAAGATAAGTGACCTGAACATGACGAATTCTTAAAACAGGACCTGAATAGGACAACAGTCAAAGATAAGGGACTATCCGTGCATTTTACCCTTATTTTATAAAATTACAATATCTTATCATTGTCCGTTGAACATATAAGATAAGGGTCTCCTGCCAACGCTGTCTCTTTGGTTCTCTTCGGTGGTTTTCCTTGGTTCTACGGAGGATGGCCTCCTCTGTTGTTGGTGACAATCGTGCATTAGTCGTATACTTTTGCCTCCATACACGCGTTATTATTTAAGTTTTGTGACTACTTTGTGCGGGCGTAAGTGTATTTTACAGGTATCCCATGTCCGACGACAAGGTGGAGAATTCTGATGAAAAAAGTGTCTCGGAAGGGAAGCAAGGGACCAAATTGAAAAGTCTGGAAAAGCTCTAGGAATGGTGAGAAAAGTGGTCCAGGCGAGCCTTAGGCGGCCCAAGCGCTTGGGCTAGGCGGTCGCCCGAACCTGGAGAAAATCCACGGAAGTCCCTAGAGCCGGGCGAAAGTCAGGCGACCCCTGTTCAAAAATCAGGCGGTCGCGTGGGCATATCAGGAAATGAAGCAGTGGCCCGGGTGAAGGTCAGGTGGCCCCTATCCATATGTCAGGCGATCGCCTGACCTCTGCTTTCAAGGAGACGTGAAGCCGGGCGAAGGGTCAAGCGGCCCGAATCATTGATCAGGCAGTTGCCAGATCCTAAATTTATGGATTTCTCTCTCTCTCTCTCTCTCTCTCTCTCTCTCTCGATAAATAGACTTCTAAATCATTTCTTGCTCATTCCTCTCCACCCACTCCCCCGAAAATTCGCCCTCTCTGACCAAACATGCACCTAGAAGCTCTCCAAGGTCACCTTACCTTTCCTCTTGTTGATTTGATTGAGTGATTGAAGAGATTTGAGAGATTTTTGGGGCAAAATGGACTTGTAGGTAATCTCAGATTGGCTCTCAAATCTCTTTTCTCTACACACTCTCAGTTTTTAGTTTTTTAGCTAGGGCTTGAAGCACATCTGTCATATCTCATTCTCTACCTTGAATGTGTATTGTTTTATAGAAGATTGAATGATTTCACATCATTTCTAAGCTCCTCTTTATCCCTATCACTCTCATTTTACATTTATATTTATGTTGATTGTGCAAAACGTGTTAAGCATGAGTAGGGAGTAGTTCTCCATCTCCTTGGTTGTTTAGGTAGTTGTATGATTGTTGGGTGGATGTTTATGCATGATAAGTGATCATTTCTTGAGCTTAAAGAATGTAAATGGAGGTGGAAGCTTACATTTCCTTAACACCCACCAAGTGTTTGATGAAATGCTTGAGAGAGCATTTCATTGAATTTACTATGATAAATGATTAGGTATTCTAGGATTGCTTGAGTTACGTAATCTAGATTATTAGGAGTTACGTAACTCAAGCTAGAGTCATTTATGGTGAGGATGACTCTAGCTTAGTAAGCTAGGGTTTGAGTTTTACCCAACCTCCTCCATCGTTGCATTAACTTCAACCTATCATGTCATCCAACATCATCAATCCTAGGCAACCAAAGGGGCCTTTAGTAATTGAATTTCATCAAAACTCATCTCTATTGCATATTAGTGTATCTCCACCACAATTCTCACTCTAGTTAATTGCCACCATTTAGATTAATTTCACTTGCCATTGCACTTGAACGAATCACTTGTCATATAACTTTACTCAATTCTCTCAAATTAAAAATACTAAAAATATTGCATTTAGCTAAATTCTATGAATTACACTACAATCTCTTGGGTTCGACCCCCACTTTCCCAATTACAATTGCAAACCTTGCGCTTGAGGTAGAATGAGTTTTATTACTTGAAAATGTGCATAATTTATAGACATGTAAAACACCCGTCAGCTGGTGCGGTTGACGTGGCTGATTTTTTTATGGGAGTTATTGGTGGTGCCGTCGATGTTTCACGGAGAAGGAGAAGGAGAAGGCTCATGCTTGGTCCGGTGGTTAGGGATGGTGTCGTTGGATTTCTGAGTACTCATGTATATTGGGTTGAAGTGGGTGTTTGGTAGGACTTTCTGAACTGGAAGGATCGAGCCACAGCTCGTCATGCCTAGTGTCACCCCACTGCAGAAGCACACAAGTGATTACGATATTCATCAACACCGTAACCATACTCAATTGGTGTAATAGATCTCACACACACATCACATCCGTCAGGTGGGCCCCACAAGCCATCTTAAATTTTTCGTTCACATAAATATTCATACATGATAATCACTTTTATTTCTAGCACATGATCACATTCTTGCATATGTTTGAACACAAAAATCAGAAATGCACAAAGTGGTGCACACTTGCACAGTTTCACAGAACCTGCGCAAAGTGCTTCAAAACACATCCATATGCTCACAACTGATATTCAATACATGTCTGGTGCCAAAAACACATACACACATACTGCACAAAACACTACACAACCACATCCACACATCCACACATCTTGCACAAAACACTACACAACCACATATACACAAGGTGCACAAGTATGCATGTCATCTGCAATATATAGAGCCAACAAATCACTACTAGAATACATACAGAACGTGCGAGGTGGTGACACTGCATGGTCCAACCAAAGTCCACGACGTGCAGATACTGCTGCTGCTACACACATAAGAAAGTTTAACCGTGAGAAAATCATTGTGCTCAATAATAACTAAAGTTCAGAACTGGATATGCACATATATCAGGAGTCCAGATCACACTTAATGGCACACTACGAAGGTTACCCTTTTAACCACACACATGGTATCACAACTGATCGGAACACACACTAGAAATCTCGGCCACACTTGATCACACACAACGAACATTACCCCTTAATCCACACATACTGAATCATAACTGATCAAAACACACACATATGTACCTGAAATAATTACAACACAAAAGCCAACCCTCGAAATCTATTCAGCGGGCTGCTTGTCAGGTACTCCTGAAAATGATAATATAAGGGGTAAGTCCTCGATGAGAACTTAGTAAGGGCTGAGGTATAAAGCATGGTGGTTTTCTTGATGCACAAGAAACCTGCAATCAAAGGTAAAAGCAGATATACAAGAACATATATGCATACACATGCACAACCAATGCAGATTCAACCAAATGCAATGCAAATCAAACAACAGATTATGATAAAGTTAGACGGAACACATTGACGGTCTTCCCGGCCGTAGCCGAGGCACACACATATAATCACACACAAGAGCATGACCAGCTCAGGGTCGCGATCCCCACTGTCAAATCACACAGAAAACACCTTATAGGTGTATCACATCACATCACCACACCATTTAGGTGTTGTATCACATCCTGAATGCTGATCCCAAAACCTGCACACCAATGCTTATACCATTTGACTAAGTCTGGCATCACCGGGGCCACCCCTCAAACCAAACTTCGATATGCATTTTATAAAATACTCCAAAATGCAATACCCAGAGACACACTGAACCCTTACCTTATACAAAATTCTGAATTTGACCTCCCGTTTCATATTTCCGGAACCCGATTTCGGCACAGCTTCGGCTTAGTTTTTGCCCTGCCCCCTGTTCACAACTGAGAAATAGAACACGAAATACACACTCAGGAACCATAAAATCACATATCCATGTGGCGCCTCCACACACAAAAAATTCAGACGTCTTAACGGTTTTTCACACAGAATCTCATTAACAAAATATGATCTGTACAAAGTATAAAACGCTTCACCGTGAATAACATATATGATTACCTCTTCACACAACTAAACTTTGGTTGTTGTACAGGAAACCAGAAACTGATTTCGGCAGCACTCCGAAAGCGTTTCAGCTCAAATCCCTTTTCACAACTGATCACAGAGCATGTAAACAACACTGATAAACCATAAAATCAACCTCACAAGTGGCGCCTCAAATATCTCAAAAAATCCAGAATTTACGGCTTTCAAACGGAGCCAAATTTGAGAAATCTGATCCGTATTATGTTTATAACTTTTCACATGGATAAGTTTGATATAATTATCTCGAAACATGGGCGAGTATTCTTCAAGATCTGTTGAAGCTCAACTTCCTTTTCTTTATAGCCGCCTCTTCATCACTCTTTCTCAATGATTGGTGCAATTTTTCTTCTTTTTCACTTTGGCCCCAAAACTTTACAAAATTGCAATTTATTCTAACCGTAACTTGCATATTTTTCAAACCACTCCACCAACTGAAACGAAAGCTGAACACCAACACCGAGACCTTATAACACACACAAAACATGTTTAACAAGTTTAAATTTAAGTCCCGGTCTTCACAAAATTCACTAATCCCGGTATTAACGCTTAAACACCCAAATTAACTACGCACTTACCGGGCGTCTGTAACACCTAGAGCTATGATCGTATGGTTCTAGTATTTGTTGACTATGAGGGCTAGTCAGCAAATCTCTTTTTTTTTGCTTCTTTTGTCCCTCTGTTTAGGCTTTTTTGTTTCGTTTCGACTTCATTTACTTTTTCTTTGTTTAGTTTATAGTCATATAGGTGGGTTGGTTTGGTTGCCACTACTTCTGTTGTTAGTTCTCTCCTTAGCCCACTATGGTGTGCCGGTACTATTTAGCCTTTGGGCGTGCGGAGGTACCGAGAGCCGGATTCAAGATCTTTTTTTAACCATAGTGGTCATGACCATCATCATGATTTGCTTTGCCTTCTGATGCTAGATAAAGAGAGCCTAATCGTAGTGGTTTTAGTCTTCTTACGTAAATCCATTTATGTGGAGTATTCCCCATTTACAGGCAGGTTTATTTGTACCTATTATAGGCATTCTAATTCTTCGACTATAACTTATTTTGTAATGATTTATCATTAATGAAATAGATGTTTTTGTTCAAAAAAAAAAGGCCACAAGTACCCACTTCGCCAGCCACATGTTTAGGAAAATAAGAAACACACCGTAACAAGAAAATTAAAAAACAGAACATTCATCTATCTCCTCCAGCGCGCCTGATTCAGCCATTATACAAATTACACTACGTATTTGCAGAAGGGCTGGTAACGCCACTTTCGTTACCAAGGCGTTACGAATGGTAACGCCAAAGGGCGTTACCAGGGCGCTACCATTCGACGCGTTACTTCAGCAAAACGCGTTACCAGGGCGCTACTATCCCAAATTCCAATAATGCGCAATTTCCTCCGCATCCCACATGAAGATTCGAAGTTCTCCAGGACTTCTATCATGTTACATGCGTTACTAGATATAGTGATTCTAATTAACAGCGCATGATGTGTTTTATTCATAATCATGCCGTTCTTCACCATTCATCATCGAAAGAAGAAAGGGAAGAACGAAGAAGAAGAAGAAGAAGAGCGTACCTTGTTCTTCAAGTAACCAGACGTTGAAGATGAAGTGTATGTTCTGTCTTCTGCAATCTTCAACTTCAGCAACTGCTCAATGAGGACGAATTGAGGATGCATCCAAGAGGCGAAATTGTATTGAGATGAACACAATATTAGTCCACCCGAAACCTCTAATAGATATGCTCACTAATTTCGCCAAGAGGATGAGAGGGAGAAGAAGTATTTCCGTTCGATTGTGTGTATGTAATGTGGTACCTCTCCTCTATTTATAGATAAGGGAGAGGTGCCAAGCGGTGGTTGGGACACCCTTTGGCCGAAAATACATGTACTTTCGGCCAAGGGTGATAACCAACACCTCTTGGTCACATAAGGAGGGAAGGTTCATGGTAACCTCCTCTAACTTCCATTTTGGCGAATGGGTGCCTCCTTAGAGGCACCTCTTCGCCTAAAACAGCCTTTCTAGGTGTAGCTACTCATATGTAACCACCTAGGAAGTATCCCATGTAGTAAGGTGCATACACCATGCACCTAGGATGCCCCTTTTACCAAAATACCCTTTATTTTGTCCAAAAGGTGCAAATGGAAGTAATAACTTGTGAATCAATATGAAACATCCCAAAGATGTTCCAAATGATCACACCACACACATTTGAGCTCTCACGAGCTAACATGAGTTGGTGTTAGCTACTTCTAGCTAACTTGAGCTGACTTGAGCTGGAGTTAGCTACATATAGCTAATTCGGAGCTCCCACTTAGCATCATAAGCTTAAGTGTCATATCAAATGATCTTGGTGCGTCAAATATACTAACACCACATCAGTGTGGTTCGAACCCCAACTCTCTGGGGGTGAGAAAATGGGTAACAAGTATCTCCCCGCTGCACCAATTGTCTATATTGCATGATTCCCAAGTATTGTACTTATAAAAGATGCCATAGTCATTATGGATTGTTCTATATTATTTTTATTACTATAATGGGATTCTATATTATTATTATTATCATTATTTTAGATAAACTAGTAAATAATAATGAGAGTAAGTTTTATTTAAAATTATATTTTCTTTATCTTTCCATGGTTAGAAACTAATGAATTTTTCTATCAAATCCGAAAAAGAAAACATGAACATACTTAATCAAAAAAATGATCATTAATTTTAATGGGAATTTCTAAAAGAAATATGAACATACTTAATCAAAAAAATGATCATTAATTTTATGTGCACCTAATTAATTTATTCAGTTAATATTTATTTTTGTTAATATCGTAATTAATTTGTTAATATTTTTTAATATCATTTTTTGTTAATATTTGTAAATTATCTTAATTTGTTAATATTTGTAAATTATCGAAATTTTTAAATATTTGAAAAATATTTTAGTATTCTGAAATTTATTTTAATATTTTGAAATAGGACGACCGTAACGCACAATGGCATTACTGTGGCGCTACTCTCTCGACAAGTTCGACCAAGAGCGCCCGAGTAATGCCTCGCGCCACTAATACTTTTCAGCCACACAAGGCAAGGGCGTTGCAGTGGCGCTACTAGCTCGACACGCCCGATCGTAGCGCCCGAGTAACGCCTGGCGCTACCGCGCTCGGCCCCATAGTAACGCCTGCGTTACCCTGCGTGCTATCGTGCGCTTCCAAGTACGTAGTGTTACCATAAACCTGCAACCACACAAAACAAACCTGGACCACATCCAATCCATCAGAGTAAAAAAAGAGATTTATATGTTTCCTAGTTTTGTATATGTTTCCATTAAGAAAAGAGATTTATATTACTCCTTCACTCTGCCTACATTTTACTTTACTGTTTCAAGGTTTAATGTATGACTCAAATTTTAACAAAGATAAACAATGTAAAAAAAATCAGAAAAAATGTATTTAAAAAATTTAGATTACAAATTTTTATACACATGAATTATTTAATTTTCGATGTCTAAACATTTATAATAATAAAAATTATAAATTAAATACTATGAAAATAATAAATAAGTGAATATTTTACTCTCTCGCTGACAAAGCAAAGTAATATAATTTATTTGTAGCATTTCCATCACATAATCTTCCTTTATATGACAACATATGCAAAGCAAAACGGCATATACATTTATACGTCTATATAAGTATGCATATATTTATATAGTATGTATATAGACGTATATGCATCCATTGCGAATTAATTAATGATGTGACTTCAAACGCCATAGAATAGAAGAGGTGGAGAGGAATAATTATAGCTAGCCAATAACATAACGATAAAAAGAAAACCGAACTTTGCCTTTGCCCTGTTTATTCAGAGTGATCAGATGCGTTATTCGTCGCAAGCAAAGTCGGTCCACAGTCCTACAAACCGCTGTATGAATCCCATGAAAATTCTCGAATGTAAAATACTTAATCCATTCTGATATATATGGGCCCAGCCCATATGATCGTTCTACCAAACGCAACGCTGACGTCACAAATACGAGGAGTGCCCCTCATAAATACGACGAGACTCCTCGTATCGGGCCCATAAGTGCGCCCCGTATAACCATATTGGCGGAAAATGCCATAAGAGCCAGGCCCAATGGGTACTCCAACATATTACACTCAAAAGCTGCACCCAGCACACAATACCCAAAAGCTGCACCCAGCACATAATACACAAAAGCTGTACTTAGCACACACAAGTGCTGTCAGACCAACACTGTTGGACAGTTGTGTCCAATCCGCCGCTCTGAAGTCAGATGGCAGCGGCCCAAGCGTGGGGGAAGATACCACCAAACACTCAACCCCAACGTGGGGAGAGTCCTGACATCACCCTATAAGTGGGTGATGCCAACCCAAAAATAAGGTGATAACTACACACCCCCACTCCCTTCTCTTCCTGCACCTGAAAGTCTCTTGTGTCTTACCCTTCGCAGGCCCTGTAGCTGTCTTACTCCGATCACCACCAAAGTCGTATCACTGGAGACCATCTTTAGCTATCAATTTGGCACCGTCTGTGGGAAAGAAAAACAGACGTGTCATTCTTTCCATTCACTTTTTTTTCTCTCCTTCTCTATCTTCATGGCCAAAACAAGGAGAACTCACAACAGTGTACATGTTGAGGATGCTGCCTCCAGCTCCTCAGGCGCACCCCCACCACTCCCTATTGGCGGCACAACAGGGATACATCCACCCCCACAGCCACAAACGGCTCGCCTAACTTATCTTCCTGGACCTTCCACGGTCCCCCAACAATTCATCATCGATCCCGCTCAGATGATGCTTCTCCAGACAAGCATGCTGAACGACATGAAAGCCTTCATGATACAAACCATCAAGGCAGAAATGCAGGCCGCACGCCTTCAACCTCCCAACGAGCGGGACGAGCAGTCCCAAAATCAAAACCAGTCCACTGGGAATCTCTGCATTGATGACCTCCTCCGACGAATCAACATAGTTGAGGAGCAGGTCAAGACGCCCAACCAGGTCCTCGATGACATCGAGGTCCTCCTAACGCAGCCCTTCACTGAAGATATCATCGCCGTCCAGGCACCTGCCGGCTTTCGAATGCCAGTCATCGAAAGCTACGATGCCACAACTGACCCCGTCGACCACCTGCGTCGTTACATCTCCCAAATGGAGATGGCTAGCGCCACAGACCCCATCCTCTGCAAGGCCTTCAGCTCCACCCTCAAAGGGGCCACGTCGACGTGGTTCGGAACCCTACGAGGACAGCATTTTAAATGCTTTAAGGACCTCGCCTCATCGTTTCTACGCCACTTCATGGGAGCTCGACCTCCTCCGAAGACTGTCCAGCACCTACTAAGGGTGAAACAGCAAAAGGAGGAACCCCTCCGAGATTATATTCGACGGTTTCAGGCGGAAGCCGTTCAAGTCCAGGGGCTCTCTCCGGACATGCAACTCCTGGCCGTAACTCAGGGCCTCCAGCGCGAGTCAAGGCTCGCGTACAACATAAACGAAAATCCCGTCACAACGATGGGTGAGTTCATCGATCGAGCGACTCGGTTCATGAACTCCGAGGAGATCAACAAACCTTACAGCAGACCCTCCCGCAACGATCGCAACAAGAAATTTGACAAGGGGTCCGGTTCATCGAGGTATCAACCCTCGAACATCAATACGAGGCCCTCCGACCATCACCCGGCTCTTCGTGATACCCGCACGAATATTCTGCTGTTGCTGGAGAAGCAGAACAAGGTCCCTAAGTGGCCTCAGCCCATCCAGCACAAAAACACCAAGGGTTTTGACAAGTACTGCCTCTACCACAAAGATCGCGGACACGACACCGAGGCATGCTTTCAACTCAAGAATCTCATTTCCGAAATGATCGAGCAAGGGAAGCTCAAAGAGTTTCTGTCAGACTACAGTTCCTCTTGTAAGGACTTCCCAAAGGGCCGCAAGAGGGACGATGATAGCGATGACCGCGACAAGACGCGTCGCCGACAAAACAGCCCTCGAAGGCAAAACCTGCCACCACCACCGCCAGCGGGCATCATTCATGTGCTCACAAAGTCAGAAGGCGCTTCCTCCAAAAAGCATTACGCAAGAGAAATCTTGCAAATCGACCACCTCGAGGAGAACGTCATCTACCGTCCCAACGGAACAAAAGTCGTGGTTCCCCACTCCGATCCACTGTTAATCACAGCGCGGATCGCAAGTTACGACACCAGCAGGGTGTACATCGACACTGGCGCAAACACCAGTGTCATCTTCAAGGACATGCTCGACAAGCTCGGGGTACACATGTCCGCAGTAAGAAGGAGCTCCGGCCCCACATTTGGCATTGGTCGGGACATTGTCCCAACAATAGGGGTCGTCAACTTGCCCCTCATGTTGATCGGGGACACATAATTCGGCACACTCGACTGCCACTCTATCATGACGGAGTTCTTAGTTCTCGAGGTCCCCTCAACTTACAACGCCATTGTTGGCCGGCCAAGCCAAGTCGATTTTCACATGCGATGCGACATCCGCTCCCTCACAATCACTTTCGTAACACCTCGCCAGCGAACCGCAAGGACAAACTACGTGGCCTCCCTAAGCTCCACTGTCGATCCGCAAACCTCGAGGGATGTAGATGACCCAATGAATCCGGACGACCAACCACGCCTCAACGACGTCACAGACGAAATCGAGGTCGTCCCGGGTAAGAAGTTTAAGGTTGGTAAAAATCTTAAACAAAAGGAGAAGATGGGCCTCATCCACCTCCTCGAGGCCAACCTGGACATGTTAGCATGGAATATGAAAGATCTGCCAGGCGTCGACCCCAGCGTCATCACCCACAAACTCAATGTATTCCCGGATTTCAAACCGGTCAAACAAAGGAAAATGGGTATGGCCACCTCCAAAAAATAGTTTGTAAAAGAGGAAGTTTCCAAACTCCTCGACGCTGGAATAATAAAAGAAATTCAGTACTCTGAGTGGCTTGCTAACATAGTATTAGTTGACAAAACTAACGGAGAACTCCGCATGTGCGTCGACTTCACGTGCGTCAATAGACATTGTCCCAAGGACCCGTATCCGCTACCAATCATCGACCAACTCGTCAATGCCACTTGCAAGTACAAATATCTATCATTCATGGATGCCAAAAGTGGCTACCTCCAAATCTACATGGATCCAGAAGACGCCCTCAAAACGACATTCACAACGGGCGACGATGTGTATTATTACGTTCGAATGCCATTCGGGCTCAAAAATGCTGGAGCTACGTATCAGCGTTTAATGAACAAGGTCTTTGCCCATCAGATGGGCCGCAACCTCGAGGCCTACGTCGATGATGTCATTGTGAAGAGCATGACATTCGACGCCCACCTTAGAGATTTTGACGAAACTTTCCAGTCGTTCCGGCGATACAACATGAGGCTCAACCCAGCCAAGTGTTCTTTCTTCGTCAGAGCAGGGAAATTTCTGGGTTATATGATCTCCGAAAGAGGAATCGATGCCAACTTAAAGAAGATATCAGCCATCACGGATATGGCGCCACCAAAAAGCATCAAAGAAATCTAGCAGCTGACTGGAAGAGTTGTCGCCCTAGGGCGTTTCATTTCGAAGCTTGGAGACAAGTGCAAGCCTTTCTTCGAACAGCTTCACATGAAGAAGGCGTTCGCTTGGACACCAGAGTGTCAAGAAGTCTTCGAACAAATTAAGAAGCACCTCTCCGATCTGCCAACTCTGAAGTGCCCTCTAGAGGGAGACGAGCTCATCATCTACCTCTCCACTTCGAATAACACTGTTTCTTCAGTGCTCGTCAAAGAAGAAGGTCCACAACAGTGGTCTGTCTATTACACGAGTCACACTCTACGAGGGGCTGAAATGAATTACCCTCCCCTTCAGAAAACGATCTACGCTCTGATTGTCACCGGCAGAAAGTTACGGGCATATTTCCAAGCCTACACAATCGTCGTCAGGACGGATCTACCAATAAGAGACATCCTAAACCGACCGAATGAAGATTTAAAGTTCTTCAAGACTTCAATCATGTTACATGCACGTTTAGATATAGTGATTCTAATTAACAGCGCATGATGTGTTTTATTCATAATCATGTCGTTCTTCACCATTCATCATCGGAAGAAGAAAGGGAAGAACGAAGAAGAAGAAGAAGAAGGAGGCGAAAGCGTACCTTGTGCTCCAAGGGATATGTTGAAGATGAAGTGTGTGTTCTGTCTTCTGCAATCTTCAATTTCAGCAACTGCTCGATAAGGACGAATTGAGGATGCATCCAAGAGGCGAAATTGTGTTGAAGTAAACACAATAATAATCCACCCGAAAACTCTAACAAATATGCTTAGTAATTTCGACCAAGAAATGAGAGGGAGAAGGAGTGTTTCAGATTTGCATGTGTGTTTGTAATGTGGTGCCTCTCCCTTTATTTATAGATAAGGGAGAGGTGCCAAGTGGTGGTTGGGACACCCCTTTGGCCGAAAATACATGTACTTTCGGCCAAGGGTGATAACCAACACCTCTTGGTCACAAAAGGAGGGAAGGTTCATGGTAACCTCCTCCAACTTCCATTTTAGCGAATGGGTGCCTCCTTAGAGGCACCTCTTCGCCTAAATCAGCCTTCCTAGGTGTAAATGGAAGTAATTACTTGTGAATCAATATGAAACATCCCAAAGATGTTCCAAATGATCATACCACACACATTTGAGCTCCCACGAGCTAACATGAGCTGGAGTTAGCTACATATAGCTAATTCGGAGCTCCCACTTGGCATCATGAGCTCAAGTGTCATGTCAAATGATCTTGGTGCGTCAAATATACTAACAAACTCCCACTCGCACCAACGATACATTTGTGAATCAACTCCCACTCGGAAGATATAATCTCAAACCAAGAATAAGCCGAAAAATACAAAGCACATTCACACAAGTAGAGTTAAGGGTGCGACCCCAAGGCATACACACTCAATCACCTCCATTGCGGTTGTTAGACTCACAATGAAAGCTTATCCTCTATAGAACAACATGCTAGAACTCATATAGCAACGGAGTGTTGTTTGAACTTCTTCAAACTCGCTTGAACTCATCAAGCTCATCTGATCACATCAAATGAAGCCTTACAGCCCCAGACACATGATACACGTTACTTAATCACAACCAGTCTCTTTTCTGAATTTCAACTTATTGAAAAAACATGGTCGTATTAAGCCATTGAGTACTCAATTACAAATTCTCATAATTCAATCAAAATTCATACTACGCATAGCATGTGGGCCCAAGATTGAATCAAGAGTCGGTGTATCATATAAACTGTGTCTTTCCTATCGCTTTTAAACTACTTAACACATCACACAAACTCAACTACCCAAAAGGAAGATATTCCAGTCTTCAAACTAAGACCTTCAACATCCAATCAAAGTAGTGTTGTAAGTGTAAAGTACTAATAGCAAACTAAAGTCACTAAGAGTCTGGATTAAAGAACCTCACATTAAACAAGAATAAAGACAACTTGTTTAAGTTCTTTTTATAGTCGAAATTTTCATGGATATGGAACTTGTAAGTTCTCAAATAACACTAGTGGGTGTTTTACGTACACCACTCCCACTTGGAATGATGTCCACTCGATCGATTTGGGAGTGTGTCATTTCTCCCTCTTAAAACACCATAGTGTTCTCCACTTATCAAATAATAGGAGGACATGTCAAATCCATGAATTTGTTAACAAGTAAGTACTCGCTTACTACTAAAATATAGACTAGGATGTATGGAGATCATACAAACTCGATGAACCAGTTCATCTTACCCTGATTTCAGGAAACCAAGACGACAAATAGTTAAGGTGACAGGTGTTGGACATGTCTCCCACTTAGAAATATGACAATAAGTCACAAGTTCTTTGGATAGAACTACATATTCTAAGTCCTTAACTTGTCTCATCCTCAAATCTACTCAAGACAGAGGACGAGAGGCTCATGTGAGAAAGCCCTCTCTAATGTCTATACTTTGACATGTTCTAATTTTCGTTGTGAACATAAGTAGATTTGAACCAAAAGGAATGAATGAAATAAGTTACATTATTAAACAATCATTCATATTACATGTGTGACACCAAAGATGGTGAAGTACATCCAACAAACTACAATCTACGTAGACCCATTGCCTTAACATGACGGGCAAATACAGTTGGTGGAAGTGGCTTAGTTAGAGGATCAGCCACCATGAGGTCTGTAGAAATGTACTCGATCTTAACTTCACCCTCTTCAATTGCATCCCGAACGAAATGATATTTCATGCTTATATGTTTGGTTTTCCCGTGATACTTGGGATCCTTGGTGTAAGCCATGGCCGCCATACTATCACTGTAGATAGTAATAGGCCTGTCCACCGTAATTCTAGATTCCAAGTTTTTAAGGAAATAACCAAGCCCGAGGGCCTCTGCAGCTGAGGCACATGAGATAAACTCAGCCTCCATGGTTGATAATGCCGCATGTGTCTGATTTTTGCTACACCATGTAGTTGCCCCTCCGTTAAGCATGAAAACATAACCAGAAGTAGATTTGCATGAATCTCGATCACCACCCCAATCAGCATCAGAATAGCCATGCAAATCAAGATTCTTTCCTTGATAGCATAGCCAATAATCCTTCGTACCTTTGAGGTACCGGAGAACCCTCTTTACACTCTTCCAATGCTGAATTCCCGGGTTTGAAGAGTACCGTGCTAACAAGCCAACTGCTTGGCTAATATCAGGCCTGGTACACAACATTGCGTACATAAGGGAACCAATCGCACTTAAGTATGGGATGTGAGCCATCTCTTCCTTTTCTTTTGGAGTTGTGGGACACATATCCCCTCCAATCTTGCATCCATATGCAAGTGGTGTGTTCATGGGTTTTGAGTTGGTTAGGTTAAACCTATCCAAATCTTATCTACATAAGGTTCTTGAGATAAGCCTAACAAGCGTTCCTTTCTATTCCGGTGGATTTTGACACCGAGAATAAAGGAAGCTTCCCCCATGTCTTTCATGTCGAAAGTGGAGGATAACCATTCTTTGATGGTTGTCATCAAACCAACTCCATTGCTGGCAATCAAAATGTCATCAACATAAAGAGTCATTATGGCGTAATCGGATACAGCTGAGTACAAGTACACACAATGGTCTTCGTGCATCATCACAAAACCATAGCTTGTGACTGCATGGTGAAACTTCAAGTACCACTGTCTTGAAGCTTGCTTAAGACCATAGATAGACTTCTTGAGTCTACAGACCTTGTCCTCAAGACCTTCCTGGACGAACCCTTCAGGTTGTCTCATGTAGATCTCTTCACTTAAATCACCATTAAGGAAGGCTGTCTTGACGTCCATCTGATGGAGTTCAAGATCCAAATGCGCCACAATGGCCAGCAGTAACCTGATGGAATTGAACTTCACAACTGGAGAGAATGTATCCTTAAAATCAATTCCCTCCTTCTGTGTGAAGCCTTGGCCACCAAACGGGCCTTGTACCTTTCGATACTTCCATCAGCGGTTTTCTTTATTTTTAAAACCCATTTATTACCAATGGCCTTACGGCCAGCAGAAGATCAAAGCTCCCACACACCATTCACCGCCATTGAATGCAACTCTTCATTCATGGCATTCATCCATTCCTCCTTTTGTGCACTATTTAGAGCTTCTTTGATGTTACTTGGTTCATCTATCTCGATGATACCAAATAAGTTTCTCCTCCGAGAGACCCCACCTTTTGGGTTGTCTCGATTCCCTAGTTGATCTTCTCAACATGGGTGGAGGTTGTTCTAGCTCTTGTTGATCCTCAACTCCTCTTGAACAGATCCTCCTACTTCAGGATCTTGTTCCATGGGATCCTCCAATTCATTGGATTCGTTATTAGAAGTCACTACTCCCTCCTGTTGAGGTATTCTATCTAAGATGGGTGCATCTTGTGCAACCGGTACTTCGTAATACCCGGTTGATCCTGTTCTAGGATTGGTACCAAAGAGTGTAAATCATCACATTGACCAACTTTTGGAAATTCATTCTCCAAGAAGTTAGCGTTTCTTGCATCAAATACAAGACCATTCTTGTGACTGAGATCCAAGAACACATAACCCCTAGATTCAGTGCAAGAACCAAGAAATGCACATTTCTTGCCTCGGGGACCTAATTTCCCCAAAGGGTGGTCCGTTACATGCACATAAGCCAAGCAACCCCATGGGTGCATATAGCTAAAATTAGGCGTCTTCTTCTTCCATAACTCATATGGAGAAGAATTAATGCTCTTGGTAGGGATTCTATTGAGAATGTGAACTGCACAAAGCAATGCGTCACTCCAATAGATGGTGTCCAAATTGGCCTTAGCCATCATGGACCTAACCATGTCCATAAGAGTCCTATTCTTCCTTTCTGACACTCCATTCTGTTGAGGTGTCCAAGCAAGAGTGAACTCTCTGGCAATCCCCTTCATGTCACAAAATGCCTTAAAGACATTTGAACTATATTCTCCACCACGGTCCGTTCTCAAGGACTTGATTTTCTTACCCATTTGGTTCTCAACCAAATGTACATACTTCTGAAAGTAAGTGAAAGCCTCTACTTTATTCCGGAGTAAGAAAACGTGAGTGAATCGGGTATAGTCATCTGTAAATGTGATGAAGTATCTAAATCCATTTCTGGATTCAACTCTCAATGGTCCACACAAATCGGAATGGACCAATTCTAACGCTTCTTCCTTCTAGCTCCACGCCCGAAGGGCTTTCTTGTCATTTTGCCTTCAAGGCATGCTTGACAACTTGGTAGAACAACTTTGGTCAAGGATCCAAGTAGCCCTTGCTTGGCTAACTTTTTCAACCGATCCTGACCCACATGTCCCAACCTTTCATGCCAAGTCATTTCAGTTGTGACCTCGGTCACATGACAACTAGAAGATGCGTTAAAATCGCAATTTGGTCTAAGTTCATACAATCCATTGTTAACGAAGCATTCATGAACAAATAGGTCATCTTTATAAATAGTTACACTACTATTGGTAAAGTTCAAGCTATATCGATACTTCAACAAATTACTAATAGAAATTAAATTCCTACTAATATTAGGTACATATAAAGTGTCAATAAGATACAAATATCCATTACACACTGGGACTTTACAAGTCCCTATTCCTAATACTTCTATTACATCATTGTTCCCAACTGCAACACACTTTGCGCCCTTGGGAAGTTTCCTGTATGCCACGAACCATGACTTATCACGGACTATGTGGTCCGTTGCCCCTGAGTCTACAATCCACAGAGAACTGCTCTCAGTTAGCATAGTACAAGATGTAACAAATACATCAGAAATAGAAGTAGGAAAATGTACCTTGGGAGGGTTCTTGCAATCCTTAGCAAAATGGCCCTTAGTCCCGCAGTTGAAGCATTTGAGTTTGGAAACGTCCCTTTTCTTCTTGAATTTCTTCAAGTTCGGACCATTTCCACCACCCTTTCCCTTGCCATTGCCGCCACCCTTCTTACCTCCTTTGTTGAACCATTTACCCTTGTTTTTGAATCCTCCTTTTTGGAGGAAGAGGTAGATGCAACATATGCACGGAATGGTTCTTGAGCGCCAACACCTCGGCCTCAAGTATTAGGTGACGTGCAATATCATCAAATGTTTTGATTTGAGCATTGTGACGCAAGTTGACTTTCATCAACCGCCAATCCTCATCCGGCAAGGATCTGATAATAGCCTGGACTCGTTGTTCGTCCGTGAGCTCATGTCCAGCCTTCCTCAATCGGGTAGATCATTCGGGACATCTCCCTTAGGTGAGCACTCATGGTATGGTCAGCACGCTTCGATAGTCCTCAAACCTCAGAATCATGGCTCTCTGTTTTTCAACCGAGACATCACCATACTTTGCCTTGACTCGGTCCCAAATCTCTTTGGCACTATCAAGGGTCGAGAACTCAACCATGATCTCATCTACCATAGTTGACAAAAGAGTAACCCGGCAATGACTATTCTTTTTCAAGAGTGCCACATAGGTAGTTTGGTCTTGATCAGCCGGTGGTTGGACAATCTCAGCAGTCAGGACATCTAATGTCTCCTGCTCCGTCAAGATGAACTTGACTTTCTGTTCCCAAATAGGATAGTTCTCACCATCCAATTTCAGGTCTTTGTTAAGTTCAGCAACAATACTTTTATATGCCATCTACATGATGCAAATCACATGTATCAAAGTTCAATCAATCACAACAAGACTCAAAACAAGTTACAAACACATGAAACCACACAAACATGTTCATATGTGGCAAAAGGAGTGCTTATAGCATCCAATCAGAAACACATAAACAAGCTTGTATAATTTCACATACATGTTCGTTTTGAGCCTTCAAGAAGGTTCAATATACACTTACTTTATAATTTCAAGTACACATACGTGAAATCCTAATGTAACAACCATGAGCACTTCAACCAAGTCTTAGTTCCATCACCCATAAGTCTCATCAATACAATACCCAGGAAAGATGGTGGAGTCACAAACGGTCTCGCTTAAGTACCACCTCCTTAGACAGTATCATACCAACTTGACAGGGTCCCTAGAAACCTTAACTTATTTGAAGTGACTCATCCATTAAATCAAGTCTCAACTCCCTTAGATTCACCATAGTAATGTCGAAACATTAGTACTTGAATCATCATAGGGTAGAGTATCTTGATATAACGAATGTCATGTTCCTTCTTAAACCAAGTTTCAATTCCCTCAAGTCCATCATAGTGGTGACATACACCAGTACTAAGACCATCAAGGGGCTGAAGTTCTTAGTCTAAGTCAAGGATTAATGTCACATGTATGCTACAAAAGCACACTAAGTAAGAACATGTATCACAAGTCTCAACAACATTTACATGTTCAAAGATACAATTATGGATCATACAAGCAATTTAACATGCTATTCAACCATATATAAGCATGATTCAAATCACATTTTACTTTCATGCTTCCTTTGTCATTTAAAAAAATTATAACCCCTTCCTAATCGGGGTCTCACCACCGAGCCCCGAAAACATTCGCGAACACCTCCTCCTCGTGAGCACGATGCCGAACACATGCCATCGCGAAAACCAAGCCGCGAACACATGCCTCGCAATCGCGAACACATGCCTTCGCGAACACAGATCGGCGAACCCAGTCCCCGCGGATTGGCGAACCCAGTCCGCGCGAACACGGACTCGCGAACACTGTCTCCGCGAACATAGACTGGCGAACCCAGTCCTCGCGAACGCGAACTGGAGAACTCAGTCCCCGCGAACGCCTAGACACCCGCGAACATGGACTGAACCCTTCACAGATGCATACAACCATACATTTCGGCTTCAACTAACTTCATACACTACATATATCATCATGGCCGAAAACAACTCAGAACAAGTTATTCAACATGATGAACAAGTGGCGGTTATAACATGAAGCATCGCATCTTTTCGCATTTACAGATAACTTTTCAAACATATTTCGGTTACAAGTGTTTCTATGAACAATTTTTAACAAACCGAAATCATTATTAAAGTAAGCATATAACATGATTTTCGTGACCTTGCTCTGATACCATTTGAAGATTTAAAGTTCTTCAGGACTTCAATCATGTTACATGCACGTTTAGATATAGTGATTCTAATTAACAGCGCATGATGTGTTTTATTCATAATCATGCCGTTCTTCACCATTCATCATCGGAAGAAGAAAGGGAAGAACGAAGAAGAAGAAGAAGAAGGAGGCGAAAGCGTACCTTGTGCTCCAAGGGATATGTTGAAGATGAAGTGTGTGTTCTGTCTTCTCGCAATCTTCAATTTCAGCAATCGCTCGATAAGGACGAATTGAGGATGCATCCAAGAGGCGAAATTGTGTTGAAGTAAACACAATAATAATCCACCCGAAAACTCTAACAAATATGCTTAGTAATTTCGGCCAAGAAATGAGAGGGAGAAGGAGTGTTTCAGATTTGCATGTGTGTATGTAATGTGGTGCCTCTCCCTTTATTTATAGATAAGGGAGAGGTGCCAAGTGGTGGTTGGGACACCACTTTGGCCGAAAATACATGTACTTTCGGCCAAGGGTGATAACCAACACCTCTTGGTCACAAAAGGAGGGAAGGTTCATGGTAATCTCCCTCCAACTTCCATTTTAGCGAATGGGTGCCTCCTTAGAGGCACCTCTTCGCCTAAATCAGCATTGCTAGGTGTAAATGGAAGTAATTACTTGTGAATCAATATGAAACATCCCAAAGATGTTCCAAATGATCATACCACACATTTGAGCTCCCACGAGCTAACATGAGCTGGAGTTAGCTACACATAGCTAATTCGGAGTTCCCACTTGGCATCATGAGCTCAAGTGTCATGTCAAATGATCTTGGTGCGTCAAATATACTAACACGACGAGCGCGAAGCCGCGAGATCGTACGGAAGCGCAGATCTTGCTTGAAGGAGCCGACGAACAGGGAAGAGATAAATTCGGCCACAGACACCTCCCAACTACGAGGTTGGGCAATATCTGCGATAAGCCTGGGGAGTGTGGAAAATCTAGCACCTCTCAACTACGAGATTGAGCAATACTAGATATTAAACTCGGGATAAATCACCAAGGGGGATGGTGGAAAATAGCAAGGGGGTGGGAACCGGAGCTTAAGAAATTTTCCTTCTTAAGCTTTAAACATGTTCTACCTTACAAAAGAGTCTGCTGTCCCTTTTATAGGAGAGAAGGGGACAGACTCTGACTTAAGCGCATGCATGCCATAAAGCGTACAGTACTTGTGCATGCATGTCTTCCTAAAAGATAAAAGGTAAAAGCTAAAGTAGATAAGTGTGCTCCCGAGTGTCAGCGTGAAAGGTGGGAGTGTGCCAGAGTGGTTGGGAGTGGTTGGCCGACTTGAGGAGCTTAGGTGGCTTCGCTCCAGGGCTTCGCCTGAACTGGAAGGCCTCGCACTGAAGGCCTCGCCTTCGTTAGGAAGCTTCACGGAGATGGCTTCGCCAAAAGGCCTCGCCTTCTCCTGGAGGCTTCGCAAAGAAGGCTTCACCTTTGCTTGGAGACTTCGCATGAGGGGAGCCCAGTCTTAGCGCCGGAACTGGAAGTCCTCGTGCGGAAGGCTTCGCCCGGCCGAGGAGGCTTCGCAGAGATGGTTTCGCCTGGAGGCTTCGCCGCCAGGAAGCTTCGCCTGGAGGTCTTGCCTTCACCTTGAAGACTTCACTTTGGATATTCTTGCTTGAGGGCATTCGCTTTGAGGCTTCTCAGAAATGGCTTCACCTGAGGGTTTTGCCATCGCCGAGATGCCTTCGCTAAAGAGGCCTAGCACTCGCCTTGAGGTTGCGCAGGGAAGGCTTCGCCAAAGGGCCTTGCCATCGCCTGGGTGCCTTCGCATGATGAAGTCCAACCTTTGCCTTGAGGCTCTACAGGAATGGCTTCGCCTGAGGGGCTTCGCCATTAACTGGATGCCTTCGCTTGAAGAAGCCTTTCCTTCGCCTTGAGGCCTCTTGTGGACTCCTCGCGTAGAGGCGTTGCCTTCCCCTGGTCAGGTGATCGCCTGAACCATGGATTAGGCTGCCTGAGCCTATGAACCTCCTCACCACGGGGTTGCTCCGAGCTTCATTCGCCTGCCTCTTCGTCTGGGACACTTTGTTGTTGCTTGGGGCTCCCATGATCACATCAATCCCTCCCTCTTAAAAAGATTCGTCCTCGAATCTTAAGGGGGAGAAATTCCTGCAAATGAAACAAGCACAACAAACTTTGCAGAACATTAGGGGTTAGTGAATGAAAGCTCATCAATGGAGACTGGGGGGGTCGCGGTGGCGATGCATATCAATGGAAGAGCATAATGACTCCAATATGCATCGTGAACATGAACAAAAGTTTATAAAAATTCATGACATGTTTCCTAGAGTATTGTATGCAATTAACAATGAATTTATACTCAAGGAAAACATGCGGTCTAAAAATTGTAGACCTTTGTTCATGGGGAGCGGGTGGGTCAAGGGAAGCTTTGCCTTCGCAAACCACATGCACTTGTGCTTCCCAAGACAAAGAAGAGAAAACTAAGCCAGTCATAGAAGGAATATCGATCACAGCAAGCAGAGACTAGCATTAGCATAAGCAAGAGGTTGAGAGATGAACAGTCGCCTCTCTCTTCACCTCAACCATTACCATGGTTTCAGCTCTAATTATTCTAAGATGCTCATGTTGGCTAAGGAAAGACATGGATGTCTCTCGTGGAATAAAGTGACCTTTCTTTAGCGCATGCATTTTAAGCATGCTAAACATGGCATCTGGGGGGTCCCATATATATATTCGAACAATGGGTGCGGAGGCGAACCGATGTCTGATCCATCACCCACGTTCGTAACATGCAGACTTAAGGAAACCATAGATTCGCACTCTTGCGTATACCCTTCGCTACTAGAAGGAAGAGACAAGTTACCTTCTCCCAAGTTAGGGAGGTGTAGGTCCTCTTCGCATATCATCTTCTCTTCTAGCATCGGTGTGGCTTCTTCCTCAAGTGGGGGCTCGATTGGGACTCCCGAGTGAGTTCTGCCTTCCTCCAAAGCTGTAGCGCCTTCGCTTTCTTCGACTCTTCGCGCAACCGCGGCCTCTTCATTTTCCTGCACAACCAAAGAAGAACAATAAGGTTGGGAAGATGAAACGGTTAGTTCTTCTTGGAGGGTGGTTGAAGGCCCGGGTGAGTCTTGCTTTTCACTCAATTGGCTTTGGAGAGCTCTCTCCTTTCTTCTCTCTTTTCTTTTCTTTCTCTCTCTCTCTCATATTCTAAGTACTCATTCTTGAGCCTTTCAATCAGTTGAGAGAGAGTTTCTTCTTTTGGATTTTGGTGAGGGTTTGGATTTGGGGTGTGGGCTTGGGCTGCGCAAGCATTGGGCGGTGGGGTGCGCGGCTCAGCCAAGGGGGTTTGTGGCGATGGGGGTCCTCGCCTCCTCTCCTGGGAGGAAGTTGGTTCGCTTTGGGGCGAAGACCCTTTGAGTGGATTCTGGCAGAGGAGTCTGGCGGAGGCACTAGGTGCAGGATGCATGGGGGGCCTCGCTTGGAAGTGGTATGGAGAGGGTGGCTCTTCTTGGCAGAGGCCATATCGTCGCCATAGCAACCTCTTCAACTCACTCCAAGTCTGGATGGGGGCTTCAGCGTATCGCTCTCTTTCAGCGAACTCTCGGTGACAGCATTCCTTGGCTTCTCCTTTTAAGCTCCTTATGGCAAGGCCTAACATTTCTTCACCACGAAGTGGGTAGTACCAAAAGTGGTACTCCAACTTCTCCATCCAATGCCATAAGTCTTCTCCAAGCTAGTATCGCCCTACTGATAGGTCAACCCCGTAGAAATACTTATCCACCATGGGATCGCCTACACATTTAAACAATAAAGTTAGTCCACTCAATCTCCTCACGTGTTTGGAGGGGGGTCTCTCCTGCCGCGAAGGGGTCTGCCCTTTCGCGAAGGGTCACACTCGGCTTTCCTTCTTTCCTCTTGCTTATAGCTCTCAAAGCTTGCTCTTTTCAAGGCCAAAACCCGACAATGAATATCACAAGATAACGTCTAGCATGCAAATATCGTTTAAGCAAGAAGTACTAGTTACTTGAAGTAAACTAGGTTAAAATGGAAAGGGGGTTCTTTGGCAACAGATATGCAAGAGGGTTAGAAATGAGGTTTTTGGCGCACAAACACTTTTGGCTCAAATGTGAAATCAAATTTAGATCAAGGTCACTGTTCATATGAGTTGTGGAATGAACAGGTATGAACACTCATATGAATACCAAGAACAGTAAGAACACAGATTTGATTTCTTCTATACTTTAACAACCAAGCTTTATACACCACTTCTTTTCACTTTTTCAACTACAACCTCACTCTTTTGAGCTTATAAAACTTTGCACGTTGCGGTTTCGAATAAAACTGAGATTTGCGACTTTCGCAAAACCGCAACTGCTTTCTTTTCTTTTTCTTCTTCTTCTTCTCTGTTCCTCTTCTTCTTCTTTCTCTTTTTTTGACTTTTTTGATTTATGAAGTTGCTAACACAACAACAACTCCTAACACAGAATCAACACAACAGATAAACCGAAATAAAAAGCGGATGGGAAGGGTTTCAGAAAACGGACAGAATATAACACGGTTATAAAAACGCAAAAACAAATCTTTCTTCAAGTAGAAGTTAAAGGGGTTTAACCTTGAAGAAATCACAACAACTCCAGCAAGCGATCTGGCTCTGATACCACTTGATACGATCACGGGATCGATGAGCGCGAAGCCGCGAGATCGTACGGAAGCGCAGATCTAGCTTGAAGGAGCCGACGAACAGGGAGGGGATAAATTCGGCCACAGACACCTCCCAACTACGAGGTTGGGAAATATCTGTGATAAGTCTGGGGAGTGTGGAAGATCTAGCACCTCTCAACTACGAGATTGAGCAATACTAGATATTAAACTCGGGATAAATCACCAAGGGGGATGGCGGAAAATAGCAATGGGGTGAGAACCGGAGCTTAAGGAATTTTCCTTCTTAAGCTTTAAACATGTTCTAAGTTACAAAAAGAGTCTGCTGTCCCTTTTATAGGAGAGAAGGGGACAGACTCTGACTTAAGCGCATGCATGCCATAAAGCGTACAATACTTGTGCATGAATGTCTTCCTAAAAGATAAAAGGTAAAAGCTAAAGTAGATAAGTGTGCTCCCGGGTGTCAGCGTGAAAGGTGGGAGTGTGCCAGAGTGGTTGGGAGTGGTTGGCCGACTTGAGGAGCTTAGTTGGCTTCTCTCCAGGGCTTCGCCTGAACTGGAAGGCTCGCACTGAAGGCCTCGCCTTCGTTAGGAAGCTTCACGGAGATGGCTTCGCCAAAAGGGCTCTCCTTTTCCTGGAGGCTTCTCGAAGAAGGCTTCGCCTTCACTTGGAGACTTCGCATGAGGGAAACCCAACCTTAGTGCCTGGTCAGGAAGTCCTCGTGCTGAAGGCTTCGCCCTCGCCAGAGGCTTCGCAGAGATGGTTTCGCCCGAGGCTTCGCCGCCAGGAAGCTTCGCCTGGAGGTCTTGCCTTCACCTTGAGGACTTCACTTTGGATATTCTTGCTTGAGGGTTTCACCTTGAGGCTTCTCAGAGATGGCTTCGCCTGAGGTTTTTGCCATCACCGAGATGCCTTCGCTTAAGAGGCCTAGCCCTCGCCTTGAGGCTGCGCAGGGACGGCTTTGCCAAAGGGCCTCGCCATCTCTGGGTGCCTTCGCATGATGAAGTCCAGCCTTTGCCTTGAGACTTCACAGGAATGGTTTCGCCTGAGGGGCTTCACCATTGACTGGATGCCTTCGCTTGAAGAAGCCTTTCCTTCGCCTTGAGGCCTCTTGTGGAGTCCTCGCGTAGAGGCGTTGCCTTCCCCTAGTCAGGTGATCGCCTGAACCATGGATTAGGCTGCCTGAGCCTATGAACCTCCTCACCACGGGGTTGCTCCGAGCTTCATTCGCCTGCCTCTTCGTCTGGGACACTTTGTTGTTGCTTGGGGCTCCCATGATCACATCACCCTCGTATCAGGGCTGAAAACTGCCCTAAAATCTGGCTTACGACGTCTGGCCGTCCATAGTGACTCACAACTCGTGGTAAGCCATGTTACGGGGACAAATGAATGCAAGGACCCCACTCTCTCGAGGTACCTACGACTCGTCAAAAGCCTACAGGGGCAGTTCGAGCAACTGAATATCAACAAGATCCCAAGATATCAAAACACTAAGGCTGACAAACTATCTAAAAGAAGGAGGGACGCAATCCTCGAAACTTTGGCACGGCCTTCGATAAACACCATTCATGCAATCGACGCCAACACAACAATTGACTGGAGGTACCCAATCCTCCAATGTCTCCAGACTGGCACAGTCGATGGCCCGCCAGCATTCCAAAAGAAAAGAAAGACGCAGTCCTCGCGCCATATGGTCATGGACGAAACGCTGTGGCGTAAAGGGTATTCTGCTCCTCTACAAAGATGTATCAGCTTCAATGAATCCAAACTCATCTTGAACGAAGTCCACTCCGGAGTTTGTGGAGCACACATTGGCTCCGATGCCCTGACGCACAAATGCTTCCGCCTTGGCTATTATTGGCCAACATTGAGGAAGGATGCACATGATCTGGTACGTAAGTGCCACAAGTGTCAGCTCAACTCCCGCATCCAACGCCAGCCTTCAAACGAGGCAGTCACGGAGACCTACCCCATACCCTTTGCGCTCTGGGGCCTCGATCTCATAGGACCAATGCCCAAAGCTCCGGGGCAGTTCAAATTCTGTATAGTGGCAGTCGACTACTTCACCAAGTGGGTCGAGGTTCAACCACTCAAGACAATAAGCACTTCCAAAGTCATACACTTCCTATGGCATGACCTCGTATCTCGATACGGCACCCCAAAGGCCGTAATCACAGACAGTGGAACTCAATTCTCGAGCACCAAACTTAAGGATTGGGCCAGCAAGATGAATATACAGATGCTCTATGCCCCAGTAGCCCATCCACAATCAAATGGTTAGGTGGAGGTTACAAACCGCACAATCAAAGAAGGGCTTAAAAAGCGCCTCGACGACGCAAAATGAAAATGGGTTGAAGAGTTACCCAGCGTCCTCTGGGACTACAAAACGACTACACGAGGACCAACGGGGGAAACACCTTTCTCTCTGGTCTACGGTGTCGAAGCATTGCTACCGATCGAAGTGTCTGTACCAACAATCAGAACCCTATACTACGACGCCCCTCATAATGAGAGCGGGCTTCGAGCATGTCTAGACCTCATGGAGGAACTCCGTGAAGGTGCCAGGCTTAGGCTCATGGCCCTACGACAGCGGGCAAACCTCGACCACAATGCTAAGGTTCGAGCCAAACAGATTCATGTGGGGGGTATGGTCTTGCTAAAGGCAGAATTATCAGGCCGTACCCCTGGATACGGAGCCCTCCGCTCTAGATGGGCAGGACCATACGTCGTGCACAATAAAGAAAGGCACGACGTCTACAAGATAAAGGATCACCAAGGCAAAATGGTCAAAAACGACTACCACGTCGACGACATGAAGCCTTACTACGTCTAAATTGTACATTTCGCCTTCAAGAAGTTCAAATTCTTTGTGTTATGCAAACAATTTTGATGTGTTGAACAAAAGACAATAGATCCTACAAATAATATTCGCTATCATATAAAATGGGAGAAAAAATTAATTACAATTAAACCCAAAGAACTACTTTGGGGCATCATCGTTCTGGGGTACATCTACGATATCCTCTACATGTCCGGGCAGAATCTCATAACAAATTCCACCCCTAGCTTTTTCCCGGACCTACCCCAATCGAACAAAACCTCCTCAGAGGGCTCCTCCAACTTCATCGCATCGAGGGGCTCCAGCTGCAAGGACTCAAACATTGCCTCCACTTGGTGGCGACAGCGTAGAAATCCTTCAGCAAAACGGACGCCTTCTTTGGCCTTCGCCTCCACAACGTTGTCGGTCAGCAGCTCGAAGACCTTCTCCACTCGAGCAGCCCTCTCGGCAATTGGCCTCAAAAAATTGGGTGGCTGAGCACTTTCGCCCTCGAACAACAGCAGACCAACTTTGTCTTCACGTTGTGCGAAGGCGACCAAGTCAGCCACACTCAAGCCCACGACCTCCCTGAGGGTCGTGGCGCAGGTACCAAAATTTGCCACCACCCTCGGGGCCTCCTCCTCAGCCTTCGCCACCCTCAAGGATAGCTCCTCGATGAGTCTGTCCTTTTCCCCCACCCTTTCCTCCAACTCGCCAATACGGCCTTGATAAATGCCGATTGCGCCATACATCTGCTCAATCTCAAGTCGATGGCCCTCGTTCATTCTTAACTCAGAAAGGAAGAGGGTTCAAATTTTCTCTCATCCGCCTTGACGAGCTTCACCTTCTGCTCCAAAGCATTTAATGCCGCGGAATGGGCAGCCTACTTCTTCTCCGCGGTCCTCTTCAGAGAAGACACTTCTGACTCCTTCTCGGCTAAAGCCTTTTTGAGGCTGTCCATTTCTTCGGAGGCTTTGGCCTTCGCCTCGAGGGTCTTGACCTTAGTCTGAAGATCCTCGATCTTCTCCATCAGGCCAAACGCCACCCCAGCCTCCTGCAAGCCAAAAACATGAAGAACATGAGGAACATGGTACACAGACCTCACCAAATAAAAATATATGCGTCGATAATCCACTTACCCGAATGGAACTTTGGCACAAATCTTTGGCCATCTCCATGGGACCCCCTGACGTATACTTCAGGTAGTGCCGGTCCCGAGGGAGGAGGAGACCCTCAGCTACCCGTAGCCTCACCTCATTCCCATGGAGGAATACTGACTCGTTACGGGTAAGCCCCATGACGGGGTCCCAGGCCTCCCTCGGGTCTATGCCTTTGCGGCTGAAGTCGGTGTCCCGGGATTCCCGTCGGAAATCTTCAAACACTTGCGGCTCGAACCTCGGCTCGAGCCCCTCAAGTGTCTTGGGAATCCTCGAGGACCCTCCAACGGCCGATCGAGGACCCATCGAAGCCCTCCGAGCGTCGGCCAGGACTCCCACAGGCTCCCCGAAACCTCGTGCGGGACTTGAGGGCTTCCCCGCAAGGTCCAACCCCTTGCCCTTGTCCAGCGTCGGGGTGGGACAGCTATCCGAGGATACATCCAACTCAACACCCCCTACAAAACAAAGAACAACAAAAATGATCGAGGAATCAAACATAATCTCCTAAACCTGTAAACAACACTCAACAGAAAGAACAATACCTTTAATATGAGGGCGTTTCCTGCTAAGGCCTGGCTCCTCGGACTCGCCAGAACTCTCCACGGTGATTTGAGGAACAACCACACTAACTGGTTGCGCCTTCGTCACCACCGCCTCGGAAATCGCAGGGGCCTCCCCCTTCGAAGACCCTTCAGAAGGTCCCTCGTAGACCCCTCGAACAGGTTCTGAGGGGACCCTCTCCGCCATCTTTTTAAGGACGGCCTCCCTCAAATCCTTCTTCTTGGTGAATAGGCCGCCAACCTTTATCATCGGAACTGCAAGACAAATCCAAGACAGATTATAACCACAATCGCAATACGAGGTACTTAGCAAAAGAAGAAAAAAGCAAAGGAAAATGAAAAAAGAGAGAGAAGTGCAAACAGACGTCGAGGATTCCTAAAAGAGCTTTCAAAGCGCTCGATTAGGTCTCCGTCCAGGCCCTCGACCCAGTTCTCCAGGGTGTCCACATGGCCCACAAGCCGGTAGGCCCTGCTGATCTGTACCCTCATCAGCACTACCTCGTCCATGCTCGAAAGGGTGAAGGGAAACGCACCATCGCAATCCTCGATCCTCACCACTGCGCAGATCCACTCGCACAGGGCATCGAGGGCCTTCTTCCCTTCACTCCCCGCCCATACAGAGGGCTTCACAGACACCCTCGCGTCCTTCTCCTTGACGAAGTACGCAGGGAACCCCCAGCTGTCCTCCTTCAAAATAAAGAAGAAGGAACTTTTCTAGCTCCCCCACGAGCTGGTGGTGTCGGCGAACACACCGATCTTCACCATCTTGTTGCCTACCTTCACCTCCTCGGGGGTCAGTTGGTAGAAGGGGTGTCCGACGGGCCTCTTCAGCGTGTAAAACTACAAGAACACCTCCGGCAGCGCCACCGTCTTCGCTAGATGGCAGGACACTATGAATGCGTTTATGGTGGTAAACACGTTCGGGGCCAGTTGCCCGGGACAAACCCCCCACCCTTCGCACAATTGCAACAACAGGGAACAGAGGGGGAGCCTCAGTCCAGCTTTTAACTGGGCCTCGTAGACCACCATGGCATGCTCCCTCATAGCCCCGTTGTTCAAGTCCATCCCTCCTCAATACTTCTGCCGGAGAAAGCCCACAAACCACCCTTGTGTACACATGGTGGTTTCTGCAAATATCGGCCATTTTCTTCTCCGACAGTGATGTTCAGGGCCACAACTCCCCGACATCAGGACCCACTCCAGGATTGCTTGGATTCTTGGGAGCCATCTACAAAAATCAGTCAGAGATTGAAAAATCAAAACCCTAAACCCAAGAACCCAAGCGGCGGTGCTACGAAACCACGTTTGCGGCGTAATCGCAATGTAAAAGAGGAAATAAGACCGCTTCTTACCGATTTGAGTGGTGGAAGCGAAAACGGAGGATCAAATGACAGAGCTCTTCAAATCTTGCCGAGAAAAGCTTCGAAAATCACCGGAAGCGCAAAAGCGAAAGCAAAGGAAGCGAGAAGTCAGGAAAACTGACTTCACACGTGGGTTTGCGTATAAATAGGGGGAAGACGAAAAGACTCCCCCCATAATTACAAACGACACAATTTTGAAACACCACTCCCAACAGCCAAGGCCCAAAAGCAATGGGCCAACTCTTGGGCTTTTCCCCAACTAAAATCCAAAGCGGAGCACGAGAACCCAACCCATCCTCCGCTGTGGGAGGAGGACATACCGATACATATGGGCCTAGCCCATATGATCGTTCTACCAAATGCAACGCTGACGTCACAAACACGAGGAGTGCCCCTCGTAAATACGACGAGACTCCTCGTATCGGGCCCATAAGTGCACCCCGTATAACCATATTGGCGGGAAATGCCATATGAGCCAAGCCCAATGGGTACTCCAACATAGTACACTCAAAAGCTGCACCCAACACACAATACCCAAAAGCTGCACCCAGCACACAATACACAAAAGCTGTACTTAGCACACCCAAGTGCTGTCAGACCAACACTGTTGGACAGTTGTGTCCAATCCGCCGCTCTGAAGTCAGATGGCAGCAGCCCAAGCGTGGGGGAAGATCCCACCAAACACTCTACCCCAACGTGGGGAGAGTCCTGGCATCACCCTATAAGTGGGTGATGCCAACCCAAAAATAAGGTGATAACTACACACCCCCACTCCCTTCTCTTCCTGCACCTGAAAGTCTCTTGTGTCTTACCCTTCGCAGGTCCTGTAGCTGTCTTACTCCGATCACCACCAAAGCCGTACCACCGGAGACCATCTTTGGCTATCACATTCCAAAAAGATTGAAGGATTTGGTTGGGCGCAAAGATTAAGGTGAAGATAAGATTTTTAATAAGTTTACTTAATTGTCCCTTGATTGAAAGTCACAAAAAAACGAGGTAGAAAAAGTAAAGATAAAATGGAGATAATTTAGTAATTTTGAGAGAGAGAAATTTCCTTTTAAGGAAAGTGATCAATTTTTCTGAGACAACCTAAAAAAAATATGTTCAATTTTTCAGGGACGGAGAGAGTATTACTTTGATGGAAAATACTATTAATATTACTTTGATCCCACTTTAAAAAAGGCTTTGTGGACCAGTCAGTACTATGAAACCACTCACTGAAAAATGGTCCTAAATTGTTCGGTGCGTTTCGCTTTCATTCACTTTTAGCGAAGATATATGTAATAAGGTGGCAATGGATTAATAATTTCTTCAGCTGTGGCTTGTTCGAGAGAACTTCTTCCTTGTCAATTTCGCTCTGATTCTCTTTGACCGTTGCCAAGATCGTTTCCATGGCGATAATTCCGCAACCTTCATATGATATTAAACTGAAATAAATTGCTCAAGAAATAAATTTAAGATTGGAATGGGTTAAATTATACCATGTGCCTCCATTTCTCAAGAAATTTTCACATCAGTTTTGTCTTACTAGCTATGGATGTCAAAAAGCTAACTCGATCCGAGCAACTCGTTTGAACCCACCCAACCCCGACCCGATTTGACATGAAAAGTCAACCACCCGAACCCGATCCGTGCAAGTTGAAATCCGAGATAACTCGAACCGACCCGAACATAATAGAATATCAAGTAATTATAATCAAGTTACAAGTATCAAAATTTTCATTTTTATAAATTGCTCACAATTTAAGTTATTTTACCTTACAATGTTTTATTTTTGTACAAAATAATTTCTTTTATGTTTTTCTATTATTCAGATTTGATCATTTAATATTCACTTATAATTTTTTAGTTTAATTCATATGGAGTATATATTTAAAAACTTCAATTTTGTTTGAGCAATTTCCAATTTCATTAGAGCAATGATTAATTTCCAATTTTCTAGGAATGATAACCAATTTTAATGTTTGTTGAAGCAATGTCTAATTTCCAATTTTGTTAAAGTAATGTTTAACTTTTAATTTTTTTAGAGCAATGATCAATTTTCAATTTTGTGAGAGTAATGCTCAATCCCAATTTTTTGGGAGTAATATCCAATTTCTAATTTTGTTGGAGTAACGTTCAGTTTCCAAACTTGTTGGAGCATGGACAACTCCAATTTTGTTGGAGTTATGTCCAATTCCAATTTGTTGTAGCAGTGATTAATTTCTAATTTTTTTGGAGCAATAACCAAATTTAATTAATGTTGATGTCTAATTTCCAATCACTACGTCGGAAAACCATTTTTTACTGCTGCCCTTACTGCGGTTTGGACCGCAGTAAACCCAATAAGTGCAGTAAACCTATTTTTTAAGGTTCATTCTTTATCTTCTTTCTCCGTCTTCTTCCATCTTCATTCTCCTTCATCTTCTTCTTTCTTTCTTTCTTTCTTCTTCCGTTTTCTTCTTCTTTCTAATTTCTTCTTTCCTTCTCTCTTCATCTTCCTGTTATCTCCTCTCTCTCTCTCTCATCTTTCCTTCTCTCTTCTTTTTTCACTACAAAAAATGTTACATATGCTGACACACGTTTTTTCTAACCCACAGTAAAGTGTCAATGTAAGTTGGTCTCTATCGACACTTTTATCTGTGAAGAAAGCTTTAATATTTCTCTTGACCCTTTCTTTTGTGTGTGGACATTTTTCTTACCCTCTCTTAACACAAAATTAAAATTTATGTGTCATAAAATACATTACTCAACCTTTATTAACAGACAACATATTTTTATGTGTTAATATTTAACTTGTGTAAAATAAATGTATTTAAGAATAAAAATTTGCTTTCACAAAAAAGAGAACGGCAGTGAAATTAGATGGCGGGCAACAAATTGCCCAAATTGCTCCAACCCTAAAGCCAATCTTCCTGAACCCAATTTGCCCAATTTGCTCCAACCTTAAAGTCAATCTTCCTAAGCCCGCGGGAGCTGCAAACGACGGAGGAGTTCATCCAAAACAGTTTGTCCCAATTCGTGGAAGCGTCTTAAATAGAAGTGGAGGAGTTCGTCGTAATTCGTTGAAGCCGCCGATTCGAAGGTGGAGGAGTTCGTCTTCTCGGCGGAGCGTCGGCCACACCAATTTGAATTTATCTTCAACAAGTCGATTTCATCAAGCTGTAGCTTCTATTAGGTAAATAATGGTTGATTTAGCTTCTATTCTGCAGCTCGTTTTTTGGTTAAGATGCTGCTATTTTGTTTGGGTCGTTGCAAGTTTTATGTTCTGAGTTCATCCGTTCTTTATTAGCTATTGGGTATGTAATCTGTGGTTTGGATTCAATATTGATTTGGTCCTCTCTTCTAGACTTCTTCATTATTGGAATCTTGGAAAGGTTGTCGGTGCATGAAGAGTTGAAAGCAAAAGAAGAAGAAGACTCAGAAAATGATTTCTTCATCCGTGTTGCAGAAGTTGTTCAAGGAATGGAAAATGCGAGAAAACAGCTACTCCAGATGTTAAGGAACAAAAATTTGCTTCATATTGATAAGGAAGTTGTCAGGGAGGATATCATCACTGAACTGGAGGACTTACCGCCATTCAAGATTGACCTCTCACACAAATTAGATGCAGAACCACAGACTTTGGATCTGACCCAAATCGATGTTCCAACATTCAGCTTAGGCCTTAGCCAGGATGAATTAAAAGGAAAGAAAAAGAAGGAAGTCATAGTGCAGTCCCCATACTTGCAGCCTCTTAGCAAATCTTCAAACACTTGTCACAACTGAACAAGGCATAATCCTAGATTATGCCTGGAGGACAAGATTCGAACCATCGTGAGTATTCATTCATGTTCTCCATCAATTACTCATACTGTCTTATCTCCTACCTCATACTGTCTCTTAACCCATCACATAGTGTCGGGTGCAAAGCACTTGTAATGTTTTGTTTAAACTTCTCATTAATGAAGGGAACCCTTGAGCAATTTTGGAGATAGTAGGCTGATCAACACTCAGCAAGAGTTCATGACATTGAGAGCAGGGTCACTAGTCTATGACACAATTGTCAGTGCATATTCTTTTGTGTTGAACTGTGAAGAAAGGAAAATGGACAATACATATAGATTCTTCTTCTCCACTGATGCTTCGGTAAAAAAGAATATACCTTCACTATTATTAATTAATATTTACATGTATTCATCTTATACATTTGAATTGAAACGATGTAGCAAACAATGGGCTGCTATGCTAGAACTGTTGCTTTGAAGCAAACAACAAAGACGTTAAATGAAGATCAGAATGAGCAGATCGCAAGAATTATAGCCTCACTGCATGAATGGATGGATGCATGGCTTGAGCTGAACAAAACCACAAAAGATCAATTAAAAGAATTCAAGATGGTAAAAAATTAAACTTATACTCTATCACTGTCTATTACACATTCACTTACTATCAACAGTTATTACGTATACTGTCAGTGACAATAATCTATGCATACCTAATAGAAAGATTTTGTGAACAGGTATTCTTCCCTATTCTGATGGATGCACACTTCTTTGTATTCTGCATCAATACAAATTCAAAGAAGATTGAAGTAATGGACAACCGGAATGAAGATTTCACCAAATATGGCAACTTCACTCACATCTTTGTAAGAAAACAAAATGAGCATCATTTCTATGCCTTATACATTAAATTTCTATTTCTAACACACTTATTAACATGACATAAGCTAATTGCAGTGTATTTCAATGAGATCTAGCATCCTTGTTCCTCTGAGTTTGCGCAATACAAGTTTGAGTATGTGAAACTCAAATGGAAGTCAAAATGTCCAAACTTCATGGAGAACACAACAGACTACGGAATTTTCGCAATGTAGCATATGGAATTATACAAAGGATGTTCATTCAATTCTGATCTTTGAATGGTAACACAACTTCCAATTACACATTCATACATAAAATTAATTGACTGAAAAATACTGTAAAAAGAAGTTCATACGTTGCAGTATGGAAAAATGAAGAATCATCGGGTACAAATTGCTGTAATACTGCTTTCCCACCCGAAAAACCAAGAAAAGGAGGTTGTACTCGCCAAAGCAACCGCATATCAAGAATAGCATACAATAGTGGAAGCTAGACAATTATGATAGACAATTAGGAAAAGATATAGTAGATAGTTTCAGAAGTTTATTTCACATTTTCTTGCAAAACTATGGCAAATGTTACAAACATTATTGTTCGGATTTGTGAATGAATGGTGGAATGGACTGCAGGTTGCACCTAAAACAACTGTCTACATTACCCTAGCACATATACCATCAACAAGTAGTCTAGATACTGTAAACTTAAAACTAGCATCAGAAAAAACAACTATTCGTTAAGTGCAAGGCTGCTATCAACGTCTATGTAAATACGCCACAATGTGAGTTCAAATGTTTTCCCAAAGATTAACTCACCACAATGTCAACTAGTACTACATATATGTCAACTGACAATCCATATACTGTAAACAAACCACTAGCTTCTCAACAATCTGCCAATCATTAATTCCAAAAAATGATATTAACATCTATGAATTTGGTCCAAAAAATGATTCCAAATTCAGTACAGAAGAATGGGCACATATTGGAAAAAATCTAAATAGATTGTGGTGAAATGTCTAAGTATGCTGCAAAAAAGGTAAAGTCATACTGTCAACTACACAAATCCAAACTGTCAAGTTCAAATCTATTGACTCAATCTGATATTTAAAAACTAAACCATTTGCCCTTGCCCTTGCCCTCGCCCTTGCCCACAACCTCCAGACCTTCCACGACCTCCACAACTAGTCTTCCCATGCTTTGATCGGTAAATATTTGAAGAAACAAATTTCGGATTTCCCAACTGAACATCTTCCACAACACTTGAACTACTTATGCTTGTTGAAGTATTCGTAGAACCAATTTTAATAGCTCTCAATTTTTTCTCCAAAGCAGACAATGACTTCTCCAAGATAGACCTGCACTGCTCATCTCTCCAAGATAGACCTGCACTGTTCATAATCAAGTTCCGCCAAGCCAAGCATGAAAAAGCATATTGACAGATATATTTTCCATCTTTATCATACACAAGCCTAGCTTCTTTGGTCCAGCGATGAAGAATAGAGTCACGGGGAACTGCTTCGACATGCAAAATATTCAGTATCCACTGTCCATGGAAACAAAGGATACCTCTCTCCTGGATGAACATATAAGAATAGGATACTGAACCAGATGTTAGCTCATACTTCACCAACCTAAACTTTCCAAAAGCACCCTTAGCCAATTCCACCTCAAAATCCTCCACTATCGCTCTAGTGTATATTTTGGAAGCATCAATCAAAAGTTTGGACTCCTTAGTTTTAAGATTAACGACACCATCATTCAAGAAGTCTTCTGCAATTCTTTTATTTCTCCATTCATTAACCATCTTCTCAACAACTATAAACACAACATACATACCCATTTGACTATTAGCCAATGAAGTTAGAACTCTATTCGTGCTTTCACTTCGCTGAGATGATGTGATGCCTGTAAAAAATAACAAAACAGTAACAACTGTTAGAAACTGTGTACTTCACACAATCAAACTGTCAAGCACATAATAGTACACTGTAATGCATAAAAATGTTAACCTGCAGAAAACATATGTCTGCATAAAACTGGTGACCACTTGTTCCTCAAATTGTACAAATTAGTCAACCAGGTATTGCTTCCCTGACCAAATGTGGAGATCATCTTCTGCCTTTGTAACTCAAAATCCTCTGGTGTCTCACAATAGTACAAACATTTGTAAAACATCTTGGAGAAACCATCTACGTGCATTAACCCTTTTAAATTCTTTTTTGCATTTTCTAATAACACATGATCAACAACATGTGCAATTGCTAAATCTTGATCGGTCATGACAGTTTGTGGCATCTTCCCATTCATGGCACGTATGAAACACTGGAAACACCAAGCGAAATCTTCTTTCTTCTGCCCAACTAAAAATGCAATGGAAAAGACCAAATTTTATTTATGATTGTCTACACCAACGAATGGAGCACAAAACATGTTATACTTATTGGTGCGAAAAGTAGTATAAAAAACTACTACATCACCAAAAACTGCATAATCAGACCTCATGACCTCATCACACCAAAAAAAACTACTCATTCGGCTTTCCTCATCAGCCAATATCTCAAAACAAAAGTTAGGCTCCTTCTCAACTCTCTCCCTAAAAGTTTGCAATGAAAGCATCGCATCTCCATAATCCAAAGTGGCATGTTTCTCTGCAGTGGAACAGTTGTAAACCATTCTTTTTGTAAGACCAAGTGCTTCAATTCCACCAACATTATTGCTTAATATCCTCATAGCCTCAGAAGCTCTGACTCCGGAGCGCATCAAATCAAAAATAGCTTCAAACAGTTCCTTATTAACATATTTGCCACTACGCAGTAGGAATCTTTGTTCAGGAACAACAAAACGATGAGAATGCTCTCGTTTATGAGTAACAACAACCCAACAACCCTCAGACTCTAATTTACAGTAGATCATCGCTGAATAGTTTGACTTCTTATCAACACGACTCGTTCCCTCACTTCATTAGGAATAGATAAATTATTTCCATCACTCCCTCCAACTTTCCGTCTACTAACGCAAGCATAAGAACACTTAAACTCCTTATGATATACTATATCACCAGTTTTTTACTTCCTGCTTCTATTACGAAAAATTCTATAACCTCTGGAAACTGAGTAATCCTTGAAAAAGTTATCAGCACTAGCAAGAGAATCGAATGTAGCTCCAAGCCAACATATATCATCACAATCACCAATAGTGGTCTGTCTACCATCTACAATCAAAACGTCAACCTAAAGTCACCATATTGTTAACCACAAATATAAAATCAACACACTAAAAACATAACATTGCAAATGTAGGATAAGTGAATAAAAAAGACTAATAACCTGGAACGACAAGTGAATGATCTTGAAAAGACACAACAATAGATGATTCTGTACGGTGATCTTCCAAAAATGTGTCAGTTGAGGGTACTGTAAAGAATAAAAAGTGCCAGTGTGTGGTAGACAATGCAGTACCACTTACTAACACAGAAAAAGGAAAAAAGAGGAATAAAAACCATCAGTGCCAGATAAACAATGAGATAACGTCTGACAAGAAAAAACGAACACAACTAACCTGAAACAGATGATAGTGTAGAATGATCTTTATGAAACGAATCGATAGATGGTACTGTTAAGAAAAAAAGTTTCAGTGATTACTAAATAATACAATACTGTCTATTAGGAAACAAACTAACATACATAACAAGTAAATCAGAAAACAAAAAACAAGATAAACAATACTAACCTGAAACAGAGGATACTGTAGCATGATTGTCACTAAATGAGTCAATAGATGGTAATTACTGTCAAGATCAAAAGTTAGAGAGTCGAGCCAACAATAGAATAATAGAATAACGTCTACGTAGATAAAAAACAAAAATAACATCAACATAAACAAGTAACCTGAAATAGAGATAGACATATCCTCATCACATCTCTCCTCAGAAGAAGCTGTAAATGAATGTCAAATATAATGTATATTAGAAAAATACAGTAACGCCAACAACAACTAATTGGAAGCCACAAATAAGAAAAGACCTGAAAGAATTGGAGAATGTTGAACCTCTAATCGATCAGCAGCAACTTCAAAATCGTCCGAGAAAGTTAAGTAGAAATCTGATCCATCATCTAGAGTGCCGACAAATACAGCACGACCGGAAGAAGATGGAGAAGAATTCAAATCCAAATTCATAGCAAGAGCTGCAAAGATGAAAGCAAATGAATCACATCATCAAATTAGGGAAGACACACTGAATTGAAGATCACAAACAAGTCCGAGGGCGGCATAATTATAAATCAGTCGCAGAAGACCAGAGAGGAAGAACTACAGATATTCATGATCAACAAACCGAAGAGAGAAAGAAACCTACCTCAGATTGCAACTACGAACAGATCGGCACAAATCGGAAGAGAAAGTGCAACAAAACTGAAGAAAAGATCAGAGAGAAGCAGGATTTGCTCGCGGCCGAGGGAACTGTCGTTCAATTGTGTGAGGTAGATGAGAGAAAAAACCTATTTATAGAAGGGTATTTAGGACTTTGTACTAGTATGTGGGACTACACCTATGTGGCAATTAACCCCGGTACAAACACACTCCTCTAGTCAAGTATTTTTATGTTAAAGAAGCAAACAAAATACCCATAAAAAAGAAACCTAGACCTCCTGAATCATAATCAAAGAGCGAAAGAATTAGAGAATTGAAAGCCGCATAATTCCAGGTACGCATGATGGGTCCCACAATGTGGGTCTCACCTAAAAGGCTAAAACATACATTAATCATCTTAAAATGATTCAATTGTATTTTTTTTGCCATCCTAGAAAAAATTGTTCATTTCTTTTTAAGGAAACTTTTCACAACATTTTGAACATTTTAACCATCAACTTCTCTTTTCCATCCAAATTTTTTTTATCTTATATGACAGTTTACTATATTATCTTCAAATCTTTATTACTCTTTAATATATGTGGTAAATAAACAGACTACTAACTTTTCCTTCAATTTTTTCTCATACTCTGATCCATTTTTCACAAATATCAACATTTTTATTAAAAATTTAGCCGCTGCTCTCTCTCTCTCTCCCTCCTTCCTGAATTCCGTCCTCTTCGATTTCTTCTTCTTCCCCATCCCTCCATGTTTCTCTTTAATTAATCCTACAATTAGTTTAGATAACCTGCTAGGTTTTCTCTAGTGAGCCTGTGCCGCACCCCATGGCTGCTAGGGTCTATTTTCTATTGCTGCAGCCGCTTGCACTACATCGATGAAACATGCCTTACCGCAGACTAACCCGTGGTAAGGCCACGGTAATTACCACGGGCATGGCCTCGGTAATTGCAGTGGTAAAATTATCCGCGATAGCTATATTTACCACGGCTAGAGCCGCAGCTCGTACCGTTGCCTTGCCGCGCTGCCAGGCCGCAGCAAGGGTGTGACGGCGGAGCCTCCCTCCACCGCGGCCTGGCTGCGCCCACGGCCGCGGTAAACGTTTTTTAGCAAAAAATAAAACAATTTAATATAATAATTATATAATTGTTTTTATATTTATAATTTTAATTTAAAATGTATTTAAAAATTAATATCAATAATATATATATATAATAAATTGTTAATTTACACCAAAATCTAAATGATATTTACAAAAATCTTAAAAATTGTCGTTTGGGTTTGCGTTTGGATCAGTGTTAAGATAATTAACAAAGTTGTCATCTTGAACCCCCGTAAGCCCCTCCATGAATGACCGCCGGTGCGGCTGGAGGATCAGCCCCTTGGGGATGCGTGATGCCCAGGCCCAAGTCAACATTGGGCTGCTGCTGGAAGGGCTGAGGCGGCACCTGCTGGTAGGGCGGCGACTGTTAAAAGTGCTGAGGCGGCGGCTACTGGAAGGGCTGAGGCCACGGCTGCTGGAAGGGCTGAGGCTGGGACGAAGATCTAGCTGACAAGTGCGGCGGCGTCGCGTTAAACGCGATGTACCCCCCTGAACACATAACCTATCAGATGTTGCTGATGGCTAAATCGAAGGATCGCAACGAGTCCGTCTTCCAAGCCTCAAGAGCAGCATCCCGAACCTTGAGCGCCGCAGCCCGGCATCTGAGGTCACGAATCTCATCCGTATCCCTCCGATGATGGTCCTACAGCTCAATTTAGCGCTGAAAGTTAAATTTTTAAAGAATTTAACATCTGTAATATAAAAACCAAGTCAAATTATAGAAGTTAATAAAACGACAATTTAATTACCTGAGATCGCTGAGGTGGCTCGAAGCGCTCCGGATGGCTAATATGGGGCGGGACACCGACCCAATGTCCTCGAGTGGGCTGGCCCACGACGGATCTGTAGATCTCGTCATTGATCGCCGGGAACGCCCATCCGGCTTCCCTGCCTCGATCTCAGGTTTTCCCTTCAACTTTACAAAGTAGTATTTCACTCGTGCAGTGGGCGGCTAGCCCATGGTGCGGTCAGCTATGATATACTACACTTTTCTTCTTTAGTAGGTTCATCTACAACATCTGGTGGTGCCCTCGCGGGCACGTTCCTTTCCTCTCTGGGTCGGTCTGGTCTAATCGAAGTCAACTGACTCACATGGAATACGGGATGAGTTTTCACCGAGCTGATCGCTTGAGTCTATAGGTTACCTCTCCTATCCGCTTCTCTACAAGGTCTACTTTCTTCACTCGAGCAGCATCCTCCACTTGTCCGGGTTGATTCGAGCCAGGATGAGCGGTAGCCAATCCAGGTAGTCAGGATTGTCTGGATCCAGCGGATGCTGTCGTCTGCACTTCTTCCTGATGTTGTTCTGCGTGTTCTGGTAGATCGGGAGTGCAACTTCTCCAAGAAGCCCTGCTCATCCCAAATATGTTGTTCCTGTTAATTATTAAAAATACATCGTCATTATCCTACATAATTTATAACAAGTATTAATTAATTTAATATATTAAATATTAATAATTGTTAAAATACCGCAAACTTATCTACCCAGGTGGCGAGCTCGTCCGCCGTCTGCTGGAAGTATTTGGGAGGGAATCCAGAGAAGCGGTTCGCGCAGACATTAGAAATCGCGCAGTAGACGGCTGCAGTAAGGGGCTAGTCAAAGTGCCTCATGGACCACGAGGTGTTACCGCATCCAACGTTTTACCGCGGCCTTATGCGCGGTAAAGGCCGCGATAAAACATGTATCATCGACGTAGTGTTGTTCAAGCGAGTTTGCCAAGGCTTCATATGCACCCACCATCCCATCGCGCCGCTTGGAATCCTCATATTGATGGACTTCTACCTCGCGGACTTGGACCTCTTGACGGTGGAGGAGGTTGTCGTGATCAACCAAACCACCACCATCCAATCACTTGGTTTGCCCACTTGAGCCGAACCCGTCTACGTCAGATGTTAGGGAAGACAACGTGGTTCATAGTCTGGTAGGGCTAAGGGAATTCCAGTCTCACCCGACACCATGATTTTCTGGGTACGGTGCTGTCGGGTTTTGAGGACCGCCTGACATGCACCCCCTTTTGGTCCTTGTTTTTTCATTTTCTCTATTTCTGTTCGTGTATCGTTTTGTCGTGTCTACTCTGAGCTGGAGATTCCTAGTGGTGTTACAAGTTAATTATAGGTGGGGAGGATACTTCATTGGCACATGCATGGTGATGGGACGTCTTGCTCCACGAAAGTGGATGCTGATTTACAACATTCTCATGCTCTTTTAGGTGTGTTCTACGGCCCATTGTGGACGTTCCAGAAGTCTTTCCAAACTACCAAGCATAACGCCTACTATGGCTCCTGTCAGATCACTAACTTTAGTCTTTTGTTTCCCTATTTTCGTCATTATACATGAGTTAAGGTTTGATGATTAGTCTTATTTGCCCTTGGCAGGGTTGTGGCTTTTTTCTTCCTTGGACATTTTGGATGAGCTTTTACCTCATTCAGTGCTTTGTGATCTCATTTGATTAATCTTAATGGTCCTTTTCCGTTAAAAAAACATTTTTATTACAAACAAAAGTTGGTGAACGCAACGTTGATAATTACTTAATTCCATGTTTTTGGCAAATATTTCTCTTAAAACTGTTAGCTTCATACATATATAGACAAATTAACTCAAATCCTTATTTTAAATTTTTTGAAAAAGAATTGAAACGATATTGTGAAGTCGATCTGCTGCTGCCATAGTACTACTGCCACTGCCTACAACCTACCGCCGATATGAAGATGATAATTGTGATGAATAAAGCAAGATAACTAACTAAAATCTAACTAGTTATTTTTCTAAATGAAAAAAACATATCATAGAAAGAACAATTAGAACCAGGCAGAGGACGTGATGGAGATGGGCTTGGGGTCGTGAATGAAATTATGGTTATACCGGATCTCACATTCGGCGGCAACTCAACGTTGCGACCCTAACATGTTGGAATTCTTTATATGGGCTTATATATGAAATAACTATGCATTATTTTTGTTATCGTAAGGTTTGCCACAATTAAAAGCGATCTAATAAAATTTGGGTTTTGTGCCACAGACATCTTAATAAAGGTGTGGACAATTTTATTGTGTAGAAGCCAAAGTGTAACTTTTATTTTAATGATGCGCTGAAATGAAAGATAGACAACTATATAAAGAGGCTATGGTTCCCAAATCATACGTGCTAGAGTTTTCTCTTCAGTTTCTGCCTCTCTCAGTCCCATCATTAAAAATAGCAAAAGAAGGAACTCACGTACGTACTGCTTTGGAACATCATTGAGCCACAATTCTCTCACTTGATTCTTCCGCTATGGATCCAGGTATATTTTTGGATATGCTTTAGAATTTAATCTTGATGATTTGACATGAATGATCTAATGATCTTGAGTTTTATGGATTAATTGTTTAATTAATTAATCCCAACAAGTGGTATCTGAGCAAATTCATGTTGAATCATTGAAGATTAGTAAATTGATTATTTGTGAGAGTTTCCGATTACCTTAATCGTTGATCGCTATAGCGAACTAAGTTTGTTTGGGTTCAAATTCTTATTTTCTTTTAGTTCGGAAAATCTTGTTTATGTTATTCCACTATACGTATATCATACAATTTGCGTTTGCATTCACCCTTACATGATAACTCATAAATGACTAGTAAAGCCATTTGAGCCGCTTAGTGATTAGAAGATAACGTAGGACCTTCTTCGGCTTAAGTTTCATATTCCCACAACGATCCAAACCCCCCAGAATATACCTTTCCACACCACACACTCCACAATGCATTAAATGACTAAATCTACTGTGAACCAACATGCAATTGTTCTCGCATCTGAGATGTTGCTCTGACATTTCACGCTCAAAACTTTGTCAACATAGCTAACCTCTTATGCTCAACCCGACACCTATCATATAGAGGTTGCAAGACAGCTTCAATCAATTTATAAAATTTTTACGCCTCTTCATTAGGAGTTTTGAATTCCATTTCATTTTCAGCCTCATTTCCCTAAACATTGTCATGCACGCTAAGATTATCGAGATCATTTTCATCAATATTGTCATCGTTTTCAGAATTTTCCACAATTTTCAAGTTCTAAAGTGTTGTATTGCTATCTTAAACCTTCATGAACCATTTGTTGGACGTCTTATCCTTGATAGTTATTATTCGATTCCATTTCAGTACTCACATGCATGTACATTACTGGACGACGATGCTTCAAAATTCATTCGATTAGAATCATCATAGATAAACGGATTGATCTGTATATCCTCACCATGACAATCCCAAACATAGTAATCGGGTTTAAATCCATACTCACATAAATGAGTTTCAACTGTAACTTTATCAAAAATATCAATTTTTGCACTTTTTACACGGACACTTCATAGTGTCCCACCCTTTCGACTCTGCAAATGTGAACACAACATTAAAAAATTCTTTAAGACCCTCCCAAAATCGCGGATTCAATTCACGAATAGTTCTATAACCGCTTATATATTCACTCGCGTCCTTGAGCCATTTTCAGTGCTACTATACATAAGAATGTAAAATACATATAGAATTGTAATGAATTAATTAACAAACCAAAAATTCAATTACTACTTACATATTTTCATGTACTTTAATTTAATTTTCCAAAACTAAGGGTGCATGGGTCATATCCTATTCATAAAAGTACAATTAGTATATCAAACATTTATGGTTGTATATGCTTAACTTGTACACCCTACATAAATTTCTTTCTTATTTTTAAGCTTTTTTTAGAAGAAAATATGCAATTTCAAATTTTCATATCATATACCCACTTTTCCCATATTTTTATATAAAAAAATATTTGTAATAACAAATAAAAGCTACACAAAGAAGTGTGTAAGGGAAGGTTGTTACACTAGATAATATTTAACCATATGGGTTATTAATGTTCAAATATAAATTCGTAATTTAATTAAAAATTGAAAGTGTGTAAGTAATTTTTTGAAGCAATTTGAAGTAATTAATGAAATATTTTAACTATGTTTTATTTATTCAAAATACTGTGATATTCTTATTATATAAAATAATTACACTCTTATTTGTTTGATGAAAACATTATAAATATTTATGACTAATTCTTAATTTTTTTTCAAAATATACACTTTTATAACTTCAATAGAAACATATACAAAGTTGTGGACACTAAATGTAGTTTATCAAAAATTTCCGCTCAAGGCTAACGAACGCGATACGGACATAGCATTCTCTCTTGGCTTTATATATATCAACTAACCCTTTAACTATGTATGTTAGCAAAAAGGTTCCTAAACTTTATTTTTTTAAGAAAATATTACCACTATAACCATAATTTATAAAATTTAATTGGGGGCACGTACCCTGCGTGCCCCTATGGTGGGTCGCCCCTGTCAGTGGCACTTATTTATCTGTCAGAAATGTATGTTTAGATTTACGGGACAAAAGTCTAAATAGGCCTAAAACTTTTGTGATTTTTGAAAGTTCTAAAACTTGTGAACTTCGAGAACTAGTCCTAAAACTTTTCAAAAGAGACATTTAGGTCTAAAAAGGAATATTCCCAGAATATCATTTTCCTCAAACTTTCAAGCTTCTGTCACTTTTACCCCATAACTTTAAAAAATAATTTTTCAACCAAATAGAAGAACTTGCTCAAGCTCTTCAAAACTTCCAAGCCTACGGATCTTCAAAATTATTTCCAAAGGTTCAGTTGTTTATCACCAAGTCACGTTTCCTTAGTAAGACCTGTTTCAAGAGTCAAAGGCAGTAAGAAGGAGTAAAATCAGTTGACAGATAACTGCAAAACCTTAAAATTGGTTTTATTTCCAATGGCTGGAATATTTAAAAGTTTGACGAAGTCTACTTCCAAAAGGTATGAAGAAGAAGAATTGAAAGGAAGGGGAAAGGTAAAAAATACTTAGGTTATAATCATCAGAGACATAGAAAAGAGTTTGAGAAATTGGAATATTCCAAGAATTAACAAGTCCGAAGTTTACCAAAAGGGAACGTTTGAGCTTAGAACATCATATGTCATTAAAACAGTAGAAAAAACTATTCCAATAATGGAAGAAGATCATAGGTTTGAACTACTATCCAAATTCATGATAGAGGACCATTTGGAAAATCATTATAATTATATACATGTTGGATAACGTCAAATTGCTTTAAAACCATTGACTATGAATGAGTTAAATACCTCTGTTGTTATTGCCATAAGAGATCAACGACATAACAAGTTTACTGATTCCCTATTAGGAATGGTAGAATCCAGTCTTTGTGTTGGACCCATATATTTCAACTGTCATCCAAACTTTATAGTGTCCTTAAAAGAACCACATATTATGAAAGTCTTAACGACAAATATCCTTACTTCAGGATTTGATATGTTACAAGGATCTCAGAATTTAGCCATTGTATACAGAATTTATTACAAGGTAATGACAACCCAAATAGAGCCAAAAGCTCTAGAATTTGACACAAAGGGTGAAACCCTTTTAATACAAGCAAATACTGAGAAAATTAATGTGGTGCTTCCAACACCTATAAAATGGAGTGATATCTATCTACCTGAAAGATGGGTAATGCAAAATGAAAAATCGGTAAAACTACTGAAAACAACAGAGGTAGAAAGGATCATAGAATACGAAAATGGAGAAGTTGAAATAAAGTTTGGCAAAGATAGAATAACTAGAATGATTAACTTCTCAGATAAACCTCCCAAAGTACCATCAAACGCATCATGTTCACATGTGCCAGAAACGGATTATGAGAAATATATTGGCGGAATTAGACAGTCAACAGAACATGTGTCACACCCTGTCGACAAAATAATACCAATTAAGATAGAAGGAGGACAATCATCAAAATCAGTTGAGGATGATAGAATTAGTTTCTCAGATTTCGAAATAAATATGCTAAGAGAACCATTTAAAATAGACTATGATAGTCTAAGAAATGAGTTCGGGTTAGAAGAAAATATAATAAGAAGAAAGTGGCTAGCTGATAATTATACCAAAGAGGAAAGAAGAGAAATATAAAAATTATGGTATAAAAGAATTAGAAAAACACAAACCAATTTAAATTTTTTTGAATGGTCTGTCCCGACACTAGTTTTAAATGAAGAAACAACTTTGTCGGTACTATAAGAAATATGGAATACATACAAAGTTAAAGAAGGAGAAGAAATAAATGAGGTAACTACTGCACACCCTCCTTGTTACGGTCACCCCGAGCGGGTTGCGGCCGGGTGACCCGGGGCTCGGTTTTGCCTCGGGTCACGCTTTCGGCGTTCGACGGCTCCCGAGCCCTATCCGAGTATCATTTTGGCGAACCCTTCCGTATTTGAGGTCGTGTGGGTCCCCGGACGTTTCCGCCGAAAATATTTTTCTCGCGCCGGGGTTGTCGGGTCGCCTCGGGACGTACAGCGGGCTCGGTAGCGCTCTCGAGATCTCAGTTTGAGAAGCCGTTTGTAGTTTTGGAATCGTGGAAACGTCCGGAGGTGGTTGTGGAGTTTAATATTCGGACGGGACGCTCGGTTCTCGCGACTCCGGGCTCGGGACGGAATCCCGGGCTCGGGATGGAAATTTTCTGACGGCTTTGGGGTAAGTTGTGTTTGAATTTAAGATGGAATTTATGGGAATTTTTATAGAATTTTGGAGTGACGGAATTTCGGTTCAGGTTGTCACGCTCGCACGTCGGGTTTTGGTTCGGGTTCAGCGAGCTCGGTAGGACACTCCGGAAAGGAAAATGAATTTCTGAAAAATGTTCTGTGCATGTTATAATATTCTGAAGATTGTGTCCGAGTTTCATTAATTTTGGAATTCGGTAATTATTTTTGGGCAAAAAGAATTGGAACTTTCGGAAAATTAGGAGTTAATTTGCAAAGGGGTGCAAAATTAATAATGGAGAGCATGGGCACAGCCGCCTACTTTCGGCAGCATGAGGGAGGCCTTGGGACACTTGTTCATTTGTCATTTAACTAGAGAAAAAGAAGAAGTATAAAAGCCATAAAAATTACATAATATTACAAGTAAAATTCATTTCATCTTTCTTCTTCTTCCTACTTCTTCTCTGCCGCCATGTTCTTCATCTTCAAAGCTTCATGTGCTTCATCATTCCTTGCTGATTTCTTCAAGGTTTTGGCTCCAATCTTTGGTAAGTTTACTTCCTTCTTCTCTTTTCAAGTTGAAAATAAGATTTGGTAGAGAAAAGAGAAGGTTTTCAAGCTATGGGTTTACTCTTGTCTACATGCTAGAGTAATCTTCTTCCTCCCACCTTTTGGTATGTTCTTCTTGGGTAGGAGATGAGTAGGAATCATGGTTTAAACTTTGGAAAAACTCCATGGAGGGCAAAACCCTAGGGGTGCCGAAATTGAGTGGGAATTTCCAAAATTGTGTGTGTTTGTGTTCTTGAATCATGCTTCAAGTATGTTGTTCCTAGCATGATTCTAAGACAATCTATGGTTTCAATTTGATGGAAAACAAGTGGGGTAAAATTCCCCCAAATGGCCGAATTTATCATGCTTGGGTTCTTGTTAATTTTGGTTGTTTAAGTGGAATTGGTTAGTAATCTTGCTTAATAATTGCAATTGGTGATTAAAGAGTGCTAATGGAACTTTGTTTGGATTGAAATGAAGGTTGGGTGAGAAATCCCCATTTAGGCCGAATTGTTCAAAATTGGGGGTTTGTTGTGTTGATGCAATTGGTTAGTAATGTTGGTTAGGAAATGAAATTGGTGATTAGTGGGATTAATTGGAAGCTTGAATGGTTTGTTTTGGAAGTGTGGTGAAAAATTGGTTAAGGACCAAATTGTTGAAGTGATTCTTTTTCAATCTTGGTGGTGTGTGTTGATTGAATTGGATGCTAAATTGGTAATGTGGGTGAAAGTAGGTGTGTTATGACGTTTGAAATACCATTTTCGGGTTAGAAATAAGAAAGTTAGTTTTATACGAGTTTACCGGGAAAAGTGTCTGGAATGCGGGTTTAAGGGTTGGAATATGTTTGTGGGAGTTGGAATAATAAGGTTCTAGCTCGGTTCGTGAAAAACCGAGCTTTCTGTGGAATTTTCCGGGAAGTGCGGGTTTGTGCGGAAATTGTTTTCTGGGGTTTGTTTGGATATGTTCTGATCCAACTATGGTTATACAGCTTGATTCTGCGTTGGTGGAGTAGCGCGGACCCGTAGGAGCCAAGTTGGGCATTTCGGGTCGGGAGTCGGGATTTTCCGAGCGTTGGGCTGCGGGCGCGTATCCGAGGTAAGGGCTTAATTTGGTAAAATGTACGCTTGTTCTGCTTTCAAGGCCCGGATGACCTTAGAGGCCCGGGTTCCTACTCTGTTCTGTATATGGTTATCAGGTAATGTTACTTCTGTTTATGTTTATTTATTCATATTATTATTATATGTTATGCTCTGTGTCCGCACTGAAGGGGTGCCGACATTCTGCGTATCCGAACCAGGAGTGCCGACATTGCTTCGTGTCCGCATCAAGGGTGCCGACATTCTGCGTATCCGCACCGGGAGTGCCGATACTGCTTCGTGACCCTACGACGGTTTGGGGCTCGCGACCCCAGCCGGTACCGTGCTATCTGTTCTGTTCTGATCTGTATATTCTGACCTCTACTGAGGGCTGTCGTTACGGGTCGTTCTGGCGGTTGGACCGCATGTGTTGGATTCTGATTTACGTTATGCTTTATGTTTATATGTACATGCATATGCTGTGATATTCTGCTTTTGCAGTTCGCATTGTCGCCCTATGGGCAAACCGCACTTTTACCTTAAGCCCTCATCGGGTCCTTTCGAGGACTCACCCTTTTATTTGTTTACCATCTTTCAGTGATCGACAAGCAACCAGCGGAATAGAGATCCGCGGTGCTTCCGGACATTCTGGGTTCTGTAGCAGCAGCAGTACCACGTGCGGGAATTCTTGAGCGAGAGGCTTCTGATTCCGCACTTAGGTATATATATAGGATTTCGTTTAATGGCTCTGTAGCTGTAGCTGCATGCATGTAGGTCAGATCATGAACTTGTATATGCCATATGATCGGAAATATATTCTGCCTTTGATGCCTTCTGAGTCGAGGGCGGAGCCCCGACTTGCCTATATTGGATTTGTTATGATATGAATTCAGTGTTTCTGTGGTTGTTGCGATGAGCAATGTTTGGTATACCATGAACTGCTTGGTTGGTATTTAGTCGAGTTATCATGTATACTTGCCATGTATGGGTTCTGTAGGTTGCTAGTCGATTCTCGTTTGTTCTGTATTTGAGCTCGATGCTCCGCTGCCGTGTTTTCCGCCGTAATTCCTGTTTCCGACGTCGCGGCCGGCTCCGCCTCCGCAACCGGGCGGGGTGGCTGTGACACTCCTTCAAAGACAATTGTCCTAGGATAACAAGCAACTGCCTCACCATTTAAAACTACTAATAAATAAACCAGCTCTAAACAGGTTGAAACAAAAGATCTTCAATAGTTGATTGAACAGAATAATTACACAAATCTTTACCTACAATCATTGGGAAAGAAAATGTGTAGAATAGAAGAGATTAAGAAGACGAAAAAAAACCTAATTCCTGTAAGCCTCCAATTCATCTCCCAACTCAAATTCCAGCATTTCAATTAGGGAGGAGAAATGATGAAGTCTCTGAAAGAATGAAACAGCTAGTAGAACAAGTTGGGAAACTTACTATCAAGGATAGTAAGTAGAGGGGCCCCAAATCAATGTAATTAAAGAAGAAACTCTCCAAGAAAAAGACCAGTCTTCTCCTAAGATCCCTCAGTTTAATAAAATTAAAATGGAAAGAGGAAGTCCTTCAAGAGTATGAAATGTTTCACATCCATATACAAACAACCATCTCCAGTCGTGATATGATCATGAAATGATCAACCTCTTGACTTGATTGATATGATCATATAATGATCAACTTCTAGGAAGGATCTACCTTGGAAGATGAGCACAACAACACTGGATAATTTCGGCATCAATAAAGCACCTCTTCACTACTTGATGAAGCAATACTTTGAATGCCAAGGGGTAGAGATGGTTCTAGCACCTCTCAACTACTTGATTGAGCAATACTAGATATAAATCTTAAACCAAGTCTCATGGAACAAGGGAATTGATTGATAGAATGAGAATTCAAACCGAAATTGCTCTCAAAGAGTTCTATTTTTCGGATATGTGAATGGTAATGAGTTCCATACATGTTGCTAGCTTAAATAGGAGAGATGGTAAGTGGTTATTACCCAAAGTGTAGTAGACACTTTTGGCAACACCCTTTTGAATCTACTTACCATTTTCATGTATGGAAAAGAAGATATGATGGTGCATCCATAAATGGTGAGGGAGGATGGAAGGATTCCCCTAGTTTTGGTAAGTGTGGGTAAGAACCAATCACTAACCAAACTTAGTGGATAAGGACCTCCACTAACTCATTTTCCCTCCCATTGTCTTCAAAGCTTAAACAACATTCAAATTCAACTTAACATGATCAAATAATCTAATTTGAAGTAGAAATGGGCCGGCATAAACATGGAGGCACGTGGGCAAGGTGGCGGCGCGTGAGGAGGAGGCGGCGGCGCGTGGGGGAGGTGGCCGTCGAGTGGTCTTCACCTCCGGGCGTCCCCAAGGCGTGGGAAGGTGGGGCAACTCTCCAAGGGTGGTGGTGCTGCGGCCAGGCTTAGCACAAGTGTGGTGAGGCTCCGAAGGCGTGTGCGGGACTAAAGGTGCATGCTTGGCGCGTGAAGGTGCGTCTGGTAAGGGTCGGGCGTGTGCAAGGGCTGGGGTTCGGAGCTCATGGTGCCTTGATGCTTAGTGGCTTGGGATGTCCACATCATACACTCCCTCTTGAGAAGAATCTGTCCTCGGATTCATAAGGTAGTAAACCTTACAAATCTTAAAACACCACAATAAACTTGAAGAGGCATTAGGGGTTAGTGGAACAAAACCAAGCAAAGATGCCCATACACAATTTTGAAACATTATGATCCCAATATGCATGACAACCAAGAACAAAAGTCTATAGTGGTTCATGACATACTTCCAAGAGTAAATTATACAATAAACAAGGAACTTGTACTCAAAGGAAGTATGTGGTCTACGGGATGCATGCTTTTGTCAAAGGTCAAGAGAAGTATAGCCATCACAATTTACATGCTTAAGGGTTTCCCAAGACATAGAAAGTGAACTAGACTAACCATAGAAAGATCATCATAGCATGGAACACATAAGCTAGTACTAGTAAAAACAAGAGAGAATGAGATGGACAATCCGCCCTTTCTCTTCATCTCAACCATAAACATGGTTTTCATTCCAATTTCATTCACATGCTCATGTTTACCCAAGTTCCCATTCATGGCCGAGTTGTTCATGATCAAACAATTTTCATCAAACTCATGCAATTTAAGAACTCTAAACATGGCATTCTCCTTCCATTCAAAACAATCAAGCATGTTGAAGTCAAGTGTCCCGGGGTCAAAAGTAAGCCTAGGCCATTCATTTTCATCATCTAAATGCAAGGATTCAAAATCATACATTAATGAATGCTCATGGCTAGGTGTGGGTGACATGGGATTTGTGCCATGCTCATACATCTCATCATGGTAGTAGTCATGCTCATCATCCAAGGAATAATGCTCGGATACATCATAAGATGAATGAGATGCATTCTCATTGTAATCACACTCAAGGGTCTCATCATTCAAGGAACAATGCTCGGGTTCATTACAAGATGAATGAGATGCATGCTCTTTGTAATCACATTCAAGAGTCTCATTATTCAAAGAAGAGAAATCTTTATGTGTGATGGTCCTAGTTTCATCACTCTCTTCACATTCCAATTCATGCTCTTTAGTAGCATACCAATCATCATCACAAGGATAAATGCAAGTGTCATCACATGCATATGGATAATGGTTGAAGCGTTTGATGCACTTTTCATGGTTGTCCAATTCATCATGCTTCATGCATTCAAGAGGGGATTCAAGTGTGTGACATTCATCATGGTTGAGGGATTCAAGCAGTGGATGTGATGCATGTTCATTTTCAGTTAAGGTGTCACTTTCATGCTCATTCATGTCATCACTAAAAGAATAGGATGGGTTACCTCTCCCCAAGTTAGGGGAGTGATGATCCTCCTCCAAAACCGAGGCTCTTTCTTCTTCTTCTTCTTCAAGGCATTGCACATCTGTGTCCTTTCCTTCCTCAAACTCATGCACAAACAAAGAAGAACAACATGGTTTAGAAGATTTAAAAGTTAGTTCTTCATTAGGCTCGGTTGAAAGCTTTGGTACTTCATTCTCATCACTCATTTGGCTTAGTGGAGAGCTCTCTTGTTTTCTCTCATTTCTCTCTTCTTTTCTCTCCAAACTCTCATCACTCTTTCTTTTAGAAACCATTTCAGTTTCATTTTCACTTTTTCCCCTCCTTCCCTCATCTTGCACTTTCTTACACATCATTTTCCTCTTGGCCTCACTTAGCATTTGTTCCTTGAGTTCCTTGAGGATTTGCCGCACATCATCACAATTGATTTGGGCCGGTACATAACATGGTGTTTCATAGTCATGGCCGATTTAAGAGGACACCTTAGAGGGGGCCGAAAATGGTGAAGAGCTCCCATACCAATCGGCTCTCCATTCTTGATTCTCCATTGTTCATCTACACATGTAACAAACACAACAAGAACCTCACATGCATCTCACGTGTTTAGCACTCAAAGTGGCTCTTTTATGATGAATCACTCTTGCCTTTTACCACTCTTTTCGGTTTCAAACCCTTAAATCACCAACTTGTTCAACCTTGTTCAAGTAAACGCAATAATGGAAACAAGAAATATTCTAGTACAAAACTGAAACCAAGTAGGAAAAGAAAGCACTAGTTACTTGAAACTAGGTTTTTAAAGAGTTTAAGGTGGATGGGGTTGAAAGAAGTGGGCTTGGATGTGAGAAAGGGCTTTTGAAAACAAGAAACAAATTTTGTGCAAGTTGTCAAGAAATTTTCGGATCAAATGTACTTTTTGAGATGAACTTTGTATGAACACAAGATGAACACTCAAGAACATGCATGAACAAGCAACTTTCTCTCTCTCCAAAGTTACACTTCTCTTGAATCTTTTTCATCAATAACACATCTTTCTTCAACACAACATCATAACAACACATAAACAACAACTTTTTGCACTTGAACTTTGAAAAAGAAAGGCCTAAACGTTCGGCCAAGGGTAGGAAAGAAGAACAAGTTTCTTCAAACTTTAAAAATGAAATCAAAGGGGTTCTTAAAGAAACTTACAATACGAATCATCAATCAAGCAACAAAGCTCTGATACCACTTGATATGATCATAGAATGATCAACTTCTAGGAAGGATCTAGCTTGGAAGATGAGAACAACAACACTGGATAATTTCGGCTTCAACAAAGCACCTCTTCACTACTTGATGAAGCAATACTTTGAATGCCAAGGGGTAGAGATGGATCTAGCATCTCTCAACTACTTGATTGAGCATTACTAGATATAAATCTTGAACCAAGTCTCATGGAACAAGGGAATGGATTGATAGAATGAGAATTCAAACCGAAATTGCTCTCAAAGAGTTCTATTTTTCAGATATGTGAATGCTAATGAGTTACATACATGTTGCTAGCTTAAATATGAGAGATGGCAAGTGGAGGTTAGACTTTTGTGGCAACACCCTTTTGAATCTACTTACCATTCTCATGTATGGAAAAGAAGATATGATGGTGCTTCTATAAATGGTGAGGGAGGATGGAAGGATTCCCCTAGTTTTGGTAAGTTTGGATAAGAACCAACCACTAACCAAACCTAGTGGGTAAGGACCTCCACTAACTCATTTTCCCTCCCATTGTCTTGAAAGCTTAAACTGTCACAGCCACCCCGCCCGGTTGCGGAGGCGGAGCCAGCCGCGACGTCGGAACGGAAATATGGCGGGAAGCGCGGCAACGGAGCATCGAGCTCAAATAACAAAATAGTCGAGTAATGACTAGCAACCTACGAACTTATACAAGGCAAGCATACATGACAATCCGACTTCTACCAAACATGCAGTTCATGGTATGTCAAACATCGATCATCGCCACAAACACAGAAACACCGAATCCATAATATAACAATTCCAATATAGGCAAGTCGGGGCTCCGCCCACGACTCAGAAGACAAACAAAAGCAGGGTATATCTCAGATTATACATCATATATAAATTCATGATCTGATCTACATGCATGCAGCTACAGCTACAGAGCCATTAAACAAAATCCTATAAATACCTAAGTGCGGAATCAGAAGCCTCTCGCTCAAGGATTCCCGCACGTGGTACTGCTGCTGCAACCGCAACCCCAAAAATAGCAGAAGCACCGCGGATCTCTACTCCGCCGGTTGCTTGTCAGGACGGCCTGAAAGGTGATAAACAAATAAAAGGGTGAGTCCTCGGAAGGACCCAGTAAGGGCTAAGGTAAAACGTAGTTTGCCCAGGTGGCAACAAACTGAACCTGCAAAACAGAATAACACAAGAGTATACATGTACATATACAAACATAAAGTGTAAAGTGAATCAGAATCCCAACACATGCGGTCCAACCGCTGACCCACGACACGACAGCCCTCTCCAAGAGGTCAGAACATACAGAACAGAAAGCACGGTACCGGCTGGGGTCGCGATCCCCAAACCGTCCGTAGGGTCACGTAGTATATCGGCACCCCAAGTGCGGATATACACAGAATGTCGGCACCCTCCAGTGCAGACATAACCAAACCAAACCATAGAGCACCCGTGGTCGTAAGACCAGCCCGGGTCACGTCACAGAACAGAACATATATACATGTAAACATAAACAGAAGTATCATCACCTGATGCAGATGTACAGAACAGAATAGGAACCCGGGGCCTCCAAGGCCGCCCGGGCCTTGAGACAGAACAAACATACGTCTTACCATGTGACGGGTCTCGAGGTCACCGAACCACCGTCCTCGCCCGGGACCCGCCTCAACTAACCCCGATATACATGCAATTACTCCGAGAATGCATAACGAGAGAAGTTGCAACTTGTCTTTTACGGTCCCACGCTACTCCACCCACGCAGAATCAAGCTGAATAACCATAATTAAGTCAGAACACATCCAAACAAATCCCAGAAACCAATCCCGCATAATCCCACACTTTCCCGCAAAATTCCACAGAAAGCTCGGTTTCACGAACCGAGCCTGAACATTGTTATTCATACACCCACAAACACATTCCAACCTTTAAACCCACATTCCAGACACTTTCACCCTTAATCCCGCAATAAAGTGAACTTTGCTCCCATTGCCCGAAAACAACGTTTCAAATATCAATACAAACCTACTTCCATCCACAATACCGAATTATCAACCAACACAACCAAAACACAACCCTAAGATGGAAAAAGATTCATTCAGAGTTTCGGTTCTTCACCCATTTTCCACCAAGCTTCCAAACCAAACCATTCAAGGTTCCATTTGCACTCTATAATCACCAATTACATAACTTAAGCAAGATTACTAACCAATTACACCTAAACAACCAAAATCAACCATGAACCCTAACATGAAGAATTCGGCCATTTGGGGATTTCTTCCCTAGCATGCTTTCCATCAAATTGAAACCATAGATAGTCTTAGAATCATGCTAGGAACAACATACTTGAAGCATGGTCCAAGAACACAAACATACAACATTTTGGAAAATCACCTACAAAATCGGCACCCCTAGGGTTTGGCCCTCCATGGAGTTTTTCCAAAGTTTAAACCATGATTCTTACTCCTCTCCTACCCAAGAAGAACATACTAAAAGATGGGAGGAAGAAGATTACTCTAACATGTAGACAAGAGTAAACCCATAGCTTGAAAACCCTCTCTTTTTCCACCCAAACTAAGCTTCCAACTTGAAAACCAAGGAGAGGAGAAGCTTACCACTTTCTTGAGCCCAAATCCTTGAAGTTTGAGCAAAGAAAGATGAAGAACATGGAGCTTGGAGAGGAGGAGCTATGGCGGATGAGAAGAGAAGGAAGAAGAAGAAGATGAAAATGAAATGTTAATTCATTTTATGAAATAAACACTCCTTTTATATTTATCCCTTCTTTTCCATCTTTAATAACAAGTGGACAAGTGTCCACTATCCTCTCTTCAGCCGACTTGCTCACAAAATCTGACAAAAATATTATTAACTTTTGGGTTAATAACAACTTAACCCTCCAACTCTCCAAATCTTTGCAATTTAACCCCAAACGCAAGTAACGAACCCCAAATGAAACCAAAATTGACCACAATCCTCAGAATATCATAACATACCCAAATCATGTTTCCAAAGTCCATTTGGAAAATCAGAGTGTCCTACCGGACCCGCTGAACCCGAGTAAGTCCCGACGTGCACGTGTACTAACCTGAACCAAAAATCACACCACAACTAAAAATCCACAAATATTACCATAAAATCTGTCTTAAAATATAACATACCTCACACCGAAGCCGTCTAGAAAAATCCATCCTGAACCCCGGGATTCCGTCCAGAGCCTCGGGAGTCGCCCGGGACCGCACGTCCTACCCCAGAAAATATACTCCGTAAAAAGATGCAGGACGTTCTCACGATCCCAAATATGCGAACAGTTTCCCAATCTGAGGTCCCGGGAGCGCTACCGAGGCCGCTGTACGTCCCGAGACAACCCCCCGATCCCGGAAAAATATTTTCCGCGGAAATGTCCAGGGGACCCACATGACCTCAAAACCCGAAGGATTCCCAGAAATACTGCTCAGATAAGTCCCGGGAGTCGTTTAACCGCCCAACACGTGACCCGCAGGCCAAAACCGGAGCCCCGGGTCACCCGGTCGCAACCCGCTCGGGGTGACCGTAACATCCTCCCCCCTTAGGACTCTTGGTCCTCCAAGAGGGGTATCAACCGCTGGTACTGCTCGGGGTAACGCTCTCTGATATCCTGCTCAGTCTCCCAAGTCGCTTCTCGGTCTGTATGATGTGACCACTAAACCTTGACCATGGGAACCAACTTGCTGCGGAGTTTCCGAGTATCACGCGCCAGCAAGGCTATCGGTACCTCCTGATATGACAAATCAGGTTCCAGCTGTACCTCCTCCACTGGAACCGTCTGCACCGGATCCAGGATGCACTTCTTCAACATACTGACATGAAAGACGTTGTGCACCGCAGACATGCTCGGAGGTAAAGCTAACCTGTAGGCTAATCTGCCAACCCGCTCCAGAATCTCATAAGGTCCGATATACCTTGGGGCCAACTTACCCCGTCTGCCAAATCTGACTGTCCCTCGAATCGGCGCTACCTTCAGCCAAACTCTGTCGCCGACCTCAAACTCCAAGTCTCTACGACGCTTGTTCGCATAAGAGGTGGTGCGATCGTTCGCGGTCTTCAACCGCGCCTGAATCATCTTGATCTTTGCGGTGGTCTCCTCAATGAGCTCGGGACCCAGCTCAATCCTGTCAGATGCCTCTGTCCAACAGTGCGGTGTCATGCACCGTCGCCCATACAGTGCCTCAAACGGTGCCATGCCGATGGTACTCTGATAGCTGTTGTTATATGAAAACTCTACCAACGGCAACTGCTTATCCCAATCTCCCCCGAAATCCAAAGTACAACTCCGCAACATATCCTCAACAATCTGAATTACCCGCTCCGATTGTCCATCGGTTTGGGGATGGTAAGCTGTACTCAGATGGAGTCGCGTGCCCAGAGCCTTATGAAAGGCGCCCCAGAACCGTGCGGTAAAACGCGGATCACGGTCAGATACAATGGAGTCTGTGTTAGTATATTTGACGCACCAAGATCATTTGACATGACACTTAAGCTTGTGATGCTAAGTGGGAGCTCCGAATTAGCTATATGTAGCTAACTCCAGCTCAAGTCGGCTCAAGTTAGCTAGAAGTAGCTAACACCAACTCATGTTAGCTCGTGGGAGCTCAAATGTATGTGGTATGATCATTCGAACATCTTTAGGATGTTTCATATTGATTCACAAGTAATTACTTCCATTTGCACCTTTTGGACAAAATAAAGGGTATTTTGGTAAAGGGAGCATCCTAGGTACATGGTGTATGTACCTTACTACGTGGGATACTTACTAGGTGGTTACATATGAGTAGCTACACCTAGGAAGGCTGATTTAGGCGAAGAGGTGCCTCTAAGGAGGCACCCATTCGCCAAAATGGAAGTTGGAGGGAGGTTACCATGAACCTTCCCTCCTTTTGTGACCAAGAGGTGTTGGTTATCACCCTTGGCCGAAAGTACATGTATTTTCGGCCAAAGGGGTGTCCTAACCACCACTTGGCATCTCTCCCTTGTCTATAAATAAAGGGAGAGATACCACATTAAACACACACTTGCAAATTCAAACACTCCTTCTCCCTCTCATTTCTTGGCCGAAATTAGTAAGCATATTTCTTAGAGTTTTGGTGGATTAACATTGTGTTCATTTCAACACAATTTCGCCTCTTGGATGCATCATCAATTCGTCCTCATCGAGCAATTGCTGAAATTGAAGATCGCAGAAGACAGCGTACACTCTTCATCTTCAACATATCCCTTGGAGCGCAAGGTACGCCTTCGTCTCCTTCTCCTTCTTCGTCTTCTTCGCTTCTTCCCTTTCTTCTTTCGATGATGAATGGTGAAGAACGGCATGATTATGATTAAAACACATCATGCGCTGTTAATTAGAATCACCGTATCTAAACGTGCATGTAACATGATAGAAGTCTGAAGAACTTCGAATCTTCGGCCTGCACTCCATGTAAGCCCCACTTCCTGACCGGAATGGGCAAAGTCTGCAACGTCCCTGCCGGTTTCTGATGCTCCACCTTCACCCACTGACAAGTGGCACACTTAGACACATGTGAGGCAATGTGTCTCCGCATACCTGGCCACCAAAAGTGGGTGCGCAGATCCTGATACATCTTCTCACTACCGGGGTGTATACTCAACCGGCTCGAGTGCGCCTCTGCCAAAATCTCATCCCGCAGTGTCTGATCCTCTGGCACATATAACCGATCCCCAAAGTACAGCAATCCCTGCCTGTACTGAAATGTCGGTAGTAGGGCTCCTTTGTCCTCTCCGGACAACTTCTTCAACCCCGGATCCTTCCCTTGTGCCTCACGCACCCTGTCCAGCCACTCTGAATGAATGGTCAAAGTATACACCTGGGCATGCTCCCAGCGCTCCCACTTGTGCCAAAGACACGTCAAGTCATTCTCCTCAGTCCGGCCCTCAGTGCTGCCTCCTTTGACCACACCAGTGTACTTCCTACTCAGAGCATCGGCAACTGTATTGCCTTTGCCCTCGGTGTACTCGATACTGCAATCGTAGTCCTTGATGTACTCGAGCCACCTGCGCTGTCTCATGTTCAACTCCTTCTGAGTGAACAGATACTTCAGACTCTTATGATCTGTGAAAATCTGGAATTTGCTGCCGAGTAGGTAGTGCCTCCACTGCTTCAGCGCATAAATCACTGCAGCCAACTCTAAATCGTGCGTCGGATAGTTCTGCTCATGCGGTCGAAGCTGTCTCGACCCATAAGCTATCACATTCCGCCCATGCATCAAAACACATCCTAACCCGGACCTAGATGCATCTATGTAGATCACATAAGGTAGGCTCAGATCGGGTAGGATCAAGATCGGTGCGTTGGTCAGCTGTCGCTTCAACTCCTGAAAGTTCTGCTCACACTTCTCTGACCACACAAATGGCTGCCCCTTCTTGGTCAACTGCGTAAGTGGGGAAGCCAAAACGGAAAACCCTGGCACAAACCGCCGGTAGTAGCCTGCTAACCCCAGAAAACTCCTGATTTCCCGTACCGAGGTTGGCTGCTTCCACTCCTGCACCGCCTTAACTTTCTCGGGGTCCACTGACAAACCGTGCTCACCGATGATATGCCCCAGAAAAGACACCTCTCGGATCCAGAAGTCACACTTTGAGAACTTAGCGTAAAGCTGGTGTTCCCAAAGTGTCTGCAGAACGATCCTCAACTGCTCCCGGTGTTAGTCCTCATCCCGAGAGTAGATCAGAATATCATCGATGAACACTACCACGAAAGAGTCCAGGTACGGCCGAAACACCTGGTTCATCATATCCATGAACGCTGCCGGTGCGTTGGTCAAACCAAACGACATCACCGTATATTCGTAGTGCCCATACCGTTGTACGGAAGGCAGTCTTCGGAATGTCCTCCTCCTTCACTCGCAGCTGAAAGTACCCCGATCGCAGATCGATCTTTGAAAAGATCTTCGCACCCCTCAGTTGATCAAAGAGATCGTCGATCCTCGGCAATGGGTACTTGTTCTTAATGGTGATGGCGTTCAACCGTCTGTAATCGATGCACAACCTGAGTGACCCATCCTTCTTCTTAACGAACAGAACTGGAGCACCCCATGGTGAAGTGCTCGGACGGATAAAGCCCTTCTCCTGCAGTTCCTCTAACTGCTTCTTCAGCTCCACCATTTCCACTATCGGCATCCGATAAGGTGGAATGGAAATGGGAGTGGAACCGGGTTGCAAATGGATCTCAAACACGATCTCCCGCTCTGGTGGCATCCCGGGCAAATCCTCCGGAAATACCTGCGGAAAATCCCGGACAACTGGAATGTTATCCAGCTCCAACCGAGTATCTGACGTGTTCAGACCATAGTACTCCTCCGAATCCACTACCGGGACCTGATCCAGAACCTGCAGCTCCATGCTGGTCCTGACCACCTTCGTCCCATCTGAACCTGAGAGGGGTAGCACCTCTCCAGAAACCGTAATACTACGGTTGGCACAGTCAATGTGCACGGAATTCTTGGACAACCAATCCATCCCAAGAATAACGTCATACTTCGGTGTGTTCAACACCAGCAGATCTGACACAATTCGGTGACTGCCAATGGATAGCACGCAGTCCCGTACCATCTCATTGGAAAGCAAAAACTGACTCCCAGCCGTCTTCACCATGAAGACGCTCGGAAGCCCACTGGTAACCAAGTGGAGAGCCTCGACACACTTCTGTGCCACAATCGAAACAGATGCCCCAGTATCAAACAGTACACGTACAGGAGTATCGTTCAGAAGTAAAGTACCTTGGAGTGCCCCACGCTGCGAAGTCTCTCCACGCTCAATCTGAAACACCCGTCCAGCTCCGGGCTGCTGTGGTGGAGGCCCACGCTGCGATGTCTCCCCCCGCTCGACCTGGAACACTCGTCCCGCTCCAGGCTGCTGTGGCGGAGGGGGTGGCTGAAACGGACGTCTCTGCTGCTGTGGTCTCGGAACGCCCCTCTGTGAACCGCGCCCCGGGTGCGTTGGGCTGGAACCGAGATCTGCGGACGTGTAGCACCGCTGGATCCTCGCCCGGTGTCGAGGACAATCACGAATCCAATGATCACTGGCTCCGCATCGCAGGCACTGCCCTGCCTGCCTGTAGCATGGCCGGCCGGGGTGCTGCCCGCCACAACTCGCACAAGTCGGTGCTACTGGCGCCGCCCTGCTGCCCCTGCTGCTCTGTCCAGACCTGCCTGACCTCCCCGTAGACCTCGCTGAACTCTGCTGCGCAGGAGCCCTCCCTCTGTCACTAGGTCGGTGTGGTAGGTACCGACTCTCAACCTCCTCCTGCTCGAGGAGTTGGGCCTTCTGCACAGCCTCATGGTAAGAAGTGATATCCAGAGGCCTCAGAGCCCACCTGTAATCAGGGCGCAGCCGGCGGATGAACCTCTTGGCCTTCTCCTGCTCCATACCATAGTACTGCGGTACGTAGCGAACCAGCCGGTCGAACTCCCGCTCATATTCCCCGACAGTCTTGGTGCCCTGCTCCAGATCATCAAACTGTGCCTGTCGGAGGTCCCTGACGGCATCTCCAATATACTGCTGGTGGAAGTAGTAGGCAAACTGCTCCCAGGTAAGGTCCGGATCCTGTCCTCCGTCCCGTGCTGCTTCGGCTCTCAAACGGCCCTGCAAGCTCCTCCACCAGTGATCTGCACTGTCCTGCAGATTAAACGTGGCCAGCGAGACTCTAACCTCAGATGGAAGGTGTAGCCTCCCAAGGAGCTTATCAACTCCTGCAAACCAAGTCTCCGCCGCCTCAGGCCCTCCTCGGCCGTTGAACCTCGGGGGGTTCAAACGCTGAAACCGCTCTAAGAGTCTGATCTCATCAGACTGGTGTCTCAGCTCTTCCCGTCGTTGGTGGGACCGACGAGAACTCTCAGTATCGTGCCGATCCCCCTCCTCAGAATCACTATCCTGCTGATCCTGCACACTGAGGTGGCTGCTGCCCACCTCCTGAACCGGCTGTCTCCGCTGTGGTCTGACCGGACCTCCCCGTGCCTGCTGCCGCCCTTGAAGCTGCTGGGCTGGCAATAAGGTACCCAGCAACTGCTGAACCTGACCCAACACCTGTAGTATATCAGGAGCGGGTCCCTCAGACTGCTGATCACTCGGGGGGGTGAGTGTGACTGCTCAGGTCCTGGGTTCCCCTGAACCCGCCTCCTAACCCTCGGAGGTGTGGGATCCCGGTCCCGACCCTCCGGTTCTCGCTCACGCTGACGGCGTGTTCTAACCATACCTGAAAACAAACCAACCCAAAACCATATAATCCAACAATTAACCCTCTCTCTCTAACGCTAGCAGCAGTATTCTAAGGCTCTGTAGTGTAATGCAATGCATGATGCAAGGATTCTTTTCAGAATCACGAAACCAAATAATAAACCTCAAACACAGAATTAGATCATGTTTGTAATCACAGAATCACTTCATATAACACCCCACACCTTCCAAAATGCTCCAAAGAACCGCCCGCTGCTCCACACGCATTCCGAAACGGTTCAAATAAGGAGTTGATCAGGCTCCGTACCGAACCGCCCCAGAATGAAGTGTAAACCAGTAGCTCGCACTTCGAAGTCATCACTTGTAGAATTTACCCATGAACTAGCATGACTTGCTCCAAAAGTCCACCCTTGGACTTGTATGCTTACCTTCCACAACTCATGCTGAACTGACCATACTTTACCTCTTGGGTCACTTTGACCCGACCTGCTCTGATACCAACTTGTCACAGCCACCCCGCCCGGTTGCGGAGGCGGAGCCGGCCGCGACGTCGGAACGGAATTATGGCGGAAAGCGCGGCAACGGAGCATCGAGCTCAAATAACAAAATAGTCGAGTAACGACTAGCAACCTACGAACTTATACAAGGCAAGCATACATGACAATCCGACTTCTACCAAACATGCAGTTCATGGTATGTCAAACATCGATCATCGCCACAAACACAGAAACACCGAATCCATAATATAACAATTCCAATATAGGCAAGTCGGGGCTCCGCCCACGACTCAGAAGACAAACAAAAGCAGGATATATCTCAGATTATACATCATATACAAATTCATGATCTGATCTACATGCATGCAGCTACAGCTACAGAGCCATTAAACAAAATCCTATAAATACCTAAGTGCGGAATCAGAAGCCTCTCGCTCAAGGATTCCCGCACGTGGTACTGCTGCTGCAACCGAAACCCCAAAAATAGCAGAAGCACCGCGGATCTCTACTCCGCCGGTTGCTTGTCAGGACGGCCTGAAAGGTGATAAACAAATAAAAGGGTGAGTCCTCGGAAGGACCCGATAAGGGCTGAGATAAAACATAGTTTGCCCAAGTGGCAACAAACTAAACCTGCAAAACAGAATAACACAAGAGTATACATGTACATATATAAACATAAAGCGTAAAGTGAATCAGAATCCCAACACATGCGGTCCAACCGCTGACCCACGGAACGACAGCCCTCTCCAAGAGGTCAGAACATACAGAACAGAAAGCACGGTACCGGCTGGGGTCGCGATCCCCAAACTGTCGTAGGGTCACAGAAGTATATCGGCACCCCAAGTGCGGATATACACAGAATGTCGGCACCCTCCAGTGCAGACATAACCAAACCAAACCATAGAGCACCCGTGGTCTTAAGACCAGCCCGGGTCACGTCACAGAACAGAACACATATACATGTAAACATAAACAGAAGTATCATCACCTGATACAGATATACAGAACAGAATAGGAACCCGGGGCCTCCAAGGCCATCCGGGCCTTGAGACAGAACAAACATACATCTTACCATGTGACGGGTCTCGGGGTCACCGAACCACCGTCCTCACCCGGGACCCGCCTCAACTAACCCCGATATACATGCAATTACTCCCAGAATGCATAACGAGAGAAGTTGAGCCCTTACCTCAGAAACACTGCCCCGCAGCACAAAATCCAGGAGATCCCGACTCCCGGCCCGAAAAGTTGCAACTTGTCTTTTACGGTCCCACGCTATTCCACCCACGCAGAATCAAGCTGAACAACCATAATTAAGTCAGAACACATCCAAACAAACCCCGGAAACCAATCCCGCATAATCCCGCACTTTCCCGCAAAAATCCACAGAAAGCTCGGTTTCACGAACCGAGCCTGAACATTGTTATTCATACACCCACAAACACATTCCAACCTTTAAACCCACATTCCAGACACTTTTACCCTTAATCCCGCATAAAAGTGAACTTTGCTCCCATTGCCCGAAAACAACGTTTCAAACATCGTTACGAACCTACTTCCATCCACAATACCAAATTACCAACCAACACAACCAAAACACAACCTTAACATGGATAAAGATTCACTTAAAGTTTCGGCCTTCACCCATTTTTACCCAAGCTTCCAAACCAAACCATTCAAGGTTCCATTTGCACTCTTTAACCATCAATTACATAACTTAGGTAAGATTACTAACCAATTTCACCTAAACAACCAAAATCAACCATGAACCCTAACATGAAGAATTCGGCCATTTGGGGATTTCTTCCCAAGCATGCTTTCCATCAAATTGAAACCATAGATAGTCTTAGAATCATGCTAGGAACAACATACTTGAAGCATGATCCAAGAACACAAACATACAACATTTTGGAAAATCACCTATAAATTCGGCACCCCTAGGGTTTGGCCATCCATGGAGTTTTTCAACATCCAACCCTAGATTCCTACTCCCCTCCAACCCAAGAACAACATACTAAAAGATGGGAGGAAGAAGATTACTCTAGCATGTAGACAAGAGTAAACCCATAGCTTGAAAACCCTCTCTTTTTCCACCCAAACTAAGCTTCCAACTTGAAAAACCAAGGAGAGGAGAAGCTTACCACTTTCTTGAGCCCAAATCCTTGAAGTTTCAGCAAAGAAAGATGAAGAACATGGAGCTTGGAGAGGAAGAGTATGGCGGATGAGAAGAGAAGGAAGAAGAAGAAGATGAAAATGAAATGTTAATTCATTTTATGAAATAAACACTCCTTTTATATTTATCCCTTCTTTTCCATCTTTAATAACAAGTGGACAAGTGTCCACTCTCCTCTCTTCAGCCGACTTACTCACAAAATCTGACCAAAATATTATTAACTTTTGGGTTAATAACAACTTAACCCTCCAACTCTCCAAATCTTTGCAATTTAACCCCAAACGCAAGTAACGAACCCCAAATGAAACCAAAACTGACCACAATCCTCAGAATATCATAACATACCCAAATCATGTTTCCAAAGTCCATTTGGAAAATCAGAGTGTCCTACCGGGCCCGCTGAACCCGAGTAAGTCCCGACGTGCACGTGTACTAACCCGAACCAAAAATCATACCACAACCAAAAATCCACAAATATTACCATAAAATCCGCCTTAAAATATAACATACCTCACACCGAAGCCGTCTGGAAAAATCCATCCCGAGCCCCGGAATTCCCGTCCCAGAGCCCGAGAGTCGCCGGGACCGCACGCGTCCGCTCCAAAAATATACTCCGCAAAAGATGCAGGGACGTTCTCACGATCCCAAATATGCGAACGGTTTCCCAATCTGAGGTCCCGGGAGCGCTACCGAGCCCGCCAGACGCCCGAGACAACCCCCTGGCCCCGAAAAATATTTTCGGCGAAAATGTCCGGGGGATCCACAACCTCAAAACCCGAAGGATTCCCAGAAATAATGCTCAGATAAGGCTCGGGAGCTGTCTGAACGCCCAAAACTGTGACCCGTAGGCCAAAACCGAAGCCCCGGATCACCCGGTCGCAACCCGCTCGGGGTGACCGTAACACACAAAATAGTTCCACCTAAAATGCTCTAGGAATGCTTGAATATTTCGGCCAAGAACAAAAGAGAAGAGAGAAGTTTCGGATTCTTGAGTGTGTGTTGTGTTGTGGCCAAATCATCTATTTATAGATGATGTAGGGAGTTACTAGGAAGAGTCACAACTCCTTATGGCCGAAAGTACACATACTTTCGGCCTAAGGAGTGGTTACTCCCTCCTTGTACACTCCCTTGTCCAAATGCTAAGTAACTCCTCTTTTAGGCGAAGGGTGCCTTCCCTTGAGGTGCCTCTTCGCCAATTTTAGGCTCTCATGGCCGAAAATCTCTTGGTAACTTCCAAGAGATGTGCACACATGCACTAGGGTGCATACACCATGCACCTCGATTGCCAAAGTCATGTCCTTTTACCAAAATACCCTTATTTTGTATAAAAGGATGCTAGTAAGTAGTTACTACTCATGAAACATCACAAATGTTCCATATAGCCACAATTCACATAGTTGAATTCCATAGAACTCATTTCAGCTCACTTTGAGCTGAAATCACTTCTCCATTTGAGATGAGCTCAAAAGGACTTGGTGCACTAAGAATTCCAACAAACTCCCACTCGCACTAAGTTATCTTTTGATTGTGAACTCCCACTCAAATAAATCTCTTTTAACACATATGTAGGCCAAAATAAACAAGTACATTCACACAAGTAGAGTTAAGGGTGCGACCCCAAGGCATACACATAAAATCACTTTCATTGTGGTTGTTAGACTCACAATGAAAGCTTGTCCTCTTCAAAATAACATGCTTGAACCAATCAAGCAACGGTGTATTGTTTGAACTTATCAAACATGCTTGAACTTCTTCAAGCTCACTTGAACTCATCAAGTGGTGCCTTTACAAACCCAGACACAATGATACACTTCACTTAATCACAATCAGTCCTTTTCTTGAATTTCAACCATTTGAAATCCATGATTGTATTAAGAAGCTGAGATCTCATTCACAAGTGCTCATAATTCAATCTAAATCATACTACACATAGTATGTGGGCCCAAGATTAAATTTAGAGCATGTGTATCATCATAAAACGGTGTCTTTCCTATCAACTTAAACTACTTAGGTCATTGTACCAACTCAACTACCCAAATGGAGGATATTCCAGTCTTTTCTTCTAAGACCTTCAACAACCAATCAAAGTAGTTTTATTGATACAATTTCCTAATAGCAAGTCAAAGTCACTAAGAGTCTGAATCGAAGAACCTCACACTAAGTAAGAACAAAGACAACTTACTTAAATTCTTCTTTGGTCGCATTTCATGGTTATAGAACAATGAAGTTCTAAATGAACACTATTTGATGTTTTACTTACACCACTCCCACTCGGAATGATGTCCACTTAAGTTGGGAGATGTGTCATTTTTCTCCCTCTTAAAACACCAAAAGTGTACTCCCCTTATCAAATAAAAGGAGGACATGTCACAATCCATGAAATGTTATCAAGTAAGCCACTGCTTACACCAATCATAGACTAGGATGTATGGTGGTCATACAAACTCGATGAAACTTAGTCATCTCATCTTGATTTACATAATCAAGGCGACAAGAGGCTACGGTGTCATGTGTTGGTTCATGACTCCCACTCAAGTATTACTTTACCAAGTAACATGCTTCATTTAAGAAACAACATACATTGAGTCTGTAGCTAGTCTCATCCTTAAGTCTACACAAGATTAAGGGCGAAAGGTTCGTGTGAGAAAACCATTTCTAATGTCTATGTTTGACATGTTCTAATTTTCGTTGTGAAAACATAAAGATTGAACAAATTAGATGATGACAAACAAACAACTTTATTAATCATTCATCATAGAATACATGTGTGACACCAAAGTGGTGAAGTACATCCAACTTAATTACAATCTACGAAGACCCATTGCTTTGACATGTCTAGCAAATACAAGTGGTGGCAATGGCTTAGTAAGAGGATCTGCCACCATCAGGTCTGTAGATATGTACTCAATTTTAACTTCACCCTCTTCAATTGCATCCCTTACGAAATGATATTTCATGCTAATGTGCTTGGTCTTTCCATGGTACTTGGGATCTTTGGTGTAAGCCATGGCCGCCATACTATCACTGTAAATAGTAATAGGCCTTTCCACCATGATCCGAGATTCCAAGTTCTTAAGAAAGAATCCAAGCCAAAGGGCTTCTTGTACAGCCGAGGCACATGAGATAAACTCAGCCTCCATGGTTGACAATGCTGTACAAGTTTGTTTCTTACTACACCATGTAGTAGCCCCACCATTAAACAGAAATACATAACCAGATGTAGATTTGCTGGAGTCACGATCTCCACCCCAATCAGCATCAGAGTAACCATGCAAATCAAGCTTCTTGCCTTGATAGCATAGCCAATAATCTTTAGTACCTTTAAGGTACCGTAGAACCCTCTTGACACTCTTCCAATGCTGCATTCCAGGGTTTGAAGAATATCGAGCCAATAAGCCAACTGCTTGGCTAATGTCAGAACTTGTACACAACATGACATACATTAAGGAACCTGTAGCACTCAGGTATGGTATGCATGTCATCTCTTCCTTTTCTGCTGGAGTCGTGGGACACATGTCCCCTCCAATCTTGCATCCATATGCAAGTGGGTAATAGGAAATTAATTAACTAATTAATTAATTAATTATCCAAATAATATGGTGAAGAGGAAAGGGAGGTGACCCATGCCCCTTGCCCATTCGGCCATGGGACATGAGACATGTCCCTTTGGCCGAATGGTGCAAGGCATTGGGTGCATCCCCTTGCCTAGAGGCACCTAGGGCGAAGGGGCACTCACACCCCTAGGCCTATGGCCGAATGGGTGCAAGGCCCCCTTAGGGTGCCCTTTCGGCACCTACGGGTGCTACGCACCCTTAGGCCATAGCCGAAGGTGTGCTTGGCCCTTTGGGTGCTCTTCGACACCTTTTCACCAATTTACGCACCTTTCCGCCAAGAGACACGTCTCTTCACCAAAGGTGCCTAGACACATTTGTACTAAGCTCACATAGAGCAAGTCCAAGACATATTAAATCATTCATTGAGCTCCTTGAGCTCATATCAGCTCACTAAGAGCATATACACATCTCTCTAGCTCAAACACTCAGATTGAGCTGAGTTGAGCTGTGCTTAGCTACTTTTAGCTAGCCCAGGTCTTCTTGGTGTGTAATAATTCTAACAGTGGGGTATTCATGGGTTTGGAGTTGGTTAAATTAAACCTTTCAAGGATCTTGTCAATATAAGGTTCCTGTGAGAGGCCTAACAAGCGTTCCTTTCTATTCCGATGTATCTTGACACCTAAAATAAAGGAAGCTTCTCTTATGTCTTTCATGTTGAAAGTGGAAGATAACCATCCTTTGATGGTTGTCATTAACTCAACTCCACTACTTGCAATTAGTATGTCATCTACAAAAGGTCATTATAGCATAATTGGATCCAGACGAGTACAAGTCTACACAATCATCTTCATGCATCATTACAAAGCCATAGCTTGTAATTGCATGATGGAACTTCAAGTACCATTGTCTTGAAGCTTGCTTAAGACCATAAATAGACTTTTTAAGTCTACATACCTTGTCCTCAAGACCTTCTTGGACAAACCCTTCTAGTTGTCTCATATAGATCTCTTCACTCAAATCACCATAGAGGAAGGCTGTTTTAACATCCTTTTGATTTAACTCTAGATCCAAGTATGCCTTCCTTTTGTGTGAAACCCTTAGCCACTCAAATCACCATATAGGTATCTTTGAAATCAATACCTTCCTTTTGTGTGAAACCCTTAGCCAACAATTGGGCTTTGTATCCAAGTATACCCACTTATTACCAATGTCCTTTCGACCAATAGGAAGATCTGGCAATTTCCACACACCATTCACTGCCATAGAATGAAGTTCTTCATTTATGGCATTTAGCCATTCTTCTCTTTGTGCACTATTAAGAGCTTCTTTAATATTACTTGGTTCATCTATTTCAGATGACACCAAATAAGTTTCGCCCTCCGAGAGACCCCACCTTTAGGATTGTCTCGATTCCCTAGTTGATCTTCTCACCATGGGCGGAGGTGATTCAAGCTCTTGTTGATCCTCAACTCCCTCTTGAACAAGTGTATCCTCTACAAGATCTTGTTCCATGTGATCCGACAAATTGGATTCATCATTAGGAGTCACAACTCCCTCTTGTTGAGGTACTCCTTGTGGAGTAGGTGCACCTTGTACAATTGGTACTTCTAAAGTACTAGGTTGATCCTCTTCAAGGATTGGACCGAAAGAGTTAAGATCATTACATTCACCAACTTTAGGAAACTCAGTTTCCATGAAGTTGGCGTTTCTGCCATCAAATACCAATCCTTCTTTGTGACTGATATCTAAGAACACATAACCTTTTGAATCAATGCAATATCCAAGGAAAACACACTTCTTTCCCCGAGGACCCAATTTTCCCAAAGGATGGTCCGCGACATGCACATAAGCAAGGCAACCCCAAGGGTGCATGTAGCTTAGGTTAGGCGACCACTTCTTCCACAACTCATATGGAGAAGAGTCGATGTTTTTAGTTGGTACTTGATACAATCACGGGTACGCTTGACGCGAAGCCACGCGATCATCGGAAGCGCCGGATCTAGCTTGGAGGAGTCGCAAGAACAGTGAGGGATAAATTCGGCCTCAGACACCTCACAACTATGAGGTTGGGCAATATTTGAGATAATGCCTAGGGAAGATGGAAGATCTAGCACCTCTTAACTACGAGATTAAGCAATACTAGATATTAAACTTGATGATAAACAATCAAGGGGGATGGCGGAATATAGCAAGGGGGTGAGAACCGAAGCCTAAGGAATTGTCCTTCTTAAGATTTAAACATGTTCTTGCGACTCCTCCAAGCTAGATCCGGCGCTTTTGACGATCGCGTGGCTTCGCATCAATTGTACCTGTGATCGTATCAAGTGGTATCAGAGCCGAATCGCTTGTTGGAGTTGTGTGTGATTTCTTCAAGGTAAAACCATTTACCTTCCCCTTGAAGAAAGATTTATTTCTGCGTTTTCAAACCGTGTTATATTCGTCCATTTCTGAACCCCCCCATCCGCATTTGTTTCGGTTTATCTGTTGTGTTGTTTCTGTGTTAGAAGTTGTTGTTGTGTTTAGCAACTTCATAAATCAAAAGTAAAAAAAAAGGAGAAACAGAGAAGAAAGAAGAAGAGAAACAGAGAAGAAGAAGAAAAAGAAAAGAAAGCAGTTGCGGTTTTTGCCCAAAGTCGCAAATCCCAGTTTTTATTCAAAACCGCAACGTACAAAGGTTTATACGCTTAAAGAGAGTGAGGTTGTAGTTGAAAAAGAGAAAGAAAGTGGTGTACCAAAGATTGGTTGTGAAAGCATTAAAGAAATCGAATCTGTGTTCTTATTGTTCTTGGTGTTCATATGAGTGTTCATACAAGTTCATACCAAAACTCATATGAATAGTGACCTTGATCTAAATTTGATTTCAACTTTGAGCCAAAAGTGTTTGTGCGCCAAAACCTCATTTCAGACCCTCTTGTATATTTGTTGCCAAAGAACCCCCCTTTCCATTTTAACCTAGCTTGCTTCCAACAACTAGTAATTCATTGCTCAAATGATTTTTGCATGCTAGAGGTTATCTTGTGATATTCATTTTCGGGTTTGGCACTTAAAAGAGCAAGCTTTGAGAGCTACAAGCAAGAGGAAAGAGGGAAAGCCGAGTGTGACCCCCTCGCGAAAGGGCAGACCCCTTCGCGACAGGAGAGACCCCCTTAAACACGTGAGGAGCTTGAGCGGAACTAACTTTATTGTTTAAGTGTGTAGGCGAACCCATGGCGGATCAATATTTCTTCGGGGCTCATCCATCAGTAGGGCGATACCAACTTGGAGAAGACTTATGGCATTGGATGGAGGAATTGGAGTACCACTATTGGTATTACCAATTCCACAGAGAAGAAAAGTTAAGCCTTGCCATAAGGTGCTTAAAAGGAGAAGCCAAAGACTAGTGTCGCCGAGAGTTCACTAAGAGAGAGCGATACGATGAAGCCCCCATCCAGACTTGGAGTGAGTTGAAGAGGTTGCTATGGCGAAGATATGGACTCTGTCAAGAAGAGCCGCCCTCTCCATACCACTCTCAAGCGAGACCCACCATGCGCCCTACACCTAGTGTCCCCGCTCGTCCCCGCCACCAAAATCCACTCGAAGGGTCTTCGCCCCAAAGCGAACCAAGTCCCTCCCATGAAAGGAGGCGAGGACCCCCATCGCCACAAACCCCCTTGGCCGCGCTGCACACCCCAACCCCCAATGCTTGCGCAGCCCAAACCCATACCCCAAATCCAAACCCTCACCAAAATCCAAAAGAAGAAACTCTCTCTCAAGAGATTGAAAGGCTCAAGAATGAGTACTTAGAATATGAGAGAGAGAGAAAGAAAAGAAAAGAGAGAAGAAAGGAGAGAGCTCTCCAAAGCCAATTGAGTGAAAAGAAAGACTCACCCGGGCCTTCAACCAAACTCCAAGAAGAACTGACCATTTCATCTTCTCAACCTCGTTGTTCTTCTTTGGTTATGCAGAAAAATGAAGAGGTCGCGGATGCGTGAAGGCTTGAAGATGGCGAAGGCGCCACGGCTTTGGAAGAAGGAAGAGCTCACTTGGGAGTTCCATCCGAACCCACACTTGAGGAAGAGGCCACACCGTTGCTGGAAGAAAAGAGAATATATTTTAAATCAAACTCTTCAAGAAAGAATTGGATTTTGTGTTCTCCTATCTTGCAACTCCATTTTCCTTTGTGATCCATGCAAGAGGATTCAAATATAATATCTAGTATTGCTTGATCTTGTAATCAGAGGTGCTAGATCCCATCTCCTTCCCCAGGCAATATCAAGTGCATTGCCTCACCTCATAGTGAGGAGGTTCACTTGGCCGAATTTGTGTTCTTTGTTACTGTACACCTCCGCCAAGCTAGATCGGCGCCACCGTGATCGCGGTTTCCACTGCCGTGATCATATCAGTACTCTATTGAGGATGTGAACTGCAAAAAGCAGTGCATCACTCCAATAGATGATGTCCAAGTTAGCCTTAGCCATCATGGACCTTACCATATCCATTAGAGTTCTGTTCTTCCTTTCAGACACTTCATTTTGTTGGGGAGTTCAAGAAAGAGTGAACTCCCTCTGGATTCCTTTCATGTCACAAAAGGCTTTAAAGGCATTGGAATTATACTCTCCACCTCTATCCGTTCTCAAGGATTTTATTTTCTTACCCAATTGGTTCTCAACCAAATGTACATACTTCTCAAAGTATGATAAAGCCTCAGCTTTGTACTTTAGTAAGAAAACATGTGTGAATCGAGTATAATCATCAGTAAATGTAATGAAATATCTATTATCATTTCTAGATGTCACTCTCATAGGTCCACACAAGTCAGAATGAACTAAATCTAATGCTTTTTCTCTTCTAGTTCCGCGCCCAAAAGGCTTTCTCGTTGCCTTTCCTTCAAGGCATGCTTGGCAACTTGGCAAGACAACTTTGGTCAAGGATCCAAGCAAGCCATTTTTGGCTAACTTATTCATCCTATCTTGACCCACATGTCCAAGCCTTTCATGCCAAGTCATTTCACTTGTGACCTCGGTCACATGGCAACTAGATGAAGCATTAGTGTGGCTACTCGGTCTAAGTTCATACAAGCCATTATTTACTAAACATTCACACACAACTTGATTATCTTTGAAGATAGTAACACTATCATTCGAAAAAGAAAAGCTATATTTGTACTTCAACAAACTACTTATAATCAAATTTCTAAAAATATCTGGTACATATAATGTATCAATTAGATATAATGATCCATTATAAGTGGGGACTTTACATGTCCCAATTCCTACTACTTCTATTATAGCGTTATTTCCCACCGAGACACACTTTGCACCTCTTTGAAGCTTTCTGTAAGCCACAAACCAAGACTTGTCTCGGACTATGTGGTCTGTTGCTCCTCAGTCTACAATCCACAAAGAATTGCTTTCAGTTAGTAAAGAACAAGGTGCAACATATACATCAGAAGAAGTAGTAGGTATATGTACCTTGGAAGGACTTTTGCAATCTTTTGCAAAGTGGCCCTTCTTTCCACAGTTGAAGCATTTGAGCTTAGAAACGTCCCTTTTCTTTTTGAACTTATTCAAATTGGGACCGTTTCCACCTCCTTTACCTTTGCCATTGCCGCCCTTGTTCTTTCCACCTTTACCAAACCATTTCTCTTTTCCTCTTGGAGGAAATAGAAGCAACATATGCTTTGGAATGGTTTTTGAGGGCCATTACTTTGGCCCTCAAGTAAAAGATGGCGGGCTATGTCATCAAACGTTTTGATCTGATGATTGTGGAGCAAGTTGACCTTCATCAACTGCCAATCCTCATCTGGCAAAGATCGGATTATAGCTTGGACCTATTGTTCATCTGTGAGGTCGTGCCCGGCTTGCTTCAACTGGTGGATCATCCGAGACATCTCTCGAAGGTGAGAACTCATGGTGTGATTAGCTCGTTTCTGATAGTTCTCAAACCTCAGAATCAACAATCTCTGTTTCTCCATAGAAACATCACCATATTTAGTCTTGACAGTGTCCCAAATTTCTTTGGCACTGTCAAGGGTTGAGAACTCAACCATAATCTCATCCACCATTGTCGAAAGAAGGGTCACTCAAAGAAAGACGATTCTTTTTCGGATAAGCCACATAGGCTATCTGGTCTTGCCCTTCTTCTGGTTGGGCAACCTGACCTCCATCAGATAAAACCTCAAGTGTGTCCTGCTCAGTAAGAATGAACTTGACCTTTTGCTGCCAAATCGGCTAGTTGTCACCATCCAATTTGAGGCCCTTGTTCAGTTCAGCAACAATATTCGTACATGCCATCTACATGATGAAAATCACATGTATCAAAGTTCAATAAATCACAACAAGACTCAACCAAGCAACAAATACATGCAACTACTTCAAACATGTTCATATATGGCAAAAGGAGTGCATATAGCATCCAATTAGAAACACACAAACATGTTTCCATAGTTTCACATACATGTTCTAATTGAGCCTCCAAGAAGGTTCAACTATCTTACTTTAAGGTTTCATGTACACATACATGAATAGCTTATGTAATATTACATATGATATTTCTCCAAAATCTCAGTCTCATCACCCATAAGTATCCTTGATACAATTCCCAGGAAAGGTGGAAGGGTCACATCGATCCCGCTTAAAACCCACCTCCTTAGACAGAATTACAATCAATTTGACAGGGTCCCTAGAAACTTTAGCTTTTAGAAATAACATATCCTCCTTAAACTAAGTCTCATTTCCCTCAAGTCCATCATATTGGTGAACTAATCACCAATACTAAGACCATCTTAGGGTTGAGGTTCTTAGTCTAAGTCGAGGTACAATGTCACATATATGTAACTTATGCATACTAGTAAGAACATGTAGAAAATACACAAAGAACACATCTTGGTTTATTCCTTCTTGAATTAAGTCTCTCATCTCTCAAGTCACCATAGTGATAATTCTCAGGAAGGAGGGACACAATGATACCGCTTAAGTTCCTTCCTAGACAGAATTACTATCTAATTAAGACTATCTCCGGGTAAAGCCAATAACTCAAGTGAAGAATTACACCGAGAACTTATCTTGTGCATTTCATGCCATAATCACAACTATATTATGTTCTAACATTCATATAGATATACAAGTGAATCATAAAGAAGCAACATACATGCTTTCATTCAATCATACTCATGAACACATACATAAGCATACAATGATTCACATATTCGATCATAACCCCTTCGAATAACCTATTTGGGGGTCTCGCGAGCGCGAATATTCCCCCTCGCGAGCGCGAATCCTGCCCCTCGCAGAACACAGCTTGCGAACCCCAGCCTTCGCGGAATGGGGACTGGCGAACCCAATCTCAGCGAACACGACTGGCGAACGCCTGTCAGGCGAAGCCTTGACACTGGCGAACCCATCATGCCGCGAATGCCTGGACATTGGCGAACACCTGTCAGGCGAAACCTTGACACTGGCGAACGTCTTTCAGGCGAGAAACTTGACACTGGCGAACGCCTGTCAAGAGATGCCTGGACACTGGCGAACGCTTGTCAAGGGACCGCGAGGCGTCATACAAGGTTCTCGTACAAGATACTTCTATCTTGACCGAATTCATACATACATGTAATTTCATTATTTTAATCATCTTCAAACATACAAGCATGCATACGGTTCATACTCTTCATTAACGATCATATCAACTGCATGCTTAAGGCCGAAAATACATGTAATGTTCAGTCAATCCGAAATGCATATTTGCATGCAACATCCATACGAGTTCATGCGAACATGCATATAAGTACATGCGAACATGCATATAAGTACATGCGAACATGCATATACATTCAAGCAACACAGGCTCTGATACCATTTGTAGATTTAGAGATTCATAGCATGATGTGTTTTCCATAATCATGCCTCTCCACTTTCACAAAGAAGAAAGAGGAGAAGAAGGAGGACGAAGTAGAGATAGAAGGCATACCTTGCACCCTTGAAGAACAGCGTAAGGATATTTTATCCTTGCTCCAAACGTATGCTCCAAGTCTTCCGATTGAATCTTCAGGCCTTCGAATTCCTTGATGAGGGCAGATTGCATGTGATGCAATGAGGTTGTTTTGTGTTAAATAAACACAAAGATCGTTCCACCCGAAATGCTCTAAGAATGCTTAATATTTCGGCCAAGAACAAAAGAGAAGAGAGAAGTTTCGGATTCTTTAGTGTGTGTTGTGTTGTGGCCAAATCATCTATTTATAGACGATGTAGGGAGTTACTAGGAAGAGTCACAACTCCTTATGGCCGAAAGTACACATACTTTCGGCCTAAGGAGTGGTTACTCCCTCCTTGTACACTCCCTTGTCCAAATGCTAAGTAACTCCTCTTTTAGGCGAAGGGGTGTCTCCTCTTGAGGTGCCTCTTCGCCACTTTTAGGTTCTAATGGCTGAAATCACTTGGTAACTTCTAAGAGATGTGCACACATGCACTAGGGTGCATACACCATGCACCTCGATTGCCAAAGCCATGTCCTTTTACCAAAATACCCTTATTTTGTATAAAATGATGCTAGTAAGTAGTTACTACTCATGAAACATCACAACTGTTCCATTTAGCCACAATTCACATAGTTGAGTTCCATAGAACTCATTTCAGCTCACTTTGAGCTGAAATCACTTCTTCATTTGACATGAGCTCAAAAGGACTTGGTGCGCTAAGAATTCCAACAGAAAGGTGGGGTAACTCTCAAAGGGTGGTGGTGTTGCGGTCGGGCCTAGCACTAGGGCTGTAAACGAGCCGAGCCGAGTTCAAACTATGCTCGGCTCGAACTCGGCTTGAAAGTTTTTGTTCGAGCTCTAGTTCGGCTCGATAGCTCGACGAGCTTTCATGATACGAGCTCGAACGATTGCTCGAGTTCGGCTCGATTGCTCGAGTTCGGCTCGAAAACCTGTAAACGAACATTCAAACCATACTCGAGTTCGGCTCGATAGCTGCTCGAATTTATAATCCAACAAAGTACAACAAAGTACAAACATGATCTAGTAGTCATTAAATAGATTATACAATCTATGAGATAAAATCTAAATAACATCCGTCAAGTTCTCATTCTTCGCCCTCTTAACTTGATGTTTAGTAGCGAAGCGCCCATGAGAAAACCTGTTGATCAAGCAAATGCAATTCTCGGATGATGTAAGTATGTAACTATGAAATCTGCAATACAATTCTCATAAAAGAATAGAAACTACCAATGTTACGGTCACCCCGAGCGGGTTGTGACCCGGGTGATCCGGGGCTCCGGTTTTGGCCTACGGGTCACGATTTTGGGCCGTCAGACGGCTCCCGAGACTTATCTGAGCATTATTTCTGGGAATCCTTCGGGTTTTGAGGTCGTGTGGGTCCCCCGGACATTTTCGCCGAAAATATTTTTCCGGGGCCGAGACTTGTCTCGGGACGTACAACGGGCTCGGTAGCGCTCCCGGGACCTCGATTGGGAAACCGTTTACATATTTGGAATCGTGTGAACGTCCCGGATCTTTGTACGGAGTGTGTTTTTTGGGGCGGGACGTTCGGTCCCGGTCGACTCCCTGGGCTCGGGACGGGAATCCCGGGGCTCGGGATGGAAATTTTCCGACGGCTCAGGTGTAAGGTATGCTATATTTTGAGACGGATTTTATGGCAATATTTGAGGATTTTTGGCACGGTGTGATTTCTGGTCCGGGTTAGCACGCGTGCACGTCGGGATTTGCTCGGGTTAAGTGGGCCCGGTAGGACACTCTGGACTTATAATTAAGTATATGAAGTATAATTGGTGTGAGATATGAAGTTCCGAGGATGTGGTACAGTTTTCGTTACTGTTATTGCCACCTAGTGCGAATTCCAGTTAATTACGCGATTAAGCGTATTTACCGGGATTAGCGATTTTTGTGGGGCTCAGGACTCATAATTAGTCATGTGAAGCATGTTTTGTGCGTGTTATGAGGTCCCGAGAATGTGTCTCAGATTTCGTGCCGTTTGGGGTTACGGTTTGAAAGTTGCAATTTTCTAGTTAGACTAAATTGCAACTTTTGAAAGTTTGGGGGCTAAAGTTAAATAAGTTAAAAAGAAAGAAAGAAAAAGAAATTTGAAAATGGAAGGGTGAGGCGGTGAAAAAAAAAAGAAGAAACGTGAGGTGTGTGAAAGTGTAGTAATATATATATATATATATATATATAATATTATATTATATTATATTATATTATATTATATTATATTATATATATATAGTATTAGAAACGAAAGAAGAGTGTCAGGAAGCAAGCTTCTTCTTCTTTCTTCCTCTCTGCACCATCGCCGAGCTTAAGGAGCAATTTGAGATCTTTCAATTTCTCACCAAAATCTTAAAGATCAGTTGGTTAAATCGATCATTAGGAGAAATAATTAACTCCATATAAATCGGTTTTTGTGATTGTGGCTCCGGTTGGAAACCGTGAGCTTCAAAATTGCTCCACATTTATGGAAATTCTCCTATGGTTGATTTTATGGTTCCTAAGTGTTCCTTGCACCTTCTATTACGTCTTTTATGTCGAGTGTGAGTGAATCTTTGTAGGAGTCTTTGCCAATATTGTTCTAAAATTTTGAATAGAAACTCAACTTTAGGCGTGATTTGACGAAAGGTAAGGGTATATTATTGATCAGGGCGAACAGTTACACATTTTGTACGGTTCAGATTTTGTTGAAAAAGCCGTATGTGAAAAGCCGTTTTTCCCTGTCAGAGCCCCATTTTTGGCGCCTTTGTTGTGGGTCAATTTGTGAATTCTGAATGTGTATTATGTATCTGTGGATCATTTGTGAACAGGGGGTAGTCGGAAGTGTCTGAAACTCTGCCAAATTTGTACTGGATCGCTGAACGAGAATTTCGATTCGGACTTGTGTGAGCAATTTGGGAAGAAGGTATGATTTAAAGGTTTGGTTGTGTTTATTAATGTATAAGTAACAATGTTCTAGCTCGGTTCGTGAAACCGAGCTTTCTGTGGATTTTTGCGGGAAAGTGCGGGATTGTGCAGGTTTGGTTTCTGGGGTCTGTTTTGGTGAGTTCTGACTGGATTGTGGTTGTTCAGTGTGTTTCTGCATTGGTGGAGTTGTGCGGGACCTTAAAAGGCGCGTTGTCACATTTCGGGCCAGGAGCCGGGATTTCCCGAGGTTTGTACTGCGGAGCTGTTTTCTGAGGTAAGGGCTCAACTTCTCTCGTTATGCATTCTGGGAATAATTGCATGTATATCGGGGTTGGATGAGGCGGGTCCCGGGCGAGGACGGTGGTTCGGTGACCCCGAGACCCGTCACATTGTAAGATGTATGTTTGTTCTGTCTCAAGACCCGGATGGCCTTGGAGGCCCCGGGTTCCTATTCTGTTCTGTATATCTGTATCAGGTGATGATATTTTTGTTTATATTTACATGTGTATGTGTTCTGTTCTGTGACGATACCCGGGCTGGTCTTAAGACCACGGGTGCTCCATGGCTTGGTTTGGTTATGTCCACACCTGGAGGGTGCCGACATTCTCAGTATATATCCGCACTGGGGTGCCGATATACGTGACCCTACGACGGTTTGGGGATCGCTACCCCACCCGATACCGTGCTTTCGCTCGTCATGCATTCGACCTCTTGAGAGGGCTGTCGTTACAGGTCAGCGGTTGGACCGCATGTGTTGGGATTTCTGATTCACTTTACGCCTTATGTTTATATATGTACATGTATACTCTTGTGTTATTCTGTTTTGCAGGTTCAGCTTGTTGCCACTTGGGCAAACTATATCTTACCTCAGCCCTTACTGGGTCCTTCCGAGGACTCACCCTTTTATTTGTTTACCACCTTTCAGGCCGTCCTGACAAGCAACCGGCGGAGTAGAGATCCGTGGTCTCTGTCACGTTTGGGGTTTCGGTTGCAGCAGCAGTACCACGTGCGGGAATCCTTGAGCAAGAGGCTTCTGATTCCGCACCTAGGTATTCTAGGGTTTACTTTGGTGGCTCTGTAGGTGTAGTTGCATGCATGTATTTCGGATCATGATATTGTATTTGACGTATATTCTGGAATATGTGTTGGTTCTGTTTCTGTCTTCTAAGTCGAGGGCGGAGCCCCGACTTGCGTATATTGGCTGTACGTATGAAATGATTTCTGTGATTTGGTTATCTGAGTAATGAATGGTATTCCATGAACTGCATGTTTGATCGTTAAGTTGTTTGTATACTTGCCATGTGTGTGTTCTGTAGGTTGCGGGTCGTAGTACGACCATTCTGCTATTGCGGGCCGGGTGCACGTAGCGGGTTTCGGTAGTACCGTTACCGCGCTTTCCGTCGTAGCTTCCGCTTCCGAACATCGCGGCCGGCCCCGCCTCCGCAACCGGGCGGGGTGGTCGTGACAACCAACCCTAACAAAATCAATTAATAAACCCCATTGTTAACAATCATTTTTTAATTAAATTCACTAATTCAATTTTTTGGGAACTCAATTAACTAATCTAACTTTGATTCCAAATCAATCAAAAGAAAGGGGGCTGAAGTGAATGTTTTCAACATTATACATGATAAGATGTCATTTACCCTTTTTTCTTGCTTAGCATGCAAGCCTCAGCCGACCTCCACCTCCGCCTTCTTCGTCTCCTACCTTCACCCAACCTCTTCAAACCCTAGCCTCCAACTCCACCCTAACCCTAGCCTCCACCCTAACCCCAGCCTCCCTCATATCTCTATAAATAGAGATTCCCACAGCTGAGAACTGATCAAAAAAAAAGGAGAGAAAAAGGTTTGCTCTCTTCCTCGCCAGCCGCAACCCTTCTTCCTCCTCCACCACAACTCCTGGCCAGACCATCTTCCGACCTTTGGTGCACCCCCCCCCAGACTGTCCGCTGCAACCTTGTATTCCGCCAGACATCGCCACCAGCCCCGCATCACAGCTGCGACTGCAGCAAAGGGAAGGCGGAGCTGACGCCATCTTCCGGCCTTCTCTCGTCTACCCTAGCGCTGCCAAGCCGCTGCGGATTACTCCCCAGTCGCCGGAGCACCTGCCGCAGCCCGAGTCGCTGCCAACTTGTCGCCGTCCGCCGCGAAACTGCACCCAGCCGCTGGACCTGCAGACTCCGGCGCGAATTCGAATACCAGTGACACGTGTCACGTTTGTGTTTAATTGAAACCCGGTAAAATTCTCTTCTAACCCCTACTTGTTTTTATTTATGTTAATAAAGTCCCTAACTTCTGTTCATTTGCATTTTTACAGGTTTAACAAGTTTTAACTTTGTTTTCTTACAGAAAGGTTACCGGACATAGTTGTTTATTTTGTTCTTTTCATGATTCCTAGTTCTCTTTTTTTTCAAATTTTGTTCATAATCTATTTGTTTGTTATAATAATTAATTCTAATCATCTTTTAATTTAATTGTTACTATTATCCCTTTTTTTAAATATTCATGAAAAATTTCTTAAAAAATATATTGTTCATGGTTTTATTTATTTGACATTGATCATTCTTCATTCTTTTTGCTAACATTCTCATCTCTCATTATTTTCATTTACATCATCATAACAATTATAAGTTTTCGTTATTATCATTAAACTGATTCTAGAATCTTTTTTCATTCTGACAGAGTTTAGCTCGGGTTTTTTTAGAATCTCTGAAAAAGGGCAATTCGACTGTCACACCAGACAAATTCTAAGGCAATTAGACCGCCGCTCCACCGATTTGACAGGTACATTCTCTAACCCAAAAATAACTCTCCCAGTCCAACGGGAGCGAACTACGTGGGCTTTGATCCCGATTCAAACGGGTACGTAGGCAGTTTGGAAGCCCATAATCCAGGCCCAAGTCCAATTAACTAAAATTAACTCATTGTTTGAAAATACAAAAATTAATCATTTTGCATTATTTAAATTATGGGAATCGACTTTTATTTTGTTTTAAGAATTATTTTCAGACAAATTGGGTGCCTAACACCTTCCCAATTTGTACCCAATCCCCGGACTTAAAATCTCTGGTTTTCGTGGAAATTGCCTTTTCTAAATTTCGGAGTCAAAAATTGGGTTTTTCCTTAATTTCCCATTTTCTAAAAAATAAAGGTGGCGACTCCCTCGTTTTCCCCAAAATTGGTGGAAAAGCCCCCGACAAGCGGCCCTCCCGCTCACACCCATATACTCAATAGCAAACTGCAACAACCCCATATACTCAATAGCAGACTGCAACAATCCCATATACTCAGTAGCAAACTGCAAACATGTCATTGCACGAAGGAGAGACATGGAAACAAATGAGATCAAAAGCTAAAGATTCACATTTAATGGCTGAATAGGTAGAATGAAATAGTGTATAGTTCCTCTCCTCATATCTAGCTGGAGCAAATAACCTAACCATGAACAACAGAGCAAGTATGGAAAGAGCCTAATGAACAACAGAACAATACCTTAATGTTACAGCACCATCAAGGGATAGGTAAAGTAACAATCATTGGAACTTTCTTCTCCTGCAACATTCCAAATACAATAAAAAGAAATTGTTAGTAAACTAAAACAAAACATCAATACAAAAAGACTAACTGCAAGCCATATAAATAATGCACCCCTTCATATTAATTAAAAATAAATTGCAATTTCTTACCCACTTTGTGCATAGTTAACTTACCCGTTTTTTTGTCTTGACGCCATGAAGGTTTCTTACCCAATTACCACCACAGAGTAAGGCTTGCACGGTATCCACAGAAAGTGATGCTCGATAAGAGTCAATCACTCGACCACCAGCACTAAATGTAGCTTCAGATGCTACTGAAGTTTACAAATCATGAACTGGTACCTAAACCAGAAAACGTAGATCGAATCAACTGTACACTACATTTATGTGCTTTAAAAAGGTACCAACTGTACACACACACACACACCACCTCGTCTTTCACTATGCAGAAGAACTTCCTTTAAAACCCCATAGATATATATATATATATATATATATATATATGTTTCATCACAATAAATTTCCAGAGCCAAACGGCCCAAACCTGTGCATCTCTTGAAAGAAGACCCAATGATGTACTAATTTTATCTTCCGAAAGTAAAGAGATGATCAGAGAGAGAAAAGAGATGATGATTGTTACCGTGGTTGCTAGTCGGAGGTGATGAAGATGATTCGATGGGCTTTGACGAAGCTCGGAGCTCGAGCTTAACCGTCACGAGCGAATGAGGACTGAAGTGCGAACTTGATTGAGGATTGAAGACTCCCATGACAGCGACTCCACGTTCGACTTCGACGAGTTCAATAGAGAGCAGCAAGGAGATTCAGGAGACGAGGTCGAGGCTGCGAGCTCGAGTCTAGGGTTCGACTTCAACGAAATTGAAAATTGAATTAAAATTTTGAAGCTGGTTGATTGAATCTGAGTGATAAAGTTTCTAAATTTCATGTAAGTCCTGAAACTTTAAAGATTCATTCAACTAGGTCCTTACATTTTAATTACTTACACCTGAGGCCCTGAATAACCAAAGTTCATTATATATATACATATGGCTCGATAGCTCGATAACCTATCGAACCGAACCCTGTTCCGCTAGAACTCGGCTCGATAAAATTATCGACCCCTGAAGATGGCTCGAACTCGAACTCGAAGCTCGATAAGACAGTGTTCAAATCTAGCTTGGAAGATGAACACAAACAACACTTGATAATTTCGGCCAAGAATATCTCTTCACTACTTGATGAAGCAATATTCTTGATAATGCCAAGGGTAGAGATGATCTAGCACCTCTCAACTACTTGATTGAGCAATACTTGATATAATTCTTAAACCAAAATCATGGAACAAGGAAATGGAATTGATGAAGACAGAATTCAAAGCCAAAACTCACAAAATATGGAGTATTTTCGGAATTATGAAGTGCATAAATGAGCCTTTCTTCCTACTTAAAGAGAGCCTTTTTGGATGGGAAATTAACCATCCAACTTTTCAAGCATGGGTGGTTAATTTTCATCCACATAATTTCTCTAAAACCTTCAAAAAGGCAAAAGGCTTCTTACACCATGCATGCATGCCAAAAGCCTTCCAAAAGGAAAAGCACTTTTGCATGCATGACACCTAAAAGCTTCCAAAAAGCAAAAGGTGAAAAAGTAGCCTAAAAGCTTCCATATGTCTTTTACACATAAAGTAAATGTTTGTCTTCTCAAATATCTTCATAAATGGGATGAATATTTCGGATTCATCCATGGGAGGTGGGGCCGGCGCGTGAAAAAGGGGGCTGGCGCGTGGAGGCGCGTTGCTTGGTATGCCGGCGTGTGCCCTTCACTTCCGGGCATCTCCAAGGCTTGGGAAGGAGATACTAAACTCCAAGGAGGGCGGCGCCACTTTCGGGAGGTCGGGGAGGCGCGTGAACTTCGGGCTTGGGCGAGTGGGCTCCCTCTCGGGTCCAAGGGTGGTGATGGTGAGTCTCCGTGGTGCTAGGAGGCTTTTCCACTTGAATGCCTATGTCTTGGAGCTTGATGTCTCGGTCTTGGCCTTCCTCCCGTTCCTCTCCCTGAGCCATGATCTTCATGAAGACTTGGAGTTTCTCTTGCATCCTCTTTAACCGAGCCCTAGTCAAGGGTCCATTGAGCCCTTGGAAGGGGTTGTGGTCTTCACTTGGTGGAGTTGGGTTGATGTCCACATCATTCCCTCCCTCTTGAGAGAATCCGACCTCGGATTCAATTCTTCTAGTTCACTACCTCAAATGTCCTAAACTTCTTCCCTTTGTTTACCCTATTTGCATAGGTCTCATTGATTTTCTCAATTTGGTTATGTAGCTTAGCATGCATGTCTTTCATTTGTTGAGCTTTATTTTTAGGCACAGGCTATTGTGTGCCACCCATTTTTATGTGCCTCTTTGTGCCCAGGTCCCTTTATTTACAAAATTGCCATTATTTTCCCGCATTCATTGTCATTGCCCACAACTTCAAAATTTCCCCTCTGTAGGCCATTCAGGTTGTCGATCGGAACGTTTTTTTCCTGTTCGTTTCTTGTTGGTCCGAGTTTCGCGATTCGTCTCGCATTTTGAAATCGTGTTCTACTTTGTGTTCGCTGTTGATTTCAGTTTGTGAGTTGAGCTTGCTATCATTCGATCTCTGAGTTTTACGATTCTTCGTTCAGTTTCAATGGCGGTGAGATCTCTCGATTTCGATTTGAATACTGGTTCGTCGGCCTTGTGTTTAGTTTGTTTCAGTTTTTTCAGTGTGATCTGTACGTTTGATCTTCATTTCATGATGTTTGTTCAGTTGATGATGGTGATGGTTATCGTTCTCAGATTGTTGCGAATCGTGACTCTAGTGTCTGTGATTCTGGTTATATGGATGAAGAAGTTTTGTTGGATCCTTTTAGGTTGGAGTCTTTGGTTGAGATTATTGGTTCTATTGATCTTCATTCCCTTGTTGGTGAACTTCAAGCAAGTGCAAGCGGCGAATCTTCAGGTTGGAATTATATCTTTGTTTTTTCATGATCTTTTGCTCGTTATGTGCATTAGTTTAAATTGGCAGAACATCGTTTTGTGTTAAGAGAGCATCCTATTTTTGGTCTATTGTTTGTCCGGGGAGTTGAGGCTGTTTCCCGAAAATAAAACGTCTTATTGCTCGTGTGGATCATCATAATGCTTTTCTGGAGCACCCTATGTTGTTGGCAGCACATCATTCCGAGATGCTTGTTGACTATGATATTTTTGGGGATGTTGTTATCTTTTATACAACCTATCGTACAAATATGTACGGTATGGTTTGTGCCCTTTTTGTTGGTGTTAACAACCATGGATTCAATGTTATTTTTGGTTGTGGGTTTCTTGTTGATGAGAAGGCTGATACTTTTGGATGGTTGTTTGACCGCTTTCTTGAGAGCGTTGTCGGTAAACAACCTTCTGCTACCATGATCGATCGGGATGCAGCCATTGCACTAGCTGTTGAGAGGCATCTTCCAGCGTCCAAGCATCGGCTTTGTTTGTGGCACATTTCTCAGAATGCGATGAGGCATCTTGGTTATCTGTTGAACAGTAATGAGGATTTTCAGCGAGAATTCTTTTTTTGTTTATATCGTTGTTTATCCGAGGAGGAGTTGCTTGAGAAGTGGTTTGCGATGGTTCAGGAGTATGATCTGGAAGGTAATGAGTGGTTGGCTGCTACTCTTGAGTTGAGGTCGAAGTGGTGTCCTGCTATGGGTGCTAACTGTTTCTCTGCAGGTATGTTTTTGTTTTTACGCGTGTCTTTGTTTCATAAGCACATCATTCTGTATGTGCAGAACATTTCTCTTGTGACATGGGAACATCATAGTTTGTTGATATCTACACATCATATTTAATTGGTGCATATCATTCCTTTATTTTTGTTTTTCAATTATCCTGTACTTTTTTGTATCCAATAATTTTTTGTGGGGATAATATTTGTGATCGTTTGTGTTTTTAGTTAGGTGCATTTGTTTTGTATACTGGGCACATCACGCAACACTGTTAGGGGCATCTAACTATCTACTTGGAGCATCAATGATTGTGTGGGTTGTTTTATACTGGTGTTTAAGCTGTTTTGTTTGTCCCTCCTTATAGGCATCTTATCTACACAGAGGAGCGAGAGTACTAATCACATGTTGAGTGGCATTTGTGATAGTACATCTTCATTGGTTGAAATGGTCTGGTCCTTGACTAAAAGGTTTAGTGAGTGGAGAGATAAGTCGAACCAAGAGGATTACAGGAACCATGGTCACACTCTGAGGAAGTTTCAGAGGCTTGACATTCTAACTTCGGTTGTTAAGATATACAGCTTGCTATCATTCGATCGGTTTGAGAGAGAGGCTAATGACAGTCATTGGCTTTCTTTTGAAACGATTGCGGTTGATGGGGATGTGAGTGATTATGCAGTTTTTATTCAAACTATGATTTGCGCCAATGCACTGTTCTGTTTGTGAAGACTGACCCTGTTACTGTTAGTTGTTCTTGCAAGTTTTTTGAGCAAGTTGGTTTCCTATGCCGTCACGCTGTCCGGATTTTGAATATTAACAATGTTACTAAGCTGCCTGAGCGTTACGTTCTTGCGAGGTGGCGGAAGGATGCTAGGAGATATGTTGTTTCATGTAATTCTAGTGATAATGATCCTAAATACATACTTCATTCGATGGCGTGGAGGTATAATTTCATGAGAGGTATGTATGGTGTTGCGCTTTCGAGCCAGGAAAATGATGAGTTGAAGAAAATATGTGATGAGGCACTTGCTGACTTGGAGAAGAAGATTTCAGGTAGTTCTGAAACAGCTGGTGGTACTGTTGCTGATGCACCTAGTTTGAGTTCAGTTGCTGAAAGTATCACTGGAACTGTGATGGTTGGGAACCCAGAAGTAGCATCGAAGAAAGGACGACCTCGGAAAGAAAAGAGAATTAAGAGTTTTGTAGAGGGTGGTAGCAATAAAAAGAACAAAAAATAGAGTTTTGGGGTTTTTTGATTGTTTTTTAGAGAAATTGTTTATATATGCATAATATCATTTTTAGCTCGGGAGCGTTATTTGGTGGCTCTGGAGCATCATACTCTGTTTTAAGAGCATCAACCTATGTGTTACGGAAGGAGAAATAAGAGTTCTGTAGAGGGAGGTAGCAATACAAAGATTGAAAAATAGAGTTTTGGTGTTTTTTGATTGTTTTTTTATGGTTTTTGTTTATATAAATGCAAACCATAATTGTTTAGCTCATGAACATTCTTTTATGCTCTGGAGCATCATGCTCTCATTTACGAGCATCAATCTATGTGATAGACACATCATTCAAAAATTACGAATTACCATATCAACGAACAGTAGAATGTCAATATTTATAAATACAGGACATCATTTGACAGTTCGGGAGCATCATTTGACAGTTCGGGAGCATCATTTGACAGTTCGGGATCATCATTTGACAGTTCTGGAGCATTCTTCAAAAACTTAAACGGATCAATGTAATCATAAGCGCATCAAAATTCAAGAATAGTTTAACAAGGGTATGTAAAATTTGAATTGACATTACATTTACTCCTCCCGTATATTTTAAACATTTATTTGATCACATTGTATTGCAATATTATAGTGGAGGTCATCAGACTTAAGGCGAAGAGCACCATACACAACCAAAGGAGCATCATACATTTTTATCAAAACAAAACTTCCAGAAACGCATCATTATGACTCTAATCGCATCATTATGAACAACTAGATCATCATAATGAAGAATAACATCATATGGGAATTAGGAATTAGCGTATCAACGTAACATAGAACCAGCCAATATCTAAAAGTTTGTACACAATATTCACAATATTAATCCGTAAGTTTCAGTTGTCAGATGCAGCTAGGTCAAAATATTCCTTTGCCATCTGTAACTTTGTCTCGTACAACCTTTCTCCTCTGTCGAGCTTGATCATTTTGTAAACATTCTGGCGTACCTCATTCTGTTTGGACACAACTAGAGTGTCAAAATTTTCAGGCACTCCCTTTCAGTTGCTTCCTTCTTGTGCAAGTCAGACCGAAACCTTGTCCCATCATAAAATTCCATATGCTTCATTGCATAAATCCCACAGTCTTTTGTATTGGCACTGATTTCCTCTTCGGTCGACCGGTCCTTCCATTCGAGATCAAATGTGGCTAAAGGTGCGTTTTTTATGAAACTGAACTTCAACCGGCTTTTTGAAAAATATGCAGCAAATACTGCCCTCTGATAACAAATCCATATGTTAGTATTAGTAGTGAAATGCATCTTATCATAAAAGCTGTCAAGAAAAATAATTATTTGTTGTCAAACTTACAACATCAGAAATTATGTCGCTATATGCTTCCGAATGCGTGTTCCTGTTGTTGAGGAGATGAAAATCGCCTTCCAAGAAATTGAAAACGAGAAAAAGTAGTGCTCGTGTGACAGAACAGTGCACGACGATCCGCAAGTGGTGAGTAGTAGTATTATGAAAAAGTCAACGAGAGCACCATACTCAAAACAGGAACATCAAACCAAACAATGAGAGCATCTTCTTAAGTGCTGATGCTACCATTTTTTCTAAAGCATCACACAAGTGTTGTACTTACAGCTTCACTTGTATTGATCTTATGCAATCCATTAGCATTGACTAGATCAATGAGGCGTTGCAGTCCAATATCCTTCACTTTTTGATCTATGATCTTCCGTCTTTGAACTGTTGACTTTTTATTAAGGCCCTTCATTTTTCTTTCTTCTGCAACCTCATTTTCAAATTATTTCCTTGCCATTTCCAGTGTCATCTAATGTGGACCATGTTTCAAGTGATAGTAAATTTTTATAAACAGTTTATAACTATTGAAATGATTTGTTTTTTGTTAAAAACAACACTTACAGTCAACAAGGTACTTATGTAGACTTTCTTCAACTTTCTCCTTGCACTTCTCATGGTTATTTCACAATTTTCCACTTCATCCATCAGGTCTTCCCTATTGTTTAGAATATGTGTATATGCATCTATCACGTCATTGGTAACTTCTTCCCCTCTATGCAGTGTATACATTTGTTCAATTGTTAAATCTATATCACCGAATCCACCACCACAGTCCTGTCATTGTTACGAGCATTATTAGAGAGCATATGAGCATCACATGGTATAGAGAGCACATCATAACTTAGCTGGAGAACATCATAATATTGGCCTTACCCTATTTTTTCTGGACAATGTAACCCCTATAAGAAATCTGCTATGATTAATCTGGTTGTCAACATGTTTCTTGGAGTAGGGTACCTTGCAGTCAATTCCTTCACGAAAGGGACAGTAGGGTTGAACAGGTGTGGCATATGTTGACCAAATATCTGTATTCCTTTCAAAATTTCAGTTTCAGTCCGTGGTGTTATTTTGATTGCAGGTGCTTGACAAGAATTGAGGGGATTGTTGTACAGGGTTGTCCTGTGATTGCAAGCTTTCAAGTATTGCATTGAAATTCGGTGAGGTTGATCCAGCTGGTACTTGATTTGTGACACCTGCAAGGTAGAACATCATTCAGAATGGAAGAATCATCAGCTCAGAGTTAAAAACATCAATTAGCTGTAGATTTCAAAGAACACCAATTAGGATGAAAGGAACATCATAATGATACAAGGCACATCATTTCATACCGGCAACTTCATTCAAAGACATTGGTCTTTTCTTCTTCTTAACCTCTACATGTTGCACTTCTTTCTCAGCTTCATTTGCAATCTGAGTCACCATGGCTATGTCATCGGGAGTAAGGTACTGCTCACTATCACTTTCTTCCTCAGGTTGTGAACTTAGTTGACTGAATACTTCGATGATTTCCAACTGATGTAGTAAATCATCAAGGGTGTCTATGTGCTCTTGCGCATCTGCCATTTCAACCTTAGACTGCAGCTTTGGCTGGTCATTGTTTACGCCAGTATATTCTTTGTTGTCCTTCTCTACAAGCACCTGATATAGTTTATAATAAGAGAACCATACTGCTTTTGTTAACCACAAGCATCATATCTACATATCCGAGCATCATATTGTAAAACGAGAACGTCATTTGTGTACCTTCTCAGTTGGTATAACATCAGTTGCAACCACCTCTTCCATTGGGGATACTATTTGTTGATTGACCTGAAAATTTTTGTACACCACATGACTAAGTGTTAACCATATCAGAACTATAGAGCATCATATTGAAAGAAACAAGCATCATAAAGGATCCCAAGAGCATTATCGTAGAAACCATGAGGATGAGTTCCTTACCTTGTCAGCTTGGAGCCCGTGAGTTAAAGTCTCCTCAATAACTTGTGTGATTTGTTGGTCGCCCATCTGAAATGGATTGCATCATGTAAAAATATATATAATATTATAATACAGGGACACTATAATTCTTTAAAGGACCATCAGTAATTAACGAAACGTAACAGTTTTTATACCTTGTCAGGAGTCAGCAGTTGAGTTGCAACAGCCTCAGGTTCTACCATACTAGCTTCCACATTCTCTGATGTTACATTCTCAGTGAGTGGTACTTCAACCTCCTGAAAATTAGGTACCATATGGATCAATAAGAGCATCGAACTGATTAATAAGGCCATCAGGTTTCACACCTCAGAATTCACCACTTGAGTTGGAACATCCTCAGTTTTTTCTACCATTCCAGCTTCGTCATTCTCGATCACCTGAGTTAGTGGTACTTCAACCTCCTAAATTTGAACCATCATATTTTTTTGTTAAGGAAGAACATCATATTATAGCATCCGAGCTTCGTAATGTAGAACAAGAGCATTATGTTTTATGTACCTTGCCCTCCTCCACTCCCTTGTTGTCGTCACCATGATGGACATCCATCCTATCAGTCTCATTTTCATCAACATCTGGTGCATCCACTCCTTCCATTACATCCTCATCAATGTGACGAGCCTGGTCTAGCTTCCCTTCCTCCACAAGTTCCATTCCATTTGTCTTCTCAAGTTCATTATCCTCTCTACTTTCCTGAATTTTTTTATCATGATATTTAAAAAATAAATGTGACAACATCATTCTTGAACAGAAGAGCATTATTGAGAACAGACGAGCATCATAAGTCAGCACCAAAGCATCACATTCATACCTCAAGCATTCCTCCTTTTTGCAGTTTGCTGTCAGGAGTCTCACCCCTCTTCCCACTCCTATCAGATGCTTCTTCATCCACATTGATGATTTCATCATCACTGTTCTTTCTTTTTGCAGCCATTTTCCTCAACCTTGTCGAAGACCTTGCCCTCTTCACTCAAGCTTTCTCTGCATTAGGTTTAGAACTCTCTTTGGCTTTCCTCAATTTTTTTGGTGGATCAGGACGCTCGGTATCTGTATGAGCGGCTGGTCTCTTCCTTCCAGATGTTGGATTCTGCTGCTTTTTCAGCTTCTGTCTTCTGTTGAAGGTCTCTTCAATTATCCTCAGTTTTGGTTCAGCAAGGAAGTTTTCATCCAATACCAGCTGCTCTGCAAAGTTGTCCTGATGCTTGTTCATCTTCTGTAGAATGGCCTTAGTCTCCTTTGGCCATTTTTTTGTTGAGTCCTTTATTCTTTTTAGGAGTTCAGTGTTGGAGCGATGACATTGTGATACTGCTTGCAGAATCTGACTTACACTACCTTGGAAGTCATCATGTTCTTCGACATTTACTGCTTCCATCTACTGGTCCAACATTTTGTCAACCTACACCTTTCTCCTCCTCTTCTCCAAGGTTTTCTTTAGAGGATTTTCCGCAAACTGCATTTATTTCAACTTTGTTTCGTTAGGCAACAGTTAATAGGAGCATCAATTCAAACAAGGAACACATTATATGTCAAATAAAGAACATCATACAAAATTTGTAAGAGCACACCATATTTTTAAAACAGAACATGACATGATTTTCTAACTATGCTCATCATATATATATATATATATCAATAATTAACGTTACCTGGGCACATCCATATGACTCCTTTTTCTTCATTATTTTGTGCTTTTCCCTGAACATTTCATCTGTCCATGTTCCACACAGTGGTGCATTCCTTGATACATGTTTCCCAGGTATTATCAAAGAATCAGCATACCACAACTGCAACAACGATTTTGGAAGTGACTAACTTTTAGTCCAAGAGCAACAATTTATAATTACGAGAACACCAAAGTACATAATAAGAACATCACACCTATACACAGTACCTGGATGAAATGGGTACAGGAACCTAGTCCTCCTCTATATAACTTCTTGAACAAAGAAAACTCTGTGAAGATGTTATCAAGGACATGTTGGCAGAAGTTGAAGTTCCTGATGTCTTCCATGTTGTGCAGGGACTTGAGTATCTTCCAGTTGGTCGGATCACTACCAGTCTTGTCAAAAGCGAACAAGATGGTATCCATCAGAACTATGAAGCACCTCTTGAAATGGTCATCACCTGTGGTGTCCTTTCGAATCTCTGTTATGAGATTTTCTTTGGTAGGGAGCTGTCCTTTAAATTTTGCCAACCATCCTTGAAGTGGTGGGTCATTTTTGTTACCGTCCAATGGAGCATCATACTTTGCTAGAAACCTCTCCCCCATTGGGAATCCCATTGCAATGTAGACATCTATGTCGTTCATCTCCACAGCTCTATTGTTGTCAAGTTCAAGCGTCCCTGTTTGACCATTAAAGTTGTGTGCAAACCACAACATGAGATCTGATTTTGTGCTTATCGGATTGTAGTTCAACAAGCTCCCAAACCCCATATCCTTCACTGCTTGCACCTGTCTAGGCTTCCTTTTAATCATTTCCATTATTTCAGCAACCTTCTTGGGGGATGTTTGAATAAAGACATATGTCCTGTTAATCACCAAACAATGATGAAACGTCATTATTCAAAAGAAGGGGCATCATGAAGTTGATGGTGGACATCAGACTAATCCTAAAGAGTGTCATGTCCATTACAAAGAAGAGAATCTTTATATGACAGTGAATAGATCAATATATGAATTGAATAGATCATCATTCACAAAAATAGAGCATCAGTTATTTATCAGACATGAGCATCATGAAGGTTAAGCAGAGCATCATGAAGGTGAAGCACTATGAGCATCATGAAGGTCAAACACTATGAGCATCAAACTGAAGATGTCGCTCAACAGATGACCAGAAAGGACATCATTCCCCAAACGTAGAGCATGCCAAGTTATTCTGCACTATAGTATCATCATCCTGGTCAACAGGAACATCACATGAGACAAAAAAACATCATGCATTAATGAAAGAGTATCACATTAGACAACATGATGATGATGATTGAAAGCAACTAAGTCCAAAGGGGTTAAAGGATTGAAACCATACACAATTTCAAATGGACTATATGATGTAGATGAATGATATGCACGATTGTAAGCAAACTCAACATGGGGTAAACATTTCTCCCATTCATTCAAATTCTTTCTAAGTATTGTCCTCAATATGGTTGTTAGGGTTCTATTAGTGACGATGTAGAAAACATCAAGCTAGTAGCTAACCTAGACCACAAGGTTCTCCAAACATGTCTAAGAAATCTAGAATCCCTATCACTCACAATTGACCTAGGAAGTCCATGATATTTCACAACATTCTTGAAAAACAATTCAGCCACTTTAGATGCATCATCACTTTTATGACATGGAATGAAATGTGTCATTTTAGAAAACCTATCAACAACCACAAATATAGCATCATGTCCATGTGAAGTCCTAGGCAATCCACTAATGAAATCCATGCTAATGTCAACCCAAGGTAAAGTAGGAGAAGGAAGGGGAGTGTACTTCCCTTTCGGCTGAAGAGTGGATTTTTCCTTGTGACAAGTGATGCACTTTGCACACACTCTTGTGACATCTTTCTTCATGCCCGGCCAATAAAAGTTCTCCTTCAAGGGTTCAAGTATCTTTTGGACACCAAAGTGACCCATAAGACCACCACCATGTGCCTCCTTTGTGATGACTTCCCTTATGGAACTTCTCGGGACACAAAGCCTTTTCAACTTAAACAAGAAGCCATCAAATATTTAGTAGCCATTTTAGACACCCTAAGCACACGAAGCATAAATTTCACCAAAATCAAGGTCATGCTCATACATTTCTTTTAAACATTCAAATCCAACAATTTTGACATCAAGAGTAGAAAGAAGTGCATATCTCCTAGACAATGCATCGGCAACCACATTTTCCTTTCCCTTTTTGTATTTAATGACATAGGAGAATGACTCAATGAACTCTATCCACATAGCATGCCTTTTGTTCAAGTTTTCTTGCCCTTGAAGGTACTTCAAAGAGAGGTGATCCGTGTGAATCACAAACTCTCTTGAAACAAATAATGACTCCACACTTGTAGTGACCTAACAAGAGCATAAAGCTCTTTGTCAAAAGTGGAATAATTCATTCTAGCACCATTCAAATTTTCACTAAAAAAGGCAATGGGTTGGCCCTCTTGGTGCAAGACGTTACCAATGCCAATCCCACTTGCATCACATTCAACCTCAAAAAATTTCTCAAAGTTTACCAAAGCAAGCAAGGGAGCACACACCAATTTAGACTTCAAAGCGAGAAATGACTCCTCTTGGGCTTTGCCCCATGCAAAGGCAACATTCTTTTTGGTTAACTCATGTAAGGGGGCGGCAATAGTGGCGAAGTCTCTAACAAACCGCCTATAAAAGCTTGCAAGGCCAAGGAAGGACCTCACTTCGGTTAGAGACTTTGGCGTAGGCCACTCCCTTATTGCTACCACTTTACTTTCATCAACCTTCACACCATGCTTTCCAACAACATATCCAAGAAAATTGACTTCACTTGTAGCAAAGACACACTTTTCAAACTTAGCATACAATTTCTCAAACCTAAGTGTATCTGATACTTGTTTCAAGTGATCAAGGTGTTCATCATGATTCTTGGAATACACCAAAATGTCATCAAAATAGACAACCACAAACTTTCTAATCAAATGCCTCAAAACATGGTTCATCAATCTCATGAAAGTACTAGCTGCATTAGACAATCCAAAGGGCATGACATTCTATTCATACAATCCAATTTTAGTTTTAAAAGTCGTTTTTCATTCATCACCCTTCTTCATCCTAATTTGATGATAGCCACTTTTCAAATCAATCTTAGAAAAGACACATGCACCACTCAATTCATCAAGCATATCATCAAGTCGAGGGATAGGATGTCTATACTTTACAGTGATTGAATTGATGGGGCGGAAATCCATGCACATCCTCCAAGTTCCATCACTCTTTGGCACCAATATGACCGGTACGGCACATGGAGAAAGACTCTCCTTGATTAACTCCTTTTTGAGCAATTCTTGCACTTGCTCTTGGATCTCTTTGGACTCTTGAGGATTAGTCCTATAGGCAGCCTTGTTGGGAAGTGGAGCACCCGGAATCAAATCAATTTGATGCTCAATACCCCTATATGGTGGGAGGCCGCAAGGATCCTCAAACACATCCTCATATGCTTTCAAAAGATCCCGCACATCTAAAGAAAGAGAAGATACTTGTTCAAGTTTTAGTATGCAAGAAGTTGGAACCATGAAAAAGCATGTTTTGTTTTGCAAAAGTGCTCTTTTGAAATCTCTCTCTTTGGCTAAGTGGGGTATGCACTCTTGTCTTTTCTCATGCTCACTTGAAGTGTTTCTCATATATGCACACTCTTTCTTTTCTCTCAAGTATCCTTGATCCTTCTCACTCTTTTCTCTCTTCTCACTCCCCTTGCACTTTCGCCCTTACTTGCAAGATGGACTTGGTCTTGTAAAGCTTGGGTAGGGGTGAGTGGGAGAAGGGTGTAACCGGTGTTTGGATGAAGTGGGCTTGCTGTGGGTTTAGGGTAGGTGTTTGGTCCCGGGTGAGGGTTGGAGGAAGAGGTGTGGTGGGGTGGTGGCCTCGAGTTTGATGAGTGAAGGTGAAGTGAGGGCTTGGTGATGGCGGGTTGGTATGGTTTCACTACGTAGAGAAACCGGCTTACTGCGGTAGAGGCCGCAGTAAGCCGCAGTAAATCGGTTTATTGCGGCCTCCACCGCAGTAAATCCTTAGCTTGAACTTCGGTTAGGAGCGTAGTAGGAGTTGTAGGAGCTTCCTCTCTTCATTTGATTCTCCACTCTTATAGCTTTGTGCACAAGTTCTTGGTAGTCTCTATAATCACAGAGCTCCACCGTTTTGGAGATATTATCTCTCAAGCCATACAAGAACCTTGCCATCTTTGCCTCATTATTCTCTTTGACATTGGCTCTCATCAAAGCACTTTCAAGATCCTTTTGGTAGTCTTCAACACTTCGGTTGCCTTGAGTGAGATGTTGCAACCTTTGACAACAATCTCTATCATAGTAGCTTGGCACAAACTGACCCCTCATGGCTTGCTTAAGCTCCTCCCAAGTGTCAATGGGAGTCTCTTGGTTCCTTGCCCTTGCTTGATGCTCTTGCTCTCACCAAATGAGAGCATAATCATGGAGCTCATTGATGGCCAGCTTCACCCTTGTTGCATCATTGTACCCCATGATATCAAAGATTCTTTCGGTCTTGTTCACCCAAGTGAGATACTCCTCCGGATCACTTGAGCTATGAAATGGTGGCACTTGAAGCTTCAAATGGTTGAAAACTTGTTGATCTTGAGCTTGTCTTCTCTCTCTAAGGTTTCAGTTGAAACCTCTATGGACTTGACCAATCTCGGCCTCCTCTTATTCTTCAAGGTCTCTCTCAAGATAGGCTCTTGCTTATGCCCTATCTTGAAAGACTCTTCTTCTCGGATGTCTCAAAGGAGGTTCTTTATAGTAGTCATCTTCATTGCTATCCGAGATGTCTTGCACAAGGGGACTTCTTCTTTGTTGGTGAGGCTTGCTAAAAGGAGTTTGTTGTGCTTGCTTGTGAGAAGGGTCAAAGATGGTTTGTGTAGTACCACCAAAACCCTTGGATGTCTCGGTTTCATCTTGGGTCTTGAGCTAGAGGGTTGCTTGCCTTGAGCCACCTCAAGCTTGCCAAGCTTGGCTCCTAAGGTGGCTTGTTGTGCATCCACATTGTCAAATCTTTGCTCCATTTTATCCAACCTTCGGTTGATCTTCTTATCAAGAGCTTCAATCAAACCGAGTTCTGAAGGGTGAGGAGGAGATGGTGAGGTGTCGGGTGAAGCCATACTTACAAGCAAAGATCTCTTTCTTTTGCAATTGAAGACAAGAAGTTAGTGGTAAAAAAATCCTCCGCTCCCTTAGTGTTTGCACTCTTTCACTCTAAATGGCGCTTTTTGTGATGTATCACTCGTCTTTTACCACTCTTTTCAGTTTTAAACTCTCAAATCACCAATCTTTCAACCTTGATCAAAGAAACACAACAATGGAAACAAGAAATATACTAGTAAAACCGAAAACAAGTAGGTGAGAAAAGCACTAGTTACTTGAAACTAGGTTTTGAAAGAGTTTAAGGTGGATGGGGGTTGAAAGAAGTGGGCTTGGATACGAGAAAGGGCTTTTGAAAACAAGAAACAAGTTTTATGCAAGTTGTCAAGAAGTTTTCGGATCAAATGTACGTTTTGTTTGAGTTTTGGTATGAACAACTCGGAACACTTGAAGAACATGCATGAACATACAACTTGCTCTCTCTTCAAAAGTTGAACTTTCTCTTGACTCTTTCAACAACAAACGTTTTTCTTCATCACAAATCACAACAACACATAAACAACAACTTTTTGCACTTGAACTTTGAAAAAGAAAGGCCTAAACTTTCAGCCAATGGTAGAAAAGATAAATACGTTTCTTCAAACTTTTAAACATATTTGTTGTTGAACTTGAACAAAAAGTGTTTGTGATTGCAAAATCCTTCTCTAAAACTAAACCCCTCTTCTTTCATCCCCCATCTAACCTTAAAATCTCAAAAACCTAGTTTCAAGTAACTGGTTCTTTTCTTGCTTAAAGAACACGGTTTTACTAGTTGCTAGTTTGTTTCCATTGTTGTGTACATCTTTGATTTGAGGTTGAAGGTGGAAGTCAAGGTTGGAGAACTTTATTGAATCTTGAGTCTTAGCCGAGAGTATCCCTATTTGTCCACAAATGGAGTTTCCACTTAAACACATGAGGAAACTTGAGTGGTACTAATTTTATTGTTTAAGTGTGTAGGTACACAAATGGAGCCAACCCTTAAGTTTCTAGGGGATGGAGACCCTTTCGGGTTCGAATCATGGGAACACCATCTTGAGGCATTCTTTGCCAAAACCAGCGCTAGTGAATTTGAGAAGCTTGACAAAGCCATTGATGTGCTAGGTGGTGAAGCTAGATATTGGTGGCACGAATATGCCACAAGGAGGAGTAATAGAGGGTTACGGTTCATACCATCTTGCAACCATTTGAAAAGCTTAATGAGGTGACGGTATGGCACCCAACCCACTAAAGAACACTCGGCCCCAACCACTACCCATTGGCCAAGACCTCCCACCACTTATAGCTCAACTTGGAGAGCCCATCCTCCAAGCCTAGCCGATGGATTTCAAGGTGTTCCACACCCACCCGAACGAAGGCTCACCTATACTTGCTCCCAACCAAGGCCAAGAGCCACCTTCACACCTATCACATTCCCTCAACTATGCCATGGACCGAAAACAACTCAAAGTTCACCCTCCGGCCCAAAGAACTTTGTGCTTGAAGCAACCCACAAACCAAGATCCACTTGAAAAGACCTCACCAAGTCTTCAAGAAATCCGAGAGGATATTCAAAAATTGATGAAGGAACTTAAGAAAGTTCAAGAGCTTGAGAGAAAAGAGATTGAAAGGAAAAAAGAAAGCTTGAGTGGAAAATAAACACATTTGCCATGATGTTTTGGTTGAGGCCGAAACCACACCCATGGCATAATCCTTGCAAGATAGTTATACCCAAGCCCCTTTGTTAGGAGTAGATGAAAAATCCATGCTTGGAATGAAAGAAAAGCTTGGTATGTCTAGACTTGTGTTTGATCCTAGAGCTAGTACATGTGGTTTGTTGAACTTTGATGATGAAAAGCATGCCAATGATGACATTGTTTATAGGCATGAGCAAAATATGGAATCATATGTTTCAAATGTGCATGATAGTGAGTTCAAGTTGAAGCACAACCTTTTGTAACTTGAACCCTCAACCTATAATGAAACATATTGGTATCCCTTATTTGATGAAGAGAATGCCTTGAATGATCCTATGCATGTTTCGGATCATGAATTGGTGTTGAATAATGTATTGCTCTTGGATGAGATTAGTGTGCATAGTGACTTGTGTGACAAGTTTGGTGATGCATCTACATTTGAGTATGAAAATGATGAAGTGGATGTTGAGCATGACTATTACCATGATGAGATATATGAGCATGACACTTTTCCCATATCACCCACACCTAGTCATGATCATTCTTTGATGCATGATTTTGACTCATTACATTTGGATGATGAGAATGAATGGCCTAGGCTCACTTTTGATCCCGGGATACATGAGTGTGCATGCATGATTGTTTGTTGTGACTTGGAGAAAGATGTCATGTTTAGTATGCTTAAAATGCATAAGCTTAATGAAGATTGTTTCACCATATGTGTTTCGGTCATGCTTGAATTCTTTGGTAAACATGAGCATCTAAGAAAAATTGAAAATTTGTTTATGGTTGAGGTCAAGAGAAAGGGCAGATTGTCCATCTCATTGCCTATTAATTTTGCTAAGATTAGTCCATGTGCTTCACACTTTGATGATCTTTTCATGACTTAGTTTTTCATTTTACATCTTTGGAAGTACATAAGCATGTGATTTGTGATGAATATGCTTCCTTTGACTCACCCCCACTCCATGGACAAAAGCTTCAACTTTTTAGGCCCCATGTCTTTCTTGAGTACAAATTCCTTGTTGATTGCATAGAATACTCTTGGAAGGATGTCATGAACTTTTATAGGCTTTTTTGTTCATGCTCACAATGCATATTGGAATTGTTATGCTCCAACATTTATGTGCATTGTCCCCATGACCCCATCAGACTCCCATTGTTGAGCTTTCATTCACTAACCCCTAATGTTCTTCAAAGTTTGTTGTGCTTGTCTTCGTTTGTAGGAATCACCCCATTTAGATTCGAGGACGAATCTTTCTAAGTGGGAGGGAATTATGTGATCATAGGATTCACAAGCGACAACAGAGTATTAAAGTTCGAAGAGGAGGTTGAATGAAGTTTGGAGCACCCTTTTGACAAGGAGGTTCAGAGGCCCAGGCGACCAACCAGGCGGCCCGATCCATAGCGCCAGGCGACCCAGCACCTCAGCCCAGGCAGTAGCCCGAGCCAGCATCCGAGGAGGTTCAGAGGCCCAAGCGACCGGTCAGGCGGCCCGACCCATGACTTAGGCGATCGTCTGACTAGGCGAAGCGCCATGCGGCCCAGCACCTCAGCCCAGGCAGTCGTCCGAGCACCCCTCTCACGTGCCTCCATGTTTCCTTCCACGAGCCACCATGCATTTTGGGCGCACCACCACCTTTTGCTCGACCAAAGAGTTTAAGGACTTGTCCAAACATTTTCTCACCAACATTTGAACACCTAGCCACCATTGTTGACTTTTCAACTCATATATTTGAACCATATATGTATTATTTTGTAATACCTTTATTTCCATAAATCATATATATGATCTATATGATTTATGGAAGAGAAAGGGAAGGTAGCCTACCATATCCCATCCATCACCTTATCTCTCCCTCACCCACCTTATTTCATGGAACATGGTCCCTTAGTCAAATCCCTAACTCATCACCTCTCATTTTTGCCTCATTTCTTCATAAAAGGAGCCTTTGATGTATTTCAAAAGCTAGAACATATGTAATTTCGGATTTGAACCTCTTTGAGAGTAAAAATTCATTTTGTTCTCCTTCATTTGCTCTTTCCATGTCCCTTGATCCATGATAATGGATTCAAACTTATATTTAGTATTGCTTTGCCTTATAGCTAGGAGGTGCTAGATCCATTCTCATCCCCTTTTCATATCTCTTATATTGTCCAACCTTGTAGTTGGGAGGAGTGGAGGCCGAATTGTTCTTGTGTTTCAATGGTGTTTTTCTTCATCTCCTTCAGGCTAGATCCTTCAAAGATGCTTGAACTCACATCTCTTGTGAAGATCATATCATTAAAGAACATGTTCCATCAGTATCTTTCCCTCCCAGAGAAATAAAAAGAGGTAGGACATTTCCCTTTCCATATCCCCATACATACTGCAAGGAAGAAAAGTATTTTGAGGGAACTCTAGTTCCCATAACAGCAGTAAAAACCCAAGAAATTACCCTTTTCACTTGGGATTCCGCCAGAAAAAAAAGAGAAATGGAGAAAGAACCTCTTTCTCCAGTAGAATATAAGGATCTAAAATTAATGACTCCTTCAGAAATAGCGAGAAAATATTGGCCCAGAGATAGAAATCTTGTATGGAAACTTCATCCCATTAGATTTGCTGGCACATTTATTCTGCCATTATCTCTTAGATAGAAAAACCAACAACCTTTAGGTCTCTTCAGACCATTATCTCTTAGATTTGCTGGCACATTTATTTTGCCATTACAAGTGTCCAGGTAAATAATTAGCAGGGTCCTTTCAGTGGCATAAAATGTATATCATAATAATTAGATTTTCTGGTAGTTCATTTGTGCCATAATCGGTCACTTTTCTATTTATTTTAATAAAATGTAGAAAAAAATATTCATGAAACCCTTGAATACTTTAATCGTATTACTTGAAATAAAGTATACACATGAAGTGATAAGTATACATGCAGTACCCTAATACCTAAACACTAGTTAATAACCTATAAAAATACCAAACCGTTTTTCTTTAAATACAACATAGAACCCTGATGGACAACTAGCAACATCAATGAAAGAGATCATAAAACCTTCAAGCTTTGGTTAATGTTGTAGCAACTCCTGATTTCTTTCAAGCCTCTTCCTAATAACTTTATGCATGAAAACCTTCAAAAGAGATAGGAAGCCTCCTAATGACCAGTTCAAATAGTCTTCAACGTAAGAATTGGAGAACAAGTACTTCCCAATTAACCTGCTCAATTCGAAATTCCCCAACTCTTGTGTGTTCCATCGGTAGAAGGGTCAGCAAAACTTTATTTCCAAGTGAACAAACTATTTTGATCTGCGAAAATAATTGAAGTCATTCGTTAAGGACAAATTTTGATCCTGAATGCACCATCATGCACAACATGCTGCAAGATACCAAGTTATATCAATGGAGAATACATCCAATATCAGAGTTTGAAGTTCTAACCATCCATTTAGCCTCCAAACACTACGTAGAGAAATCCACTTACTGCGGCCTCCGCCGTCGCAGTAAAACCGCAACTATTCTATGTAGTGAAATTGTGCAATTTAGAAAAATATTCATGTGCAAGTTAAACATTCAACTTCTTCAATTCTAGCTAGGTTCTGAACTTGTACAAACCCCCAACCAGTCCTTAACTACTGATATTTAATATTGTAACTTTCTATAAACATTTAAAACTTCATGAAAAAACTCAATAAAAATAAACTTGCAGCTAGGCATGCACAAATAAAGTACTAACAACTCTCCGACTCATTTGAGGTTCTAGCACTTCTACGCAAACCTTGTGCAACTGGAACAAGTGAGTCGCCCACAACTCTCTACGAATCCTGTTCATGCTCCTCATGTTCAGGTGCATCCTCTTATTCTCGAATTTCTTCTTCTTTCGAATCTATGCCCCTCCCATTGTTTCCTTTGGAGATTAGTTGCCTCTCAAGAAAAACACTAGTACGTGCTACAAACACCTTCTGGTCCACGGGGTCATGAAAGTAGTAGCCTTTGGTTCTACTAAGATACCCAACAAATGAAACTTTATGAGATGTGACTCAAGCTTATCCGATAATAACTTATTGACATATGCCTCCCGACCCCAAATTCTCATAAACGACGAACTGAACCTCTTCCCATGCCATGTCTCGGATGACATTTCTGTACAGTCTTGGATGGAACTCGCTTTAAGTGTAAACGTTGACGTTTCAAGGGCATACACCTACAATGATATCAGAAGGACAATGTGACCCATCATGGATCGAACCATGTCCATCAAAGTTCGATTCCTCCTCTTGAACACTACTACCTTGCAACAACTCATCACATATCTGGATCTCTTCTATTCCGACCTTTATACGACCTCTTACTGTGACTTCTCCACTTATGTAACTTTGGCTCTTTTGATGCATTCGCTCTCGGTTCTCTTGTGCTCTCTTTCCTCCAATTGGGATCTTCGGATTTCTCTTTGGTTCCTTCCCCTTTATTCCTTAGGACCGGTGAATAGACCTAGTTAGTTTTTTCTCTATTAAAATGCGAGCGACACTTCTGGGTGGGATCTCCTTTCTAAGGATCTCTCTCTCTCTCTACACACACATGATTTAACTTGGCTCCAATTCATATATAGTTATAATATTTTTTAAAAAATAGTAAATATTTCCCTTTTTCTTTCACAAACATCACATCTATTTTAAACTCCATTTTTTTACTCCGAGCCTCCTCCAATTTCATTATGTGAAACTTTGGCCGAATCTTCCATTAGGGCTGATGAAGACGCATGTGTAGTCGAATACGCTGATCGACTTAGTATCGATGAATTAGTTGCTTGTAGGCCTCCTTGTTTTTGTCGTAGTATGCAACTTCAGCCTGCCAATGGAACACATGCTTAGACACCTTTCAATTTAAGCCAAAACAAGAAGAAGTATGCTCCATCCATAGAATTATAATATCCTATATTCTAACGGTGTAACAATTCTTCTTATTTAGCACAATTTTATAGAAACATATCTTGCTAATGGGAGAACTTTGCTGCTAATTTGCATCCTGATATGGAGATGGATTATTTACAATCAACAATGTTTTCATAATAAGGTGATGATGTAAAATAAAAGTTCCAAGAATCACTACCCTTTCTAAAATGTTCGATACAGTACAACATTGAATTTATAGCCTATTTGATTCATAATATGATAATAAGCCATGGATTAATCTGACTTTTTAACACATATGAGTAATTATTTGCAATTCACAATGAAACAAGATAAATATACGTTAAACAACAAATTTATATGTCCTAAGCATCTAGCTCAATGGCTAAGTTCCTAAGGACATGCGTGGAGATCTTTTGTTCAGTTCTCCACATCCCCAATCCCATGCACCAGGAAAAAAAAAACAACAAATTTACTCATGAAAAAAAAAAATCCAAATTATTAATCACATAATCCACTTAATCTAATGCAGTAATCCATGGATTAAGCAGAATTAAACTCAACCAAATAGATGCTTAGTAAAAACACATCTACTTACATTTCGAACCCCCTTAATGGCATCGAGAAGCTTCTCGCCTATCAGATCATGCAACACATGGTCCTTCTGGAGAGCCTCCAAAGATTCGGACAGTGATTTAGGAAGCCTTTGAAGTTTCCCCTTAACGCTATCTGGGTTTATATCTGCTCCATCCAAAAGATAAATCAACATGCCTTTTCTAGGCATCTTCAAACATATAGACAGAACAGAAGGAAGTAACCTTGGGTCAATTAATCATTATTTTTTCCCCTTCAAACTTAATCTAGCTGACTGAAGTGATAAATCAGACTCAGATATACGTGCTCAGTGTCTCTCTAATGATCACAATTGACAATCAATAAACCAACAGTTTAAAGCTTGGCATAAAATGTTGAAATCTAAAAATTATACTCTTCGTCCCAGCAAAAGTGATACGTTTGACTTTCGTACTTGGCGTTTGACTCAAATTTTCAATTGGAAGAATTTGTAATCAATCAAACCACACACACACACACACACACACACACACACACATATATATAGATAGAGACAGAGAGAGAGAGAGAAAGACTAGACATCAATTTGTCATTTACATATATATTATGACTTTATATGACAAAATGTTAAAAGAAATAAATCGTAGATTAAATGCTGAAAAACAAATATATCAGTTTTTCTAAGAGCGAGCATAATGTTTCCACAAGGCATTATTTTTGGAAAATACTTCATCAGAAGCAAAAGAACCCTTAAAATTTTGTTTCTATTTCAGAGAAAGATAATGTACTTAAGCCTATAAATAACGCATGGAAAATGGAAGCTCACCTATAGGTTCTGGCAGAGAAAGATGTCTCCTAAGGCCATCTATACCTGCAGCAACTATAGCAGCCAATCCTAAGTATGGATTTGCACAACCATCAAATGATTTGATTTCAAAGTTGCTCACAAGTCCATCTTGGATCCCAGGAGGACATGAAGTTCTCAATGGAGCCTCTCGGTTTTCTTTTCCCCAGCACAAATAGGCTCCACTCCATGTGTTCGGTTGTATTCGATCATAACTAGAAGAAATTGAAGTTCAGTCTGGAAAAGTTAGAAAGGCAAATTAAAAATATGATTGAAGTGAAAATCTGCTCTCATCATGATTAAGTGTGAATTTCACTATAGCACACTCATTTACAAAAAATTACATAAAAACAGACTTTGAATATATGGTTTGGTCCAAGAGCATACTATCTGTGAAACATGAAAGAAGCTTTGATTTGTAGAATAAACCTATTTGGAAGAGGTGCCGTGAATGCCAAAACTGAAGGCAGATGCTCAAGAACCCCCGCCATAAACATCTCCCCAACATCAGACATCCCGTAACGAGAGGAACCACCAGAAGCCATGAATACATTTTCACCATTCTTCCACAAACTAAGGTGCACATGCGATCCAGATCCAATGTCATCTAAAGCATACCTAGACATGGTTTGAGACATTAGATTTCATATTGTTAACAAGAGATTCTGCATACCATATAATGACTTGAAATTACGCAAGTTCATGTACCTCATTTCCATTAATGAACGACACCAAAAAATCCTTTAATTAACTACACCAAACAATCCAATTCAACTATCAACACAACTGACTTAACATGCCTTTGGTAGTCTGCATCCCATGATAAGTTTACTAAAATGCCGCAAATTCAAGACTTCTACACTGCGAGCAGCCTTTGTATCGAAAACATTTTCTTACTGCTTCAATAAATTATAAGAAGCAACAATATCTGGAAAACAGAATAATGACCGATTGCAGAGAAAATATACCAATTTCCATGTTTATTTGCTAAAAGTACCCTATTTGATTGGTGCAAAGAAAATGGCTTTAACATTGGCTTAATCACATACATGAAGAACTATTGGCAAGTCTACCCTAAAACTTGATAAATATATGCTAGAAGACAATAAATTTACTCAATTCGAGAATGCCTTGCAAATTTTTAGTCATATAAATAAAATTAATCCATTGGATTAAGATTTAAAAAGTTAGGGCGGATTAATCCAACGTATTAAGTCGTTTATGTGACTAAACATTTGCAATTCATTCTTGAATTGAGTAAACTAATCATCTCAAACATATATTAATCAAGTATTAGGTGGAACTGCAACTAATTGTAAAAAGATCTTCACTTATGTAATTAAGCTAATGGCTTAAGCCATTGGCTTTACAGAAACAAAATTCATTAGAAATACAAGCGAAGCATCCACATGCAAACCTACTTCGGAACAAATGTTGCCAATAATCCATGCTTCCTTGCAACAGCACGAATAACTTCACGAGTGAAAATCAATCCGTTGGCAGCATCTGTACAAGCACAATGACCCAGTGCTATTTCAAACTGTCCTTTCCCGGCTTCTGCATGTAACTGTTATTTAAGGAATGGTCTTATGGTTGAGATGGAATGCTAAATGGGGGGTTACAAATAATTTTGCAAAACTTGAGTAGATGCCAATCAGATGCAGTTTTCTTTTACCTGTTCAACAGGGATATTTATGGCATTCAAAGACGCAACTATCTCATGGAACAATGTGGAGACGGCATCAAATGCAGAAGTTGAGCAGTATGGTGTAAAATCGATGGGTAACCACTGGTCTTTTCCATCACTGGACAGGATAAAAGATCAAATATTAAACCACAACACGGAGCTTCAAAGCTGAGATTGAAGGAGCACAATGATGTACATGGTCTGCATACCTCATCATCCTTCTCAATAGATAGAACTCATTTTCAAATCCTGCATTCATCACCTGCATAGATGGTTTAACACAGTGAGAACATATCTCATAGCAAAGAATTGAATCTTCCCCATATTCACACTGGATATCCTGACATACCATGCCAAATTCATCTTTTAAAATTTTTGTAACCCTTTTCAAGGCCTCTTTGGGGCAATAATCCCATGCTTCACCTGGTTTAATGTGCATATCAGCCAAAACCATCTCCTCATTTGCAGTCCTGCCGAAAATGGTCAGAACTCAGAACATGAATGCAAGAGAACGTGGATCATTGAGCTATTTGTAAGAATTATGATTTCTTTCCCTGTTTACACAAAAACAAACAAGCCAAATGAAATTTTCTCACTCTAGAGAACTTCTGACTACTGAGAAATAGTAATGAATAATGCTAGAGATATAAACAATTTTACAGAAGTGTTTCTACATAGAGATGTGGCAGATTGTGATTGGTGCAGGATCATGTCCACTTGATTTAAACGGTCCAGTAACAGTTTGATGCATAAGTTCGAAGAATTGAGTTCTGTAAAATTCTCTGTAGGTGTAGTAATACTCAACAAATAATGAGCCTATAAGGAAGTGTATCTCTGAATTAGAAAGACCTGGGTAGATCAAATATACATTACCAAGGAATTGTACATTTAGTTGATAAATCAGGCATCAGCCTGATTTCCCCTGTTCCACTCAGATTAGTCTCAGGTGCTGGACCATCAACATAGGAACACATCCCCATACTTGCAAAAGTCAAACCAACACCATTTTTCTTGATGACATCATTAAAGCGTTTCATTGGAACAACCTGCAAATTCAAACACAAGGTGAAATGGTTATGCTTTAACAATCAATTAGTTGAGCATTGATGTATGATAAGAGCGTTCTGAGAATGGACTCCTCATAGATGGGCCTATAAATTCCTTTCAAGGAAAAAGATTATAGAAGAGAAGTATGATGCAGATACATCAGACAAGCATGCAGAAAAATAACATTAAAAAAGTAGCATCAAAATAATACGGTAAACAACAGGTCTTAGTTGATTTTTTGTTTTCTTATCACCAGCTGAATATTGACAAGTGTCAAGATGTCTAATAAATTTGGATGTGCTGCTTCAGTCGTAAATATTAAGGGTCCGTTTAGTTAAGAAATTTCTCTACTTCAAATCTCCTTTGTAAATATTTGGATGTATGACTAGTTATTTAGGATGGAAAACCTTGTTTCCCAAATTCTGGAAAACTCTAGTATTAATTTGGAGAACCTTGACAAAGGTTTTCCAAAATTTGGAAAACAAGGTTTTCCATCACTAAATAACTAGTTATGCATCCAAACCTTTACAAAGAAAATTTGGAATGGAAAATACTCCCAACTAAATGGACCCTAATATTTGCAAAAATATCTTATTGACTTTGGGATAAGAAATGCCAGCAAGCTCATGGAATAGAAATATAATCTTACACGGCATCTGTGCTGTCCAGAACCATCCACCCACATAATTCGAACAAGTGAAACATCCCGATCCAGAATACTTTGATCAGTTGAACTTTCATGAGATACTCTAGCCTTTAGACAAACAGATTCATCGCTTAAACTAATCTTGTAAAACTGAATTGCATTTTGCTGGAAGATGTCTTTTGCTGCTTCAATTGCTTCAACAACTGAAATATCATGATCAAGACATGCATCTCGAAGAACGCAGAAAAGGACTTCACGGGCTATTATGGAACCTGTACATATACACATCTAAGCTGTAAAGAAGGATGTTTTCCACAAATAGTTTCATCTACAATGAGTATTTCTATCGATGACATATTCAGGCAAGAATCATGAAACATCACTTGGCAAGGTTTCAACATATGTATCAATTCATAAAAATCAGCTCATCATAAAGTTATGCACAAGCATCAGATCTGATTTGTATGTAAAATATCTGAAATGCTTATTCGTAATAGCACCAACAAAATTGGAAGAATAGAAGAGGTGACTTATGGTCATGAAACTGTGAGCAGTAGCTATAGACAAACTCAAGTATGATTGGAATTCATAAATCCATAATTTTTATGACATGATTTCCTAGCTTAAAAAAGAAGGAAATAAACGCACAAAAATTGTACTCTCTCCATCCCATGAAGTAGATTCTTCTATTTTGGGTTGTCTCATATTAATTGTTCACTTCCGTTTTACGGAAACTTTCTACTACTACTTTTACTATCTTATCATTTTCTCTTACAGTTGGGACCCACCGTACTTTCATTTTTTCTACTAATCATAAAACTGGGGTCCAACATACTTTTCTCTTTCTTTATTTTCACATGGGCAAAAGTGTCAAAACACACATTTTCAACTACCAACCTCAATCTTCGCACTTATTATTCGAGAATTTTCCCTGTCCAAAAGACTAAACTCAATTCATAGTTGCATGAAGCACATTGTGCAGGAAATATCATAGTAATATGCTTAATAAATCATAAATACCTAAGTAGTGAGTTTCAGGAGTCGCATACCCATCTGTGCTGAACATAAGCTGCACTTTTTAAATTATTAGGGTGAAAATAAATTAGCATCGCATGGAAGTATTCAACTCATTGTAATGAATATGAACAAAGAGCCTTAACTCCCTTTTGCGGTGAGAAATTACAGCTCCAGAGTTCAATGCAAGTAAAGAGAGGGGTGTACTTGATATACAAAGATAATCAACACCCACAGAAAACAGAGAGGAAATACAAAATCATTGCTCCTTTTAACACTTTTCATTGAAGTTCGTTCATAGCATTGGTAAAAGATCTAACCAAAATTCATTTGCACACACATGGAAACGTAGCAGCTGTCAAATGTGCTAAAAGACCCCTTAACTACTAAACACACCCTTATCATGTAAAAGCAAGTGAAATTACTGAAAATGGGCTGTCACAAGGTCAAAAAATGCATACACAAGCTGGAAAGCAACAGACTTCGTAACAGAGTGATACAATACTAAACGTCCAACCAAAAAAGATACATGACAGAGACTGTGCCTAACCTATGACCGATGATGCTTAATTTAGTTGTCCCCAAACTATCAGTTGTTGCACCATTCATCTTCACGCTAGTGTTATAATTGTAGTGGCATCCTTACTAATAGCAAAAATAGGTAATACGTATCTTACTTTTATATTACTGCAGTTATTATTTATCAATCATTATCTCTTAAGCAGATAATACCTCATTCTCATTTCGAGCAGCTACAGTGATGAGGACCTAGGACCTACCTGAAGATGAAGCTTGAGCCCGAGCCCAAGCCCTATGGCGGCCAAGCAAGGGAGCCACCAACGGAACCTAAAGCCTAGAGCATGTGAAGAAGCCTTTTTAGAGCCCAACTTGCAGAAAGCAAACCATTTGGGCCACGGACAAACTTTTGTTAACACCAATCATGGCCAATAGGGTGCCCTTTGAAATCTCTTTTCTTTAGGATTCCAACAAGCAAAAGAACAGATCGAGAGGAGGTCGAACTTGCACTCAAGTATTTCCAAAAACAGTGATGTCAGCTTGTCTCCTGAGCTCTAAATGGTGCCATATATGATATGCAGCCTTCCAGCCTTGTCACGAAGACTTCCCCAACATCTCTTTCTTGTTTTGGAAGGGTTTCAAAGGCATTTTGATGTATTTGGATATATGTACACTATTTAGGTTGTTTTGGTTGTAATTTGCTACTAGCTTAGGTTAATTAGGTCAATCCTTATGAAGACCTCATGGTTATATAAAGGCAGCCACCTTCATTTGTAACCTTAGAACCATTTATGCTATGGTTTGTGAGGTATTTAACCAAACTTGGCTCTCACTTCATTCTATCTCCATCTCTGGCCATGAGCACCATCTTGAGCTCAAGATTTATATCCAAAGTTGCCTCTCACACCGTTGGGAGGAGGTGTTGGATCCGCTCTACCCCAGCATATTCCTTTTGTTGACAAATCAAGACATTTGGAGGTGAAAGGAGCCACAACAGCCGCCCATCTCCTTCATCAAGCTAGGTCTGCCCCTCAAGGAACTCCATCAGCATTGGAGGTTCATATCATAGCCCAAGATTAGTGTAACTGACGGTTCCACCAGCTTGCGAGGGCATCACAGCAAAAATAGATAATACTTTGTTTTTATTTTGCAGCTTCTCTATTAATCATTATCTCTTTGACAGATGATGCCTTGTCAATATCCGGTAAATTTGGTATAGATTTTAGCTTCTCTCTGTGTATTGATGGGTTTTTCATCAATGAAAGATACTCCTACACTTCTCTCGAAACTCTCTCTATTTTATACTCCTAAAACTAAAATTAGTCTAGTGAGAGACGGAATTCTTTCCTGCCATATGCTACATAAGCCTGCAAATCAGAATCCATTCTACCTTGATACTTAGGTTTACCATCAGGATGTCATTGCAACAATTTAATAGTTTAAGGATAAATAGTGCAAAATTGTTCCGGGACAGACAAGCAACATTGGTAATAGTTTAGGTCGATGGGCATCACTAGCCCCACTAAAAATGATTGGAAACGGTGGAGAGATCTCATCACAGTATGAAGCACCAAAAATCCTATTATAACTTACAAGAATGACAGCAGTAAACAACTTTCGTAAAAAAATTTTGAGCACTCAAGTAAATTTTTCCGATGCATTTACCATAAAACTTAAACAAGCATTCAACAAGCCATGGACATGACCCTGAGATAGTTAGATAGCCATTTTTCGTATGTGCATTATGTATATACAGAAAACAGTTGGGTAAATAACAAAAGAAATTAATAATACTCTTTTCTTTATGAGTTGTCTTCACTGAGAATATTATCTGCCATGCTGTGATAATGGTAATGCTGATGGCCTTACCTTTTTCAGTGGAGCAAGCTCCAAAAGCTCTTTTATAGAAGAAATCATCCCATGAACACTAAGCTTGGGCACTGCTAAGCCAAAATCAAGGAACACCTGAAAGTAAAAACTTTTGTCATTATATGCAACCAAGTTGAGAAACGTGACAGAGAGAAGAAGCTAGTCCACAAAGCAATTTTCCAAAACTTCAAAGACATACTTGAGGGTAAACGGAGGCCAGATATGAAGCTTCTTTTGAGAATGGATATGATGCATGTAAAAGAACAAACCGACACCTGGAACACCTATCATCTTCCAAAAGGCTCCGTAGATGAAGTGGATTTGATAATCGTAAATCCAGATCCTTGTCCCCAAAACTAAAATTTTCAAATAAAAAAAATAATATAAGCATAAAAACAACAAAGGAATGCATAAGCTACTCCTAATAATATGATTGTAAGACAAGGAAATATCATCTCAAGCTTAGCAGCCATCAAGACAACTCGAAGGTAAAGGAAATTTGAGGTAGGGCACTGTCCCATTAGCTTTGTAAGTGCCCCATGACGTTTTATGGAATAAAATTGTGTTAAACTGATCTTTCTTGAATTGATCTTGAGCTCAAAAGCGTTGTAAGTACAGGAGATAGCTCGATGAAGTGTTCAACAAGGAATAGGTGTTTGGCGATGGGAACAGAGAAAGTTTTGGGCGAGAAGGCCGAAGTGTATGGCGATGAAGGCCGGAGAGAAAGATGCTGAAACAGAGGCTTCCAGAAACCCTAGGCACTGCACCATGTGTGAAATTGATCTTCCTTGAATTGACAGCATTTAAGTACAGGAGATAGCTTGTTGAAGTGTTCAACAAGGAATAGTAGTCTAATCTCAGAAGCAAGACTCTCTCTATCATCAAAAAAAGGACTCTATCTAATCACCTAGGTGTACAGTCCTAAACTATTCACATGTTTACAGATGATTCGTAAAGAAATAACTGCAGTACAAGTACACAAGCAGCAGTAAGCGAAATATAAAAAAACTCTCTAACAGAAATATTTGGAGGTATTGTCCTCCAAAAAAATAAAACATTAGAACTCTAGGTTTCCCTACAGATTATTCAGTGCTTCTGATCATGAAAAACATACTTACTCACAGGTTACCAGTTGATTAATAAATCAAATCCCCCAACAACATTTTTAGAGAGTTACTCCCACCTCTGAAACGTTTCACTTTTCACTTTGTTGCAAATATCGCCGACATTATGTAACACAAACACATCAGAACCGTTTATCCAGTGTTACTCTCTACAAAATACTCCCTCCGTCCCAACAAATTAGATACATTTGACTGAGCACAGAGATTAAGAAATGTTGTTGACAAGAGGGCAATAAACTAAAATAGACATATAAGACAAAGGTTACCTTTTTTAGTGGGATGGGAAAGTAAGGTAATAAGGTAAAGTTGGTGGGAAAATGTTTCCTAAAAGCGGAAACATAACTACTTTACTGGGTTATCTTAAAAAGGAAAATTCTTATATTCTCCTGGGACGGAGGGAGTAATATAACTACAACAATGAGCATTATAATGTGAACGGTGCATTTGGAAAAATATGCACAATAACAGAGAAGTGACAAACACTTTGGGATTGGAGGTGTCTTTGTATTTTTCTCGTTTCCATCCTACATGCCTGCCATAGCTAGAACACACCTAAAATTCAAAACTTTCCTTACCCTGTATGTATCTGAATTGGCAAGTCGAACGATTGGGCAACCTCCAAACTAAGCATGAAGATATAATCAATAAGGCGTTTATCTGTGACGCGGACAGGATACCCAGCTGGAATTAGAGGAAAGAATTGTCAGTAATATCTTGATTGAACAAATGTATAGGATGATTATGTGAACTCTTACCATGTAAAACTTGCAAAAGCCCATCCTCAGCATCCACAAATGTGACATGCGGATTGATCTCCAGACCACTACGGTATGCTGCAATTGTTTTTAAGCCCATGATATCCTTGGAAACTGTAAAAGGCTATAAGGAAACCAATTGCAAGTAAAACCGTTCATATACGCATTACCCTAAAAAACATCATGGTAAGATGATGGCCCAACAGAAAATTCAGTGTTACCACTTTAGAAACAACTGGCCAACTTGTTATCATCATCAAACAACATCTTAACCCCAACTATGTTAGGATGGTGGCATGGTTATACTTTATAGTGTCAATTAATTGTCAAAATTAGTAAACACTATAAATTCATGCAAAAGCATATTGGCAAAGTTTTACGGCGATGAGTTGAGATAATTGCTATAGTCATGTCCCATTACAAGATTGATACGTAAAATCAACATCATGGAAAGGGAAAGCTAATCCAAGAGGCTTAAGTATGTATACTAGTAGTTACAATTTCAAGCATCTTCAATCATTGCTAAAGGATATGATTTCAAGCTCTTTGTATAAGATTCTGTAAAACATTTCAAGGTCCACTCAGATCCGTCTGGTGGCAACTGCAAAATGCATAAAACATAGCAAGTGAGCGAGAAAATGCAGCTTAAATAGGAGGGAAACTTACAGAAACTCCCTTGAGGTTGGCACCTACACTTACCCCCTCGTTCCCGGAAACCTACAGTTCCCCCCTAACGTATGGTCAAATCCTACAATTGTTCCTTAAGCCTACAGCCGCTAGGATTTTCGTTAGAATTCTAGGCTAAATAAGTTTTCACATGCCCATAAAGTATTAAAATGTACATAAAATAACCCTAACATTTTAATTCTGTCTGTCTCTCCTCCCTCCCTCTCTATCTAGTTCGCTCCTTCACCGCCAGCCTCCCCATGCCACCCTCAACCTCGCCGCCCTACCCCTCCCACCGCAATCACCACCCTCCCCTTACCGTTGTGGCCGACACGCAACCTGACCAGCCGTTTCAGACTTTCAGTGCCTTGATCTGGCACAGCCCAGTTGCCTCCCCCACTACGTCACCCGTCATTACTCTGCCCCAAATCTGGCATAGCCTTGTTGCCTCCCCACCGCCCTCCCCACTGTCGGCTCCCTCAGATCTGATGGTGACAGAATCGAGATCTAACTAGGGTGCAACATGAGCTAGAGGAAGAGAGTGGGCTGGGCAGCTAGGGCGCATGATACAAGTCACAAGTGGCGTGAGGCAGGGTGGTGTGAGTAGGGGCTAACACGGCTGGGCAGTGGGGCAGCACAAGGCACGGTTGGGCAGTGGGGCGGTGTGAGGTGGGGTTTGGCATTGGGGTTGGTAGGGTGGGGTGGGGTGGGGTGGGGTGGGATGGGATGGGATGGATTGTGGGATGGGGCAAGTGGCTGCTTAGAGTGGGGCTAAGGCTGAAAGTCAGGTTGGATTACACATATTTTAGGTCAACTTGAACCAATCCAAAACCTAGGGTCCACCCCTCAGCTTTGACTGAACCCGGCCCTAACTTAAATTTGTGTCGGGTCGGCCTGAACCCGAAAAATTCCGATTAGGGTCAACTGAGTCACACTGAGTTATAATTTATGGACTAAACTGGCTGAATCGCTATGCTTTAGGAAAGTAACAGGTAATTAGGCCTTTTACAAATTATTTTACCATATTACCCTTATTTCAATTTTATCTCCTTCAACTCTACACACCTGCCAATAAAGTTTATTTTTTCTTCCAATGCACTCAACACAATCATCAATAACTTTAAAAGTTTTAATTATACTCCCTTTATCACTGAAAAATTCATAGGTTTTTCAACATATAATCTTTGAGTGATTTCCTTCAACTATTTGAAAATAAAGCTTTTATGCATACAATAATTTGAAGTCTTTAGTTGCTATAAATAATATTTTAGAACTCTTTTTGACAAATTTTTCTTTATAGTAATTTGAGTCAAACACAATGGTCAAACTATTCAAATTTTTGGAAAGGACTACTTTTTTTAAAAGGTGAAAATGGAATAACATAAACAATATAAAGTTTAGAGTCAGAAAATGCCTTACGGTATCAAGAATCTCCTCAGCCAGGCGTTCAATCCTGAGTATCCTGCCAACAAATGGGACATGATTTTTATGCCACTCAAGGCCATGCATTTTTTCTAATTTCAGTCCATCATCAATGAACATTGCAGAAATTCCAGCAGCTTTAAAGCATTTTGAGGTGATGGCCTGTAACCCAGAAGACCGACGATATTCTTCAATGGCATCCAGGGAGTTCTCAGTACCATAGAGCTCCGCAATCTTCCTTAAATTCCTCTGAGTATAAAACACTTCTTATTAGATGTGCCAAAAAAAAAAACAATATTTCATTTCAAATTACTACCGCGAAAAATAACAAGATTTGCAAGTCGAAACCAAGTTTATGTATAGCCACATAAACTGATCTGCTGAAGACTTTTTTTTTTTTGAAAGGCAACGATTAATTTTATATATATATAGAAAATATTACACCATATATCTCAATATACCCCAAAAGGTAATATTGGGAAAGAAACTCCAAAATTCTCCTCACCTAATTACACCATAAATAATATGATAAAATCACTTCTTAACAGCCCCACCAACTAAGAAATCCCAAATATTAAACTTACTAAATTAACCCAGATAAAACTCCAATGACGCACCCACAACAGAATCCCGAAACACCTAAAAAAATAACATAAATGCAATAAACTCCATCAACCCAAAATGATTAATCCTTGAGATTCCATTGCAGCCTCCTTAATTCAGATTTCAGTTTCACATTGGACCCCGATTTATCAGCTCCATCAACTTTATCAGATTTATGGGATGTAGATAATTGCCTCCTCAAAACTGTTGGTGTTTTTGGTGGTGAGAGAGGTGAAGAGGAGAGAACAAAGAAGAAGAAACCGTATGAAACCGGGAGAAACTTTATTGATTTATTATGCTTACAACCTTAAGCTTATATAGGCTTATAACAAACCAAATCATAATTGATATAGGAATCCTAACATAACATAAATCCTAATTCTAATAGTTGTAGATAAAATATGAAACTCCTAAACTTATATCTCCTAATTTAACTAAAATTCGTTTTATTTTATTTCCTCTTTTCACGCAATGTTGAGCTCCATCTTTGTCTAACTTGCAAAGCAAGTCATCTTCCTTTCTCTCCACGCAAGCATTGTTGAGCAGCTTCAAGAGCATAAACTCAACACTCCTCCTTGCTTCGAAGCTGCTTATTCCTCAAAAGATATCTTTTTTTCCTTCTCTTTTTCTTGATATGCATTAGCTTTAACATACCTTGAACGCTTCTTTTTTCTTGAGTTGCATATACCTCAAAATAGCTCCTCCTCATCCTGGACTTCCGCCGACTTGACTTTGTCTGTTTGTGGCTTGATATGTTCTCCGGTTCTGTTTCTGGTTCTTTCTCCACCACTTCCCAAAGATCTAAAGCCTCTAGGTAAGCTTGCATCCGGATGGACCACATCTGATAATTGGTTCCATCAAAGATGGGTGGAGACATGTTGTTGTTGAATAAAGTATTCTCCATATATGTTGGTTTAGGGTTTATGTGTCGTTCTTGGTCCCTCAAGATCAATATGCTCTGATACCACTTGTTGGTGTTTTTGGTGGTGAGAGTGAAGAGGAGAGAACAAAGAAGAAGAAATCGTATGAAACCGGGAGAAACTTTATTGATTTATTATGCTTACAACCTTAAGCTTATATAGGCTTATAACAAACCAAATCCTAATTGATATAGGAATCCTAACATAACATAAATCCTAATTCTAATAGTTGTAGATAAAATATGAAACTCCTAAACTTATATCTCCTAATTTAACTAAAATCCGTTTTATTTTATTTCCTCTTTTCACGCAATGTTGAGCTTCATCTTTGTCTAACTTGCAAAGCAAGTCATCTTCCTTTCTCTCCACGCAAGCATTGTTGAGCAGCTTCAAGAGCATAAACTCAACAAAAACATCTTTAAACTCCAAGTTAAAACCCCCCACCATGCTATTAGCGAGCAGGTGGGCTTCAGAATTACCCAACCTACTTTGCTCCATATTTGACTTGGAAAAATCCTCACTTCAAGAAGTTCCAAATTGTTGCTGAATTGAGCATTCAATATGGTCCTCCGTAACATCAAAGGCAACAAGTGAATTTGAAACTAACCCATTTGGATGGCCCGAAATTTCCCCATTCATTTCTTGAAAATCAACTCCATTGTTTGAGCACAAATTCCCAGTGCTCATTAAAGTGGTATGCATGTTTCCAACATCCATTAATGTGGCAACAGAGGGGCACAGTGAACGTCCACCATCCACCTTCTTCCCCTCATCCACCGGAGATACCATCATTCACATCTTTCCAACAGTCTCCTCCATCGCACCGGGAACGGCGTCCCCGGCCGGCATCCGACAAGAAAATTTGGGGTCGGTGACTCCAACAATGATCATCGAACAATTCAAGCCATCATCACCATCACTTACCAACTGGGCATTCCCAGAACCGCCGAACTCATTGCCAGACAGAGGACTCAGCGGTGGATCACCGGGCTGTGGACAATCCATCATGCGCAAAATCTCTGTACCACCAGTCGATGTTTCCTGCCTCCTCACCTCACTGCTAGTCAACGATTCTTGCCCCCTAACCTCGCTGCCAGGCATCACTACAGATCTCTGCCTGGGCTGGGAACCCGTCATAGGCCGGCGTTCGCAATTCGGAACCTCCTCGGACAGCACCAACCGCCGCGACACCTAACATTAAGAAAGCCCACTTCTACCGCAGCAATTCCTACCAAGTAATGAGAATGAAGCAACTAATTGATGAAATCTAGCCCACCCCTGCGACCTCTTTCCTTCAGGAACTATGATCGAAGATCTACTCTATTTTTTAATTTCAGCTAACACCATAAAATGCCCAAAATTGTTAACCTTGATAGAGAAGACCAATTCACGACCATCCCTTCCTGAGAAACGCTTGTTTACAGAGGTCCTTGAGCTATTGTTGCTATGTTGGCAGCATGAATAGAACCAATTTAGCTCACTTCTTTCCACGATTCTTACTACATCTTCGTAATTTCCCCACTCAATGAAAATATTGTAAGACTTTTTTCTCAATAGAAAAGATTATTTCTGCATCTAATCTCATGTTTGAAAACCCAATTTTAGAGAGAAGAGAGAATTCCTCTCTCTAGAAACCCTCTCTCTTGCGTTTCAGCCTGACCTTAAAAAATTGCTGAAGACTTTATTTGAATGATGTCAAAGGATCTTATATGCTTAATTTCACCAACAAATGAAGACTGATCAGTATACTAATTCATCATACAAGCAAAAGAACAAAAACAACCAGAAACAGGGTAACATTTTTTTTTATTCAACGAAAAGGAATAATCAAAACACAGCCTAAGATTTTGTCTGTCAGATATGGCAACCAAAAGTGTGAAAACCATGGAACAGGAAGCATGTAATGAATAAAAGGTAACAATTTTGACACACAATTTATGTAGTCTGGTCAAAAGACCCACTTCTTCATATAAAGACAATAATATTCTGCTGTGTTTGAAAATAAACCTTCTACTCCACTGTGTATGAAAGAAACGCCATATTCTACTGTGTACTCCTTTCATTCTGAAAAAACTGGTTCATTTCTTTTTCGATATTGTGGTGGACTCAAATTATTACCGGAAAGAATTCATTAAAAAATTTCGAAAAAAAATTATTTAGAAACTACAAACATTAATCTGTAAAATGCATTTAAAAATATTTGACTATATATTAAAGTGCTGAATAAATAAAATCATAGATTAAATGCTAAAAACGAAACACACAAATTTTTTTAGGGACTGAGTCAGTATTACTTAAGAGATGTCTGCACAGAAATTCCCTACTAGCAAGAGAGATCGATGGAGCTTCTCTCTCTCTCTCTCTCTTCCACCCAAATGTACCTTACAAACTCTTCTGGACAAATTTTCTTAGACACATGTAGTCCAATAATACAGGGAAGCTCAGCCTTCATATTCTTGCCTTTGAAGTTTGAACCCATTTATACATATCAACCAAGCGTCAATTATTTTATGTAATTCGAAAACTGGACGAAACCCGAACAATAACCAGCAGAAACCACACCAATTTCGAGTAATTTCAAATCAAATTCACACAGAAAGCAGCATTCGGAAACAAATACTACTAGCGAATGGAGAAGTAGATCATAAAATACACAGAAACGGTAGCCACCCAGGAAGGTTAGATCAAGAGTAGAGAAGTGTTACCTTGAAGGAGAGGGAATGGGGGGCGAAGGACAAGGCGTCCCCGGTGGCCTCAGACAAGGAAGCGACTAAAGAGAAGGAATCGAGAGCAACGATGTTGTGAGCGTGACCATCGACCAGCTTGATGCTATCGATTGCGTTTTTCAGCTCTACAAAATCCATGGCCAAGCTTGTGAAACGGGAGAGAGCAGAACGATTGACCAGTGATCGGTCGGTGCTCGTTGAAGTTGAAGTTGAAGTTGAAGTTGAGAAGAGAGAGTTTGACCAATGACTGAGTGAACGGTGGGAGTTATAAGAATTTAAAAAGAATTTAAAAAGAATGTAAATTAAGTGAAATAAATGTATATTTTTATGAAATAAATGATAAAGTATATAATTATTATAGGTGAAAAAATTAGGTCTAAGAATTTTTATATTTTATTATATGAAGTTTAAAACATTAGGGACGAAACGCAAAATAATAAGAAATAAAAGTAAAATAGAGATTTAGTTCCTTAAACAATTTGAAACACAAATGAATAAAATCACAAAATTAGAATGAGGTGACACATTCTCATTAGATGGATATTTATACAATCTCATTACTTTTCGTTAAAATCATCAATATTCAAAGAAGCAAAAAAATCATACCATAAGATTTGAAACTTTGAGGGCACACTACACTTAATGATGTTTTAAAAATTTAGGGTCAGGGCCAAATGCTCTACTTTCAAAATAGATAAAGGTAAGTAATGGAGTTTGTCTATATATATGTATGTATGTATTGAGTGGGTATTATTCATCAAGAAGAGAATCTACAAAACTGTATTTCTTACAAATTTTATATTCACTTTCAAAATTACCAACACTTTCGATCTCCATAAAAAGCATTAACTAACACACTTTAAAGCAATTAAAATGAAGAAGAAAAAGTGAAGAAATAAGATGGATGAGATGTGTATTCATCAACTAAACTACCAAATATTTGTGGTCTATTTTCATGAAATAAATGAGAAAATAAGTAATAATGATTGCAAGTAAAATATCTTTGGCCTAGTTAAAAACTCAGATTTCTAAAATTTCGAGGACCAATACACATAATAATTAGAAATAAAAATCAAAACAATGTTCTCTAAAAATGTTTTCTCTCACAAACTTCACTTCATTTTTCAAATTTACAAACTTTTCCTCTATAAATAGTAAATGAATACACTTTAAAAGAAACAAATGCAGAAAAAAATAGATGATGTAGCACAACCCAATTGGTTTCATACAAATTTTCAAAATTACCAATTTTTTAACTATTAGTAACATAATAAATATAATTAAAAAAACTAACAAAAAAAATCTAATAAATGACTTGACACAACCCTATTGGTTGTGCCACTATTCATCAACAGTAAAGATTCCGTAATTGAATAGTGTAGTAAAGTAATACATGTACATGTGGTAAAATAACATCACGTGACAGTATAGTTATAGCCTTTACGGTTGAGACACAAAATGACAAATGTGTAATAAGTAGTTCTCTATCCATAAATAAATGACAAAATGTGCGAATTTGCCACTAATGTTTAGGTGGTGGAGGGTTTTAACCACTCAACTTTTTTTGGCCGTAAATGTGCCACTGACGTTACCAAATGGGTGGGCGTTTGACACCCGACGTTATAAATTTTGTAAACTACATATGTTACCCCAAACATTAAAATTTTACAAACTCATCCAACTTCCTCATTCGATCTATTTCTGCAAGCTACACCTGCAATTAGCCATAAATTCAGATTTTGGTCTTACTTGCTTTCACCTTCTCCAAGGCTTCAACCAGAGCCCTCTTGTGCTTCTCTGTGAACACCTGAATAATTACAAACATTACATTATGGAGTACACAATTTAAAGAAAATTTTTGTTTCTATTTTCTAACAAAACACGAGCTTGAATAACAAAAACACAAATCAATCCTCAAACAAGTACCGTTTGGAGCTTGTGGATAATTTTCTCCAACAGAATGGAGATGAAGATGATAACAGTACAGACACTGGCCACTGCCCACATGGCTATCTGGTCAAACTTCTGCATATCGTCGAAACTCTCTGATGTTGTCGTCGTTCTGTCTCCGACCAAAGAAAGACCCATAACAAATATCCAAAGCAAGAAAGAAACCATTTTTTGCTCTGAATTTCACGATCCCAACTCCTCTCAACCGCCAAATGGCAAAAGGAGTAAGAGCAAGCGGCGGTGCTTAAATATTGAGAAATTGAGCATCAATTTATGTATTAGATTGATCCAAGTTGTCACCACCTCCCCCGTTGGACACCTTCTGATGTGGACATCACCACGAAGGCGCCAACAAACTTCAAGACTTGGGCATTCCATTGGAGAAGTGATGCGGATCTGTGCTCATCAAAAGATGGAGCAATGGACTTCATATTGAAGCTCTTTTCAAGAGGAGAAAAATGGCTTTTGAATCACCTCAATCGGAGTTCCAGAGCTCAAGTTATTCAGAAAACAGTGAAGTTCCGCATACCCAAGGCACTTTGGCGAAGGCACTCTGGCAAAGGCACTTTGGCGAAGGCACTTTGGCGATGGCACTTTGGCGAAGGCCCTTTGGCGAAGGCCCTTTGACGAAGGCACTTTGGCGAAGGCACTTTGGCGAAGGCCCTTTGGCGATGGCACTTTCTGGCGAACCCATGGCCTCTTCCGCGAACCCATGGCCCCTCCGGAGAACCCATGGCCTTGGAGAACCCCCTGGCCATGTGCATGTTTGGTGATTTGAATATTCCCTCCATTTCTTTATAAATCCCATTTATGAAGAAATGGGAGGAATAGTCGGTAGCCTACAATTGTCTTCCATCCATCCCTTCCATCTCTCACCTCACCCACCATAATTCAAGGGTCTTTGTCCCTTGTCACGTCACTCACCATTTCCCATACCATCTCACCTCTTTATATAGAAGGCATGTAACCATTGTAATACTCGAACATATTTATAAGAAATCGAAATACTCCAAGTGAGGTTTTGGCTTTCTTGTTCTCATTTCTTGCATTCCATCTCCTTAAGTGATCCGTGCAAGAGGATCCAACATAATATCTAGTATTGTTTGAACTTGTATTCAAAAGGTGCTAGATCCCGCTTCCCTCCCCAGGCATTTTCAAGGGCATTGCCTCACCTCGTAGTGAGGAGGTTCCCTTGGCCGACTCTGTTTCCTTCGTGTTCTTCCTCTATTTCGTTTCCCTTTCTTGCTGGAAACCGCCTCCTTCGAGCTAGATCCGAGTGCGTGATCACTTACCCCCCCCGTGATCACATCAGTTGGTATCAGAGCCAAAGTGCTTGCTGGAGGTACCGTATCAGTTGTTTGTTTTCTTCAAGTAAAACCATTGCCTTCTTTCTTACACTTGAAGAAAAACGTTTTTGTTGTTGTTCATGAGAAAAACCGAATCGTGTTTGTGTTTGGTTCATGTGATTAGTGTAAAGTTCATGTTGAAGTGAATAGTGTTCTTGAAGTTCATGAAAAAGGGAGTTAAATTCGGATTTGAAGAAGAAAGTATCATCTCGTGTTGACTAAGTGCAAAAGAAAGGTTGTTGGAGAAAAAGAAAATGATAAACAAGTTCATGTGTTCTTGAGTGTTCTTGGTGTTCTTGAGCTGTTCATATGAAGTTCATATCAAACACATGTGAATAGTGACTTTGATCCAAAATATTTTATGAACTTGCACAAAAGGTGTTTGTGTTTGTAAAAGAGCCTTCTCTCATACATACCCTACTTCTTTCAACCCCCATCTCACCCTAAACTCTCCAAAGCTAGTTTCAAGTAACTAGTTATCTTTGTGATTTACAAGTTTTGGTTTTCACTAGAGATTATTGTTTGTTCCTACTTGCATGTTTGCATTTGATCTGAAGTTGAGTGTGATCAAGTTAAGAGGACTTGTGAAAACCTTGAGTGGAGAATCAAGAGTGAAACCGTATATCCCTCATCACAAATGGAGTGCTCGCCTAAGACACGTGAGGAGAATTGAGTGGCACTAATTTTATTGTCTAAGTGTGTAGGAGTGCCAAATGGAGGAAGAGAACCTACATTTCATTGGGTTTCATCCCTTGAAAGGGAGGCGCAAACTTGAAGATGACTTATGGCAATGGATTGAGGAATTGGAATACCACTTTTGGTATTACCAATTTCATAAAGAGGAGAAGTTAGACCTTGCCATAAGGTGTCTAAAGGGAGAAGCCAAGAGATGGTGGCGACAAGATGTCGCTCAAAGAGAGCACTACAATGAAGCCCCCATTCGGGCTTGGAGTGGACTGAAGAGGTTACTATTAGAAAGATATGGTTCACCTCGAGAAGAGCCACCCTCTCCGTTCCACTCCCAAACAAGAAGGTCCCCCTCTCGGCCTACATCCTCCACCCACATTCAGAGCCATAGTCGGAGGAGACCGAGCCCCACACCTCCACAAACACTATCGACCGAGCCATGTACTCCACCACCCAACACTTGCACCACCCAAACTCCTTCCCCAAACCCAAGCCCTCGCCAAGATCCGAGTGAAGATCTTTCTCAATTAATTGAAAGTCTGAAGAAGGAGTTTGAAGAATATGAGAGAGAGAAAAAGAAAAGGAAAGAGAGAAGAAAGGAGAGGGCTCTCCTTGGCCAAACAAGTGAAAAGAATATTGCACCCGGACCTTCAACCCATCTCCAAGAAGAATTAACCATTTCATCTTCTAAATCTTGTTATTCTTCTTTATTTGTGCACGAGTTTGAAGGAGAGAAGGGCACGGATGCGCCATACCTTGAAGGAGAAGAAAGATTTTCGGCTTTGAAGGAGGACCCTCCCTCCCCTAACTGGGGGAGAGGTAACCTACTCTTTTCTTTTAGTGATGAAGTGAATAGGCATGAATGTGAAACCTTATTCGAAAATGAGCATGCAACTCAACCATTGCTTAATTCTCTCAACCATGATAAGTGTAACATATTCGAATTCCCTCTTGAAAGCATGAAGCATGATGATTCGGTTGACCATGAGATGTATGTACATGATGCATATCCCATATCACTCACCCCTAGCCATGAATTCTCTTCAATGCATGATCATGACTCCTTCTTTTTAGATAATGAGAATGCATGGCCTAGGCTTACTTTTGAACATGGTATTGACCTTGAGCTATGTGTAAGGTTGAAGTGAAGAGAAAGGGCGGATTGTCCATCTCACTCCTTCAAACCATTTTTGTGATTTTCATGTTTAAGCTTTAGTTCACTAACCCCCTAATGTCCTCCAAGTTTGTTGCGGTATTTTAGTTTTTGTAGGATTCGCCCCATTTAGATTCGAGGACGAATCTTCTCAAGAGGAGAGTATGATGTGGACATCACCACGAAGGCGCCAACAAACTTCAAGACTTGGGCATTCCATTGGAGAAGTGATGCGGATCTGTGCTCATCAAAAGATGGAGCAATGGACTTCATATTGAAGCTCTTTTCAAGAGGAGAAAAATGGCTTTTGAATCACCTCAATCGGAGTTCCAGAGCTCAAGTTATTCAGAAAACAGTGAAGTTCCGCATACCCAAGGCACTTTGGCGAAGACACTCTGGCAAAGGCACTTTGGCGATGGCACTTTGGCGAAGGCCCTTTGGCGAAGGCCCTTTGGCGAAGGCACTTTGGCGAAGGCACTTTGGCGAAGGCCCTTTGGCGATGGCACTTTCTGGCGAACCCATGGCCTCTTCCGCGAACCCATGGCCCCTCCGGAGAACCCATGGCCTTGGAGAACCCCCTGGCCATGTGCATGTTTGGTGATTTGAATATTCCCTCCATTTCTTTATAAATCCCATTTATGAAGAAATGGGAGGAATAGTCAGTAGCCTACAATTGTCTTCCATCCATCCCTTCCATCTCTCACCTCACCCACCATAATTCAAGGGTCTTTGTCCCTTGTCACGTCACTCACCATTTCCCATACCATCTCACCTCTTTATATAGAAGGCATGTAACCATTGTAATACTCAGAACATATTTATAAGAAATCAGAAATACTCCAAGTGAGGTTTTGGCTTTCTTGTTCTCATTTCTTGCATTCCATCTCCTTAAGTGATCCGTGCAAGAGGATCCAACATAATATCTAGTATTGTTTGAACTTGTATTCAAAAGGTGCTAGATCCCGCTTCCCTCCCCAGGCATTTTCAAGGGCATTGCCTCACCTCGTAGTGAGGAGGTTCCCTTGGCCGACTCTGTTTCCTTCGTGTTCTTCCTCTGTTTCGTTTCCCTTTCTTGCTGGAAACCGCCTCCTTCGAGCTAGATCCGAGTTAGTGATCACTTACCCCCCCCCCCCCCCGTGATCACATCACCTTCCGGACCCGGCGGAAGCGGTTGCCGGCCGGTGGGGCGGTGGTGAGCAAGATGGGACCCCAGAGTCGCGCAGCTAATATAAGATCTCGTGGGCCTATAACTAACCCATTAGGTCCCTCTATAACACCAGATCAATCATAACTACAGATGCACAGAAAACAGATCACAACAGCAGAATAAATGGGCTCTGCCCATAACTAGATCATCAAAAGGAAGTCTGTTCTTTCACTACCGAATAGAGGCTCCGCACAGTTAAACGTACTTATACAATCAATCCAACACAGAACATATATACATATTCATATCCAGAATATTCAGATAAACAGACAAGCCAAGATAATATGCTACCTCAGAACTACATGCCAAATGAGTATCATGCTACAGAGCTATCTACAGGCAAAAAGGCAGAACCGTACAAAAGTCGGGCGTCGGAGATGTGACCGACAAGAATCCCGAACTCTAGGTGCTGCTACTGTTAAACCCTCAAAATATCAAATCAGATAGCCTCACGGGAATCCTACTCCGCTGGCTCACTCAGAATCCTTATTTCCTGAAAATGATAAGTAAGGGAGGGTGAGTTTTTCTTAAAGAAAAACCCAGTAAGAGCTTAGGCAGTAATAACGGTGTTTCTTCCGACAAACCCGCAAAGACAAGTCAGTACAGATATATACAGATAACAGATATATAGATCAGAACATAAACAGAAATATATATGATGTGTGCACAACATCCAAAACCTCTGTATGAAACGGACCAAGACGAGCAGGTCATGCATCCGTTGGTCCATAACGAGACAGGTTATGCGACCTTAGTCCATAACGAGACAGGTTATGCGACCTTAGTCCATAACGAGACAGGTTATGCGACCTTAGTCCATAACGAGACAGGTTATACGACTAGACATACAGAGCAGAGCAGAACAGAATATGACGGATCAAGACGAGATAAGTCATGCATTCGTTGGTCCATAACGAGACAGGTTATGCGACCCTAGTCCATAACGAGACAGGTTATGCGACTAGACATACAGAGTAGAGCAGACCGAAATTATGCGAACCATAGGCCGTACGGTCCTCAAGGGATTGTAACCCTATCTCGAACTAGTCCCCTATGCGAATGTCATCTGTTGTGTCGTATCCCAGTTAGTTCGGGTCACACAGACACACGAACCCCGGCACCCGAGCAGAGCAGTACTTGTGCACCGTTACTCCTACCTTGGGACTCCACTATTAAGAACGAAATCAGAGATCGAGGCCCAAGACTCGCCTCAACCATCCTATATTATATCAGTCATATAGGTAGGTTGAACACTTACCTCGAATCAGAAGCAGATAACAGCTGTAGAGGGTAGCAGCAAAGCATAAAGTATAGAATCTCCTTCCTTATCCAACTTTAATCCTCGCTTCAAATAATACCTATACATATCACACACTTGCCACATTACACTTTTATCTAACAAAACATTATCCGTTGACAATTGAACTTACTTCAAAACTTAATGTTACTCAATTTCATTGTCTAAACATGCTTGAAACCTTAAACCAATCAAAACACATGCTTTCCTTTTCCACCATTTAACCCGGATGAACATTGCCTAACGTCTATAATCGGAGCATAATTGGACAACGTTCCAGTTATCAACATTGCTCTAAACATGCCCAATTGCAGTAATTTGGGTTCAAATCATCAAAATAACACACTTCATTTCTCCACCAAAAACCTATGGGTTTTCTCTTAGCTCATAGACCAACCCATCATTGGACCTTTTACCAAGTATTAATGTTGTTCCAAAACTATCCAACAATACTAATTTGAGGTCAATTTAACATTCCCCAAAAAAATCGTTCATCCCGGGTGATGAACCCTAACTTCAAATTTCTTCAATTCATGCTTAATTCGTGATATAAAGTGTGTTTCTAGCTCTAATCCAACATAGAAACACTACTACCAACTCAATTGGACCAAAAAATCATGAAATTACCAACCTCAAAATTTTTGGCAATTTTCGAAATCCATCCTCTTTGATGTTGTTGGAGCTGAAATCTTGTTGGGTTGTTGTTTTTGTAGTGAATCCCGCACGAATCCCTTGTTTCCACACAATTTGGAGCTCAAATTTGGTTGGAATGGTGAAGGTTCAAGTAGAGAGGGCAGAGGAGGGAAGAGGGGCAAATTCGCGAATTCTGGTGCTGCAAATGGCAAAAGTGAAGTTGAAGACGAGTTGGGTCGGCTTAAATACGGGTTAGAACTTCCAGCTGACCACCCTTCACTAAAACAATTATTAAAAATTGTACAGAAGTCCAAATGAAGATCCGAAATTTTTTGGTTAAACTAGACACTCGGGGCTACGCTAAAAACAATACTCATGTTCAAAATCATAGCCAATTAGTACCAGTCTTTTTACAAAAAGACCTAAAATTACTGTCTTCTCCAATTCACTCCTTTTTCTTCCGTCCTTGATCAACCTTGTAGTGAACCTTTACCAAAATATGATATACCACTCCACACTAAAATATGAATTTGAATTGAATTAATAAACTCAAACTTAGTAATTATGCATACCACCATAGTCTCTTTCCGATCCCAAATGGTGAATTGTCGATCACCAGTTGATTTTCACCGGAAATTGTTATCAGGAAAAAGATGGGGTGTAACAACCTCCCCCCTTAAGACTCTTGGCCCTCCAAGAGTTCCTTTAGCTATTGATATTCTTGGGGGTAGCGATCAATCATATCCTTTTCTGTTTCCCAGGTTGCCTCTTTGTCGGAATGGTGCGACCATTGCACTTTTACCATAGGTATTAGCTTGCTCCTAAGTTTTCGAGTATCCTTTGCTAACAGAGCGATTGGCACTTCTTTGTAAGACAAGTCAGGTTCCAATTGCACTTCTTCTACCGGAATTGTCTGCATCGGATCCATGATACACTTTTTAAGCATGCTCACATGAAACACGTTATGTATGGTTGATAATCTCTCCGGTAGTGCCAATCGGTACGCTACTTTTCCAATCCTTTCCAATATATCGAATGGGCCAATGTATTTTGGAGCTAATTTTCCCTTCCGACCGAATCTCATTGTTCCTTTCATCGGTGACACTTTTAACCACACTTTGTCGCCGACTTCAAACTCCAAGTCGCGACGCCTTTTGTTCACATAAGCTGTGGTTCTATCATTTGCCGCTTTCAACCTTGCCTGAATTTTTTTAATCTTTTATGTAGTTTCTTCAATCACTTCCGGACCAAGCTCGATCTTATTGGACAGTTCAGTCCAGCAATGAGGTGTCATACACCTCCGTCCATATAGAGCCTCGTACGGAGCCATCATGAGTGTACTCTGGTAACTATTGTTGTACGAGAACTCTATAAGCGGTAAATATTGATCCCAATCACCTCTGAAATCAATCGCACAACTCCTCAACATGTCCTCGAGTACCTGTATCACCCTCTCGGACTGTCCATCTGTTTGTGGGTGATACGCTGTACTGAGGTGTAATCGGGTGCCAAAAGCCTGATGGAAAGCATTCCAGAAACGGGCTGTAAATCTTGGATCCCGATCTGAAACTATAGAATCCGGCACACCGTGTAATCGCACGATCTCTTTGATGTAGAGTCGTGCTAACTTGTCCAACGGATCAGTGACTTTGATGGGCAAGAAATGTGCACACTTAGTCAAACGATCGACAATCACCCAAATGGTATCGTGACGTGCTCTCGTAGAAGGTAAACCGGTAAGAAAGTCCATAGTCACGTTTCCCCACTTACATACAGGGATGGGCAATGTCTGAAGTGTGCCCGCGGGCTTCTGATGTTCAATCTTCACATGTCTTCGCACGGGGCTTTGCCTGCGCCTATGGGCTTCGCACGGGGGCCTCGCCTGCTACTAGGGGCTTCGCACGGGGGCCTCGCCTGGAGGCTTCACATGGCCGGCTTCTCCTACGCCTAGAGGCTTCGCACGGGGGCTTCGCCTGGAGGCTTCGCATGGGCGGCGAAGCATGGGGGGCTTCACCTGCGCTTGGAGGCTTCGCACAAGGGCCTCGCCTGGATCCTGTGTGATGTTTTCTTTGGTAAGGCTCTCCACACCTTTCCCTTCCTTAAGTGTGCTCACGTTCAAGACTCCGAAGGGCTTCGCGTGCTCTTCCTCCAATAGGATGCCAAGTGGCGAAGTTGTAAGGTCCTTTCTTGAACTTCCTCTTGTTCCTCTCCTTGCGCCATGAGTCTCATGAAAGCATTGAGACTCGCTTGAACTTGTTTGAACCGGGACCTTGTCATAGGTCCCCCTATACCTTGGAGCGGATTTGGGGACGTGCGCGCTTGAGGTTGAGCACCACCTTGAGCTTGTGGAGTCCTTGGGATGATGTCCACATCATTCTCTCCCTCTTCGAAAGAATCCGTCCGTGGATTCTCAAAAGCTTCATCACCTTCAAAAGGTGTCAAATCACATACGTTAAATGTTGCATGTACAGTATAAGATCCATCACAAGGTAAGTCAAGCACATATGTATCATCACCAATTTTCTTAGTGATTTGGAAGGGGCCATCGCCTCTTGCTACAAGTTTACTTTTCCTAGCTTGGGGAAACCGATCCTTTCTTAAGTGCAACCACACCCAATCCCCAACTTGAAAGCTTCTAAACTTTCTTCCCTTATTAACCCGTTTTGCATAAGATTCATTAATTTTCTCAAGTTGCTTGTGAACCTTAACATGCAAGTCTTCCATGTGTTGAGCTTTCTTTTTTCCATCTACATCCATTTATTCCACATGGTTCAACGCAATCAAGTCCAAAGGAGCTAAAAGGTTGAAACCATATACAATTTCAAATGGACTATGAGATGTGGATGAATGATAGGTGTGGTTATAAGCAAACTTAACATGTGCTAAGCACTTCTCCCAGTCTTTTAAGTGCTTCCTAAGGAGGGTTCTCAAGATAGTGGTTAAGGTTCTATTGGTCACTTCAGTTTGGCCATCGTTTTGAGGTTGGCTTGATGTAGAATACATCAAACTAGTTTCTAGCCTAGACCAAAGGGTCCTCCAGAAATGACTTAGGAACCTAGAATCCCTATCACTGACAATAGACTGAGGAAGACCATGGTATTTCACAATGTCTCTAAAGAACAAGTCGGCCACATGCGATGCATCATCAGTTTTATGGCATGGAATGAAATGTGCCATTTTTTAAAATATATCCACTACAACAAATATAACATCATGACCACGGGATGTTCTAGGCAAACCATAAACCTTGGTGACATCCTTCTTCATTCCCGGCCAAAAGAAGTTCTTTTTCACGGCCTCAAGTGTCTTTTGGACACCAAAATGCCCCATGAGGCCGCCACCATGTGCCTCTTTGATGATGACTTCTCTCATTGAGCCCTTTGGGACATACAACCTTTTAAACTTAAACAAAAAGAAAGCAAACACATAGTAGCCATTTCGGCTTCCTTTAGCACAATTAGCAAATATTTCACCAAAATCCACATCATACTAATACATACTTTTCAAACACTCAAAGCCAACAAATTTTGTATCAAGAGTCACAAGTAAAGTATATCTCCTAGAAAGTGCATCGGCAACAACATTCTCTTTGCCCTTTTTATACTTAATTACATAGGAGAAAGACTCAATGAACTCTACCCACCTAACATGTCTCTTGCTCAAATTTCCTTGTCCTTGAAGGTACTTCAAAGACAAGTGGTCCGTGTGAATGACAAACTCTCTAGGCAACAAGTAATGACTCCATGCTTGCAATAATCTTACAAGAGCGTAAAACTCTTTGTCATATGTAGAGTAATTCAAAGTTGCTCAACCTAGCTTCTCACTAAAGAAGGCGATGAGGCGTCCTTCTTGGTGCAAAATGGCACCAATGCCTATCCCGCTTGCATCGCACTCCACTTCAAAGACCTTGTCAAAGTTAGGTAAAGTAAGAAAATGTGCATTTGTCAATCGAGATTTTTATTCATCAAAAGACTCCTCTTATGATTTACCCCATTCAAATGCTATATTCGTTTTAGCCAATTCATGCAAAGGGCCGGCGATGGAAGAGAAATCTCTAACAAATCTCCTATAAAAGCTAGCAAGTCCTAAAAAGGATCTCACTTCCGTTAATGAATTAGGGGTAGGCCAATCTCGAATTGCACTTACTTTACTTTCATCCACTTTGACACATTCGCACCAACAACATATCCAAGAAAGTTAACATCATTTGGTGCAAAGACACACTTCTCAAATTTAGCATACAATCTTTCTAACCTAAGTGTATCAAGGACTTGCCTCAAATGCTCAACATGCTCATCATGATTCTTAGATTACACAAGTATATCATCAAAGTATACTACCACAAATTTTCCAATTAATCGCCTCAAGACATGATTTATTAGGCGCATGAAAGTACTAGGTGCATTAGATAATCCGAAGGGCATGACATTCCATTCATATAAGCCAATTTTAGTTTTGAATGTAGTTTTCCACTCATCACCTTTCTTCATCCTAATTTGGTGATAGCCACTTCTAAGATCAATCTTTGAAAACAGACAAGCACCACTCAATTCATCCAACATGTCATTAAGTCTAGGTATAGGGTGGCGATACTTTACAGTGATAGAGTTAATGGGGCAGCAATCCATACACATTCGCCAAGTGCCGTCACTCTTGGGCACGAGTATGACCGGCATCGCGCAAGGTGAGAGGTTCTCTCGAATGAATCCCTTATCAAGCAACTCTTGCACTTGAGATTGGAACTCTTTGGACACTTGGGGATTGGTTCGGTATGCGGCCTTGTTGCGCAAAGGCGCACCCGGGAGCAAGTCTATTTGATGCTCAATGTCTCGGTATGGTGGGAGGCTTTGAGGCTCATCAAAGACATCATCAAACTCTTTCAATACTTTCTGCACATACAAAGGGAGAAAAGATATATGGTCAAGTGTTAGCATGCAATGAGTTGGAATCATGAGAAAACAGATTTTGTTTCTAAAAAATGCTCTTTTGAAATCTTTCTTTGGCCATGGGAGGGATGCCTTCTTGTTTTCTCTTTTGTTCACTCAGGGTGTTTCCCATCAATGCAAATTTTTTCTTTTCACTCAAGTTACCTTGAACCTTCTCACTATTTTCTCTTTTCTCTCTTTCCTCTTTCTTCTTCTTCTTCTTCTTCTTCTTCTTCTCGGCCTTGCTTGCCAAGTGAACTTGGTCTTGGTGGGCTTGGTTTGGTGTGAGGGGAAGCAAGGTGTAGGTTCGGCTGATATGTGTGAGAGTGTATTTGTTGACCTTGCCATAGTGTATGGCCTCCTTGTCATATTGCATAGGTCTTTCCAAGAGAATGTGTGTGGCTTGCATCCTCACCACATCGCAAGTGACCGAGTCTTCATATTTGCCAATCTTTATTGGCACCACAACTTGTTTCACAACCTTCACAAAGGTTCTATCATCAACCCATTGAAGTTTGTAAGGTTTTGGATGCACAAAGGTGCGAAGACCCAATTCGGCCACCATATCTTCGCTTGCCGCGTTTACACAACTTCCGCTATCAATTATGAGACTACAAATAGTCCCATTTACCAAAGCTCTTGATTGAAACAAGTTTTCCCTTTGAGTACTTTCAATCACACTTGGGGAGCTTTGCACAACTCTCTTAGTGACCAAAATCATGCCTTCCAAAGGCAACTCTCCTTCTTCCTCTTCACTCTCTTGAACTTGTGGCTCAAGAAAGGCCTCTTCTTCGTCTTCACTAGAAGCTTCCCCATTTGGCCGAATGATGACTCTCTTGGATAATGACTTTGCCTCCACACTTGAAACATTCTATGTTCCTTGCTTGCGGTGGCGGGTTGGAAGGTTTGGAAGGGGGAGTGTGTCTCGGTTGAGTTGAAAATGGGGTTGAGGGGTTCTTTTGGTAAGGTGGCTTGGAGGTGCTAGGTTGGGTGGAGGGTTTATCTCGACTGGGAGGTTTGGACCGTTGGGCTCGGGTTTGGGTGGTGGCCAAGGGGTAAGGAGTGTTCTTCTTCAAGTTCTTCACATAACTCCACGGTACTGGAAATATCCGCCCTTAACCCATACCAAAACCGAGCCATTTTGGCTTCTTCCCCTTCGCGGAAGTTGGCTCGCATCAGGGCACTTTTAAGTTCCTTTTGATAATCTTCAACGGACTTGTTGCCTTGGACTAGATGTTGAAGTCTTTGGCAACAATCCAGATCATAGTATGGAGGAAAAAACTGATTTTGCAGCACTAGTTTGAGTTGCGCCCATGAGTCAAGTGGTTGATAATGAGCCCTCGCCGTTTCTACATGAACCTGCTCCCACCAAGTGAGAGCATATCCCGAGAACTCAATGACCGCTAGCTTCATTCTCAAGGCATCGCCGTAGCCCAAACAATCAAACACTCTTTCGACCTTTTTCACCCAAGACAAATATTCCTCCGGATCGCTAGTACCATAGAATGGCGGTACTTGAAGTTTCACGTTACTTAGAGCTTGTTGCTCTTGGTTTGGTGCCCTTCGCCTTGGTTGCCGATTCCGTGGTGGTGGCAAAGCATAGGGTTCGCCTTCCTCTTCAGGGTGGATTCTCCTTCTTGCTTGCCTCGGCGGTGCCTCCGCATAGTATGCTTCGTCATCACTATCCAAAACATCCTCCACATCTCGGCCTACTCTTGTAGAGTGAGTTGGCCGACTATGAGGAGTGGCTTGTGGCTTCGCCGTTGGCGGGTTCAGAGTAGTGTGAGTGACCCTGCCTTGAGCCCGCGATGCATGGACATCATCATGGGCTTGCGAACTCTCCGGTTGCTTCCCTCGCGCCACTTCCACTTTTGCAAGTCTCTCATTTGTGGTAGTGACTTGAGTTCCCAATTCATCCAACCTGGATCCTGAGTGATGATTTCTTTGGTAAGGCTCTACACACCTTTCCCTTCCTCAAGTGTGCTCACGTTCAAGACTCCGAAGGGCTTCGCGTGCTCTTCCTCCAATAGGATGCCGAGATGGCGAAGTTGTAAGGTCCTTTCTTGAACTTCCTCTTGTTCCTCTCCTTGCGCCATGAGTCTCATGAAAGCATTGAGACTCGCTTGAACTTGTTTGAACCGGGACCTTGTCATAGGTCCCCCTATACCTTGGAGTGGATTTGGGGACGTGCGTGCTTGAGGTTGAGCACCACCTTGAGCTTGTGGGGTCTTTGGGGCGATGTTGACATCAGGAGTGGAGACAAATCGGGGTAGAGAGATTGCCAACTTGTAACTTTGAAAAAGTTAAGAGTTAATTTTTTGGTTTTTAAAAGCTTCGGGTCAAATTGATTATTAGAACATTGTTTTTTAACGGAATGTGACGGAATATAACGGATTATTCCATCTGTTAATGAAGCGAGTGGTAAAGTCACCTCCGAAACAAACTTTAGTGGCAAATGATGTTCCACTTACAAACATTAATGGCAAATTTACGACGAAAAAAGTTGAGTGGCAAAATCCCTCTGCCACACAAACATGAATGACAAATTCACACCTTTTACCTAAATAATTCTAAGTAACCTCAATTATATTATACTCCCTCCGTCCTAGACTCCAGGCAAAACTGATATGTTTGACTGGGTGGAGAGATTAATAAATATTGTTGACTAGAGAGTAAACGGTAAATTAGTCGTATAAGACAAAAGTAATTTTTTAAGTGGGATAGGAAGTGGAGAGTGATGTAAAGTTGGTGTGAAAGTTTTTTTATTTATGAAATCGGTTTTACTAGGACAACCTAAAAAGAAAAATCCATCAATTTTGGTGGGACGGAAGGAGTACTATGAGTATATGACATTTGTCAATGGACGAGCTGCTAACAGTGCACTCTATCGTAATTGAACAATTTTGTCTACTATAATTGAACAGTGCAGTTATTGCTTTTTTCCTACGTTCATTTTTTTGCCCTATATTCCTTTTTTTACATTTTGGTCATTTTTCTTCATTTCATTTTGCATTTTGGTTCAGTGATGGAACAAGAATTTTAGGTTGTTGGGGGCAATCTAATGTCCTATATAGTAACCAAGAGGGGTGAATTGTTTTTGCCCCCTTAAAATCTTCTTACAAGTGAGAATGAAAAACCAAATGAGCATCAACATGTTGAATCACAAAATAGATTGTAAAACATTTGCAAAACAAAAGCTAGAGAGCTTCAACACGTTGAAGAGAATGAGGTAAGACTAAAGTGCACACCAAGTATTTATAAAAGCTCCCACTAACCTTTATCCTCTCTTCAAGTACACAACTTGAGAGTTTAATCCATTAAAAAGCTTGACCTAACACACATGTCTTACACAACTATGCCCGACAAATAGGACTTTACACTTACCTGACTCACGAGACTTATACAAATGTCTGACTAACAGGACTTTATCTGATGTTTGACACACAAGACTTAAAACAAGTGCCTGACTAACAGGACTTAAACAATGCCTCACTAACAAGGCTTATCAACACATTGATGGATACTATATCAACAATTCGACTTCCTTCAAAATTTCTTATCATTTTAATGTTGAAGAACTGATCTCACAACACTAAGAAGATGAGTTGATCATTATTTAAAACACATTTGAAACACCTTTTGAAAACGTAAGTCACAAAGGATTATATCTTGAAAGGCGTTTTTCAAAAATATTTTGAAAAATAAGAAGCAGAGCTTTAAATCTGAATTGAAGCTTGAAGAGTAATGAGTTTTTAACCAAAGTAGATTCCAAAACCAAAATATTTTCTAAATTAGATCTATTCTAAATTTATTTGGCACTTTAAACTCATTTTTTCCATGTCATCTTAGAAAGTTTCCTCGTCAACTCCTCCTCCTGCAAGTTTCTGTTTGGCAATATTGTTCTTTTCATGCTCATCTGGTCGTTATTATCCTCCTCTTGTTCATTCTCAACTACCTGCCGCCTCTCTGCGATGAACCCAAGACCATCACCCGACGCACGATCTCCACTCTTTCCTTTTCGTCTCGATGGTGAATTCTAGGATAAGCAGATTAACTATACTATTATTGTTCCAATTAGACATTTTTTTATAAGAAGCAGTTCAACTATACTATCACGATTATTGGTGCGAATGAAGAGATCGACTCAAATGTTGGGTATAATTGTATAAAGCTACGACCAACTTGTGATTCCATCTTTAAACATGATCGAGAAGGAAGACCATTTTTTGATTGGGCCTGAGATACTAAAACACGATGGTCAATTTCTTCCATAAACATTAGGCGCCTCCACTGGGATCTGCTGCAGGACAATGACATTTTCTGGAGGTGCAAATCCATGTCATTGAGGTCTTCTTCGATGATGAAAATCTGGTTCTTTGTAGAAGGTTCTGGGGAGATTGCAAGTTTAAGGTCAGGTTACATTAGTTGTTGATGCTTCTTCACGGCGAGAGAGACCCCATGAAACCGGTCACGATGATGAAATACGTTGGGGTGATGAGGAGTTGACAAGGGGCAGACTTGCTTCAAGAAGAGGATTCACTGCTGAGACGAACCGACATGAAAAGAAACGAGCATAGGTTGTGCGGCGGGCGATGGGGATAGTTGAGATTCGTGAAGAGGATAACAACGAGTAGCATTAGCAGAGGCTGAACGGTTAAAGAGAAACTTGCTAGAGGCACTAACATGGAAACTTTCTAAGATGACATGGCAAAATGAGTTTAAAGTGCCCAATATTTGAAAAAGAGACCTAATTAAGTAAATAGTTTCGTTTGGAATCTATTTTGGTAAAAGACCCAAGAAAGATAGCTTGTTGTTACAAATGAGGTGCACAAAGGTAGTGAGAAGAGAGATCTTATGTGTTTCCTTAAGGCCGAAAACGCCTCACCATTGATATAACTTGACAAAGGATGAACAGTTGTAGGAAAGGTTGAAAATCAGATTGCGGAAGCTCTGAAAACAATGAATTTGGCCGCCAACTCTTCTTGAATCTTTGTTCAAGCAAAGATGGTGTATGTGCCTTGGCAACTCCTCCTTCTTGGTACTTGAAAAGTCCAAGACAAAGCAAGCCTTTGTTACCAAAAATGAGGGATGTAGATGGATCCAACACGTTCTTCTTCAAGTGAGAAGACAATATTGTATTGAATAAACTTGCTCAAGAAACTTGTACAAGAGTTGAGTGAAAAGAGAAGATAGATCAACAAGAGAATGCCCTCAAGTATGCAAAAGTGTTTGATATTCTGAATTGTAATGATAATAGCATGCCTAGACTCTCTTTTATAGTCCAAGGAATGCTAATTTTAGCACACAATAAGTATGGCTATTAAACTAGGCATTTCCTCCACATAAATGACATAATGAAGAAAATTAATGCAAATACCAATGGCTCAATGATTCTATACTTAAATCTGATTTATACTTGCCTAATATGATGTGAAAATAGCCTAAATTAAGAAAAGAAAACATTTAGAATGAGTTAAAGGCAAAATAAGGCCTTAAACACCTCATTATGGCTCCAAATGCTCCATAACTTCTCCAATAACTCTCAAACGGCTCCATCATTTATTCACAACGGTTCTTAGCTCCTCTTAGCTATTTCTAGCCATTTGGAATTGATTACTCCATGGATGCATCATAAAAGTGTCATTTAGGAGCCGATTTAACATGTAGGGAATCTCGGTCTTGTGTATGGCAGGGGTACCTTCATTTTTAGGGTACCTACATTTGTAGGGCACTTTGAAGAGTTCACAAACATTTCATTTGGAACACTTTGAGTACTTGGTTGCTGCACTTGATTTGGAGGGCACCCGGTGGCTGTGGGGTACCCTAGGAGTGGAGGGTACCCTTGGAGTGTAGGGCACCCTTAAGAATGGTCCTTCTTGGCATTGGGATGAGCCAATTTGGACATGTCTTAGGGAAAGATATTGTGAGTGACCTTGGGCCAAGAGTTGAAGGCATGGGCCTTGACTTGAGTTGGGCTCGGTTCTCCAATATGGAATTGGGCTTGAGAGGTGTTGGGAACCCAAATGGTGATGGTGAAGAGATAGGTAACATGTTGGGCATTGGGTTGACCAAAGTTGAAGGCATGGGCTGTCTTTCCTTCATCTTCTTGAATCTTGAAGTTCTGGACTTTGCTCCTCAGACGTTTCAAAAGTTCTCATGAGCATGTTAAGAGTCTCATTTTCTTTCCTTGCCATGCTTCTTGTGATAGGTCCTCCAAGTCTTTGAAAAGGGTCTTGAGTCCTTGCCTTGAGCTGCTCCATATCATCCTCCCCCTCTTCGAGGGATTCCATCCTTAGAATCAACTTCTCGTGTGTACCTTCAAAAGGAGAAATATCTTTAACATTAAAAGTAGCATGGACTCCATATTTATCATTAGGCAAGTCAAGAGTATAGGCATTATCCGCCCTTTTCCCACAATTTGGAATGATCTATCTCCTCTTGGTGCAAGCTTGTTCTTCCTTTCTTGAGGGAACCTCTCCTTCCTCAAGTGAAGCCAAATTCAATCACCAACATCAAAGGTGATTTGCTTGCGCCCCTTATTAGCTTTTTTTGCATATGCCTCATTTCGCTTGGTGATTCTTTCCTTGACTTTCTCATGCAACTCCTTCATTTGCATAGCTTTGGCTTCTCCACTCTTGTGAGCTGCACCATTCAAAGGTACAGGAATTAAGTCCAATGGTGTCAAAAGAATAAAACCATACACAATCTTAAAACGTCTATAAGTTGTAGAAGTATGAAATACCCGATTGTAAGCAAATTCAACATGAGGCAAAAACTCTTCCCATTGTTTCAAGTTCTTCTTTAGAAGTGTCCTAAACAATTTTATCATGGTTCTATTTGTTACCTCGGTCTGCCAATCGGTTTATGGGTGACTAGAAGTAACAAAAGCTTAGTTCCAAATTTTGCCCATAAAGTTTTCCAAAAGTGACTTAGAAACTTAGAGTCTCTATCACTAACAATTGTTCTTGGAAAACCATGAAATTTGACCAGTTATTTGAAAAACAAGTTAGCAACATGTGTAGCATCATCCGTTTTATGACACGGTACAAAATGTGCCATTTTAGAAAAAAGGTTCACTACAATAAAAATTGCATCATGTCCTCTAGATGTTGTAGGAAGTCCAGTGAAAAAATCCATAGAAATGTCTATCCAAGGAAGAGAAGGAGTAGGAAGTGAAGTATACAGCCCGTGAAATGCAAGTTTAGATTTAGCCTTTTTGCATGTGATGCATTGTGAACGACGCTTGTCCATATCCTTCCTCTTGTGTGGCCAAAAGAAATATTCCTTCAAGGTCTACATTGTCTTGAGTTGGCCAAAAAGTCTCATTAGTCCTCCTCTATGAGCTTCTTTGACAAATAGCTCTCAAATAGATCCCCTAGGAATACAAAGCTTGTTATTCTTGAAAAGATAACTATCAAAGAAATAATAGTTATCAAAACCTTGTTACAAGCATGCTTTGTATATGGAACCAAAATCAACATAATCTTCATATAAACTCTTCATATGATCAAAACCCAAAATCTTAGAATCTAGTATATTTTCATGAGAGCATATCTCCTAGACAATGCATCAGCTACAACATTTTGTTTACCTTAAACTTAATCAAGTAAGGAAAAGACTCAACATATTCCATCCATTTAGCATGTCTTTTAGAAAGTTTACCTTGTCCTTGCAAATACTTAAGTGAATAGGGATCGGTATGTATGGCAAACTCGTTAAGAAGAAGGTAATGGGACCATACCTCTAAAATTCTAATAAGTGCATAGAGTTCTTTGTCATATGTAGAGTAATTCAATGGCCCACCACTTAGTTTCTCACTAAAGTATGCAATTGGCTTACCTTCTTGTGTGAGCACGACACCAATACCTATGCCACTAGCATCACATTTTACCTCAAAGGTCTTATCAAAGTCCGGAAGCTCATTGAGAGGTGCGACTATGGTTGAGAAATCCTTGACAAAGCGCTGGTAGAAGCTTGCAAGTCCATAAAAGGACCTTACCTCGGTCACACTTGTTGGTGTAGGCCAATCCTTGATAGCTTGTACATTGGACTCATCTACACTCAAACCATTTTCACTAACAACATAGCCAAGGAAAACAATTTGGTTAGTAGCAAATGTACACTTTTTAAGATTAGCATATAACTTTTGATTCTTAAGTGTATCAAATAGCAATCGAAGGTGTGAAACATGATCATCAAGTGTGTGGCTATAAATAAGTATGTCATCAAAATAAACAACCACAAATTTCTCAATGAAATCTCTTAAAACATGGTTCATCAATCTCATAAAGGTACTTGGTGCATTGGTTAGTTCAAATGGCATGACAAGCCATTCATACAAACCAATGTTAGTCTTAAAAGCGGTTTTTCACTCATCACCATCTTTCATCTGAATTTGGTGATATCCACTTTTAAGATATACTTCAGAAAATACATTTGCTCTAGCACCTCTTAACTAAGAGATTAAGCAATACTAAATATAAAGTTTGAAACCATTTGCATGGATCAAAGGGAATGGAATTCAAGGAGGTGAGAACACAAAAGACAATTCTCTCTTAAATGGAGGAGCGCAATTCGGTGATGGCTTACAATGTGAGTTCTACGTTTCAAGGAGCCTTGTTTCCCCTTTTAAAGAAGGGAATGACAAAAAGGCTCTTACACCTATGCATGCATGCCAAAAGCCTTCCAAAAGCATAAAGTGCTTTTGCATGCATGTCATCCTAAAAGCTTCCAAAAAGGCAAACGATAAAAGCTAGCCTAAAAAGTCTTCACATGTCTTTTGCACATAAAGTAAATATTTATCCTCCCAAGTATCTTCATAAAAGAAGGGAGTATGTCGGATTGACTTGGAATGGTTGGTAAGATTTGTTGAGCATGGAGGCTTCGCCTGCGTCTAGGGGCTTCGCACGGGGGCCTTGCCTGGAGGCTTCGCAAGGGCGGCTTCGCCTGCTACTAGGGGCTTCACGCGAGGGCCTCACCTGGAGGCTTCGCATGGGCGGCTTCGTTTGCGCCTAGAGGACTCGCACGGGGGCCTTGCCCGGAGGATTCGCATGGGCAGCTTCGCACGGAGGCCTCGCCTGGAGGCTTTACAGGGGTGGCTTCGCCTGTGGGCTTCGCCTGCGCCTGGAGGCTTCGCACGTGGGCATCGCCTGAAGGCTTCACAAGGGTGGCTTCGCCTGTGCCTGGAGGCCTCACACGGGGGCCTCGCCTGGATCCTAAGTGATGTTTTCTTTGGTAAGTCTCTCCACAGCTTGCCCTTCCTCAAGTGTGCTCACATTCAAAACTCTGAAGGGCTTCGCGTGCTCTTCCTCCAATAGGATGCCGAAATGGCGAAATTGTAAGGTCCTTTCTTGAACTTCTTCTTTTTCCTCTCCTTGCGCCACGAGTCTCATGAAAGCATTGAGGCTCGCTTGAACTTGTTTGAACCGAGACCTTGTCATAGGCCCCCTATACCTTGGAGCGGATTTGGGGACGTGCGCGCTTGAGGTCGAGCACCACCTTGAGCTTGTGGAGTCCTTGGAGCGATGTCCATATCACATGGGCCTTGACTTGAGTTGGGCTTGGTTCTCCAATATGGACTTGGGCTTGAGAGGTGTTGGGAGCCCAAATGTTGATGGTGAAGAGATAGGCAATATGTTGGGCATTGGGCTTGCCTAGGGCTGTAAACGAGCCGAGCCGAGCTCGAACTCGACTCGAAAGTTTTTGTTCGAGCTCGAGTTCGGCTCGATAGCTCGACGAGCTTTCATGATACGAGCTCGAACTCGGCTCGAACGATTGCTTGAGTTCGGCTCGAAAACCTGTAAACGAACATTCAAACCATACTCGAGTTCGGCTCGATAGTTGCTCGAATTTATAATCCAACAAAGTATAAACATGATCTAGTAGTCATTAAATAGATTCTACAATCCATGAAATAAAATCTAAATAACATCCATCAAGTTTTCATTCTCTGTCCGCCTAACTTGATGTTTAGTAGCGAAGCGCCCATGAGAAAACTTGTTGATCAAGCAAATGCATCAATGTATGGACTATGAAATCTGCAATACAATTCTCGGATGATGTAAGTATGTAACTATGAAATCTGCAATACAATTCTCATAAAAGAATAGAAACTACCAACCCTAACAAAATCAATTAATAAACCCCATATACTCAATAGAAAACTGCAACCCCATATACTCAATAGCAGACTGCAACAATCCCATATACTCAGTAGAAAACTGCAAACATGTCATTGCACGAAGGAGAGACATGGAAACAAATGGGATCAAAAGCTAAAGATTCACATGGAGCAAATAACCTAACCATGAACAACATAGCAAGTATGGAAAGAGCCTAATGAACAACAAAACAATACCCAGTCGGTTGTTTGAATAAGGTTGATGAGTGCAAATAATGTTATATATTTTGCCCCTAAATATATGCTTTAATTGGGATAAATTGCTATGTTTTTATTATTTTGTGCAAGAGTTTTGTAGGATTTCACTTTGGGAGATATTGAAGCAAAATTGAGGAATTTGAGGCTAACTTGACACGAGATGAGGAGTTGAAGACAAATTGATTAAGAAGATGGAAGCTTAGGACCAAGTTACAAGAGAACAAAAGCTTAGGGACTGAAATGAATAAGTGAAGAAAGTTTAATGGCTCAAATACATTTGATCCATTGAAAACCTATTCCTAGTAGGTTTGTACGTGCACCAAAATTGGAATTGGCTATAAAAAGCCAATTAAAAGGAGGGGCTTACAATACACAGCCAACAGAGCGAACAATTCGTGACTTTGGAGAGAGGAACACAGGCTGAGCAAAACTGGAGAAATTGATCACCGTTCATCATTATTTTTCATCCTAAAAATCCGGGTTTCATTTATTTATTATTTCTTGCCATTGAACATGTTTAGTGGCTAATTTTCTAATTGCCTTCTAGGATTATTTTGTGAAGCTTGACTGTAGGATCTAGCACTTTAATTCTACATATTATTACTCTGGGATGCTGTTTAGTTACTTGAAACATTGATGCATTATTCTCTTGATCACGGAATATTTGTGGTGTGTTTTTGCTCAATAGAGAAAAATATTACTAGACCACATGGTAATTAGGCTAGATACCGTTATAGAGCGATGGCTTGCCACGGGTTCTAGGAAGAAGATAGATCAGCAAAATAATTAGAGTGGAGCGATGGCTGTGCTTTGATCACCTATGTGGAACGCTCGATAGAGGACATCTAGAATTGATAAATCTTCTTACATGTTGAGAGTAATAATTGTAGTAAAATTAGAGTGTTAAACCCGAAGGTCAAGTGGATCATATATCCTAGAAAGCAGTTTTAATTTCTGAATTTTCTCATCACCTTCAATTTAGTTTTGTTAATTAATTTTCACAAATAATCCATCAATAATCTTTTTATGTCTATAATTCATACACAATTTGCTAGAATTACAAGTCCCTGTGGATTCGACCCGATACTCACCGGTTTACTACTTGTTTGACAGCCGTACACTTGCGATGTTGCGACCAAAGGTTGATGGCAGATTTGTAAAAAGAATTCCCAGTCGGTTATACAATATTGGAATGGACTACATGCTTAAGCTCAAATTACTTTGGTGTAGAAGCTCAAATTACTTGTTTACTTTATCTTATGAATGTCCTGCATTTTATTCTTTAATTTATATTTCTTTTCATTGACTAAACTAGAAAAAAATGGCTGGGAGCTGGGATGGAAGTTATGATGTTGGCAGTCAATCAGATGAGAGCTTTCAGTTTGAGATACCGCATTTAGAGCCTATTTATGATGCATTTTTCTGCCCTTTAACAAAACAAGTTATGCGTGATCCTATTACCTTGGAAAATGGGCAAACATTTGAGCGTGAAGCCATTGAAAAGTGGTTCAAGGAATGCAAGGAAAGTGGGAGGAAACTGGTGTGCCCACTAACACTAAAAGAGCTAAAAAGTACGGATCTAAAACCTAGTATAGCTTTGCGAAACACAATTGAGGATTGGATTGCTAGGAATGAACAACAGAGCAAGTATGGAAAGAGCCTAATGAACAACAGAACAATACCTTAATGTTACAGCACCATCAAGGGATGAGTAAAGTAACAATCATTGGAACTTTCTTCTCCTACAACATTCCAAATACAATAAAAAGAAATTGTTAGTAAACTAAAACAAAACTTCAATGCAAAAAGACTAACTGCAAGCCGTATAAATAATGCACCCCTTCATATTAATTAAAAATAAATTGCAATTTCTTACCCGCTTTGTGCATAGTTAACTTACCCGTTTTTTTGTCTTGACGCCATGAAGGTTTCTTACCCAATTACCACCACAGAGCAGGGCTTGCACGGTATCCACAGAAAGTGATGCTCGATAAGAGTCCATCACTCGACCACCAACACTAAATGTAGCTTCAGATGCTACTGAAGTAATTGGAATTGCCAGAATATCAAATGCCATCTTTGATAAGAAATGGTACTTGGATTGGTTTCCCTTCCACCAATCCAATATGTCAAATAAATTGTTTGTCTCTCTTGGACATAAATGACACTTCTCTTCCAAATAAAGATCAAGGTCGGTTTTCTGTGGCTCATATGTTTCAACTTCCTTGAGATAATTCTGAACTTCCATAAACGCAGAACTTTCAGAAGCATAGGATGAAGCCTTTGAGCTTGAGGACTTTGCAGAAGAACCACTGCTTCGTTGACTTGGTTCATTGTCAAATTGTTGATGAATATCCATGTACTCATTGTACAATTCAAACATAGCTCGTTTCACCTCCTCAATGTGAGCTCGTGCATCACGTTTGTACATCCTTGAAAAGCAGAATTTAACTCCCCCCATCTTCAACCTTGGATATAGAACTGCAGCAATCGCAATCAACAAGTTGCATTCTCCCCAATACTTATCAAACTTCTCTTTCATGCGCTTTACCATATCTCGAATAAAGTCATATTCATCATCAACCCTACCATCCAGAATTTGTTTCACCTTATAAAGCTCACACAGAAATAGATTTGATGTTGGATATTCACTTCCAGATATAAGGTTGGTCACATTACTGAACACCTCCAAGATTTCACAAATTCAGTCAACCTTCACCCAATCTTCTTTCAAAGGGCAGCAATCATAATGAGGCTCCCTTTCTTGGTATCCTGGGAAAACATCTTTAAATCTTGAAGCAGTAGCAAGCATCTCATACATTGAATTCTAACGAGTCTTGCAATCTAGCACAAGTTTCTTAAATGGCAGCTGCATTTGTTGCACAATTTCAGAAAAACTTCTCAATCTTCCCTCACTTCCATTGATGAAAGAGACACTGTCCCTCACTTCTTCAATCACATGCTTGATTTCACTTAAACCATCTTGCACAATCAGATTTAAAATATGTGCACAACAACGCACATGAAATAATCTCCCACCACAAACCAACTTCCTGTTAACCGATAAAGATTCTTTCAGATTTCTAATGGCACTATCATTACTACTAGCATTGTCCACCGTGATGCTGTAAATTTTGTTCTCAATACCCCACTCCTTCAAACACTTATATATAGCATCTGAAATATCAATTCCACAATGAGGAGGCGGAATGTGGACAAAATTCAGCACCCACTTGTTCAGCTTCCATTCCAAGTCCACAAAATGACATGTGATCACCATATATCCAATCTTATGATTTCCACAAATCTGTCGTTAAGCTAATCGTTGCAGTATTGAGGAGCAAAGTCTTCAACGTATGTTTCCCATTTGTGTAAACCTTCATGCAATCAGACTTTCCAGTAACTCTACTTATCTTCTCCCACTAGGGAATTCCAGTCTTCATCATAAAATTAAACCCTTCCTCTTCTACAACAGAAAAGCTATGCTCATGCATCAATATCTAGTGAGCAATAGCTTCTCTCATCCGTAAAGAATCATACTTCCCATTCACTATCATTGGTGCAAGGTTGAGGTTCTGTTCAGTCACCCCTGAACCACTAGGTTGGTAATTCAGCAACCCTTGCTGTCACTTTAACATCTTTCTTCTCGGACAGTGGTGTTCTAAGTGCCTTTTCAAACTAGAAGTTGTAGCACTTGAGTTCATTGTTAACAACTTACCATAGTGATTCCACTTCCCCATATTTACTCCTTTCTTCTTAATAATTTCAAATTCTTGCCAAACAATGGACCTCTTGCTTCTTTCAACTTTTTTTGGTGCTTCACTAACCTCCACTTCTTTGTCTTTCCCTTTATCGTCCCCCACTCCATCCCCCGTAGTTGTGTTGACATCAACAATCTGAGTAGGACTTTGCACAGAATTAGAAGCCTTTTCTGTAGCAAGACTAATTTCTGACATTGTACTGCTCCTACAAGAATATAAGAGTACATTCAAAGCCAGCAAAACTGGGTGCATATTCGAATATAATATCCATCAGCATTAGCAAGCAGTTGAAATCTAAGATATTAAAGAAAATAAAAACAAGCAAGCATGCTTGCTGCTGCAAATGCTTTAAAAGTGAAGTTCTAATAAAACACTTCTCAATCCGTATACAAACTTTTATTTCCATAATCATAGTCTGCATATGCACAGGCCATGAAATGCTGTCATCTAATAAATTTCTAAACATTAGATTAAGAAAAATGCAAGGGAAATTCGGTAAAATGCATATACACACACCACCTCGTCTTTCATTATGCAGAAGAACTTCCTTTAAAACCCCATATATATGTTTCATCACCATAAATTTCCAGGAAGAAAATTCCACACAGTTACCCATGAAAGATTCCAAAGAAATGCACTTAGGTGTAATAGATGGTGAAAATCAAGAAGAGTTTGCTGTAACCATGGATGATTATAGCAGTAGACATGAGAAAGCGACGGTATATGAAGCAAATGCTGGTATTGATCTGAAATGTTAACAGATGGCATAAGTTCCAACAGAAAAAATAGGAGAGGCAGATATAGAAAGCGAGATGAGTGGAAAAGATAGGAACAAGGGACAGAAGATAGCATTGGTAGAATCCATGTGTTTTGATGGAGTGAAACCATGCTATGAATATCTAGTTAAATGGGTAGGAAAGTCGCATATCCATAACAGTTGGATCTCTGAAACCCAGCTTAAGCTTCTCTTGAAAGAAGGCCCAAACCTTTGCATCTCTTGAAAGAAGACCCAATGATGTGCTGATTTTATCTTCCGGAAGTAAAGAGATGATCAGAGAGAGAAAAGAGATGATGATTGTTACTGTGGTTGCTAGTCGGAGGCGATGAAGATGATTCGATGGGCTTTGACGATGCTCGGAGCTTGAGCTCAACCATCACGAGTGAGTGAGGACTGAAGTGCGAACTTGATGGAGGATTGAAAACTCCCACGGCAGCGACTTCGCGTTCGACTTCGACGAGTTCAACAAAGAGCAGCAGGGAGATTCAGGAGACAAGGTCAAGGCTGCGAGCTCGGGTCTAGGGTTCGACTTTGACGAAATTGAAAATTGAATTGAAATTTCGAGGCTGCGAGCTCGGGTCTAAGTTTCCAAATTTGATGTAAGTCCTGAAACTTTAAAGATTCAGTCAACTATGTCCTAACATTTTAATTACTTACACCTGAGGCCCTGAATAACCAAAGTTCATTATATATATACATATGGCTCGATAGCTCGATAACCTATCGAACCGAACTATGTTCCGTTGGAACTCGGCTCGATAAACTTATCGAGCCCTGAACTCGGCTTGAATTCGAACTCGAAGCTCGATAAGACAGTGTTCAATAAAACACGAGCCGAGTTCGAGTTCGAGTTCGAGTAAGTTCGATAAGGGCTCGACTCGTTTACAGCCCTAGGCTGGCCCAAGTTGAAGGCATAGGCTGTCTTTCCTTCATATTCTTGAATTTCTCCATTTTGCTCCTCAAACTTTGCAAAAGTTCTCATGAGCATGTTAAGAGTCTCTTTTACTTTCCTTCCCATGGTTATTGTGATAGGTCCTCCAAGTCTTTGAAGAGGGTCTTGAGTCCTTGCCTTGAGTTGCTCCATATGAAGATCGATTCTCGAAGTTGTGTTGTGGTTCTTCGTCACTTCTCCTTTTATAGGCTTTAAGAATGCATAAATATGGTGAGGAGCCTCTTGATTTATTCTTGAGTGATCTCTTATTGATCTACTGAGTGGGATGAGTAAGGATCACAAAATATTAACCTTCTAGAAAGTTTTGGAAGCTTTTGGGCTGAACCAAAAGGTGTTGGTGCTGAAATGTTCATATCATTGGAGCATCAACATGGTGATGGAGATAGAGTTTGAAGGATCTTTATGCCAGCTCGTGATTTGCTTGCCAAAATAATTCCATGTTGACTTATTTCTTTCCATTATCATGTTGGAATCACCAAAAACAAGAGATTGCCGTAATCTCTTCAATTTCCTTTCATTTTCTACAAATTGTGAAAGACAAGAGATGAATCTAGACTTAAACAAGTCTGAATTAATTAGTTCACTTGAACTGTTAAATAAAACTCCCTCTGTCCGCCATTAATTGGCTCATTTGCATTGCATGTTTCAATGTTCAATGTTTGACTCAAATTCAACAAAGATAAATAGTGAAAAAAATTCACAAGAAAATATTAGAAAATGTATGTTGCAAATTATGATATGCATATGACTTATTTAACTTAAAATGTCTAAACATTCATGAAAAAAATTATAGATTAAATACTGTGAAACAACCAAACAAATGGGCCAAAATAATAATTTCGCATATTATAATTAATTAAAGTATCTTGAACTTCTCATTTCTTTGCACAAACGTCCTAAGCTTAAATGTTTCTCAAAACCAAAATCTACTTAGTAAAAAAAGTCATTCAACTTTTCAAATCTTTTCAAAGAGTCTAGGAGTGGGATAAAACACTACGTAGTTGCTGAGACTTTGGTAGAGAACATGGTAACGGGGAGCCCGCTACCAAGGTCCAAAAAGCCTCTCTGACGAGACGAAACGAGCAGCCCACTACCAATGACGTCACTTTTTATTTTGGTAATGGGCATAGTAACGGGCTGCCCCATACCAAAATGGTAACGCTAAACCCGCCACCTTGTCCGCTACCAAACTGACAAAAGCTACCACATTGGTGCCACATATACATATACATATATATATATATATATATATATATATATGTGTGTGTGTGTGTGTACATATATATGTATATATGTATATATATTTATGTATATATAAGTATTTATGTATATATGTATAAGCTGCCACATATACATAAGTATTTGTGTATATATGTATAGGGTAAACTGCCATATATATGTATTTGTGTATATATGTATATATGTATACATAAGTATTTGTGTATATATGTATATATATTTATGTATTTATGTATATATGTACATATAAGTATTTATGTATATATGTATAGGGTAAACTGCACTGTTAGTCCCTTAACTTTTCTTATTGTCCTATTTCGGTCCCGTTTTAAGAATTTGCTCTATTAAAGTACCTTATCTTCATATTTTTGCTCTACTCAAGTCCTTTATCGTTAACTAGACCGTTAGATTAACGAAATTACTGGGAAAATGATTTTTTAGGCACGTGTACTTTTCTTTTATATTGTTTGCACCCTAAACTAAGATATATGAGTTTCTGATAACCACCATCACTTCCGGCCACCACTTCCGGCGCTGCCGACCACCAGCGGCCAACTCTAAGGCACACCGACATCGGCACCGCCCTGCCCGCCTCCTACCTTGATCGCCTCAGCCCAGCCTCCCCAACCCGACCTAGCCCGTCACAGCCTGAGCTCTATCGTCCGCCTAGCCTACAAGCGGTGGTTCGATTTAACGCTTCTCCGGCAATGCCAAGGGGAAGCCACCATACCGCCGGTGAACTCCGAGAATGCCAATCCCAAAAATTTGAATTGTTGGCCGTCGCGATTCCGGCCGATTCGTTGGCCGATAATGGTGAATCGTGAACAGGTTTTCATCCTAGACACTCTAGCAGCAAGTGTCACCCATCAATTTGCAACATTATCTCTGAATTTGATCAATCAAATTTTTAGGGTTTCAAGAACCCTAGAATTTCATAATGAAATTCCTCTCAATTTAGGAAGCGTTTGATACTAAACCAAGAGGGTTTTATTCTCTAACAATAGGACTTCAATTATGATTTGTTTTTACGTGTCAGTCATGAAAAAAAGGTCAGACGAGAGATGACTGATCATTGATTTGTGAGATTGTGAAGGTTCGGGTAAGCTTAGGCGGGATCGGAAAGATGTATCGGAGGGGCAGTAGGTGGTTAAAATGTTAATTTTAAAACTTTACGATGCAAAGACAATAATAGGAAACCTTTAGTCACTAAAAAATCATTTTCCACATAAATCCGTTAACTTTAACAACAGTGAAAGACATGAATAGCGCAAAAATATGAAGGTAAGGGACTTTAATATGTCAAATTCTTAAAACATGACCTAAATACGACAATATACAAAGTTAAGGGACTAACCATGCACTTTACCCTATATGTATATACATACATAAATATATATGTATATATATATGAGTATTTATGTATATTTGTATATAGATTTTTGTATTTATGCATATATGTATAAACTGCCACATATACATATATGTATATAGGGTAAAGTAGTCTCTTACTTTTTATATGTGTCCTATTTTAGTCCCCATTTAAGAATTCATCCTATTTTAGTCTATTACCTTTAGTGTTATGTCCTATCTTGGTCCTTCCGTTAATTTATCTGTTAAGTATTTTGTTTTCTTTGTTAATTTTACATAAATACCCCTACAACGACAGTCTAATTACACATTTAATAAAGATAGGGTAAACTCCAAGTTTAGTCCCTTAACTTTCAACTTTGTCCTATTTTCGTCCTATTTTAAGATTTTGTCCTATTTTAATCACGTAGCTTTAAAAATTGTCTCAATTGGGTCCTTCTGTTAGAGTCAACGTTATTTTGACCGTTAGTTTGAGTCAATATCTTAAAGTGTACAGTAAAATTACCGTCATACCCTTAAATGGTCATACCAAATCCCTCTCTCAAGTCCTTTCAGGCTCCGCTTCCCCTCCCCCACCGGATTCAACTCGCTCCAACTTCTCCGCCGTTTGCTCCGCCACGCTGTGGCAGCTCCCGTCGCAGGAATCCTCCGCTGCCCCCTTATCATCGCCGTCGCCGTGTTTCGTTTCCACTTCACTCAGTACTGACTCCATCTTCACCTTCTCCGGTTGGTTGTCACCGTCGTCTTTCGGATCTGTGGCATTCGACTCATTAATAGAACGATTTTCTTGTCGGACTCAACAAGAAGGTTCTGGAGGAGGTGGCCATCGTTCAGTCGAAGCGCCTCCGCAACAAGATCGCCGGTTTCTCGACCCACCTGATGAAGCGGATCCAGAAGGGCCATCAAGTTCGCGACATCTCCCTCAAGCTCCAGGAGGAGGAGCGCGAGCGTCGCATGGACTTCGTCCCCGAGGAGTCAGCCATCAAGATCGACCACATTGAGGTCGACAAGGAGACTCTCGAGATGCTTGCAACGCTCGGAATGAGAGATATTCCTGGAATCGAGCATGTTGATCCGACTGCCGTCGCCGTCGCTCCGGCCTTCAACCGCCCGAGGATGATTTGAGCTTTTCGGGCGATTTCCGAAGAGGCAATTCACGGACAACGTCAAACTGGGTTACGATTGGACCGAGGACGAAGCTTCTCTTCTACTGGAGGTCTGGGGCGATAGGTTCCTGCAGCTGGGAAGGAGAAGCTTAAGGGGAGAGGACTGGGTTGATGTTTTCGAGAAAGCGAAGGGCACTATAGACATTGACACGAACTAACGGTCAAAATAACGTTGACTCTAACAGAAGGACTCAATTGAGACAATTTTTAAAGCTACGTGATTAAAATAGGACGAAAAAAGGACAAAGTTGAAAGTTAAGGCACTAAACTTGGAGTTTACCCAATAAAGATATAGTCATTAAACTTTTAATGAATGAACACACAAGTCCCAATAGTTTTTTCTTTTCTCTTCATCTCATCATCATCTCTTCACTCCGACTTGATGTACATCTCTTCACCGAATGACCAAACATCGACCTTCCCGCCATCATAGCCCTTCTTTCGGGGAATCTCCGGTGCCATGTAAGGAGGGGTACCACAAAAGGTGTGAAGCATGTCGTCGGGTTGGATCTCATCGTCGACGCTGTTAAGCCAAAAATCGGTGACCTTCAAGTTCCCATTATCATCGGGCGATAACACTGAGCCAAAGAAAGATTGTGATCCTCTACAAGAGCCACGAATTCGAGAAACCAAAGTTGTGGTAAATAATGACATGAATATTTCACTAGTTGATAGTCACATCGAGCCGGAAAGGCTCGAATTTCACAATGATGTACAAGATGAGGACAATTAGAAGTTCGCGGTAATTTTGAACTCAATTGAATAAAATTTTGGACTTGTAAGGTCAAACGCATAATAAAATGCAGAATTATGTATGTCATGTATCTATGTATATATGTATTTATGAAATTATGTAGTCCCTACGTCTCAAAAGTAACGCGACAGTTGACTTTTGATGTCAATTTGACTTCAATTTATATGCATTATTTCTTAATGGAAAAAATCTCAAAATATATTATATATATATCTATAAAGTCAAGACATCAAATTTTTAGTTGTATATAAAAGTGGCAAATTTATAATTTGAATTGATAAATAAATAAAATGATAGATTCAATGCCGAAAAACAAGTGTTGCATTACTTTTTGGACAGAGGGAGTATATAGGTATTTATGTCTTTATGTATTTCAGTATATATGTATTTATGTATATAAGTATTTATGTATAAGTATTTATGTTTATATATTGTGATTATATATATATGTGTGTGTGTGTATGTTCATTAAATGCATTAAAATTAAGACAGTAGCGGGCATGGTGACGCCCTGCCTGCTCCCATCCTAATAAATTGGGCGGGATGGGTGGGAGAATTTGAAAGGGCCATGAAATCGGTGAAAATGGTAGCTGGGTTGGTGACGGGAAGCCCGCTATCATCTCAAAGGTAATGGGTTGGGTGACGCACCTGAGCTTAACCACCATCGTCGGTGTTGTTTTCCTTCTTGTTTGCGTCGATCTAATTCATTTCTCTACGTAAGTCCTTTTCTATTGTGGTATGTTATTGTATGAGTTTTTAACACTTTTTGTTGTTGTTGAAAGCCTCCCTAAACCGCCGCCGTTCATTCATTTTTGGCAGTCACCACCGTCATCTAAATGTATGTTTTACATAATAATGCAAATAATTTCTTTTATCTGTATTTTTCGTGGTGTTTTAGTATTTGTTTTTAGGAAATAAACATATGATTTTATTTTTGATTATGATTTTTTTTAGTTATTTATGTTTTATGAATTATTTTAGGAATTATTTGAGTATGTACTTCTGTTTATGAATTCTTTTAGGTATTTAAGGTGATTTTTGTTTATTTTTGAATTTTTTGTGAATTTTATGAATTTAAAGGTTTTTAAAAGTTTTGGGTGAAATTACATTTTTTTAAAAACGTTTTAGTGAACTTTAAAGATTTGAAATGTTTGTTTTGGGTTAAATTTACAAATTTTAAAATCTTTTGTTGAACTTGAACATTTTTCAAGTTTTGGGTAAAATTGTAATATTTAAAAAAACTTTGGGTCAAATAACATTTTTTTTAAAAACTTTTGGGTCAACTTCAAAGATTTGACATATTTGTTTTGGGTTAAATTTACAAATTTTAAAAAGTTTTGTTTGAAATTGGACATTTTTAAAAGTGTTCGGTTAAATTGAAAATTATGTAAAAGTTATGGACTTAATTGCATTTTCATTAACTACTATGTTTTTGTAAGGATATGACGTGTCATCCGCGAGATAGTGCCCACGAGTCCATAAGTGATCATCCCAGCAACCACGGGACCAGTCTGTGCCACAAAACTTCTCCACATACTTGATCCCGACATCGCGGCCTCAGTGGTCCTAGCGCACGGGGTTCGAGACGCCCAACATCTGCGGTGTTGATTACTATACCCCGGTGATGCCGACGCCACAACAGCAACAACCTCAGTAGCCGCCGCCCAACTTCGTGCACGACCCGAACCAGGTCACCCAGAGCAATGAAATGTTTGAGCCATTCAATTTCGGGTTCAACAGAACATTGTCGGGCTAGTCGGAGCAGTGATCGTCGCCACGTGAGAACCATGGCGACAACGATTTCGATTTACCTCCCCCACAAGACGCTTTTGTAATTAAAAACAATTTGATTTTGGATGTTTTTTATTGTACATGTTATTTGGTTAATTTATAATAATTATTATTTATGCTTTTAATTCTAATTTATAAACATTATTAATTATAATATTTATTCCATATATTAAATGTTGCAAAATAAGAAAATTAATTGTAAAAAAATTGTAGCGGGTCGGAGTGGGGGTGGGGCGCTACTAGCTGTATCAGCTGACAGCACCCACGTGGCTTAGGAGTAGGGGCAACTCGCTACCAAACCCCCTACTAACGGTAAGTAGCTGATAACGGTGTAAACGCAAGTAACGGTAAAAAAAGTCACTCAATTGATAGCGGGCTTTCTCGCTAACATGGTAACGGAATTGGTAGCGGATTGCCCGCTACCACAGGCCCATTATATACGTAGTGAAAGGAGAGGATGATCGTGGGTAGGGAGCATACCAGTTTGGTCTTCAACAAAACGATCCTGGAGAGAGAGGGAGGGAGGAACTGAGGCTGGGTTTTGCCGGTGGAGAGAGCTCCGGCAAGAAAGGAGGAGTCTAGCAAACCAGTGGCATCAAAATGGAGGGGCTGGAAGCGAAATAATTTGAGATGGGTGTTTAGGAATTCAACGATTCAGAATCGGAGACGTACGGATCAAAATCGAGGAAGGCTGGAGGCATTGAGGCGGACTGGCGAGCATGGAGGAGGATCGAGAGTCGCTGCCGTCAGGAACGCATGGTGGTAACTCCAACAAAAAAAAGGTACAAATCCACCATAAATCAACGGACGGTGTAATTTTCTCTCCAAGGTGTGGATTCTAGAACCGTGATTGTCTATGTTTGATGAATTGATCCTTACTGTTGGATTGATTAGCTACGTTAACCCTCTTGAAGTTGTAGGTTCGTTTAGCTTAGGGAAATGGTTGAGTTTAGGTTGATATCATGTTTTATAAATTTAGGAACCTTGTCAAATTAATACTCTCCGTGTCGTGTTGACATTTTTAGCTTTCTTGTGTAGATTAAGATTGTCTTTGGTCGTTAACTCATTTTATATAAACTTACATTATTACTCCCTTACAAACTCATTTTAACCCATCCCAACCCACTCACTAGACCATTTGAGTAAGTGTATTGTAAGGGTAAAAGAGGACTAAAATAAAACAAAAGTGGAAAATAGTCTTTCCATTTGGTACAAAAATATTTTGATGTTGTGACAGCCCATTTGGGACGGAGGGAGTAATGGGCTGGTTTGTCATTTTTGTTTATAGGTTGAGTCCTTTTAATCTTGTACTTGATTTAAGTGATTTAAATTTTAAACTCGCTGGTTGTTTGATCAAGCTAGTGAGCTAGTTCCGTTAGGTGGTAATTTTATTAATCATGTTTGGTGAGGCCGAATGACTGGGCCCATGGGCCGGAATGGCGGGCCGGCCCGCAAACGCTGTAGCCTTCACTAGGGAGGTTAAATGCCGAGCCCCTAAGCCGGCCCGCAGGCTCTAGCTTGGGAATACTGTAGCCCCCTATGGTGTGCGGAGGACACCTGTCCCCCGGCCCATACCGCTACCCATACTGCTGCCCATGCCCCCTCTGATCACTATAAATACTCCCTTTCGCGCCCCGCCAAAGGGATGGATCCTTAGCAAAAACACCCAAAATTTACTCTCAACTTTATTGTTCCTCGGCTAGTTTACAGTGCGAATTCTAACTTGAGCGTCGGAGAACTGTACCAGGTGCTCGCTCGGCCACGAAAACAGCTCGTCTCTGGAGTCTCGAACAGTAGTGGACGAAGCAGAGCATGAGTAGCTCATTACAGCGGACCCTCGACGAAGAACGCAGCCGCACGGAAGAACCCCGCCTCGTCGCAATATGGCAGGATTCTTTCCCTTCGGAAAACCCACCTTCTCGGACACGGTCTCAGGTACTTCACCCCTTGCTCCGACCTTTATATTACATAATGTTGATCACTTGGTATTAACAATGTTGCTTCTTCTTATTCCGTGAGTTGGCCGTTTGTTTGATAAATTGTTTGGGAGTCTCACTTGTTTCCTCAATAAGTTTAAGGAATTAAGAAGAGTTACTTATATTTCTATGTTGCCATGTTTGTACCATCGTATGCACCCTTTGTACTCTCTTTATATGATGATAGTTTATTTTCTTTGTTGCTTCTTATTCCTTGTTATCCTTCGGTTGCTTGAGTTAACTTTACTCCAGTGGCTGTTTTACTTGCATTTTCCCTTGTCGAAATTGATGGGTTAAATATGATGTTTCCGTTGTAACTAAAATCCATGCTGTGTAGTTAGAATGGCTTCTTTGGAAATGAGTTCTGGTCTTGAAGAATCCAAACTTTATTTCTTTATTTAAATGAAGTGGCCAGTGGCAGCCCTTACATGTTGATTTAGTATTTAGTTTGGTTTAAGCTCAACTAAAGAATATGGCTTATTGCTGTTTTCCTTGACTATTATGACTTGGTTACCCTTAAATTAACTAACCTAGAAACTCACCATAAAACTAAGATAAATCCTTAAACCTCTGTTGTTACTAATATTGTCACTTCAAAGCTTTACACTGATTACACGTTTTAATAAAGCTACATCAGTGACATATTCCCCTACATCAAACTCGACCAAGTACGTCATGTCCATTATTTTTCGTAAGCAAGTTACTAACGGTTTATACTGAGAACTACGGGACTCATCTGATCCCTATCTAGTAGTATCACTACTACTGAAAGGGTACATAGGCAACATTCGGACCCGAGTAACATTTATAGTTTGCAGGTACCTGTTCAAGATTCTTCTAAACTATTCGAGGGACTTGAAGCTTGGAGAACAAGAAAACTTCTCAAGGAAAGAACATAGGTTACTAGGGATTGCTTTGTACTTTTCTTTCTCGTTTTTTTTTAAATTAACTTGAAAATTCTTGTACGCACTTAAAGAATTTTACTAATATTTTCAATTTGTAAGCTTAAATTCTAATTTGTCAACTTAAATTCTAATTTGTCTAGTAAAACTTAACTATATTCATATTTTGGTTTATAAAAACTGCGAAAGATCCTGGGATTACGAGAACCACTAGCTACCTGCCATGTCAATTTAGGGTCGTAACAGTTAGGGTCGTGGTGGGGCTGGGGAATGCAACGAGGGTTTGCTGAGACTAGGTTATGGTGGGTTGGGGAGGGTTTGCCAGATTGGGGTACTGTTGGGTTTAGGGATGTTCTCCGTTCAATGGGTTGGGTGTGGGCAGGCAGTAGCGTAGTCAGGATAATCAGTGGAGTTTACTTATTCAATATTTTTGCAATATATATTCGATAAAATTTGAACAAAGCACATACAAATACAGAGAAAAGAGATATTTTTAGGGAAGCTTACATTTACCCTCCTAAAGTTAGGGGAAACCAAGAGTCTGCCCCTCTATTTTCTAGAAATCTACAATTCCCTCCTATTTTTGAAAGGCAAATGATATAGTATTTTATTAAAGAAAGAGGTACTCCGAGGAGGACTAAGCGAAGAGAGAGAGCCTAGTGAGGCTTAAGTTTACAGGAATACAATTATGTAAAGATAGTGCATTAAGCTTGGCACTGTCCAACCGATTCTAAAGGATTTATAAACCAATCTCCCCAACACACCTTGAACTTATACCAACGATTCGAAAGTGAGAGGTAGGATAGATATTGGATTGATGAAAGGTAGGTTACTGTGTTGTTTGTGCAAACACACACACATTTCCAATGTGTTTTAGCCACATTTAGTAATCTTTTGAGCTTACTTTGGTCATTTTATTTGCTCTTTGCTCATTATTGGTTGAGATTCTTTATAGAAACTAGAGTGCGGAGAATTGGAGCTAAATGCATGAAATGCATGAAGATCAATGCTCTGATGATGGGTGGAGCATTTTGGAGAAAGCCCATGTCATGCCTTGGATCAAATGGAGAAGAGAAGATGAAGAGAAGGCAGGAGAGCTGCGCGCTCACTTGCGCACTCTCCCCTTCATTAATGACATGGCGGCCATTCAAATTCAAATTCATGCGCACGAGCTCTCTAACCCGAAGATTTCAAAGAAGAGCTTGAAGGGTCTGCGCGCTCTATGCATGGAGCATGCACGCCCAATGCGTGCCGTCTGGGAGCAAGCCAAGAGGTAGCAAGGAATCGTTTCGATCTTATCCGTTACAGCTTGTTTCCAGCACATTTTGAGGACCATTTTAGCCTTAATTAGTTACCCAATGTTGCCTAACAAGTATAGAGGTACTTTGGAGATAGTAATTAGTATATATAGACCTTTTAGGGCAAGTTTTTGTAACAAGTCATCACACCTACGAATCTGCAGCAGACTTTGGGGATTGAAGCTGATCTTCCCTCTTCTACCTAGGGTTTTCAGCCCCTTCAACCTCAAATCCATGAGAGGTTGAAGGGCAACTTGTGGATGATCAATAAAGGGTGATCTCTTTGCTCTCTACTCTTTTACTTCTCATCGTGGGTGCCTATTACTTGCTGTCATTTCTTGTTCCAGCATCTATAGGAGTGATTAGAGTACTATGTCTTAGGACTCTACTTGCTTAGGGCTCATACTATATGTTTCCATGCGTAGAGTGATCTAGGTACTGATTCTTTGCACATTTCTATGATTTGGTGTGTTAATTGGTCCCTACTTTCTTGCACACCCACTAGGTGTTTGATTGAATGTCCGAAATGGTATTCGATTGAGCTTAGACCACAAGAATCGGTTGACTTGCTTGCTGCAAGTTAGAGATAACCGTAGGGGCTTGTTGGTGGCATAGGTTCTGCACTTCTAAGTACTCAAGAGTGTGACTAGGGACCTCGAAAGAGGCTCGATCCACTCATTTGAGATGGTGGTTTCTTGTCTAATATTGAAAGTGATCCGATGTTAGAAACTCACCTCTAGGCACTGCATGAGCTTGTAGTTGGTCCCTTGCTGATTTCTTGAAGTATTGTGAGTAGAGTAGGGGTATTTCGGTTTCTCTAGGGATCCGTGTTATTAGTGGTGTGCCAAGAGGCACGATCAACCTTTAGTGTGCATGAAACACCTTAGGAGAACCCCTTTGTTGAGAATCCATAAGTGCTGATTTTCTCTCTATCTTGTTTGCTTGCATTTCATACTTGCATCCACATCATTTGGTTCATATACTCTGTTGCCCCCTCACATTTCACAGTAGCTTAGTTACACACACTCACTTGTCTCTAAATGCTCCGATTCTCTTGGGTTCGATCCCTCATTCTTGCGCCACTGCACTACAATTGACATTGTTAGGGCTGAATGAGGTGTTTATAAATGTATTTGAGTAGCTGAGTGTTTGATTTGTGCTTCAGATCACTACACCCACAGCACCTAGCTAACACTTACTGAATTTGTTTAAGAATTATTAAAGATTGAGTAATTCCTTTTTCTTCAAATGAACCATGTTGTCACCCATTTGATCGCATCTCAACATTGTTGTTGTGATCTGGAACGCAAGGATTGATGTTGTGGAGTAGCAATAAATGAATAAGTGGCGGAGTAGCAATAAATGAATAAGTGGCGGAGTAGCAATAAATGAATAAGTGGCGGAGTAGCAATAATGAAGTCCAACAATATAATGCAGAGCAGCAGCAAGTCAGGCAATGATCGATGGTTTCAAGGTTACATGAGCAGTTCGGGCAGCCGGTTGAAGCTGGTGCTGAGTTGCGCAGGGCCAGCTGTTCACATGTAGGAAGACGATCTTGAAGTGCCCGCCAGACAAATATGTTAATATTCTTTGGGATCCATGAGTTCCAACGCATTGGAAAGCAAGGAGGAAGCTTCGATGAGGTTTGCCAATCAATATAGTCAGCAATTCAGCAATGGTGAAAGAGCCATCTTTGTCAAGAGTCCATTCCCATGAATCTGATTTGTCCAAGTGCAATAGAAACGAATTCAAGATTTCCATTAGATTCCTAAACTCCCCTACTATTCTTCTCCTTAACTCCCTTCTCTATCTCCACCGCCAACACCAGACATCATCTATCCATTCACCACTATCTGCTATTTTGACTTCACCATCAGGTTCTAACATGAATAGTCTAGGAAATGACTCTTCTAATTTACAGCCCATTTACAGCCCCCAATCCATTCGTCTTTCCATAGCCTAATGACTACCATTCCCAACCTTTCTCTGGAAAGATGACCCAAAGTCTACTCCAGCCTATCTAAGTGTTTCCCAACCTTCAAAATGTTTCCCCAAACCCCACCAACCTTATTTCCAGCAATAAAGAAACCACCCTCAAGACCATGAATGCTTTGTATGACATTTTACCCATGATGCCTCTTTCTCCACCCTAAACCTTCACCACCACCTCCCCAACAATGCCCAATATTTGGCCTTGAGACTCCCACCTCCTAATCCACCATCTTGAAAGATACCCATAGTCCTATCCCATGACACCTAATAAATGATTTGTTTTCTCCTGTGCACCCCCCAAAAAAAAATTTTTGTTGCGGATACTGATATAAATCCATGTTCCAATACTCAAGAGGAACAAAAGACTAAGCCCACAAGATCAACCCCTAATACTTTACACAACATTGGTGGACCTATGAGAAGGGCTAGGGCAAAAAATACTAGAGAAGCCTTGTGCCTCTTCATGGGAGTAATGGCACAAAGCATGGATCAAGATGATGATTTTAGAGGTCCCTCAAACATGCTCTCATGTGGATCTTTGTCATAAACATGTAATGTTCTACTTCACATAATATATATTAATGGCTTCTTCTTTACAAGCATGATATTATCTCATCAAATCATCCCATGAAACCAATGAATCCAGCATCAATAGAGTATGAAGATGAAGAACTAAACATGATACTAAGAGGCGTAAACATACCTTGCACCAAAGGAAAAAACTGCTTATGGATTATTTTAATCCTTGCTCCACTCCGACGTATGCTCCCTCCTTATGCTTTCAATCTTGCTCCAATGACAGTCCTTGGTTTCCAGAGATGATGATAATGCCGCCTTGCATCAAGAGGAGTAGGGAAGAGGACGGATGAGATGTGAAGCACCTTGAAGTTCTTGTGTGGAATTACACAAATAATTAGACCCTTAATGCTCCAAAACTTGCCTCAAGAGTTCGGCACTTTGAGAGAGATTGAGAAGGAGAAGAAGATAATGGAATGAAGGATGGAAAATGAGGCACTTCCTCCCATCTATTTATAGAAGGATGAGAGCTACCAAAAGCTCTCTCTTAAATGTGTCAACCACATTGTCTACCTCATCAATGTGGCAATCACATTGTCAACCTCATAAATTGGCAACTACATTGCCAACCTCATAAATTGGCAAAGATGGAGTTATTCCATGGTTCAAGGTGCATACACCTTACACCAAAATTATCAAAATACCCTTACTTTGATAAGTGGCTTGGTTATGATTGATAAATGAGGTCCGAATTACACAAAGTAATTCCAATCATTTCCATTTTACATATTCGAGCTCCTTTAAGCTCATTAGTGCCATTTACCAAAATACTCCTACTTTGATAAATTGTGCTCTAATCATTTCTTCTCTGTCAAGTTACTCCCAGCTCCTCTGAGCTGCAGTATTAGCTCAAAGGTTCTTGGTGCGCCAGAGAGTTCCAACAAACTCCCACTCGCACTAAGATACTTTTGAGTTCTAACTCCCAGTGGAATTAAATCTCTCAATCACAAGCCAAACGAAGGCATTTTCATATAAATGGAGTTAAGGGTGCGACCCCAAGGCACACACACCAAATCTCCTTCATTGTGTTTGTTAGACTCACAATGAAAGATTGTCCTCTCATCAATGTACTTAAACTTATCAAGTACTCCTCAATGCACTTGAACTTATCAAGTACTTCCGTGTGTTCTGTTTGAACTTCTTCAAACATTGCTTAAACCTATCAAGCTTACTTGAACTAATCAAGTATTGCCTTTTATAAACCCCAGACACAATGACACATCTTCTTATTCACAATCAGTCTCTTTTTTAGAATTTCAATGCTTTGAAACTCACGATTGTATTAAGCAACTGAGATCTCATTATAAATACTCATAAGTCAATCATAATCATACACATAGTATGTGGGCCCAAGATTGAACTTTAGAGTATATGTATCATATACCAGTGTCTTTCCTATTAGCTTGAACTACCTATATAATTGCAGCAACTTAACTACCCAAAAGGAGGATACTCCAGTCTTATTTCTCCAAGAACTTCGACAACCAATCAAAGTAGTCTTATTGATGCAACTCACTGATAGTAAGCTAAAGTCACTAAGAGTTTATGTCAAAGAATCGCACACTAAGCAAGAACAGAGACAACTTGCTTAAATTCTTTCTTTTGGTCACATTTCATGGACATGAAACTCTAGGAACACATCCTTGATGAACATATCTTCAAGGAATAAATCCTAGGGAACACATCTTAAAAGTTCCATATGAACACTAATTCGGTGTTTTACCTACAACACTCCCACTCGGAATGATGTCCACTAATGTGGAGGGGTGTTTCATTTTCTCCCTCTTAAAACACCAAAAGTGTACTCCCTTTAACAAATAGAAGGATATGTCACAAACCATGCAATATCTCTAACCAAGCCCCAGCTTACTTCTATCATAGGCTAGGATGTATGGTGGTCATATAAACTCGTGAACTTGTTCATCTCATCTTGATTTCATCTAAATCAAGGTGACATATAGCTAAGGTGTCTTGTGTTGGTTCAAGACTCCCACTTAAAAGTATAACTTACCTAAAGTTACATGTTTTCAAAGAAACAACATACTTTGAGTCCTTAGCTGTCTCATCCCTAATCTACCCAAGATTAAGGGAGAAAGACCTGTGTGAGAAAGTCTTTCCATGCCTATGTTTGACATGTTCTAATTTTCGTTGTGTAACTTAAGATTGAACAAAAAATAATGTGATGATAAACAAACAACTTTATGAAGAATTAAAGATCTTTAAGAATCTCAATTACATGTTCATATTCATACGAGTTCATGATTTACACGGAAGATTCATAGGCATGATACAACAAATAATCATGCGTCATTTACACAAGAATATACAAGAAATATAAATCACAAGATCAGAATGAACCCGAGATATTAGTACCTTTCACCTTGGAAAACAACTAAAGGAATTTATAATTCCTTGCTCCTTAAACGTAAGCTCCTTTCTTGCTTGATGATGATTTGCCTCCTTGAGAACTCCTTGTGGTCAAGGTGGAAAGGTTGGCTTTCGAGAAGGAGAAGAAGAACGGACAAGAGGATGGCGCCAAGAGGAAGAAAGTGTTGAAGTGAACACTTTGCAAGTTCACACTTAATCACCCAAAAACTCACAAGAATGGCGCAAAAGAGGAGAAGAAGAAGAAGAAGAAGAAGAAGAATGTGTAGACAAGTGTGTTCTACATGGCCATTTCACTCACTATTTATAGGTGAAGAAATGGCAATTAGAATAATGTCATTAAGTAGGAATAATAAAGCTTTCCACTAACTTTAATATTTCCACTAAGACATTAAGAATTCCACTAAGGCATAAATTATTCCACTAAGGCATAAATTATTCCACTAAGGCTACTTAAATATCAATTTCCACTAGTCATTTATCACTTATGATAAATAAACTAATTACCTTAAAATAACAACATAAAAACGCCATTTACATAAAATGACATGAAATGTAGTTATTCAATGAAATAAGGTACATACACCTTATTACCAATAATTTCACCAAAGTACCTATACTTTGATGAAAAGATCTTTAGGTGGAAATAGATATAAAAGTGAGGTTTGAAATTATACACAATAATTCCAAACAATTCCAATTCACACATCTGAGCTACTTTAAGCTCTTTAGTACACCTTTACCAAAATACCAATACTTTGTTAAACGGTGAGCTGATTGTTTCTTCTTCTAATTTGAACTCACAACTACTATAAGTTGTGGTGAGTAGGAATACTAACTCATGAAGTTCTTAGTGCGCCAGAGAATTCCAACAAACTCCCACTCAAACTAAGACACTTCTGAATAACAACTCCCACTCGAAAACAAGTTTCTCCAACTTAAGCCAAATTAAGACGAATTTATATAAAAGGTGTTAAGCGTGCAACCTCAAGGCACACACACATCAAGTCTCTTTCACCGTGGTTGTTAGACTCACAATGAAAGATTGTCCTCTCCACAATGTACTTTGAACTTTTCAAGTATTTCTGTGTTTTGTTTAAACTTCTTCAAACAACACTTGAACTTATCAAGTTTACCAGAACTTATCAAGTTTTGCCTTATAAACCCCAGACACAATAATACATTTTTTTTAATCACAATCAGTCTCTTTTATGAATTTCAACTATTGAAATTCATGATTGTATTAAGCAACTGAGATCTCATTATCAATACTCACAAGTCAATCTCTCATACACATAGTATATGGACCCAAGATTTAACTGTAGAGTTTATGTATCATATACCAGTGTCTTTCCTATTAGCTTGAACCACTTAGGTAATTGTAACAACTTGACTACCTAAAAGGAGGATAATCCAGCCTTATTTCCACTAAGGCCTTCGACAACCAATTAAAGTAGTCTCATTGATACAATTCACTAATAGTAAGCTAAAGTCACTAAGAGTTTATATCAAAGAATCTCATACTAAGTAAGAACAAAGACAACTTACTTACATTCTTTCTTTGGTTGCATTTCATGGTCATGGAACTGTAGGAACACATCCTTGATGAACATAGTTTCATCAAGGAACACATCCTAAGGAACACATCCCATAAGTTCCATATGAACTCTAATACTGTGTTTTATCTACACCACTCCCACTGGAATGATGTCACCACTGTGGAGGGGTGTGTCATTTTCTCCCTCTTAAAACACTATTAGTGTACTCCCTTTAACAAATAAATAGGAGGACATGTCATAGTCCATGAAATATCTCTAAGTAAGCCCCAGCTCACTTCAATCATAGGCTATGATGTATGGTGGTCATACAAACACGATGAACTTATCATCTCAGCTTGATATTTGCTTAATCAAGGCGACATTTAGTTAAGGTGTCTTGTGATGGTCCAAGACTCTCACTCAAAGTATAACCAAAGAACACATCCCGGGGAACTTATACCATTAGTTACATGTTTCATAAAAGAAACAACACACTTTAAGTCCTTAACCGTCTCATCCCTAATCCACCTAGGATTAAAGGCGAAAGACTAGTATGAGAAAGTCTTTCTATCCTATGTTTGACATGTTCATATTTTCGTTATGTTTATAGAAGATTGAACAAAGTATATGAAATGATAAATAAACAACTTTATTAATCATCTCATCATATCTTACAAAACATGTGTGACACCCAAAGATGATGAAGTACATACCATCATACTATAATCTACGTAGACCCATTGCTCGAACATGACGAGCAAACACAAGAGGTGGCAAAGGCTTAGTGAGAGGATCTGCCACCATAAGGTCTGTAGAAATGTATTCTATCCTAACTTCACCATCTTCAATTGCATCCCTTACAAAATTGTACTTCAAGCTGATGTGCTTGGTTTTCCCATGGTACTTTGGATCCTTAGTGTAAGCCATAGCTGTCATACTATCACTAAAGATAGTAATAGGCCTTTGCACTTTAACTCGAGAATCCAAATTCTTAAGGAAGAACCCTAGCCAAAGAGCCTCTTGTACAGCCGAGGCGCATGAGACAAACTCAGCCTCCATTGTTGATAATGTTGTACAAGTTTGTTTCTTACTACACCAAGTAGCTGCTCCACCATTCAGCATGAATACATATCCACTTGTAGTGGAGTCTCGGTCTCCTCCCCAATCAGCATCGGAATAACCATGTAAATCAAGTTTTGATCCTTGATAACATAGCCAATAATCTTTGGTCCCCTTAAGGTACCTTAAGACCCTCTTTACGCTTTTCCAATGTTGTATTCCAGGGTTGGAAGAATATCTTGCTAATAAGCCAACTGCTTGGCTAATGTCCGGCCGTGTACATAACATGGCGTACATCAAGGACCCAATACCACTAAGGTATGGAATTTCTTTCTTCTCCATTGGTATCTTGGGGCACATATGCTCACCAATCTTGCACCCATATGCAAGTGGGGTGATATGGAGCAGCCCAAGGCAAGGATTCAAGACCCTCTTCAAGATCTTGGAGGACCTATCACAAGAAGCATGGCAAGGAAAGCAAAGGAGACTCTTAACGTGCTCATGAGAACTTTTGCAAAGTTTGAGGAGCAAAGTGGAGAACTTCAAGAAGATGAAGGAAAGGCAGCCCATGCCTTCAACTTGGGCCAGCCCAATGCCCAACATGTTGCCCATCTCTTCACCATCACCATTTGGGCTCCCAACACCTCTCAAGCCCAAGTCCATATTGGAGAACCGAGCCCAACTCAATTCAAGGCCCATTCCTTCAACTCTTGGCCCAAGGTCACTCACAACACCTTGGCCCATCCTAATGCCAAGGAGGACCTTTCTCAAGGGTGCCTTACACTCCAAGGGTACCCTCCACTCCTAGGGTACCCCACACCCACCGGTGCCCTCCAAATCAAGTCCACCAACCAAGTACTCAAAGTGTTCCAAATGACATGTTGGTGAACTCTTCAAAGTGCCCTAAAAATGTAGGGTACCCTACAAATGAAGGGTACTCCTGCCCTACACAAGACCGAGGTGCCCTACATGTTGACCGCGCTCCTAAATGGCACTTTTATGATGCAACCATGGATGAATGACTTCCAAACGGCTAGAAACAGCCAAGAGGAGCTAAGAGACGTTGGGAATTAATGGTGGAGCCGTTGGAGAGTTATTGGAGGAGTGATAGAGCATTTAGAGCCTTAATGAGGTGTTTTAAGGCCTTCTTTTGCCTTTAACTCTTTCCAAACGTTTTCTTTTCTTATATTCGGTTATTTTACATCATATTAGGCTAGAATAAATCAGATTTAAGCATATAGTCATTGAGAAATTAGTATTTGCATTGATTTCCTTCATTATACCATTTATGTGGAGGAAATGCCTAGTTTAATAGCCATACTTATTGTGTGCTAAAATGAGCCTTCCTTGTACTATAAAAGGAGGCTAGGCACGCCCTTATCATCACAATTCAGAATATCAAACACTTTTGCATACTTGAGAGCATTCTCTTGTTGATCTATCTTCACTTTCCACTCAACTCTTGTCCAAGTTCTTGAGCAAGTTTATTCAAATCCAAGATTGTCTTCTCACTTGAAGAAGAAGGTGTTGGATCCATTTACATCCCCCAATTTGGCAACAAAGGCTTGCTTTGTCTTGAACCTTTCAAGCATCAAGAAGGAGGAGTCGCCAAGGCACAAACACCATCTTTGCTTGAACAAAGATTCAAGAGGAGTTGGCGGCCATGTCCATTGTTTTCAAAGCTTCCGCAATCTGATTTTCCGCCTTTCCTACAAGTGTTCATCCATTGTCAAGCTAGATCAAGTGTGAGGTGTTTTCATCCTTAAGGAAACACATCAATTGGTATCAGAGCCAAGTTGCTTGACAAGGAGAAGTTTTCTATCCCTTTTCTTTTCAATTCCGCAACTACATCTCTTTTTTTATTACATCTTGTGTTATCATCATCAATTTTATTTGTTCTTTCCATTTCATATTATTTTTCAAGTGTTGTGCCATCTTTTCTATTCAATTTTACCATTGCATACAAAAAGACAAAAAAAAGTTACTTACACAAGTGTGTGTGATTTGGCAGCAAGTATTTGAAAGCAAAAGTAGGATTTGGCACAATAAAAGCAAGGAAAGAACAAGCTTTGTGAATTTGCAAAAGCCACCTAAGCCATTTCTTTCAAGTTGCGGAAATTGTCTTCAAACCAAGCTAATTTGCAATACACCCTTTGCAAAAAGTAACCAACATTTTCTTCAAAGGGTTGAAACTTTCTTGTGGTTTTAAAACTTGTTTTGAGCATCTTGTTCAAACGTTTTGAGCTAGAAAGGTTGCTAGATCTTGTAAAGAGAATTTTGGTGACTAAGAGTGGAAAAAGGCTTGAGTGTTACATTTTTGCCAAAGAGTGTAAACACGAGTGTGGAGTGAAACACTAAGGGAGTGTGGTGAGGTACAACTTTATTGTTTCATTGTGTAGGTACCAAAATGAGATGTTTTAAGACATTTCAAGGATTTGATGATAGTGAAGGATATTGGTCATGGGAAAGTCAAATGGAGAATATTTTCTCCAAGGCACACAAAACGCCCCACATGCAATTTGTGACCGCCATGGAAAATTTGGGTGAGGAACCTTATCAATGGGTTCTTGATGAGAGAAGGAATGGTTATAAACCCATTTCAACATGGGAACATTTGAGGCGTCTTTTGAGGAAAAGGTATGCACCTTCATATTCTACTTCTACACCTCAATCATTTTCCTACCTTTCTCAAAATTCAAGCCCTCCAACAAAACATTTTCCTACTCACCTCCTTCAAATGGCCTACCCTACACAAAAGAGTCCTACTTCCTACCACAATTCAAATGACCACCCCTCACAAAAAGAATGTGACAGTGCATACAATTCTTTTCTAGCTTCTATTGAGACCATAAAGAGTTTGATGCAACAATCCATGGAGGAAAATGGAAGAATTTGTGAGGAAGAGAGAGAAAGAGAAGAAGAGAGAAAGAGAGAAAAAGAAAGAGTGATGGCCAAAACCAAAGAAAAAGAAAGAGAGATGGCCATGAAAGAAGAGAGTGATTTGAGAGCGACAAAAGTAAAAGATGAGAGAAGACCAGAGTGTGAGCCTAGCCAAAGTACTTCTTGTTCTATCATGCTCAATGGAACACTTGAAGATGCACTTTCCATGGAGGAAGAAGAGCAACCACATCAAGAGAAAACCTCAATTTTGAGGGAGGGTAACTATTCTCTTTACTCAAATGATTTATTTGATAAAAATGATTCTTTGAGTATTGATATGCTTGATGTTGTAAAATCTGGAACTAAGCATGATACTCTTCCCATGGATGATTTTTATGCTAGTTTAAGATTTTTTGAATCTTCTCATGAGTATGCATATGTTGATCCTTATGCTTCATTGTTAATTCCAATGATTGATTGCAAAAGTGTTCTTACGCATGCTTTGTTTTCACCATCTATTCATGCTAGAACTAATAGCAAATTTTTTGCTACTTCTTGCCAAATAGTTGCTGCCCATGATGCAAAAGTTATGAAAATTGTACCACTCATTAGATCATATGCATTTGGAGATGTTAAACATGACAAATTTGTTGAAAAGAGATTTGGTAATGAATTTGGTCATGAATCATTCTTATGTGTTAAGATGAGAAACGCATGCAATTTGTTGTTGAATGAAACACTGGAAAGATCTATATTTGTGTTTGATCTAGGAGTATGTTTGAGTGAATTCATTTTGTTGATCAAGCATGAGATTGATTTCTTTTCAAGCATGTTGCATAAAAATGGTGATGATCTACCTTGTACAAGTTTCAATTTTAATTCACCATATGATGTTTTGATGGTAAGTGACTATAATGCTACCATTTCATTGAATGAAAATTCCATGAAGATTGATTTAAGTGCATACTTGGAAAATGCATTAAGCATGTGTTTTGGGATAATAAGTCATATTGGGACCATCTTCGCAATTGTGTTCAATTTTTTTATTTCTATCCATAAAATTGCTAACGTGGTCACCGAGAAAGGCCTACTATCTTTTTGTAGGTTTAAAGGTTTCAAGTTTGAAGTTGTGACCCTATTCCATCAAGTGGTGCTCATTGATGAAAATTTACTTCAAACACTTTCAAGTCAGCCCCTTGAGAATTTGAAGAGGGCTACCAAGGGAAGTAATTCATTTCTTGAACTCTTCATAACTTTAATCTATGTTGGGTTTGCATCATCTAACTTCGAATATTTTTCTTTTATAGAACAATATGATTCGAGGATGAATCATTTTCAAGGGGGAGGGAATGATGTGAATCTGCCAAGTGATTCAATGGCTCACTTGATAAGGCTTGAGGACCCAAGAGCTCGAATGCCTAAACTTAAGGGGCAATATGGAGAATTACAAGAAGATGAAGGAAAGGCAGTTTATGCCTTCAACTTGGGCCAATCTTATGCCCAAGAAGATGCCCAACTCATCACCATCAACATTTGGGCTCATATCATCGCTCATGCCCAATATTGTGATCAGAGCCTAAGCCAAGTCAAGGCCCATGCCTTCAACTCTTGGCCCAAGGTCACTCACAACACCTTGGTCCAAGACATGTCCAAATTGGCCCATCCCAATGCCAAGGAGGACAATTCTCAAGGGTGTTCTACACTTGAAGGGTACCCTCCATTCCTAGGGTACTCTACACCTAGCGGGAGCCCTCTAATTCATGTCCACCAGCCAAGTGTTCAACATGCTTCAAATGACTTCTTGGTGAACTCTTCAAAGTGCCCTACAATCGTAGGGTACCCTACAAATAAAGGGTACCCCTGCCCTATACAAGACCAAGGTGCCCTACATGTTTTACCAGCACTAAAGGCCACTTTTATGGAAAGACCAAGTTTTGATAGTGTCCAAACGTCCATTAACAACATAAATGGATTTCTAGACGTTGGTCATCAATGCCCCATCATAAATGGCATCCAAACATTTAAGGAGTTAGCCGTTGGAGCATTATTAGCTCATAAATGGGTTAATTGCACTCTAAATGCTTTTCAATCTGATTTCTTTTGATGTCTAGAGCTATAAACAGCCAACAAGGAGCCATGAAGATGATAGAGACGTTGAGCATTAATGCTGGACATAAATGAGAGGCTGCTCATTAAGAATATAGCCGTTGGAGCCTTAATTGGCCTCTAAATGGGTTATTTCTTCTCCAAAGCCTCTAAAATCAAATGGACATGTTTATTTCGGTTTCTAACAGCCTTGAGGAGGTAAGAGACATTGGAATTTAATGGTGGAGCCGTTGGAGCTTTATTGGAGGCTTTATGGAGCATTTGGAGCCATAATGAGGTGTTTTAAAGGCTTGTTTTGCCTTAAACTCATTCCATCCGAATTCTTTTCTTTTCCTAGGATATTGTTACATCATAATAGCCTAGAATAAGTGTGTTTTATGATTATAGACGTTGAGCATTTAGTATTAGCTTTATTTCCTTCATTATGACATTTAAGTGGAGGAATTGTGTAGTTAATTGCCTAGTTAAGTGTCTAGTCATTGTAAGCAGCCCCTTAGTCCTATAAAAGGAGGCTTGCACGAAATTTGTAGAAAACATATCATACATTTCATAAGAAAAACGTTTTCCAACTTTGAGAGTGATTCTCTTGTTGATCTATCTTCACTTTCCACTCAACTCTTGTCCAAGTTTCTTGAGCCAAGTTTAGTGAAATCCAAGATTATCTTCTCACTTGAAGAAGAAAGTGTTGGATCCATCTACACCTCCCATTTGGCAACAAAGGCTTGCTTTGTCTTGAACTTTCAAAGTATCAAGAAGGAGGAGTCGCCAAGGCAAAACACCATCTTTGCTTGAACAAAGATTCAAGAGGAGTTGGCGGCCATATCTATCATTTTCAAGCTTCCGCATCTAATTTTCTTCATTTCCATCAAGTGTTCATCCTTTGTTAAGCTAGATCAAGTGTGAGGTGTTTTCATCCTTAATGAAACACATCATGGGGTGTTCAGAGGCTTTGAGTTTGTCAAGTTAAATCTTTCTAGAATCTTATCGAGATAAGACTCTTGAAAAAGAGCTAACAATCTCTCCTTTTGATTCCGGTGGATCTTTACACCTAGAATGAAAGAAGCTTCCCCCATATCCTTCATATCAAAGGTGGAAGACAACCATCCTTTAATGGTTTGTAAAAACTCAAGCCCGTTACATGCTATAAGTATGTCATCAACATATAATGTCATAATAGCATAGTTGGATTCAGATGAGAACAAGTAGACACAATGGTCCTCATGCATCATTACAAAACCATAGTTTGTAATTGCATTATGAAACTTCAAGTACCACTGTCTAGAAGCCTGTTTAAGACCATAAATAGACTTTACAAGTCTACATACCTTGTTCTCACAACTTTCTTGAACAAATCCTTCAGGTTGTTTCATATAAATCTCTTCACTCAAATCACCATTGAGGAAGGCAGTTTTAACATCAATCTGATGTAACTCCAAATCCAACTTTGCTACAATAGCAAGTAATATTCTGATGGAATTAAACTTCACTACAGGTGAGAAGGTATCCTGAAAATCAATACCCTCTACCTATGCGAAACCCTTGGCAACCAACCGTGCCTTGTATCTCTCGATACTTCCATCAGAATTCCTTTTAATTTTAAGCACCCACTTACAACCAATGGCCTTCCTATCATTAGGAAGATCTGACAATTCCCACACACCATTCTTATGCATTGAGTCCAATTCCTCATGCATTGTCTTTAGCCATTCATCTCTCTGTGAACCTTCAAGAGCTTCTTTGATGTTTCTTGGTTCATCGACTTCTGATGAGACCAAGTAAGTTTCTCCTTCCGAGAGTCCCCATCTACTGGGTTCTTTCGATTCCCTCTTTGATCTTCTCAAAGGGAAATTGACTGAGCAACTACTTGCTCTTTCAGAGATACATCAAAATGAACATCCTCATTAGGATGCAACGCATGCACTCCTCTCGAGGAACAGATGTGGGCTCTTGACTATTCTCAACTCCCTCTAGAATAGTTGAATCCACTCGTGGATCCTGTTCTACTTGGATTGGAACCTCATTAGGTGTCGCAACTCCAATAGGTTGAGATATTCCCACTGGAATAGATGCACCTTGTGCAACCGGATGATCCTCCTCGAGGATTGGACCAAAAAAGCTTAAATCTTTGCATTCACCAACTTTAGGAAACTCACTTTCCATAAAGTTTGCATTTCTAGCTTCAAAAACCAGACCATTCTTTTGACTTACATCCAAGAACACATATCCCCTTGAATCTGTACAATAACCCAGAAAAGCACATTGCTTCCCTCTTGGTCCCAATTTTCCCAACGGATGGTCTCGGACATGTACATAAGCCAAACATCCCCAAGGATGCATATAGCTCAAGTTCGGGGACTTTCCATTCCATAACTCATATGGAGTAGTGTCCAAGTTCTTGGTAGGCACTCGATTGAGAATGTGCACTGCACATAGCAATGTATCACTCCAATAAGCGGTGTCTAAATTGGCCTTTGCCAACATGGACCTCACCATATCCATTAAGGTTCTATTCTTCCTCTCAGATATCCCATTTTGTTGTGGAGTATAAGGAAGAGTGAACTCTCTCTGAATGCCTTTAGAGTCACAAAATGATTTAAAAGCTAATGAACTATACTCTCCACCCCTATCAGTCCTCAAAGACTTGATCTTCTTACCCAATTGGTTCTCAACCAAGTTAACATACTTCACAAAGTATGATAAGGCCTCTGCCTTAGTTTTGAGTAAGAATATATGGGTGAATCGAGTATAGTCATCGTGAATGTCATAAAGTATCTAAAACCATTTCTAGATACTATTCTCATTGGTCCGCACAAGTCTGAATGTACCAAACTTAGTACTTCTTTCTTTCTAGTGCCTTGCCCGTATGGCTTCCTAGTGGCCTTTCCTTCAAGGCATGACTGGCGACTTGGCAAGTTGACTTTAGTCAAGGATCCAAGTAAGCCACTCTTGGCCAACTTTCTCATCCTATCTTGACTTATGTGTCCAAGCCTTTCATGCCAAGTCATTTCACTTGTGACATCAGTCACATGACAACTAGATGAAGAAATGGCGTGATTATCAGGTCTAAGTTCATACAATCCATTGTTAAGCATACATTCACACACAACATGATTATCTTTCATAATAGTGACACTACTATTAGAAAACGTCAAGCTATAATGGTACTTCAACAAACTCGAAATAGAAACCAAGTTTCTACAAATACCAGGTACGTATAATGTGTCAATAAGATAAAAAAATATCCATTACACACAGGACTTTACAAGTCCCAATACCAAACACTTCTAATTGTTCATTATTTCCCACCAAGACATTCTTCACGCCTCTTGGGAGTTTTACGAACGCCACAAACCAAGACTTGTCTCGCTATGTGGTCTGTTGCTCCCGAATCTACAATCCACAAAGAATTGCTTTCGATAAGCATAGTACATGACACAACATGTACATTAGAAGTACTAGGTACACATACCTTGGTAGGATTTCTACAATCCTTTGCGAAATGGCCTTTCTTGCCACAGTTGAAGCACTTAAGCTTGGAAACGTCCCTTTTCTTCTTGAACTTATCAGAATTAGGACCGTTTCCACTACTGTTCTCATTTGTCTTCACCTTACCCCGACCATTCACATGGTTAGTCTTACCGAATCGATTCCCCTTATTCCTCCATTTCGCACTAGAGGAGGAGGTGGCAACATATCTTTGTGGAGTGATTCTTAAGAGCCATTACTTCGCTTCAAGCAATAAATGGCGGGCAATGTCATCGAATGACTTGATCGAGGATTATGGCGCAAATTGACCTTCATCAGCTTGCCATTCCTCATCGTAAATACCTAATGATAGCTTGCACTTCTTGCTCATCGGTGAGCTCATGTCCTGCCTCCTTTAATTGGTGAATCATGCGTGACATTTCACGCAAGTGAGAAGTCATGGTGTGCTCAGGTTTCTTTATGTAGTTCTCAAACCGCATAATCGAGACCTTTGATTCTCGTGAAACATCACCATACTTTGCCTTTGCATCCTAGATGCCTTTGGCAGTCTCAATGGCAGAGAACTCAACCATTATCTCGTCTACCATAGAAGAGAGAAGTGTCACCCGACACAGGTTGTCTCTTTTAAGATATGCCACATAGGCAGATCCATTCCCACCAAGCTCAGAAGGACCGACCACATTGGTCAGAACATCAAGTGTGTCTTGCTCAGTTAGTATAAACTTGACCTTTTGATGCCAGATAGAATAGTTTTCACCATCCAATTTTAAGTCCTTGTTCAATTCAGCAACAATACTCTTACTTGCCATCTACAATGATGCAATCACATGTTTTAATGTTCAATCATTACATAACAAGACTTATTCAAGCAACTAGTGTACAAGACTATTTCATACATGTTCATATATGGCAAAAGAGGTACATATAGCACTCAATTAGAAATATACAAATAAGTTTCCATAAATCCATCACAAATTCTTAACAAGCCTTCCAAAAGAGGGTTGTTTTTAGTATGTCATATGTACATTCGGCCATGTAACATATACATGCGCCATTCATGTAACATCATTTCATACTTTTGTCCCTCAACTCCTTAGTTATTGTCAAAACATTCCCAGGAAAGATGGAGGGTCACAAAAGGTCCCGCTTAAAATCCACCTCCTTAGGCAGAATGTAATTAACAAAACTTTAAAGTAAGCACTTTAGTATGAAATGATAAGATGACATATGTAAGTAACATATACTTACAACATGTATTTGAATATATATAAACCACTTTGTACATTTCAACAAAATTACACAAATATTCATATATATATATATATATATATATATACGAAATTAAATAAGAAATTTTATAAATAAAATGTTTGCAATTTCTTCACAATGGCCGAAATTCAACACTTGAACATCCAAGGTTTTTGATATTCTAGACATGAATTAGATAATTAATACATTCATTACAATTCATGAATAGAAACAACATGAAACAAATTCAAACTCATGGAAAAAGATCAAAGAATTTCGTCATTTTCAATAATGATAATAATTCATACAATTTATTGAATTATTTACATGAACATGTATGAGAATTCTAACAACACAAGCTCTGATACCAATTGAAGAATTAAAGATCTTTAAGAATCTCAATTACATGTTCATATTCATACGAGTTCATGATTTACACGGAAGATTCATAGGCATGATACAACAAATAATCATGCGTCATTTACACAAGAATATACAAGAAATATAAATCACAAGATCAGAATGAACCCGAGATATTGGTACCTTTCACCTTGGAAAACAACTAAAGGAATTTATAATTCCTTGCTCTTTAAACGTAAGCTCCTTCCTTGCTTGATGATGATTTGCCTCCTTGAGAACTCCTTGTGGTTAAGGTGGAAAGGTTGGCTTTCGAGAAGGAGAAGAAGAACGGACAAGAGGATGGCGCCAATAGGAAGAAAGTGTTGAAGTGAACAGTTTGCAAGTTCACACTTAATCACCCGAAAACTCACAAGAATGGCGCAAAAGAGGAGAAGAAGAAGAAGAAGAAGAAATGTGTAGACAAGTGTGTTCTACATGGCCATTTCACTCACTATTTATAGGTGAAGAAATGGCCATTAGAATAATGTCATTAAGTAGGAATAATAAAACTTTCCACTAACTTTAATATTTCCACTAAGACATTAAGGGTCCGTTTAGTTGTTGAAATTTTTTCAAGTTTTCATCTCCAAATTTCCTTTGTAAATATTTGATCATACAAGTAGCTTTCAAGTGATGGAAAATCTTGTTTTCCAAACTTTGAAAAACTCTAGTATTACCATGAAAACCTTTCAAACAATGTTCCTTAATTTAATATACTAGTTTTCCAAAGTTTGGAAAACAAGGTTTTCCATCACTTGAAAGTTAATTATATGATCTAATATTAACAAAGGAAATTTGGAGTTGAAAATTTGAAAAAATTTACACAACTAAACGGAGCCTAAGAATTCCACTAAGGCATAAATTATTCCACTAAGGCTACTTAAATATCAATTTCCACTAGTCATTTATCACTTATGATAAATAAACTAATTACCTTAAAATAACAACATAAAAAATGCCATTTACATAAAATGACATGAAATGTAGTTATTCAATGAAATAAAGTACATACACCTTATTACCAATAATTTCACCAAAGTACCTATACTTTGATGAAAAGATCTTTAGGTGGAAATAGATATAAAAGTGAGGTTTGAAATTATACACAATAATTCCAAACAATTCCAATTCACACATCTGAGCTACTTTAAGCTCTTTAGTACACCTTTACCAAAATACCAATACTTTGTTAAATGGTGAGCTAATTGTTTCTTCTTCTAATTTGAACTCACAACTACTATAAATTGTGGTGAGTAGGAATACTAACTCATGAAGTTCTTAGTGCGCTAGAGAATACCAACACTTTATTAATCATCCAACATATCTTACAAACATGTGTGACACCCAAAGTGGTGAAGTACAAACATACTATTATCTATGCAGACTCATTGCTCTAACATGTCGAGCAAGCACAAGAGGTGACAATGGCTTAGTGAGAGGATCAGCCACCATAAGGTCCGTAGAAATGTACTCTTTTCTAACTTCATCATCTTCAATTGTATCCCGCACAAAATTGTGTTTCATGCTAATATGCTTAGTCTTTCAAGGATACTTGGGATCTTTAGTGTAAGCCATTGCCGTCATACTATCACTATAGATAGTAATAGGCCTTTCCATTTTAATCCGGGATTCCAAGTTCTTAAGGAAGAACCCAAGCCAAATGGCCTCTTGTACAGCCGAGGCACATGAGACAAATTCAGCCTCCATTGTTGACAATGATGTACAAGTTTGTTTCTTGCTACACCAAGTAGGTGCCCCACCATTAAGCATGAATACATATCCACTTGTAGATTTGCTGAAGTCTCTATCTCCACCCCAATCAGCATCAGAATAGCCATGTAAATCAAGTTTCTTTCCTTGATAACATAACCAATAATCTTTGGTCCCCTTTAGGTACCTCAGAACCCTTACACTTTTCCAATGCTGCATTCCGGGGTTTGAAGAATATCTTGCTAATAAGCCAATTGTTTGGCTAATGTCTGACCTTATACACAACATGGCATACATCAAGGACCCAATACCACTAAGGTACGAAATGTTTTCCATTTCTTCCTTTTCCTTTGGAGTCTTGGGGCACATATGCTCACCAATATTGCACTCATATGAAAGGGGTGTTCATGGGTTTTGAGTTTGTCAAATTAAATCTTTTTAGAATCTTATCAATATAAGACTCTTGTGGAAGAACTAACAGCCTCTCCTTTCTATTCCGATGTATCTTTACACCTAGAATGAAAGATGATTCCTCTATATCCTTCATGTCAAAGGTGGAGGACAACCATCCTTTAATGGTTTTCATTAACTCAAGTCCACTACTTGCTATCAATATGTCATCTACATACAAGGTAATAACAGCATAGTTGGATCCATATGAGAACAAGTAGACATAATGGTCTTCATGCATCATTAAAAAGCCATAGCTAGTAATTGCATTATGAAACTTCAAGTACCACTGTCTTGAAGCTTGTTTAAGGCCATAGATAGACTTCTTAAGTCTGCACACCTTGTTCTCACAACCATCTTGAACAAATCCTTCGGGTTGTTTCATGTATATCTTTTCACTCAAATCACCATTGAGGAAGGCCGTTTTTTACATCCATTTGATGTAATTCTAGATCCAACTTTGCTAGAATAGGAAGTAGTATTCTGATGGAATTAAACTTCACTACAGGTGAGAAGGTGTCTTTGAAATCAACACCCTCCTTCTGTGTGAATCCTTTGGCAACCAACCATGCCTTGTATCTCTCGATACTTCCATCAGAATTTTGTTTAATCTTACGCACCCACTTATTTCAAATGGCCTTTTTGCCAAGAGGAAGATCTGAGAACTCCCACACACCATTTTCATGCACTGAGGACAATTCCTCTTGCATTGCCTTTAGTCATTCATTTCGTTGTGCACCTTCAAGAGCTTCTTTAATGTTGCTTGGTTCATCAACTTCTGATGTAACCAAGTAAGTCTCACCCTCTGAGAGTCCCCGTCTTTTAGGTTCTCTAGATTCTCTCTTTGATCTTCTCAAAGGAGGATTAGGTGGACCTTACTCTATCTATGGAGGCACATTAATATTGACATCCTGAAGTGGTGACAATCTTTCATTGTGAGTCTAACAACCACAATGAAGAGATTTAATGTGTGTGCCTTGGGGTTGCACCCTTAGCTCCATTTATATGAACATGTCTTGGTTTGGCTTGTGATTGAGAGATTTAATTCCAGTGGGAGTTAGAACTCAAAAGTATCTTAGTGCGAGTGGGAGTTTGTTGGAATTCTCTGGCACACCAAGAACTTCTGAGCTAATACTCCAGCTCAGATGAGCTGAGAGTAACTTGACGGAGAAGAAACGATTATAGCACATTTTATCAAAGTATGAGTATTTTGGAAAATGTGCACTAATGAGCTTAAAGGAGCTCAAATATGTAAAATGGAAATGATTCGAATTACTTTGTGTAATTCGGACCTCATTTATCAATCATAACCACCTCTAAAGCCACTTATCAAAGTAATGGTATTTTGATAATTTTGGTGTAAGGTTTATGCACCTTGAACAATGGAATAACTTCATCTTTGCTAATTTATGAGGTTGGCAATGTGGTTGTCACATTGATGAGGTAGGCAATGTGGTTGACACATTTAAGGGAGAGCTTTTGGTAGCTCTCATCCATCTATAAATAGATGGGTGGAAGTGCCTCATTCTGCATTCCATTATTCCATCATCTTCTTCTCCTTCTCAATCTCTCTCAAACTGCCAAATTCTTGAGGCAAGTTTTGGAGCATTAAGGGTGGAATTATTTGTGTCATTCCACACAACATCTTCAAGGTGCTTCACATCTAATCCGTCCTCTTCCCCTCTCCTCTTGGGTGCAAGACACCATCATCACCATCTCTTGAAGCCGATGGCTGCCACGTCGGATTGGAGCAAAGATTAAAATAATCCTTAAGCAGTTTTCTCATTTGGTACAAAGTATGTTTTCACCTCTTAGTATCATGTTTAGGTGTTCGCCCTCGCCATTGGTGGAAACTACAATGACTGATTTCTGTCAAGACTCAAGGCAGAGCAAAGAAAGGAATCGGAGATTTAAGGAGGATAACACCATTTTCAGAGAAGGAGGAGGAGGCTGATTCTACCACTGTTGTTCTTAATAAAGAGTCGGGTAAATTCCTTCCTTAAACCACACTTCCGATTAATTCAGTTTGTGTATGATTTATTGCAGTTTAATACCAATGATTTGAGATTTAGCTCTGTTACTAAGGATTTATTAATCTCCTTACTGTATGTTGGAGTGGTTCGGCTAGTATGATAGTTTGTTTTGGATTGATGATTAATTCGGGTAAATCATTTTTCTTTTAGAAATTCCTATGCAACCGTACCTAAGCTGTAAGAAGTTAATGTTCTAAGGACCATATTTATGTTTTGGCTACCCGCTATTCCTCTTTCAAGCATAATATATGTTCTAAAACATACGTCCTAAATGCTTGAACTTCTTGGCTGGTTCCTTTTATTTTAGCATGACAAATAACCTGACTCTTGCTACCATGATATTTACTTGATAATACATGAACCTTGAAGCTTGTATCTGCTAGTAGGATTAGATCACACTTGACAGTTGTGTCATGTTTCATGTTTGATATCTTGCGCCCAAGAGTATTTGCATTGGTTAATATTAGATGTATGTGTGTGTTTATATTAATAATTCATTTTATTTTCTTAAGTTTAGTAAGAAGTATTCAAACATTTACTTAACTCCATTTTATTCTTCTTTACATGTGAGAACCTTCCATGTCTCTCGGCTTAGAAGCAATGATCCATTGTGGGGTGGTTCCTAGCCTTCTCACCGTTGAGAATTGGGAGACACCTAGCTTATAACTGGAAATCTATCGTCAATAAATTAAAGACATTGCTTGGAAATGGCCAACACTGAACGTAGTTGATCAAAAGGGCTTAAATGCCTATGTTGGAAAAAAGAACAACTGGGAAACTGGAAGAGTAGCAGAGGCTTTGGAAGCGGTCCTACTCTCGCTCGAGAAAACCTGTGAGAATCTCTCACGAGATCTTCTTATGGATTTCTCAATGACGGGCGCTCACCTTCCCTAACTGGGGGTGACCACCCACCCCTGTAAGTTCCTGAACCCTCTCTCCTTATTTGTTTCTTCATTCTCAATTTGTTTACTTAAGTATTTTACTTTCTATGATTAATCTTCTCACGCCCCTCAATATAACTTGAACGGAACCTGGCATTGTTTAAGGATTGTAAGGAGGATCTGGAGAGGAGGTTTGGGAGCTGGAAATGTTACCCCCTTCAGCGGAAACGCACATAATGCGGAATGTCCAGCGATGCCAGCGGGAACCGGAATCGGGGCAACAGTAAAACAGAGTTCCCTCGGTGTGGTGGCCCAGAACCCAACCCGATTAAAATTTTTCTTTTACTCTACTCATGCTATCAACTTGTAATGCAAGTAACGAGGATCGTCTGAACACAACACACGTATGCACATACATACAGATATGACAACACAAGTTTTGCCTTGCAGGCCTCAAAATGCAGCAGAATACTGAAAATTCTCATACCGATACATATGTGATGCAACCTAACTTTACATGCATGCGTTCACATATACAGAGCCAGAGCCTAACAGCCAGAATACCTATGTGTTTGGAGGGATCTGGTGCACCAAGATCCTCAGAAAGCAACTCCACATAGGTCACCGCTGCTGCTAAACAAATAACAGAAGACATACTGTTAGTAACCTCAGAATGTGCTCAAATCAGAATCGAATCTTGCAGAATAGCCGAAAATCCCAAACGGGACTACCCTTTTTTTTCCAAAACAGAGGTTAGGCTCGTAATTAACAATACCCGAAAATCAAACACTAGAAAAGCACTGAGAGACTCTACTCCTTGGGCTTCTTATCCGACGAGCCTGAAAAAGTGTAAATATATAAGGGTGAGTCCTCGTTGAGAACTCAGTAAGGGTCAGGCATAGGATAGGGTATCTCAGAAATCCAGATTACTTGGAACTAATATATCTGCACAGAAAACACAGATACAAACGGAAACAGATATACAGATAATAATAAGAACGATGTCAGAAATGTTAGTAGTCAAACAGAATCGGCAGACCTCTGAGGCTTTTAGCCTTACGTAAGAGGTTTTCAGAAATAACAGAGGCATGGTACCAGCCCGGGGTCCGGAATCCCCGTTGTCGACAGAACAGATCCAAATAGCAGAATACAGAAGGATACTTGTCGGACAAGTTATCCCGAGTGATGACAGGAGATAACTTGTCGAACAAGTTATCCTGCGCAGAACAAATCCAAATGCCAGAATGCAGGAGGTAACTTTCCTGACAAGTTATCCTGCGCAAAATCGATCCTGATGCCGAAATGCAAAAGGAAACTTGCCAGACAAGTTACCCTGAATGATGACAGGAGGTAACTTGTCGGACAAGTTATCTCGGAGCGTCCACTCGCATACCCAAGCCTATGCCATAAACTGAGTTCGGTATCACCGGGCCCCACCCTCAACTCGAACTCAGCCCCAGTTTCCCCGACATGCATATATAAGCATCCCAGAATGCCATAAACTTGTCGGACAAGTTATCTCGGAGCGTCCACTCGCATACCCGAGCCTATGCCATAAACTGAGTTCGGTATCACCGGGCCCCACCCTCAACTCGAACTCAACCCCAGTTACCCCGACATGCATATATAAGCATCCCAGAATGCGGAGTCAAGGAAAACTGAACCCTTACCTTATACGCCAAAAATTCCCTAACCGGGCTCCCGCGCAGATTCTCAGAAACCAATTTCGGCAGAGTTTCGGCTTCGTTTCTGCCTAACTTCCTATTGACAATTCATCAAAAGATCACAGAATAACCATTCAGGAACCGTAAAATCACATATTTGAGCAACTCCGCCACACACCAGAAATTCAGACATTAACGGTTTTTCACACATAAGCTCATTTACAAAATCTGATCCGTACAGAATGCATAACTCTTCACCGTGAACAACATACTCCCTCCGTCCCACAAAGGTTGTAGGATTTGTTTGGGCACATATATTAAGGAAAGTGGGAGAATAATAGTGTGTTGACAAAATTACCCTCATGAAAAATAAAGGAGAAAATTTTGTAGACCCCAGTTTTAAGTTGAGTGGGAGGAAAGAGAAAAACTTGTGGGTCCATGATGTGAGATAAGAGGATAAAATGGTAAAAATGATGATAGAAAGTTTCTATTTTAAGAAAGTTGACAACCTTTGTGGGACGGCCCAATATAGTAATGTTGACAACCTTTGTGGGACGGAGGGAGTATATCATTACCTCTTCACAAATCTGAAGTTGGGTTCCCGGGCAGAAAATTAGAAATCAATTTTGGCAGCACTCTGGAATCGTTTCAGCTCAACCTCCTTTTCAGAACTGATCCAGAAACACATAAACAACGTTTAGAAATCAAGAAACATACCCCATACGTGTTGCACCTCAGCATGTAGAGAATTTCAGAAAAAACGGCTTTCAAACGGAGCTGTTTCAGAAAAATCTAATCCGTAGGATGTTCCTAACTTCTCCCGAGGATCAGTTTAACATAATTACCTCGAAGCTTAGGCGAGTATTTGGGAAGATCAATTGAAGCTCAAACATGGAGGTTCTCAGCCATGGAGGAAAACGTGCAATCTAGGGCTGTAGTGCACCAACTTTACAGCCTCGTCGTTGATAATGGGAGTTGTGTGAACACTGCTAGTGAGAGCATGGTGGAGAAGTTGGGCCTCAAGACCACCAAGCATTCAAACCCCTACTCACTCCAATGGGTTGATGATAGAGCTCATGTAAAAGTCTTGAAGCAAGTTGAGGTACCTTTGAAGATTGGAAAATATGAAGATAAGGTCTTGTGCGATGTGGTAAGAATGCAAGCTACTCACAGCTTTGCGACTTTATTTGAACAAGGAACAAATGTTGGAGGACAAGGCTTGGAGTTTGAGCACTTTATATAAAGTCCAAGATCAATAACAACAACATTGGGCCTATTTGGCCAAGGCCCACTCTCCTCCTTAAAAAGCGGCACCTCTTTTAGCTTGGAGAACAAGTTGAGAAGCTTTTGGAAACTCCATAGATTGTCGAGCATCATATCTTGAAGATTTTGCTTGGAAGCTACTTAGCTATTATTTTGGAAATTGTATCTTTTTTATTGACATCTTCTAGGTATATTCTAGGCATATTCTAGAAACATTCTAGGCTCTTTTAAGGACCCTAGGCCACCTCTTACTCCTATAAAAGGAGCCTCATTGTTTCATTTGCAACTCAGAACGCGATTGAAGCATTTGTGAGCTTTTCTTCTCCAAAGCTTTTGTTCTCCTTGTTTGCTATCAATTTTCGCCCTCCCCTCGACTCCATCAAAGTGGTTTCAAACTTTATTTCTAGTATTGTTCTATCTTAGAGTAGAAAGGTGCTAGAACCATCTACGTCCCAGCATTATCTTCTCTATCGCCAAGCCGAAAATAGCTTGGAGGTGGTGAAGGTCGTCAGCCTTACATTGTCAGTTTCTCAACAAGCTAGATCCTCCAAATTATGAATTATTGAAGGTTCATATCATATACTCTCAAGGGTTTTTGTTATACTAGCAGGGGCACAGAATATGGAAAAGAAATACAATGGCAGACTTCCCAGAACTGATTTCAAAAGAATTATTCCTGCTGCTAAAGAGAGGTTTTTCGCTCGCTAGGATGAGGGTATGGTTTTGCATTTATCTACAATCGCAGCCTATGGTTCCTCTGTATCCATTCTTGCACCAACAGGCAATCCCAGGTAAATGAAGGGGAAACATTCCACACCACAACCAACATTGGCAGCCATGATTTTAACCTCAGATTTTTGAATCCCAACTCTGAATAATTTTCTTTTTGAGAGATTTACCTTTCGACCCAATACCATCAAGTAGCATTTCAGAATTCGCAGCAAATTTGAGATGTTGCGACTATCCTAGGCACCAAAGAATAAAGCATTACCCGCATACTGAAGCTGAGATAGGTGTAAACCTTGGTTACCAATGTGAATGGCTCTGAAGATGGGTTTTTCAACAGCCTCTTCCATCATTACATGAAGACCTTCAGCCGCGAGGAGGAGAGAAAAGGTGAAAGTGGATCTCTTTGGCGAAGTCCGCATTCCATTTTAAACTCCCTTGTAAGGCTGCCATTTACAAGGACTGAAATGGAGGCTGATTGTAAGCAGGCTTTGATCCAGCCCCTCCATTTACCCCCGAAACCCATTTGCACCACTGTAGAGGAGATAATCCCAACTGATGCTGTCGAAGGCTTTCTCAAAATCCACTTTCAAGAGAAGGGATTTTTTCTTGTGCTTTTTTACATAATGGAGAACTTCATTTGGAAGTACCACGCCATCTAGAATCTGCTGGCCTTCGATAAAACTTGTTTGAACATTGCTCACAACTAGAGGGACCGCTTTCTTACCTCTCATCAAGGACTTTAGCAAGGACCTTGTATTGGCTTCCGACAAAGCTGGTTAGCCTAAACTCTTTCAAGCCGACTGGGTCTTTCACTTTAGGTACGAGAACTAGGAAAGAAACATTGCATCCAGGGCCGATCTTACTTGAGTATTCAAAGAATTTTATGAATCTAAAAAACTCCTCCTTGAGTTGTTCCCAATTCTCCTTTAGCAATTTGAAAGTGAGGCCATCGGGGCTCAGGGCTTTGCTAGATTTATAAAGTTATTTAAACATTACTTGCTTTAAACAACAGTTGACCCTTGATAAAGTTATTTAAACATTACTTGCTTTAAATTCTCTACATATATAACTTAAATGTTTTACTCCTAACATTTTTCCCCTTTTCTTCACAAATCCTCCAAACCCTCCCCTCCTCCCACCCTTCCTTGCAGACGCCATTGCCCCTCGTCAGTACCACTGCCACTCCTCTTACCGTACATGTGACCCATATATGAGCTGCGTAGGAAATTTTGCACGGTTGTTGGATAATGCAAGGGATCCTTTACGCGGCTTAATTAGATCTGTGCCGCATGCATGCCCAGATATGGGCCGTGCACGTGGCCCAAAAATGGGCAGCGCGAAAGATCGCATCTGATAGGTAGCCACCGTGCGTGACACCCCTAGTCACCTAGAACCATAGTTAAAAAACCGGACCGGTCGAACCGTGAACCGGTTGCATGTCCGGTCCGGTTATTGGTTTTGCACCACATTGGTAAAAAACCGGTCAAAACCATTTAAACCGAAAACCAATGAACTGGCGGTTCAACCAAAATGAGGTGAAAAAATTCAAATTTATTTTTTTTTAAACAAACTCAAATTTAATTGAGGAGTGAGAGTCAATATTAGGGTTTTATCTACTTAACTCTAAATCATCCATAAAGTTTTATTTTTTGTACAAATAAACTCTTATATTCTTTACAATTATTACTTTAACCTTTCATTTTTTAAGTAAATAATAATTCTTATTGATTCTTAAAAATATGCATTATTATATGAATTATTTTGTTGCAGTTCTATAAGATGAGTACTTTATTAATAATTTATAATAATATAAAAGTAACGGTCCAACCTCTGGTTCAACCGATTCGACCAATTAAACCTTGAACCACTAACTTTACGGTTCAATGACCGGTTCGTTTTTTTTAACCATGCGTGTTAGAATTTTCTGTATGTGGGCTATATTAATTGTCTAATTTTGTGAATCGGATTAAGGATTAAATTGGTCAAATAAAACATACAGAGGGACGCATATGGTGATTGATCTAATTACAGGCCAATAACTCCATTTGATAAAAGATGTGAGGTTTTAACAAGTGTGGTAGATAGAGTTCGTACGTAGTTGATGGGTGGCCACGACAAACTCTATATAAGGAGAGCAGGTCCTCACTTACCACAACTTTCACCACAACGTCATTAGGGCAAAATCTTCTGATTGAGAAGTTCTCCACCCATTGGAAGTGCCGACTGTTGGAATAAGGGAGAAAACCTACGCTTCATCAATCTTGATTCCGCTGCGTTTTCTTGATTGAGCCTAAATCAGGTCAGATGTTATTATTTCATGTTTAATATGTGTTTTATGCTCTCATGCTTGATCCTGTTGGATGTTAAAATTAATTAACATGTGGTATCAGAGCCTATTGCATGATCATAAAATACATATTGTGTTTCAATGGATTTTTCGTTTTCCGATTGAAATCTTCATTAATTAATTTGCCGATTGCATGTTTTGGTCAACATGGTTTGTTTCTTACTGGCCGAACTTTTTTTTGTGTTCAAGCAACCATGACAAGAATCAATTAACTTTGATGTTTGGCTTAATCGGTCAAGTTTGGTTCATTAAAGAATCGGGAACGGGTTTCGTTTTTCTCTTCAATAATTTTATATCATTCATTGTTCCATTTAATTATTTTGAATGATTAATAAATCTATCATGAAGAGAAGAAATTTTTGTTGTTGGACAACAATTATCAGTAAACCCTTAGGCAGAAAAACGGAGAACTGGGCAACAAAGATGAAGGGCTGCCATGGGAGACTAAAACCGCCAGCGGCGATGATCCCAGTGCCTGCTGGGGCTGCGAGCCCCTGTGGCAGAGCATCAACGGTGCCTGGTTCCCGGCCAACGCCGTTTCGGGGCGGTGGGAGGCAGGAGACGAACCGGCGGCGGCACTGCACCATTTTTGCGTTCTACGCGAAACGGAGAAGAAACAGATTTAGGGTTTTTCGGCCTAAACTCCTTTTCGATCCCTTACATCTTTTCCTTATGTTGTTTTGGGCCCTAAACTTTTATTTCATTCAGTGACAGCCGGTTTAGTTGCTGAAATGAAATAATGGCCCTCAAATCTTTCTGGTTCATTCAAAATTGCCCCACCCTTTTCTGTAAAGGACCTAAAGCTGCTGTTTTGACCAGAAAAGCCCCTAAACTTTTCCTAAAGCCAAATAAAGTTTATAATCATGCAATAAAGGTTGAATTCACTTTAATTATAGAGACATATACAGTTTTAATGTCTCATAAGTAAAATTAAAGTGAGTATGCATGATAAATAATTAATTCTTTTGATTAAATTACGCAAATAATTATGGCAACATATGACTTGAGAGAAATTCAAGTGTTTTAATTCTCTCATTTGGTAAAGTCATATGAATTTTTAAAATAAGCCCCTTAATTGCCGGATTGTGAAGGTAACATAAAGGTGTGTCCCGTTGTGGGAGGGTTTTATGAGGTTTATTAAATTGTTGCCACCAAAGTGGTCGATTTGATAAATCTTGTAAGATTCCGTTCTCGCATGATTAGGGATGTCTCTAGATTTAATGCATGGTTTTTCTGCCCAAAGGTGTTGATCATGTATGAAGTTTAGAGATGATACACATATGACATCCGATTGAGGAATGACTTGTATGAGCTCTCTATTCACCCAAAGGTGGTAGAAAAGTGAGTATAAGAAATTCTTCGAATCGTCATTATGTGTGAGAATTTAAGATTGCATGTTATGGATTCTGCCCAAAGGTGTTTTCATGATGATGTGCTTGAATTCTCGGATAGATACTATTTTTGGCTTTAAGTATCATGGTTACCTTACAAATTATTGACATTTGCGTTTATTTAATCTTCTTCAGTCACCTTTTATGTTAACAACAATATGGTCACCATTGAGTTGTTAATTGGCTCCAACTTCAAGAAATGGAAGCAAGATGTGGAATTCGCTCTCAAGATGGCGGATGTGAATCTCGCCATGATCGCTGATAAGCCTGCAGACCTCACCGCTACAAGCAATGATGAGGAGAAGAAGGCTTTTGCTGCTTGGGAGAAATCGAACCGCATGTGCTATCTTTCTATAAAGAGATCCATTCCTGAACACCTGCTAAGTGGTATTTCCGATTCTAAAGATGCAAAAGTTTTCCTTGATTCTGTGTCCCAGAGGTACAAGGTATCCTCAAATGCTGAGATAGGTACCCTATTAAGAGAACTTTACTCCATGAGGTATGACGGAGTAAAAGGTGTTAGGGAGTACATTATACGAATGGTTCACATTCAGTCGAAACTCAAAGCGCTTAACATTGTCCTCCATGATGCATGCATTGTGCATCAAGCACTTAACACCCTTCTTGTGGAGTATGGGCTTCTTGCCACTACTTATAACTCTCAGGACGAGGCTTGGGAGGTCAATGACCTCATTACCAGGTGCGTCGCTGAAGAGGAGAAGCAGAAGAGTGAGAAGTCCTGCATCGCCTTGTTTGTATCAGGAAAACACAACAAGAAAAAGGGTGGTAAGAAGTATAGTGCTCCTAAAAATGTTCAGACTCAATCTAATGGTCAAACTGGAGGAGTGGGTGGTCCAAATCTGGTGATTGAGAAGAAAGTGAAGAAATATTTCTTCTGTAAGAAAAGAGGTCACTTCAAGAATGATTGTCCTAAATTCAAAGCTTGGTCAGCTAAGAATGGGCATAAAGGTAATGACTCATTGGCTCTTGTTTTACATGAATCCAATTTGGCTATGGCCCCATCCAGCACTGGTGGCTCGATAGCGGTGCAACCACTCATGTGGCTTTCACTTTGCAGGATTCATAAGCAAGAGGAAGCCAAATAAAGAAGAGTCAAGGCTCGTCGTTGGCAATAATGAAGAGGTGGAAGTTGAATTCATAGGAGTTGTTTGTCTAAATTTGAATACTGGATTTAGACTTATTTTGAATAACACATTCTATGTACCGTCTTTTAGGCGGAATTTGGTTTCAGTTTCCATGTTGGACAAAGAAGGTTACGCTTTTGAAATCAATAATAGTTTGGTAAAATTATTTTTGAATTCAAAGCATATTGGTACATGTTCTTTGTCCTCAGGGCTATACAGATTGTGTTTGACTCGAGTGACATTTATGCCACCTCATATATTGTTGAAATAATTATTGCAAATAGAGCTCTCATAAAGGAAAAATCTTCCATGTTGTGGCATAATAGGTTAGGCCACATCTCTAGGGAAAGGGTAGAAAGGTTGATAAAGGAAAACATCCTACCTACTCTTTACTTCAGTGACCTTTAGACATGTGTTGATTGTTGTAGAGGCAAGTTGACCAAAGTTAAGAGAAGAGGAGCTACACGTAGCTCAGATCTATTAAAAGTGATCCACACCGATATAAGCGGACCTTACTCACATACTGTTTGTAACTCCAAATATTTTATCACATTTATTGATGACTATTCTCGATATGGTTACCTGTACTTGATTAAGGAAAAGTTTGAAGCTCTTGAAAAGTTTAAGATCTTCAAGACTGAAGTCGAGAAACAGTTGGGAAAAGTCATCAAGGTTGTGAGATCTGACCGAGGTGGTGAGTATTATGGCAAACATGGGGACAATGGACAAATTAAGGGTCCGTTTGCCGATACTTAGAAAGTCATGAATAGTGGCTCTGCTTCACTATGCCAGTGAGTCCCGAATGTAATGGTGTAGCCGAAAGGCGGAATCGCACCCTAAAGGATATGATGAGGAGCATGCAAAGTAGGACAAATTTGCCCGACTTTCTATGGGGTGAGGCTATTAAGGCAGCCTTGTATATTCTCAATTGAGTACCTAGTAAGTCAGTTCAAAAGACGCCTTTTGAGTTGTGGACCGATAGGAAACCCAGCTTGAATCATTTTCGAGTTTGGGGTCGTCCTGCAGAAGTGCGATTGTACAATCCCTTTGAGAATAAATTGCTGCCTCGTTCTACTCGTTGTTATTTTATTGGATACCCCGAACATTCTAAAGGGTATAGATTCTACCGTAAAGATGGAGGTACTAGAATTGTGGAATCACAGACAGCTAAGTTTCTGGAACACGATGTGACTGATGAATGTGATCACTTTGAGATAGATAAGGAGGTACAAGCAAGTACTATTTGTGTCCCTCTACCCTTACATCAAGAGACCGTGGATCCTTTACCTGTGGATACTCCAATTGAGGAAGAACCTTTACAACCACCGGTTGAAGAGGTTATCCCAGCACAGGATGCAGTAGCAGAGGTTCCACTTAGACGGTTAAGTAGGGAGAGGAGGTCAGCTATACCTTCTGATTATGTAGTCTATCTTGGGGAGAGTGATTATGATATTGGTCATGTAATTGATCTAGTGACATTTTCAGAAGCTGTGTCTAGTCCTCAGATGGATTTATGGTGGGATGCAATGAGGGATGAGATGCAATCTATGCAACACAATAAAGTGTGGGAGCTTGTTGAGCTACCTAAAGGCTGTAGACCCGTTGGTAATAAATGGGTGTACAAGACTAAAAGGGATCCTAATGGAAAGATTGAGAGGTTTAAAGCCAGATTGGTTGCCAAAGGGTACACACAGAGGGAAGGAATTGACTATGTTGATTTGTTCTCTCTCGTGTCCTCTAAAGACTCATTTCGAGTCATTATGGCACTTGTAGCTCATTATGATCTGGAGTTACACCAGATGGATGTTAAAACCGCATTTGTAAATGGGAACTTGAAAGAAGAAGTCTATATGGAACAGCCTGAAGGTTTTAAGGTAGCTGGAAAGGATCATATGGTATGTAGACTTTTGAAGTCTATTTATGGTCCAAACAAGCTTCTCGTCAATGGTACTGAAGTTTGATGAGGTAATCACCTCATTTGGTTTTGTGGAAAACCAAGTCGATAGATGCATATATCACAAGGTCGTGGGAGTAAAATTATCTTTTTGGTCCTTTATGTGGATGATATTTTGCTTGCGACAAATGACTTAGGCATGCCGCATGAAGTTAAGCGCTTTTGTCTAGGCAATTCGACATGAAAGACCTTGGTGAAGCATCATTTGTTCTTGGTATTGAAATCCACAGGACAGATCTCGAAACTTGTTGGGTCTCTCTCAAAAGGCATACATTGAGCGTGTATTAAAGAGATTTAATATGAATGATCAGAACCTTGGAATGTGCCAATCACTAAGGGTGAAAACCTGAGTTTGGCACAATGTCCCAAGAATGACTATGAGAGAGAATCCATGAGAGATGTTCCATATGCTAGTGTTGTAGGAAGCCTGATGTATGCTCAGGTATGCACTAGACCGGACATCACATTTGTAGTAGGTCTCCTAGGAAGATATTTGTCAAATCCAGGCATGACCATTGGGTTGCTGCAAAGAAAGTTTTGAGGTATTTAAAGGGAACCAAGGATTACATGTTGACCTTTAAAAGGGTTGACAACCTTGAGCTGGTTGGCTATACGGATTCAGACTATGCCGGTTGCAAGGATGATCGGAAATCCACATCAGATACATTTTCATGTTGGCAGGTGGTGCAGTATCATGGAAAAGTGTCAAGCAGACACTTGTGACCTCGTCTACCATGCATGCAGAGTATGTAGTGTGCTTTGGAGCTTCAACGCAGGCCGCATGGTTGAGAAATCTCATTAGTGAGATGTTAATTGTTGATTCTATTGCTAAGCCCATTCGGTTATATTGCGACAATCTTGCAGATGTCTTTGTTTTGCAAGAATAATAAGAGCATTTCGGGCTAAGCACTTGGAGATCAAATACTTGACCGTTAAGGAGCAAGTCGAAAGGGTGAAGTTGAGATAGAGCACATTAGGACTCAATATATGGTTGCAGATCCTCTAACCAAGGGACTTCGCTCTGAAAGTTTTAGGAGCCATGTTACTAATATGGGATTAGTAGAGTCCTTTGATGTACTTGGTTAGTGGGAGTCTTGTTTAGTTGTTCTATCATTCTGTTTTAAAACACTTTTGGTTTGTGTTTTTTTTAAGTGCATATTATAATGAATGATGTTATTCAGTCATAAATTTTCTTCACTATAATATGTTGCTAAAGTCTTAAGATGAGTGTCAATCTTAAGCAAAGGTCTGGGGCATTATATGCGGGCCTTGTGATTGTATGTCTTCTGTGACACATAAGGGTCATCTCGAGATGCGTACAGATCTATAGACATACAAGCTCAGATGAGCAATAAAGGATTTCTCTAGCGTGCGTGTGCCGCTGAAAGAGGGAAATCAATGTGGCCGACAAGCGAACAACAACTGATATAGATCATAAGGTTGCTGTTGTTGTTGTTGCTTGCCACACTTCCACATCGTGTTCATGTCGATAAGGTGCATTAATGTGTGTGACCATGGAAGGGGCTGCATTCCTGATTAATGCAATTTCCGCCACGATCCTCCGTTGAGAACCTTATTGGACGGAATGGTATCTGGAGTTGTTTTATGACCAATTATTTTCAAAAGTGCGCACATAAAGTTTTAAGTTGTCTTAATCCGATAAAATCGTTTTGTTTTCAAAATGATGTCGTTTTAAAAATTCTTGATAATTAATATGCCCAAGTGGGAGAATGTTAGAATTTTCTATATGTGGGCTATATTAATTGTCTAATTTTGTGAATCGGATTAAGGATTAAATTGGTCAAATAAAACATACAGAGGGACCTATATGGTGATTGATCTAATTACAGGCCAGTAACTCCATTTGATAAAAGATGTGGGGTTTTAATAAGTGTGAGCCGATAGAGTTCATGGGCCGTTGATGGGTAGGCCCATGACAAACTCTATATAAGGAGAGCTAGGTCCCTCCCTTAGCCACAACTTTCACCACAACGTCATTAGGGCAAAAACTTCTGATTGAGAAGTTCTCCACCCATTGGGAGTGCCGACTGTTGGAATAAGGGAGAAGACCTACGCTTCATCAATCTTGATTCCGCTGCGTTTTCTTGATTGAGCCTAAATCAGGTCAGATGTTATTATTTCATGTTTAATATGTGTTTTATGCTCTCATGCTTGATCCTGTTGGATGTTAAAATTAATTAACATGCGAACTAGGCCATGCACGCGATGTGCCTTTGCTTGTGGTTGGTTGGGGCAGTAGTTTCAGCAGGAGTTCAACGATGCTACCTGATGGCCGCCAGGCCCAATATGCATAAAAGGCCTAACAAAAGGCCCACTCATAAGCCCGAAATAAGGGCCCCATTAAAAAACTAGCATATAACCCGAATATAGATTAAGGACGTTCCCGAACTATACTTCCCGAAGTGCATATAGGACCTAAAACGAATAATCACCTTACATTGGGATATTACAATAATGCCACTAAAACATGGGACTATAAATACATTCACTATTCATACCAAAAGGGGTAACGTTTAAGAACTACCCAACGCGACTTGTCAAATCACTACCTCAGAGAAACACTCTATTCCTCGACAATCGCGCTCCAATACGCAAAGTCGACCTAATGGCTTCCGTCAATATCGTGACGCGCAAGTCAAACCGGAACGTGGCAATCACGCGCACCGATTTGCCACCAAATGGCGCCGTCTGTGGGAAAGGCGGTGGTCCCCAAAATCAGATTGAACGTGGGGGCCATTCTCGTTCCCGATCATCCAGGCCGGAGGGAGAAGGTTCTACCAACGGCCGCACGGCCGATCCCAGCTATAGGGGTTCCCCGGAGGAATCATCCAATGGAGCCACCTCCCTACGTCCTACCTCTAGCTACCGTCGGAGCGACATCCGGCACTTGGACCCAGATCTTGTCCAAGCATGCGGGTGGTCCTCCAGAAGAGCGAAGGAATGAGAACAACCAGACGGGTCAGTCTCGTCAATCTCGTGACAGGCGCTTATCACAAAGCACAAGCGATCAGCTGTAGTAGCCTACAGGCGAGCTCGCAGCCGGTTGCTTCTGGACCGCCGGAGCCGGGCAGCGGTCAAGATCCCCGAGGAGCATAGGAGAGAACGATCCCCAAGACCGGGTAGACTGTGCGTGGCGACCCCGGGGACGACGTGATCGAGCAAATGTTGCTTCGTCGGAGCAAGTTGAGAGAAACTCGGGCGTTCCCGAGCCCAAAGGCGAGGACATACCGATGATGGTCCGTTCACCAGCAGGATTCGTGACGCCTGAGATGCCTCGAATATTCAACTTACCTCATCCGTTGGAAGTGTACCAAGGTTCAGGAGATCCTGACGCTTTTGTCCGAAAATACAAGAGAGCGATGGAGTTGAAAGGGGCTAACGAGGCGGCCTGTGCAAGTGCTTTGAAGTGGCGCGGGAGGTCCGGCCTCGGCTTGGTACAACTCATTGCTCCCGAACTCGGTGTCGTCATTCGAGGACCTAGCCACCAAATTTACAACGCACTTCATCGGGTGCAAGAGATCGGCTAAGAGGGCCATTCAAATGTTTGACATCAGCGAGAGACCGAACGTGAGTATTCGGGATTTCGTCGAGAGGTTCAACCGAAGCCGCTCACGCGTCCGATCTAACGGACAACATCCGGATCATGGCATTCACGAAGGCTCTCATCCCGAATTCGCGTCTGGCTTACGAGTTGTCCCGAAAGAACTTCACCAGCGTCGAGGAAATGTATGCTGTCACCCAGGAGCATATGATTGCTCAAGAAATGTTGTCTCAGCGTGAAGGAAAGCAGGACACCAGGGATAATCGAGAACCAAGGAAGGAGAACCCGAGGAGCCAGCCGGTCAAGCAGCTAGGGAGTTGGGGAGGACAGAAGAGAACTTTTGAGAGAAGTTCGGGCTTCACCCCCCTTAATACGTCCCGGGCTAATATCCTCGCGGCACTCCAAAGACAAGGAACCGGGAGTATCAACTGGCCCAGGGCCATGCCGGAAGGGGCGAAGCGTGATTCGTCCAAATATTGTCAGTTTCACAGAGACACCGGGCATGAAACCGAGCAGTGCCATCAGCTGAAGAGGTACATAGAGCACCTCATCAAGAAAGGCTCTCTGGGAGAGTACCTGAAAATGCCTCGGGGCGAAGAAGTTTCCCGAGGAAAAAGGAAGGCCGAAGAAGAATCATCAGACCGGACAAGAGAGGCAAGGAGAAGATAGTTCCGCCCCAACCCACCGGGATCCTGAACACCATAACGACCACGCCGGGTTCGAATGCAAGGAAGAGGAAAGCGAGGAGATAGCCTCACCGAGCTACGGAGATCCGTCTTCGAGAATCAAACGAGCAGACGGGTCCGAGGTGCGTCTGCCGCATTACGACCCCCTCATCATCACCCTCCGTATCGGGACCATAGACGCCAAGAGGGTCCTCTCGCGATGACGGCTCAAATGCGGATGTGTTGTTCGTAAAAGCGTATGAAGGCCTCAAGCTTAGATCGAGTCGCCTCAACCCCGTCAAGACAAAGAACCTACGGCGTGGGCCCGGACGAGATACCAGTCTTGGGCTCCATTGAACTCCCCGTCATGTTCCTCGGGGTCGGCCCCGAAGGACAATCCCGGTACACGACGTTGATGGTCAAGTGGCTCGTCCTCGATGTCCCCTCTGCGTACAATGCTATCATCGGGAGAGAAACCCAGGTGGCTGTTCACATGAGGACCGACGTGAGATACCTGACCATCACGTTCGCTACGGATGAGGGAGACGCCTCGATCTACGTGAGCCAAAGAGAGGCCAAGGACGTCATGGCTATAGCTCAGAAGGACCCCACTCCGGGCGGCCCGAAGGAGGACAAGGAGGAAGCGGATACCGAAGACGTCGTCTTGGAAGGAGATAGAACGACGAGAATTGCAAAAGACTTGCCCGAGGGCAGTAAGAAAAACCTTGTAAACTTGCTACGAATGAATAAAGACATGTTCGCCTACTCACCAAGTGACATGCCCGGGATCGACCGAAGGTAATACAACACACTGCACATTGATCCGGATTCAAGACCCATAAGGCGTAAGAAAAGAAATAACGCCCCATTCAAAAGGGCCTTCATCAAAGAGCAAATTTCGAAACTTCTTGATGCGGGGGTCATAAGGGAAGTATCGTATCCCGAATGGCTGAGCAATCCCGTTGTGGCAACCCGAGAGGATAGCGACAAGTTGCGCATGTGCATCGACTTCACAAATGTAAATGATGCTTGCCCGAAGGATTCGTACCAAACTACACCGATCGATAGGCTTGTGGATTCAACGGACGGACACGCGAGGCTCTCTTTCCTCGACGCTACAGTGGGTATCATCGATAAGGATGAACCCGGCAGATGAAGAGAAGATGTTACCAACACCCGGTACGTAATTAAGTTAATTACGTATTTAAGTTTAATTACCGGATTTTCGATAATTTCTGTTTTGGGACTCGCATCGCATGTTTGGTAATTGTGGATTTGATTTGGTGATTTTGGGGCAACCCGGGACGAATTTAGAATTTGTTACGCGGGTGCGCGTAATTACCGGGAGTTACAATTCCGAGTGACTCGGGACTTATAAATGGATAAGAAAAATGTGTTTTATGGGTTTTAAGATGTCTCGAGTAATTGGTTAAAGTTTCGTTCTGATTGGAGTAAGTCTTGTAAAAAGTTGCATTTTCGGGCTGAGCGAAAATGCAGTTTTGGTTGTGTGTGAGTTATTGGAAAATTGGTAATTTTTGGAAGAAAAAGAGAGAAGGAGGCGGATGGGCAAGTGAGAGAAGGGACACTTGTCCCTTCTTTGTTGAAGGAGAAAAAGGAAGGAAGGAAAAGATAGGAATTAAGTATATTTATGTAATTATTACATATATATGTGAAAATAAAGAAATGAAAATTGGACTTTTGGTAGAAAAGGAAGGTGTGGGGCGGATGGGTGAGAGAGAGAGAGGGGTAGGTGTCACTTGTTGGTTGAATGAGGAAGAGAGAAGAAAAGAAAATTATGGGAGATGTATATGTATTTATGTATTAATACATATATATGTATAAGAAGAAGGGAAAGTTTATTATTTGGTCAATTGCTTCTTCTTCTTCCATGCGTTTTCTTCTCTCTCTCTCCCTCACATCCGCCATTGTTGAGCTTGAGCTCTACAACTGATTTCCGTCAATCCGCGGCCAAACTTCAAGGTAAACCGCTTAAATCGTTCATTGGGTTGTATAGATCGATAATCTGAAGTCTGTTTTGGAAGAATCAGTGTATTTTTCAAGTTAGGAGCATTTGAATGTTTGAGTGAATAGTGTCATATGCTCCTTTGTTTAATTTTCGGTTCCTAAGCGTTCTCGGCACTTCTGGTGCATGTTTGATAACGAGGAACGTAGGAAGAAACGCACTTTGAGGTTGTGCCGATTCGCGTCTGAAATTTTGGGTGGAATTTTTACGGAAGAATTAGTGAAAGGTAAGGACATTTTGAATTGAGTAGAATTCTGGTTACGATAGTGTGATCGGTTCAATTAGAAGAGGCTCGGTGTGAAAGTCGTTTTCCCGGCCGAGCCTCGGTTTTGGCGCCAATGCCAATAAGCTGTTCTGTGAATTCTGAATTGAATTGTGTATCTCGTGATTGATTGTGAACAGGAGTTGCTTTGAATTTGGGCGAAACTCTGCGAAATTTCTACCGGACCGTCGATCAAGAAATTGGATTCGGACTTTGATTAGAGGTAAGGGTTCGGTGTGTGTTTAGGAGTATAGGCATTGTTGTGCAGAACCGATTGGGATTCCGATACACCTACGATGGTTATCGATGATTCGTATTGATTGACCGATGGGGGTCGCTCCCCCGAGCTGGTACCATGCTCTACCGACCGATTGTGAATGGATGCATGGCCATTGCCGGTTGGACCGGGGCAGATCTCGCCATGGTCCATCACGAAAAATGTTATCGTATGAATGTGAATTGAATGTGATTGTGTGTGATCGATCGCATTGCGTAGGTTGATTGTGAGATGCGTTGTGTATCGTATTCGTTATGTTTCCGTTTGCGGGTTTATTGTATCTACCGTTTTAGTAAAGCTGCACCATGTCTATACTGTTCCCTTACTAAGTTCTTTCGAGAACTTACCCTTATATCTCTTGTTTCAGGAAAAGGCAAGGAGAAGCAAGTCGCCGAGTAGAGGCGAGGTTGCTTGTCCGAAAGGTTTGGTCTAGAGCAAAGCGGCAGTTTCACCTTTGCGCGGTTGGATTCCGTGAGACCGCCGACCGGTGGGTTTCTTTTGTATTCGAACTTGGTTACGCTCGTATATTGTCATAACATGCATGTTTCGTCTGTAAGGTTTGGTTGTGTAAATGGTTTGGTTTGCATAAGTGTTTGAGTTCAGGTTCGAACCGTTGGTTGTCGCGTTGAAATTTCAGGATTTGGGTTCGGTTGGAAGGTCGGGTGATCGCCAGTGATCACCAACTCCAACACTTTGAAGTGTTGGTTTGCTGATTTTAAGTGATCATCGGTGATCACCAACTCCAACACTTTGAATTGCTGATTTGTTGTTTTTAGGTGACCACCCGGTGATCACCTAAATATGAAATTTTGCCCTTTGATCCTCTAACTTCTCCTTTTGTTATATTTTGTCCCAAAATGACCCGAAGTGCCAAATTTAGTAATTTTATGAGAAAAACAACCCCATTCGCATAGGTAAACATCTTGGGACTTAGTTGAGCATTAGTGCTATGGTTTAAGGAAATTTTGGGTGATCCCAAGGCGGTTGCCCTGTTGTTGGGGTTGTTATGTGATAAGGTTGTGAGTGAACCGTCACGCCACCTTCCCCTTTCCCGGTTTGGCTCCGTTCTCCGTACGCTTCGCGAGTGCGGGGTAGGAGGGTGCGGGGTGGGGTGACAAGTTGGTATCGAGCAGTTTACCTAGTTGCGAATGGTTTATGTGATAGTAAGGTTGCATTTCATTGCATCATGCATGTACATATCTGAGCCAATTGGAATCTGCTGCTTTGCTAAGTTTTGATTGATTGTTACCGTAATGTTGTGTTTATATTGATTCTCAGAAAATGGTTAACACCCGGGGAAGACCGGGACCGAATGAACAAGAGAGGCGGGGCGAAGATCCCGAACCTCCACCGATTGTACAACCGGCAGGGGGACGGGCACCACAAGTTCCCCCTGAACTAGTGCGAGTCTTAGAACAGATCCGGGATAGTTTGGCACTGATACTACCGGAACCAACAGACTCGAGGACAGTGCAACAACTTCGAGATATGAGTGGTAGTGGATCGGGGCGGTCATGGACCCCATCTGTGGCCGATAACAGCCCGTCCTCATCCGAGGAGGAGGCTAGTATCGATGAAGAGCGGAGACACCCAAGAGGTAGGAGGGTGCACCGAGAGATTGGTTACTGCTGCAGGGGCGGAGTCATGATGATCATGGCCCGTCTCAGGGAAGTGTTAGTGGTCGACGTCGCCGTCGGCAATCTGAGGAAGCCGAAGGGTCACATCGACCCAAAAGGCAGCGGGAAGAGAATGAGCGCCCTAGTAGGATGCTCGAGCGATTCCAACGCCTGAACCCACCCCGTTTCAACGGAAAGGGTGGGCCTGAGGCGGCGGAAGTCTGGTTTCGACGGATCGACTCCATGTTTGAAAGATTGGAATTCTCATCTACTGCAATGGTATCGTTGGCAACGTACAATCTGGATGACCGAGCTTTGATATGGTGGGAGAGTGTGAGGAACAGGCACCGAGCGGAGCAGTTCGCCCGGGGAGAGCCCGATACCGATATGACGTGGAATGAGTTTACTCGCTTGTTCCACGATCATTATGTGAGTGATGCTGTCCGAGACTTGCGACAAGCACAGTTTGACAATTTGACTCAAGGGACTATGAGCGTGCTGGAATATGAGCACGAGTTTGATCGATTGATTCGCTATGTTCCACAGTATCATGGGATGGAAGAACAGAAGGCAAAGAGATTTATCAGAGGGTTGCGACTTGATATTCGATTGGCACTCCGACCGTTGGATATCAAATATTATCAGGAAGCAACACAAAAGGCTCAACTGATTGAACAGGAGGATGTTGAGAGTAGATTCATACCTCGGCCAGACCGTTGGGCGTGGAAGGGCACAAGCTTCCGTGGCTTCTCTCGAAACGCCGGGAGGGCACCCCACCCAACCCAAGCGCTAGAGGGAAGGGAGTAGCTTCACCCTCCGCTACTGTTTGTCCGACCTGTCAACGTTCTCACCCAGGCAGAGCATGCTATCGGGAGACAGGTCAGTGTTTGGGATGTGGTTCATCGGACCACTGGGTCCGAGATTGTCCTCAAGTTGCACCGAGGAGGGAGGTCGGCCAAGGTCCGAGGCCTCCATTGGGGTTACCGTTGTTTCGACCGGGGGCACCACGAGGTGGTGCCAGACCACAGTTTCCACGACCGCAGGCACCTCCACCGCCACCGCAACCGAGATTGGGAAGAGTCTTTCAGATCGAACGCGGGGAGGCAAATCAGCAAAGGAAGGTGAAGCGGCACGACAAGGTGCCCTTAAAGGTACCATCTTGTTAAATAACATTCCTGCTACCGTGTTGTTCGACATCGTGCTTCGTGTCCATTGTGGCTCGAAATTTGCTATGGCTCAACGTTTATCTGTGAGTTCTATGCCACGAGTGGCTTTAGTTAAGACCGCAGGAGCCAGTGGTTGCTCTCTAATGATATGGTTCGGGATTGTATGATTGATTTGGGGAAACATCGGATCTTGAGTGATTTATTGGTTTTAGATATTTCGGGGTATGATGTGGTTCTGGGAATGGACTGGTTAGTTAAGAATGGAGTACAGATTGATTGTGGGAAGCGGGAGGTGACTTTACCTACTGGGAAGGTACTTCAATCCTCCGCTTCTTCCTCCGGCAGAATCGAAATGGGAGTCTAGAATTGCAAATTCTAGACGAGTTTGAAGTGATAGATGAGGATGATTACGTGGGTTGAACTCTTCGGAGATCGGGGATGAGATAGATCGGGTATTGGTTGTAAGGGAATTTCCGCAGTATTTCTGAAGATTTACCGGGATGCCTCGGAACGCGAAATTGTTTTCGAGATTTTGCTCCAGTAGGATCGCACCGTGTCTGCTCCCCCTTATCGAATGGCTATCCCTGAAATGAATGAGCTTAAGAAGCGGTGGATGAATTGCTTTCTAAAGGATTCATTCGCCCGAGCACGTCCCGTGGGGTGCTCCGGTGTTGTTTGTGAAAAAGAAGGATGGAGCGTTACGATTGTGTATCGATTATCGCAAACTGAATGCGATAAGCGTGAAAAATAAATACCCTCCCACGGATTGATGATTTGTTTGATCAGCTGAAGGGGGCAAAGGTATTTTCGAAGATTGACTTGAGATCGGGTACTTCCAACTTCGGGTGAAGGAAGAAGATATTCCCACAACCGCTTTCCGAACCCGGTAGGGACATTATGAGTATACCGTCATGCCATTCGGTTTGACGAATGCGCCTACAGCGTTTATGGATATGATTAACCGAGTGTTTCGTCCATACCAGGATCAGTTTGTGGTGGTATTCATTGATGATATCTTGGTTTACTCTAAGGATGAAGGTGAACATCAGGATCACCTGCGAATTGTATCAAGACTTTAAGTGATCATCGATTGTATGCCAAACTCTCCAAGTGTCGATTTTGGATCGGGAAGTGTCCTTCCCGGGGCACGTTATTGGAGAGAATGGTTTATCGGTGGATCCTGAAAAGATTAAGGCAGTAATGGACTGGAAGCAACCGACTACAGTACGAGAGATCAGGAGTTTCCTCGGACTGGCAGGTTATTACCGGAGGTTCGTATCAGGATTTTCGACTTTGGCTCTACCCCTTACTCAGCTTACGCAGAAGGCCGCGAGCATTTGTATGGTCTGAGGCGTGTGAGCGCAGCTTTCAGGAACTAAAGGATAGGCTGACTCACGCACCTATTCCGTATTGCGGATCCAAGTGCGGCTTTACGATTTACACGGACGCTTCCAGGTCGGGTTTGGGTTGTGTACTCATGCGGGATAGGAATGTGATAGCTTATGGGTCGAGACAGCTTGACCGCATGAGCAAAACTACCCGACTCACGATTTGGAATTGGCGGTAATTTATGCACTCAAGCAATGGCGACATTATCTCCTGGGTAGCAAATTTCAAATCTTTACGGATCATAAGAGTTTGAAATACTTGTTTACCCAGAAGGATTTGAATATGAGGCAACGAAGGTGGCTTGAGTACATGAAGGATTACGATTGTAGTATCGAGTATACCGCTGGCAAAGGGAATTCGGTAGCTGACGCACTGAGTCGGAAATATACCGGCATGGTGAAAGGTGGAAATCGGGATGGTGATGATGAAGAGAATGACTTGGTTCGGTTGTGGAGTTTGTGGGAGCACCGAGAGCGTGAGCAAGCTGTTTCTTGTGACGATCCGGTCGGGGTGGGCTGGACAGGGTGCGAGATGCTCGAATGCGGATGCATCAGAAGAAGGTATCGGGTGAAGCGAAAGGATCCCTTCACCCATCATTCGGTTACAAACAGGATTGTTGTACTTCAAAGATCGATCAGTATGTACCGATGGAACCGACCTTCGCAGGAAATACTTCAGGAGGCACATACGAGTCGATTGAGCGTACATCCGGGAGGTGAGAAAATGTATCATGATTTGAGATCTCATTTCTGGTGGCCGGGTATGCGCAAGGACATTGCCACTTATGTTTCTAAGTGTGCAACGTGTCAACGGGTGAAGGCGGAGCATCAAAAACCAGCAGGCACTTTACAGACATTGCCCATTCCGGTCAGGAAATGGGGCAATATTACTATGGACTTTCGCACCACGACGCTATATGGGTTGTAGTGGATCGATTGACGAAGTGTGCCCATTTTCTCCCAATACGGATTACAGACTCTTTGGAGAAGTTAGCTCAACTGTACATCAAGGAGATTATGCGGTTACATGGAGTACCAGACTCCATAGTGTCCGATCGAGATCCGCGATTTACAGACGGTTTTGGAAGGCTTTCCACATAGCTTTGGGTACACAGATTTGCACATGAGTTCAGCGTATCACCCATGCATGAGATGGACAGTCGAGCAGGTGATCCAAATATTGGAAGACATGTTACTGAGTTGTGCAATGGACTTCGGTTGTGAGTTGGATTTTCACCTACCATTGGTTGAATTCTCGTATAATAACAGTTATCAGTCCACCGTTGGCATGGCACCGTATGAGGCTTTGTATGGGAGGCGTTGTGTAACACCACACTGTTGTTGGGCGAAGCTTCCGATCGAGTGGAATTGGGTCCTCAATTGATTGAGAGGCGACAGCGAAGGTTAAGAAGATTCGGGGATCGGTTGAAGGCTGCAAATGATCGGACCACCTCCTATGTGAATAAAAGGAGGCGGGATTTGGAATTCGAGGTTGGTGACAGTATGGCTTAAGGTAGCACCGACCGAGAGGGTTATCAGATTTGGTAAGAAGGGAAAGTTGGCACCGCGTTATGTAGGACCGTATGAGATTAGGGGCGGGTTGGTAGAGTAGCCTACCGGTTGGCTTTACCCCGCATATGTCAGCGATGCATAACGTATTTCATGTGAGTATCTTTGAAGAAGTGTATCCTGGATCCGGTCCAGACGATTACCGCAGAAGATATACGAGATAGAACCGGATCTTTCCTACAAAGAGGTGCCGGTGGCCATCCTAGGGCACGATGTGCGGAAGCTTCGTAGTAAGCTAATACCGATGATCAGAGTACAATGGTCTCATCATACCGATCGAGAGGCAACGTGGGAGGTTGAGCAGGATATACAGGATCGGTACCCCCAAGAGTACGAACGCCTTAAGACTGCCTTGGAGGACCAAGGGTCTTAAGGGGGGGAGAATTGTTACCAACACCCGGTACGTAATTAAGTTAATTACGTATTTAAGTTTAATTACCGGATTTTCGATAATTTCTGTTTTGGGACTCGTACTGCATGTTTGGTAATTGTGGATTTGATTTGGTGATTTTTGGGGCAACCCGGGACGAATTTAGAATTTGTTACGCGGGTGCGCGTAATTACCGGAGTTACAATTCCGAGTGACTCGGGACTTATAAATGGATAAGAAAAATATGTTTTATGGGTTTTAAGATGTCTCGAGTAATTGGTTAAAGTTTCGTTCTGATTGGAGTAAGTCTTGTAAAAAGTTGCATTTTCGGGCTGAGCGAAAATGCAGTTTTGGTTGTGTGTGAGTTATTGGAAAATTGGTAATTTTTGGAAGAAAAAGAGAGAAGGAGGCGGATGGGCAAGTGAGAGAAGGGACACTTGTCCCTTCTTTGTTGAAGGAGAAAAAGGAAGGAAGAAAAGATAGGAATTAAGTATATTTATGTAATTATTACATATATATGTGAAAATAAAGAAATGAAAATTGGACTTTTGGTAGAAAAGGAAGGTGTGGGGCGGATGGGTGAGAGAGAGAGAGAGAGGGTAGGTGTCACTTGTTGGTTGAATGAGGAAGAGAGAAGAAAAGAAAATTATGGGAGATGTATATGTATTTATGTATTAATACATATATATGTATAAGAAGAAGGAAAGTTTATTATTTGGTCAATTGCTTCTTCTTCTTCCATGCGTTTTCTTCTCTCTCTCCCTCACATCCGCCATTGTTGAGCTTGAGCTCTACAACTGATTTCCGTCAATCCGCGGCCAAACTTCAAGGTAAACCGCTTAAATCGTTCATTGGGTTGTATAGATCGATAATCTGAAGTCTGTTTTGGAAGAATCAGTGTATTTTTCAAGTTAGGAGCATTTGAATGTTTGAGTGAATAGTGTCATATGCTCCTTTGTTTAATTTTTCGGTTCCTAAGCGTTCTCGGCACTTCCTGGTGCATGTTTGATAACGAGGCGTAGGAAGAAACGCACTTTGAGGTTGTGCCGATTCGCGTCTGAAATTTTGGGTGGAATTTTTACGGAAGAATTAGTGAAAGGTAAGGACATTTTGAATTGAGTAGAATTCTGGTTACGATAGTGTGATCGGTTCAATTAGAAGAGGCTCGGTGTGAAAGTCGTTTTCCCGGCCGAGCCTCGGTTTTGGCGCCAATGCCAATAAGCTTTTCTGTGAATTCTGAATTGAATTGTGTATACGTGATTGATTGTGAACAGGAGTTGCTTTGAATTTGGCGAAACTCTGCGAAATTTCTACCGGACCGTCGATCAAGAAATTGGATTCGGACTTTGATTAGAGGTAAGGGTTCGAGTGTGTGTTTAGGAGTATAGGCATTGTTGTGCAGAACCGATTGGGATTCCGATACACCTACGATGGTTATCGATGATTCGTATTGATTGACCGATGGGGGTCGCTCCCGAGCTGGTACCATGCTCTACCGACCGATTGTGAATGGATGCATGGCCATTGCGGTTGGACCGGGCGAGATCTCGCCATGGTCCATCACGAAAAATGTTATCGTATGAATGTGAATTGAATGTGATTGTGTGTGATCGACTGCATTGCGTAGGTTGATTGTGAGATGCGTTGTGTATCGTATTCGTTATGTTTCCGTTTGCAGGTTATTGTATCTACCGTTTTAGTAAACTGCACCATGCCTATACCTGTTCCCTTACTAAGTTCTTTCGAGAACTTACCCTTATATCTCTTGTTTCAGGAAAAGGCAAGGAAAAGCAAGTCGCCGAGTAGGCGAGGTTGCTTGTCTGAAAGGTTTGGTCTAGAGCAGCGGCAGTTTCACCTTTGCGCGGTTGGATTCCGTGAGACCGCCGACTGGTGGGTTTCTTTTGTATTCGAACTTGGTTACGCTCGTATATTGTCATAACATGCATGTTTAAATCTGTAAGGTTTGGTTGTGTAAATGGTTTGGTTTGCATAAGTGTTTGAGTTCAGGTTCGGAACCGTTGGTTGTCGCGTTGAAATTTCAGGATTTGGGTTCGGTTGGAAGGTCGGGTGATCGCGGGTGATCACCAACTCCAACACTTTGAAGTGTTGGTTTGCTGATTTTAAGTGATCATCGGTGATCACCAACTCCAACACTTTGAATTGCTGATTTCTTTGTTTTTAGGTGATCACCAGTGATCACCAAGTCCAACCCTTTGAATTGTTGGTTTGCTGTTTTTAGGTGATCACCGGGTGATCACCAACTCCAACACTTTGAATTGCTGATTTGCTGTTTTTAGGTGATCACGGTGATCACCAACTCCAACCCTTTGAATTGTTGGTTTGCTGTTTTTAGGTGATCACCAGTGATCACCAACTCCAACACTTTGAATTTGTTGACCGGCTGTTTTTTAGGTGACCACCCGGTGATCACCTAAATATGAAATTTTGCCCTTTTGATCCTCTAACTTCTCCTTTTGTTATATTTTGTCCCAAAATGACCCGAAGTGCCAAATTTAGTAATTTTATGAGAAAAACAACCCCATTCGCATAGGTAAACATCTTGGGACTTAGTTGAGCATTAGTGCTATGGTTTAAGGAAATTTTGGGTGATCCCAGGCGGTTGCCACTGTTGTTGGGGTTGTTATGTGATAAGGTTGTGAGTGAACCGTCACGCCACCTTCCCCTTTCCCGGTTTGGCTCCGTTCTCCGTGCGCTTCCGCGAGTGCGGGGTAGGAGGGTGCGAGGTGGGGTGACAAAGACGTCTTTCATAAGTGACGCCGAACGCATTTGTTATACGAGAATGCCCTTGGGCTGAAGAACGCCGGAGCAACCTACCAAAGATTGATGGACAAGGTATTCTCCGAGCAGATTGGAAGAATTCTCGAGGTTTATGTTGTGATATCATCATCAAAAGCAAGGAAGAAGAAAATCTAATCCGCGATATTGAAGAAGTGTTCGGGCAGATCCGAAAGTATGGAATACGGCTGAATCCGGATAAGTGTGTTTTCGGAGTAACATCCGGGAAATTTCTCGGGTTTATGGTGTCCGAGCGCGCATCGACGCTAATCCCGCAAAGATCGAAGCACTTTTAAACATGAGGACACCCTCATCGATAAAGGACGTGCAGAGACTCCTCGGGAAAATTACGGCCCTCAGTCGTTTTATATCTCGATATGGAGACAAGTGTCGTCCGTTCTTCAAACTTTTGATCAAAGAAGGCGCGGAGCCCGGCCGAATAGGCGTACGGAAAGGTGAGAAGAAATCTAAGGAAGAAAACGCAAGGGAAAGAGCTAGGTTCAGTTGGAATCCCGAATGTCAGAAAGCCTGGGAGGAAATCAGAGCCTACCTCCTCGAGATGCCTACGCTTGCTACCGACCGAGGACAGACCCCTCATTGTATACTTGGCCGTAGGTGAAAAGGCCGTAAGTTCGGTACTTGTCCAAGAAGGCGACCAAGGGAAGCGGTGGCGGTCTATTACGTAAGCAAATCCTGCATGGAGCCGAACTCAACTACCCGATGATCCAAAAAGTGGTATACTCTCTAGTCCCATCACCGGAAGGTTGAAACCATACTTCCTCGGGTTTTCCATCGTTGTTCGAAGTAATGTCCCTATCAAGGACATCTTAAGACGGGTAGACCACTCCGGAAGGCTATCAAAGTGGTGCGTCGAGCTAAGCGAGTACGAGATCAAGTATGAACCCCGAAGAGCGATCAAAGCACAGGCATTAGCTGATTTTATCGCGGAATTACCCAAGGAGTCCGAGTGAGGATTCTTTGAACGAGGATAGTCCGGTCTGGACCCTACACGTGGATGGAGCTTCGGGATCGGACAAGCAAGGTGCCGGACTAGTACTCGAAGGCCCTGAAGGAATGAAGGCTACTAAGTCAATTAAGTTCAATTTCCCGGTAACGAACAACGCAGCCGAATATGAAGCCCTCATTGCTGGTCTAGAATTAGCCAAGAAGGCGGGGATCCGATCACTGAAAGCATGCAGCGACTCAAATCTTCTCGTTCAGCGGATGAGCGGGAGTACGAGGTCAAAGAACCTAGTCTTAAGAAATACGCCGAGGTAGCTATAAGGTTGGCCGCGGATTTCGAAAAGTTTTGTATCGAGAAGATCCCGAGATCGCTCAATTCGGAGGCCGACCAACTTTCGAAGTCAACTTCTTACGACGAAGTAAGAAGTGAACCTTGCGTCGACTACTCCCGGATAGGCTGCATTACCTCGGGATGGAGGACTCCCTATTGGAACTACCTCGATGAAGGGTACTCCCGAACAACCCAACCGAAGCCGCCACTATCAGGAGAAAGGCCAGCAAGTTCGTCATAATTGGGGATAATATGTACCGTAAAGGGTTCTCTTCCCCGTTGCAAAAATGCGTCGGAGAAGGAGACACCGAGGACATTCTGCGAGAAACCCATGAAGGCACCTGCGGGTCGCACATTAAGTCGGACGCGTTAGCTGCGGTCATACTAAGGCAAGGGTTCTTTTGGCCTACTCTCAAGGAAGACGCAAGGAGACTCGTGAACAAGTGCAAGAAATGTCAAGTGCACGCCCGGATACAGAGAGTCCCCTCGGAGTACGTATCTTCCTCGGACTACCCTATACCATTTGCCGTATGGGAATCGACCTGATCGGCGCCTTGCCTACCGCTCCCGGAGGACTGAAGTATTGTGTAGTCGCCGTAGACTACTTCACCAAGTGGATAGAGGCCGAACCATCGCTACAATTACGGCTGAAAACATCCGAAAGTTTGTCTGGAGGAACATTATATGCAGATTCGGGTGCCCGAAGGTCCTGGTTGCCGATAACGGGGCTCAGTTCACTGACGGTGGGTTCCAGGACTTTGCCGAGGGATTCGGAATCAAGATTCATTTTGCCCCGGTCGCCCACCCGCAGAGCAATGGCCAGGTGGAGGTATCCAATCGAACATTGAAAGATGGTTTAAAAGCCAGACTTGGGAAGGCAAAGGGGAAATGGCCCGGAGAACTCCCCATGTTTTATGGAGTTACCGGACCACGCCCGAAGGTCAACTGGAGAAACCTCATTCTCTTTGACATACGGGACCGAGGCACGATCCCGATTGAAGTAGCTAATTCCTCCTCGTAACCGAAGTATTCGAGGAAGAATCGAATGAGCAAGGTCTACGAGCAAACTTAGACTTGCTCGAAGGAAAAGGGATGAGGCGAGCTGCGAAGGAAAGCTTTTCAACAAAGGACCGCGTCTGCTACAAATGCCAAAGTAAGGGTAAAAGATATCAAAGTAGGTGATCTGGTCCTACGGCAAACCAAGCCGGGATCCCGAAGACCAAAAGGGGTGCTTTTGCCCCAGTAGGAAGGCCCATTCGAGGTCATAGCCGAAGAAAGGAAAGGAGTGTACAAGTTATCGGATCCCGAAGGAAGAGAATTGGCTAATTCTTTCCATTCCGAGGCATTGAAGAAGTATATTGTATGACCAGGAATAATAAAGCACTACTGCGTTCGAAAACAAGTATCCAATCCTTGAATATTTTTTCATTAAATACGCCCGAGGGCGGGATTACAAAAATAGGAATGAAGAAAAAGAATGCATCATTGAGGATCCATGAAATCATCAACGATCACGGGTTCGGGCGGATGCATATATTCGCCCCGTACCAACCGGGTCCTCCTCGGGCTCTTCATCCCGTTAAGCCGGACAGGTCAACATAGGGGTTGCGCTCAACGATCCGCTTCTGGCCAGGCAAAACCCGAAGGTATATTTGTCGGCGGCCATATCCACGAAATCGATCAACGCCTTCGATACTTCGGGATCTTGGCACGAACGCGGCAAGCTCATCCCGGAGTCTCGATTCTCCTCATCTTTGGCACTCGTAGTTCGCGCTCATGAAGCTCTTTCTGGTTGGCAAAGTCAACCTGAAATTTCTCTTTCAGTCTGGCGGCGAACTTCTTCCCGAATAGCGTCCTCGGAATGGCGGTGCTCTTTGACGCGCCGGAAAGCAACCTCAGCCAAAGCAAAATCATCAGCCTCGGCCGGGCTGAGGTTCTCCCGGATATGTGAGCTTTCGGGAAGCTCGAGCTTGGGGGTGGTACGGGAATGCCGCAGCAACTGCTCGTAGTGATGGACTCGCTGGATCAGCTTAGCCACCACAGCTAAGGCTTTAGTCGCCCGTTGCTCGGCCTCGGACCGGATCCGGTTGGATGCTCGGGTGATTCGGGAAATCCACCCGCCCATTGTGACCACTGCACAATATCAAGGCAGATTATTTTCCCGAGGCACGAGCATGAGAAGCCCAGACTTAGGAAATAAGCAGACAGTACTAACACAGTACCCGAGGCGGCCACTTTGGAAGCGGCGACGTCTAAGTCGGGGTAGAAGTGCTCCGGGCACTCCATTGTTCGGGCGGTGGTGGTCCGTCGAAAAGCTCGGGAGCCATGTCTTTGATGTCTTCATCGCGAGGACATTTTGATCCTCATGGATCAGCCACCCAGGCTCCCGGGGGATAAGATTATCCCCGAACTGAGCCAGCTTTTCATCCCGCAGCCGCCGCCTCTCTTCCTGGGCTTCCTTCCAGTCGGACCTAGAGTACAAAAATGAGATCGAACCACGTCATGCAACGGGTCTTCACCAAACATTCGGGAAAGATTCCCGAATAGGTTCCAAAAGCACAGTTGCGTAACTTTACAATTTGATTACCTAACTGAAACTCGATGGGTTCGACCTCGGGGGCACTTTGCCCGGTCACCCTGGAAGCTGTGAACTTCCCCCTTGTCCTTCTAATTTGTTCGGGGGAGGTCCGCAGCATGTCATAAACGTCATCCCGAGTAGGATGACCTTCCATATGGACCGGGGACGGAACTTCCCCGGCAGGTTTCTCAGTAGGCTGGCCCGCAGCCTCAGCATCTACCGAAGCAGCTCTCTTTCGTTTCTTCTCGGCTGCTGCGGGCCTCGAGCTACCGGCTTTAGAGCCCGGTTTTTTCTCCTTCGCGTCCCGAAAGATGGCGCCAAGATCGAACTCGGGCTCCATTTCTGCAAAAAGGGGAAAAATTAGTTAATACCAAACGAATGCATCTATGAACAGAAGAACGATATAAACCTTTCTTGAAGTCCTCGAAGGACGTCTCGCCCCGAAGACGGTGCACCAAGGCCAGGTCTCGGGTCGAAGGGGGAGACTCCCGGATGCCCAACTCCCCCAAGTCCCCCTGAATAATACCCAAGTGGGAAAGGACCCCTTGGGTAATCAGCCTCCAGTACAAAGGAAAGGGGAGGACTTCCTTCGGCCCTTCCCCGCACCAAGGAGCAATGGTCCGGATTTTATTGTCGAACCGGTCATAATTCTCCTTGGCAGCAGCCCCCTTTAGCAATCGCCGAGGATTCTGCACATCCGGCAGCCCTCCTACCTTCTGCGCAGTTTGGAGGCCCCATGACGCATCGAGGCTCCATGAAGAAAAATTCCCGATGCCATCCCTTGCGGCTGGTTGGCAAATTCCAAACGAAGTTGAATTTTACTGATAGGAGGACCCGGGCGGCGAAGAAGTAGAAAGCAGTTCCTCGGGATCACATTCACCTTATAGTCTTGGAGGAAGGTGGATATGGTTGGCTCTATCTCGAACAAAGCACGAGAGAATGAGATAGGCGTTTATGTGGCGATAGGTATTCGGGCTGAATTGGTTAACGGCTGGCCCGTGGGATTCCGCTAATTGCAGAACAAATGGGTGAGGGGGGAAGCGGAGCCCGCACAGCAGTTGGTCCTTGAAGATCACCAACCATCCTTGCCCAGGCTCATACGCCCGGCATTCCGGAGAAGGAACCCGAGTACGGACCGTCATCGGGACGAAATGGGCAGATCTGCCACTCTTTTATTAACTCCGGAGTTGCCTTACTCCGGTAGTACTCGATCTCGGACCACCAACCTTGGGAACCTCGCCCTTGGTCTCTAAAAGGCAACCTGAAGGACGAACAGTAGAAGGGGTGGGAAAAGTAGGGGCCATTCTCATGTACCTCGGGTAAATGGCCGGAGGAGACACGGGCGGCTCGCGGAAGAAGATTAAAAGACGGGCTGGTAGCGGCGGCGTCAACAACTCGGCGGTGGAGTCGGTAGAATTGATGAACGGCGGACGAACCTTTGTAACCGTCCGATGCGGTGGTTTCTCCAAGAAAAGGGGGAAGAAGTCTTACGGATTAGATTCTTCTACGGTCCTCCACCTCTTGAAGATACTAACAGCCTCCTGGAGCGTGGGATTGTCCGTCGTGATTTTATTGTGAGGAAAGAAAAGTGAGATGCAAATGAAAGTGAGGTTCAACTCACACTTATAGAAAAGATCGGGCAGATGAATCGCCAAACGGCATGTGATCTCCACCGTCGATTCAAAAATGACCGTTGGGAATGCCGAACGTGGCAGATCCCGAATGAGAAAACTTTAAAAACGACTCAGAAGCCCGAGCATTGTTCGAGACAAAAGGAGGACTTAACATCCTCATTTTCCCGAAAACAATAGTACGGGACACGATTCAAAAGCCCGAACATTGCTCGAGACAAAAGGAGGACTCCACATCCTCAGTTTCCCGAATATCATAGTACGAGAAACGATTCAAAAGTCCGAACATTGTTCGAGACAAAAGGAGGACTCCACATCGTCGCTTTCCCAAACATCATAGTACGGAAGCGATTCAAAAGCCCGAACATTGTTCGAGACAAAAGGAGGACTCCACATCCTCGGTTTCCCGATCATCATAGTACGGGAACGATTCAAAAGCCCGAACATTGTTCGAGACAAAAGGAGGACTCCATATCCTCAGTTTCCCGAACATCATAGTACGGGGAACGATTCAAAAGCCCGAACATGGTTCAAGACAAAAGGACTCAACATCCTCAGTTTCCCGAACACAGTAGTACGGGAAACGATTCAGGAGCTCGAACATGGTTCGAGACAAATGGAGGACTCCACGTCCTCTTTTTCCGAACACAGTTGTACGGGAAACGACTCAAAAACCTGAACACTGTTCTAGCCAGAAGGGAGAACCTACATCCTCAGTTCCCGAACACAATAGTTCGGGAAACGTCTCAGTTACCCGAACAGAAGAGGAATCACATACCCGAGCAATGCTCTCAAAATGCGGAATCCAGTTACCCGAACAGGAGAGGAAACACCTGCCCGAACAGAGGCAGTATCCCGAACTAAGCAGTCCCCCGAACATGACTCAGAACATTCGAAAATGGATTTTGAAGAAAAGAACTTTGGACTCCTTTTAGTCGGCCAAAAGGGCTTGGGGGGACTTGATGGCCGCCAGGCCCAGTATGCATAAAAGGCCTAACAAAGGCCCACTCATAAGCCCGAAATAAGGGCCCCATTAAAAAACTAGCATATAACCCGAATATAGATTAAGGACGTTCCCGAACTATACTTCCCGAAGTGCATATAGGACCTAAAACGAATAATCACCTTACATTGGGATATTACAATAATGCCACTAAAACATGGGACTATAAATACATTCACTATTCATACCAAAAGGGGTAACGTTTAACAACTACCCAACGCGACTTGTCAAATCACTACCTCAGAGAAACACTCTATTCCTCGACAATCGCGCTCCAATACGCAAAGTCGACCTAATGGCTTCCGTCAATATCGTGACGCGCAAGTCAAACCGGAACGTGGCAATCACGCGCACCGATTTGCCACCACTACCATCGGTGATAGGCAAGTGGATGGCAAGGGAGGTTTTATATGACATGTGAAGAGCATGGGTAAAATACGGAAATCTAAAACATTTGAGGTAAATATATACTCCATATAAAGTATTTAAAACATGCAATGTATTAAAATAATGTTACCACTAGCAATGCTAATAGACAAATGAGGTAACTATAGTTTTTCATATTGACATCTCATATGAGAACTGTATGTTTCCAAAAATAAAGGCTGAAATTGGAGCTTGTTTATCGATCACATAGGTGTTTTTCCACTTACCTCATCCACTACTAATCTAACTTAATTAACCAACCTCAATAAATAAAGACTAAAGTGTCCTTAATAAAAAATGACTTTATAACTATCCATTACCACGACCACTAGCACCACCTTCACCACCTCCAGATCACCGTCAGACTGCCATCGAATCTATCACAGGCACTATCGTCGGAACTGTCGCTGGAACTACCGCCAGCACCACCACCATTGTCGCTACCACCACTGTCGCTGGAACCGCCGCCGCCACCGCTGCAATTTGTGGAACAAGATTTTTAAAAGTTAATTACACATTTTTCGTTAATTTATACTAATAAATTGCAAGTGATATGCAATATTGTCTACTAAAAGTGTTTATACTGTTTATTTAGTTATTTTACACATTTCTATAGTGTCTATTAGAAAATGATATAATGTCTGAATGAATTTTGAAACTGTCTTAAATAAATTGTAGAAGTGTTACTTTTTGTCTTACCTCCGATCATATTGTTCCATGCAGATCTGAGTCGCTCGTCCAGATCCAAAGCTCCACACGAGGTAGCCGGCCGTTGCAGCCACAAGATTGTCGGCCATTGGCGCTTCTCGCCACAAGATCTAACAATTCAACACCAAATTAATTCTCCATAATCCGGCAAAGATGTGGCAGTACAAACAAACTTTGCATCTAGAAACATCCAAAATGAACCAAAACAAAACAAAAAATATATATGTGTGTATGTGACAATAGTCTATAGTGTCCTTTAGAAAGTGTCATATTGATCCAAATAATTATTGTAAACTGTCCAAAGAAGTGTTGGAGGTCTCATAGAGGCCACCGACATCGTCTTCTCCTCCGCTCGCACCGTTGTCTCGGCAAATAGCATCAACTGGAGAACAGATCTTGTTCTTCATCCAGATCTCGTTGGTTGGAGATCGAGGACCAGATCGCGGTTGTTGTTCATAACGGCCAGATCATGATTGTTAAAGATCAGATCAGAGCAAAGAACTCACCAATCCAAGGCAGAACCGTCGATTCTCCAAAGACTAGATCTTGACAAACACCGCCATGCCGGAGCTTCCTAGCAGCGGTTCGATCGCGGCAGCCTCAAGACGTAGATCCTACACCACTATCATCGTTGGAACTTCTGATGAGACTTCTGATTTGAATCTGTTCTCTGGTCTGTTTCTCTCTATATCTGGAAGCTCGGCGAGTTGATGATCGATCGCAGTGATCGGAGTTTGTGGAGATCACAATCGTGGTGGAAATCTGGTGGTTGTAGGCCGTCAGAGCTCATCGCGAGGTCGGCGGCCTCTGGAGATCGTGTAACTCGGCGGACATCTCTGCAACTGGAGGTGAAGAGAGCTTCATCTCCTTTTGTTGATTCGTGTTTTGGAATTAGGGGTGTTGAACGAATCGGGCCGAGCCGAGCTCGGCTCGAGCTCGAGCTCTGACGAGCCCAAACGAGCCGAGCTTCACGAGCCTCGAGCTCGAGCTCGAGCCGATTCTTTGGCTCGTATAATTAACGAGCCGAGCTCGAACATGAATGGTTCGGCTCGATAGGCTCGACGAGCCTTATCGAGCCTGGTGTGAAATTACATATATACCCCTGTTTATATATCGAGCCTTATCGAGCCCTTATCGAGCCTTATCGAGCCCTTATCGAGCCTTATCGAGCCTAACGAGCTCGTGAGCTCGTTTGGGGCCGATTCGAATCGAGCTTCACGAGCCTTCGAGCCGAGCTCGAGCCTGTCTCGAGCCGAGCTCGAGCTCGAATTTTCGGGCTCGTTCGAACTCGAGCCGAGCCCGAATTTCACGAGCTCGAGCTCGAACCTGCTAGGCTCGGGCTCGGCTTGGCTCGTTTACACCCCTATTTGGAATTGAAGAAAAGGTAGAAATAATCATTATATTAAGGGGTAATATTGTCTTTACAGTTGTAGGTGGGAAACCAATTAGTGGTAAATATCTCTGGCGCTGAAATTGTAGGTTTCTGTAGCCTTTAGACACAAATGGTAAGAAATTTGATATCTTTCTTGCAATTAATGATAGTTTTCTACAAAGGAAGTGCATTCAATACGTTGAGAATTTCTCAATGGCTCGCCAGATTTGCATGACCTGTTAATCCCAAGATTTAAGTACATACGTACATGGCTATTCAAATAATTAATCTGTGTTAATCTATTTTTCGTGTTGCAATTCAATTTTATCGTTTGACAATTGACACTATAAATATATACCGTCTTCTCTTGATTATAAATCGCCCAAACAAGTTAAAGCTATTTTTAGTTCTTGCAATGGAGTTTTCATTTGCTTTTGCAATCACAGCATTGGCTGTCTTCCTCATCGGTCAATATTCACATCTATCATTTATCAATGAATTTTACTTAGGGACCGTTATGATAGCGGTCTTTCTTAGCCGATATAGAGCTAGAGAAAATTTAAAAAATCAATTTTCATTCCATTTATCTATCCTTTTTCGCAAATTATTCATTCATATGTAAAAAATCTCTCAGTTTCTTCTTCAAATTCCTACCACATTTTTAGAAAATCTTGAACCATTAATTTGAAAATTCATTGACGTCACTTCCCTCTTTTTGGAAATAGTTTTTCTGATGCTTGAATAGTTATCGTTAAACACTATAAGTGAGTAGTTAATTTTCATATCTTCTTATTCTTTTTTTTTCTTTTGTCTTTTTAAGCAGGGGTGGACTCAGCGGATTTCCAATTCGTGAACAACTGTCCATTCACTGTGTGGCCCGGAATCTTAACCGGCTCAGGATCACCGGCACCGACCACCGGCTTCGAATTGGCCCCTACGGCCACACGAACCGTAACCATCGCGGCACCACCAACATGGTCCGGTCGCGTCTGGGGCCGAACAGGCTGCTCCAGCTCCTCCGGCACTTTCGTCTGCGAGACTGGTGACTGCGGCTCCGGCCAAGTCACGTGCGTCGGCGGCGGAACCCCACCGGCTTCACTCGCCGAATTCACACTCAACGACGCCGCCGGGAAGGACTTCTACGACACCAGCCTCGTCGATGGCTTCAACCTGCCGATAGGGATCGAGCCGGCCAACGGCCGCGCATGCCAGAGCTCGGTCTGCGCAGGCAATGTGAACGCTGTGTGCCCACCAGAGCTTCAGGTGGTCGGAGCAGCTGGAGGTGTGGTGGCGTGTAAGAGCGCTTGCTTTGCGCTGCAGCAAGAGCAGTATTGTTGCACCGGCGCTCATAGCACGCCGGAGACTTGCCCGCCGACCAACTATTCCCTGCTGTTCAAGGGTCAATGCCCGCAGTCCTACAGCTACGCTTATGACGATAGGAGCAGTACGTTTACGTGCCAGACCGGAACTAATTATGTGATCAAGTTTTGTCCCTAAGAAATATAAATGACCGAAATTTTGACTGTTAAATAATTTGGTCTTGTTTTTTTTTTTTGATTAAGAGAGGGCTCCAAGGTGGAGCCCAACCGAAAGCTCCTCTCACAAAAACAGAAACTAACTGTCTAGGCCTGTATTCACTAAACCTAAAGAACAACGGGGGAAAGATACCAAGTAGAAACCCCGAGGGTCCAGTGGGGGCAAAAAAGAGAGAGAGAGAGAGAGAGAGAAAACGAGAGAGAAGCATCAACAAACAAAGTTACATCAAGAAGATATAACCTCCGGAGCAATGTCCGACAAGAAACGTGGTAGGGCAACATGCCACACCGTAAAGTCAGATCCCTGCAAAGCTTGGCGAGCTAGCTGGTGAGCCACCTGATTCGCTTCTCTGAAGGTATGAGAGAAGCTCCAACAAGTGTGATCTGAAAGGACTGCCCGAATACTTCTGATATAGACAGCAGCCTCTGAATCCCCCTTTTCCGGCGTCTGTATGGCTTCAATGACGGAGCGCGCATCTGACTCGAAAATGACTTTGTCCATCTTAATATAATTAAAGAGCTTCAAACTCTGATGGATAGCCATTATTTCTCCCAAGAAGGCCTCCGGTAACCCTCTAACTTTAGCCATTAAAGCCGCGAGAACCACCCCTTCCGCATTTCGCACCACCACACCTATCCCAATCCAACCGTCTCCACCAATGGCTGCATCTGTATTGATCTTTACCCAGCCATCTGCCGGCCGAATCCATTGGAAATCCCGCCTGTTCGCCATGTACCTCACTGGAGTATTGCAAAGGTCCGTCATTTGTTGCGTGATCATCCACTTGAGATCAGTGGTAGACCATCTACCTTTTCCATGGACTATGTTATTGCGGTTTCTCCATAAAGATCAGCCGAGATGATGAATTTTGCCCATCCTTCGTCCGAAACTGCCTGGGACACCTGCTGCAGCCAACCAATCATTGAACTTTCGTTGATAGCGCAAGCATGGATCTGGTGGCTGCTCAGCCACAGCTCGGTGGCTATGGGACACTCTCGGAGAAGATGAAGAGTGGACTCAGTTCCTTGCTCACAAACAGGGCAAGAATCATCATCAATCACCATCCTATGCTTCAGATTCGCCCGTGTGGGGAGGCTAGAGTGGGCTGCACGCCACATAAAGTGTTTATGCTTGTTCATAACTCTACTCTGCCAAATGCCTTTCCAGATTGGATCCGGAGAGGGTTCAGAGATATTATCATATTGGCGGTGTTGCATGAAGCTTTCATAGCCGCTTTTAACCGTATAGTTGCTTGTTCCCGAGTGGTGCCAAATAATTTTGTCTTCCTCCGTGGGGTTGAGAAGTGGCAACCGTGCTATCAAAGCAGCATCTGTTGGAGAGAAGATCTGTCGGATTAGAGGCCAATTCCAGTCCTCCTTATTGTCAAGAAGGAGATCATGTACTGTAGCCGTAAGATCGATAATGTTCGGGATTGTTGTTGGCCGAAAATTATTTCCACCCGGCAACCAAGGATCACACTAAATTCTGGTTGCATTTCCATCCCCTATCCTCCATCGTATCCCTTTCTCCAAAACCTTACGCCCAGCTAGGATGCTCTTCCAAGTATAAGAAGAATTATCTTTGTCTTGCGCCTCAAGAAAGGAAGTGGTGGGGAAATATTTAGCCTTTAGGACACAGGTACACAAGGAATTATCGTTAGTAAGCAGTCTCCATCCTTGTTTGGCGAGCATCGCCAGGTTGAATACAGAGAGGTCCCGAAATCCAAGTCCCCCATTTAATTTTGGGGGAGTCAGCCTATTCCACCGCATCCAGTTCATCCCCTTGCCACTCTTTCCATGGTTCCAGAAAAAACGATTCAAAGTAACCTCCATATCTTGGCAGGAAGTCTCCAAAATCTGAAAAACACCCATGACATAGATCGGAATTGCCTGGCCAACTGCCTTGATCATAACTTCTTTACCAGCCCTAGATAATTTCTTCGAATGCCACGTCTGAGTTCTTTGGCTAATGCGCTCCTTAATGTATTGAAAGGCTCCTTTCTTGTTTCGACCAACATGGGTCGGAAGGCCAAGGTACTTTTCAACACTTTGACATTCTTGCACTCCAAAGATCTGCATGAATTGTGTACGGTCTTCCTGGATGGTATTCGGGCTAAAGAATAGACCTGATTTCTCAAAATTAATTGCTTGGACTGAAACTGCTTCGTAATTTTTGAGAGTGGACATAAGGTTACCTGCCTCTCGTGGTGTCGCTTTGCAGAAGACCAAGCTGTCATCAGCAAAAAGTAGATGTGAGATAATAGGTCCACTGCCACTAGCTCGGACTCCTGTAATTTGCTTCAGGTGGTTCGCTCTATGAAGAAGACAAGACAACCCCTCCGAGCAGATTAAGAATAAGTACGGGGAGAGCGAGTCACCTTGTCGCAAGCCTCTTCTTGGGTAGATATTGCCGTAATTATTGCCATTGACCAGCACTGAATACCTAACAGTAGAGATAAAGTCCATCACCAATGTTATCATATTGTTTGGGAAGTTCATCTTTCTCATCATAGTTTCCACAAAAGTCCAGCTCACTTTATCGTAGGCCTTGGACATATCCAGTTTAAGCGCACACTGCCCCTTTCTTCCTGACCTCTTGCCTCTTAATTTATGCAGAAGTTCATAAGCCACAATAACATTGTCTGAGATCAAACGACCTTGCAAGAATGCGCTTTGCTCCTCCGAAATCAGGGTTGAGAGAGCTGATTTCATGCACATAGCCACCGTCTATGACACTAACTTGTAAATCACGTTACATAGGCTAATTGGCCGGAAGTGCTTCATATTAACAGGCTTGTTGATTTTTGGGATTAGGACAATGTTGGTAGTGTTGATGTCCTGCACAGAAATTCCACGGTTTAAAATATTCAGGCAATAAGTAATCACCTCATTTTTTACCTAGGGCCAGAACTGTTGAAAGAAACCCGCTGGTAGCCCATCTGGACCCGGCGCTTTGAAGGGATGCATCTCCTTTAAAGCTGCTGCAACTTCTTCCTCAGTGTACAGACGGCTTAAAGAGTTCCTCTCATGATCCTGCAAGGTTTGGGGCTGAATCAAGGCTAGGAGGCTGCTTGAAGCTGGTTCGGGAGGAGAAAACAAATATTCAAAGTAATGTATTGCTACTTGGGCTATTTCCTCTTCTCTTTCCCAAATTTTCCCATCCGCATTTGTGATTCTCTCAATCCTGTTATTCTTTCTTCTAGTTGTCGCATATGAGGTGCTCCTTGCATTTTTTAGGGTATTTTTATTTTCTATTTATATATCAAATTTATTATTTTATTTTATTAATTTGCATCATTACAATTATTACACGTGTAAAGAAATGTAAGAAAACTAATTCTAATACCAGACTTCGTCACGGGTTCCACTCACCACCATCCTCATTGTTGCCATAGCCATCGGCAACACCACCACGACCGCTAGAATCATCGTAGCGATCGTCGGAACCTCCGTGACTATCGGAACCGCCACGGTCGCCAGAACCACTACGTATTTAATGGGCTTAGGGTAGAGGGCGATCCGCTACCCAGCCCGCTACCATGGTAGCGAGGCTGCCAGCTACCCAGCCCGCTTCTTTTTGGGCCGCTTCCTCAATCCTGGCACTACCCAACCCGCTACCATTAGTAGGGGGCTCGATAGCGCCCTGCCCCCCACCAGACCAAGTTTTTTTTAAAAGATGATTTTTCTTATTCTCATCATTTAAAAAAATGATTGAATAATAGTATTATTTATTATTATTTTGAAATTACAATTAAAAACCGAAACAAAATTAATTATAAATTAACCAAATGTATCAAATACAATAAAAAAACCAAATCAAATTGTTTTTACAAAAATGTCCTACGGGGGAGTTAAATCATAATCATCATTTTGATCCTCACGCGGCGGCGAATGGTGCTTTGAATCGCCAAACGGCTGTCTGTTGAACCCAGCCGAGAATGGCTCAAACGACTCATTACTTCGTCTGAACATCTATGGGTCGTACATGATGTTGGACGGCAGCTGCTGCGGCGATTGTTGCGGCGTCGTCATCATCGGGCTATCTATGTATAAGCAACCTCCTGCCATCTGGAGCTATCTGGAGCTATCTCTAGAGGAGGGAGCAACTGCGTGAGCGCATCATCCATGAGGTCGTCATGCTGATGCTCCACAGTCTGCTGTGAACCAGAAACGCTCGAGGATGCAACTGAAGTGGTGGACCGCAGAGTGCGACTATCGATACCGGTGCGCCCTCTTGTACGGCCGGAGCCGGTGCGACCCCCAGAATTGGCCCCGGCAGTGGAATAACGACCTGACTCGTGGTCACTATCACGCATCGGAGACGTAATATCCTTATAAGAACATAGTAGTTAGTACCACAGAAAAACTCAAAATGTTCAATTTAACCCAAAATTTTAAGAAATAGTGCAAATTCACCGAAAATACATAACGTACCACAGAAAAACTAAAAATGTTCAATTTAACCCAAAACTTTAAGAAATAGTACAAATTCACCCAAAATATCTAAAATAACCACAAAAATACTCAAATGTTCAATTTAACCCAAAACTTTAAGAAATAGTACAAATTCACTCAAAATATCTAAAATACCACAAAATTCATAAATAATACCTAAAATTGCACAAAATTCATAAATAATCTTATTTTCCTAAAATACCTAAAATATATACTAAAAACCGCTACCATGCCAGCTGCCGAGTTGCGCCTCCGGTAGCGGGCAACCCGCCCCAGCCAACCAAAAGCTCTTTTGGGAGCTTGGTAGCGGGCCGCCACCAATCAGGCCCGCTACTGAGCTCCTAACAACTACGTAGTGAACCGCAGTCATAGTCACCGTAACCACCATCGTAATCACCGTAACTACCATTGATGTCGTTGGAACCACCGCCACACCCATCAAAACCAACGGCACGATCGCCAGAACCACCACCGCGGACCACGACCGCTGGAACCACCGTCGCGATTGTTGTAACCATCTGAACAATAGCCACGGCCGCCAAAACAGTCGTCACAGTCACCGTAACCACCATCGCAGTCATCGTAACCATCGATGCTGCTGTCGGAACCACCGTTGAGGTCACCGGAATCACCAGCATGATCGCCGGAACAACCACCACGGTCTCCATAACCACCGCCACAATCTCCAGAACCACTTTCACGGCCGCCGAAACCACCTCTGCGGTCGTCGGAACCATCCTTGCACTTGCTAGAACCGCCGCCGCTGCCGCCAAAACCGCCGCCCACCCACCAGCATTGTCGTTGTTGTCGGCACCACCATCAATACCACCGCCACCGACGACATCACCGTCGCTGCAATTTTCATAATTTTTCGTTAATTTATAATTAATTGTATAGTGTCTAAATTGATACGCGATCTTGTCTATTTACTATTTTACAATAGTTTATTTAGTGTTCTACACATTTCTATAGTGCATATTAGAAAATGATATAATGTATGAATAAATCATAGGAAAATGAAGTGCATGTATCGAGAATAGAACAATGGATTCAACTATGATAAATGCTCGATTAATCAGGCAATACCGATGTAGCGACGAGATTTTTGATAGAATCGCCACCAATCTTTTTACCTAGGTCGATTGGAAACCTAAAATAACTTATCTGCACGGGCTCTGGATCTGTTAGTCAGTTAAAAACGAAAATAAAAATTCTCGAATGCCCAAAATTGGTACCACGGGGTTTACTTCATATTTTTGCTTGATTTTCAAAATAAATTATAAATACAGAAAATAACCATGAGAACATCCCAAATAAAATAAAATATAAAATAAAGAAAACGAGTTTATAAACATGTGCACACAAGATTTATATACATGTGACAAATGCTAAATTTGCAAAAGCTAGGTTTGGCTAAAACCTGATTTCACCAAATGGACAAATAATGACTAACTCCTAATATCATCCCCTAAACTTAAAGAATTAGACGAGTTAGCCCTAAAACTTTAACAGCCAACATACCAAAACCTTCCTCATTCACCCTTTCACCAGACTAAATGCACTAGCGACGGAACCAATTGGATCTATAATCCCCTCACTACCCAGCCCCAATTGAATACTTAATCATCGCAATCGGTGACTTTTAGCTCGTTGGACACCTCTAGCCGACGATAACAGCGCAGGTGTGAGGATCTTATGCAGTAACGAGCAAGACTTTACCGGCATGAATCGATGTCGTCTCCATGGCTTAGCTTGTCGCCGCTCAGTCTCGAAGGAGGCAAAATTAAACATGTGAAGCATGATTTGTGTGTGATATGATGTCTTGATGATTGTATTCAGATTTCGTTCCGGTCGGAGAAGCGGTTTGAAAGTTGCAAAATTCGGGTTGGACTAAATTGCAACTTTCGAAAGTTTGGGGACCAAAGTGTAAAAATAGGAAAATGAAGCCAATAATTTGGAAGAAAATGACAAAGAAGTGGCGGCTAAACATGGAAGAAAAGAAGTGGGACATGTGGCATGAAATTAGAAGAAATAATAAGGAAATGGAAAAAATATGAAAGGAAAACATAAAAAGAAAGAAATGTTAATTATTTCACCATTTCTTCATCGTCTTTCTTCTTCCATCCGTGAACAACCTCCATGGAAACGCCATAGTGAGCTCAAAACTGATTTTGAAGAATACTTGAAGAAGGTTCGAGGTAAGCATATCAAACTGATCCTTGTAATGAGTTATGAAGTTCCTACGGATCAGATTTTTGCAAATTCAGCTCCGTTTGGAAACCGTGAAGTTCTGAAATTTCTACATAATTATGGAACCACACCTTTGGCTGATTTTATGGTTCATAAACCTTCCTTGCATCTTCTTGTGCATATTTTGTGTCAGAGGTGTGAGCAGAAACCTTGCAAAAGTGCTGCCGAAATCTGTTTCTGGTTTCCTGCACGGAAACTCAACTTCAGTTGTGCTGGAAGGTATGGGTATATTATTGATCAGGACGAAGAGTTACATCTTTTGTATGGTTCAGATTCTATTGGAAAGGCTTTATGTGAAAGCCGTTTTATCCTGCACATGGTACTTTTTGGCGCCATACTTCTGGGCTGAAATTATGAATTCTTAATGTGAAATCTATATTCTATGGATCGATTGTGTATAGGGAGTGGGCAAAAACTCTGCCAAAATCAGTATCGGGACGGCTGAATGGGAGCTTCCATTCGGTTTTCTGTGAAAGGTAAGGGTTCAGTGTGTCTCTTGGTATTGTATTTTGGAGTATTTTATAAAATACATATCGGAGTATATTGAGGCTAAGTTTGGTTTGAGGGGTGGCCCCGGTGATACCAAACTTAGTCAAATGGTATAAGCATTGGTGTGCAGGTTTCGGGATTAACATTCAGGATGTGATACAACACCTAAATGGTGTGGTGATGTCATTTGATGTGATATGACGGTGGGGATCATAACCCCGAGCTGGCCATGCTCTTGTGTGCGATTATGTGTGTGTGCCTCGGCTACGGCCGGGAAGACCGTCACTATGTTCCGTCTAACCTTATTATAATCTGTTGCTTGATTTGCATTGTATTTGATTGGATTTTGCATTGGCTGAGCATGTGTATGTATGTATATTTTTGTGTATTAGCTTTTAGCTTTAGTTGCAGGTTTGTTGTGAATCAAGATAACCAATGTTTATACCTCAGCCCTTACTAAGTTCTCATCGAGGACTTACCCCTTATATTATCATTTTCAAAAGTACCCGACAAGCAACCCGCTAAATAGAGAGTTCGGGGGTTGGCTTTTGTGTTTTGACATTTCAGGTACGTTTATGTGTGTTCTGATCAGTTGTGATATGATGTGTGTGGATTAAGGGGTAATGTCCATTGTGTGTGATTAAGTATGATCAGGATGTCCGTTGTGTGTGATTAAGTATGATCGGGATGTCCGTTGTGTGTGACCAAGTGTGACCGAGCATTCCGATATATGTGGTATTCAGTTCTGAGTTTCCCTTATAATTGAGCACAATAGTCTTCTCACGGTTAAAATTTCTTATGTGTGTAGCAGCAGCAGTATCTATACGTCGAGGATATTGGTTAGACCTTGGAGTGTCACCACCTCGCACGTTCTGTAAGTATTCCAATAGATATTTTTGTGGTTCTGTATATTGTAAATGACATGTATACATGTAGTAGTATCATATTCAGTGTTTCTGCTGAAAATTATATACTTATGTGTTTGTGGCATCGGACATGTGCTGGATTTCAGTGTGAACATGTGGATCTATTTGTGCAGTATTTTGTATGCAATATGTGTGTGAAGTTGCATTATGTGTCATGTGTGAAATTTCTGCGAATGAAAAATTTAAGATGGCCTGTGGGGCCCACCTGACAGACGTTCGGTGTGTGTGATCTGTTACCCCAATTGATTATGGTTAAAGTGTTGTTGAACATCGTAATCACCTGTGTGCTTCCGCCGTGGAATGATATGAGAACTTTTAAAATAATAAAAGAGTGTCTTTTTGAATTCTGTATCTATTCAGTAAATCCCTACTGCGCCAGCAACTGCGCCATTTACTGTGCAAATGGGCTTATTGCGGCCCGAACCGCAGTAAGGGCCTTGGCCGCAATAACTTTTTTTTTTATGGTTTAAACTCTCTTTTCTCTTCATCTCCGCCGCATAATTAACCTTCTTTCTTCTTCTCCTTTCTTTCTCCACCATTCTTCTTCATCTTCTCCGTTCTTCCTCTTCTTCTTCTTCTTCTTATTATATGTTTATTCTTCTTCTCCTATGTTTCTTCTTCTTCTTCTTCGCCGCTGCTCAACCATCGCTGCTCCACCACCACCACTCCACCGCTGATGCTGCCGCAATTTGGTCATCATTCATCTGAAATCTGGGTTTTTCTGAAATTGTGGATGAATCCGGCTGAATATACGCCCATTTTTACTACGACATCTACTACGGCCCATCCTGCAGTGCTTACTACGGCTCTACTACGTGGTGGGCCGCAGTAGAGCCCGTTTCCTCGACGTAGTGCAAGGTTTTGCAAACATAGCCAAAGTAAAGTAAAAGAAGAAAAAAAAATTAGCAAGCTAACTAATTGACTCGAAACAATTATGACATGCACCAACAAATAAAAGGGATAAAGAACAATAATCAATACTCAATTTCACAACCAAATAAAAGATGAATTAAAATAAAAAATGAAACATGAACCCAAATAATCATAAAAAGAAATAAAAAGAAAAGAAATATTAAAAATAGATAAAAATAAAAATAAAAATAGTTTAGGCGAGTGTCCAAACTGTCAATTTTTAAAAGCTTGTTAGCTAGTAATTGGGACATGGGTGACATTGTCAAATGACAATGCTAGAACCTTTAAGAGTTAAATGCAGAGGCGGATCAGCAGGGTAGCGGGCCCAGCTCGCGCTGGGCAAGAATTGTGGCCCAAAATCTATACCTATATGTAACCCAACCCACCCCTTAACCCAACCCACCCCACTAGCCCCCAGCCCACTAGCCCAGCCCAACCTCTCCATCCTTTCATTTCACCTCTCCACTGTTATGTTCTGCCAATTTTTATTCTTATGTTATGTGCTAGAATTGATCCAACCGGCGGCGGTGACGTCGACGGCGGCGGTAAGGATGAGTGATAAGGATCTGATGATTGTTGGCTATTGATTTTTTGTACTTCATATCCTAGGCTGATTTACATCATAGTAAGGAACATTGATACTTCAGATGATCAATTTATCAATATAAACCGAGTATTGATCACATTAAGTAAAACGAATGCTGACAAACACTTTTGAATACTCATTTGTATATTATCTCATTAAAAAATGCATATATGTATACTATGTATATAGGTAATTGTTAATGAGAGAATGTGTAAATGACAGTCATTTCTAGCATTTATCTAAAGCTTCATTAGTAAAAAACAGTTAAGTAGTGCGCATCGATACTTAGAATGGAATGTTGTTTAATCATGTGCTAGTTTATTCTTATGTGCTAGAATTGGATGTATGTTTGCTTCTAAATGTTTTTTAATCATGTACTTTTCTGTTTGAATAGAATATGTTGTTTAATCATGTACTTTTCTGTTTACTCATTTGTGGTTGATAAATCAATATGATTAGGATGGTTGATCATCATTCCAAGAAACGAATGAAGACACTCTTTTCTTTCTATGAGAAAGATGTTGATGATCAAGCACATACATCTAAAATGCCCAATTGTTTGCTTCTAAATGAAATGGAACTTCCACCTAAAACGAAGGTGGATAACTCTCCAATTGTTCAAGCTGATCCTGGATTACGTCAATTGATTTGTGCATTTCCGGTGAACGAGCAAGATCGTATTCGAAGGGAGTATCTCATTATGGGACCTTGTCAACCTAAGTTACAAAATTATCCACCAACTTTTGATGGAATTCGTGACAATCGCCGTTTCCAATTTAGATGGTTTACACTATATCCTTGGTTGGAGTATTCAGAAGCTAGAGACAAAGTTTTCGCTTTCCATGCTTCCTTTTGAAAAATTCCACCGAGATACCCTTTGTTCACTGTTGAAGGATGTTGCAATTGGAGTAGAATGTTGGCTGGAAAGAAAGGAATTTGTGAACATGTTGGGAAATTAAATTCTGCTCATCAAAAGAATATCCAAAGTTGGGCGGATTTATTGAGAACTTCTCAACATATTGATAGTGATTGAGAAACTTCCACCGGAAATTGTGAGGCAGAACAGGTTGCATTTAAAGACAACAATAGCGGTTATAAAGTATCTTGGGAAAGAAGGTTTGCCTTTTAGAGGCCATGATGAATCTTCTAACTCTAGTAGTAGAGGCCATTTCATTGAGATGATAAAGAGTTATGCGGATATGAATGATGATATTGCTAAAGTTGTTATTGAAAATGCTCCCAAACATGCCATGTACATTGCACCATCAATTCAGAAGGAGATACTACGGATGATTGCTAGCAAGATTCGGAACAAAATTCGTCAAGAAATTGGAGATGCCAAGTTTTGTATCCTAGTTGATGAATCACTTGATGTTTCTCATAAGGAGCAAATGTCAATCATTCTCAGGTTTGTAAATTGTTATTTTTTTGCACTAACCTAAAATTTTATTGATAAGTATATTTTGACTCTTCTCAGATTTGTTGATGAAGATGGGTTTGTTCAAGAAAGGTACTTTGAAATTGTTAGTGTTGAAGACACTACTTCAACTAATCTCAAGAAACATATATGTCTTGTGCTTTCTTCAAACAAATTGCAAGTGCAAAATATGCGCGGTCAGGGATACGATGGAGCTAGCAATATGCGCGGTCAATTTCATGGATTAAAGACATTATTCCTTCATGACTGCCCTTATGCTTATTATGTTCATTGCTTTGCACATCGATTACAATTAGCGTTGAATGCATGTGCTAGAGATGTTCCTGATATGCGATTATTTTTTCAAATGCTAAGCTCCATTGTTACTTTTGTTGGGTCTTCATCAAGCGTACAAATATGTTAAAAGACATTAAAGAAGCACAAGTTGCGAGAGAGTTTAGCAAGCTGGAGATCTTGAAACCGGTAAAGGACTTAACCAGTTCGTAGTTTGCAAAGAGTAGGTACAACTCGATGGGGTTCTCACTTTGCTTGGTTAATACGTTGGTTCATGTGTTTAAAGAGGTCACCGAATTTCTTCAAAACATGATGACTGACAAAGAGCTTCTTTGGAAGCATAAGAGGTGATGCAAAAGGTTTCCTTAAGGCATTGAGGGCATTTCCGTTTGTGTTTTGTTTGCTGCTTGCTAACAAAGTTATGGGAATTACTGATTTACTCTCTCAAGCCTTGCAGAAGCAATCACAAGACATTGTAAATGCTATGAATTTAGTTTCAAGTACAAAGACACTTCTTCAAGCATTGAGGGAAGATGGTTGGGATAGTTTTTTACAAAGTGTCCAATAATTTGGGGAAGCTCATGGTCTTGAAATTCCTAATATGGATGTAGCTTACTCAATTGGCACTGGTCATGGTTGCCAACAACATGATGTTGTTACAAATGGACATTACTATCATTTTGACGTGTTTAATGTGGTTATAGATGTTCAGATGATTGAGCTAAACGACAGGTTCACAGAGCAAAGTATAGAACTACTTGTTTTGAGCTCTGCATTGGATCCCATAAATCAATTCAAGAAGTTTGATATGGACAAGATTTGCAAACTTGCAGAAAAGTTCTATCCTGAAGACTTTGATACATTAGAGGTAAGAGCTTTAAGGTTACAATTAGAGCATTACAAGTGTCAGGTAGTTTCGATAAGGATTTTCAGAAATTGTCTTCTCTTGCACAATTATGTAGGCGATTAGCTGAAACGGGCCTATCGAAGCTTTTTCCCTTGATTGATAGATTGATTCGTTTGGTCTTGACACTTCCTGTTTCCACTGCAACTACTGAACGTGCATTTTCAGCTATGAAGATTATAAAAACCCGACTTAGAAACAAGATGGAAGATGGATACCTTTCAGGTTGTATGATGCTTCACATTGAAAAGGAATATGTGGATGATATTGATTCGGAGGCAGTGATTGATCATTTTGAGTCTATTGGAGATCGTAAAGCGCAATTCAGATAGTGCATCATATGGTATTTTGTTTCACAAATGTCATATCTATTTGGATCGAATTCTTGATGAATACTATGTAAAATTGTACTTTGGCATATCAAGAATTTACTCTGTTATTGAGTTTTTTCCCATTTTCCGCTCACCTAGATTTGAACCCTGGATCCGCCACTGGTTAAATGACCTAAGAGGATATATTGGGGGATTAAAGTAACGAAGATTAAAGAAAGAAAACAAAACAAAACAGATACGTACCTGCAAGCCTTCACGTGGAAGGTGATGGTGGACGCGAGTGACGACTACCTCAGATACAGCATGAACGAGGCCGGGCAGCGGCGAGAGTGGTGGAGGTCGGCTGGGTTGCGTACGGCGTGGCTTTCGGTTGTGGTCGGAGTGTGAACGGAGTCCTGGATCGTCTGATTGGAACGGGTCGAGCAGTGGGTCGAAAACGGGTTGAGCCAAAATTCTTTTCCCTCCGGCAACTTCAGGCGGAAAGAATGGTGGATTTAAGCTCCTGGTGGTGAGGCGGATCTGATGGACTAGTTTTCTATGGTTTAGAGGCTGGATTGAGAGATTGAAGGTGATGGGATGAATGCTTCGGTTGTGGATGAAGAACTGCAGAATTTTTGATCTTTTTTGATAGGATTTCGTCTGTCGAATTTTCTCTTCCAATTCTCTTGTGTTTAGGGTTAGGTTTTAGTGGTCTATTTATAGGGAATGGGTAGAGTTAGGGTTAGGGAAGGATTGGGGAGATGTTTGGGGTGAGGTTAAAAACCTAATTTTGAGTGGATTATAATCATATTTTAGCTAGACAATTATCAAGTAGGAAATAAACTTGGTGACCAAGTATTAGGCATTTGTGGGCAAATCCCCAATTTTCCACCAAAAATAACATCAAAGATCAATTATTGCCATTAATTATTACCGTCTAAGTGAATACTACCATCGCGACCAACAATGGTGGTCTGAGTTTGGCCATCTTTATCTTTTGTAACCACTTCAACACTGGTTTCAGTAACTGATTGACGTCCTCCATCAATAACCCTTTTAACACCGCCGTTTTGATCAACGCTAACAGATCCCGTAGAGTTATTCACCACTTGTTGGACTCCGTTTCCCTCATTATTGGCATTTTGTATCCCGTCACCGTTATTAATAACCCGTTGGACGCCGTCACCGTTATTGTTGGCGTGTTGGGCTCCGTGACCGTTATTCTCTACTTCTTGAACTCCGTTACCGGAATTTGTGGCAGTTTGTGATCCACTCCCGGTGCTAATGACACGTTGAACTCCGTTACCGTCATTGGTAGCATTTTGGCTTGTCATCTGCCTCCGTTGCTAGGAGTCACTGGCGTCGTTTGGACTGTTCCCGACGATGGAGAACCGTCGTCCGTTTCGGAACCGGCGTGATCTGATGTGCTTCTAGTGATACCACCCTTACCTTGCCCATTATCTTCTTGATTATCGTTTCCACCTCCATCTTCACACCAAAAGATTTGGCATTTTTTAGCAAAAAGATCTAGCTAGTGTCTTTCTGAGAACAACATTGACATTTAACATTTAGATAGTATAAGTTGTAACGTTTAATTTTTAATATCAATTTGATTTCAATTTATCTATAATATAATTATTTGTTTGTAGAAAAAATTTACTCTATAATAAAAAATACCTTCGTAAAATAGAAATATCAAAATTTCATCTCAATATTTAAGTTTTAAAATTATAATTCAAAAGGAGAGAAATAATATCGACCTAGGAAATCATCCAAATATTAATTAATTAATTACTCCAAGAAACACCGTGAGAGTACCTTGATGAAAACAGTCACAAAACAATGGTCACACCAATTTAAAAGTAGCTCTAATCAAGCAACTCATTTTCTTCTAAGCTCCTATATATAATTAGAAACGTTATATAATCCATGATGCATGGCTTTTAAGCCCCGTTTGGGAATTGTCATTCCAATTGGCTATAGCGTTTGTGATAACTTTTTAATGGTGGAAATCAAACAGTTACAACTAAATATAAAAAACTACTTATTGATAACCTTTTCAAAACGTAACATCTATTGAAAGCCAAATATCTCTAGCTACCATAAGCGTACAAAACTTTTTTCAATCATATCTCTAGCTAGCTAACATGCATGATCAGTAATCTCAAATGTTTTCCTAAACTTGAGTCTTGAAGCTTAAAACTGAAGCAAAAAATTATACTATTCAAAATGAATATCTTTGTTTTCATTATTACTAATATATATATATAATGAGAGAGATGCATACAGTACTACTCACAGGATGGAGGTGAGAATGGGAACAGCATTCTGGCTTCAAGAACTTGAGAGAGTAAAGATAAGAAGAGGATGATGAGGCATAAGAATTTTGATGTACTGCTCATCATCATCATCATCATCATCATCATCATTAATTATGATTTTGTTCCCTCCTGTCCTCCTCCTGGCCACTATATATATACATTCATTCATTCATTCATACAAGCTAGCTAACTGCCAAGTCAACCCTTCTTGTTTGCTTGCAGTTGCATTGCACTACTACTTGCCGTGTGCTTGCTTTTATGTGTAATTATATAAGTATATTATTCTTTGTGTTTAAATCTTTATTTAATTTGTATGAATATATATATATATATATATATATATATATATTGCAGTACGTACAGAAAAACAAATTAACGACACTAGCTAGCTACTACTGTTTCTGTTTTCGAATGAAATTATGTACTCTCCTTCATAATGTTCTTTTTTAGAGGAGGAGTAGTTTATTTTCAAATTAATTATAATGTTAATTCCGACTGGAACCTGAAATATCTATAAAGCTGTGTGTTAATTATTCATTTTTATACTAGTAATTATCTTTTGACTCAGTCAGTCAAGTTGAATATCTATATGCGGAATTGGCAACTACTCCTATATACGTTGACATCAAAACGGAACAAGTCTTTGTCGTTTTTATACAAATTGTGTCGTGGAATTGGCCCATTAGAATTGAATCACCAATTATCACGCTACGTACACTTCTTCCTCTCCAATGTCACATCAACTCATATTTTCTTCATGCATGTTTGGCTTCATTAACTATTACAGTAAATTGCGTTCTGATATACCTAAATTTTAATTTTTGTTGTAAATCAATACCTAAACTAAAATTTGTTGCAAAAATGTTTTAAACCATGATATTGTTGTAAACTATACATGAACTATACGTAATCGTTAACTTCATTAAAATCTAACGGAAATATTAGAAAAATGCTCAAGTTGACATTTCTAATTCCTGAAACTTGACAAATACCCTCTAAGTTTATGATTAAATATTTTAAGTCATTATTCTTTGTTGACACCCAATTTTATCCAGACTATCTAGCTGAGTCTAGAGTTTAGGCTAAAATTAGAGTCTACGGGGGCATTTTAACCATTTATGTCTTTTTGAAGCTAATTAGGTCGTTTAGGTTAACTTTAGGTCATAAAACCAAAAAAAATGAAAAGGAATGAAACAAAGTCTTATTTCCTCTCATATTGTTTTCTTAGCTTAATTTTTAGTTTAGTCCGGGGAAGATTTTCATCTCCAAACTTTTTGAGTTGTGAAAGTTGATTTTGTGCTTTAATTTTCTTTAATTTCAAATATTTATTTCTTCCTCATTCTTATTATTGCAATTGACTGATTCACGCTTGTTGAATTAGTTAGTTGTAAATTTGCTTTAATTATGCCGCTTGTGTGAAAGAATTTATTTAGAAGTGTAGCGACGGGGTTTTCGACGGGAGTCGTCACCAATCTATTTGTGATAAGGTCGATTGGAAAACCTAAAATGGTCTACGAGAAACTCGAAGATCCGTTATAGTCGATTACGTATGAAATATAATAATTTTCATACGCCCAAAAATTGGTACCACAGGTTAATTTCCAATTTCTATTCACTTGATTTAATTTAAAGGCAAGCTGTAAAATAAACAAACAAAAACATACCAATACACGAAAACAAACAATTAATCCAAGTATAATTAATTAATTAATCAATTAAGAAAAATGCAAGAAAAGAAAGAAAAATAAATTAATAGACGTTTATGAACACATCAGTAAAAAAGTAAACAAGCAGACAAACATTAAACACTTAACCCATACATCGCAACATTTCTAATATAAGAAGTTCCACAATTGCAACATAATAAATCAAGCTAAGCTGTACGTTGCCATTAATCGTCCATGCATCTTAAGTGACTAAAGTATATGAGTGTGGATAGATTGTGCCAATGGCACACTATGTGTGCCCCTAGATATAAGAAGGAAGGACTGACTTTTGGTTGTTAAACACGAATCAGCCAACGTGCCGCGTTTACCGGCGACAAATTCGGCGCTGCTATAAGGTAAGTCGATCACCTTCCTTCCTCTTGCAGAAACAAAATCCAACGACAAATCAACCAATCGACCTCCTCTCTCGCACGAACGCAGCAAAAGGACGACAAAAAACAAGCAATCACCGTCCTCCGACGACAAAAACCACCAGCCACGCCGTAGTGTTCAATAGCCAAATCTCAGAGTCTACAGGCGCGTAAAGTTGTTTCTCCTGTCTATAGTGATGCTCTAAATCAAAGTTATGATGCTCTCTATTAAAGACTGGCTCAACATTTCGGCATATTACCAACATTAATTAGATTTTTTTACCACAAATGATGTGCTTCTTGCACCAATGTGAAGCTCTAATTTAACATCATGATGTCTTCCTCAATAAATCATCATGCTCCACCTTGTCCCTGTTTGTCAATAAATGGATGATCTTTGAGGTATAACGGGTGCAAAGAAAAAATATGGTGCTCTTCGTTCACAATGATGAACTTCGTGAAAGCGTGATGCTCTTTAATCAATGTACAATGCTCGTGTTTACAAATTGATGCTCTTGTTACCCAAATGAACCAGACGATAAAACTATATTTGTTCAATTTTTTAATGTTATGAATGCTCTAAATGACATATCTGATGCTCATAGATTCCATGGTGATGCTCGCGCTTAGAACATAGTGTTGCGCTTCCGTAAAATTATGATGCTCTTCATTAAAGTCTGATGTATTCGTTAAATATGATGTTCTTGGTGTCATGGATGATGCTCTTTATTTACGTATGATGCTCTACCTATAAAAAATAATGTACTCGTTTTGATGGCCTAACCGTGCACACATTTTCTTCGTTCTCTTAAAATGATGCCTTTGATGAACATAACGATGCACTTCCGTTGCACAATGATGCTCTCTATTACAAACATGGTGCACATGTTCTGATAACTTAATTATGTACTTATTTTCTTTAACCTTTCAAAATGATGAAGTTCTCAAACTGATGCTCTATGTGTTTAAAATGATGCTCCTTTTATAAAATGAAGAAGTTTTCTCAAAATGATGCATGCACTATGATGCTCTATGTGGTTAACAACATGGTGCAAAGAAAAAATATGGTGCTCTTTGTTCACAATGATGAGCTTCGTGAAATCGTGATGCTCTTTAATCAATGTACAATGCTCGTGTTTAATGATTGATGCTCTTACCCAAATGAACCAGACGATAAAATTATGTTTTTCTTTTTAACGTAATGAATGCTCCTAATGACATATCAGATGCTCTTCGAGAGATAGTGGTGCTCGCGCTTTGAAATATGATGATCTTCTATTAACATGGACTTAGAGTTGGAACGCCACGTGTCACTAATACCACGTGACCATATTTCAAACCAGAACTGTCAGAAACAACTTTCCCTCGACTCAACCCGCCTTTACACGATTTCCCTCGCCATAACTCCGACTATTCATTCATCTACCCAACGTCTCTAAATTTATCATACACCTTCTTCATCATCTCCAACCGCTCGACCGATTTCTCATTCAACCGGCTAACAAAGAAACTACGACCGGCTGACATTTCACTGTAAAACCTAGGGTTCCTGAAACAATGTCAAAAGCATCTCAACCAGGAATGGAAGAGATTTCGGCAGTGACACAAACGACGCACCAAGATCCGTCTGCTGCTGAGTCGAGAAAACAAGAAGTGCCTACTTCACCGAAAATGCAAAGCACGGACGAGGAACTTCAGAATCCGAGCGAAGAAACAGAGGAACTTCAGAATCCGAGCGAAGAGACAGAGGAACTTCAGAATCAGAGAGAAGAGACAACGAAATCTCCCGAACGACAGTAAGCGCAAAATTCTCCATCCGATTTCTTCTAACATTCAATCGATGCATTCTCTGAAAGTCGTCTCTTATCAAAACGACGTAATCTGTTACTTCAGCGAATTGAGAAGTAAGAGGATGCACAAACATCATGAAACTCAAGATCATAGCGAAGAAGTAGAGACCGAAGAATCAGAGGACGAAGAAGACGAACACAAAGAAGCAGATGACGTACAAGAGGAAAAGGACGTAGCAGTGACGTCTAAACGGTACTCTAACATAATTTTGAAGATCAATGCTCAAACCCTAGAATATGATGTTTTCTGATAATCGTATGAAGGTTGATGTCACAGCACAATAATATCAACACTATGATGCTCCTCGTGTGCTGACTGATGATATGCATGTTGTTTTACAGTGTTCAGAAGAATACTACAGGAAAGCAAAAGAAAGAGTAGAATATAAAGGAGAAGAAGAAACCTCAGAGAAAGTATGTACATAAAATAGAAAATGTTATTAATATGTTGTATAACTTATATCATAACATTATCATCATCATCATGTTGTCTAATGTGATACTCTTTCATTAATGCATGATGTTTTTTTGTATCATGTGATGTTCCTGTTGACCAGGATGATGATACTATAGTGCAGAATAACTTGGCATGCTCTTCGTTTGAGGAGTGATGTCCTTTCTGGTCATCTGTTGAGCGACATCTTCAGTTTGATGCTCATAGTGTTTGACCTTCATGATGCTCATAGTGCTTGACCTTCATGATGCTCTGCTTAACCTTCATGATGCTCCTGTCTGATAAATAACTGATGCTCTATTTTTGTGAATGATGATCTATTCAATTCATATGTTGATCTATTCACATCAAATAAAGATTCTCTTCTTTGTAATGGACATGACACTCTTTAGGATTAGTCGATGTCCACCATCAACTTCATGATGCACCTTCTTTTGAATAATGATGTTTCATCATTGTTTGGTGATTAACAGGACAGACGTCTTTATTCGAACATCCCCCAAGAAGGTTGCTGAAATAATAGAAATAATTAAAAGGAAGCCTAGACAGGTGCAAGCAGTGAAGGATATGGGGTTTGGGAGCTTGTTGAACTACAATCCGATAAGCACAAAATCAGATCTCATGTTGTGGTTTGCACACAACTTTAATGGTCAAACAGGGACGTTTGAACTTGACAACAATAGAGCTGTGGAGATGAACGACATAGATGTCTACATTGCAATGGGATTCCCAATAAGGGGAGAGGTTTCTAGCAAAGTATGATGCTCCATTGGACAGTAACGAAAATGACCCACCACTTCAACGATGGTTTGCAAAATTCAAAGGACAGCTCCCTACCAAAGAAAATCTCATAACAGAGATTTGAAAGGACACCACGGGTGATGACCATTTCAAGAGGTGCTTCATAGTTCTGATGGATACCATCTTGTTCGCTTTTGACAAGACTGGTAGTGATCCGACCAACTGGAAGATACTCAACTCCCTGCACAACATGGAAGACATCAGGAACTTCAACTTCTGCCAACATGTCCTTGATAACATCTTCACGAGTTTTCTTTGTTCAAGAAGTTATATAGAGGAGGACTAGGTTCTGTACCCATTTCATCCAGTGCACGTGTATAGGTGTGATGTTCTTATTATGTACTTTGGTGTTCTCGTAATTATAAATTGTTGCTCTTGGACTAAAAGTTAGTCACTTCCAAAATCGTTGTTGCGCTTGTGGTATGCTGATTCTTTGATAATACAGGGAAACATGTATCAAGGAACGCACCACTGTGTGGAACATGGACAGATGAAATGTTCAGGGAAAAGCACAAAATAATGAAGAAAAAGGAGTTATTTGGATGTGCCCAGGTAACGTTAATTCTTTATATATATATATATGATGAGCATAGTTAGAAAATAATGTCATGTTCTGTTTTAAAAATATGGTGTGCTCTTACAAATTTTGTATGATGTTCTTTATTAGACATATGATGTGTTCCTTGTTTGAATTGATGCCCTTATTAACTGTTGCCTAACGAAACAAAGTTGAAATAAATGCAGTTTACGGAAAATCCTCTAAAGAAAACCTTGGAGAAGAGGAGGAGAAAGTTTGAGGTTGACAAAATGTTGGACCAGCAGATGGAAGCAGTAAATGTCGAAGAACATGATGACTTCCAAGGTAGTGTAAGTCAGATTCTGCAAGCAGTATCACAATGTCATCGCTCCAACACTAAACTCCTAAAAAGAATAAAGGACTCAACACAAAAATGGCCAAAAGAGACTAAGGCCATTCTACAGAAGATGAACAAGCATCATGACAACTTTGCAGAGCAGCTGGTATTGGATGAAAACTTCCTCGCTGAACCAAAACTGAGGATAATTGAAGAGACCTTCAACAGAAGACAGAAGCTGAAAAAGCAGCAGAATCCAACATCTGGAAGAAAGAGACCAGCCGCTCATACAGATACCGAGCGTCCTGATCCACCAAAAAAATTGAGGAAAGCCAAAGAGAGTTCTAAACCTGATGCGGAGAAAGCTCAAGTGAAGAGGGCAAGGTCTTTGACAAGGTTGAAGAAAATGGCTGCAAAAAGAAAGAACAGTGATGATGAAATCATCAATGTGGATGAAGAAGCATCTGATAGGAGTGGGAAGAGGGGTAAGATTCCTGACAGCAAACTGCAAAAAGGAGGAATGGTTAAGGTATGAATGTGATGCTTTGGTGCTGACTTATGATGCTCGTCTATTCTCAATAATGCTCTTCTGTTCAAGAATGATGTTGTCACATTTATTTTTTAAATATTATGATAAAAAAATTCAGGAAAGTAGAGAGGATAATGAACCTGAGCAGACAAATGGAATGGAACTTGTGGAGGAAGAGAAGCTGGATCAGTCTCGTCACATTGATGAGGATGCAATGGAAGGAGTGGATGCACCAGATGTTGATGAAAATGAGACTGATAGGATGGATGTCCATCATGGTGACGACAACAAGGGAGTGGAGGAGGGCAATGTACATAAAACATAATGCTCTTGTTCTACATTACGAAGCTCGGATGCTATAATATGATGTTCTTCCTTACCAACAAAATATGATGGTTCAAATTTAGGAGGTTGAAGTACCACTAACTCAGATGATCGAGAATGAAGAAGCTGGAATGGTAGAAAAAACTGAGGATGTTCCAACTCAAGTGGTGAATTCTGAGGTGTGAAACCTGATGGCCTTATTAATCAGTTTGATGCTCTTATTGATCCATATGGTACCTAATTTTCAGGAGGTTGAAGTACCACTCACTGAGAATGTAACATCAGAGAATGTAGAAGCTAGTATGGTAGAACCTGAGGCTGTTGCAACTCAACTGCTGACTCCTGACAAGGTATAAAAAATGTTACGTTTCGTTCATTATTTGATGTCCCTTTAAAGAATTATAGTGTCCCTGTATTATAATATTATGTATATTTTTACATGATGCAATCCATTTCAGATGGGCGACCAACAAATCACACAAGTTATTAAGGAGACTTTAACTCACGGGCTCCAAGCTGACAAGGTAAGGAACTCATCCTCATGGTTTCCACGATAATGCTCTTGGGATCCTTTATGATGCGTGTTTCTTTCAATATGATGCTCTATATGTCTGATATGGTTAACACTTAGTCATGTGGTGTACAAATATTTTTAGGTCGATCAACATATAGTATCCCCAATGGAAGAGGTGGTTACAACTGATGTTATACCAACTGAGAAGGTACACAAATGATGTTCTCGTGTTACAATATGATGCTCAGATATGTAGATATGATGCTTGTAGTTAACTAAAGCAGTATGGTTCTCTTATTATAAACTATATCAGGTGCTTGTAGAGAAGGACAACAAAGAATATACTGGCGCAAACAATGACCAGCCAAAGCTGCAGTCTAAGGTTGAAATGGCAGATGCACAAGAGCACATAGACACCCTTGATGATTTACTACATCAGTTGGAAATCATCGAAGTATTCAGTCAACTAAGTTCACAACTCGAGGAAGAAAGTCATAGTGAGCAGTACCTTACTCCTGATGACATAGCCATGGTGACTCAGATTGCAAATGAAGCTGAGAAAGAAGTGCAACATGTAGAGGTTAAGAAGAAGAAAAGACCAATGTCTTTGAATGAAGTTGCTGGTATGGAATGATGTGCCTTATGTCATTATGATGTTCCTTTCATCCTAATTGGTGTTCTTTGCAATCTACAGCTAATAGATGTTTTTAACTCGAGCTGATGATTCTTCCATTCGAATGATTTTCTACCTTGCAGGTGTCACAAATCAAGTACCAGCTGGATCAACCTCACTGAATTTCAATGCAATACTTGAAAGCTTGCAATCACAGGACAACCCTATACAACAATCCCCTCCAGTTATTGTCCAAGCACCTGCAATCAAAATAACACCACGGACTGAAACTGAAATTTTGAAAGGAATACAGATATTTGGTCAACATATGCCACACCTGTTCATCCCTATTGTCCCTTTCGTGAAGGAATTAACTGCAAGGTACCCTACTCCAAGAAACATGTTGACAACCAGATTAATCATAGCAGATTTCTTATGGGGGTTACATCGTCCAGAAAAAATGGGGTAAGGCCAACATTATGATGTTCTCCAGCTAAGTTATGATGTGCTCTCTAACCATGTGATGCTCATATGTTCTCTAATAATGCTCGTAACAATGACAGGACTGTGGTGGTGAGATACGGTGATATAGATTTAACAATTGAACAATGTATACACTGCATAGAGGGGAAGAAGTTACCAATGACGTGATAGATGCATATACACATATTCTAAACAATAGGGAAGACCTGATGGATGAAGTGGAAAATTGTGAAACAACCACGAGAAGTGCAAGGAGAAAGTTGAAGAAAGTCTACATAAGTACCTTGCTGACTGTATGTGTTGTTTTTAACAAAAAAAAACAAATCATTTCAATAGTTATAAACTGTTTATAAAAATTGACTATCACTTGAAACATGGTCCACATTAGATGACACTGGAAATGGCAAGGAAACAATTTGAAAATGAGGTTGCAGAAGAAAGAAAAATGAAGGGCCTTAAGAAAAAGTCAACAGTTCAAAGTCGGAAGATCATAGATCAAAAAGTGAAGGATATTGGACTGCAACGCCTCATTGATCTAGTCAATGCTAATGGATTGCATAAGATCAATACAAGTGAAGCTGTAAGTATAACACTTGTGTGGTGCTTTAGAAAAAATGGTAGCATCAACATTTAAGAAGATGCTCTCATTGTTTGGTTTGATGTTTCTGTTTTTGAGTATGGTGCTCTCGTTGACTGTTTCATAATACTACTACTCACCACTTGCAGATCGTTGTGCCTGCTCTGTCACACGAGCACTACTTTGTTCTCGTTTTCAATTTCTTGGAAGGCGATTTTCATCTCCTCAACAACAGGAACTCGCATTCGGAAGCATATAGCGACATAATATCTGATGTTGTAAGTTTGACAACAAATAATTATTTTTCTTGACAGCTTTTATGATAAGATGCATTCCACTACTAATACTAACATATGGATTTGTTATCAGAGGGCAGTATTTGCTGCATATTATTCAAAAAGCCGGTTGAAGTTCAGTTTCATAAAAACGCACCTTTAGTCACATTCGATCTCGAATGGAAGGGCCGGTTGACAGAAGAACAAATCAGTGCCAATACAAAAGACTGTGGGATTTATGCAATGAAGCATATGGAATTATATGATGGGACAAGGTTTCGGTCTGACTTGCACAAGAAGGAAGCAATTGAAAGGGAGCGCCTGAAAATTTTGACAACTCTAGTTGTGTCCAAACAGAATGAGGTACGCCAGAATGTTTACAAAATGATCAAGCTTGACAGAGGAGAAAGGTTGTACGAGACAAAGTTACAGATGGCAAAGGAATATTTTGACCAAGCTGCATCTGACAACTGAAACTTACGGATTAATATTGTGAATATTGTGTACAAACTTTTAGATATTGGCTGGTTCTATGTTACCTTGATACGCTAATTCCTAATTCCCATATGATGCTATTCTTCCCATTATGATGATCTAGTTGTTCATAATGATGCGATTAGAGTCATAATGATGCGTTTCTGGAAGTTTTGTTTTGATAAAAATGTATGATGCTCCTTTGGTTGTGTATGGTGCTCTTCGCCTTAAGTCTGATGACCTCCGCTATAATATTGCAATACAATGTGATCAAATAAATGTTTAAAATATACGGGAGGAGTAAATGTAATGTCAGTTCAAATATTACATACCCTTGTTAAACTATTTTGGAATTTTGATGCGCTTATGATTACATTGATCCGTTTAAGTTTTCGGAGAATGCTCCCGAACTGTCAAATGATATTTCCGAACTGTCAAATGATATTTCCGAACTGTCAAATGATGTCCTGCATTTATAAATATTGACATTCTATTGTTCGTTGATATGGTAATTCGTAATTTTTGAATGATGTGTCTATCACATAGATTGATGCTCGTAAAATAGAGCATGATGCTCCAGAGCATAAAAGAATGTTAATGAGCTAAACAATTATGGTGTGCATATATATAAACAAAAACCATAAAAAACAAACAAAAAACACCAAAACTCTATTTTTCAATCTTTTTATTGATACCTCCCTCTACATAACTCTTATTTCTCCTTTCTTAACACATAGGTTGATGCTCTTAAAACATAGAATGATGCTCCAGAGCCACCAGAAAATGCTCCCGAGCTAAAAAATGATGTTATGCATATATAAACAATTTCTATAAAAAAAACAATCAAAAACCCCCAAAACTCTATTTTTTGTTCTTTTTATTGCTACCACCCTCTACAGAACTCTTAATTCTCTTTTCTTTCCGAGATCGTCCTTTCTTCGATGCTACTTCTGGGTTCCCAACCATCACAGTTCCAGTGATACTTTCAAAGAATCGAACTCAAACTAGGTGCATCAAAGAATACCACCAGTTGTTTGAACTACCTGAAATCTTCTTCTCCAAGTCAGCAAGTGCCTCATCACATATTTTCTTCAACTCATCATTTTCCTGGCTCGAAAGCGCAACACCATACATACCTCTCATGAAATTATACCTCCACGCCATCGAATGAAGTCTGTATTTAGGATCATTAGAATTGCATGAAACAACATATCTCCTAGCATCCTTCTGCCACCTTGCAAGAACGTAACGCTCAGGCAGCTTAGTAACATTGTTAATATTCAAAATCCGGACAGCGTGACGACATAGGAAACCAACTTGCTCAAAAAACTTGCAAGAACAACTAACAGTAACAGGGTCAGTCTTCACAAACCAAACAGTGCATTGGCGTAAATCATAGTTTGAATAAATAACCGCATAATCACTCACATCACCATCAACCGCAATCGTTTCAAAAGAAAGCCAATGACTGTCATTAACCTCTCTCTCAAACCGATCGAATGATAGCAAGCTGTATATCTTAACAACCGAAGTTAGAATGTCAAGCCTCTGAAACTTCCTCAGAGTGTGACCATGGTTCCTGTAATCCTCTTGGTTCGACTTATCTCTCCACTCACTAATCCTTTTAGTCAAGGACCGGACCATTTCAACCAATGAAGATGTACTATCACAAATGCCACTCAACATGTGATTAGTACTCTCGCTCCTCTGTGTAGATAAGATGCCTATAAGGAGGGACAAACAAAACAGCTTAAACACCAGTATAAAACAACCCACACAATCATTGATGCTCCCAGTAGATAGTTAGATGCTCCTAACAATGCTACGTGATGTGCCCAGTGTACAAAACAAATGCACCTAACTAAAAACACAAACGATCACAAATATTATCCACACAAAAAAATCATTGGATACAAAAAAGTACAGGATAATTGAAAAACAAAATAAAGAAATGATATGCACCAATTAAATATGATGTGTAGATATCAACAAACTATGATGTTCCCAGGTCACAAGAGAAATGATCTACACATACAGAATGATGTGCTTATGAAACAAAGAGACGCATAAAAACAAAAACATACCTACAGAGAAACAGTTAGCACCCATAGCAGGACACCACTTCGACCTCAACTCAAGAGTAGCAGCCAACCACTCATTACCTTCCAGATCATACTCCTGAACCATCACAAACCACTTCTCAAGCAACTCATCCTCGGATAAACAACGATATAAACAGAAAAAGAAATCTCGCTCAAAATCCTCATTACTGTTCAACAAATAACCAAGATGCCTCCTCGCATTCTGAGAAATGTGCCACAAACAAAGCCGATGCTTGGACGCTGGAAGATGACTCTCAACAGCTAGTGCAATGGCTGCATCTTGATCAGTCATGACTGTAGAAGGTTGTTTACCGACAACGCTCTCAAGAAAGCGGTCAAACAACCATCCAAAAGTATTAGCCTTCTCATCAACAAGAAACCCACAACCAAAAATAACATTGAATCCATGGTTGTTAACACCAACAAAAGGGGCACAAACCATACCGTACATATTCAATACGATAGGTTGTATCAAAGATAACAACATCCCCAAAATATCATAGTCAACAAGCATCTTGGAATCTCTCCAAAAAAAGTTGCTTAGATGACCATCGACAATCTCATACCTAAAGAAGAAATTAGCCTCCCATTTGAAGGGGTGACAAAGTAGTCTAACAACATTTGTGCGTCGGTGGACCTTCAGTTTTGACCTTTTCCTTAGCAAGCAAGTTCCACACATCTTTCTTTAAGAAACCAACACTTTGAATGCCACCAGCCTCTTGTACCATGATCCTCCAAGTATCAACAGATTTAATGCCAATACTCATTAAGCCCAATAGCATGTTCTTCTTCTGTTGATCAATGTTCCTAGAAGATTTCATAAAATGTTTCTGATGTTCAAGAAAGAAAGGGTGATTGTGCTCCCTCAAATGCGCAATACACTTCCACACACCATCCCTCAAAGCGAAATGGACACGAGCATTACAGCCACACCTAAAGCTTGCCTTATATTTCTCCCTATCACCAGGAGTACCTTTAGGCAGACCTTCCCGGTTGCAGACATAATATCTGATGTTAATGGTCCCAGTTGATGATGAAGCCCTACTCCTATACTTCCTAACACAAAAACCATGAGACCTCATTATCAAATCCATTGCAGGATGGTGGACAGACATCATTAGAACCTTAAAATGAAACATAATTACACTGATGTTCCGATATCACATATTGATGCTCCCAAAGGAAAGTATGATTTGCCGAAAATTTTTATAAAAAAACAGAATAAAATGAACATAATCATCTAGATTGAGGACATCATTACGAAATACACAAACTAGCATGCAAACAATGCATAATATCATCACAAATAAATCCACAAGTCAGAAATAATAGAATGATGTGCTGCTAACAACATAGGGTGCTCCAGAAAAGCATTATGACGATCCACACTAGCAATAAGATGTTTTATTTTCGGGAAACAGCCTCAACTCCCGGACAAATAGCGAACCAAAAATAGGATGCTCTCTTAACACAAAACGATGTTCTGCCAATTTAAACTAATGCACATAACGAGTAAAAGATAATGAAAAAAAAAGATATAATTCCAACCTGAAGATTCGCCGCTTGCACTTGCTTGAAGTTCACCAACAAGGGAATGAAGATCAGTAGAACCAATAATCTCAACCAAAGACTCCAACCTAAAAGGATCCAACAAAACGTCTTCATCCACATAACCAGAATCACAGACACTAGAGTCACGATTCGCAACAATCTGAGAACGATAACCATCACCACCATCAACTGAACAAACATCATGAAACGAAGATCAAACGTACAGATCACACTGAAAAAACTGAAACAAACTAAACACAAGCCCAACGAACCAGTATTCAAATCGAAATCGAGAGATCTCACCGCCATTGAAACTGAACGAAGAATCGTAAAACTCAGAGATCGAATGATAACAAGCTCAACTCACAAACTGAAATCGACAGCGAACACAAAGTAGAACACAATTTCAAAATGCGAGATGAATCGCGAAACTCGGAAAAAAAACGTTCCGATCAACAACCTGAATGGCCTACAGTGGGGAAATTACGAAGTTGTGGGCGATGACAATGGATGCGGGAAAATAATGGCAATTTTGTGAATAAAGGGACCTGGGCACAAAGAGGCACATAAAAATGGGTGGCACACAATAGCCTGTGCCAAAGTATATCCCTTTCAATTTTGTAATGCGTTAAACAAGAAGACAAAACAAAAGACAAATGTTGAAAGGAAATTTACCCCAAAAAATGGAACTTATATCCTCCCCAATTCGCAATCAGAAACAGAGACGTCTTCTGGCGATTGGGCTGTTCGCGATGAAATCCGGCGGACGATTTGCGATGAGCACTAGGACGATTGTCAGAGATGTTCGGAGGTTGTGCGACTGAAGCAAGGTCGAGAGACAGGTTGTCGTGCGGAGCTAAAACGGAAGATTCACAACCGGTAGTTGTTGCGAGGGGGGCTCCAACGGCGGTCACAGCAGCGGAGGATCGACGATGAAATCGACGGCGGGATGGTTTCTAATGAACCGAAACAGGCTGGGGAAGACAAGAACTCGGATGAACGCCTCTTGAACTGGAAACCCCCAAAATATTTTGCTTCTGCCGAATGTGAATGTTGCACGATTTTTGCCTTGCTGCGATTTTTTGTTTGTTTCTCGAAATTGTTGATTGCGCCTCTACCCTCCCTTGCGTTTCTGAGTTCTATTGTTGCTCTATTTTTTCGAAATCGATTTGCTGCTGTGGTGTTTTCGAATTATTGCCGTGATATGAGCGAATCTGAGATTGCTTCTCTGAAATTGGTTCGCTTTTGTGATTGAGGTCGATTTGTTGCCTCTGTTGATTTCGGTTTGTGGCTGCCTCTGCCGCAATCGATTGATTTCTCTCCCATTCGTTCTCTGTGGTTCATGCCTTTATAGCACGAGTTGGAAGCAGTTCCATCCCCCACGACGTTGCCAGCAGTTCGATTGTGCCGCGGAGGAGAGAACCGTCGCCGAAGTTCACGATCTTCATCTGCAAAAAAAACGTGAAAATAACATGGGCAAATTACTGGGTTAGCCCACAACTTCGCAACACGTTCAAATTAGTCCCTAACCTTTCAATTTTACCCTTAAAGACCATTTTCTTTATAATTAGTCACTTAAGCCCTTTCCTAACATACTTTTAAAAACTTCAGGGCAAAATTTGAGTGTCAACAGCTGGCCCCCTTTGCGTGATTTATGAAAAATGAAGCATGCAAAGCAAATTGACCAAAATTTTGTCCCGCGAATAACAAAAACATTTTCGTTATTCGTGAAGAAAAGAAACATTTCTCTTCTTCGCCTCAATAAGAACCTTCCTATTGAGTTGAATAGCGGAAACCTTCCCGCTATCCGAGGTTAAGGAACCTTCCTTACCTTAAAGATGTGAGGTCGAGAACCTTCTCGTTTCCTCTAGTAAAGATGACAAATGAAGCCAGGGAACCCTCCATGCTTCTCTCAATAAGAACCTTCCTATTGAGTTTGAATAGCGGAAACCTTCTCGCGATTCGGGGCTTGGAACCTTCCTTGTCCAAAGGAATGAGGTCGAGAACCTTCTCGTTTCCTCTAATAAAGACGACAAATGAAGCGAAGGAACCTTTCATGCTTCTCTAAATAAGAACCTTCCTATTGAGTTTGAATAGCGGAAACCATTCCGCTATTCGAGGCTAAGGAACCTTCCTCGCCTTCAGTGAAAATCTGAGTGATTTGAGATTGATGAGAAGTTCGACAAAACGACTAAACTTCCAAAAACGAGAAATCTGACAAGATGAGCAGATTTTTTAAAACGGTGAAGTTTAACGAGATGACTAAACTTCCCAAAATGAGGAATTCTACAAAACGAGTGAATTTTTTTTAAAACGATGAAGTTTGACAAACCGACTAAACCTCCCAAAATGAGAAATTCCACAAAACGAGCGAATTTCTAAAAATAAATGAAAGTTTGACAAAATGACAACTTTCAAAAATGACAGATCCCACAAAATGAGTGAATCTCCAAACATGTAGAAGTCTGACAAAACGACTAAACTTCCCGAAATGAGAAATCCCACAAAACGAGCGAATTTCTTAAAATAAATGAAAGTTTGACAAAATGACTAAACTTTCAAAAATGAGAGATCCCACAAAATGAGTGAATCTTTAAAAAATGTAGAAGTTTGACAAAACGACTAAACTTTCCAAAATGAGAAATTCCACCAAATGAGCAAATTTCTGAAAACGATGAAGTTCGACAAAACGACTAAACTTCCCAAAATAAGAAATTCCACAAAACGAGTGAATTTCCAAAAGTACGATGAAGTCTTGACAAAACGACTAAACTTCAAAATGAGAAATCCGACGAAACGAGCGAAATTTCCAAAAATGCGACGAAGTCTTGACAAAACGACTAAACTTCGAAAAATAAGAATAACATGAGCCTTCTTACCATCCTGCATTGCAAGAGGAACCTTATTCTCTGGGAAAATGTTAAGGAAATCTCCTTACCTGTCTTGGTGAAAATCTTGGCTAATCCTGGTTGATATTTTCCAATGAAAAGAGTGGTATGAACTCTCTTACCACTAAAGGGGAGAAACCTTTGTCTCGTGACTGATGTTGAGGGACCTTCTTTCCGTTTGGCGGAATTATTCTCCTTGTTGATCTCGAAACCTAACTTCGTGTGCTCCTTGAAAACCTGTCTTTAAGAATGAATGATGGTATTGTGCATGATTCATGATGCATGACTTTGAAAATGATTGATGCTTGGAGGGGCTTACCACAATGCCTCTATATGAAAATAAATGATGCATGATAGATGCATGAGTCTTACTTTCAACCTGCCTTTTGAATCAATTCCACTGCTCATCCTTATGTTTTCCTCATGGCTTTCCTTACGTCTCGTCAAGAGGTCCAACTGCTCCTTTAGATTCAACCCTTTAAAGAAATCCTTTCCTTGCGAAGATAAAATCACCCTCACTTATGTTGCATATTTCTTGATGATTAAGTCAAATTTCTTCTAAGTTCAGGCACATTAATCCACAATAAGTCAGCTTCAAAGTGGTTGTCGTCAATTTGCAGAGCTTGACAAAATATCTTGTGACCTTGTAAAACTAACTTTTTATTCTTCTCCTTTCAAGTTGGATAAACAAAATGTGCACGATCAAAAGAAGGAAAAAGAATTGTCGATATCTTGTGGCACTGATTTGGGTGAAGAATGAATCCAACGTGAATGATTTTTTTTTCAAGGTAAATGACGTCTAATATGAAAAAGGCTCAACGGAAAAAGGATATCTTTGAAAGATTTGATGGTGCTAGTGATCAAGGGCTTTTTGCTCAATGTAAAACATAGATGCAATGATTCAAATACATTTATAAACACCTTACTCACCCTTGTTTTGTCTATTGTAATAAAGAGGCTTCGAGTAAGGGATCGAACCCAAGAGAATTGAGCGTTTCTAGACTAGTATGCTAAGTGTGTAACTAAACTAATATGTAATGTAAGGGATGCAATTGAATGATATGGTTGGTGGATGGGAGGAGTGACTAAAGTAAGTTAAATGCAAAGCAACAGTGGAATGCAAGCAATGCCAAATTCTTGTGGACTTTCATATATAGTGATCTCCTAGGGATTGGATGTAGATTGAAGAATGATTATGAGTTCTAACCATGATTTAGAGGTGGATTACAAAAGGTTAACATACTTCCATTTCTAGATAGCATGTCAATCTCAATCAATCAACTAACCTAACCAATTCTCATTGCATTAGCATTAGGAGAGAAGGCATAAAGCTCTTAATCAATTCACCAATCGACTCCTAGAGGTTATCTCTAACACACAGCAAGTCAATTGATCAAATCCCTTAGGCATAGTTCATTAAAACCTCTCTCGAGCATTTTTACGAACACCTTGTATGCATATGCTAAAGTTAGCCATTCTCTAACATACTTAAGCATTCAATGATCAAGGAAATGATATCTAAATCCAAACAAGTTATGAAACTCACAAATCTATACTCAATAACAACAATCCCCAAGAAGAAACAAAATCTACCTACTCATACTCATGGTACTACTCAAACAAGCATTCAAGAACACAAGTAGGAAAGAGTAGAAAGAGGGAGAGTGGGAAGAAATCACCCTATATAAGATCATCCACAAGAGCCCCAATCAACCTCCCATGTTCTTGGGGTTGAAGGGCTCAAAGCCCGAGTATAAGAGAGGAAGAACAACTCCAAGAATCAATATTGCTCTCAAAATTCGCCTAAATGGTGAGAGTCCCTTAAAACTTACCCTAAGAGTCTATATATAGGTAGATATAATGTCTAAAGGGCCCCTAGATATGTTGGACACCTTTAGGGTGTTAATTGAGGGTAAAAAGTCCAGAAAAACCGGTGCAAAAGTGTTGTTATCGAGAAACGTCGCGGTGGCCCGAAACATTTAAGTTGCAGGTGTTGGCGCCACGATGGCGCCACGATGGAGCCACGAGTGTGCACTTTGAGGCCGAGAGCTCCCGTGGCGCCAGCTTGGCGCCGCGATGGTGCCGCGAGCTTGTTGCTTTGAGACTGAGAGCTCACGCGGCGCCAGCTTGGCTCCACGATGGTGCCGCGAGCTTGTTGCTTTGAGACTGAGAGCTCACGCGGCGCCAGCTTGGCTCCACGATGGTGCCGCGAGCTTGTTACACCAAGAGCTTCCTATTCCAAGCACGAGTTGTTGTCGGTGCATAGCTTTTAGGTCTGAGCCTTCATTTCCACCCTCGACGTTCGAGATTCCCCCTTTGCTCTTCCGCAAACTTCATTTCTACTATCCGAATGTACACCTACAAATAAACCAACTTACTAAATAACATGTACAATTATGATCAAATTCGCTCAAATGTATGATGAAAATGATTTGAAACACTTAGAAATGTGATATGTGTATGCTACACATCACACCCCCAACTCAAAATGTTGCTAGTCCCTAGCAACGCAAGCATCTACAATCTCAATACTAAACATGCAATCCACCAATGCCCACTCAAGATAGACTACAATCCGAACCGTTCATCAACAAGCATGCAAGTGATCAAAGAAGTTTTAAAACTTTGGTCTCAACATAAGAAATGAGGGTCACTCCCTAAGTGTTTCACTCTTAGATCGGGAAGTGTACGTGTGCATTGTGATCTTACCGTGCGTCGTCAATCCATAAGCTTGCAAGCGAACCACAACTCCTCCACTGAAGTCCCAAAGGACATTGCATGTCTTGCCGGTCGGATGGTCTTTCATTCGGGTTGTAATGAGGCTAGGCTTGGTGAAAGTGGTATTCGGTTGAAGGCTTTCTATAGGTGGAGCTTATATGAAACAACTTAAGCTTACAAGAATATGGGCATCTAAAGATAGAACAAAAGTTACAACATCAAAACCCACACTTGCACCTTTTTCAAGCATCACACCCATTCTCACAATTTCGAACTCTTTCAACACAAAATGCAATCCTGACATGCACAATAAATTCAAGTGCCTTTCTTTCTCTTTTTTCATACAAGAAGATGTCACAGCCACCCCGCCCGGTTGCGGAGGCGGAGCCGGCCGCGACGTCGGAAACAGGAATTACGGCGGAAAGCGTGGCAACGGAGCATCGAGCTCCAAACAAAACCGTCAAGTAACAACTAGCAACCTAAATACTCATGCAAGGCAAGTATACGAATAACCCAACTTTCACCACACAAGCGCTTCATGGTATATCCCATTTCAATCATCGCCACAACACAAGTACCAAATCCATAATATAGCAATTCCGATGTAAGCAAGTCGGGCTCCGCCCGCGACACGTAAGACAGATAAAGCAGAATATATTCCAGATATAGACACATATACAAAACCATGATCTGATCTATATGCATGCAGTTACAGCTACAGAGCCATTAAACAAAATCCTATATATATATATATACCTAAGTGCGGAATCAGAAGCCTCGCGCTCAAGAATTCCCGCACGTGGTACTGCTGCTGCTACAGAACCCAAGATGTCAGGAAGCACCGCGGATCTCTATGCCGCTGGTTGCTTGTCAGACTGCCTGAAAGATGGTAAACAAATAAAAGGGTGAGTCCTCGAAAGGACTCAGTAAGGGCTTAAGGTAAAGTGCGGTTTGCCCACTGTGGCAACAATCAACTCGCAAAACAGAATATCACAACATATGCATGTACATATAAACATAAAGTATAACGAAAATCAGAAACCAACATATGCGGTCCAACCGCCAGAACGACCCGTAACGACAGCCCTCAACAGAGGTCAGAATATACAGATCGTAATGTAATGTAAGCACGGTACCGGCCGGGTCGCGAGCCCCAAACCGCCGTAGGGTCACGTAACGTAAGTATCGGCACTCGGTGCGGATACGCAGAATGTCGGCACCCTTCAAAGGCGGACACGTAATGTATCGGCACTCGTGCGGATACGCAGAATGTCGGCACCCTTCGGCGGACACGTAATGTAACATATAATAATAATAAGAATACATAAACATAAACAAGTAACATTACTCGATAACCATATACGTAATGTAATAGGAACCCGGCCTCTAAGGTCATCCGGGCCTTGAAACAGAACAAACGTACATTTTACCAAATTAAGCCCTTACCTCGGATACGCTGCCCCGCAGCCCAACACTCGGCAAACCCCAGCTTCCGACCCGTAATGCACAACTTGGCTCCAATGGTCCCACGCTACTCCACCAACGCAGAATCAAGCTGGGTAACCATAGTTGAGTCAGAACACATCCTAATAACTCCAGAAAGAAATTTCTGTACAAACCCGCACTTTCCCGGAAAATTCCACAGAAAGCTCGGTTTTACAAACCGAGCCTGAACATTGTTATTCCAACACCCGCAAACATATTCTAACCTTTAAACCCGCATTCCAGACACTTTTCCCCGGTACACTCGTATAAATCTAACTTTCTCATTTCTAACCCGAAAATGGTATTTCAAACGTCATAACACACCTACTTTCACCCACATTACCAATTTAGCATCCAATTCAATCAACACACACCATCAAGATTGAAAAAGAATTACTTCAACAATTTGGTCCTTAACCAATTCTTCACCACACTTCCAATTCAAACCGTTCAAGCTTCCAATTAATCCCACTAATCACCAATTTCATTTCCTAACCAACATTACTAACCAATTGCATCAACATCAACAAAACCTCTCTTGAATATTTCGCCAAATTGGGGTTTCTCACCCAACTTCCATTTCAATCCAAACAAAGTTCCATTAGCTCTCTTTAATTACCAATTACACTTCTTAACCAAGATTACTAACCAATTTCACTTAAATCAATAAAACCCTCCTTTGAACAATTCGCCAATTTGGGGAATTCTTCCTAGCATGCTTTTCATCAAATTAAAATCATAGATAATCTTAGAATCATGCTAGGAACAACATATCTCAAGCATGAATCAAGAACACAAACATACACAATTTTGGAAATTCTCTCACAAATTCGGCCTCACTAGGTTCCTCCTTCCATGGAGTTCTTCCAACATTTAACCATAGATTCTTACTCCTCTCAAGCCCAAGAATAACATACTAAAATTTGGGAGGAAGAGGATCACTCAAACACCTAGCCAAGAACAACCCAATCTTTCCAAAAATCCTCTCTTTCTTCCACCAAAACATGCTTCTAACTTGAAAAGAGAAGAAAGGAGGAAGCTTACCAATTGTTGGAGCCAAATCCCTTGAAGTTTCAGCAAAGAAGAGTGAAGGACATGGAGCTTGGGAAGGAGAGGTAATGGCGGCAGAGAAGGAAGAAAGAAGAAGAAGAAAGTGAAATGAATTACTAAAATTATTATGCAATTTTTGCCTTTTATATCTTCTTTCTTTTTCTTCTTAAATCAATAAGGGACAAGTGTCCCTTATCACTCACACACACACACATGCTGCCGAAATGGGCTGCTGCTGCCCATGCTGAATACTTATTTAATTTGCACCCCTTTGCAAATTAACTCCCAATTTTCCGAAAGTTCCAATTCTTTTTGCCCAAAAATAATTACCGAATTCCAAAATTAATGAAACTCGGACACAATCTTCAGAATATTATAACATGCACAGAACATTTTTCAGAAATTCATTTACCTTTCCGGAGTGTCCTACCGAGCTCGCTGAACCCGAACCGAAACCCGACGCGCGAGCGTGAGAACTCGAACCGAAATTCCGTCACTCCAAAATTCTATAAAAATACCCATAAATTCCATCTTAAATTATAACACAACTTACCCCAAAGCCGTCAGAAAATTTCCATCCCGAGCCCCGGGAGTCGCCCAGAACCGAACGTCCCGCCCCAAATATTAAACTCCACAAACACCTCCGGGACATTCTCACGACTCCAAAACTGCAAACGGCTTCCCAAACTGAGGTCTCGAGAGTGCTACCGAGCCCGCTGTACGTCCCGAGGCGACCCCGACAACCCCGGCGCGAAAAATATTTTCGGCGGAAACGTCCGGGGACCCACACGACCTCAAATACGGAAGGGTTCGCCAAAATGATACTCGGATAGGGCTCGGAAGCCGTCTCGAACGCCGAAAACGTGACCCGCAGCCAAAATCGGAGCCCCGGTCACCCGGCCGCAACCCGCCTGGGTGACCGTAACATCCTCCCCCTTAGAACTCTTGGTCCTCCAAGAGTAGCTCGAACCATCCAAACAGTGTCGCTACCAACCGTAATGTATAAACATTCCTCTAACCTGAACAATCGGACCACCGTATCGGTGCGGCGGGAGTGGTAGTTTAGACTACCATACAGAGCCTCACGGCGTCCCACCCTCCGGTGCATCTTATTGCACCCGAGTCGGGTTGCCGGTATTTCTACCAGACAACCCTGCATAAGATCGAACCTAAATCTAACCGATCCACAACAGTTATCCCGGAAGATACCACATAAAACAGAAATAGTTGGGGGGAAACCCAACCTAACAATTTACTCTGGAAACTCATAAAAACCGATATAACTCGGGGTAACTCGCCCCGCCTATCAAATCTTACTGTTCCTCTGAACGGTACTACGTCCAATCAAACTCTATCACCAAACTCAGATTCAAGAGCCCTACGGCGGCGGTTCGTATAAGCAGTGGTGCAGTCATTCGCGGTTTTAATCCGCGCCTATAACAATCTGATCTTCGCCGTAGTCTCCTCAAAAAGCTCGGGTCCCAGCTTAACCCGATCAGACGCATCTGTCCAACAGTATGGTGTCATACACATCCCGTATAACACCTCATAGGGTGCCATGTCAAACGTAGTCCGAAAGCAATTGTTGTATGAGAACTCTATCAAAGTAATCGCTAGTCCCAAACTCCTCCAAAATCCAAAGTACAGATTCGCAAAGATATCTTCCAAGATCGTAATCACCCGCTCCGACCGTCCGTCCGTCTCGTGGGTGATAAGTCAGTATTCAGATGGAGTCGCGTGCCCAACGCTTCATGAAAAGCAATCCGAACTGCTGTAAAACGCGGATCACGGTCGATTCAATGGAGTCTCGGTGCTCCATGTAAGCGCATAATCTCCCCGATGTAATGTCGGGCAAGCTTCTCCAGAGGGTCTGTGACCGAATAGGCGTAAAGTGTACGCACTTTGTCACCGATCCACAAAAACCCAGATAGCATCATGATGAAACCGTGTCGGGCAAAGGCAATCGTAAAGTCCATCATAACATTACCCCACTTCCAGACTGGAATGGGCAAAGTCTGCAGTGTCCCTGCCGGTTCCTGATGCTCACACTGCTCGAGTGTGCCTCCTCTAAAATCTCATTTCAGAACTCCTGATCCTCAGGTACATAAAGGCGGTCTCGGAAGTATAGCAATCCCTGCTATACCGAAACGTCGGTAACAAATAAACCCTTATCTTCCCAGATAACTTCTTCAACACCAGATTCTACCTTGCGCTTCGCGCATCCCATCAAGCCACTCGTAATGTATGGTAAGTGTAATAACTCGAGCACGCTCCCGTAGCCGCCACCGTGCCAAAGGCACGCGATCACTCTCCTCGGATCGGTCACCAACATTTCCTCTCTTAATTAAGCCGGTATACTTCCCGCCCAGAGCATCGGCAACCGTGTTGCCCTTGCCGAGATGTACCCGATACTACAATCATAGTCCTTAATGTATTCGAGATATCTGCAATGCCTCATGCTAAGCTCCTTCGTGCGTAAACAGATATTTCAGACTCTTATGGTCGGTAAGAATCTGAAATTTACTACCAAACAGATATTGATTCCAATGTTTCAGCGCATAAACTATTATAGCCAACTCCAGATCGTGTGTCGGATAGTTCAGCTCATGCGGTCGCAGCTGCCTCGACCCATAAGCTACCACAAAACACTCCTGCACCAACACACATCCCAAACCAGACGTGGAAGCATCCGTATAAATCACATACGGTAAGATCGGATCTGAAAGAGTCGAATCGGAGCGTTAGTCAACCGCCGCTTTCAACTCCTGAAAATTCTGCTCACACCTATCGGACCAGATAAACAGTTGACCCTTCTTAGTCAATCGCGTAAGCGGAGATGCCGTAATAGAAAATCCCAAAGACAAACCTCCGATAAAATCCTGCTAACCCTGTGGAGCTCTTGATCTCCCGTGCCGTGGTAAGTTGTTTCCAATCCCGAACCGCCTCACCTTCTCTGGATCCACAGACAGCCCATGCTCGATATAATGTGTCCTTAAAAGTGACTTCCCGAATCAGAACTCACACTTTGAGAATTTAGCATAAAGCTGATGTTCCCAAAGTGTCTCAGAACTACCCTCGATGCTCCCGATGCGAGTCCTCATCCCGAGAATATATCGAATATCATCAATAAAGACCACTACAAATAAATCCAAGTATGGTCGGAACACCCGATGCATCGATCCATGAATGCCGCCGAGCATTGGTCAGCCCAAATGGCATGACCGTAAACTCAAAGTGTCCAAATCGGGTGCGGAAAGCAGTCTTAGGTATATCCTCTACCTTCACCCTAAGCTGAAAGTACCCAGATCGAGATCAATCTTTGAGAAAACTCTCGAACCCCGAAGTTGATCAAAAGATCGTTAATCCTCGTAACGGATACTTATTCTTCCCAATAAGAGCATTCAACCGTCTGTAATCAATACAAAGTCGAGTGTCCCATCATTCTTCTTAACAAATGTAACCCAGAGCACCCCACGCTGAAGTGCTCGGTCGGACGAAACTCTTTTGCTGTAATTCCTCCAGTTGCTTCTTCTACTCCTGCATCTCAGAAATGGGCATCCGATAAGGAGGAATAGATATCGGAGCAGTACCCGACTGCAGGTAAATCTCAAACACAATTACCCGCTCCGGTGGCAATCCGGGCAACTCCTCCGGAAATACCTGCGGAAAATCTCGAACCAACGATAAACCATCCAACTTCAACCTAATACCAGCTTCATTCAGATCATAGCATTCCCCTACACCAACTATCGACAGATGATCCAGAATCTGCAACACTGTACCGTGCTGTGCGATAGTCAAACCAGTCGGAGTCGTGAGAGGTAGTACCTCTCCAGAAACCATAATGGTACGGGTTGCACAATCAACGTGCACAGAGTTCTTGGATAGCCAGTCCACTCCAAGAATAACATCATAGTCCGGCGTGTCTAAAACCAACAGATCCGATACTATCATGTCCGCCTACAGATATCGTACAACCCCGAACCATCTCATTGAAAAACAGAAACTGACTCCCAGCAGTTTTTTTTTTTTACTAAATACGTTTGAGGCAAGGTACTAACAGACAGATGCAGAGATGTAACACATTTCTGTGTTACCATGGAAACAGATGCTCCTGTATCAAATAACGCATGAACCGGTATTTCATTCGGAAATATAGTACCTTACGTAACTTCTGCACTCGCCCTACAAGGAGGGCAATCCCGCACCCAAAGAGTATCGACCTGCAACGTAACCATCGGCCCTCCCGCCGATAACAAATTCAACCGAACGATACCTACTACAAATCGGATAAGATCGTGCGGTGGTGCTCCTCTCTACCACTACTAAACCGCCCAAAACCGTAATTTCGACCGTAACATTTTTCTTCACGTAAAAATGTAAATTATATCCCGACTCCAGATCTTCCTCAAAACCGCAACTGAGTCCCGGTCACTCCCGAGCCGTTTCTCGCCTGTAATCCCGAAAATCGTCCGATGGCAACCCCGGCCCCAAAAATATTTTCCGCGGAAATGTCCTATACATCGCCAGACACCGTAAATCAGATATCGGGTCAATCCGAACTCCGGTTCGAACTGGAAGCACCGACCGAGTAGCCGCTATTCCCGCCGCCAACCGACTCGAATAGCCTCCTCCAGGAGTTTGTCAATTCCTGCAAGCCAAGTCTCTAATACCTCCGGCCCTCCTCGGCCGCTGAACCTCGGGGGGGGGGATTCAAATTCTAAAACCTCTCCAGAAGTCTGACCTCGTCAAACTGGTGCCTCAGATCTCCCCGTCGTTGATAGGACCGACGAGGAGTCTAGGTGTCGTAGTGACCACCCTTGTCAGAGTCACTCACTTACTGATCCCAAAACTATGGCGAGCAGTGGCTTAAGTCTTGCTATCACCACCTGATCAAAATGCCCTTACCGTGGCATCAACAGATCTTCCCCTGCCTACTGCCGCCTCTGAACCAGCTAGGCTGGCGGTAATACCAAATCAGAGAGGGGTCCTTACGACCACTAAACCTCGGGGCGGTGAGTGTGGTTGTTCGCACTCGGGTTACTCGAACCCGTATCCTATTCCACGGAGGTGTGGGATCTCAGTCCCGCCCCTCCGGTACCAAATCACGCTATTCGCGTGTAGTACACAATTCCTCAAACCAAGTCCAACCAGAAAAACAACTTATCCCAAACCAAATTTCCAAACCATATACCAACAGTTCAAACCCTATCTCTCGGAGGCATGGGATTACAATCCCCTCCCTCCGGTCACAAAACACACTGCCTACGCGTGTGAATCCAACCTGAGATATTCCAGACCAAACAGAATCCAGACAACTCGGTCACTCCTAATCTCTACGAAGCTAGCAGCAGTTTTCTAAGGCTCAGAGTGTAATGCAATGCATGATGCAGTAGATTCTTTTCGTAATCTCACAACCAAATATTCAACTTTAAACCACAAAACCAAACCATGCTCATAACACGTAAACACCACACAAATCACCCAAGATTCATAAGAGTACCTCAAATTTTCCAAAGTGCTCCAAAGAACCGCCCACGCTCCACATCCATTCCGAAACGGTTCAAATAAGGAGGTGGCCAGCCTCCGTACGTAACCGCCCCGCATGAAACGTAGAACGGTGGCTTGTACCTCAAGTCACTTCCACGCTTATTTACCCATGAACAGACTTAACTTACTCCAAAAGTCCACCCTCGGACTTGTATACTTGCCTTCCACATTCCATACCCAAAACCAACATACTTTACCTTTTGGGTCATTCCGACCCGACCTGCTCTGATACCAACTTGTCACAGCCACCCCGCCCGGTTGCGGAGGCGGAGCCGGCCGCGACGTCGGAAACAGGAATTACGGCGAAAGCGTGGCAACGGAGCATCGAGCTCCAAACAAAACCGTCAAGTAACAACTAGCAACCTAAATACTCATGCAAGGCAAGTATACAAATAACCCAACTTTCACCACACAAGCGCTTCATGGTATATCCCATTTCAATCATCGCCACAACACAAGTACCAAATCCATAATATAGCAATTCCGATGTAAGCAAGTCAGGCTCCGCCCGCGACACAGAAGACAGATAAAGCAGAATATATTCCAGATATAGACACATATACAAAACCATGATCTGATCTATATGCATGCAGTTACAGCTACAGAGCCATTAAACAAAATCCTATATATATATATATACCTAAGTGCGGAATCAGAAGCCTCGCGCTCAAGAATTCCCGCACGTGGTACCGCTGCCGCACAGTAACCCAAGATGTCCGAAGCACCGCGGATCTCTATGCCGCTGGTTGCTTGTCGATCGCTGAAAGATGGTAAACAAATAAAAGGGTGAGTCCTCGAAAGGACTCGAAGGGCTTAAGGTAAAGTGCGGTTTGCCCACAGTGGCAACAATCAACTCGCAAAATGAATATCACAACATATGCATGTACATATAAACATAAAGTATAACGAAAATCAGAAACCAACATATGCGGTCCAACCGCCGTAACGACCAGAACGACAGCCCTCAACAGAGGTCGAATATACGATCGTAATGCAATGTAAGCACGGTACCGGCCGGGGTCGCGAGCCCCAAACCGCCGTAGGGTCACGTAACGTAAGTATCGGCACTCTCGGTGCGGATACGCAGAATGTCGGCACCCTTCGGCGGACACGTAATGTAAGTATCGGCACTCGGTGCGGATACGCAGAATGTCGGCACCCCTTCAAAGGCGGACACGTAATGTAACATATAATAATAATAAGAATACATAAACATAAACAAGTAACATTACCCGATAACCATATACGTAATGTAATAGGAACCCGGCCTCTAAGGTCATCCGGCCTTGAAACAGAACAAACGTACATTTTACCAAATTAAGCCCTTACCTCGGATACGCTGCCCCGCAGCCCAACACTCGGCAAACCCCAGCTTCCGACCCGTAATGCACAACTTGGCTCCAATGGTCCCACGCTACTCCACCAACGCAGTAATCAAGCCGGGTAACCATAGTTGAGTCGAACACATCCTAATAACTCCGTAAAGAAATTTCTGTACAAACCCGCACTTTCCCGGAAAATTCCACAGAAAGCTCGGTTTTACAAACCGAGCCTGAACATTGTTATTCCAACACCCGCAAACATATTCTAACCTTTAAACCCGCATTCCAGACACTTTTCCCCGGTACACTCGTATAAATCTAACTTTCTCATTTCTAACCCGAAAATGGTATTTCAAACGTCATAACACACCTACTTTCACCCACATTACCAATTTAGCATCCAATTCAATCAACACACACCATCAAGATTGAAAAAGAATTACTTCAACAATTTGGTCCTTAACCAATTCTTCACCACACTTCCAATTCAAACCGTTCAAGCTTCCAATTAATCCCACTAATCACCAATTTCATTTCCTAACCAACATTACTAACCAATTGCATCAACATCAACAAACCCCTCTCTTGAATATTTCGGCCAAATTGGGGGTTTCTCACCCAACTTCCATTTCAATCCAAACAAAGTTCCATTAGCTCTCTTTAATTACCAATTACACTTCTTAACCAAGATTACTAACCAATTTCACTTAAATCAATAAAACCCTCCTTTGAACAATTCGCCAATTTGGGGAATTCTTCCTAGCATGCTTTTCATCAAATTAAAATCATAGATAATCTTAGAATCATGCTAGGAACAACATATCTCAAGCATGAATCAAGAACACAAACATACACAATTTTGGAAATTCTCTTACAAATTCGGCCTCACTAGGTTTCCTCCTTCCATGGAGTTCTTCCAACATTTAACCATAGATTCTTACTCCTCTCAAGCCCAAGAATAACATACTAAAATTTGGGAGGAAGAGGATCACTCAAACACCTAGCCAAGAACAACCCAATCTTTCCAAAAATCCTCTCTTTCTTCCACCAAAACATGCTTCTAACTTGAAAAGAGAAGAAAGGAGGAAGCTTACCAATTGTTGGAGCCAAATCCCTTGAAGTTTCAGCAAAGAAGAGTGAAGGACATGGAGCTTGGGAAGGAGAGGTAATGGCGGCAGAGAAGGAAGAAAGAAGAAGAAGAAAGTGAAATGAATTACTAAAATTATTATGCAATTTTTGCCTTTTATATCTTCTTTCTTTTTCTTCTTAAATCAATAAGGGACAAGTGTCCCTTATCACTCACACACACACACATGCTGCCGAAATGGGCTGCTGCTGCCCATGCTGAATACTTATTTAATTTGCACCCCTTTGCAAATTAACTCCCAATTTTCCGAAAGTTCCAATTCTTTTTGCCCAAAAATAATTACCGAATTCCAAAATTAATGAAACTCGGACACAATCTTCAGAATAATATAACATTCACAGAACATTTTTCAGAAGTTCATTTACCATTCCGGAGTGTCCTACCGAGCTCGCTGAACCCGAACCGAAACCCGACGTGCGAGCGTGAGAACCTGAACCGAAATTCCGTCACTCCAAAATTCTATAAAAATACCCATAAATTCCATCTTAAATTATAACACAACTTACCCCAAAGCCGTCAGAAAATTTCCATCCCGAGCCCCGGGATTCCCGTCCCGAGCCCCGGGAGTCGCCCGGAACCGAACGTCCCGCCCCAAATATTAAACTCCACAAACACCTCCGGGACATTCTCACGACTCCAAAACTGCAAACGGCTTCCCAAACTGAGGTCTCGAGAGTGCTACCGAGCCCGCTGTACGTCCCGAGGCGACCCCGACAACCCCCCGGCGCCAGAAAAATATTTTCGGCGGAAACGTCCGGGGGACCCACACGACCTCAAATACGGAAGGGTTCGCCAAAATGATACTCGGATAGGGCTCGGGTCACCTTGGCCGCAACCCGCCGTCCGTAATGAACGCCACACAAGTCAAAACGTGACCTACCACTTCGCAGCATAAAAGTTGACAAAGGTTCTAAAATAATCGGTGCAGGAATCATGCTAAAGGTCACCAAATCCATCATACATAAAAGTACAACCTCACTTCCCATCATCAACATAAGCCGCAACCGAAATGAGCAATGTCCTCACACAGGGAGATGAAAGAAAAAGGGAACGAGAGGTCATACCGACCCCGGATCCCGGGTAGAAGCGGGACCGGCTGGTGATCTTAAGCTCCAAAAATGATCATCCACCTGAAAAATAATCTCACACATCAATGCACCGATACTTTTATTGAAACATGAATTTAAAGAAACTTAAAAGAACTAAAACATGAAATTTGAAACGGCTGGGTTGCCTCCCAACAAGCGCTAATTTTTAAGCCTTTAGCTAGGCATGGATGATGAAGTTTCAAGTAACTCCTTTTGGCCTCCTATCATCCACAACATGAAGATCAAGAGGGTGTTTCCTTCCAAGATCCACTAGACTCATCTTTCTTGGATGTTTCCATGGCATGCATCCCATTCTTTTCATCCACCCTTCACAACACTTATCCAACTTGAAGATTTCTACATATTCATGTTGGGGAACTTGAGAGCAAGGAGTGGGTTTTGCTCCTAAGAGTAGCTTCACATTCTCAATTATCCACTCATCCCACTCAAATTCTTCTTCACACTTTTCCTCTATGTTTTGCTCCAAATGCTCACATTTCTCTTCCAAATCCCAATATTCAAGTATTTGCTCACAGCTCTCATTTGTGGCATCATTTTGCACCTTTTGGATCTCCATTAGGTCACAAGAGGACTCATTGGTGCTAGACTCCTCTTGTAGTAACTCTTGTATGTCTAAAGCCATTTGTGCACATAAAGCTTCCATGTTCTTCAATGATGCCCTTGTTTCTTCTTCTTCATAGGCTATCTTGTTGGTCAAAGTGTTAAAATTCTCTTCAAACATGTTGTTGCCTTCTCTCATCTCCATAGCCAAGTCCTCTATTAACTCACTAAGAGAAGGCTTGTCTTCTATTTGAACCTCCATGAAGATCGGTGAAAGGTGGAGACTTTCTCTTTGAAATCTTTCCTCTTCTCTTTTGTTGCTTTCTCGCATTTCATTTACAAGATCTTCCAACATTTGATTCATGGAAAGCAACACTTCATTTGTTTGCACAAGAGGTGGATTATTTGTGACTTTGGTTATCTCCTCTTCTCTCTGAATGTTGCTTTCCTCATCTCATTTACAAGATCATCTAACGTTTGAGACATGGAAAGCAATGCTTCATGTTGTTGCATAAGAGGTGGTGAAGATGTGGCATAATAGTACTCATGAGAGTTCATTCCATTATCTTCATATGTTGGCTCCCAAGTGTAGCATGCTTGATGATTGGTGTAGCCATTTTCTCTCCATGAGCTTTGATGCCCATATGACCAAGTATCTTCGTAAGCATCCATGTCCTCCCAATTATAGTGGTCTTGGTTGGTCCTCCACATGTTGTGGTGTGCCATTAGTAGCACAAGAGATGGCACCTACAATGCAAGATAAGAAATGGAAGTCAACATGTCCTAAAATCTATAATGCAAGGAAGTAGATATGATATGCAACATGCAACACAAAACACAAAAATCTAAAAACTTGCATTCAATTCCCGGCAACGGCGCCAATTTGATCAAGGGCTTTTGCTCCATGTAAAACATAGATGCAATGATTCAAATACATTTATAAACACCTTACTCACCCTTGTTTTGTCTATTGTAATAAAGAGGCTTCGAGTAAGGGATCGAACCCAAGAGAATTGAGCGTTTCTAGACTAGTATGCTAAGTGTGTAACTAAACTAATATGTAATGTAAGGGATGCAATTGAATGATATGGTTGGTGGATGGGAGGAGTGACTAAAGTAAGTTAAATGCAAAGCAACAGTGGAATGCAAGCAATGCCAAATTCTTGTGGACTTTCATATATAGTGATCTCCTAGGGATTGGATGTAGATTGAAGAATGATTATGAGTTCTAACCATGATTTAGAGGTGGATTACAAAAGGTTAACATACTTCCATTTCTAGATAGCATGTCAATCTCAATCAATCAACTAACCTAACCAATTCTCATTGCATTAGCATTAGGAGAGAAGGCATAAAGCTCTTAATCAATTCACCAATCGACTCCTAGAGGTTATCTCTAACACACAAAGCAAGTCAATTGATCAAATCCCTTAGGCATAGTTCATTAAAACCTCTCTCGAGCATTTTTACGAACACCTTGTATGCATATGCTAAAGTTAGCCATTCTCTAACATACTTAAGCATTCAATGATCAAGGAAATGATATCTAAATCCAAACAAGTTATGAAACTCACAAATCTATACTCAATAACAACAATCCCCAAGAAGAAACAAAATCTACCTACTCATACTCATGGTACTACTCAAACAAGCATTCAAGAACACAAGTAGGAAAGAGTAGAAAGAGGGAGAGTGGGAAGAAATCACCCTATATAAGATCATCCACAAGAGCCCCAATCAACCTCCCATGTTCTTGGGGTTGAAGGGCTCAAAGCCCTAGTATAAGAGAGGAAGAACAACTCCAAGAATCAATATTGCTCTCAAAATTCGCCTAGATGGTGAGAGTCCCTTAAAACTTACCCTAAGAGTCTATATATAGGTAGATATAATGTCTAAAGGGCCCCTAGATATGTTGGACACCTTTAGGGTGTTAATTGAGGGTAAAAAGTCCAGAAAAACCGGTGCAAAAGTGTTGTTATCGAGAAACGTCGCGGTGGCCCCAAACATTTAAGTTGCAGGTGTTGGCGCCACGATGGCGCCACGATGGAGCCACGAGTGTGCACTTTGAGGCCGAGAGCTCCCGTGGCGCCAGCTTGGCGCCGCGATGGTGCCGCGAGCTTGTTGCTTTGAGACTGAGAGCTCACGCGGCGCCAGCTTGGCTCCACGATGGTGCCGCGAGCTTGTTGCTTTGAGACTGAGAGCTCACGCGGCGCCAGCTTGGCTCCACGATGGTGCCGCGAGCTTGTTACACCAAGAGCTTCCTATTCCAAGCACGAGTTGTTGTCGGTGCATAGCTTTTAGGTCTGAGCCTTCATTTCCACCCTCGACGTTCGAGATTCCCCTTTTGCTCTTCCGCAAACTTCATTTCTACTATCCGAATGTACACCTACAAATAAACCAACTTACTAAATAACATGTACAATTATGATCAAATTCGCTCAAATGTATGATGAAAATGATTTGAAACACTTAGAAATGTGATATGTGTATGCTACACATCAGCTAGTCTCGAAATCATTGTCATACCGAATAGAAAAGATCTCAAAATGTTGCCCCTTAACTCTCATGATCGTGTGATGCTTCTTGGAAAAATGGATTGTACTTCTTGAGATTCTCTTCCTGCTTTTGAGGTGGTTTGGCTGGTAACAGCTGCTTCAAATCATACCTTCATTCTAAACCGCCTTTGCAGGTTTTCAGTTCAGATTCCATGACTCACCATTCTTTCCTTCATCTTTTTCTCCCTTTTTCTTTTTTTTCCGGGTCGGACCTTGTTTGACTTGCATTTTTTAGTCATTTTCATGCGAGCGTAAATAGTTGTTGCTACCTAGGCCCGATTACTTCTGACTAAAATGCAAAGACAAATGGCTACTAGCGCTACTCATAACTTCAGCCCTTTTCGAGCTAAAGACAGCGGAATAGAATTTACTTTGACCCTTTTTCTTATCTCAAATGTTTTCTCCTCATGCCCCCCATTGTCGGATAATGAGGTTCTTTCCTTTGAAGGAATCATTGTGGTGAATGGAAAGCCTGTGGTCAAAAAAAGCTTTCTGAAGGTTTGTTTAGTCGACCCCTTTTTTGTAGGTGACACTTCTCTGGAAAATGATCTTCGCAATAAAAGTTAAAGTGCCACACTGAAATCACTTCCATTAGATTTGACAACGTTTTCGACAAAAACACCACCATCAAGTCTTCGTTTTGGGCTTATGAGTGACGTTTCCACAAGAATGAAAGTACTGGTAAAGATGAATTAGAATGATGTTTAGTTGAAGGACGTCATGGCACACATCGTGCGTTTCCTCATTCAAAGGAAGAAAATAACAAACATCAATTGTAACAAAGATGAAAGCCAGAATCAAAGAAGATATAAGTTACTTTGACAAGACCTCAACGACGACAAAAACCACTTCAAACCTTCCTACTGAAAACAAATGTGCCCAAACTTAAAGATCAACTTGACTTAATAGGACTTTCTTGAATCAATGCTCTCCCTCCGGGTCATCGGTGAAATGAAGCATCTTCGACTCCAATAATTGTTGCACCTTTCTCTTCAACGCATAACAATTCTCCAAAGAATGTCCAGAGACTCCTCTATGGTAATGACATATAGCTTTTCCATCATACCATTTAGGATAAGGAGGTTGAATTTGCTTGGCTTGTATAGGTTCTATCAAGCGGCCTCCAAGTAGCTTGTGATACAGCTCTGTGTATGAAACTGGGATTGGATCAAACTTTTCATTCTTTATGGTTGTCCCCTGAACTCTTTGGCCTGTTCCTCCAGATAATGGTGTTGAATGTTGACCATCCGTTGAGACATTTTGTACTCTCATCCGCTTTCCATCATTATTTGAAAACTCTGATATCTTCCCAGTCCTGATGCCATGCTCAATACGTTCTCCAGACAGTACGACATATAAAAAGCTATTTGTGGAGTTACCAATGAGCTTATCATAAAAAGGAAACTTTAAAGTTTGAACAAACATGGTAACCATTTCTCTATCTGTCATGGCGGGCTGGACTTGAGCAGCTAAATTCCTCCACCTGTGGGCATACTCCTTAAATGTCTCCTGGTTTCTCTTCTCTAGGTTTTGCAAAGTTTGTCGATCTGGCACTAGGTCTGTGATATGCCGGTAATTATTCACGAATGCATGAGCAAGATCGCTCCATGTCTTAATTGCCTTTGAACCCAAACTGAGGTACCACTGTAAAGGGGATTTGATCAGGCTTTCTTGGAAAAGAGCTATCCAAACCCTCTCATCTTTCGAAAGCGGTTGAATTTTCCTCAAGAATAGTGTCAGATGGGTCACCGGACAAGTAGTTTCGTCATATTTGGTGAACTCTGGGATCTTGAAATCAGCTGGAATTTCGACGTCTGGGACCAGACAAAGATCGTCCACATTAAAAGAACCCAGGAGAGTTCCTCCTTCGACAGCTCGTAACCTTTTTCCAATGTCTCGAACTTTTGCTCTTCCACTTCTTTCTTCTTCCCATCTCCCGACTCAACTTGTGCTTGCAAAGTTCCCTCATCATTCTTGTTCTTTGTTGGAGTGAATTCGGGTGAGGTGTCAGAATCATCTAGGGAGGATCATTGAGGCCCTTTTGCTTTGATAAATTCCATCAAGTGACCAAATTGCTCGGCGATGGTGTTAACCTTGTTCTCCAATTCCAAGAAACGTCATTCCATGTTTTCCATCACTTGCTTTGTTCGAGATCGAGTATTATATCGGTATTGAGTTCCAATCTTGCTCGCTTTCGAAAACAAATTAAGTGCATGCTTATGAGTAATATGATATGCTATATGAAGATGGCATGTGGATGCATGACAAATATGACATGTAAAAAAAATAAAAAATGGTCACAAAATTATCACAGTTCTCAAGAGGCAATAGGGTCGAACCTGATGGAAGGAACTATGGTCATTATATGCACGGGTGGATTTTGAAAGAAAGGTCAAAGGCAGGTTCCCGAATTCCTTTTACTAAGTTCTATCGAACTAGAAAAGGCCCAATTCCTTATCCACGAGGGTTACGTAAGGATTAATTCGGGTCGCAGGTTTCGCGGTTCTATTGGGTGACTACCGCCACACCCGAACAACGCTACTAACCACTACGGTCTAGAGAAAGCGCGGTGACTATTGCCACACACGACTAGCCTATCCAGAGTGTTTCACAAAAATGAGGTTATAAGGAGCTCGGGAAGAGAGCTCAATGTCATGTATGTCACAAAATAATATAACATGTAAAAAGTGACAAAACAAAAATAAAAAAAATCAAGTGAAGAAAAATAAAATAAACCGGTTATGTGGCCAGACTGTCCCCAGCGGAGTCGCCAGCTGTAGCGACGGGGTTTTCGACGGGAGTCGCAACCAATCTATTTGTGATAAGGTAGATTGGAAAACCTAAAATGGTCTACGAGAAACTCGAAGATCCGTTAGTCGATTACGTACGAAATATAACAATTTTCATACGCCCAAAAATTGGTACCACAGGTTAATTTCCAATTTCTATTCACTTGATTTAATTTAAAGGCAAGGTGTAAAATAAACAAAAAAAACATACCAATACACGAAAACAAACAATTAATCCAAGTATAATTAATTAATTAATCAATTAAGAAAAATGCAAGAAAAGAAAGAAAAATAAATTAATAGACGTTTATGAACACATCAGTAAAAAAGTAAACAAGCAGACAAACATTAAACACTTAACCCATACATCGCAACATTTCTAATATAAGAAGTTCCACAATTGCAACATAATAAATCAAGCTAAGCTGTACGTTGCCATTAATCGTCCATGCATCTTAAGTGACTAAAGTATATCCCTTTCAATTTTGTAGTGCCTTAAACAAGAAGACAAAATAAAAGACAAATGTTGAAAGGAAATTTACCCCCCAAAAACGGAACTTATATCCTCCCCAATTCGCAATCGGAAACAGAGACGTCTTCTGGCAATTGGGTTGTTCGCGATAAAATCCGACGGACGATTTGCGATGAGCACGAGGACGATTGTCAGAGATGTTCGGAGGTTGTGCGACTGAAGCAAGGTTGAGAGACAGGTTGTCGTGCAGAGCTAAAACGGGAGATTCACAACCGGTAGTTGTTGCGAGGGGGGCTCCAACGGTGGTCACAGCAGCGGAGGATCGACGATGAAATCGATGGCGGGATGGTTTCTAATGAACCGAAACAGGCTGGGGAAGACAAGAACTCGGATGAACGCCTCTTGAACTGGAACCCCCCAAAATATTTTGCTTCTGCCGAATGTGAATATTGCACGATTTTTGCCTTGCTGCGATTTTTTGTTTGTTTCTCGAAATTGTTGATTGCGCCTCTGCCCTCCCTTGCGTTTCTGAGTTTGATTGTTGCTCTGTTTTTCCGAAATCGATTTGCTGCTGTGGTGTTTTCGAATTATTGCCGTGATATGAGCGAATCTGAGATTGCTTCTCTGAAATTGGTTCACTTTTGTGATTGAGGTCGATTTGTTGCCTCTGTTGATTTCGGTTTGTGGCTGCCTCTGCCGCGATCGATTGATTTCTCTCCCATTCGTTCTTTGTGGTTCATGCCTTTATAGCAGGAGTTGGAAGCGGTTCCATCCCCCACGAAGTTGCCAGTAGTTCGATCGTGCCGCGGAGGAGAGAACCGTCGCCGGCGTTCACGATCTCCATCTGCAACAAAAACGTGAAAATAACATGGGCAAATTACTGGGTTAGCCCACAACTTCGCAACACGTTCAAATTAGTCCCTAACCTTTCAATTTTACCCTTAAAGACCATTTTCTTTATAATTAGCCAGTTGAGCCCTTTCCTAACATACTTTTAAAAACTTCAGGGCAAAATTTGAGTGTCAACAGCTGCCCCCCTTTGCGTGATTTATGAGAAATGAAGCATGCAAAGCAAACTGACCAAAATTTTGTCCCGCGAATAACAAAAACTTTTTCGTTATTCGTGAAGAAAAGAAACATTTCTCTTCTTCGCCTCAATAAGAACCTTCCTATTGAGTTGAATAGCGGAAACCTTCCCGCTATCCGAGGTTAAGGAACCTTCCTTACCTTAAAGATGTGAGGTCGAGAACCTTCTCGTTTCCTCTAGTAAAGATGACAAATGAAGCCAGGGAACCCTCCATGCTTCTCTCAATAAGAACCTTCCTATTGAGTTTGAATAGCGGAAACCTTCCCGCGATTCGGGGCTTGGAACCTTCCTTGTCCAAAGGTATGAGGTCGAGAACCTTCTCGTTTCCTCTAATAAAGACGAAAAATGAAGCGAAGGAACCTTTCATGCTTCTCTAAATAAGAACCTTCCTATTGAGTTTGAATAGCGGAAATCTTTCCGCTATTCGAGGCTAAGGAACCTTCCTCGCCTTCAGTGAAAATCTGAGTGATTTGAGATTGATGAGAAGTTCGACAAAACGACTAAACTTCCAAAAACGAGAAATCTGACAAGATGAGCAGATTTTTGAAAACGGTGAAGTTTAACGAGATGACTAAACTTCCCAAAATGAGGAATTCCACAAAACGAGTGAATTTTTTTTTAAAACGATGAAGTTTAACAAACCGACTAAACCTCCCAAAATGAGAAATTCTACAAAACTCTTTCCAGAACACTTAAACTTGCTCAACACTTTTCTTTCTTCAAACACTTTTCTCTGCACTTGGTGCAACAAGACAACTCTTTTCTGCTTTAACTCGAAAATACTTGGCTTTAACAAACACACTTTCAAACAACTCTTTCGGTTTCAACTGGGATCATCAACCGAGATTTCTTCAAGCGTAAGAAAGATAACAAAAGGTTTTGCTTGAAGAAAAATCAAACAAATAATACGATACCTCCAGCAAGCGCTTTGGCTCTGATACCACTTGATGTGATCACGGGTAATGTGAGTGTGATCAATGCTTCGGATCTAGCTTGGCGGAGGCGGATACGAACAAACGAAGAACAGATTTCGGCCACGCGAACCTCCTCACTACGAGGTGAGGCAATGCACGTGATAATGCCTGGGAATGAAGATGGGATCTAGCACCTCTTGACTACAAGGTCAAGCAATACTAGATATTATGTTTGGATCCTCTTACATGGATCACTAGGGTGATGGAAATGCAAGAATATTGAACACAAAAGCCAACGGTCTCGCTTGGGGAGTTTCGGCCGAATTTGGTTAATTCAAAATTATGTTCTAGGTTACAATGGTGCTTGTAACTAGCTTAAATAGTGAGGGGAGTTGTGAGAAGCAAAGCGGCTTCGTACATCCGTGCATGCGTGCAGAAAGCATAAAGTGCTTTTGCATGCATGCAGCGCGAAAAGCTTCCAAAAAGGTGAAAAGGCAAAAGCTAGTCTAAAAAGTGTTTGGGTGTCTTTTGCTTGAAAAGTAAACGCTTGTCTTCCCGAGTATCTGCAGAGAAAGGACGCCTTGGGAAGTTGGTCGGCCATTTGGCTAAGTATAGAGGCTCCGCGCGGTGCCTTCGCCTGAAGCCTTCGCGAGAGCGCCTTCGCCTGAGGCCTTCGCGGGAGCGCCTTCGCCCGAGGCCTTTGCGGGGGCGCCTTCGCCTGGGACCTTTGCGGGAGCGCCTTTGCCTGGGGCTTTCGCCCGTGTCATGGGCCCTTGCTCCAGAGCTTCGCCTAGAGGCCTCGCGTGAGCGGCTTCACGTGAGACTAGAGACTTCGCATAGAGACCTTGACCGGAGGCTTCGCATGGGTGGTCTTGTCTTGGGGCTTCGCCTTAGCTGTGAAGCTGCGCACAGGGGCCTCGCCTTGAGACCTTGCAGGTGGGGCTTTGCTTTAGGGCTTCGCCAGTGCCTGAAATGTCGCATTCTCTTTAACCAAGCCTTCGCCAAAGGCCCTTGAAGCCCTTTAAAAGAATTGTTGTCCTCTACGGGCGGAAAAGGGGTGATGTCCACATCAATAGGGTCCCCACAGAGCCTATTCAAGGGGTTTACGAGGGTCCCTTTGGTGGGCCCTCGAAGGGTGAGGAGGCTCGAGGCCAGGAGGTCTTGGTGATGAAGGCGCAACCAGTCAGCGCGGTTGCCCCCTGATCATCGAAGAGAGCTCAGGGGACTCCGAAGAGTCTGGCCTTCGTAGGAAGCGCCCCTGAATTGAAGGTACGACCCTCTTTCCTCTAGGTGTTCATTTATAGCTTTTGGAGATTACTTTTAATCGTATGACCTCATTCCTTGTTTTTTGTTTTGTAGGGGATGGGGGTTTGGATGTGTCTTTGGACAGCTGTCCTAGCCCCTCGTTAGACAAGGGCAAGTGGCTGGCCCTTGTGGGGAAGCCTTCCAGCCCCGTCAGGGAATTGAGGAGCCATCTGGCTTCCTGGCCGATGCTCGGAGGGCTATTGTGGCTCCTCGAGTTGGCGTTAGGAAGACCCATCGAGTCCCGAAGACCCTCGAGGGTATAGACCCGAGGTTTGAGCCTCAATTACTCGAGGACTACAGGCGGCAGTTGCGGGCCAATGCTTTCAACCGTAAGGGCCTGGACCTGAGGGAAGCCTGGGACCCCATCATGGGGTTGACCCGCAACGAGTCCATTCTCCTCGACGATGAGGAGGTAAGACTCCGCGCTGCTGAGGGCTTCCTCCTTCCCCGAGACCGGCACTATGTGAAGCACGTGGCCGTGGGGTCCCTGGAGATGGCTAAAGATCTGTGCCAGAGCGCGGCTCGAGTAAGTCTGGTTCCTTGACTCCTTTATTTTTATAGAAGAGGTCTGTGTATTATGTTTACGGACTTCGTGCCTTTGACTTGCAGGAGGTTGGGTTGGCGCGTGGCCTGATGGAGAAACTCGAGGACCATAGAAGGGTCGTCGAGGGCCTCCAGGCCCAAGTGAAGAGCCTTGAGGAGAAGGTCAAGGCCTCCGAGGAAGTGGATGGCCTGAAGAAGGCTTTGGCCGAGAGGGAGGCCGAGGTGTCTTCCCTGAAGAAGACCTCGGAGAAGAAGGATGCTGCCCATTCCGCGGTTGTGCCTTGGAGCAAAGGTTGAAGCTCGCCAGCGCGGATGGGCAGAAATTCAAAGCCCTCTTCCTCTCTGAGTTCCACGCGAACAAAGGCCTTCATCTCGAGATCGAGCGGATACTCGGCGTGAACGAAGTTGATCAAGGCCGCATCGGCGAGTTGGAGGGGAGGGTGGAGGAGAAGGACAGGCTCATCGGGGAGCTGTCATTCATTGAGGGCTGCCAAGGCCGAGGAGGAGGCCTCGAGGGCCGTGGCCAACATTGGCGCATGCACCATGACCCTCGACGGGGTGGTGGGCTCGAGCGCGGCTGACTTGGTCGCCTTTGCGCAACTTGAAGACCAAGTTGGTCTTCAGTTGTACGAAGGCGAAAGTACTCAGCCGCCCAATTTTTTGAGGCCAATTGCCAAGAGGGTTGCTCGAGTGGGCAAGGTCTTCGAGCTGCTAACCGACGACGTCGTCGATGCGAAGGCCAACGAGGGCGTCCGCTTTGCTGAAGGGTTCTTACGTTGCCGCCACCAAGTGGAGGCCATGTTTGAGTCGCTGGAGCTGGAGCCCCTCGATGCGACGAAGTTGGAGGAGCCCTCCGAGGAGCTTTTGTTCGCTTGGGGTAGATCTGGGAGAATGTTAGGGGCATAATTTCCCTATGACATTCTGCCAGGGCATGTAGAGGACCCTGATGTACCCCGAAACGATGATGCCCCAAAGTAGTTCTTTGGGGTTAACTTGTAATTAATTTTTGTCCTTAGTTTATAAAGTAGCGAAAATTCTTTGTAGAATTTATTGCCTTTTATTCGACATATCAATATTGCTTGTACAACGCGAAGACTTTGAATTTCTTTAAGGCGAAATGTACAACTTAGACGTAATAAGGCCTCAAGTCGTCGACATGATAGTCGTTTTTGAGCATTTTGCCTTGGTGGTCTTTTAGTTTGTAGACGCCGCCTCTTTGTTTATTGTGGACGATGTATTGTCCTGCCCATCTGGAATGGAGGGCTCCATGCCCAGGGTTACAGCCTGACAACTCTGCCTTTAGCAAGACCATACCCCCCACGTAGATCTGTTTTGCACGAACCTTAGCATTGTGGTCGAGGTTTGCCCTCTGTCGTAAGGCCATGAGCCAAAGTCTGGCACCCTCGCGGAGTTCTTCCACGAGGTCTAGACTTGCTCGCAGTCCACTCTCGTTATGAGGAGCGTCGTAATACAGTGTCCTGATCGTTGGTACAGAGACTTCGATTGGGAGAAACGCTTCAACGCCGTAGACCAGGGAGAAAGGTGTTTCCCCTGTTGGTCCTCGTGTAGTTGTTCTGTAGTCCCAGAGGACGCTGGGTAGTTCTTCGACCCATTTCCCTTTCGCATCATCGAGGCGCTTTTTCAGGCCTTCTTTGATTGTGCGATTTGTGACCTCTACCTGGCCATTTGACTGTGGGTGGGCTACAGGGGCGTAGAGCATTTGTATATTCATCTTGTTGGCCCAATCCTTAAGCTTTGTGCTCGAGAATTGAGTCCCATTGTCTGTGATTATGGCCTTTGGTGCGCCGTATCGTGACACGAGGTCATGCCAGAGGAAGTGTATGACTTTGGAAGTGGTTATTGTCTTGAGTGGCTGGACCTCGACCCACTTAGTGAAGTAGTCGATCGCCACTATACAGAATTTGAACTGCCCCGGGGCTTTAGGCATTGGCCCTATGAGATCGAGGCCCCACAACGCAAAGGGTACGGGATACGTCTCCGTGACCACTTCGTTTGCGGGTTGTCGTTGGATGCGGGAGTTGAGCTGGCATTTGTGGCACGTATGTACCAAATCATGCGCATCCTTCCTCAACGTTGGCCAATAATAACCGAGGCGCAAGCATTTGTGCGCCATCGCATCGGAGCCAATGTGTGCTCCACAAACTCCGGAGTGAATTTCATTCAAGATGAGCTTGGAGTCGTCGGGGATGACACACCTTTGTAAAAGAGCAGAATACTCTTTACGCCACAACGTTCTGTCTATGACGATATGGCGCGAGGACTACGTTCTTATTTTCTTTTGGAATGCTGGCGGGCCATCGACTGTGCCAGTTTGGAGATATTGAAGGATTGGGTACATCCAGTCAGTTGTTGTGTTGGCATCGATTGCATGGATTGTACTTATCGAAGGTTGTGCCAAGGTTTCGAGGATTGCGTCAGTCCTTCCCTTAGACAACTTGTCAGCCTTACTGTTTTGATCTCTCGGGACCTTGTTGATATTTAGCCGTTCGAATTGCCCTTCTAGGCTTTTGACAAGCCGTAGGTACCTCGACAGAGTGGGGTCCTTGCATTCGTTTGTCCCCGTGACCTGGCTTACCACGAGCTGTGAGTTACTATGCACGGTCAGACGTCGTAACCCAGCTTTCAGGGCAGTTTTCAGCCCCGATACGAGGGCCTCGTATTCTGCCACGTTGTTTGTGACAGGGAATTGGAAAGCCACTCATAAATTGGTTTCCATGCCATGTGGGCCTGTTATATGGATGCCCCCTCCTGGGCGATCAGCACTTGACGAGCCATCCACGAACATGTCTCATTCGGGAGGTTCTAACTCCGCTGGTGGATCCCTCGAAGGACCATGTTTGAGGGGGTAGATGGATAGCTCGGCCATGAAATCTGCCAATGTTTGTGCCTTTATTGTTCGTCGAGGCTCGAATTTGATGTCGTATTCCCCGAGTTCGATGCACCAACGGGCTAAACGACCACTATGTTCTGGTCTATTTAGGATGTCCCTGATTGGTAGATCCGTTCTGACGATGATTGTGTGGGCTTGGAAATACACCCTTAACTTTCTGGCAGCGACGATCAAAGCGTAGATCGTTTTCTGAAGGGGAGGGTAGTTCACCTCAGCCCCTCGTAGTGTGTGACTTGTGTAGTAGACGGGCCACTGTTGTGGGCCTTCTTCCTTGACGAGTACTGAAGAGACAGTGTTGTTCGAAGTGGAGAGGTAGATGACGAGTTCGTCCCCCGATTGCGGGCATTTCGGAGTTGGCAAATCGGAGAGGTGCTTCTTGATTTGCTCGAAGGCTTCTTGACATTCCGGTGTCCAAGTAAATGCCTTTTTCATGCGAAGTTGTTCGAAGAACGGCCTGCACTTGTCTCCAAGCTTGGAAATGAATCGCCCCACCGAAACAATTCTCCCCGTGAGTTGTTGGATTTCTTTGATGTTTCTTGGTGGCCCCATATCCGCGATGGCTGATATTTTCTTAAGGTTGGCGTCGATTCCTCTTTCGGAGATCATGTAGCCCAGAAATTTCCCGGCTCTAACGAAGAAAGAGCACTTGGCTGGGTTGAGCCTCATGTTGTATCGTCGGAACGACTGGAAGGTTTCGTCAAGATCCCGAAGGTGGTCATCGAATGTCATGCTCTTCACAATGACATCGTCGACGTACGCTTCGAGGTTCCGTCCCATTTGATGGGCAAAGACTTTGTTCATTAAACGCTGATAGGTAGCTCCAGCGTTTTTGAGCCCAAATGGCATTCGAACGTAATAATATACGTCATCGCCCGTTGTAAATGCCGTTTTAAGGGCGTCTTCTGGGTCCATGTAGATTTGGTGGTAGCCACTCTTAGCGTCCATGAACGATAGATATTTGTACTTACAAGTGGCATCCATGAGCCGGTCGATGATTGGTAATGGATACGGGTCCTTGGGACAATGCCTATTGACGCCCGTGAAGTCGACGCACATACGAAGGTCTCCGTTAGTTTTGTCAGCTAAAACTATGTTAGCAAGCCACTTGGAGTACTGAATTTCCTTTATTATTCCAGCGTCGAGGAGTTTAGAAACTTCCTCTTTTACAAACTGCTTTTTAGAGGGGGCCATACCCCTTTTCCTTTGTTTAATCGGTTTGGAATCCGGGAATACATTGAGTTTGTGTGTGATTATGCTGGGGTCGACGCCTGGCAGGTCCTTCAGATCCCACGTGAAAACGTCGAGGTTGGCTTCGAGGAGGTGGGTGAGGCCCATCTTCTCCTTTTGTTTAAGGTTTTTGCCAACCTTAAACTTCTTGCCCGGGACAACTTCGATATCTTCAGTGACGTCATCGAGGCGTGGCTTGTCGTCCAGATTCATTGGGTCATCGACCTCCTTCGAGGCTTGTGGATCGACCGTTGAGCTTAGAGAGGCCACGTAATTTGTCATTGCGGTTCGTTGGTTGATGTAGATGTGTGCATCCCCACGAGGCATTGCGAATGTGATTGTGAGAGAGCGGATGTCGTATCTCATGTGGAAATCGACCTTGCTTGGTCGGCCAACAATGGCGTTGTATGTTGAAGGGACCTCGAGCACCAGGAACTCCGTCATGATGGAGTGGTAATCGAGCGTGCCGAATTGTGTATCCCCGATTAACATGAGGGGTAGGTTGACGACCCCTATTGTTGGGACAATGTCACTGCCGATGCCAAATGTAGGGCCGGAGCTCCTTCTTACAGCGGACATGTGTATCCCGAGTTTATCGAGCATGTCCTTGAAAATGACACTGGTGTTTGCACCAGTGTCGATGTAGACCCTGTTGGTGTCGTAACCCGCAATCCTTGCTGTGATTAGCAGTGGATCGGAGTGTGGAACGACGACCTTTGTCCCGTTGGGGCGGTAGATGACGTTTTCCTCGAGGTGGTCGATTTGCAAGATTCCTCTTGCATAACGCTTTCTAGAGGAAGCGCCTTCTGACTTCATGAGTACGTGGATGATGCCCGCTGGTGGTGGTGGTGGCAAGTTTTGCCTTCGAGGGCCGTTTTGTCGACGACGCGTTTTCTCGCGGTCGTCACTATCGTCGTCCCTCTTGCGGCCCTTTGGGAAGTCCTTGCAAGAGGAGTTGGAGTCGGATAGGAATTCTTTGAGCTTCCCCTGCTCGATCATCTCGGAGATGAGGTTCCTGAGTTGAAAGCACGCCTCTGTGTCGTGTCCGCGATCTTTGTGGTAGAGGCAGTACTTGTCAAATCCCTTGGTACTCTTGTGCTGGATGGGTTGAGGCCACTTGGGGACCTTATTCTGCTTCTCCAGCAGCAGCAGAATATTTGTGCGGGTATCACGAAGAGCAGGATGATGATCGGAGTGCCTCGAACTGACGTTCGAGGGTTGGTACCTCGATGAAGCAGACCCCTTGTCAAATTTCTTGTTGCGGTCGTTTGTGGGAGCCTGTTGTAGGGCTTGTTGATCTCCTCGGAGTTCATGAATCGAGTTGCCCGATCTATGAACTCACCCATCGTTGTGACGGGATTTTCATTAATGTTGTACGCGAGTCTTGACTCACGCTGGAGGCCTTGTGTTACGGCCAGGAGTTGCATGTCCGAATAGAGTCCCTGGATTTGGACGGCTTCCGCCTAAAACCGTCGAATGTAGTCACAGAGTGGTTCCTCCCTTTGCTGTTTCACCCTTAGTAGGTCTTTGGACGGATCTTGGGGGAGGTCGAGCTCCCATAAAATGGCGTAGGAACGATGAGGCGAGGTCCCTAAAGCATTTAAAATGCTGGCCTCGTAGAGTTCCAAACCACGTCGATGCGGCCCCTTTGAGGGTGGAGCTGAAAGCCTTGTAGAGGATGGGGTCCGTAGCGCGAGCCATCTCCATTTGGGAGATGTAACGTCGTAGATGATCGACGGGGTCTGTGGTGGCATCGTAGCTTTCGATGACTGGCATTCGAAAGCCGGCAGGCGCCTGGACGACGATGATGTCTTTTGTGAAGGGCTGCGTTAGGAGGACCTCGATGTCGTCGAGGACCTGGTTTGACGTCTTGACCTGCTCCTCGACTATGTTGATTCATCGGAGGAGGCTGTAGCGACGTGGTTTTCGAGATGGAGTCGCCACCAATCTTTTTCCTAGGTCGATTGGGAACCTGAAAATGGTCTACGAGAGATCTGGAATCGTTTGTCAGTTACGTACAAAAATGGTTAATTTTCGTACGCCCAAAATTGGTACCACGGGTTTTTTTAGATTTTTGCTTGATTTTAAGACATAATGAAAAAAAAAGATAAATAATAACACTAAAAATAAAAGAAAAAGATTCTTAGTAATTTACATAGCTAATAAAAACTCAAAATGTCTTGAAAATAAAATTAAAATAGTTTAGATTGACATAATAACAAAAATATTAACTAAGATAAAAAGGTTTAGGCCTAGTGCCCAAACTGTTAGTTTTGAAACTTGTTTGAGTGACTTAAATGAGACTATAGAAATCTAGAGGGGTTTAAGTGGAAAAGGGACTGAATTAAAGGGACAAGGACTGCAGTTGTCATTTTACCAAAAGTTTAAAGCTTGCTGCAGCAGCTTCTTTCTTCTTCGCGTTGCGTAACCCGGCGGCGGAGTGGACGGCGGCAGGAACCAGAGTCTGCTTTTCGACGGCGGATCAGAGGCAGGTCGTTCCGGCGGCAGCCGGAGAGGGTGGTGGCTGCAATGGCGCGGTGAACGGAGCTCCGGTTGGAGAGAAAACGGGCGCCGGCGTCGGATCGAATTGTGGCCGTTTTCTCCGTTTTCAGGCCATCTCCGGCAGCATGAATGGTTGGGTAGGCTTCGTCTTGTCGAGGCAAAGCTAATGGTGATAGATAGGATGGATGAAACGCAGTAAATCGGAAGGGATGGAGGAGGAGGTCCGGCGGGTCGGCGGCGATTTCTCCTCCGTTTGGCCACCTCCGGCGACGTGGGATGGATGGTTGAGACCGGTGTGGCGTCGCGGTGCTGATGAAGGCGGAGTTTTGTGACGAGAGGAAGTGGATGGGGAGGAGAGATGGACGCCGGCGGTGGTTGAAGTTGAAGCTCGAAGGCAAGGCTGGTTCGTTTTTTTGGTTGCAATGTTATTTTTGTTTGCTTCAAATTCCAGCCAATTTATAGCCAAATTTGAGAATTTGGACATCAGATTACACACCAAGATGATCATGCTATTGTCCAATGGTAGGAAAGAAAGCTTACAAGTTATGTTGGCTGATGAAGGAGATGAGCAGAAGCGTGGAGGAAAGAACAGCATGTCAGGCTCATGGTAAGTCTTCCTTTCTTTTTTTTTAATTTTTCTGTTTTCTTATTATAAAATCTACTCAAAAAATAAAAATAAATTAATAAAATAAAAATAAAAGAGGGAAACAAAAATAATGTACGTAAAAATAATGAAATTGGTAAAATCAAATGAAATTATAGAAATGACAAATTTTCTTGAAATAACGAAAATTAACAAAAACACGTGGACAAGTTCATAAAGTAACGAGAAAAACCCACAAAATATTGAAAACAACAAAAAAATGAAATAAGAACCCATGAAAATAATAAAAATTACAACAGTACATAAAATAACAAAAACGACAAAAAATACATGAACTACTACAAAATGATAAAAATCACATAAAGTAACGAAAATAACAAAAAGTACATAAAATAATCAAAATGACAGAAATCACATAAAATACACAATCATGATGAAAATAACGTAAAATATGAGAAAAATAAAAAAACGAAAAATTACCGAAAAACCTAAACTAGTTCGGACAAAATCGAGTTTCAACAGAGGTCATCGACGCAGAGGTTCCCAGTGGATAGGTTTTGATTTTGGGACTGCTCGTCCCGTTCGTTGGGAGGCTGAAGGCGTGCGGCTTGCATTTCTGCCTTGATGGTTTGCACCATGAAGCCTTTCATGTCGTTGAGCATGCTTGCCTGGAGAAGCGTCATCTGAGCAGGGTCGATGATGACTTGCTGGGGGACCGAAGAGGGTCCAGGGAGATACGTTAAGCGAGCCGCTTGTGGTTATGGGGGCTGCTGTATCCCCGTTGCGCCACCAACAGGGAGTGGTGGGGGTGCACCAGAGGAGCTAGAAGCAGCATCCTCAACGTGCACACTGCTGTGAGTTCTCCTTGTTTTTGCCATGAAGATGGGTAAGGAGAGAAAAAAAAGTTGATAGGAAAGAAAAAAACACGGCTGTTTTTCGTTTCCCACAGACGGCGCCAAATTGATAGCCCAAGGACGTTCTCCGGTGGTATGGTTACGCCGGTGATCGTGATAAGGCAGCTACGGAACCTGCGAAGAGTAAGACAGAGAGAACTTTCAGGTGCAGGAAGAGAAGGAAGGTGGGGTGTGTAGTAATCACCTTATTTTGGGTTGGCATCACCCACTTATAGGGTGATGTCCCAGACTCTCCCACATTAGGGTAGAGTGTTTGGTGGGATCTTCCCCCACGCTTGCGCTGCTGATCCCTGATCTTAGAGCGGTGGATTGGACACAACTGCTTTTTTCAGTGTTTGTCCTGACAAGATTTAGGTGTCTTGAGTACAGCTTTTGTGTCTTGTGTCTTGGGCTTTTGGGCATTACGTGCTGGGCCCGCTTTTTGGTTGGTGTACTATGTTGGAGTACCAATTGGGCCTGGCCCAAGAGTGTCTGCTGCTAATAAAATTATACGGGGTGTCCTTATGGGCTGAATACGAGGGGCTCGTCGTAATTACGAGGAGCACTCCTCGTGTTGGTGGGCCTGGCTCATATGGCGTTTGCGTTTGGTAATATGGCCATACGAGCCGGGCTCATATATACCATGTATCTTGTTAGTTCATAGGAAGAAATATGACAAATTAAATCATACTAGCTAAACTTAACTAGTATTTAACGAAATAGGACCACAAATGCAGAAAAAGTTTTAAAATGCGACTTTATTGAAACAAAAACTTTAAACGGGACTACCAGATGATGTAAATTAAAATTATAGGATCATGAGTGCACTTTACCCTCACCATTAGCTATAGGGGTGTTTTTTTAAAATGAAAATTTGAAGAATTTGGTGAAGTATGTGAAATTGATGTGATGTTTATGAGAGAATAAATTAGATAAATAATTTCATTTGATTGTTTATTGTTGAAAGTATGATAAAAAAATGATGTTTATGTGAAATTGTTTATTGTTTACGCACTAGCTTTTACAACTTGAGATTCAGTGACTATGAGAAAGGTTTAGGACTTCTAGAAAGAAAAATAATCAAAGACTCAGTTCAGGGAGAGGAGGTGAGAAGAAAAAAACTTTCGGAATTTTTTTGAATTTTAAAGGGAGTCTCGTTGTTGGTGTTGAATGTAGGTTTCAACTTTGATTTAGTTACCTTTATACCACTCATATAATTACTCTATCTATTATTTATGGAAAATGGCACTGTTGATGAACAGTGCCATTTTAATAATTTTCCCAATTGTTTTTAATTTAAAATTTAATTATTTTATTTATCATAATTTTTTTAAAAAAAATTCAAATAGTGATTTCAAATTTTTTTAGTTTAAGGTTTAATTACTTTATTTACCAAAAAATTTCTTAGTTATATAATTTTACCATATCTTCCTCTTTTAATGTAGATGATCCGAAAGTAGGGAAATTTTATGCATAAACTAACTATAATATTGTATAATTCCCTCTTTTTAAGGTTTAATTACTTGGTTTACCACTAAATTTTTTTAAAAAATTCAGATAGATTCTGAAAGTTTTTTACTCATATAATTATATCATATCTTCCTCTTTTAATGTTGTTAGTCTCAAAGTCGGCATGGACCAATTATAACGTCATATAATTTTCATTTTTTTGCTTTAATTTTAGACTTAATTACTTGGTTTACCACCAATTTTTAAATTTTTTTGGATGTGCGTCTAAATTTTCTCACTCATATAATTAATTATATCTTCATATTTTAATGTGGGTGGTTTGAAAGTTGTGGTGAACTAATTATAACATTACATGATTTTCATTTTTTTGCTTTAGTTATAGGTTTAACTATTTTGTTACCGCCAAATTTTAAGATTTTACAGATAGACCTCAAAGTTTCTCAACTATATATATTTTTTTCATATATTCATGTTTTAATGAGGGTGGTCAGAAAGTTGAACAATAATATGGCATCTTATTATAATTTTATATAATTTCCAAAAAAATTATTGTGTATGAACAGTATTTACCTAATTTGATTGTCATTTCTTTAAAATTCGTTATGATTTTTTTCTTTAAATTTTTTAAATAAATATTTCGCTCCTACTACTTTTAAATTTTACGCTTTACACATTGGTTTTTGGTCAATATAGAAAAAATTATGCCTAAAATTGTTATTTTATCTGTAATGCATTATCTACTTTTTTCATTTTTATATTCTCTTACCTACTTGTTCTTAGTTCATCTTTTCTTCAAAATTTTTAACTAATTTAAAATTCTAACGCTTGCTTACTTAATTTCATTTTTATTTTATAGTCAACAACAACAATATTTCTCACTCATCTGATTTTGCATTTTCTTCATCTTCTCACATGGATGTCATGAATGAAAATAAAGTATATATATGGATTACAATTTAGTCATATACACTCCATTTCGTTTTTTTATCGTATTTATTTAGATTTGTTGCCTTTTATTTTTTCTTATAATTGTCAATGAAATTTATCACTCATATGATTTTACATTTTCTCCCTCTTTTCACACGGATAGTGTGAATTTAAAGAAATTAATGTGTGGTCTACAATTTAGACTCATACTCCCTCCATCCCTAAAGGAATTTCCCACTTTTTTTTACTATTTTACGGTAATTAATCTATGATTTTTTTTTCATGAATTGTTAGACATTTAAAACTAAAAAAACTCATATGCATAATTTGAAATGTAAATTTTCTAAATATGTTTTTCTATTTTTGCACTATTTATCTTTATAGAAAATTGAGTCAAACACTAAACCTTGAAACATGAAATTCAAAGTGTATATTTTATTTCACCTTTTAGTCATATTTATCAAAACTTATTGTTTTTTACATTTTTTGTTACTGTTGTTAAAAAACTATCTCTTCCATTTGGCTTTTATTTTTTACCTTTTACGCATTGAGCCCTGAAGTTTTGACATTAATAGTTATTATCTAGAATGATTGTTTACTTTCTCTTTTTATTTTATGAAGATAAACCAATATCTACAACCCATTTTTTATGTTACAAACATATCAAATTCTTATAAATTTTGCGATTTACATCCACTGATAGTGGAAAATTAAATCCTTGTTATACTCTCTATATATGGAAAGTTCGCTGCTGGTGAACAGTGGCACAACCAATAGGGTTGTGCCACGTCATCCATAATTTTTATTTTATTTTTTTAAATTAAATTTATTATTTATTTCATTACTTTTTTTATTGTTTTCCAATTTTTTAATTATATTTATTATTTATTTCATTACTTTTATATATATATATTTTTAAAATTTTAAATTACAATTTGTTTTCATTTTTTTAATTTTATTTATTATTTATTATTTAAATTATACTTATTATGTTACTAATAGGAAACAAAATTTAAAATTAATTGTTTTAAACTTTTTAATTATATTTATTATTTATTTCATTAATTTTGTTTATTTATATTTTAAAAAAATTTCAATTAAACTTTTTCATTTTTTTAATTATATTTATTATTTTTTAAATTATATTTATTATGTTACTAATAGGGAAAAAATTGGTAATTTTGAAAATTGGTATGAAATTTGTAATTTTCAAAAAAATAGTATGGAATCAATTGTGTTGTATAGACATTGTGAAACGTCGATCCAAGGCTAAATAAATTAAATGCAAAAAAATTTAATTCAATAAAGTTCGTATACATAAATTAAAATTATAAAATTAAATATAAATCTAAACACTGATCTAACAGTATGGACGCCGATTAACAAGGTATTGACGCCGATCTAATAAGGTATGGACGTGGATCTAACAAAGTATGTCGATCTAGCAAGGTATGGACGTCGATCTGACAAGGTATGGACGCCGATCTAACAAGATATTGACACCGATCTAACAAGGTATTGACGCCGATCTAACAAGGTATGGACACGGATCTAACAAAGTATGCCGATCTAGCAAGGTATGGACGTCGATCTGACAAGGTATGGACACCGTTCTAACAAGATATTGATGCCGATCTAACAAGGTATGGACGCCGATAGTATGGGCGCCGATCTACCAAGGTATGGACGCCGATCTACCAAGGTATGGACAACGATCTACCAAGGTATGGACGCCGATCTAACAAAGTATGGACACTGATCTATCAAAGTAAGGACACCGATTTAACAAGGTATGGACACTAAATTAACAAGGTATTCATGCTGATTTAATAAGGTATGGACGCTGATCTAAAAGTTATTCATACTGATCTAACAAAGTATTCATGCTGATCTACACAATTCTATAAAATTAACTTAATTCATAAAATTCATATAATATTCATGTTTTCCTAAAATACGTAAATTATATACTAAAATTCCATAAAACACCAAAAAATTCGTAAATAATACCTAAATAAATTTCAAAATACTAAAATAAATCCTAAAATACTAAAATTCATAAAATACCCAAAAAATACATGTACATGGCGGTGGAGAAGGCCGGCAACGGAAACTCTATACATAAACATAAAATTTTGTATGAATAGTATCCACATAATAAGATTATGTCACCTCATCATAATTTAGTGATTTTATTTATTTGTGTTTCAAATTGTTTAAAAAACTAAATCTCTATTTTACTTTTATTTCTTATTATTTTGCGTTTGCTCCCTAATATTTTAAACTTCATATGATAAAATGTAATACATTTATTTCACTTAATATTACATCCTTATTAAATTCTTATAAAATATTGCAATTTACACCGCTACGAAGTGCGGCAATTAAACCTTGCTCTATACATTTACGAAAATCGTACTGCTGGTGAACAGTAGCACAACCAATAGGGTTATGCCATGTCATTCATTTAATTTTTTTATATTTTTATATTTTTAATTATATTTGTTATTTTTAATTTTCCCTTTCAATTTTTTTATTTTTTAATTATATTTATTATTTATTTTAAAAATTATATTTATTATGTTACTAATAAGAAAAAAATTGTAATTCTGAAAATTGGTATGAAATTGTTAATTTTAAAAATTAGTATGAAATTAATTGTGTTGTATCACGTTATCTATTTTTTCCTGCATTTTTTTCTTTTAAAGTGTGTTCATTTACTATTTATAGAAGAAAAGTTTGTAAATTTGAAAAATGAAATAAAATTTATGAGAGCAAACATTTTTTAAAAAAACATTGTTTTGACTTTTATTTCTAATTATTATGTGTATTGGTCATCAAAATTTTAGAAATCTTAGTTTTTAACTAAGCCAGAAATTTTTTACCTACAATCATTATTACTTATTTTCTCTTTTATTTCATGAAAGTAGACCACAAATATTTGGTAGTTTAGTTGATGAATACACACTTCATCCATCTTATTTCTTCACTTTTTCTTCTTCATTTTGATTACTTTAAAGTGTGTTAGTTAATGCTATGGAGATCGAAAGTTTTGGTAATATTGAAAGTGAATATAAAATTTGTAAGAAATACAGTTTTGTAAATTCTTTTCTTGATGAATAATACCCCCAATATATATCCTCAATATATATATATATATAAACAAACTTCATTACTTACCTTTAACTATTTTGAAAGTAGAGCATTGGCTCCCGACCCAACATTTTCAAAACATCATTAAGTGTAATGTCATTTTTTTGTACGAAAGAAAATTCCATTACAATTTATAACTATTTAAAAAGTAGCATGTTGTCATCAAAGTTTCAAATCTTATGATATGGTTTTTTTCCCTTCTTTGAGCGTTAATGATTTTAACGAAAAGTGATAATGTGTAATTAGTATTTATATTTAAAACTCTATACATATACATAAAATTTTGTATGAATGATATCCACCTGATAAGATTGTATCACCTCATCATAATTTAGTGATTTTATTTATTTATGTTTCAAATTGTTTAAAAGACTAAATCTCTAGTTTACTTTTATTTCTTATTATTTTGCGTTTGTTTAAAACACAGCCTATTCTATTGCACTGAACTGAGCACAAGGGTTCGAGTGCAATGTTACATTTTGAATCTACTATCTACTATAAAATATTAATATAGGACCATCTTCTCGGGAACGAAAAAAAGTTACCCTGCGCTCTCAGACCTCCACCTCGGCTTCACAACACCTGCACGTAAGAATCTGAGATTTTTTTTCACACCATAAATGCATGCACATGTACTTTCCATTTTACTCATTCTATGACCACCATTAAGCCATTTTTCATTTACGTTTTGTCGCGATTTTAGGCCAAATTAGCGCGATTCATGTTAAAATTAAATACTGTCAATCTTCTAATTTCCCTTTACGTGGTTTGGTTTAATGTATTAAACGTCGGAAACACAATATAAAATGCAGTCCGACATTCGAATATTACGCAAACCCTAGAAATGGCGTCAACTAGATCAGATGATGATGAAGGTCGATGTCTTGCAATGATCTTTAACCCCATGAGTTTGGAAATTTCTCGTCTGCAATAGCAAGTTCATATGCTGGAGGAACATGTATATTATGCATTTGTTACATCTATATACCAACTTGCAATTACAGACACTATATATTAAGTGTTCACTCCTGTAGGTTTTAGATCGAGACTGCATCATTGCAGACCTCACTCATTCTAGCTTTGGACCATACACTGTTTCGTTGAACTTAAGTAACAGACCTAAACACTTGAGGATTCGTGAAGACGACAACGGCTGCATGATCGGACATCAAGCTTTTCAAATTTTCTCTATTTCGCACAGTCAGAATTGAAAAAAAATTCTCTGACAGTTCATGTATTCCTTTGATACTGGTCCGAGCAAGTTGTCAGAGACAACTTTGTTTACGTATTTTGATGTATATGGCAATCCGAAAAATATTAATGATTAATATAACATTCCGTCAATAGTGCAAAATCTTATACATTTATCTTTAGACCGATTTAGGTCGGTATCGAATATACACTTGCCGGATTATGAAAGGTGACGTGGAACAGGTCCAACCCAAGCCCAAACATCAAGATCCGCTCGTTGGCCTTGGTGGACCTATGACAAGGAGTCGAACTAAGAAGGCTAAGGACGCTCTCAACCTGTTGATGAACAGTTTTGCAAAGTGTGAGGAGCAAAGTGAAGATATCCACAAAGATGAAGGAAAAGTGCAAGCACTCCTCAATTTGGGCCAACGCAATTCTCAAATTGTGCAAACAATTTTCAACATTTCGGTTTGGGCTCAACCAAATGACAATTTGGCCCAAGTGCATGGTTCATGAATGTCTCAACCTGTTGAGACACCACCGGCGCATTCAATGCACTTCAAAGGCTTCCAACCTGCTCACTTCTCATCAATGACGAACTTCAAGAGCCTTGATGACTCAAGAGTCATCCAAAATCATCCAGAAACCATTGGTGAATAAGGAGTTACAAGCCTTGAAGCCCCTCCATCAAGAGCACTTAAATAAGGATCATTTACTCCACATTTATTGGCCAAAACTCATCCCCCATCTTCCAACTCGAATTTCTATCATTTTATTTCAGTTTTTAGATATATTTTGGCTAGTTCTACCCCTTAGCTAGCCTAGAATAAATTTAGAAATAATTGTTTTAAATTCTCATATTTACATTTCCTTTTAATTTCCATCATTAAGAGTGGAGATGAAGGGACTTGTAAATTGATTTGGATGTCTAGCTTCCTTGTCCTATAAAAGGAGGTCTAGGTTAGTTTGCAAGACACAATTCAATCATCAAATATATTTCACCTTTTTCCTTGAAATTGAGAGTGATTCTCTTTTCAACCTATCTACCTTTTTCCACTCAATTCTTGTTGAGATTTCTTGACAAGTCTACTAAGACAAATACTGCCTTCTCATTGGAAGAATGAGGTGTTGGCCCCATCATCATTCCCCCTCAATTTTGGCAACAAAAGGCTTTCTTTATCTTGGACCTTTTTTTGGTATCAAGAAGGAGGACTCGCCAAAGGCATAACAGCATCTTTACCTGGGCAAGGATCCAGGAGGAGTTGGCGGCCATATCCGTTCGTTTCACAAGCTTCCGCATCGTTTTGTTTTTGTGCATTCCGGATCTGTCAACCTCGTTGACATTTTCGCCTCATCAATCATACCTACCCGTGTTGCTCCTTTGTTGGCTAGATCCGCTCCTCGTGTTCCAGGATACCCTCCCGGAATCACATCAATTGGTATCAGAGGCACTTGCTCAACAAGGAGAAGTTTTTCTACCATTTTCTTTTTATTCCGCAACATATATCATTTTTGTTATCATTTTGTTTTTCTCCGTTGTTCTTGCCATTTTTAATTTCTTGTTCTAGTATTCTGCAATCTGCATAGAAAAAAAAGAAAAAAATCGCATCTTATTTGCATTGAAAAAAAAATCTGACATTGGTTCAACTCGCTGATGATTGCGAAAAAGGCAATTTGAAGAATTCTTGGAATAATTTCAAACAAAGGGCAAGAAAAAAACAACCTCAGAGCCTTTTCAAACCTGTTCTTTCAAAAGTTGCGGAATATCCTTTTCCAAAACCCACAAAAGAACCGTTTTGCAAAAAGTAACAACACTTCCCTCAACCTATTGAGGTTTGTTTGAGGTTTTATTTTATTGTGTCTTTTGTGTCTTGTTTTGAATCACTTTTTCAAGAATTTTGAGCCAGAAATAGTTGCTAGGTTTATAAAGAGAATCTGTGAGTTTTTTTGAGAGAAAAAAATGGCTGATGAAGCATTGGTAGAACAATTTCAAAGAATGTTGCAGGAACAAATGGCTCCACTAAATGCAAGGCTAGCGTGCCTTGAGGCTAGTCGAAGAGAGGAGGAAGAGCGGGAACCTCGAAATGAGGAAGATGATCGCCAATCAAATATTGATCAAGAAGATGAAGTTCCACCTCACCACAATCAAAGGCAAAGGGATATGGCTCAACAGATTTACCAAAACTTCAAATTGCAAATTCCACCTTTCTATGGAAAAAGCAACCCGGATGAGTACCTTGATTGGGTAAAGAAATGTGAATTGGTATTTAATTGCTTTGATTATACCACTGACCTCAAGGTTAAATTGGCCGTTGTTGAGTTTCATGGTTATGCCCTCACATGGTGGAATCAAGAAAATCGGCTTGGATTAGGTCCTCAAACTTGGGAAGAATTGAAGATCCAAATGCAATAGAGATTTGTGCCATCATACTACACTCGAGAATGTTTCCAACGCCTTCAAACACTTGTCCAAGGCACTAAATGTGTTGAGGACTACCACAAAGAGTTGGAATCCGCCCTTTTGAGAGCCGATGTTATTGAAAGAGGTGAAGCAAAAATGTCTAGGTTCATTCAAGGACTTAGACCTGACATTGTGAAGACCTTGGAATTATGTGAGTACAACAATTTTCAAGAGTTGTTACATAAAGCCATCCAAATTGAAAGACAACTCAAGAAAGGGAGCATTTCCACCATGGCTCCAAGATCAAACCAGTGGCCGAAAGCTCCACAAAGGACACCCCCACCTCCACAAAAAGGTACCCCTTCAAAATCTCCCACATCTACCCCTTCCACTTCCCAAAATCGCTCCTAAAACCGTCCCCCTTCCAAACCCCTTCATGAAGTTCAATGCTATAAATGCAAAGGTATGGGTCATTATGCTCATCAATGTCCAAATCCGAAAGTTATACTCATGAGAGATGGAGAATGGTACAGTGAGGATGAAGAAAATGATGAGAGCGAATCTGCTCAACCTGTTGAGGACGAGTATGCTTAACCCGTTGAGGAAGAGTTTGGTCTTCCGGTTGAAGGCACTCTCCTAGTAACTAGACGAGTACTACAGGTGCAGCCAACCCCTCAATCATGTCAAAGGGAGAATCTCTTCCATTCAAGAGCACTTGTGAATGGTAAAGTATGTTCACTCATTATTGATTCCGATTCTTGCACTAATGTTGCTAGTTCTTATATGGTGAATAAGTTAGGACTTGCTACTCACAAGCATCCTCGACCCTACCTTCTTCAATGGATGGATGACACCGCTCATGCCAAGGTGAATTGTCAAGTTGAAGTACCCCTCAAAATTAGCAATTATGAAGACAAGGTACTTTGTGATGTTGTACCTAAGATGATTGCTGCCCATATTCTACTTGGGAGGCCCTGGCAGTATGATAAGCAAGCTGTGCATGATGGTGTGACCAACAGATACACCATTCAACACGTTAACCGAAAGATTATCTTGGTGCCTTTAACACCCCAACAAGCCCATGCCGATTAGATCCAACTCCAAAGTGAGTCCGAGGGTAAGGATGGTAAACTTAAGGGTAAAGTTGAAAATAAAGAGAAATCTCAAGTGGATTTGCAAGAGCCAAAAGTCTTTTGGGATGGTGAAGGAATAAATAGCGAAAAGAGTGGTAAAAGAGAGAATGAGAGAAGACGAGTGTTTCCTTTCCATAACCAAAGAAAAAAACATCAAGAAAGCTCTTTTGAGTAAAAAATGTTGTTTTCTCTTTTTACCTAACACTTGTCTTCTAACAATGGATCAAGAGGAAGAAATTCCTTCTTTTCTTTCTTTGTTGTTGCAGGAATATCAAGATCTTTTCGAAGATCCGATTGGTTTACCTCCATACCGAGGTATTGAGCATCAAATCGATCTTGTCCCGGGAGAACATTACCAAATCGGCCCCATTATCGAACCAACCCCGAGGAAGCCAAAGAGATACAGAGGCAAGTCCAAGAGCTTCTTGCAAAAGGGTACATCCGAGAAAGCTTGTCCCCTTGTGCCGTACCCGTGCTTCTGGTACCTAAAAGTGATGGTTCATGGCAGATGTGGATGGATTGCCGCCCCATCAATAAGATCACCATCAAGTACCGACATCCCATTCCACGCCTTGATGATATGCTTGATGAACTTTCAGGTGCAAAGGTATTTTTTAAGGTTGATCTTAAGAGTGGTTATCACCAAATACGCATGAAAAAGGGTGATGAGTGGAAAACCGCCTTTAAGACCAACATTGGTTTATATGAGTGGCTTGTCATGCCATTTGGATTAACCAATGGCCCTTCTACTTTTATGAGACTCATGAACCATGTTTTAAGGAAATTCATTGGAAAATTCGTTGTGGTTTATTTTGATGACATTTTGATCTATAGTCATATTTTATCTCAACACGTTGAACATCTGCGGTTATTGTTTGAAACTCTTCGAAGAGAAAAGCTTTATGCTAATCTTAAGAAGTGTACTTTTGCTACTAATCAGATTGTGTTTCTTGGATATGTTGTTAGTGAGAAAGGACTAAGTGTTGACGAATCCAAGGTGCAAGCCATCAAGGATTGGCCAACCCCTACTAGTGTGACCGAGGTGAGATCTTTTCACGGTCTTGCTAGCTTTTACAGACGTTTTGTGAAGGATTTTTCCACTATAGCCACCCCACTTAACGAACTCGTCAAGAAAGAAGTACCATTTGTTTGGGGTGACAAGCAAGAGAAAGCGTTCAACCTGTTGAAAGAAAAGTTGACACAAGCTCCGGTCCTTTCACTACCTGATTTTGGTAAGATCTTTGAAGTTGAGTGCGATGCAAGTGGCATAGGTATTGGTGTTGTTCTCACTCAAGAAGGTAAACCTATTGCATACTTTAGTGAAAAATTGAGTGGTGGTCCTTTGAATTATTCAACATATGACAAGGAATTATATTCTCTTGTGAGAAGTCTTGAGGTATGGTCTCATTATCTCTTGCCTAAGGAATTTGTCATTCATACTGACCATTATTCATTAAAGTATTTGCAAGGTTAAGGTAAACTTTCAAAAAGACATGCAAAATGGATGGAATTTGTTGAATCTTTTCCTTACTTAATTAAGTTTAAGAAAGGTAAAGAAAATGTAATGGCAGATGCATTGTCCAAAAGGTATGCTTTATTCAGCATGTTGAACAGTAAGGTTTTAGGATTTGAACAAATGAAGAACTTGTATGGTGAAGATATTTACTTCGGATCTATTTACAATGCATGTTTGTCTAAACTTGTTGACACTTATTGCATATTCGATGGATATCTCTTTAAAGCTAACAAGCTTTGTGTTCCTAAGGGTTCCATCCGAGAGCTACTTGTAAGGAAAGCCCATGGAGGAGGACTTATGGGACATTTTGGTCAGCTCAAGACCTTGGAAGCTCTTAAAGAGCATTTCTTTTGGCCGAACATGAAGAATGACGTGGACAAATTTTGTGCTCAATGTGTCACATGCAAAAAGGCTAAGTCTAAACTTGAGCCTCACGGGTTGTATACTCCACTCCCTAATCCTTATTTACCTTGAGTTGACATATCAATGGATTTTGTTACTGGTCTCCCTAGGACTCAAAATGGGCATGATGCAATTTTTGTAGTTGTTGACCGTTTTTCTAAAATGGCTCACTTAATTCCTTGCCATAAAACGGATGATGCTACAAATGTTGCAAATTTATTCTTTAAGGAGGTTGTTAAATATCATGGATTGCCTAGGACAATAGTAAGTGATAGGGACACCAAATTCCTAAGTCACTTTTGGAAGACATTATGGGCTAAACTTGGTACTAAGCTATTGTTTTCAACATCTAGTCACCCACAAACTGATGGGCAGACCAAGGTAGTTAATAGAACAATGATACAATTGCTTAGAACACTCTTTAGGAAGAATTTGAAGCAGTTGGAGGAGTTTATTCCACATGTTGAATTTACTTACAATAGGGCTTTTCATACTTCAACAACTCATAGCCCTTTTGAAATTGTTTATGGTTTCAACCGTTGACTCCATTGGACTTATTGCCTTTACCTCTTAATGATGCAGCTCATAAAGATGGAGCATTGAAAGCAAAACAAATGAAGGAGTTACATGAGAAGGTGAAAGAAAGGATCTCCAAACATAATGAAGCATATGCAAAGAAAGCAAAACCTTTGACGTTGGTGATTGGGTATGGTTACACTTGAGAAAGGAGAGATTCCCTCAAGAAAGGAAGAACAAACTCGCCCCAAGAGGAGATGGTCCCTTCCAAGTGGTTGCAAAAAGGGGAGATAATGCCTACACTCTAGATCTTCCTAGTGGTAAATATGGAGTACATGCAACGTTTAACGTTATGGATCTTTCCCCTTTTGAAGGTACTATGGAAGATGAGATTCCGAGGTCGGAATCTTTTGAAGAAGGGAGGAGTGACGTGGAACAGGTCCAACCCAAGCCCAAACATCAAGATTCGCTCGTTGGCCTTGGTGGACCTATGACAAGGAGCCGGACTAAGAAGGCTAAGGACGCTCTCAACCTGTTGATGCACAGTTTTGCGAAGTATGAGGACCAAAGTGAAGATATCCACAAAGATGAAGGAAAAGTGCAAGCACTCCTCAATTTGGGCCAACCCAATTCTCAAATTGTGCAAACAATTTTCAACATTTCGGTTTGGGCTCAACCAAATGACAATTTGGCCCAAGTGCATGGTTCACGAATGTCTCAACCTGTTGAGACACCAGCTGGCGCATTCAATACACTTCAAAGGCTTCCAACTGTTCACTTCTCATCAATGACGAACTTCAGCAGCCTTGATGACTCAATAGTCATCCAAAATCATCCAGAAACCATTGGTGAAGAAGGAGTTACAAGCCTTGAAGCCCCTCCATCAAGAGCACTTAAATGAGGATCATTTACTCCTCATTTATTGGCCAAAACTCATCCTTCATCTTCCAACTCGAATTTTTATCATTTTATTTCAGTTTTTAGATATATTTTGGCTAGTTCTACACCTTAGCTAGCCTAGAATAAATTTAGAAATAATTGTTTTAAATTCTCATATTTACATTTCCTTTTAATTTCCATCATTAAGAGTGGAGATGAAGGGACTTGTAAATTGATTTGGATGTCTAGCTTCCTTGTCCTATAAAAGGAGGTCTAGGTTAGTTTGCAAGACACAATTCAATCATCAAATATATTTCACCTTTTTCCTTGAAATTGAGAGTGATTCTCTTTTCAACCTATCTACCTTTTTCCACTCAATTCTTGTTGAGTTTTCTTGACAAGTCTACTAAGACCAATATTGCCTTCTCATTGGAAGAAGGAGGTGTTGGCCCCATCATCATTCCCTCTCAATTTTGGCAACGAAGGCTTTCTTTATCTTGGACCTTTTTTTGGTATCAAGAAGGAGGAGGCGCTAAAGGCATAACACCATCTTTGCCTGGGCAAGGATCCAGGAGGAGTTGGCGGCCATATCCGTTCGTTTCACAAGCTTCCGCATTGTTTTGTTTTTGTGCATTCCGGATCTGTCAACCTGTTGACATTTTCGCCTCATCAATCATACCTACCCCGTGTTGCTCCTTTGTTGGCTAGATCTGCTCCTCGTGTTCCAGGATACCCTCCCGGAATCACATCAAAAGGTCATGTATATGAAAAATTAACATACTATAATTAAACGAAACAGGGTGTTCCCAAATCTTATATAACATAGGCCGTAAGAGGGTGGCCATTACTGTGTCAAAGCATAACAACTTCATCACCGCACCCACTTATTGTCGCGATCAGTAATGTTTTTTTCCATCATGCAACAACCGGTAATAAACCATTTTATTAGTGATGTTAACTCTTAAAAGTTTTCCAGGTTCGTGTTAACTATTGGTATTAAATACATTTGTTCATGCAGCCGGTTTCGTGGATGACCAGATCTACTGATCTACTCTATGAGGTGCAAGCAGTTAAGGAACTTGGAATTCTGACTTTTGGTAGCCATTTGATGCTTTACAAGGCCTGCTACATAGGTCATGTTGTGGTCCCCATAAACAGCAAGGGAGACATTTTTGTATTTCATGGTCTTGCAAAAATGAGCACCATCGAGGAAGCACACAATGATGCAGCAAGGCAGGCCCATCCATGCCCTTATGCAGCATCACAACTTTAGGATTCATGATACAACTCTTGATATCATGATAAGGGCAAGTGATAGGCTACTTGACTGTCAGCTTGTAAATGAAAGGTAGTATAGTGTTCAAAATCCGGCCATCATTGCCATAGTGATATATATATATATATATATATATATACACATGTTCAGTTGTTAAGCTTGATAAATATATTATAATTGATCGAACTAATATTCATACCATAATACAGTGGTTTCCGGTTGAAAGTTGTTCTTTGGGGCGAAAAAATTAAGCTTATCGATCCGATAGTGTTTCCCAACCTCAACGGGCCGGTGATTTTGGTACTAACTAGCACATATGTCAGATGCTTCCAAGGCTAGCATGTACAATCTGCATTATTCTTTTCATTCTAGATATTTGTGAGTATATTTAATTAATTTGGTTATGTTTATATCTTATGTGGTACAAACAGACACCTTTTGTATTCAACATGTGCGACAAAGCTGCATGTTAATCTGGATTTGCCAGAAAAGGATGTGTTGTTGGCTAGGTACAAATAATATATTCAATTAAACTTTAAGATGACTACATGATGATGTGCAATTTCATTCAATATGTTGTCAATGGTTTATTTGTTTTTATTTTTATCAGTGCTATTTCTACTGAAGGCGATGTACAGAAAAGCAATCCGTCAGAGTCATCGGGATGTGCAGTCACCCTCAAAATCAAATGAGTTGATTTACAGACTATTGAAGAGAGACGAGCTGTTTATTTTAAAAAGGTCTGTCATATTGGACTATGTTTATTTTGACTATAAGTTTGTTACTGTTATTTGCGTGTAACCCATTTTTTCAATGTAGGAGAGATTATTCTGCTGTCGAGCGACTATCATGTGTGTTAATGACAATTTCTCTATGTGGTACATGAGATGCCTTGTTTGTTTGTGAAAGGTTATTGCTGTTGGACCACAATTTTATTACGACGTTGTAAACAAATGACATTAAATGCATCAACTAGGTATGTTGGGACATACATATACCAAGTTTCACGTTTTTTAATAGTCTTTCAAATTAACATCAAATTGTTTCTATGTTTTTATTTTACAATGAAAATCAACAATTTGTTAATGCATGTACAAGGTGAAATTGAAAGTGGCTGATTGCACTACTGGGTCTTCATTTGTGTTGTTTAACAACACTACGTCAAAGCTACTTGGTTGTGATGCTTTAACATTCTCGAGAATAACTAGTCAGGTATATTTAATTATTTTCAGTTCACGTTCATTACGTCCTTCGTTTGTTATTTTGCCCATTAATGTATGAAATTATTTGTAGGATGAAGTGCATCGTAGAATTAATAAACTGAAGGGCATGAGACTAATGTGGGAAGTGCAGTTAATAGATTTTAATTTCGAGAATTTGCATTCTTCTTTCACTGTCAAGAAGGTCTATGAGGTTGATTATGCACATGACTCGAATTTATTGCTTTCGTCCATTTCTTTTGTAAGTTCTATAACATTTCTTATATTAACATTTGTATTTAACAATAATGCACATGTGTATTTATTTGTGGTAACTAACAAGACAAATAATGATTTATAGTTGATGGCGGAACGATTGCTGCTATTTACGAAGCGCAAACTCGAAGATGAACACCCCCCGTAGTTTAGTCAATCAAACGGTAAATTGTGCGTTTTTAAATAGTATTACCTATGTAGATATTCTCATAAGCAACGATTGTTTTTTGTCAATGTGAAATTCATAGCAGACAAATTAAAGGCAAAGATAAGGAGTTCCCAGATGAGGCATCAAGTGGAGCAAGTGGTTTGTCAACAGACAATATGCCCTTATTTGATAGGTAGTACTACCTTCCCGATGTTTATCATATAAATTAAAATTTTCTTTGGAATGAATTTTCAATTTTCATTCAGATGTGTCATTGTTTTTTTTGTAGGTATGCTATTGCTATTCCCGTTCACCCAATTGCCGATCTTAGGGACTGAGTCATGATCATTCACCTGTATTCTTGTTACAATTTTTATTGAGTCTTTTATTCATGTCCTTCATACATGCACGCCGTTTAAATAGTGATCACTATTCCAACAACTCTGACGTCATCATTTATAAGAATTTTGTTGTATAAACTTAATGCTACGCTTTATGTTACTACATCGACATTCACGGTTTTTTTATTAACAATAATACTGTATGGTGTTAGCTGTGTATTATATTAACATGTACCAATAATACTATAATGGAACAAAAAAAATATTTGGATCCGTGACAAAGTCGGGTATTTAAATTAGTTATATATTATTACGGGAGCTTTATCAAGAGAGCAAAAAAAGTGGATGGAGTGATTTCGTGAGGACACTTAGGATCCACGTAGGCACCAATTAGACAAATAGTTTTTTTTGGCGCCATGTAGGCATCAATCAGTCTGCCATTTTTAAGCAACCAGTCTACCATTTTTTAAGGAATTGGTTTCCAATTTCAGTTCTCTAATTAATTAGATTGATTCTCTCCATATTGAATTCATTAACTAGATTGATTCCCGACGATTACCGCCCCACCACACCGAATGACATTTCTTAAAGGCAAAAGCATCGATAAACCACTCAACTATCCAACTCATTACAAACTGATCACTAAACTATTTAGCGGGATGAATAAACCATTGAACTGTTGAATTTGTACGTACTTGATTGACCGATTCCTTCAAATTTAGAAAATGCATACTTGGTGTATTTCGTTTCTTGTTCTTATGTGGTAAATTATGTCTGAATAGGATGACGATTTGGCCTAGTTGTGTTGAATAAAGGTTGGAGTTGATTGAATTAGGTAAAATGTCGGAATTTGAGAAATTGGGATTAAAGGTTCAAATCTCAAATCTAGTCAATTAGACACTTAGAAGCATTTTAGGTCTTAACTTCACAATCAATCTACGTTGTTTGTCTCTATGTCACATCAATGAAAATCGGAATGGTGGCTAGATTATTATGGTTTTGAAACTTTAGTGATTTATTCGATTAGATAAAAAATTTGTGATTGATTGTGATGAGTTGAAAAATTCATGAGTTTTTTTGTTGTGTGTTTTTTACCCTTCAACCCGTCGTACTCGTTATTATGGTTGTGTTCTTTTCTTTCTTTTTTTAAGGAAAAGCATGGAACACACCTCTAGAATTTTATAGATTTAAATGGGCGCTATGTAAGAAAATTGAGACATTACATTTCGAAACTAGTCTCAATCATGGGGGAAATTATTTTATATTCTTTTATTAATGGATATGATGTACTCATAGATTAGAAGGGAAAATTAAATTTTGAATGATTTTTGGATAAACAATAGAAGAAAAAGGTGTTCTTTTTTTGTCATTTACATGTGATAAATTAGTTACAAGTGATGATATGACATGCACTACTTATCCATTGGAGGGGATACATGTCAAACTCACATACTTGATGTCCAAAAATATTGTTGTTTGACGAATTTTTAAGGAGAATGAGATAAATATTGAATTTGATATGAAGTTTGTAGGATAATAAATTATTAATTAATATTTGTTTAATGGGTCTAAACCCTTTAGGGAGTAACTTTGTAGAATGAAAATTAGGTTGTGAAGAGGCATAATGTGTTTTTATAGAAGAACTCCTTGACTTCCACTTGATGCATGTGTTACTCACATTGAATCCGCCGCTCCAAGTCTCCGTGTAAATATTTTTCCTAATTCAGTTTTTAGAAAACGCATTTAGTTGTTTTATATGGAAAACAATTTTCTGAAAATTGATTTTAAAAAACGTGTTTAGTTGAGAAAATTCTCAATTTAGAAAAATACATGTAAATGTATTAATACAACAATTCAACATCAAATGGTACAATGTCAAACTTGACTATGTATTATTAAATAATTGTACAAGTGTAACATGTACATATGAATAACATACAAAAAAAATAACCAAAGTACCTAAAACTAAGCAAAATGGTTGGTGTACAAGTAGCCTCTGTTAACCAATTATAGATATGCTGGAAATGGAAAAAAAATATTATAAATAGGGGCAACAAACATAAAATAATAGAAATAAAATGTAAATACATAATAAATATGTCTGGCTCTGCGTTTTCCACTTCTCTCGATCCCAAGCTGCATCCATTTGTGGTAATTGGTAGCCATCAGGTCTTGATGATGGTTGAAACTCTGGTAGATCAGCTAACGATTGATTCACTCCCTTTATCCAAGACCAGACCGTTGTAGTAGTAAGCTGCAGCCTGATTCACAATATGTCTGGCATGTTAATCTCCAATACAAAGTCTATGGGCATGGAAAGGATACTGGTGTAGTTTCAAGTTGTAATCTTAGCTTCAAGGAATTTCCAGTTGATAAACCACATATGATTCTTTCCATTTCCATGACCTGGGTTGCATCTTGACAAGCACTGGAATGCCTGGTCAGAACAGGACGAGCACATGAAACCTTGAAATAAGATAAGCAGTGTTCAGAGAAGTTGATATTATTCTGTATTGTAAGCCCAATTGACTAGTGAAATTAAAACTGGCTACCAGATTAAGGGAACAAGAATCCAAATTAACAAGAAGCTGCTGACATGACATTGTTCCAATGACTCATTACAAATCCCTAACCAGTGAAGCAAGGCAGAGAAATCGCTGAGAGAGAGAGAGAGAGCCAGGCAGAAGAGCTTACCGGCGAGACGATGCGAGCTAAGGAGATCGGAGAAGGACACGAGCTGCGACGATGCGAGCTTGCGAGCTGAGCGAGAGTTCTTCTGAAGGCAGGAGTCGAGATTGCGTCGGGAGGTCGAGAGTCGAGAGAGCAGGCGAGTTCTCTAACTAGGAACTCCGTAAATGAGTTCCTAGGTTTTAAGTGAATTGGAAAAATACTTTTCCAGTAAACAAGAATTGGAAAAAGTTCATCTAAACACCTTTTCTTTTTCTTTTTCCAATTTTCCCGAAAATTGCTTAGAAAATGGGAAAGTTTTCCTCATCTAAACGCACCCTTACTCTTTTGAACCATTTTCTTGTTTTCTACTCCCATCCCCAAATAATTGGCACATTGACACGGATAAATGATTCCTCCTTTCTAATTTTTTTAAAATACACAATTTTAAATTTAAGATTTTATTTTCATATGATTTTCAATAATAATTATAATTATTGATGGCCGTCAGATCTAATCGGCTAGATACCAAAGTTCAGAAATATCCAATAGGACATAGCAAAAAGCCAAGTCAATAACCTAAAATAAGAGCCTCATTAAAAAACTCGAATAACCTGTGGGATATTCTCGAACCATACATACCCGAACAACCTAAGTGACATTCCCGGACCATACATGTTCAGGACCCAAGTGACGTGCGTGTCCTCTGACACGTCACCACTCTATATTGGAATATTACAGTACTGTCACTCCATTATAAGGGAATATAAAAACACTAATCATATACACATTTCAAGGTAACTATTCACTCTCACTCACTCTGGTGATGTCAAATCTCTTTCCCATAATTCACCAATACTGACTTGAACGTCAGAGTACCAGACAGAGGACCCCCTCTATTTCCCCGTTTGGTATCCTAGCTCGCCGTACTTTTTGCAAATTTCGATGACATCAACCAACATCAGAATCAGATTACGTCAGCATCAGAGGACAGTGGCGACAGCTACCACAGAGCCGTCACCAGTTATAGATTCAAACTTTTTATGAATATATTTTCTGAAATTTTTTCGACCAAATAATTACTTCCTCCGTCACTTTTTTTATTGTAACATTTTCCTTTTTAGGACGTTCCTAAATGTTTGCAACGTTTCCTTCTTTGGTAAATTTTTTAAACTAAAAATACCAAATTATCTTTTTAACTATCTTGTTTTGGTTTATTTATCATCCGATTTGACGCCATTAACTCTACTCACTTCACACATTTAGGCTCCGTTTAGTTGTGTAAAATTTTTCAAATTTTCAACTCCAAATTTTCTTTGTTAATATTAGATCATATAACTGACTTTTAAATGATGGAAAACCTTGTTTTCCAAATTTTGGAAAACTAGTATATTAAATTAATGAACATTGTTTGAAAGGTTTCCATGGTAATACTAGAGTTTTCAAAGTTTGGAAAACAAGGTTTTCCATCACTTGAAAGCTACTTGTATAATCAAATATTTACAAAGAAAATTTGGGGATGAAAACTTGAAAAAATTTCAGCAACTAAACGGAGCCTTAACATTTATCTTATTTTTTTTATCATATGATTTGACACCACTAACTCTGTTAAACTCTCCATCTCTTATGGATAGTTTTGTAAAACTTTCACATTTTTCTACACACCTTAATCTTCATATCATATCACAATGTTGCAAAAATTAAGGGATGAAGGAGTATATAATAAATTGAAGTATTGTGTATGGAAAAAATACTATTGAGAGAGCTAGCCCTCGAAGAGACCTAATAAAGCTTGATCTAAGTAAAATTGAAAAAATTATTAAATATATAATAAATTCAAGTTAAATGGGTATAAAAATCGAAAGTTTTAAAAGATTTCAAACGAAGAAGTAAATGTTAAAGACTTAAGGCAATAAAATAAAATAAGGGAGTAAGATATATATATATATATATATATATATATATATATATATATATATATTATTTTTTGTAAAAGTGATGTCAAAAAGTTTTTTTAATAGTAATACTCCATATGGTATGAGTCTATTTACCAACTAGTGAAAAAATCATTAATTATATTATTTATGTAAAGATTTAACCATAAAAGGTATTTTAATCATTAAAATTTTTAAAATTAATTAGTTGAATTAGTTAGACAATGTTATGATCCATTAGTGTTTCACCCACTAGTGGTAAATAACAGCGTATGTGTCAGTTTTCGGAGACTAAGCAAAAGTACTAACCAACTTTACTGTGGAGGACACGCGTAATAATACTTCTAATTTATGCTTTTATTTGTTTAATATTCTAAAGTGGTATAGTTTAAAGCATTTTACATATACAAATAATACCTTGATAATCATAGTCCTATGAGCATACTTTATTAGAAGTTTCTATACCAAAAAGTATAGATAAATTGACACAAAATTAACTATAGAAATCAATTTTCAAAAATTAAGAATGAATCGAAAAACCAAATACAACTTTTGTTCAAAGTTCTATAATTTTGGTTATATGTGAAAGGTTCACAAACTTTGAGGACTATTTTAGGTATTTCGTTACAAGTCAACTAAAACAGTGAAAACAGTCAAAAAAAATCAAATTGTTTGACGATTTATAGTTTGATGATTCTGTGTTCAAGGTTGAGTCACAACGAATTATAATTCAAATATTAAAGTATTCGAATCACCATAGTTTTGGTAGTTTTGGGCAGTAAATGATAAATAAGCTATATATATATATATATATATATATATATATATAGTAAACTCCGTCCATGGTCCCTTTAGTTATATCATTGTCCTATTTGAGCCATGTTTTAAGATTTTGTATCACTTTTGTCCCATGAGTTACATTTTTGTCATATTTAGATCATCTCGTTAATTTTTCCGTTAAATTGACTATTTGGGTGACGTTATTTATGTCAATATCCATTTTGAATATCAAATTTAACCCAACATTTTAAAATTTTACAAAATAACCGTAACTTTTTCAAAATTTTACAGATCCACCCAAATGCCTCATTCTTCCGTCTTCTCGATCGAGACCACACCTGCTGCCACTTTCCTCTTCTACTGCCCTTACATCAGCCGCCGCTACCGTCGCACCAGCCACCGTCACCCTCACAAAGAGCCTCTGCTGCCGGACGGCGAATCTGTGGGTCCAGTCCAACCTTCCTCCTTCGGCAACTCCACCTAGCCTCCGCCAAGGCTTCGCCCAACTAGCTAGACCTTGCCTCGGTCTCTTGCAACCCCGATTTGCCTCCTCTCGCGTCTCTCTGAGCTACCTTAGCCCGCCTCGCATCGCAGATCTGGTTGCGCGATGAACCAGATTTGTGCTCATGTGACGGAAGGGCAAGGCAAATCTCGGCGTGGGTATGGCTGGGATGGTTTCAGCGGCTCGCCGACGGCTCATCGGCTGCGGTGCGCGGCGTGTTGGTGAGGGAGAGTGAGTGGAAGGAATGAGGTGAGTTTGAATGTGGGGAGAAGGGAGGTGGGATGAGTTTGTAAGTTTTAAAAAATAATTGGGGTTAACATTGTAATTTTCAAGATTAGGAGTTAAAGATTTTTAAGTAAATTTCTGAAAAAATAACGGTAAAAGTAATGAGTGGGATCTAAATATGATAAAAATGTAACTTATGAGACGAAAATGATATAAAATCGTAAAACATGACTCATAATAGGACAATGATATAACTTAAGGGGACTTAAGGGGGCATGGGCAGAGTTTATATATATACTCATAATTTCACTGTTTGCACTTAACATGACTAATGCAAGTTTAAACTTTGTAGAAAAAAATATATAAGTACTTCTGAATAAGGAAAGAAAAAACAAATTATTCCCACAAAATATATTTATGTATATATTGTAAAGGAATTTTGGATATATAATGAATAGAGTAACACACAGTCCAATTACCAATAGGGGTAATTTGGTAGGGTTTACTTCAAAGTTAAAAAAAGAAGGGTTTAAAGTTCACCTAATATGTGTGTGTTTGAGAGATGAATCACTTACTTGGCAAAAACACGAAAATAGGGTAGCTAAGGTCTGAGAGTCCGTGAGTTTACCTTCTTCTTGGCGTGAACCAGTGGCGTGAACTCCATCATCCCGCCAAAAGCGAACTCAGCTGGTCTCAGTCTAAGTCCATCAAATTTCAGCGATGAACTGGTTGGGCGTGAAACGGAATCGGCAGCGCTTGACAGGGGAGGATATGCATTGGAGTTTCGAGGGAGAACTTGAGAGGGGAGGGCGAAGCGAAATCCGCGACGCGATTTTTTGGAAGTCCATCAAATTGGCGATGAACTAGTTGGGCGAGGCCGTGGGAGACGGATTCGGCAGAGGTTGACAGGGAAGGGCGACGCGAAGTAAAGGACGCGTTCTTCTGCAAGTTCATCAAACTTGCGATGAACTAGTTGGGCCTAGCTGTGACAGACGGAGTCAACAGAGCCTGACAGGGGAGAGTAGCCATTGAAGTTTGGAGGGAGAGCTTGACAGTGGTGGAAGAAGCAATACTGCTGGCTTGAAGCAGCTGCAGTTCATCCAGACACTTTGAAGAAGCAAGCTCTGGTTATGGAGTTTGGTGAGGGCTTCTCTGTTAGGCAAGCAATACGCCTTTGACCTTTGAAGTTGATGAGGTAGCTGGCTATGAGTGACTTGATGTATATGGGTGTAGAGTAGAAGAATGGTGCATTTCTTTGAGCATGTGGACGACCATATTGACCAGTGTGAATATGTATAATACTGCTGGCTAAACAAGCTGAGGTAGTTCTTCACGAACTCATTCATCATTGTTGTTCATCATCTTTGTCATGGTACATATGCAAAAACCAGTCAGCTGTGCTTCATTTTTGTCATGGATGAAATGTAAAAACCCAATTCCTGTAGCAAACATGAAAAGGAAACATAATGTTGTTCTTGCTTGTGAAACTAGTCTGAGATTATTGTCTGCTAATTTATTTGTTAGATTCTATTGGTTTGACAGGGTTAATGGCTTTATAATTCAGTAGCCGAGCATGTGAGTTTGTCTAGTATAGCCGTACTTGTATTTGTTTAGTTGAATTAACTGTTAATTGACTGAGCTTGTTTAGTTTTCATGAGAAATAGTATTGTCGGTTAATTTAGGGAAGAAACAAGTTAGTCAATAATCCTAAAAGAGGTTAGTTATAAATAGTAGCCTCAGTTAGGTAAAATAAATAGTGACTGTGAAGTTCTTGAATTTGCATGGTTTGTGCTATTAGACTTGGAAGATAGATTAGAAGGAAAATTCTTGAGCAAAACACATTTACGCTACTAGGCTGGTAAACTTCTTAGTCTCCACTCTTCAGTAGTAGTAGATGTTAAACTTATAGCAAAAACTCCACTGTGCGTTTTTTTGAAAGATTAATGTGACCCTGAGATACATATTTTCATTAACAAACCATAAAATCAATCATTTCTCTCCAATTTCTACTGTCATAAAATACTTCGCTGAATTCTAAAAAAAATTAATGAAAAGAACTCACCCCTTGACATAACAAATGGAAAACAAACACTAGGCTAGGCAGTGTAAAGTGTCACAGCCCGCAAGGCCCAGCAATGTTGGTAAGTAGTAGTAGTATAACATTATAATATGAGAGAGAACAAATGGTAAGCTTCAAACTGAGCCAAGATCAGCATGAACAACCACATTTAGTCCAACATATATATAAAGACAAAAATGTTGCTGTCTGTGCTTGGCCAAGATTAACTCACTTAAACCATAAATAAACTTGTTGCTCGCCAATCTGTAGGATCTGTACACCTTTTTCAATAACAGAACATAGTGAAAGCACCTTAATCCCAGCTGTGTAATTAGGATCACTGACATGAACTTCATAGTGTCAATTACTCCTAATTGTTTAAAATTACAGCTGGTAAGACTATAAATGTAATACTATTTCCTTCTTTCTCTCCTCATCCAAATTCCACCCTAGAGACCATAGCAGTAGATATCAATCCCTATCCATGACTCTGATTCAACAAATTCGAAAAAAAGAAAACAAAATACTAGCACTCCATTATGAATCTGGGCTCTGTTGCATTGCCTGGTAAGAGACGAAACAGAACAAAATGTAGACACGAGAGAGACAAAACAGGTTACATAACATTGCCTGCCTACTGGTAAGTGGTAAGAAGAAGAGACAAAACAAAAGAGATGAGAAACAGACATCTCATCTGTCTGACTGAGAGGTTTGGAGAATGTTTAGTTTGGTGCACAAAGTGGTTGATTAAGGTGTTGTTTGACCAACCCCTTGACTTTGGCCATCCAAACCCCTAAATTCTTGCGAAAATCCAGTTAATCTAAACACACACATTCTGACTTGTGTCTAAAATTTGAGATTGAAAGCATGTTAGGAGGTTAAGATATGGGCAATTCAAGTTTGGTGCACAAAGTGGTTGTTTAAGGTGTTGTTTGACCAACCCCTTGACTTTGGCCATCCGAACCCCTAAATTCTTGCGAAAATCCAGTTAATCTAAACACACACATTCTGACTTGTGTCTCAAATTTGAGAATGAAAGCATGTTAGGAGGTTAAGGTATGAGCAATTCAAGTTTTAGTGCACAAAGTGGTTGTTTAAGGTGTCGGTTGACCAACCCCTTGACTTTCGCCATCCGAACCCCTAAATTCTTGCGAAAATCCAGTTAATCTAAACACACACATACTGACTTGTGTCTCAAATTTGAGAATGAAAGCATGTTAGGAGGTTAAGGTATGAGCAATTCAAGTTTTAGTGCACAAAGTGGTTGTTTAAGGCGGTAGCTGATCATATGGCTTATAACTGTAATGATCAACATGTTGCAGCTCTTTCAACTTACTACAGGTATAAAAGAATCTACGTGTTCAGTGCTACACAGTAACTTGTCTTACAAGAAATCAATTACTCAAACGCAGAATCGCAAATGCAATAGGTGTTCTACTAATAGTGATAAACTACTGAAACGCCACTTAAGACAAGAATCAGAACCCACAATAAAACTTTTACCTCCTGCCTCCGGACTCATATCCATTTTAAATTCTTTCAATAGAACTTGAAAATGTAGTGGAGCCTTTTTCATTTTTTTTAGGATACTCCTGGGAGCATTGACAATTTGCTGTTTGGTGCTCCTAACAAGAAGAAATGGCATCAGAGTTGTTGCAATGCCAAACTCGGATTACAAGGAACTCCTGTAACTTCATATAAAAGCATCTCCAAAAACAATTAACTAAAGCATATTGGTCAACACAAACTTAATCCTCTAGAATACTGAATACATTAACTTATGTCTGAGGACCATATGAGTACTACTATAGAACAGCAAGTGGCGGCCATAATTAAACAGATAGCTCTAGTTTTACAATAGCAAAGAGAGCATTTTTTGTATTTCATCCGCTGATTTTCCATCTGCCATCAAGGTTTGTAGAAGTGCAAACCTCCTCTCTCTGCACTTCTCCGCCATATCTTCAGCACGTCTCTTTCTCTCTTCCTCCTTCTCTTCCATCCGCCTCTGCACATCTTCCTTCCGGCTAACTTCCCACTTCATTTGCTCAAAGTTGAGCCTTTTTTCCTCAATGCTTACAAGGGCAGCAGCTTTAGCAGCTGCAGTTTCTTCAAGCAATATGAATATAATTGTCAAGCAAATGTTGTTTCAAGAGACATAAGGTATCAGATGGAATAAACTATTGGGTGGGGAAAAAAAAAGCACCAAATGAAGTACTAGTTATCTGCTACCAGCTACGAAAATATACTAGAACAAAGTCATTTTGTCACTAGATTTTAAGCAAGTTTCCAGCCAGGTCAGTGACATTTCATTTTTTTATTTTTTCCAGTTACATCACCAGACATCAGTAAATTTACAATTAATCAATCTGAGCAAGCTATTCGTCTCAAGATAATTGAGCATAGACATGGCGGTAAAATGTAAGTGATTTGATTACCCTGTAAAATGTAAGCATCAAAGCTTGCTAATACCAACTCCCTTTCTCTTTTTCCTCCCCATTATCAGGAAATCACAAAAGAGTAGCAAATACAAAAACGCATAAACCATGAGTCCATCATAGAAGCTCATGACAAACACCTCGTTTAGTCTTATTTATTTTAAGATATAATGCTATGAATAACATGTGCATACCACATCTGCTGCAGCCTGCAGTGTCACATGATCCCCCCACTCGCCACTCCTGTTATAGTTAATGAAGTATGTTCAGAACCCATACATGCAAAAGCTTATAAAAGAATATCAGAAAACAAGAATTTCAGCATACTTGGACATCTTTCTTAAATACTCAGCATAGTCCATGGGAACATATCCGCCGTATATCTCTGGGGAAGATTTTAGCTGATGAAACATAAGAGCATGAAAATTGCTTCATCAGGATCTATGTCACATGCATTTCATTTGTGGAGCATATATTTCAAGACAGTATGAACTAAAATGGTGCTCGATTTCACACACCTGATTGACAACTTGTCGTCTTACATATTTGTAATGCTCGGGTGTGTGATAAATTTGATCTGATAAAGCGCGGAACTGTGTCATCAATGATAAAACACGAAATGAAAACACTGATCAAATTATATAGCTTCAGAGAGGGACAAAAAGAAGCAATTGCTAATTGAGCAGAAATGCATACCTGACAGTTACCATCACCTTGAACCTTCAGCTCGACGAAACCAAACAACTGCAACCTAGAGATTAAAACAAATCGAACATCAACCTCGCATAGTTGTAAAATGCCTTGAAACTTGTTAGTCATCTCTCCTAGTTATCCAAACACTTAAATATAAATTAACACTACCACGTTTTTCACTTTAAATAGATCCAAAATGGAAACCATCAGTCAAGAAAGCACCAGGTCTTCAGTTTGTCATCATATGTTCACACTAGTTTGTTAAATTAGACGATGAAATAAAAAGAAAGAAAAAGATAAAGAAACAAAGGAAAAGACAGAACCAAATTTGAGTGAACTATAGCAAGTACATGGATTAGTTCAGTTTCAAGAATTTATAAGAACACAAAAAGTAAATTCTGCAAATACAATGAGAAGTCCCAGGTTTGTCCTGAAAGTCCGTTAAAGTTCAACCTCAAATCTCATTTAATCATGAAATATCACGACCTTATTAAAAAACAGAAAATGTTAATACCTGCTAAGTAGCCTTTCATGATCTGATGTGGCCTCATCGAATGATGGAATCTCTCCATTGATCCTAGGAACATGCTGCAAAATAAACAGTAGCTTTAATGCAAGTATATCAAATAAAAGGATGCAAGTCATATCACACATGAGACATAGCCAGAAGGAACAGGATGAGAACTGTTGAAACTAGAAAATTCGATATAAGTACTGCTTTCATGTATGCATTTCTTGAGGTAACGTACATACACCTAAGACTATAAATAAGTAGCATTTTTCTTTCTGATGTTTTCCATTGTCATGAGTGTGTATGACGAAGTGATCAAGCTGTTATACATTTATATATTAGCATGAGATACTGAAACAAGAAAAAGGAAACTAACATGATGACCAAAGGATAGTTGATGATTATTATTATTAGGCAAGTTCACAAGTCCTCTAGAAGACTCAAAATTTTCCTATAATAGCTCTCAAAAGAATCGGTGGCAGTGCACATAGAATAAGGACCAGAACAGTCTTGTCAAATACTGAAATGCATTTACAAATGAAACTATGAAAAGTGCCAATGAACGTCTATCAATCAGAATTCCATTGCAAAACACCTCAGTCTATACATGCATGATTGGAAAAAAGGACCACCTAAATATAGCAGACATAAAATTGCAGTTTGCAGAAATTAATGACAAAAATCAAAAGTAGTTCAAAATATTTGCAGTAAACATCAAACTACAGAATTATGCAAATTTAATCATTTGTAGTTTCACTAATTTGCAGTTTACAGGAAAATTGTTCATAAAACTAAAGGACTGCGTATAAAGATAAAAGATATTGGGTGAAAACCCAAAGTTTTGAATAATTAATTTAAAAATAAATTCCATGTGTTTAAAGTGCACATATTATAGCAATTAAATAAAGAGAAATTCAGGGAACTTCTGAGCAGCAAGGATATATTACATCACCATATTGCCATCATTTTATAGCCACACTTACAGGGAGAGGAGTCATTTGATTTAATCTCTTGCCCACTTCATCATCCAGCAAATACATAAGAAATGGACCGTTTATACTATAAGAAATGGATAAAACTTGAAATGGATTCTTTCTGAAATAAAGAAGTCCATCATTTAACAGTCAACAAAAAATGCATAATAAAATAAAGCTGCAGAATAAGCCATCTTACAATTTTATAAGTTCCATTTTGAAACTACAAAAAACAATTAGGTTTACTTATTAATTAGTCTTTCAGTTGGTGGCTGTTAGCTAAACTTATGGGTTGTTTTGTGAATCCCGAGTATTCAGCTAGCAGTTGAGTCTAAGCTCATTTTTAGGAATCAGTTAGCTAGCCGTTGTATTTTTTGCTATTTAAAGCTATGTTTTCCAGCTTAATAGATTATCAAGTTCTGCATTACATTCTCTGTTTAACAGACTCCATGTCTCTTCATACTTTCCTTTTTACCATATCAAAACAGGATTGACCACTCCAAGCATTAAACAATCAGAGCAAGAAAATTAAAGGCTACAAGAACAACATAGGATCCTAAACCATAATGCGTGCAAATGACTAAAATTACCTTACCCTTCAAAGTCTATGGAACCTATGCAGAAGACAACCAGCATACAGCCAGCATAGAGGACGCCAATCTGTTGTTCTCTCGAAAGTAGTAGTTTCACCGCACCTGCATAGGCAAAAAGTCAGAAGTTATCAACAAGAAGAATGGACTCTGCATTTTCAAGAGTTGAACATACTTGTAAAACCGCCGGCAAAAGGTTTCCCATTACACATACTTGTAAAACCGCCGGCAATATCAGTACCAGAAATTAACCCATCAAAGAATCGAAGCTGAGTTTCGATATCCTCACCATAGAATCGAAGCTGCTCTTCTGTGAATTGCCGATTTCGGGAGATGGTGTCGGAGCGTCTCCAATATGCGGCGGAGGAGAGGTGAGATGGGAGAGACGGTGCCGATTTTCAGAGCTCGAAGATGGGATCGTCTGCTCGAAGATGGGATCCTGCTCGAAGATGGGATCAGAGCGTCTCCAAGATGCGGCGGAGGAGAGGCGAGATGGGAGAGACGACGGTGCCGATGCCGATTTTCAGAGTTCGAAGATGGGCTCGTCTCTGCTTGGGATCGTCTCTGTGCGTGAGAGCTCGAAGAAGGGCTGAGGTAGGGTGAGAATCACTCACGTTGAAAGTGAATTTCACAAACTCACTTTTACCTAATTCACCTTAGGTCCGAGAATCTGAGGTGAATTAGGGGGCTTCTCATGCGTGAAAAACTTGGGGTGAAAACCAAGTAACTCACTTTTAAAAGTGAGTGTTTGAAGCCCCCTAATGTAATGCCCTACCAAATTGCCCCTTAGTCTCGACTTAAGTAGCTAAGTTTCAGGAACTGCTGTCGAGTGATTTGTATCCGGACATATCAACGTGGGCAGCTAAGATATGCTCCACCAACATCTATCTTCTATGCTTCCTCAACAGTGCCCCTTCTTCTCAGACACAATTTAACCCATATTAATTAATTAATTTATATACATACACTTGCTTTTTTTCCAAGGGTTTTAAATCTCGTCTCGGTACCGACCGTGAGATGATAAGATTTAACTCAATCTCGTCTCGGTAGTCGTACCGGTCAGTCTCGACCGTCTCGCTTACTGGCGAAATTGAAGCAAATAGCGGTATGAGGTCAATTGATCAAATTTAAAAAAACTGAGTATCGGATGGTTAAAAAAGAGAGAGTAAAGCGAGCCGCAACGGGTCTTGCTACAGTACCTGCTACGTACGATACTTAGCTGACATGGTCGTAACAAGTAAGATGCTGATTCTTTAAGTATTATGTGGGATAATTATCAACTGAGTCCTTAATATTTAATCAATTAAAATTAAGGAGGAAGGATTAAAAGTGTTATCTGGAAATAATAAAACTAACGTTGCAACCAGTGGCGGATCTATGTACTAAGAAGGGGTGTCCATGGACATCCATTTTTTCTTAATAATTTGTATACATGGTATATAATTTATTTGATTGATCCTTTAAAAATTACAATGGATTCTCTATATTTTGTGATATGTGTTTCTATATTTTATAATCATATGTTTCAAATGTTTTACAACACTGAGAAACGTCAAAATAATATGTAAAATGTCATTTTGTTTTTCCAGATATCTTTTTTTCCCTTCAATTTCCTAACTAGTTTTAAAAAAATTTATTAGATTGTTTGTTTTTATAAATGATTTTGGTGCGCGTTCTAGGTTTATTTGTCTAGTTATATTTTACAATAAACAAATAGTAAAATAAGTAAGTAACAAATAAAAAATTTCTCACTTTAATCCTCATATTAAGTCAAAATACTGCTAATTTTTTTGAATAAGAAGTGTAACATTTTGTTTATGTTCATGACTTTATTGTATTGTTTAGACTATTTGATTTGGTTGGTTTTATGAATCATATGTGATGCGAAACCGTCCAGTGACCTACATGCACACATGTGCAATCTGGAGGACCCAAGAGCCAGAATGCCAAAGCTAAAGGGTCAAAGTGGATATTTACAAGAAGATGAAGGAAATGCAACTCATGCCTTCAACTTAGTCCATTATAATGTCTAACAAGCTGGCCAACTCTTCAACCTCACCATTTGGGCTCACAGCAATGCTCAAGCCCAAGATGGTGATCAGAGCCTAAGCCAAGTCAAGGCCCATGCCTTCAACTCTTGGCTCAAGGTCACTCACAACACCTTGGTCCAGGACATGTCCAAATTTGCCCATCCCAACTTTGAGAGTGATTCTCTTGTTGATCTATCTTCACTTTCCACCCAACTCTTGTCCAAGTTTCTTGAGCAAGTTTAGTGAAATCCAAGATTGTCTTCTCACTTGAAGAAGGAGGTGTTGGATCCATCTACACCCCCCATTTTGGCAACAAAGGCTTGTTTTGTCTTGAACTTAAGTATCAAGAAGGAGTCGCCAAGGCAAAACACCATCTTATCTTTGCTTGAACAAAGATTCAAGAGGAGTTGGCGGCCATATCTATCAATTTCAAGCTTCCGCAATTTGATTTTCTTCATTTCTATCATGTGTGCTCCTTTGTCAGGCTAGATCACACTTTGATTGGTATCCGAGTAATCCAGTATCACATCAATTGGTATCATAGCAAATCGGATCCACATCAATATGTAACCACCGGTACATAATTTTCGGCACATATGGGATACCGCTGATACACTAATATTGTCTCATGCCGTTCAAAAACCAGTACGATATTTAAAACCTTGCTTTTTTCTCTATCCTTTTTTTCTGTTACATGTCTCATTCTTAGTTATGGCTAAAAACGAGTTGTGCCGAGTCGACTATTAGGTTGTTCATGTTAGGCTTGAAAATTATATTGAGTTTGAAATTGTATCTTGACCTGAAAATAATATAAACGAGCTTGAACGAGCTTTAAATCAACTGAGCTCAAGCTATTCAGGATGTTGACACAATTTTGTAAGGGATCAACTAATTGAGTATAGAATTTAGGTTAACACTGAATTCTAGGAGACATTTCGTTCGTTTATGAGATTTTGGTCATTTAGCTAACATTAGGTTAATTATAGGTCATAAAAATCCAAAAACAAATATGGAAAAATGCAAACAAAACAAAAAAAAGGAAAAAACTAGTTTAGGAACTTACTTGACCTGACTTCAGTTCTTAGATGGGGAGAGGACAATTTGTCCAATTTTGGCTTAATCTCCAAGTTTTAGTTTTAGAGTTACAGACGGATGAAATTTCGGTGAGAATAATCTCATCAAAATGGATTTTAATCCACGCCCAAATTCTTCCAATCTTCATTAACCCTATCCATAATCTACTCCTATAAATAGAACAGCAATCTTCAGCCTAAAACACAAGAAATTCAAGGAAAAATTCGACCAGAAAAAGAGCAAAAAAGGCTGAACTCCTCCATCTGTTCTTCACGTAAAAAGCTTCAAGTCTAACCCTTCTCTTCCTCAAATCTTCGTTTTCGTCGCTAACCCTCAGCTCCATCCTCACCTTCTCACCTCCAGGAGTCCGAATCTAGGCTCAATTTCATCAAAAGTTTCCCAGATTGAAAGAAATCGTCTCCGACCCGCTACTTGACCTGCTGCTTAACCCGGTTCGATCGATCAAACCAGTCCTCCCTGCGCCGCGCCGCTGCCACCATCAACCTCGCGCCCCGCCGCCCTACCGATCCGCACCGCTGTCTTCGCAGCCCAGCCTCTCCCCCGCCGCATCCGAAGCAGGCCAACCACCGGAGCCTCCCGCATTTGTTCGCGACCCGCAGGTACGTATTTCTTCCCTTTTTTTTTCATTTATATCTTTTATTCTTTTTTTGCACTAATTAAATTCCTTAATGTTACCCCTTAACACACTTTGGTCCCTAAACTCTTAATGATATCGTTTTAGTCACTAATATCACTTTGGTCCCAAGTATCCTTTAACAAGTTTTAAAAACTAACAGTTTGGGCATTATGCTTAAACCTTTTCATTCTTATTTTTTTATCCATGTTAGTAATTCTCTTATTCAATTGTGTTAATTTACTTACTCTCTTTCTTTTATTGTCATTGCTTTTTAGTTTCATTAAAAATTAATTATTTTTGCATAGCCTTCGATAAAAATATCCAAAAAATAAAGAAAAATCAAGTAAAAATGAAATAAACCCTATGGTACCAAGTTTTAGGCATTCGAGAACTTTTAATTTTCGTCTGTAGTTGACTAACAAACCTAGATAATCAGTTTCAGAGAAAACGACCTAGAAACAGATTGGTGGCGACTCTTGTCAAAAATCTCGTCGCTACAAATATCAATTGAAAAAACTAGGATAAAATCGAGTCTGATAGTAATTTACTAAATCAGCATGACGGGATGACGGATGAGAGCTATTGAGGACGAGCGAAGGTTATCGAAAACCTGCAAGGGGAGATAGAAAGATCATTTAGGCATAGAGGAGAGCAAATGAGGTGGACGTGTAGGAAGTACCCTTTTCAAGGTAGACACCACCCAATATATAGAGTGGTGCCGGTGCCTATCATGAAATGCCTTGATTGTTAGGATCGTGTGTCATAGATGTGCCCACGATTGGTGGGATATTGATTCTGCCGTGCGGGGATCATGTTTGATTGCTGCTGATACAGTTAATTGGAGGCTCACCTCAAAGTGTGATCTACAAGGAGCCCACTCGTACTGTTACGATGGGGGTCTTCGTATTAACGCCATAAACATTTTTAACAACGCGAGTGTTGTGGTGGTCCCATATGTATCAAAGCCCAGTTGAGCATTACGTTGTTCATGCTATGCTTGATAAATGTATCGAGGTTATAATTTTATTCAAGCTTGACTTGTAAATAATATAAACAAGTTCAAATGAACTTTTAATCGAGCTGAGACCAAGCCGAGCTCGAGCCGTTCATTCAACTTTCACCACTACTCTTAGTTGAAAGATAAGATGTGAGAGTGAAAAAAAGAGAAGAGTGGTCCAGAAGCCGGATGACTAGGACACTAAAAATCTTTCATAGTTTTCATATATCGTGTTAAGGATATTCAGTGTCAAAAATGTTCTAGTGTATTTGTGATAATTGTCTTTATTTTGATGAAACTCACATGCTAAAGTGAGAAGAAATGGACTTAGTATTTGGGGTTACTTTCAAGGTAAGAGTAGATGGTTTATCCAGGGCGTGAGCTGACAAGTCCTATCCAAAGGATGGACAAACCCATACTTCTTCACGATGAGTCCTTATCTATTTACAAGTGAAGCCACATTTAGAGCCTATAAATATGATACTTCTACCATTTAGGAAATCACTGAAGCAAACTCTGATCTGGGGAGATTCTGATCTGGGTTTGGCTACTGCATCTCCCGGGGAGATTCTGATCTGGGTTTGGCTAGTTTTCTTCGAAGATTTCTGTCTGTTGTTGCAGCTCCAAGGATCTATCTGTTTGGGAGTCTAGTTTGATGAAGAAGCTCAACTTCATTTTGGATTTTTTCCAGTGATTTATGTATTTATGTGTTTATTTTTTTTTTGTGTTTATTTTTTTTTTAGTTTTTTAGTTTTCTTTCTTTCTGTCTGAAATTTTTGGCAGATAAACCCTAATCCCTGAAAGAATGATTCCGCACTCCCTGAGATCCCATATTAGCTCTAGAACTACCAGAATACAGTGCAAAACAGATTGTGAGATTATACTATCCGACCTCCAGCATCAGGAAAAGATGCTTCAATGCCAACGAAGGCAAGTGCTATAGGCTATTGCTTTTTATTATTTGAGGTGGTTCTGTTACTTAAGAGTTGTGTTTGTGCTTGTTTTGAGGTTGGCCGGAACTGCTAAGTTGGGTTTCATTTGATTCTGTGTAGGTGGCTGATGGGACTTCCAACTTCCAATTCCAAAAAGGAGAAATCTGAAGCCCCAAAGTTTCTAAAACACAAGTGCGTCACTCAATACACACACACATATGTTTTCCTTCACAATTTATACGAATTATTGTCTTCTTTGTTCTGCAGATATTTGCCAGAATCTTTGCTCAGGGAGGATGATGTAAGTTCTCTCTACAAGATGGATCCCCCATCCCCCATTTGCTTTTTCTTTTGAAGAAATGGCGAGACGACATTTCTTTTAATGAAAGGTTATGGTTCCAGTTTAGTGTGAGTTTGGGATAGTTCAATTTTTCTGTCTGCATATGAAGACATGAAAATTTCATCATCAAGGCTGTTGACAGGTTTAGATGGTTACTACCAACTCATTTTTGTTAAATGCAAATTCTGTTGTTACCTTAAAATGAAAGCTCTAATCTTTCACTGTGCGCTTATTTTTAAGTCTCCCAACAACTTTGAAGCTCTTCTATTTTTCACAACTCCAATTACCAAACAAGGGGGGACAATCAAAATTAAAGAAGAGGATAGTTATGAGCTTGCCTGTCTAAAAACTCCTGTTGGCAAGCAGTGGAACTTGTATCTAGTTTGTTTGGTGGATAGTTATTAGCTGTGTCAGAATTATAGAATGCTTTCATGTATATATCAATGGATTATATTTTCTCAAGTTAGCTTTGTGTTCGTTTCTGTCTCTGATTTCTCCCTACTCTCCAACTGTCCTATATATTTTTTTTTTGTCAAATTCTACACTTGTATTTGTTTCTTTGTTCAATATTTAAAACTCTCTTGGCCATTTATTTTGGATATGCACAACGAGAATCTTCATGATTGGTATTATTTCTAGCTTTTATTCTTTGAGCGTTCAAAACATGTCTGCATATTTGCTTCCTTAAGATTTTTTTTCAGCTGTCGAGATGGATGGGTTACTAAGTTCATATGTTCACTATCCTGCTGCTAGATCATACTTTTCCACTGTTCCTTGCTATGTTCATCATGTTTCTTTCTGACTGAATAGACTTTAAATTATTTACATCTTGTTTATCTCATGTCATTTCAGATATTTTACGAGGCTGTCAAAACACATCTAAATGCAGCATTTGGTGCAGAGAAGTGTGAGAATGGAAATCATGTCATTCAAGAAACAATGGAAGCACCTCAGGCACCTGATATTAGGGTTCTCCTATCTTGCCTTGATGCCTTAACCAATAATGGGCTTTACCTGATAACAATGGTACTTACAGGAGGCTCGACCAAGTTCACTAAAACTCGTTGCAACATGAAGAAGATCATAAGAACTCTTTCGAAGTACTTGAGTTGCTCAAATCATGATAATGGGGATAAAAAGATAATTACCCAGATCCATGAAGTTGTTAAAAATGTGGAGAATTTTCGGGTGAAGAGTATGAAGTCTATGATGGCATATCACCCTAGGCATGCTGTTATCGAGAAACTACTAAATGAATTGAGTGACTTGCCTTCACAGGCATTGGTGGCAATGCACAGGAAGCTTAGGTGTCTTCAGAACCTGCCTACACTGACGCATCAAAGGATGAATAGAAGTCACAATGTATTGGTCAATCGAGTAAGGAAATTATGCAGAAAAATGCTTGAACATGGTAACGATGATGAGCTACTAGAGCCAGTAGCTAAAGTACTGGCAGTTGCTGACTTGTTACAAAGTCTTACTTCTGGTTACCACAATTCTTCACTGACAGGATGTCACCAGTTCCCACAAGAAATTAAAAATTTGCAAACTGAGTTAGTGAAGGCTATTTGGTTGGTGGACACAAAGGTTAAATTCCAAGAGCTGGAAAGTTTGAAGCTTTTGTTGGGTCCAGATGCTGATATCTCGAATGGTGCCTTAAGAAATTCAATAAAAAAAATGTTAATAGAATATCTTTTCGAGTGTAGTGATATGAGCACAATTCCCAAGTCTTTACTAGAAGCTATCTCTATTATCAACAAGAACTCCCAAGCAGTCAATAGTAGCTGCTTTTTGAAGGATAAAGTTGAAGAAGAGACTGATCGTGTGTTAAGTGTGAGTGCTAGCTTGAAACAAATTGTTTGGGACTTGCTGCCTGACCAAGAGCTAGATGCAGAATTTGCTGATGCATATATGGAGGAACTGGAAGAAAGTGATGAAGGTGATGATGCTTCTAAGTTACCATCAGATGATTCAGATAGCTTTGCAGAAAGCATAGCTGAGGTGGTAACTATTGATTCCCACAGGCCTTTTAGTATTTCAGCTGATGTTTTAGTGGATGATTCTGCTGATCAGATGCAGTATGAATATTTTCCAAGAGCCAACTCCCATTGTGGACTTCAGAGATCAACTGTTTATTCACTAGAGAGAGTGCAGAACAAGTTCTCTGCAGAAGCAAACAGCGTAAAACCATATATCCGAGAGCAGCTTGAAGCTCAATCTGTATCTGGGAATTTTCTTCATAAGGAAATGAGTTACACAGCCAACAAGGATGACTCTGTTCAGAATAGATACGTTAGTATTCAAGATGTGTGTGATGAGGCAGGTATGATAGCGTACAACTTGATTGGTCATTTCCTGCAGAAGTTCTCTCACGAGCAGAATGTAAACCTGGATAGTGGCAATGTCTTATATCTCAGAGGTTATTCTTCACTTCGAGCAGATGTGCAAGGTATTACGCCTTCAAGGTTTCTTATTTACTTATCTGCTTTTTGTGCCTTTAAATGAGAGTTGTGATGGAACAGTTGGAAGCAACTGCTGCTACTCTTTTGCTTGTCTTGACACTTCTTCGTAGTCATCATTAGCAAGTGCGAAAGTAAATATTCCCACTAATCAAGAAAACATGTGGTTTTCTAAAGACACTAATTTGTGTGATTCTAGTTTCTGACTATCTGTGTTAAGAGTAAGTTATTTCTGAATGTCCAATTCCTTTTTTTTTTCTGGGTTAGAAGTTTGATAAATCAGGGTTTAGAAATTTGTGATCAAATGATTCTTCATGTGTAGTATGTAGCAGCTCAAGTAGTATGTGAAGTAATAGTGATGATTTAAAACATGAAATGTTGGTAGCAAAATTATATACTCCATATTCCTAATTTCTATATTGAAAACTTAAAGTAACTGAAACAGATCCTCCGTTGACAGCAATATTTCCCATGTCTTTACCGGTGTTATAAAAACCAAACCGAAAGTAGAACCGTTCAGTCACCGGTTCACAGTGAAATCAGTTCAATTGTTTGAGCCATTGGGCCAACCGGTTACTCTTTTAAAACTAGCTATCATCGTTCACCATAATACAATTCATAAAATAATCTAAACATAAGATACTGACGCATAGTTTCAATACTAACGTGGTAATTTAAAATATCATTTCATCTCTTTATACGATGAAAAATAATCATATAATTTTAAATTAACTGTATGAGTGAATGTAATAACTTGGAATTACTAAAAGATTGACACTTTTTGTGTTTATATTATGGTAAAAGAATTGTGAGACAGTAGAAACAAATTAAGGAGTTAAATGTTGATTTTTAAACAATGTTATGCAAACTAAAATTAGTAATTAACCTTAGGGGTAGAGCAAATTTATTTTAAAAAGTGCATAATAGAAAATTGAACTGGCGGTTTTCCGGTTCATCAGTTTGCCGGTTCAACTGGTTCTTGACCTTTCTCAAAACCGAAAACCGGCCACCTAGCCAGTTCCATGGTTGTAAGAACCAGACCGGACTGGCCGGTTCGACTGTGAACCGGTCTATATTCTGGTCTTGGTTCCGATCAAACCAGTTGAGGATGTAAAAACCGCAAAAAACCTAAAAAACGTTTGAATCGGTTGAACCTTAAACCGGTAGTTCAATTGATTTTGGGGTCAATTTGAAATTTTTCAACGAAACTAAAGGAGGAATTTGATATTTAACTAAGAAAATTGAAAAAGAATGGTAACAAAGCAGTCAACTAAATGAAAAAGAACGATATTCAATTAAATGAATAATTCAATATTAAAAAAGTAGTCATTAAAGTTTCCTTTATTATGCAACCTAGGCATCAAGCTTTCGTTACTATTCATATTAGGTCTTACATTCTTTGTATTTATTATTACTCCTATAATCTTTTATATAACCCATGTGTAGAAATATGCATTATTACGTTGTATATGAATTTTTTTGTTATAATAACTTTATAAGATGAATATCTGTTATTATATTTTATGAAAATACGGCTCAACCACTGGTTTAAATGGTTGGACCGGTTAGACCTTGAACCATTAAATAAACGGTTCAATGTCCGGTCCGGTTTTTTAAGCTATGGCCATTCGAGGTCCTACCGGCCTGTCCGGTTTTGAAAACATGGAGTCTTCTCTTATCATAGAGTGCTATTTGCATCCCATTGTGAACTTGGAAAATTTAGGCCAATGGACTTTGAAAACAAACTGACAAGGACTTTGATTGGTGAAACTATGGCAAATAAAATTTCCGTTCTTCTGTTTATGTGTAATTGCCTTTTGAAAATGAAACTAGGAGGGGATCAAGAAAACAGGGAGGAGAGTGGGACTCAGAGAAAGGTCAGGTTGTTAATAAAAACTGTCTTAAGATGATTGATCAGCTTATTTGAGGATTATGAAGCTTGAAGCAGCCCACATGCTTTCTCCAGTTTGTATGATGTTAAAGTAGCAGTGATTTTTTCTTTTTCTAATTATGCATTTACATACAGCTATGCAGGATGAGCCATGTGATGAAAATGGGCGTCGGATCATAGAAGCAATTAAGGAAGTACTTCCATCACTCTCGGAAAGGTATTCTTTCATACTCATTACTTCCTTCGTTCCAGAAAACTAGATACATTTCCCTTTTTGGGTTTTCCCAGTAAAATTCATACGTTTTCTTCTATGGAAACCTTTTCAGATCAACTTTACCTTATTAGCCTCACTATCTCTTCCCTCTCAAAAAAGTTACTTCTGGTTTATTTGCCTATTTTAGTTTATTACCCTCAAGTCAACAATATTTTGTTATCTCTGTGCCAAGTCAAATGTATCTTCTTTTATGGGACGAAGGGAGTATTTTGGTACACTGGATTCATACGGTCCTGCAGCCTGTAGTAGTGCTTCATCTTAGAAAACTAGATGGTTCTTTTTAATGTGTTCTTACATGATAAGAGCTATTTTGATTTTTTAATTTCCCTTTCAATGCTGATAGAAAGGTGTTCATTTAATTTAATTGAATTTCATGATTATTTGGTTCAAGTATGGCTGTCCTTGTGGAACTGTGCAACCTTTTAAAGTTTTAGACTTGGTGTGCAAGCCTAATGAACCTGCAGGACTCTGGAATCTTTTATTACGCAACTGTTCAATCTGTAGTCTGAGCTCCAGAAAATTGCTGATCTGTTGCTTGTTTCTGATGTCATTCAAGAAATTTATCCCTACCATGACCTTGAAATCGTTTAGGGAGGCCACTATCAAATAAGGCGTCTCTTTTCTTTTTTGGCTCCATCTGGGATGTGGTTAGGAAGCATCGGTAGAATTTTACTGTGTAGGCAAATAACAGATGAGATTCTGATCCTTAATGAGGTCATCTCCTGGGTGAAAAAGGCAAAACGACAAGTCCTTGTTCTCAAAGTGGATTTTGAAAAGGCCTATGACAGCTTGAGTTGGCGGTTCCTGGACTCTGTTCTTGATCAGATGAACTTTGGGGAGAAGTGGAGGAGATGGATAGCTGGGTGCCTGAACTCGGCTAGGATCTCGGTGTTAGTCAATGGGAGCCCCACTGCGGAGTGTGGTATGGAGAGGGGCTTACGCCAGGGGGATCCTCTGTCCCCGTTCTTATTTATTTTGGCAGTGGAGAGTTTAAGCCACATGATGGAGGAGGCAGTTAGCCAAGGAGTTTTCAGCCCCGTTAAAGTCGGCCAGGAGGAGGTTTGCATTTCGCATCTGCAGTTCGGCGACGATGCGGTGTTACGTGGCGAGTGGTCGATGGACAACGCGAGGGCTTTGTTTGGCCTCCTTCAGTGTTTTGAGTCGGCATCTGGTCTCAAAATCAACATGTCTAAAAGCAGGATCTTTGGTGTTGGAGTGGAGGTGGAGGAGGTTACTAGAATGGCAGGTTATCTTGGGTGTTCGTCAGCTAGTCTGCCGTTCACATATCTGGGTATGCCGGTTGGTGCGAATATGAGCCGAAGGCCAACTGGAAACCAGTTGTGGAAAAAGTGGAAAGGAGGCTTGGTGGGTGGAAATCAAAGCTGCTGTCAATTGGTGGCCGTCTTACGTTGTTGAACTCGGACCTCGGAAGCCTACCCCTGTATTTCTTTTCAGTGTTCCGTGCCCCTGCTGGAGTGGTGAGGAAAATCGAAACTCTGAGAAACAAATTCTTTTGGGGGGCCACGGGGGAGGGTAGGAAAGTTATTTGGGCTAAAGCTGAAAGGTTGTTCGGTGATAGTGAAGCAGGGGGGCTGAGAGTGGGTAGCTTGAGAGGTAAAAATCTAGCGCTTTTGGGAAGTGGAAGTGGAGATGGCTTCGGGAGGGGATCGATTGTGGACGAAGGTGGTGGGTAGTATATATGGGGGGGGTTCCTGGGACTCTAAATTTAGGTGTTTCCGGGGGAGCGTGGAGTGTGTGGAGAGACATAGGTAAGGCGGAGACGGAAGTAGAGAGCTTGGGGGTCGAGTTTAGGAATCTCTTTAGGAGAGTGGTGGGCACGGGGAATTCCACCTCGTTCTGGGAGGATGAGTGGGTGGGCGGGTGTCCGTTAAAGGAGAGATTTAGAAGGCTGTTTGAACTGGAGGACAATCAGGGTAGCCTATTGAGTGATAAGGTTAGGTGGGAGGAGGGAGAGTGGAGGTGGGTGTGGAGTTGGAGAAGGCCGCTGAGGGGGAGAGCGGAAGGCCAGTTGCAGCAATTGTTGTCCTTGTTGCAGGGATTCACCCCTCATCGGGAGCGTCCAGACAAATGGAGCTGGGAACCTGCTGTTGATGGTGTATTTGCGGCTAGCTGCCTTTCCAAGAAAATCAGTGCGAAGTTGGCGGTGAGACATGAGGTCCCGACGCGTTGGTGCAACACAGTTCCCAAGAAGGTCAATATCTTCATATGGAGAGCAACTAGAAGACTTATCCCAGTGCGAGAAGAGCTTCGCAAAAGAGGTATGGAGGTGGCTTCAATCAACTGCCCGCTATGTGAAGCGGCAGTCGAGACCCCGAGGCATGTGCTGGTGCGTTGCCCCCGGGCTTCGGAGATTTGGTGTGCAGTTGCTAGGTGGTGCAACACGGATGTCTCTAACCTGCAGGATGTTGTGGATCTTCTTCAGGACGCCTTCATCTTGCAAGGGCCTCCAAAAGTGAGTCAGGTGTGGCAAGCTATCTCTTATGTCACGATGTGGTTCATATGGAAGTCGCGGAATAAGTTGGTGATGCAGAATTCCCCTTGGAGAGCGGCTGCAATCTTTTCTGATGTGCAGGTGGTGTCATTTCTCTGGATTTCTAACAGAGACAGGAAGCTGAACTTGTCATGGGTGGATTGGCTTCAAGACCCTCTGCTGCGAGCAGCAGATAGGATGGGGTAGTGAGTTGTAGGGCTCTGTTCGGCAGGGTGTTGTAAGGGTGGGCTGTGTTTTTTCTGCTGGCAGGTGTTGGTAGGTTAGCTGTGATGCCCCCTATCTCAAGGGGCTATCGGCTTTCCTTCTGTTGTTTGTTTTGTTGCTTCTGTTTCTGTTCTTCTTGTTTTCTGGTTTTTGAATAAAATTTGTTAGCCGTTCAAAAAAAAAATGACAGCTGTGATTAATATTTGTTGTCTAGCTATTTCTTAGACATTGTGTAGGGCATGAGAAGTGTTTGGGTGTTAGGTGATTTTGGTGTTAGGTATGGTGCTTTTTTTTTAGTTTTGGGTTAGTTTTTATTTGGTTTCTCGGCTATTTCCATGATAAAGGTTTGTGCAGGTAGGGACAGTGGGTGATTTTGGGTGTTACTTAATCATCTGCTCCTTGATGTTTGTATTGCGTATTTCTTTTAATAATTTTCTGTTAAAAAAATGAAATTCTTTAGGGATAAATGAGTTCACATGTTGTGTAGGCCTGAGTTTGGCATGTAACTATCAAGAACTTTTGGCTTTTACAGTGATTTGGAAAGACTGAAGGAGATGGTTTGGCCTTCAACAATGTATTCTGGATGATTTAAGTGTAACAGAAGAGAAGTTAGTGGATTCTGTTTGGTCTTGATGATTTGACCAAGTGTTCCAGCGACCGGCTGTACAGAGGATCTTATGTCAATGCAAGGAGCAGTTGTACCCATGGTAAGTTTATTTGTTGTTCCATTCTCATCTGCACATGTGGCATCATCCTTCATAGCTCAGGGATAGGGATAGTGTTCACTATCCCATAGCTCAGGCCCTGAAATTATCAAGATGCAATAAATAAACTTTGACTAAATCTAGAGCCTTTTCTTGTGTCATCTTTAATTTTATATGGGAGCTATCTCTTAAGGGTTTGCAGCCAAAATGCTTTAGGCTGTAACTGAAACCTTCGACAGAAACAGCCCCTAAACTTACCCAACTTGAACAACTCGGTCCATCTGCAACTCATTGTGTCATTCCCTGAAGTTGTAAATATCAAGGAGTTGGCCTCTGTGGCCATTTAAGTGTGCATGTGATACAATGTCCTTGCCTTTTTGGAGGTTGTAACATCAGAGATGTGGTGGTTGCCGCTGCCTCTTCCATGAACACCACCTTTGGGTTTTTTCCTTTTCTCGTTGCACTGCTGCTAACAAAACCTTTTCGTGTTCTCAATAGACAATGCCGCCTTCCTTTCTCTACAAGACCCCCATGATTATAATTTCTTAATTACCTTTGATCTCTAAATCCTCTATCAACCCCCTCCAATTTAAACAACTGGTAAATATCATCAGCATCTCTGGTCGAACTGGCAATGTTCCCCCTGGTGAATATTTGTGTTTATCTGCCAATGGCGCTGCGACAATTGTGTGAAGAATATGATGAAGCGTTCCTTAGCAATATCTGGTCAGAGGGGTAAAATATCCGTTTAATTCTCTTCTCATGAGTATCCTTTGCTTTAAATGATGAGAAGAGTTGGGAGTTTATCTTTTCTTTTCATTTTTCTTTCCATTCACTCGGATCTCTTCCCTTTCATCGATTTTGTCCGGATCCTCCCTTTCTTCCGAAAAAAGGGAAGGCGAAGGATCTTCGTCGGTGAATACCTCTTCTTCCTCGTTAGTTTTAGTCAAAATGGGTGATGGTATTCTTTCTAAATAGTAGAGACAGGTAATAAATAAGTAAGTACTAAAGATTTGAGCCATAGAGTTTATTAATTCTGACACAATGGATTTGTGGAGCTGGATATTATTCCTGAATCATACAAAAGAGAATAAAAACAGTGTCCATATTGTGTGATTAGTTTAGTTGGTATACAAAATATACAAGTTCAGTGGTCAAGTTTAAACAATATTGTGTGATTAGTTTAGTTGGTATACAAAATATACAAGTTGAGTGGTGAAGTTTAAACGGAAAGGGTTGAATCAAAATAATTCTTTATTATTTTAAGTAAAGTTATAAACTTCTTTCGTTTTCAGTAATTCATGTAAGAATGAATTGAGGAAAAACCTATGAATAGACCAACTACAAAAAGAGACCTTATGATAGTCAATATGGGACCTCACCACCCATCAATGCACGGTGTTCTTCGTCTCATCGTTACCCTAGACAATGTAAATGTAGTCAAAATGATGACATTCTCAGTCCTCAAGCTTGCTGTGATCATTGTCTCATCACAGCGACTGTCATCTTTCCTGTGCTTTTGGGCGAAGTAAAATGGAAAACCAGGATCCCAAGAAGTAAAATTGTTTGCTACCCTCTTCAGTTTAAATCTCAATCTGATGACTTGATTTATTCTTTGGTGGTGGCTCAATCTGATGGGAACTTGTCCATTCGGTGGCTGACTTATCCATTCTGTGGCTGACTTGGGTTGGTATTTTGCTTGCTTTGTTTGGTTTTGCATTTTGTTTCGTGCCTCGTTCCTCTTTTTAGCAATTGCAAAATTGGATGTCTTCTCCTCTCATTCATGATTCTTTCCTGAGAACTCGGTTTATCTGAAGTATCATTGCTGACTGCTTGCAAACTTGTATTCTGCTGCATCGTCAAATTTCTGGTCGATAGCGAATTTTTATTCCTAGGATGATATTTGAAATTGAGGTTGCCTTGACTTTGCATTGGTTTAAGGCTCAGCACATATTATTTGCTCGTCTGAAATTGTTGTTGATCTTGTGTTTTTCTGTCTCATATCAAAAAGGGACTGGAATTTGGATTTGGACCAGTGGAGAGATACTTGCACTTCTGCATGGCGGTATCCGTCCAGATGAAAATCTGATGAGGCATAGTGAGCAAAATGGAATGAAGAATGCATTTTGTTTTTTTTTTAAGAAAAGAGCTTCATCCAAGCAATCAACTCATTCAAGACTACAGTGGATGATAGTTGAACTCTCTTTTTCATCCCTATTACTTTAGATGATAGTACTAACATTAGAATCCTAATTAATAACGGTAAAAATGATGAAGTTACGGTGTGATGCAGCCCTTACTCGATGTTCCTTTCTTATGCCTCAAGGCAGTCTTCTCTCCTTGTCATGATAAGACGTTGCATTTGGTTTAATGAAATGCGGTGTCGCACATTTGTCCGACATCACAGTCGTCAACTCAGCAACGTCTCTGGTGGTCTTCAACAGCTCACCTGGAAGCGGGGGGTTGAATATGTTAGGGGTATGGGTGGGTACTAATTGGGTGTTGACCTCAAATGTAAGGTATCTATCAATTTGATAATGAAATAACCCCCCTCCCCCCCATCTCTCTCTCTCTCTCTCTCTCTCTCTCTCTCTCCAATTCCTCTTAATTTTCTCTATAAATTCTTGCCTTGATTCCTCCGGCGAAAGCTCGTATCACTTTGGTATTAGAGCCTTCAATCTTCATATGGTGGGTTATTCGTAACCATGGTGGCAAACAAGCAAACAACAGTGAATGGGGACCTCGCAGAGGTGGTTTGATGGCTCATGGTCGCGCTTGATAACATGCGCTCCCAGCATTGGAACTTGGCCCCTGCGACAATTCTCGCGATGGTGGATAACAACAGCATAGGCAGTTGGCCAGGGGTGAGTATCGTCTATCCACCAGACTAGCACATGTAGAATTTCCTAGATTTGATGGCAATGATGTTGTATGTTATCAAACGCGACTGTGAGCCATCAAACCGCATCCATGAGGCCCTCGTTCGCCGTTGTTTGCTTGGTTGCCACCATGGTTGCGGATAACCCACCATCCGAAGATAGAAGTCTCTGATACCAGCGTGATACAAGCTAGTCGGAGCTGTCTTCGGAGGAATCAAGCCAAGGATTTAGAGAGAGAATTAGGAGGAATTGAAGAGAGAGAGAGAGGAGGAGTTACTACATTATCATATTGGTAGATGCCTTACAATTGAGGTCAACACCCAATTAATACCCCACCCACCCATACCCCCAAAAAATTCAATCCCCCGTTTCCAAGTGAGCCGTCGAGCTTGTTGCGGACCATTGGAGACGTTTAGCTGGTGATTGAATATCTTCATACCAGATATGCAATCATATCCAAATGAAAAAGAATAAGCAGTATCATTGATGATTCATTCTCAGCTCTTTACACACTCCCGAGGAGTCTGCATATGGCGTTGCTCCTTTCCCGGAATTAATTGCATGTTTTGTTCCCACTCGTATTATAACTTGCCTAATATCATTCATTAATCAGCCTTTGAGACCTGCCTTAACATTGCCCGGATCTTTGTTTTGTCTCTCTCTCACAAACTAAGTGAACAACTTTTGTCTCATAATATAATTAATGTTTGAACAAATGATGGAGAACTTCAACAAAATTGATACATTTGATTGAGCGTAAATAAATAAAATATTATTGATTAGAGGTTAATAAGGTAAAGTGGGTATATAAGATAAAACTAGCTTTATTGAGGAAAAATAAGGGTAAAACGTACTTCCTCCCCGTTCCTTAATTTTTGCAATATTAGATATGGCACGAAGATTAATTTGAGTAGAACAGAGTGAAAATTTGACAAAGCTACTCCTACGAGATGGAGTGTGTGTTTCACAATAGTTTTTTCAAGTAGCTGTTACGTTTTGAAAAACTATCAACGATAGCTTTTTGAGTTTTGTTGTTAGATGTTTGATCTCAACCACTAAAAAATTAACCGAAACGATGCAGCTAATTGAAACAACTATTGCCCAAACGAGGTTAGAGAGTTAAGTGGTTGTAATCTAGGGAGCAGACTGAGGTTTTGTCGATTTGTGATGTTTATCTGTGCACATCAAGGGTAGATGGTGTTCGTCTATGAGCATTGCTTCCAGGTGATGCTCGAGTTCTTGGTTGGGATGGTGGAAAGATGAAGGATGGTGAGGCGATAGTGAAGGTTGTAGTTTTTCTGGTAACGACGGAACTGAGCGGGGCATCATCCTACCTAGCGCCATGACTGAGTGTGTCTCTCTGGACAGTTTTGGCACTGGTGGAATTGACTCCTTGGTGTTGTTAAGGATCTCGACCTTCCAGGACAACTCGAGCCCGTCCGAAGATGAATTAGTCACAATTTTCGTTTTTGTTTGGTGCAGGTGTTTGCTTTGTGCCAGCGTAGTAGTTGTTCTTGGATGTGGAGATCTCCTGCTAATCGTTAGATGAGACGCGAAGCTGTTAGAGCTGATGTTCCTTAGGCTACTCTCTCATACGTGCTTAAACATCTCAGGCATATCGATTAGGTTGTATATATATTCGTTTTATGCTTTAGCATTTTGTTTGCTTTTGTTTCCAAGTTTATTTGTAAGACGATGCCTTTATGGTATCACCCACTCTATTGCTCATTATGGTTTATAGCACATAGGTAGTTTGTTGGGGACTTGTTCCCCCTCTCTATTACTTTCGTTGGTTTTAGCCTACTTAAATTAAATAAAAACTATTACTTTTTTAAAAAGTACAAAGTGTGTTTGGAAACAATTTTTTAAAGTAGTTTTTGCGTTTTGAAAAAGTTATCTGTGGATAGGTTTTAACGTTCAACTATAACTACCCACTCTATTGCTCATTATGGTTTATAGCACATAGGTAGTTTGTTGGGGACTTGTTCCCCCTCTCTATTACTTTCGTTGGTTTTAGCCTACTTAAATTAAATAAAAACTATTACTTTTTTAAAAAGTACAAAGTGTGTTTGGAAACAATTTTTTAAAGTAGTTTTTGCGTTTTGAAAAAGTTATCTGTGGATAGGTTTTAACGTTCAACTATAACTGCTTGATCAGGACTATTAAAAAATTATTCAAAATGATACTGCTACTTGGACCGACTATTTTCAAATGAGACCAAATGTTGTACTAAAATAACCTCTGGTATCAAATTACTTTTTCTTAAGCTGTACTATCTCTATCTCATTATACATTTTTTGAAGAAAAAATGTCAACAGGGCAATAATGAGCTAAGTACACAGGATCACCTAATTTGAAGATATTTCAAACCAATAATGTATGAAAAATTGTTACATTTTATGTTTAAGGGAGTTTCAAGGTAATTGCGACATTTCTCTATTAGGGAACTTTTCCACACATTTCACCCTCCATGTCTCTAATCCTCATTTTCTATTTTAACTTGTGCGCTCAGAAAAAACACAACATTTTGGGGCACAAAGAGAGTATGCATAGGTTTGTTCACTTTCATAGATGTTGCGATTGTTGGATTCGTTAATCCACAATAATAATGATGATGATAATTAGTACTAACCATGATTATTGGGTTGGGAGTTGGGTTTAAGTAAGTGGCGTAATAATTGTGATCACATGAAAATTTTGACGCTCTCATGGAAGTCACGATATGACAATTATGCATCTCCAACAGCTTCTCAATTTGATTGGAATACTCATTTTTGGAGAATTTTGAGGTTTTTTTTTTTATCCAACAGTTTTCCCATCTCATTTCCAAAATGAGGAAGAAGGAGAAAAAATGTGAGCCTTCCCCAAATTTGGAGCATTCCCCAAATTTTGGAGAGCCTCCCCAAATTAACTTTTTTCAAATATCTCTCTTCTCTTTTGGCTATTTGTTATTGATTTAAACATATTTTATCTCTCTTCTCTCTCATCACTTCAAATAATTTATTAATTATTAATAAAAATATAAAATATTTTATTGTTGTAATAAATGCATGATTCTCTAAAATGGGGGAGCTGTTGGAGTTATAGCAAAAATAATTTGGAGAATGTGGACTTTGCTTCTCCATTTTAGAGAAATTTTTGGGGAAGCTGTTGGAGATGCTTACACCTCAAACATTTATACAATTACATATATGGGGTTTCAATTTCAATGTTAATTCATTCCCTCTATATAATGTGATCAGGACAAAAGATTCTAGTTACATAAATACCCTCCTTAGCTAATTATTATACAGTATAACATATGTCAACGTTATGAAGAGTAACGCCTTTGTCCCTTCTTATTACTCTCCCGTTCCTGAAAAATTGAACACATTTCTTTGTTTGGGCCGTCTCGGAAAAATTAATCATTTTTCTTGAAATGAAACTTCTCACTTTCAAAGTTACTAAACTATCTCCACTTTATCTTTACCTTTTCTACCTCGTTTAACCTTCGTTTGAATGAGCACTTTCAACTAAGGGGCAATTAAGTAAACATAAACAAAAATCTTACATTCACATTTATCTTCGTGTCCAGTCAAACTTTTCAATTTTTTGGGAATGGAGGGAGTATTTTTTTTGTTTACAGATTAACTTCCCTCTTGGCCTTTCATTTTCTAACCTTTAGCAAATTGATCCCAACCTTTTTAAATTATACTCCATCTGTTCCAGCAAAGATAATACGTTTGTTTTTCATCATTTAATGTATGATCTATTTCATTTAACATTATAGAATAAAAAGTTCGATATTTTTTATACATATGATAATTTGATATATCCAGTTTTTAAATATATTTTTTAAGAATATTTTAAGGAACTCTTCTTGATGAAAATTTAAATAAAACACAAATTTAAAAGTCAAACGTATCATATTTACTGGGATGAAGGTAGTATTATATATTCATTAGTTAACGTTTAATGAATAGTAAATAAAAAGTGTACTTTTTATTTTTTACTCTTCCGTTCTTTTTGCATTTTACTCCATTTTTTTTTACTTTTACGATTTCATCCTTTTTCTTCATTTCCTTTTTGCATTTTGGTTCTATTCATTTCTTTCTTTTTATGTTTTGGTCCTACAATTTTGACATATGTTATATACTCCCTCCGTCCGCAAAAGACTCCACCATTTGTATTGACAGTTTCACAGTATTTAATTTATGATTTTTTTACCAATGTTTAGACACCGAAAATTAAATATTTCATATGTGTATCATAATTTGAAATCTAAATTTTCTTTTTCTGAATTTTTTAAAACTATTTATCTTTGTTAAAATTTGAGTCAAACATTGAACCTTGAAACATCAAATTCAAATGGTGGAGTCTTTTGCGGACGGAGGGAGTACTTAATTAGGTCCACAACTTTCTTATGCATTATATAGTCCAGTCAAAACTGCTTCTTTTTTTGAACGCAAAATTACTTCTTTAGACATGAAATATGTAAATAAATCATGGATATTCTATAGTAAAACAAGGGAACCAAATTTCAAATTTTATTGTTCTTCCGAAATGACCATAGGGTATTTTAACCACCCTTAACATTACTATTTTTATTTTAATGTAAACGTTCAAATTTTTTGATTTTCAATTAATTTTTCATTATTTATTTAAGTATTTTATCATAACAACATCAAATTGTGATGAGAGTAACATTTATTACGTATATCAGATTAAGGTAGTCCACATGTATGTAGAGTTTTAGTTCAATTTTAAAAATCCCCCTAAACCCTAAACTTCTTTAACATGAAGCCCATATAAGCCTCAAATATTTGACATGAAAATACTTAGATTTAATTTTAGTTTTTCTATCTGAATCATCTAAATAAACGTGAAAAATTGTACTCACTGAAGTGATGAAACCTAAAAATTACGCACAGTTAATTCTCGTAAAAAGGAGTAATTTATAATTTCTCTTATGATATTCTAATTTTATATCAATTACCATATTGAAAAACTTGAATAGCGTTTACCAACGAATTTTTCACTCAGTTCATGAAACAAATCAGTTAAATTTTTTTACATTTATCACTTTTATTTTTTAGGTGTAAAGCGCTGGTGAAAAAAAAACACTAGTTAATTAATAAAAATGCTACCTAGCTAGCTAGGTTCAGTAATTTCTAAACTTGATGAAAAACAGATTAATTAACCAAAACATACATGAAAGACATGACATGATCCGACTATGTTTCTTATAACTCGAAATCAACCAAACATGTGGTGACCATGCATTATTCATAATATCTAATAATTAAGCACTAGTAAAGGGAAAATTAATCGAAATGTCGATCCTAATATATGAAATTAATGTAGTAATAATTGAGACGTTTGCCTTTCGATACTTTGTTTAAAAAAAATTGAAAAAAAGTTTAGAAACTAGACTCTTTGGTTTACCTTTGTATATAAATTATATGACATTGTATAACAAAATATTAAAGAAAACAAATCATAGATATTAGAGATTGAAAAAGAAACATAACAATTAAATTGGAATAGAGAAAGTATAACAAAATGAGGCCATTTAGATAAAAAAACAAATTACCCGTAAGTAAGTACAATCATATTTTTAAATTAAATTGTTACATATTGATATGTAACAATTATTAAGGGATGAGTTTAAAAAGAAAGTGTTTTAATAAAAAAAAAAGAGAACGGGGGATATGCCATCATAGACTTCATACTCTTCACCCGAAAATTCTCCACATTTTTAACAACTTCATGGATCTGGGTAATTATCTTTTTATCCTCATTATCATGATTTGAGCCACTCAAGTACTACTTCGAAAGAGTTCTTATGATCTTCTTCATGTTGCAACGAGTTTTAGTCAACTTTGTCGAGCCTCCTGTATCCTTAATCCCTAATAATTTAAAGTCTCAATTCAGTAGAAAGAAACATGATGAACATAGGAAGGAACAGTGGAAAGCATGATCTAGCAGCAGGACAGTGAACATATGAACTTAGTAACCCATCCATCTCGACAGCTGAAAAAAAAATCTTAAGGAAGCAAATATGCAGACATGTTTTGAACGCTCAAAGAATAAAAACTAGAAATAATACCAATCATGAAGATTCTCGTGCATATCCAAAATAAATGGCCAAAAGAGTTTTAATTATTGAACAAAGAAACAAATGCAAGTGTAGAATTTTTGACTATATATATATATATATATATATATATATATATATATATATATATATATATATATATATATATATATATATATTCTTTTTGGTCTGGTAGGGAGATTTTGTTAATAAGAAGAATTTCAAGAATCTCTGTAAGTCCTTATACATCCTTTTTAAATCATGCGTTCTTTCGAATTTTATCAGAATGTTATTAATACAATCACGGCAGACTATAAAAAAGAAATTTCTTCGTTAAGAAAGCAGATTAAAAAATCAGAAACACAAATTAGAATACTTCAGCATGAACTTGATGATGTTCCTGAACATAATCTTAGGCTTAATATTAGATACTATAAAACTATGATTGAATGTGAACAAAGAAATATAGATTTAAATATGGTTCAAATAATTAGATTAAAGGACGAGAAAGATAGACTTGTTGCTATTCTTCACTCTGAATAAAAATGGTTCTCCAGTGGTACGAAACTGCTACCAACCAAGAATTCGATAATATAATATCACTTCGACAAATGATTAGCATACTTGAATTTGATTTAGCTTCCATAAACGAAACTCTATATAATTTTGAAACAAATGTTAATTTAACGTTCGAACAAAGATGGGATTTGTGTAATAGAAAAGCCGATTTAGTATTTCTCATCCCAGAACAAAAAAGGATTTTGAGCAAGAAGTTAGATCGTTATCAAAAGATAAAGGTTTTATTATCAGTCGCTTAATAATGGTTTTTCCTAATTGGTATAAAAATGCTTTACAAAATATTGTAGATGACCTAGAAGCACATGATGACTTAATAAGATCTTACGTTTATGAATTAAATCATATAAATGAATTCTTCTTTCAATACAATCATTATATAACTTCCAGTCTAGAATACAAGATTAATATGAACATAAGAAAGGAAGAACTTGTTAAATTAATCTTTACAGAAAGAACTAAATTGAAAAATAATATTAGAAGATTTAAAGAATTAAAGACTATATTATCAGTTGCTTGAATCAGGTTCTGAAACTTGTGTCTTTAACAGTAAAAGATTTTTGTTATATCTAATCTTTTAAAGGAAATTCTAAGTCATTTAGATTCTAAAGATTTCTAAAGAATTCTAAGAGTTAAAGTTGTTTCAAGCGTTTGGTAAGCCGGAAGAGCCTGACAGCGTTGGTAAGCGGCAGAAGGGCGTAAGACCGTGTTCCCGTTGAGATGTTGGTGTTCCCGATTGAAACAACCGAGAGTCTTAGACTTTAGAGGAAATACTTAGAATTTGATTTGATAAAGATTTGACCTTTAAAATGAATAGAATGACAAAGATCTTTTCTGGTAAAGAAACAGGTTCATTTCCAGATCAACAAGTAGATGGTAATGAGGACTTTAATTCTGCAGAAATAAATATTGCCGACATAGAACAAAAGTTACATAATTGGTCTATCCCTAAGGTAGATCCGAAGACAATTTATAAAATAGGAACATTTGATTTTTCATCTAGCTATTCTATTAAACAAACCGAGCAGACTATTCCTCTTAATCAAGATATAGAGACAATTCGTTTAATTAGTAATCAGGCTATAAATCATCATAAGAGAAATAAATATAAATTTATGCACATAGGAATGGTACAAATTGCTATCAAAACCTTGTTCAGGATAGGAATAGATATCCCTTTAATAATGATTTTAAGAGACGCCAGACATTTGAACTTTAATAACTCCTTGTTAGCTATGGCAGAATCAAATCTTGCAAATGGTCCAGTCTTTTTTAATTGTTATCCAAATTTTTCAGTATCTCTTTATGATCCCCATATATTAGATACTTTAAGTTTAACAATCAAAACTAAGAATATGAACTTTTTGCTACCAACGCCAAATCAATCTGTGTCATATATCGAGTTTATTATAAAGTAATGACTACGACAATAGAACCAAGAGCTAGGCTTAGTTCATTAAGAGATGAAACCATAATCTTTGAAGCAAATTCCCAAAACTCATTTATTCATGTTCCTAAGAAACTAAAATGGAATGAAATTTCAAAATCAAATCAATGGGATTTAGAAAATCTAATCCCTCATCAACCTTTAGAAGTAATAAATCAAAAGGCTTTGATCATCAAGCCACGATGGTTCAAGAAAATAGAATTTTCAAATTACTTTCCTCAATCTAGATTTAGCCAATCTGAGGCATCTAGGACTTCAATTTATAAACCTATTTCGTCCTTTCAAAATCAAATCCCAAGGTCACTTTCTTTTGAAAATATTCCTACCGAATTAAGAAATGTTGACTTTAATGATGAAATTCATCATCCTATTTATGATATAAAGGATGAAGCTTCTTCTAGTATAAATCCCACTCCGAGCGAGATGGAAGTTTTTACTACAAAAGGTTTTGTTAATGTCATAATTGAAGAATTTATAATTGATAAAGAAATTTTAAAAAGGGATTTAAAATCCCCTGAAAACCATGAAAAAATTACCTGGTATTTCAAAACATTTTCTAAAAAAGAAATAGATAGTTTCAAAGAAAAATGGTTTGCTGAAATGGAAAATCTTAGGATACAAATTCCACTTTTTACTTGGTTTGAATCTTATGCACAAAAGGAAAAAATTGATTATCCTTTTTTAAATATCGCTTCCGTAACTGAAATCACGAAAAAATGGACCACTATTAATAATAAAGAGATTATATCAATCCATCCTCCTCCTGAAAGTGTTTATATTATTCCTCATCACACTGATAAAGATAAATGTGTAGCTCAACCATTCAAATTTGTTCCTCAAAAAGAAATAGAAGATTCTTCAAAAATGCTTTTTATTACAATAAATTCCCAACTGAATTATACAAATCAATCTTTAATTACTATCGGAGAACAATTAGATAGAATAGAGCCAACTATTGTCAATGAATCTAGAATCCCTAGTTTTCCTTCAACTAGCAAAATTGCAGTTCCTCCTCCTGTTAAAGCAGTAATACCTTCTTCTACTAATTCAGCCTTAGCAGGTAACTTTGTCCCTATAAATAAAGACTTTAAATTAAAAGAATTCTCTACTAATAATTTTATATCAAAAATTTAGTTAGAAATTGATAAAATTAATAGACAAATAGCTAAGGGTAAGAATATAAATGTTATCTCAGAAATAGAAGAATTAGAAAATCAATTTAGTCAAATAAACATTGATGCACCTTCCCCTAGCATTAATAAAATCAGGAATTCCAAAATAAATTTCAAGATAAAAAATCCAGATTTTTATAGATCAAAAGCATGGTATGGAAAACCTACTCCTCCTGATACTATGTTTGAAGAAATATCTAATGAAAACGTAAGTTATGATGGAAGTTCCATAAATGTGTGGAATTTAGATGGATTCTTATAATACCAAATTTTGCAATATGTCTGTGAAATGGAAATGACAGCTAATGCCTATATGTGTAATAACCACACCAACCAACAAGCTCTCCATCTTCTTCTAAATGGATTTACAGGACAATTGAGAGGATGGTGGAATAATTATTTAAGTCAAGAAAGTAGAGATCAAATTACTAATAGCACTAAAACAGTAATCATAAACGGCATAGAAACCGTTACGGAAGAAAGTAATGTTGTTGAAACTTTACTTTGGGCTATATTAAAGTATTTTCAAGGAAAACCTGAGATAATTGGTAAAAAAGATTCTGAAATTCTAATGAATTTAAAATGTCCAAAATTACATGATTTTAGATGGTATAAAGATGTTTTCTTGACAAAAGTCTATGGTAGATCTGATTGGGCAAATGCTTTTTGGAAAGAAAGATTTATAGCATGACTTCCTAGTTTATTCGCTGAGAAAGTTAGAATGAGAATAAAAACAAAATTTGATGGTATAATTCCTTACGATAATTTATCTTACGGAGAATTAACCACCTTTATTAATTTAGAAGGATTGGAACTTTGTACCAATATGAAATTACAAAGTAAAATCAAAAGTGACAAAAATCAAACTAAAAGAGAATTAGGAGATTTCTGTTCTCAATATGGTTTTGAAAAGGTAGATGCACCTTCCACTAGAAAATTGAAGAAAAATAAGCAGGCTTACAAAACTAAGAGACCTAATTACAATTATAAATGTAGATATAAAAATAAGAAACCTGAGCATTCAAGAAATAAATTTTATGATAAAAAACGTTATAAAAGGTCCTTCAAAGGTAAAAGGAGAGGACCTCCAAGTTGTTGGAAGTGTAGGCAAGTAGGTCACTTAGAAAAAGATTGCAAAATGAAAGATAAAATTAATTCCTTAGAAGTATCTGATAAATTAAAAAATCAATTAATAAGCCTAATGACATGACTCTCCATTCGAATATAGCCAGTCCAGTAATACTTCGGGTAGTGAAGAAGAAGAAGAACTTTTCTTAAAAGAAATACGCTCAACTGATGATTCTGATAATAATAATGAATCCGATGACTCCACTAAGAGTTCTGATAATAATAAATGTTTTGAGAAATGTTATTGTAATATGCTTTCTAATAATATAGATTCTCTTCAAGAAGCCATAATCCAAATAGATGATTTGGAAAAAGGAACTTTAGCTTTAAAGCAAATATTAGAAAGAGATAGTGAAGTTAAAAACCACAATCAAAACAATTTATTAACATTTCTGAAATTATCAAAATTCATGGTAAACAGCAAAAAACTGTTACCATTCAAGATCTACAACAAGAAATTAGTAATATAAAACTTGAAATAAAAGAGTTAAAAGTTCAAAACCAAAATTTTCATAAGGTTTTACAAATGGAAAGGATAAAGGATTCGCCAAAAGACGAAGGTGAGTGTTCCAGTAAAAATGACCAAATAGATTCTCAAATAGATTCTTATGTAAATATTGTTTCAAAAATCTATTATCATAAATGGTTTGTTCATGTTAGTCTAATTATTAATAACGAGTATCACCTGTATACCATAGCATTAGTTGATACTGGTGCTGATCAAAATTGTATTCAAGAAGGCTTAATCCCTTCTCAATATTTTGAAAAAACAAAAGAAATTTCATATGCCGCTAATAATCAAAATTTACATATTAAATACAAAATTAGCGATGTAAAAGTTTGTAATGAAGATTTATGTTTCAAAATGCCATTTATATTAATCAAAAACTTAAGTACTAAAGTTATTTTAGGAACCCTTTTTATTACTAGTCTTTATCCTTTTAAAGTAAAACCTACTGAATAAAATCCAAAATTCTAGGAAAAGAAATAAATTTTAGGTTCGTCTATCCAGTAGAAGAGAAGAGTATCAAAACCTTACAGGATTCTTTTATAAAGTCCTCCTCTATTAATTTGCTCCAGGCAAAACAAAAGCATTATAAATTCTTAGTTCAAGAAATAAAAGGTTTAAGAATAGAAGAAGAACTAAATCAATCTATTATAAAAGAAAGAATCCAAAAAATAAAAGAAAAATTAGAAAAAGAAGTTTGTGCCTCCATTCCAAATGCTTTCTGGAATAGAAAGAAACACATAGTTAATCTTCCCTACATTAATTCATTCAATGAAAAGGATATTCCTACTTGATCAAGATCCATCCATATGAATGAAGAATTAGAGAAGGTTTGCAAAAAGGAAATTAATGAATTATTAGAAAAGAAATTAATAAGAAGTTCTAAATCTCATTGGTCTTGTTCAGCTTTCTATGTTATGAATGCTGCTGAATTAGAAAGAGGAGCTCCAAGATTAGTCATTAACTATAAACCACTCAATAAGGTTTTAGAATGGATCAGATATCCAATCCCTAACAAAAGAGACTTGTTAAAAAAATTACATAGTGCAAAAATCTTCTCAAAGTTTGATATGAAGTCTGGGTTCTGGCAGATTCAAATTAATGAAAAAGATAAATATAAAACCGGTTTCAATGTTCCCTTTGGACATTTTGAATGGAATGTTATGCCATTCAGTCTTAAAAATGCTCCTTCTAAATTTCAAAATATTATGAATGATATTACTCAGCCAATTCAAAATTTTGCTATTGTTTATATTGATGACGTTTTAATTTATTCTGATTCGGTTAATCAACATTTTATGCATTTAGAAAAATTCTATAATACTATAAAACAAAATGGTATGGTCGTTTCCCTTCCCAAAATGAAATTATTTCAAACGGCGATAAGATTTTTAGGTCATGATATAAAAAATGGACTCATCAATCCAATCGCTAGAAGTCTTGAATTCACAACAAAATTTCCTGATGAAATTAAAGACAAAACTCAGTTGCAAAGGTTCTTAGGATCTCTTAATTATATTTCTGACTTCTTTAAAGATCTCAGGATAATTTGTAAACCACTCTATCAAAGACTTAAAAAGAACCCAAACCCATGGTCTGAAGAACATACAAAAGCTGTCAAAGTCATCAAAGAAAAAATCAAGACTCTTCCTTGTTTGAGTATTCCTAATCCTAATCCGAATACCGCTCTTATTGTTGAAACCGATGCTAGTAATATTGGTTATGATGGTATATTAAAACAAAAATTAGAAGGACAAAATTCAAAATCCTTAGTAAGATTTACTTCAGGATTTTGGAATCCAACTCAAATTAATTATAGTACTATAAAAAAGGAAATTCTTTCCGTAGTCCTTTGCATTAATAAATTTCAAGATGATCTCTATATGAAAAAATTCCTTTTAAGAATAGATTGTAAATCTGCAAAGGATATAATCGAAAAAGATGTCAAGAATTTAGTCTCAAAACAAATCTTTGCCAGATGGCAAGCATTGCTTAGTAATTTCGATTTTGAAATAGAATACATTAAGAGAAAAAATAATTGTTTGCCTGACTTTCTTTCTAGAGAATTCTTGCAGGGTCAAAATTATTCAAAATGAAGAGAGCGGTAATCAGCAAGAAGGAAGAACAAAAGGAAGAAAAGGGTAATATCTCTTCCTCCTCAAAAATCACCCCAGAAGAATATTTTCGTCAAAGTGATACTTTCCCCCCTACAAATTATTCTCAAGCTTTAGCCACTTCAAAACCCAACGTTGAACTCAGTAATCGGTTCACTTCGTTGGGAAGAGGTAAACTTGTCGACCTCGACAATCTTTCCTCAAAACTCGTCTTTCCAAAATTAACTCTAGATGCAGCATCTCCCAGCTTTTCAAATACAAAAGCTGCTGCTTTCTCAAAATTGCCGGATTTTTTTGCCAAAACAAACTTATCATGTCAAAATAAAGTCCTATGAATTCCTTTACTTTGCAGAAAAAGGACTCTTTGATATTCAAAATAAATCAAAAGCTGCAATTGATTCCGTGGTAGAAAAACTTTTCTTTCCAGGTTTCAATTACAGTAGCATAACGTCTCAAAAGACCAGAGAATTCTATGAGTATATCCTTACTGATTCAAAATCAGTAGTTATCACTCATTTTAAGAATTCTTGGTCACCAAAAACAAATTACTCAAAAGTTCGAATTGATGGATTCATCTCTCCAGTTGACAGGGGAATGCCTCTGTCTAAGCCAAGACCATTTCAAAAGGTTACTGATGAATACAAAATGTATAATTATGTAGATTACCAAATAGCTTGGACCAACTGTTGGTTCTTGCGTAGTTTCGACCACTCATGTTTATTCTTCTTCCATGAGAAATTAGATCAAAATTCTTTGCCGTTTTGGTTCACTATTGACTGGTGGACTTTCTTTGGTTTTGAAAAGGATTTCCTTCCTCAAAAATGTCAAGAATGGTTCCAATTCTTTCAATCCCTCTTCCCTGATGAAGGAGAATCTTCTCTCCTCGCAAAATTCGCTATAAGATACAAAATTCCCTGGATAACTGCCTGGTCCTATCAGTTCTTGGATCAAGGTTTTCTTGATAATGGTATCCCATGTTTCGGTCGAGAATTCAGAGTCAAAATGTGGGAGAAACTTAATTCAAAAAATGGATCAAAAGCAAATGTTCAAAAGGACTTTCAGATCCTCTCCAAAGATCAACAAAATGAAGTCGCTACGTTCCTCACAACAAAATCAAAAGTTCAAGCAGAATTAACAGCCTGCACCAAAACAGAAGACTGGTGGAATTTAATTGATGCTCTAGCCAGAGCCAGAGCCCAAAAGGATGATTCTCAAAAGCCCGATACACAAAGGCCCATGTCCACAGACAGTGAAGGGTCCAGTTCAAAATTGATAACTGTCCAATATGCTCAAGACCCATACGAAAATCTCACTTTAGATATGTGAGTATCTCTGTGGAAATGCCAAATCAAAAGAGTGAAGACAAAAATTCAAAAGGTTGAAGACAACTTTGTCACCAAAGTCAAAAGGTGGGTCACCAAGGTCACCAAAGTCAAAAGATGGTTTATATCTTCAAGAAAGCAATAATGGAGCAAAATTATCTCAGGAGATAATGGAGCAAAATGACATCATGGATGACATAATGGAGCAAAATGACATCATGGATGACATCTAGTTAGCTCAAAAATTAGTATAAATAGAGGCAACTCTCGTCTGTTGAGAGCACGCTTCACTTCACTTGTAATATTTTCTCTCTATTGCTCTTGTTAATTTCTTTTCACATATGTTTCTACTGTATGACTCCACAGTATCCTGGTTTCGCCCCCTCTCTGGTATCTATATATATATAGGACAGTTGGAGAGTAGGAAGAAATCAGAGACAGAAACGAACACAACGCTAACTTGAGAAAATAAAATCCATTGATATATAGATGAAAGCATTCTATAATTCTGACACAGCTCATAACTATCCACCAAACAAACTAGATACAAGTTCCACTGCATCCACTAAAGTTGCCAACAGGAGTTTCTAGATAGGCAAAATGAATCCTCTTCTTTAATTTTGATTGTCCCCACTTGTTTGGTAATTGGAGTTGTGAAAAATAGAAGAGCTTCAAAGATGTTGGGAGACTTAAACAGAAGTGAACAGTGACAGATAAGAGCTTTCATTTTAGAGAGTGTTTGGTTCAAAGATTTTAGGAATATAGATTTTGAAAATCTCATGAATCTATGGAATCCTGTGTTTGGTTCATTTTAGAAAATAATTCTCCATCATTTTCAAAATCCTTGGATTTCTCATCCTTCACAAATTAATGGATTCAAAATACCACCTATAAGCATGGTATTCTTAGAATCCATAGAATTGTTATGTTCTAAAAATTAGAACAATGACATCAAATTTTATATATTTACACATTTAGTCCCTAAACTTTTAAAAAAAGTACGAAATGGTCCCTAAAAATTACACATTTAGTCCCCGAACTTTTGTAAATTTTACAAAATGATCCCCAAAAATTACACATTTAGTCCCCTAACTTTTATAAATTTTACAAAATGGTCACTAAAAATCACATGTTTAGTCCATAAACTTTTATAAAAGTTACAAAATGGTCCCTTTAAAATCTATATTCTCAGAATTCATCAACCAAACACAAGATTATGAGAATATACACTTCTATTTTCCATCATTAGGGGGGGTTCAAAGTTAGGAGAATGGATAAATTTCATCAGGTGAATTATTTACTAATTCACCATGAGAAACCCATTTTCGGACCTAAGGTGACTTATGGTGAAGTGAGATTTGGAAATTCATCGTGAATTATCTCACCCAATCCAGTTGCGCCGCCGATGGAGCCCCTCCAACTTACGCAACCCGTTCCTACCCCAGTCGCCTCCGGCGGAGCAAGTAGGAGGCATGTGGGGGTGGGAGATTCCCCGCCGATCTACAGGCGCGACTCCCCCCTGGTCGCCTGCTCCAGTTGCGCCGACGGAGCCAGTCGCCTCCTCCCTGGTTGCCTGTTGTTTTGATGGCGGAGCAAGCAGGAGGCATGTGGGGGTGGGAGATTCCCGCCGATCTACAGGCCACCGTGCAACTTTTTCGCTGGCGGAGCAAGCAGGAGGCACGTGGGGGTGGGAGATTCCCGCCGATCTGCAGGCGCGACTCCCCCTGGTCACCTGCTTCCCGGTGACGGAGCAACCAACCAGGCAGGAGCCATGTGGGGGTTGGTGCTCCCGGTGACGGAGCAACTAGCCAAGCAGAAGCCATGAGGGGGCGGGAGGGAGGTTTCCGGCGACGGTTTTTCATTTTCCCGATTTGGGTTGTTGTTCTCGTGTTTTTGGGCTTCGTTTATTGAAGTGAAAAACTTCAAAAATCATGGTGAATTGGGGAGGTGAATTAGTCAGATAATTCACCTAAAATTACACAACTTTGAAGCCCCCTGTTGATACTTTCTATATTTTCACAATCCACGGATTCTTAGAATCCGCGAACCAAACGCCCTCTTAAGGTAACAACAAAATTTGCATTTAGCAAAAGATGAGTTGGTAGTAACCATCTAAACCTGTCAACAGCCTTGATGATGAAATTTTCATGTCTTCATATGCATACAGAAAAATTGAACTATCCCAAACTCACACTAAACTGGAACCATAACCTTTCATTAAAAGAAATGTCGTCTCGCCATAAATTCAAAAGAAAAAGCAAAAGGGGGATGGGGGATCCATCTTGTAGAGAGAACTTACATCATCCTCCCTGAGCAAAGATTCTGGCAAATATCTGCAGAACAAAGAAGACAATAATTAGTATAAATTGTGAAGGAAAACATATATGTGTGCGGTACTCTACCCAAGCAGCACCACCCTCGCCTACGCCATTCAGCAGACAGAAATCATAAAAGCATGTAGATCGCGAGACCACACCTTCCCGAGAGGCCCAAGTCTTCGCGACCAGCTCGTCAGGGCACCTCACAAAACGCGGGGTCGCGCCCTCGCACGGGAGACGCTCCCAATAGCAAGCGAAGCCACGCCTTCGCCTAGCATGGTCACCCACAACACTTAGCCGTGATTAAGAAGGGACAACTGGTGATGGTTAACTGCCCGATGTGCATAAGCCTCCTACGTTCTCCACTACTACTCCAGCCCCCCACTGTTCGGGAATATGGGCAACCACCCACTACCACAAGTCAAGGTGCATCCATGATCTCAGGGAGAACCTCCCTCCACCACATATAAAAAGGAGACTCTGGGAAAGGTACACCCAATCTACACACTCCCACTCCTCTTTCTGCTACGGAGTATTCCATTCCTCTCTTTGCAGGTCACTCCTTGGGCACCAAATCATCCTCTCCAACGTCAGATCACCCCATCAAGCAACTGAGAGCTCGGATCGTATAGGAATGAGACTATCAGTTTGGCGCCGTCTGTGGGAAATCACAAAAAACCACAAAGACCCATTGCCATTGAACCATGTCTCGAACCAGAAGCAGTGCACGAAAGAATGGTAACGTGGAAAGAAACTCCAGCACCGGTCCTCCTGTCACCCCACCGCCCCGGAACTGGCGGAAGCGTCGTAGTTGCGGAGGTTGGAGGTAATGGCGGCGGGTGATCGCGGAATTTTCTCTTAAAAGGGTGTGGACCCGAAACCCTTCCCTTAAAACATTTTTCTTCCAGTTTTAAGGTTGTTACGTGTTTGCAGATTTTAAGACGTCTTACTAGTCCTAAACCTGCACCCGAGACACGTTAGTGGTTTTTACAGGATATCGCGCGTAAAAATAATGAAGCAGAAAAAAATAAAGATACAGGCCGAGGAAGTTCCGCCCTCTGCGTAGGGTCGGAAACTCCCACAAAATATACAGACCGATAGTATGAAAATACTAGAGTGTCTACATGCACTACTTCTACAGAGCCGAGCCAACAGTGCGGAATTATACCTCGCTACTAGATGCTGCTGCTGCTAAACATACACAGAGAAGAACGTCAGACTTAACAGAAAGATACCAACATAGAAAGGATTTTAACGAGAATTTCCCCCAAACACAAATATACCTCAAAATAACAGAAGTGCAGAACGAGCACCGCGGAAATCTAGTCCGCAGGTCGTTTGCCCGGATCCCCTGAAAATATTGTAAGCATGGGGGGTGAGTTCTCGAAAGAACCCGTAAGGGGGTAGGTACGAATTGGTCAAACCAAAACTTTTAAAACATTTTAGCCTGCACAAAAGGGTTAGCGTGCAATGTTCTAACAGATAACGCAACCCTAAATATCATGATGTGATATGCGAGATGCATGTATCTGAGAATCCCATCGATCGAGGGCACGGCCATGGATAGATCTTCCCGGCCCGCCCGGCATCTCCATGCGCCGTGAGCAGATAACGAAGGTACGACCATGGGTAGTTCTTCCCGGCCCGGCCGGCATCCCCATGCGTCGTTAACGAAGCGAGAATGGGTCCGTCTTGACCCCGATAAACAGATCCGATATAGCAGAAGTCCAGAAATAATAACAGAAATGGGTCCGTCGTCGACCCCCGATATGCATATATTCCAGAAATAAAAACCCTGCAAACCACTACGTACCAGTAACTAGTCCCGGGAGTCACTGGGCCCCACCCTCGACCCGAGTACTAGCCCTTAACTAACCTAATACACATTTAATGCGCATTAAGGAAGTTAAACCCCTTACCTCAACAGAAATCGGATATCTACTGTGGCCTCCTGACGCACAAGCAGTATCCCAGTGCAGTTTAATGCGCGAATCGAGACACGAAATAGCTTAAGTTTCTTTACTAAAGTTCCAATGTTGGGAATTTATCCTTAATTACAACCTAAGTCCCTCAACTTTTCAAAACTTGCAAAAGTGCCCCAAAATTACCAAGTGTCCAATTTTATCCAGAACGTGATAGAAACCCTTGTTTCCACAATTCTTAGTGACATCCTTCCATATTTACCAAGTTTACACTTTTACCCAAACTTTTCCATATTTCACAATTTAGTCATTTTACTTTTAATCCTTCATGTTAAACCATTTTTAACATGTTTTAATCAACTATTCATCACCAAAAACACTATTCACAGCAACACTAATTTCTTCCAAGAGCATGATTTTCGGGTTTTCTTCCAAATTTCACCCAAACTTCAAATCTTAACACTTTCATGCATAAACCTTTAAGTACTTCCATTTTTCAACACTTTAACACTTAAATCTTCAACAAAACTTCATCAAACATTCAATCAAGAATTCGGCCAAGACTCCAACTTTTCAGCAACATGTTGTTTCATGATTCTTCAAGAACAAAGCATGCTTAAAATGCTACCAACTTCAACATAGTTGAAGATCAGAACTTAACTAACATCCAGAGTTCACAAATCTTAACATAAAGGTTCCTCACCTTGAAGAACTTCTCTCAACTCCTTGATGAAGCTGCTGTAGGAACAATAGTCACCCCAAAACACCATGCACTTGTCCAAGAAAAAGATGAACAAAGTGAGCTTCTTTCCATGTTTAGGCCATACACATGAAAATCAAACTTTAACTACACAAGCTCACCTTGAAGACACCAGATTTGGAAGGTAGAAGAAGTGGTAGGATGGCTTGTTGAAGGCTCAAGGCCCGAAACTTCAAATTTGAAATTTCAGCACCAACATCACAGCAGACCCGTTTTCGTGCAGCTCAGATTTGGAGGTCTTCCCGATGTTTTTGGACCATGGCCCCTTCAGCAAAGTTGAAGCCAAGAGGTTAAGGAAGATTTTCTCTAACTACCACAAGATCTGATTCGGCCTCTAAATGGAGCAGAAAACGCTGAGACAGAGGGACGAAAATTCTGGGCAGCAAGATGAAGCAAGGAGAGTTTTTTTCGAATTTCTTCTTAGTGTTGAGAGGATTCATTGAACTGACATTCGGCTGAATAGTCATAGAAGAGGCTGGTTATTAGTGGGAAAGGGGAGGGAACAATGTTCTAATCAAGGTAATCTTTGGTTAGAGAGAAATGTGTAAGAGGGGACAAAAAAGAAAAGTGTAAGAAGACTTGTCTCCCTTATCATCTTCTATCACAAAAGCCAAAAGAAATAAAAATATCTTCCCACTAACCACAAAAATGCCAGCCATGGAGAAAATACTCCAACATGTGATTTTTTTTCAATTTTCTTCCCATCGGTGACCATTTTGCCCTTCAGAACCCAATTTCCGCAAGACTTCCCAAAACTCGAGAATTGTTATCCAACGCCCGAAACAATTATAATTAGCTCCAAAGTCACTCCCAAAAATTGAATTCCAATAATTACTCATAATCCAAAATTATTTTGATAATTTACAGAATTCACAATTCCGGTCGACATTCGCCGGAAAATTACAAAACGTCAGGGTGGGTGTAACAATGGAAAAGGCTGGGCCGTAACCCCAAGACCATCCATTCCGTTAGAAACAAAACCGTGAGGGGGAAAAGGCTGGGCCGTAACCCCAAAGCGGACAATATCTTGGCCTTGCCCACGGTCTGTGACAATTGGTATCGAGCCGGGTTGTACAGTGCACATGTGCCGGCGAGGGCCCAGGCTCCACAGGGGTGGATGTTACGTCCCACATGGAAGGGTTAAAGAGGGATTATGGTGTATATAATGTACACCACCCCTCTCCCCTTCAAGAGGCCTTTTAACGGATGTTGGATTGAGGGGGAAAAGGCTGGGCCGTAACCCCAAGACCATCCATTCCGTTAGAAACAAAACCGTGAGGGGGAAATGGCTGGGCCGTAACCCCAAAGCGGACAATATCTTGGCACTGTACACGGTCTGTCCATGAGTCCAGATGCATGGCGATGCCGACGCATGGCGATGCCGGTTGGACCGGGGAAGATCTAGCCATGGTCGTGGAAGATCTAGCCACGGTCTGTGACACCTCCCTTCCACCGAGATGATGTTTCGGTTCACTCCACCAATGAAAGCACTTCCCACCGTGGATAACACGGATATGGGGAAAGAAATGTCGTCCCCTCTGGCGGGACACACGTCGTTCCCTCTGGTGGAACAGGAGGGGTACAACAGATTGTCATTTTCCAACAAGCTCCTATTACAGAAGCCGTTACGGGAAAGAAATGTTGTCCCCTCAGGGGGTCGGAGATGCTGCGGGAGCCGTCCCAATTCCTTAGCACAACCAAAGCTTGCATCCTCAACCACCTCCCCTGCTGCCCCAACAGGAGAGTCATCCCGACCCCGCTCACACCACCACCCTCACTGCCCTCGCCCGTCGTATCGAGCAAATGAAGAACCGTGAAGAAAAAGCAAGCACGCCTTACTCCACTCGGCTGGGCCTGAGCCAACTCTGGACCCAACCCTTTACCCAAAGAATCTTGGCGGCCCCGCTCCTCGACCAATTCTGCCAACCAAAGCTTGACGCCTATGACGGTTTCTCTATTCCTGGCATCCATCTCCAACGCTAGCAATGGCTATTGTCAGGGCAGCCGACAACACCCCGTGCCGCGCCTTCAGTTCCACACTCACTGGGGTCGCAACTACTTGGTACACCACCTTGTGTGGTAAGCAGTTCGATTCCTTCGAGGAGCTCTCCTGCGCATTCTCCAACCATTTCATTGTCTCCAAGCCATCACCAAAGACTACAGGACACCTTCTGAAGGTCTGGCAAAGAAAAGAGGAGTCCCTCAAGGACTACATACACCGCTTCCAAACAGAGGCGATCCAGGTTCCCAATCTTGGCAGGGAGACCAGACTCCTTACCGCAATACAGTGCCTGCAGTGGGATTCCCACTTTTTTATAGACATTAATACCAACCCTCCTCGCAACATGGAGCACTTCTTGGAAAGGGAAACCATATTCATGCACGCGGAGGAAATCACCAGGCCGTTCGGAAGAGACCCAACCACAGACACAAAGGGACAACCCCCTCGCGGCCAAGATAACAGGTACCAAAGGGCCACCACGGCAGCAACCCTCGCAACTCCCCAGAGAGAGGGTCTACCTAGCGCTCCATCCCCTCAAAGATTCCCGCTCCAACATCGTCCATGCCTTTGACCAAAGGCGAGAAGTCCCGAAATGCCCCCGCCCTCTCCCAAAAGGGGCCACCAGGCAGACGGACAAATACTGTCGCTATCACTGCGACAAGGGCCACGACACGAAGGATTGCATCGAGCTCAGGAGGATGCTAGCAGAAATGATTGGTCAAGACAAACTCACTAAGTTCCTCGTCCGTGATCCCTCCCCGCGTAGAGGTTCCCCCACGGGCCGTAAGCGCGAAGGCGACCGCGAAGACCGAGATCCACCAAGGTTCAACAGGGCCCATGCCGAAGTTGACCGCATTCCCACTGCTAGGGGGCACATAAGTGTCATCACGCAATGTGAAGGCGCACCTGCGAGGTGTCGCTATATGAGCCTGATCAATCAGATTGATCAAACTATAAGCCTCCTCATTCACCGTCGCTACAACACCTCTATAGTAGTCCCCCACTTAGACCCCCTGGTTATCACCGCCCGCATCGCAGGGTAGAACATCGATCGGATTTACATTGATATAGGAGCCAACACCAACGTCATATACAAGAACACCCTGGTGGAGTCAAAGGTCCCTCTATCACGTATCCAACCCGCGAAAGGAGCAACTTATGGCATCGGGAGCAAGGAAATCCCCACACTAGGAGCGATCACGCTCCCATTCATGATGGAAGGTACCACAAAGGACAAGAGACCAGTCTGCCACTTGAGCTTCATGGACTTTATTGTCTTGGATCTGCCATCCCCTTACAATTCAATCATCGGGAGACATACGCAGACAAAATTCCACATCCGCTGCGATGTGCGGACCTTAACGCTGGTGTTTAATAATAGCTCCGGCGACGCCTATATCTATTTTAATCATAATGTAGCCAGGGGTAACTACGTGGCCACACTAATCGGGGCCCCGCAGCTCCGACAATGCATGGAGCCAAAGCGAAAGAAATCTGCAAAGGAGCCTAACCACAGCGAGAACTCCGCTCCAGACCTCTCTAGTGCATTTGAAGGTAGAAATCACCCCAGGAAAGAAATTCCGCGTGAGAAAGGACCTCCCGGAACAAGACAAGAAAGCACTCATCCACATTCTCCACGCCAACATGGATGTCTTCGCATGGAGCCCGACCGATCTACCAGGCATAGACCCCTCGATCATTTGTCACAAACTTAATGTACTCCATGGCTTTAAGCCAGTTAGGCAGAAAGCTAGGAGCATGGCCCCCGATCTCAGGGAATTTGTACGCGCTGAGGTGCAGAAGTTGCTGGACACTAATATAATTAAGGAAGTTCACTACTCCGAATGGGTCGCTAACATCATCCTCGCCGTTAAGGAAAATGGGGAATGGCGCCTCTGCGTAGACTATAAGAGAGTTAACAGAACATATCCTAAAGACCCATACCCTTTGCCCCAATCGATTAACTGGTGGACTCCACTGTACGATACCCTGTGCCGTCATTCCACGACGCGTATAATGGCTATCATCAAATCTTCATGGAACCAGATGACGTGATGAAGACCGCGTTCACAATCGGCGATGCTGTCTTCCACTATATCCGCATGCCATTTGGACTAAAAAATGCAGAAGATACTTTCTAAAGGTTGATAAATAGGGTCTTCGCCAACCAAATGGGAAGGAACTTGGAAGCCTATGTCGATGACATAGTAGTTAAGAGCAAGGCAGTAAACACCCATCTGCAGGAGCTTGAAGAAACCTTCGCCAACTTCCGCCACTACAACATGCGACCAAACCCAAAGAAGTGCATCTTCGGTGTCGGCGAAGGCAAGTTCTTGAGCTACCAAATATCAAAGGGTGGAATACACGCGAATCCGAGGAAGATTGAAGCCATCGCCAACCTGTGCGCAGCCTCAAGGGCTACGCGATGTCCAACAACTCACTGGCAGACTGGTGGCATTGAGGTGATTCATATCCAAGCTTGGCGACAGATGCAAGCCTTTCTTCAACCAGATCAGGAAGAAAAAGGCCTGTAAGTGGACAGATGATTGCCAGGAGGCCTATGAGGCTATCAAGAAACACCTCCAGGATCTCCCAACACTCAAATGCCCCAGGCCTGGCGATTACTTGATCCTCTACCTCTCTACAACCAATAACAGTGTCGCTTCAATCCTCATTAAAGAGGAAGGTGGCAAGCAATGGCCCGTCCATTACACAAGCCATACATTGCAGTCCGTAGAAACAAAATACCCCCTTACAAAAAGCAATCATAGCACTAGTTTACGCCGCTCGAAAGTCGAAACTGTACTTGCAAGGCCACACAATCATGGTCCGCACTGACCTCCCAATCAAGGAAATACTGCAATGTCCAGAACACTCAGGACGCCTCGCCAAATGTTTCATTGAGATTAGCGAATACAATATCAACTACGAGCCGCGCAAGGTGATAAACGTACAGGCCCTCGTAGATTTCCTTGCCGAATTCACCATCACGGACATGCCAGCTCCCTGACGGGTGTTTTACATGTGTATGAATTAAGCACAATATCAAGTAATAAAACCCATTCAACCTCAAGTGCAAGGTGTGCAATTGTAGTAGGGTGAGTGGGGTCGAACCCAAGAGATTGTAGTGCAATTAATGAAGTTTAGTTAAATGCAATATTTTTGGTGTTTTTGGAATTAGATGACAAGTGATAAGATGGATGATAAATCTAAATTAACTAAGTCTACTTCTATCACTAATGTAAATAAAACTAGGATGCAATGCAACAAACAATTATGAAAAATAAATGTTCCTTAGGGTTGATTAGAGTTGAGGCTATTAGATGTAGTGTTTGGTTGTGATATATGACAAGTTAAAGGAGTTGGATAATTAACAAGTTCTAACCTCCTAAGTTAGAACCATCCTCTCCAAGAAGACCAAGTAAAATCTCTTCACTTGCATCAACTATGGAGGCACTAAGTTTAGCCAATAGATGTCTCCTAACACCCTAGATTACCTTCTCAAATAATCCTAGAGTATCTAACCAATTTTCTTTGGTCAGTTCAACAAAATGCTCTCTCAAGCATTTCATCAAACACTTGGTGGGCATAGTAGAGTAGTTGGCCTTCTACTCTACCTCTATCTTCTTTAAGCAGAAGAAAATGCTACTAATCATGCATAATCAACAACCAAACAACTATAATTCATCTAGCAACACAACAACATGCTAACCAACCCTAGGGATGATGAACTAATCAATATTCAAGCTATTCCCAACAATGAACAAAATTGAAAGGAAGAGATGAAGAGAAAAGGAAGAAGCTAGAGAGTATAAATCAAGTCTTCAAATCTTCAATCCTTCATACAAATTCATAAATAAGAAAGATAGAGGAGAAAATAGAGCTCAAGAACCCTAGATGGGTTCAAGAGCAAGTCTAAGAGTAAGGAGTTTTCAAGAGATGTGAAAAAACGTCCTTTTATGCCTATTTTTTGCGAGAAAAGAAGAAGGGACCAATCCTGAAAAGTGCGAAGGAGTGACCGCAACCTTTAGATTTGGGGCCGCCCCCTGGGTCGCCCCCCGTTCTGTAGTCCTTGGTGATTTTTCGGGCGAGGGGAGCGATCGCATCCCATAAATGAGGGGCCGCCGCCAGGGGGCTGTTCTGTAGTCCTTGGTTGCCCTTGAACTTCTCCAGATCGTGCACAATTGCCCCCCAACGTTGTTCTGAGTTGCCGTTTTGCTCAAAAATGTCTTGTTTTATGCTCGTTTCTCACCCGACATGGATAATCCTATAAAAATGCTCGCATCCACACTAATTACTAGCAAAAACTCTGATAAAGCATGTGTATGAGGGAAAAATATATATATCCATAATGAACAATTATCACTCCCTAGCCATCAGCACCGCTAACGAATCCGCCACCACCTGAGTGGAATATATTCGATGATGGCGCCGCAAAGGCAGGCTCACCAACTGAGGGCATCTACCTACAGAGACCATTAGGTATGGAATCTTCTTTACAAGTCACCGTTCAATTCCTGGTGACTAACAATTTTGCAGAATATGAGGCCATCGTCACGGGGCTCAAAATGGCATTGAAAGTAGGCATCCACCGCCTCAACATTCACAACGACTCCCAGCTGGACATCCACCAAGTCCAGGGTTGCTCGGAATGCAGAGATCCCACACTTATCAAATATCTCAAGCTCATCCATTCGCTCCGCACAGACTTTGAAGACGTAATCTTCATTCACATCCTACCCTCAGAAAACATGAAAGCCGACTTGCTATCAAAAGGAAAGACTCACTCAGCTTATGAGACCCTCGCCAAACCGTCAATCAACGAGCCTCTGAACATCGGCACCATCATCACCGCTGCGGAGAGGCCAACAGATTGGCGAATTGCCATAATCACTCAGCTCAAGACAACCGAAAAAGGCAGTGCGAATAACAATAAGTCCCGCACTCGCGCAACAAGATTTGTACTCATCAATGACCTCCTATGGCTTCACGGATATTCCTCTCCGCTCCAACGCTACCTTGGCACATCAGAAGGCACGCAGTACTAGAGAGCATACATAAGGGCACTTGCGGTGCCAACATTACAGAGAACACACTAACTCACAAAGCCCTGCGCCTGGGATACTACTGGCCTACGTTTAAGAAAGATGCAACGACGATGGTACAAAAATGTCATCATTGCCAAATTAACTCCAGGGTTCAAAGGCTCCCCTATACAGAGTCATCCGCCCTCACAAACCCCATCCCCTTCACTCTATGAGGCCTCGACCTAGTCGGCCAGATGCCAACAACACCAGGCCAATTCCGCTTCTGCACAGTGGCTGTGGACTACTTTACCAAATGGGTCAAGGTTGAACCGCTTGCAAAGATAACCTCTGAACGCGTCATCAGCTTCCTCTGGAAGAACATAGTCTGTTGATATGGGAGTCCCCGTGCCATCATTACGGATAATGAGACTCAATTTGCTAGCCACAAAGTGCAGCAATGGGCTCGAGAAAACAACATCAAAATGTCGTACGCCCTTATGGCCCATCTACAGTCTAACGGTTAGGTTAAGGTCACCAACTGCACCTTGAAAGAGGGGCTAAAAAACGCCTCACCGGGGCAAAGGGGTGATGGGTATAGGAGCTACCAAGCGTCATTTAGGTCTATCGCACAACTCGGCGAACACCCACTGGGGAAACCCCCTTCTCCCTAGTTTACGGTGCTGAGGCACTCTTACTGATCGAGGTAGATCTGTCAACATTACGCATAATCAACTTCACCGATGAAGCCAATAGCCAGGAGAAACTCCGCGAAGGCGCACGCCTCAGAATGTTCACCCTTAAGCAACGCCTCGACATCACACGCGATGCCAAAGTCAAACACAAGCCATTACGCGAAGGCGGGCTCGCTCTACTTCACTCAACTCTGACCGGTCGTGAATCAAAGGAGGGAGTTCTACTCCTTAACTAGGACGGACCTTACAAAATACACCACCAAGTACGGCCAAACGTGTTCGAATTGCAGGGGCACAACGGGAAACTACTCCCACGTAACTATCACACGGACGACCTTCGCACTTACTATGTTTAGTATTTCTCCCACCTAATCAAATACTTTCCCTCTTGTCTATGTTCAACTCCAAGTTCCTTTATGCCACTACACGTCCACGCCCTTTAAACCTGATCAGTCAGAAGCGGAAAAGGCCCACATTACAATGATCTACACAACCTTCTACACTCGACCGGTCAGAACGGTTCAATCCTGATCTAGTAAGATGACGGACTCAGACCTTGTCAAGTCACAACACGCCTACGCGGTGAACATACAACACCGCTCTCGCGCACACTACCCAAGGTGTTACCAACGCCCGGTAAGTGCGTAAGTTAATAATGCGCTTAAGTGCTAATACCGGGATTAGTGAATTTTTACGTGGCTTGGGGCTTATAATTAAATATGTGAAGCATGATTTGTGTGTGATATGATGTCCCGAGGGTTATGTTCAGATTTCGTTTCGATCGGAGAAGAGGTTTGAAAGTTGCAATTTTCGGGTTGGACTAAATTGCAACTTTACAAAGTATTGGGGAAAAAGTGGAAAAGAAGGAAAATTGCACATATAATTGAGAAAGAGGAAGAGATTGTTGGGTTTATTCCTATATAACTTAGATTTTGATGATAACAAAACTTTGGGATCTTTGTGTAAAGTTTAGAAAAGTGTGGTATGTACTTAATGTATTTTACCTATTAATTTTATTGGACTTTTGGGCTTCGTTTTATTACATTAGTTGGGCCTTGGTTTAAAGTTTAATGTAAGCCCATCTCGTGTAAACCTGTTTACAGCTGTTTGTTAAGAAGTTGAGTTTGGTTAGGACTCTTTTATCTCTATCTCTCTTCTAACGTTCCAGCAGCTCGTTCAACAACTTCCTTGAAGAAAAATCAGGATCTACAACAATAGAGACGTTGGAGAAGACGCTCCAGACGCTCCTCCTTTTCTTCTTTAAATAGAGACTCAAGTCTTCGAAGAATTCAATTCTCCACAAGCAATCAGACTTATATCATTAGCAAGCAAGTTGTTTCAAAGCTCTCTAGTGCTGATCTTCTGAAGAACAAAGTTTCATCTTCGTCCTAACTTTTCTGGAATATTTTGGGGAGAGAAAAATTGTGTTTCAAATTTGTTTTTGAAGGTTTTCATTAAAACCTCAACAGGTTTAGATTTTCGTAAAAATCAAAGTGTTTCAGGTTTTGTTTTGGTGAGCCTCGGGAAAACCAAATAGGGATTTTGTCAGGTTAATAGTGAGCCTTGGGAAAACTATTTTGGTGAGTGTTAGGTTTTTTGGTGAGCCTTTGGGAAAACCAAAGTTAGGTTTTTAGTGAGCCTTGGGAAAACTAAAATAGGTTTTTTGGTGAGCCTTGGGAGGGAAAACTAAAATAGGTTTCTAGTGAGCCTCGAGGAAAACTAGTGGAGAGGCTTTTTTGTGTAAAAGCTTTCTTGTGGTTGGTGTAACTATTTTGAAGAATAGTGAAAGGAACTCTCAAGTGGTGAACTTGAGGAGAGGACGTAGGTCTCAGACCGAACCTCTATAAATTCTGGTGTCATTCTTGTTTTTGCTGGAAGTCGTATTTCTAAACGGGTTGACATCAAGTCAGTACCTTGGTTTTGTTAATTCGAAAAGTTTTTGAGGCCAACCAATTCACCCCCTTCTTGGTAGCCTACTTGGAACAACAGAGATAAAGTCGGTCAAGTGGTGGGGAAAAGGAAATAATAATAATAATGTTATTAATATATATATATATATATATATATATATATACATATATGGAAAAGAAGATTAAGCTTTGTCTCATTCTCTCATCTTCAACCTCTTCCTCCTTCAGACGCATCCACCGTGAAAGTGTGATCTCCACAATTACTCGGCCAAGCTTCGAGGTAAGGATATTAAACTGTTCCTTGTGATGAGTAGTTGACTCTCTACGGATCAGTTTTTGCTAATTCAGCTCCGTTTGGAAACCGTGAGCTTCTGAAAATTGCTCCATATTTATGGAAATTCTCCTATGGTTGATTTTATGGTTCCTACATCTTCCTTGCTTCTTCTTATGCGCACTTTGTGTCAGGACTGTGAGCTGAATCTTTGCAGAAGTGCAGCCGAAATTGTTCTGAAATTTTGAATAGAAACTCAACTTCAGGCGTGATTTGATGAAAGGTAAGGGTATATTATTGATTTGAGCAAAGAGTTATACATTTTGTACGGTTCAGATTTCGTTGAAAAGGCCGTATGTGAGCCGTTTTTTCCTGCCCGAGCCCCATTTTTGGGGCCATTGTTGTGGGTCAATTTTGTGAATTCTGAATGTATATTCCGGATCTGTGGATCAATTGTGAACAGGGAGTAGTTGGAAACCTAGCCAGAACTCTACCGAAATCCGTACCGGGACAGCTGATCGGAAAATTCCATTCGGTTTTCTACTTAAGGTAAGGGTTCAGTGTGTCTCTGGGTACTGCATTTTGGAGTACATTATAGAATGCGTATCGGAGTATATTGAGGCTAAGTTTGGTTTGAGGGGTTGGCCCGGTGATGCCAAACTTGGTCAAATGGTATAAGCATTGGTGTGCAGGTTGCGGGATCAGCATTGAGGATGTGTATCTACACCTAAATGGTGTAAGTCTGTGTGATACACCTTTAAAGTGTTTGTGATATGACGGTGGGGATCATGACCCCGAGCTGGCCATGCTCTTGTGTGTAATTATATGTGTGCCTCGGCTAAGACCGGGAAGACCGTCATTGTGCCTAACTACATCATAATCCATTGTTTGACTTGCATTGCATTTGGTTGAATCTGCATTGGTTGAGCATGTGTATGTAATCACATGAGTATGTGTATTCTTGTATATATGCGTTTTTCTTTGGTTTCAGGTTCCTTGTGCTCCAAGAAAATCTTTGCTTATACCTCAGCCCTTACTAAGTTCTTTCGAGAACTTACCCCTTATTTCTTCATTTCAGGAGGATCTGACCCGCAGCCCGCTGAGTAGAGTCGGGGGTTGCTTTTGTGTGTGATATTTCAGGTACCATTCTGTGTGTTCCGATCTGTTGTGATTCGTATTGAGAAAATAAGGGGTAATGTCTGATGTGTGTGTATATCGTTCCGGGATTTCCGATATCTGTGTGATCAACTTTTTCGGGATGTGTTGGGTGGTATTCAGTTCTGGAGCCATCCCACGCTCCATCTCTTATGTGGCCGCCTTCACGACATCTGCCTCCATGAGAGCCTTTGCGCAGGCCTCATCAGCATCCGCCTTTTGTGAGGACAATACCTCGTTGGACAAGGCAATCTCCACCACCTTCGCCTACTTCGCCTGTAACTGCTTCTCCAGCTGGAGAAAGCAGTGCTGGAACTTACAAAGCAGGGCATTCTTCTGCATGTCCACCAACTTGCTGTCTTCCCGTTCGCGAACAACAAAGTCGCACCATAGCTCCAACTGCCTCACTCGCTTCGCCACACAATTCCCTTCTTCCTTGGTAACATTTAGCTCCCTTCTAGACGAGCTATATCTTCGACTTGGCAACCGTCCCACGCGTTGGCGAAGCGTAGGAACTCAATCGTACTCGTTGACCGCAGCCTGCAAGAAACACTAGTAAATGACCAACTCGTATATATCAGAAGAGAGAGGTTACCATAATGACTACAACGCAGTAACACACCTACAGGTTCATTCGCGCCGCCTTGCCTATGTAGTGTCGTGGTGATTCCAAGCTCCTACAGATCCTGTCCCGGTTGTAGGGCGTTCGCAGCCCCTCCAGGCATGACCATAGGACCTGGTCCCTGCCCTCCAACTGGGACAGATCGTTTTAGAGAAGAAAAATGGGGTCCCTAGCATCCTCCAACAGGGAAGGACCTCAATGCGACAGGATCTACGGACTCACTGGAACTCCACGAATCCTGCCGCTTTCGCTCCAAATAGTGGGACCACACCGCCGACTCCTCAAAGGCTGAAGCCTCCGCACCTTATAAACAATGTCACGGCGGCCACAGAACCAGTTATCACTTGGTCCCTCTCTACCGCGGCCCGATCTTCAGAAACTGTCGGCTGCACAGGCGCTTGCTACACTGAAACCATAGCCCCTTGATAAGCTTCGCCAACACTTACGAGGGGCTGGATGGAAGCCTGCCTTGGAGCTGACACAACCTCATCATCCCCCTGCGCCCCCTCCGGCACAGTAACACCTACAGGCGAACCCTCTTCAATCCCTACCTCCACTCGTTGCTTCGCCAAAATCTCCCCAGATTTCCTAATGGCCAGTTTTGCCCTCTTCGACACTTAGAGAAGTGCCCCTGCAAACAACTCTGTAGCCTTCGCCACTACGGGCTTCGACACCTCAGGCCCCACGCTCCCACCAACATTGGTAGGACTCGCCATCAGGCCGGTTACAAAACCTCCCGATTCAGTAGTGCAATCGCCTCCCGCCTTCTCCTGAACAGGTGCATCGCCTACTGGATCCTCAGTCCTTACAGCAGGAACCTCAATGGCCGCCACCACCTGGGTGAGAGCTTCGCCTGCCGACATACCCATCCTTGCAGCAGGATCCCCCCAACATCACCTGAAGGTTTCGCTTTGGATATAGAACGCACCCCCTCACCAGACGTAACCGTTTGGGACGCGGCCTTCGCCTTCTTTTTCCTTGTCTCACCCTGCAAATGCGCCAACTCACTCGTGGCCGCCCTCTTCTTCCTACCAGGAAGAATCTCGCCAAGAGCTCTGACCGACCCTGAGGGTCACTTTCCCTTGGCGCACTCGAGCTGAGCCTTCACCGCAAAGCGGGCTGCGGCCCTCTGCTTTACCATCTTGAAGTCCTCCCGCGGGGGCTCATCTACACATAAAACACCATTCAGAACAAGTTCCAAAAATCTACAAAGGCTGCCAAAAACAAACTTACCCCTTGGCCCTGCGAGAGCAGCAAACAACGAATCCACCACCGTACCTCCCTGCTCCAGCCTCTATTCTTGGTACTGTGGCACCACTTTCTCATCGACCAGGTGACCGGTGTTAACACCAGCCCACCGTAAGAAGACTTCATCAAGGTGGCCCAACTCAAAAGGAAAGAGCTTGCCACACGCCTTCCTTAAGAAAATGGCGTCCAACCACAACAACAACTTCACATACGCTCTCCATTTAACACCATCCGCGTACAGCACTAGTCTCGCCGCCAACGCATGCGCCGTCTCGTTGGTCCTAGCCATAGGAAACCTCCACTCGGGATCCCTGCAAACAAAGAAGAAAGCGTTGTGCTGGTCATGGTAGGACTTCTGAGAAATGGCAAAAGAGACAGAATGGTTTTCCCCAATGTTGATAGGGGTCAAATGGAAAACTTTTCCCCGAGTACTGAGGTCCAGCCGATAGAACCGCAAGAACACATCCGCATAGGGGATGACATCTGCCATCTTGTTCGCCACACAGAAGCCTGCAATCTGGATGAAAGATTTGGGCTCACGTTGCGATGGTGGCACATTCCACCACGCACATAGGTCCTGCACTAGTGGCAGTAAGGGCATCCTGAAGCCCGCCACTAGCTGTGTCGTGAATAAGACCATCGCTTCGACCTCGAGGTTCTCCGGAGTGTGATCAAACCCCATCGATTTGATCACTCCCTTTCTGGTGAGCCAGCAATCGTGCTTCTCAAGGGGCCAAGAACACCTCTCAAGCTCTTGCCTCAATTTATCCCCCGACAAGCTACTCTTATCTAGGGGAGGCAGTAAAGGACAGGCGCCTCCTTACGTGCCATATCTACACCAAAAAAACCACGATTAAACCACTGGACCAAAGGGGCATTTCAACGAACACCTACTATACATGCGACCGTTCACTTACCTTAACAATAAGCGCGGTCTTATATGACGGAGAACAAACACGAAGAGCAAACCGAACGATGAAAAGAAATCAAAGGTAACAAACACAAAGCATAGACAAAACGAGTTGCCAGAAAAGAATGTCAGAGCAAAGAAGCAAGGTCAGAACGAATGTTGAAAGGTAACCCGACATCCTCAAAAAGTTGGGTATTTATAGCCTGCCTCAAAATGGAAACGAAACGTCGCGTCCAAACGATGCTCGTCCCCAGCTCAACACTTGTCCCCTGTGACAACGGCTAGAACCCAAATGCCCTTTCATCTACCAAGCCCAACGGTAACAAGGCAAATAGGCGAAAGGTGGAGTACAGGAGCCTAACCCAAACTTCGCCTGCGGGGGGAGGCACCTTGGTACACTACCCAAGCAGCAGCACCCTCACCTACGCCATCTAGCAGACCACACATTCGCGTGAGGCCCAAGTCTTTGTGACTAGCTAGTCAAGGCACCTCACAACACGCGGCGTCGCGCCCTCGCATGGGAGACGCTCCCAATAGCAAGCGAAGCCACACCTTCGCCTAGCATGGTCACCCACAACACTTAGCCGTGATTAAGAAGGGACAACTGGTGACGGTTAACTGCCCGATGCGCATGAACCCCCCTTGTTCTCTACTACTACTCCAGCCCCCCACTGTTTGGGAATATGGGCAACCACCCCACTACCATAGGTCACGGAGCATACACGATCTCAGTGAGAACCTCCCTCCACCTCATATAAAAAGGAGACTTTGGGAAAGACACACCCAATCTACACTCTCCCAATCCTATTTATGCCCTTGAGTATTCCATTCCTCTCTTTGCAGGTCACTCCGTGGGCACCAAATCATCCTCTTCAATCCATCAAGCAACTGAGAACTCGGACCGCATAGAAAAGAGACTATCAATGTGTGTGTGTTGAGTGACGCACTTGTGTTTTAGAAACTTTGTAATGTGGATCCGAGATGCTCTGATACCAATTGATGTGGTTCCGATTTGCTATGATACCAATTGATATGATACCGGATTGCTCGGATACCAATCAAAGTGTGATCTAGCCCAACAAAGGATGAACACTTGATGGAAATGAAGAAAATCAGATTGCGGAAGCTTGAAATTGATAGATATGGCCGCCAACTCCTCTTGAATCTTTGTTCAAGCAAAGATGGTGTTTTGCCTTGGCGACTCATCCTTCTTGATACTTTGAAAGTTCAAGACAAAGCAAGCCTTTGTTGCCAAAATGGGGGGTGTAGATGGATCCAACACCTTCTTCTTCAAGTGAGAAGACAATCTTGGATTTCAGTAAACTTGCTCAAGAAACTTGGACAAGAGTTCAGTGGAAAGTGAAGATAGATCAACAAGAGAATCACTCTCAAAGTTGGAAAACGTTTTTCTTATGAAATGTATGATATGTTCTCTACAAATTTAGTGCAAGCCTCCTTTTATAGGACTAAGGGCTGCTTACATTGACTAGACACTTAACTAGGCAATTAACTATACAATTCCTCCACTTCAATGTCATAATGAAGGAAATAAAGCTAATACTAAATGCTCAACATCTATAACCATATAACACACTTATTCTAGGCTATTATGATGTAAAAATATTCTAGAAAAATAAAAGAATTCGTATAGAATGAGTTTAAGGCAAAACAAGCCTTTAAAAGACCTCATTATGGCTCTAAATGCTCCATAAAGCCTCCAATAAAGCTCCAACGGCTCCACCATTAAATTCCAACGTCTTTTACCTCCTCAAGGCTGTTAGAAACCAAAATAAACATGTTCATTTGATTTTAGAGGCTTTGGAGAAGAAACAACCCATTTAGAGGCCAATTAAGGCTCCAACGGCTATATTCTTAATGAGCAGCCTCTCATTTATGTCCACCATTAATGCTCAATGACTCTAACATCTTCATGGCTCCTTCTTGGCTGTTTATATCTCTAGACATCAAAAGAAATCAGGTTGAAAAGCATTTAGAGTGCAATTAACCCATTTATGAGCAAATAATGCTCCAATGGCTAACTCCTTAAATGTTTGGATGCCATTTTTGATGGGGCATTGATGACCAACGTCTAGAACTCCTTTTATGGTGTTAATAGATGTTTGGACACTATCAAGACTTGGTCTTGCCATAAAAGTGACCTTTAGTGCTGGTAGAACATGTAGGGCACCTTGGTCTTGTGTAGGGCAGGGGTACCCTTCATTTGTAGGGTACCCTACGATTGTAGGGCACTTTGAAGAGTTCACCAAGAAGTCATTTGAAGCATATTGAACACTTGGCTGGTGGACATGAATTGGAGGGCTCCCGTTCGGTGTGGAGTACCCTAGGAATGGAGGGTACCATTCAAGTGTAGAGCACCCTTGAAAATTGTCCTCCTTGGCATTGGGATGGGCCAATTTGGACATGTCTTGGACCAAGGTGTTGTGAGTGACCTTGGGCCAAGAGTTGAAGGCATGGGCCTTGACTTTGCTTAGGCTCTGATCACCATGTTGGGCTTGAGCATTGTTGTGAGCCCAAATGGTGATGTTGAAGAGTTGGGCGGCTTGTTCGGCATTAGAATGACCCAATTTGAAGGCATGGGCTCTCTTTCCTTCATCTTCTTGTGACTTTCCATTTTGCTCCTTAAGTTTAGGCATACGTGCTCTTGGGTCCTCAACCCTTATGAAGTGAGCAATTGAGTCACTTTGCGGATTCATGTCACTTTGGGGCTTCAGATTTCTCCTTTTTGGAATTGGAAGTTGGAAGTCCCATCAGCCAGACGAAAACCAACTTAGCAGTTCTATCCAACCTCTAAACAAGCACAAACACAACTCTTAAGTAACATAACCACCTCAAATAAGAAAAAGTAATATCCTATAGCACTTGCCTTCGTTGGCAATGAAGCATCTTTACCTGATGCTAGAGGTCGGATAGTGTAATCTCACAATCTGTTTTACACTGTATTCTGGTAGTTCTAAAGCTAATATGGGATCCCGGAGAGTTCGGAATCATTCCTTCAAAGATTAGGGTTTATCTGCCAAAAATTTTAGAGCAAGAGGAAATGAATTGGGATCACTGGTGATACAATAAACCTCTTGTGCGGCAGCTAAAAGATAGGAAAATGAAGCGCAGATATCGAGAATAGAACATTGGATTCAAGTATGTTAAATGCTCGATTAATCAGGCAATACCGGGAAGGAGCTCCTAAAAGAGAGAGTAAAAACACTTAATAAAGGTGTAAGATACAGCAAGGAAGTGAATCTGGAGCATGACACATAACAAGCCATGGGAAAGTACAATTTTCAGTTGAATACCATCAAACACTAAAAGTGAGGTAGCTGAAAACCGAAATTAGTTCCATTATAGTACAAATGAGTCAAGACACCTGAAAGCTTTGGCTACTTTAGCAATTGAAGATAAGAAGAGCCTAATTAAGAAGCTAAACTGATTTTCTTCAGGATATAACATCGTAAACAAGTAGCGGCTGTGAGCAAAATGCTCCAATCAAACTATTACCTGAGTGATTTGTGCTGTGGTTAAGAATCGTGGCGGGTCGCATCTGGGAGGAGATTGAAGTCAGACGCAATCTTAGACGGTGTTTGCAGTTAAAAGGCTCAATCTTCGACGAAAATGGCAGACTTACGTGCAAGGCGAAAAGGAGGCCGGAGGTGGAGTCAGAGCCCGGATGGTTGGCACTGTTTGCGCCGCGACGCGAACTTCTCAGGGTTTAGAAAAACTTTAGGAAAACTTACTAAGTATAGTAATGGGGGCTTTGCTCAACGGTCATTTTATTTAGCACCGGTGTGCTAGTCAATCTTAAAACTATATAATTAAAATATTTAATTAAATAAAAATTTAAAACTAAACTGCCCTTTTTACCCAAAATCATCATCCACCCTCACCACCACTGTCATTGCAACCATAGCTATCGGCAACACCACCACGACCGCTAGATTCACCATCGCGATCGTCGGAACCACCATGACCATCAGAACAACCGCCACGGCCTCCAGTACCGCCGTCACAGTCACCGTAACCACCAACGCAGTCATTGAAATCACCGTTGCTGCCGGCAGAACCACTGCCGCACCCGCCGGAACCACCGCCGAGGTCACCGGAACCACTGGCACGATCGCTGGAACCACCGCAGCAGACCACTACCGCTAGAACCACCGTCGCGATCATCGGATCTACCGTGACCATCAGAACAACCGCCACGGCCGCCAAAACCACTGTCACAGTCATCGTAACCATCATCGCAGTCACCGTAACCACCGTTAGTGCCACCGGAACCACCACTACACCCGCCGGAACCACCGTTGAGGTCACCAGAACCATCGGTGCGATCACCAAAACCACCACCGTGATCTCCAGAACCACCGTCACGATCTCCATAACCACCTCCATGGCCACCAGAACCAACTCTGCTGTTACCCCCCTTCGGCGGAAGCGCACGTAATGCGGAACGGCTGGCGGCGTCAACGGGAACCAAAATCGGGGCAACAATAAAACAGAGTTCCCTCGGTGTGGTGGCCCAGAACCAACCCAATTAAAATTTTTCTTTTACTCTACTCATGCTATTAACTTGTAATGCAAGTAACGAGGATCGTTTGAACACAAAACATGTATGCACATACATATAGATATGACAACACAAGTTCTGCCCTGCAGGCCTCAAAATGCAGCAGAATACTGAAAATTCTCATACCGATACATATGTGATGCAACCTAACTTTACATACATGCGTTCACATATATAGAGCTAGAACCTAATATCCAGAATACCTACGTGTGTGGAGGGATCTGGTGCACCAAGATTCTCAGAGAACAACTCCACGTAGGTCACCGCCGCTGCTAAACAAATAACAGAAAACTTACCGTCAGTAACCTCAGAATGTGCTCAAATCAGAATCGGATCTTGCAGAATAGCAGAAAATCTCAAACGGGACTATCCTTTTTCCAATTCAGAAGTCAGGCTCGGAGATAACAAACCTGAAATTCAAATACCAGAAAAGCACCGAGAGACTCTACTCCTTGGGCTTTTTATCAGATGAGCCTGAAAAACTGTAAATATATAAGGGTGATTCCTCGTTGAGAACTCAGTAAGGGTCAGGCATAGGATAGGGTATCTCAGAAATCCAGAATACTTGGAACTAATATACCTGCACAGAAAACACAAATACAAACGGAAACAAATATACATATAATAATAAGAACAATGTCATAAATGTTAGTAGTCAAACAGAATCGGTAGACCTCTGAGGCTTTTACCCTTATAGAAGAGGTTTTCAGAAATAACAGAAGCATGGTACCAGACCGGGGTCCGCAATCCCCGCTGCCGACATAACAGATCCATATAGCAGAATACAGAAGGATACTTGCTGGACAAGTTATTCCGAGTGATGACGGGAGGTAACTTGCCGAACAAGTTATCCTGCGCAGAACAGATCCAAATGCCAGAATGCAGGAGGTAATTTGCCGGACAAGTTATCTTGCGCAGAATAGATCCAGATGCCGGAATGCAGATCCAAAAGCCGGAATGCAGAAAGAAACTTTTCGGACAAGTTACCCTGAATGATAACAGGAGGTAACTTGCCAGACAAGTTATCTCGGAGCGTCCACCCGCATACCCGAGCCTATGCCATAAACTGAGTTCGGTATCAATGGGCCCCACCCTCAACTCGAACTCAGCCCCAGTTACACCGACATGCATATATAAGCATCCCAGAATGCGTAGTCAAGGAAAACTGAACCCTTACCTTATACACCGAAAATTCCCGAACCGGGCTTCCGCGCAGATTCCCGGAAACCAATTTCGACAGAGTTTCGGCTTATTTTCTGCCTAACGCCCTGTTGACAATTCATCAAAAGATCACAGAATAAACATCTAGGAATCACAAAATCACAGATCTGAGCAACTCCGCCACACACCAGAAATTCAGACGTTAACGGTTTTTCACACAAAAACTCATTTAAAAAAACTGATCCATAGAGAATGCATAACACTTCACCGTGAATAATATATATCATTACCTCTTCACAAATCTGAAGTTGGGTTTTCGTGCAGAAAATCAGAAACGGATTTCGGCAGTACTCCGAAATTCTTTCAGCTCAACCTCCTTTTTAGAACTCATCCAGAAACACATAAACAACGTTTAGAAACCAAGAAACATACGCCATATGTGTGGCACCACAACATGTAGAAAATTTCAGAAAAAACGGCTTTCAAACAGAGCTGTTTCAGAAAAATCTAATCCGTATGATGTTTCTAACTTCTCCCGAGGATCAATTCAATATAATTACCTCGAAGCTTCGGCTCGATTTCTTCAAGTTCTCAAAAAGCACACTAATGGTGGTTTATGGAGAGAAGGGCGTGAAGAAGAAGAAGAGAAGAAAATGACAAAAGATGTCATTTTCTTCTTATCCCTTCTTGTTTTTCTTTTCTTTTCTTTTTCTTTCCCTTTTTTTGTCATTAGCCGCCTCTTCATCTCTCTTTCTCAATGATTTGGTTTCAACTTCCTTCTTTTTCACTTTGGCCTCCGAACTTTGCAAAGTTACAATTTAGTCCAACAGCAACTTGCATATTTTTCAAGTGGGAACACCTACGGAACTGAAATTCGGATACCAATTCCGGGACTTCATAACACACAAAAAACATGTTTAACATGTTTAAATTGAAGTCCCGATATTCACAAAAATCAGAAAATGGATCGTAAATTGCACAAAAATTACCTCAAAAGTAGCTCGTCGCCCAGCGACTGCAACATCTGACGTCACCGCCGATGCCGCCAAAACCACCGCGGCACCCGCCGGCATTGCCGCTACTGTCGACACCACCATCAATACCACCGCCACCGCCGACATCACCGTCGCTGCAATTTTCATAATTTTTAGTTCATTTATAATTAATTGTATAGTGTCTAAATTGATACATAGTACTGTCTATTTTGTATTTTACAAGAGTTTATTTAGTGTTCTACACATTTCTATAATGTATATTAAAAAATGATACAATGTATGAATAAAAGATAGGAAAATGAAGCGCAGGTATCGAGAATAGAACAATGGATTCAAGTATGATAAATGCTCGATTAATCAGGCAATACCGGGAAGGAGCTCCTAAAAGAGAAAGTAAAAACACTTAATAAATGTGTAAGATACAACAAGGAAGTGAATCTGGAGCATGGCACATAACAAGACATGGGAAAGTACAATTTTCAGTATTGAATACCATCAAACAGTGAAAGTGAGGTAGCTGAAAACTGAAATTAGTTCCATTATAGTACAACTGAGTCAAGACATCCTGAAAGCTTTGGCTACTTTAGCAATTGAAGATAAGAAGAGCCTAATTAAGAAGCTAAACATGTTTTCTTCAGGATATAACATCGTAAACGAGTAGCGGCTGTGAGCAAAGTGCTTCAATCAAACTCTTACCTGAGTGATTCGTGCTGCGGTTAAGAATCATGGCGGGTCGCATCTGGGAGGAGATCGAAGTCAGACGCAATCTCAGATGGCGTTTGCAGTCGCAAAAGAAGGCTCAATCTTCGACTCGGATGGCAGACTTATGCGCAAGGCGAGAAAAGGAGGCCGGAGGTGGAGCTGGAGCCCGGATGGTTGGCATTGTTTGCGCCGCTACCTAAACTTCTCAGGGTTTAGAAAAACTTTACGAAAACTTACTGAGTATAGTAATGGAGGCTTCACTCAGCTGTCATTTTATTTAGCCCACCGGTTTTATGAATCATATGTAACCACCGGTACATAATTTTCGGTACATCTGGGATACCGCTGATACACTGATATTATCTCATGCCGTTCAAAAACCGGTACGATATTTAAAACCTTGCTTTTTTCTCTATCCTTTTCTTCTATTACATGTCTCACTCTTAGTTATGGCTAAAAACGAGTTGCTCCGAGTCGAGTATTAGGTTGTTCATGTTAGGCTTGAAAATTATATTGAGTTTGAAATCGTATTTAAGCTTGGCTTGAAAATAATATAAACGAGCTCGAACGAACTTTAAATCAGCTGAGCTCGAGCTATTCATGATGTTGACACCGAATTTTGTCTGGGGCAACTAATTGAGTCTAGAATTTAGGTTAACACTAAAGTCTAGGGGGCATTTCGTTCGTTTATGAGTTTTTGGTCATTTAGCTAACATTAGGATAATTATAGGTCATAAAATTCCAAAAAAAAAGGAAAATGCAAACAAAACAAAAAAAGGGAAAAAATAGTTTAGGGACTTAATTGACCTGACTTCGGTTCTTAGATTGGGAGAGGCAATTTGTCCAAATTTTGGCTTAATCTCCAAGTTTTAGAGTTAGAGACGGATGGAATTTCGGTGAGGATAATCTCATGATCAAAATGGAGTTTAACCTCACCCAAATTTTTCCAATCTTCATTAACCCTAGCCCTAATCTACTCCTATAAATAGAACACCAATCTTCAGCCTAAAACACAAGACATTCAAGGAAAAATTGGACCAAAAAAATAGCAAAAAAGGCTAGCATTGATCATTATGATTAGAATTCTGCGGAGTCCCCACAAACTTCTGACCCTGACCACTCTTAAGATGTTTCATATGAATGCTTGTTTTAATGAACAAACAAAAGAGTGCAATATTATGTAAATCATTTTTATATAATGTATTGAACCATCGATTGCTTCCTAAAACATTATATGAGAGTGGTATTCATTCGCGTTTTGCGGCAAGAGGTGGAGGGCAATATGATGTTGCATCAGTTATACCTATTTACATAATAATGCATATAATTGAGTAAGTTGAAATTGCATAGAAATTCAAATACAGTTAGACTGACGCATGTATTTGAGGATACATGAAAGAAATGTGTGCTTAAATATTGTACTTGTTCTTACAAATTGTTAAGCAAACTTCATCAATTTCAATTTCTATACAACATGCAAATTTGACCAAGTACTATACATTTTCTTGCCTTCACCAATTTTACAGATAAAAAAGTACACAACTCGATGCATGAAACTTCTAATCTAAGCCTAATGAGTTCCCAATGCAAGGTCACACAAAGTGTCTGCACCAATTTGATGAGTCTTGGTATATATCTGCTTCATTAAAAGCTCAATAGAAAATGAGTAAACATAGGTTAAGCCACAGAAAAGCACCTCAAGTTGGTACTGCAAAAAGGGTAAAAAGAAAAAAAAGTGAGAACAACTTCATCATTTTCTGTGGTTTTCAAGAGGGCATAAAAAAACTTAAACTGCAAAGCACAACAATAAAAAATCAGTCATAGAAGTGACTCAATGTTTTGATTCATTGAAATGATCTACCAATTTAATACACACTTAATTTAAAGACTTGATCTAATTAAAATGATATACCTTCTTTTTAAAAAAATCAAGATAAAAGAAAAAAAAACAGCAGTTGTTGCATATTTACCAACTGAGAAACAGAATAGTGAAGAAGCAAATAAACTACCTCAATATATGAAACAATATATGGTCAACAATATTTGAAACCTACCTCGAACTAAACTCGTGAAGAAGTAATGTACAAAAAGTTAAATACGGGAAGACATGCTAAATCCATATAACTATATCCACCTTTTCATCATGCTGATATCAGTTTCATATTCATAGAAAGAATTCCATGAGCACCCAAATCCTAAACCCTAAATTAAAGCAAACCTTAAATACCAATATGAGATCGGCTACCAGAAGATAAATTGAACTGACCAGGTCATAATACATGATAAATTATTTCCATCTATAAGGCCATGCCAAAATAAAAAGTAGTACTTTCCATTCACTACAAATATATATATATATATATATACATAAATGAAATTCACTGAAAACTGTTTTAAGTCAAGCAGACAAATGACCAAAAGTTTGTTGAAACAAATTGGGGACCCTGCACAATTTTGAAATAGCAAGTGAGAGGCAGCCAATGCAAGAACAAGAATATATTAGTTAAAGAGCGATATCATAAACAAAATCAAACTATCGCTTAGATAGGGATACCCACTGCAACATAAGAGCAAAACCAGTACTATGTAAGTAGATCAAAATCTTATCAAGTTGTTCTAGTTGATACACATACGATTCGGGGTTACCTGGAAAAAGAAAAGCAGAAACATCAATCAACAACCAAAAAAATAATTTAAATAGATTAAAAACCCAAAACCATAAGATATAGTAAAGACAAAAGGGGAATCAGAATTCAGCAAGGAAAAAAATACATTGACAATGAAAATCAGAGGCAAAGACCGACCGATGTCTAGCAGCCTTGGCTCAAGTGGTACTTCGTGTGCCACAAAGTGGGTGTTCGGGCTCGAGGTCTTGGCTTCGAGTCCCTAGGCTGCCAAGACATGGGAGTTTTAACCACATGGCGAATAGAGCATTAATCCTTTGGCTCTGCCCTTGGATGAGTTTAAACCAAAGGGGCTCGAACTTGCGATGTGGGGTTTCTCCAATGATGGGAGTGTCTAATCTAACCAACTGACATGCCGTTCAAAAAAAAGAGACAAAGACCGACATTTCAGATTAAAGAAACAGAAGCTCAAGTCATCTGCCGACTCCCGCCAAGCCCGAGCACCACTGTGGCGTTTCAGATCTGGATTGAACAATGGTCTCCGAGCTCACCTCCATCACCGATGATTTCATCCAATGTGAGTGTAGCAGAAAATCCTCTCCAGGTATGACTCCATACAACGCGAGTGTACCAAAAAGGATTAATTAGAACATAGACGAAGGAGAGAAGAAAGGAAAGAGAATGGCGAGAGAGAGAGAGAGAGTCAAACAAAGACGTCAGGAATGATTTAGCAGAGTTTCATTGCAATTCAATGTAATGAGAGCAATTAGTAATTAATGATATTAATATCAAAGGAAACTGATTAATTTGGGCATCTTCTAGCATGGTATGTGTATTAATGACAAAAAAAAATTCTGGAGCTGACATGGATCCTAGGTGGTTTCACGAGAATGCAGTGTTTACTTTTTTTGTGACTAATTTCGGCAAGTATCCTGTATTAATATATAATAGTAGATGTTGAGTTTGCATATAATAGTAGATGTTGAGTTTGCTGAATTTGGGAGACTCCTTGGTCTTCATCCCGCTCCCTTCCTTGAGCCATAATCCTCATAAAGGCTTGAAGGCTCTCTTGCGCCTTCTTGGTCTAGGACCTTGTCATGGGTCCTCCAATGCCTTCAAGAGGGTTGGGAGGCTTGTGCACTTGAGCTTGGGTGTCCTCTTTGTTCTTGGTTGACCGATTGTGTTGATCCATGGTGATGCCCTCATCATACTCCCCTTCTTGAGAAGAATCCGTCCTCGGATTCTTGCCTTCTAACTCACCCACATAAGGGATCAAATCACACACATTAAAGGTTGCATGGACACCATAAGAGCCATCACAAGGTAAGTCAAGCACATAAGCATTATCACCAATCTTTTTCACAATTTGGAAAGGCTCATCCCCCCTTGGTGCAAGTTTACTCTTCCTAGCTTGTGGGAACCTTTCCTTCCTCAAATGTAACCACACCCATTCTCCTACTTCCACTACGTGGGGAGGACAGGCCTCACTGCGGCCCAATGCGTAGTTGGCCCGTGGTACCAACTGCGGCGAGGGCCGCAGTGAATGCCGCAGTTGAAATGTCCGCAGTTTTGGACTCACTGCGGCGTCGGCCGTGGTACGTACTGCGGCCTCACTGCGGTAAATACCGCAGTAGACCTGATAGCAGCTGTCAGCCGTTTTGGCGGCGCCGCCAATTATTACTGCGGACTCACTGCGTCGTTAGTAGAATTTTTTGTGAAAAAAAAAATTCTTATAAATATTTAGTAACTATTATTTAAATCAGTAAATGAAAATATAATAATAATGTTAATTAAGAAAGTAATTATTAATTGAAATAAATATAAATTGAATGTATCGGGACACCGACCCATCGCCCTCGCTCAAGTGCACAAGCCTTCCCAAACGTTCTTGTAGGATGACTAAAAATCGGTAGTCCCGGATCGTTAACAACTGTCGGAAAACTAATTTTGTTCCGTATGTGAGGGTTCACCCGTGTTCCTTGATTATCTTCCATGTAATGCTCACAAAAAAAAGCTATCTCCTGTATCAGGAACTTTTCAATGATCGAGCCCTCCAGAAATTGTTTGTTCGCACATTTTGCTTTCAACTTCTTCATATTCCTTTCGAAAGGAAACATCCACCAATAGCCGACAGATCCGCAAGTTCGAAGGTGCCAAGGTAGATGCATAGTAAGATGTTCCATGGAGTCAAAGAATGATAACGGGAAGATCTTTTCCAACTTGCACAATGTTACGACGATCAATTCATCAAGCTTCTCCACATCGTCCAACTGAATATCCTTAGAACACAGTAGTCTAAAGAATTTGTAAAATTATGCAATTGCCATCCAAATGTCGTCAGGGATGAAACCACGTAATGTAACGGGCAGCAGCTTCTGCATGAATACATGACAATCATGGGTTTTCATCTTTGTAAAAGTATTGTTTGCCGTATTGACACATCTTCCAATGTTAGAGGCATACCCATCGGGAAGTTTAACGATATGCTTCAACCAATTGCAAATCATCGCAATCGATCATCGCTTAACGTGTATAACGCCTTCGGTTGAAATGGTTTCCCGTTCGCCAATGCTCAAATGCAGTTCATCACGGATATTTAACTCCTGCAAATCGCGTCTCGATTGTGCATTATCCTTTGTTTTCCCTTTCACGTTCAAAAGCGTAGAAGATGTTATCAAAACAGTTTTTCTCAATGTGCATTACATCCAGACAGTGGCGTACTTTCAAGTCTGCCCAATACGGCAACTCCCAGAAAATTGATTTCTTCACCCAATTGTGCTCATCGCCAAACTTGTCAGCCCTCATTTTGTCCCACGGTGTTCCGAATGTTGGGAATACAATCATATTAAGATCCCTTAAGATCTCATGACCTGACTTATACACACACGGATGTCTACGGTCAGTTTGTCCCCACGATTCAGTATTGTTACGCAGAGCATGCCGACGTGGTAAAAATCTCCTATGACAACCCCACCAACTGGTTTTCCGTCCATGCTTCAACTGAAAGCTATTAACATCACCCATGCGTATGGGCATGCAAGTCTTCCATGCGTACTCCAGCCCGATAGCATTCCGTACGCCGGAAAATCACTTATCATCCAAAGCAAACATGCTCGCATAACAAAGTTCTGATTACTGTGCGCGTCCCAAGTTTCCACTCCCGTATTCCATAAAACTTGTAGCTCCTCAATCAGTGGACGTAGAAACACGCCAATGTTACGGCCAGGAGATCGGGGACTGGAATTAGCAGAGGCATGAAAGTGTACAGCTCCTTCATGCATAAATCAGGTGGTTGGTTATAAACAACGATGAATACCGACCACATCGAATACGATTGTCTGTTTGGACAACAAAGTTAAAGCCATCAAGATTTAACCCCAATCGCGCTTGGTACTCTATGCAAAATCCGGATAAATTTCATCGACGTGTTTCCAAGCCTCACCTTGAGATGAATGTCCAACGATGTCGATACATTTCCACTTGCTCTAATATGATACGTCATGAACTCTGCGGTTTTAGGCATTGGTAAAGCCGTTGTAGCCGCTCGATGATTCGTAAATATCGTAAAACCTTTTTCAGTTTCGGTTTCTTACCCGGTCACACACTTGATACCTATCCGCTCCACACATCCTACAATTCAATAACTTGTCAAGCTACCGTAGAACAACATAAAATTATTCTCGCAAGCGTGAATTATTCTATACGGTAACCTCGGCTTCTTCAACATAGCTTTCGTACTAAACATGCTTGTTGGCAACGAGTTTCCTCCGGGTAATATTTCATTGATATATCCGATCATCTCGAGAAAAAGGCATCGATACGTTGTGTTGACTTTTCATACTCAACAACTTCGATACAACCGATAATTTGGTGTACTTATCACCACAACCTTCGTATAAAGGTTTTGATGCATCACACAACAGCTTGAAAAAATTGTTGCGCCCTTTCGTTTGGCACTTCGGGAGCTGAAACGTCCTCATCGTCATTACTCTGATCATTTTCAAAATTATTAGAGTGCTCATGAAACCCAAAAGCATCACGAACCATTTCTTCGTAAGCCGGCCGTTCTTGGCTACCATCAGAAGAATTATGTATTGCAGTACTTGTACTTGCGCGATTTGATGATGTCGACGCTTGTTCGTCAAAGCGATAACCTCGATAAACACATGGATTGATCTCAGGTCGTTCACCATGTAATCCCACACATGATAATTGGGTGTAAATCCGTCTAACAGTAAATGATTGCCAACTGTAATTCGATCATAATAGTATCTATTTTTACAAATTGTACACGGGCATTTCACCAGTTCTTCTCCATTCGATTTAGCAACAAAAAAAGCGTAATCCAAGAATTCCCGAAGCCCGGTCCAAAATCTTTCACTTATATAGCGAGTCCCTTCCTCAAAGAGCCGATACATCCAATCACGTCCTTCGCCCATTTACGGTCTCCCCTATGATCATTCATTCATCAATTAAAACAATAAACATGCACAATTAATTATATATTACTATAACCAAACACAAAAGTACTTAATTAATATTGCACGTACATTCATATATAAATATTCACATATCATTTTCGCCTAATCCAGATCCAGGGTGCATGGGTCCTATCATGTTCATAAAAGTACTATTAGTGAAGAAACTTTTATCGTTGCGTACGTAAAACTGTAATTACATAAATTTCGGACATTTCGCCTTAGTTCCACACTATACCATTTCTCCGGAATATTACTCCCGAGCAATGTATAACGTGGAACAAGACGAAAATGCGACCGAAACTTATGTAATCCGCTCAGTTTTACATACACAACCATAAAAGTTTAATACATCGATAGTAAACTTTTACAAACTGTACAACTTGGACAATCTATGAAAACTCTGTACAATATATTATTTCACACCGTTATTCCAACGTATTGAAATAAAGTGTAAAAAAATATATTCTTACAAGTTTTCATAAACAGGAACTACGGCTCAGCTAATTTAATTAAATTACTTAAAAATAAAATACAATTACCAATACATAACTTAAATTGAATTAAAAACTCTATAAGCATAAATAAATAAATAAATAAATACAATATTTATTACCTCAATAATACACCTGAAATCGACAGTACCGCAACTTCCACCTGAACTTCAGAGAATTGAGAGAATTGAGAGATGAGAGATTTGTGTTGAAATGAGTCGGAAGGGAATGGGGAGGAGTATTTATAGACTACCCTACTGCGGCCTAATCCGCAGTAACGGCCGCAGTAGGGTGGGTGGTAGGTAAGGCACGTGGACCACGAGGCACGTACTGCGGCCTAACTGCGATTCTGGCCGCAGTAGAACGAACTGCCACAACCGCGCACTGCGGGAAGCAGCTCACTGCGGCCGTAATCGCAGTTAAGGCCGCAGTGAGTTTGGGCTTCCCCACGTAGTGTTCAAAACTCCTAAAGTTCCTATCCTTGTTTGCCCTCGTAGCATAAGACTCACTAGTCTTCTCAAGTTATTTTTGAACTTTTTCATGTAAGTCTTTCATGCTTTGAGCCTTTCTTTTTCTTTCTACATCTAATTGATCCGAATGAGTTAATGCAACTAAATCCAATGAAGTAAGAGGATTAAAGCCATACACAACCTTAAATGGACTATGGGATGTAGATGAATGATATGGCCGATTATATGCAAACTCAACATGTGATAGGCACTTTTCCCATTCTTTTAGGTTCTTCATGTATTAATATATAATTAACGGAGAAACATGTGAGGTAGAAATGTTAGCTCCGTGCCTCCGTCCGTTATATCTATATAAAATTCCTAATATCAATTAAATCCCAAAAATCCCTCCCGTTAATGATGGGGTAAAGTGCACTCATGGTCCTGTAACTTTAATTATTATACCATTAGGGTCCTGTTTTAACTTTTTGTACTAATAAAGTCTCGTTTTCAAGTTTTTTCTTCATCCATGGTCCTAGTGGTACAAAAAGTTAAAACAAGACCTTAGTGGTACAATAATTAAAGTTACAGGACCATGAGTGCACTTTACTCGTTAATCATGTTCTATTAACAGTCCATTCCCCATAAATCTGTAAACAATCCATTGAATTCGATTTCAGGTGAAACCTAATGATCTACACTCCCGAGCCACATGCTCCTCCTACAGGATTAGAAGCACCATCCCTTCCGATTTCCTAGCCTTTAGACCACTGTTTCATGCAACTGACTTGCGTGGGAATGTGATAGCTAAATCATAGACAAATTAAGTAATAAATTAACCCGCTCAAAACCCTAATTATAGGGTGCGTGATTGTAGCTAGGGTGAGCGGGGTCGTACCAGAAGGAATCAGTAAATTGCGATTTCCATCAATAAAAGCCTTATTTATGTGTCTTTAAAAATATGTTATGATGAAAGGAGCAATACATTAGGGGTGTTCAAACTTACAAATTATGAAGTGAACTTCCCTCAAATTCACCTTACAACTTTTAGTGACTCACTTCAAAAGAATTCGGACCTAGCATGAGATTGGCGGATGTGGAAATGAATACCGTATTGTGAATCACGTATATGTGGGGCCCTCTAGCAGGCGTCGAAGTTTTTTGCTGCCCGAAACTCTCCTGGTGCTCTCTTGGTTTTTGCACCTCACCCCACATCCATGCGGGCCCCTCCACTTGTTTGATAGTTGAGGTTTGAGGAGTTGCACCTTTGCAGTGAATTTTGGTGAGTGAAAGAGCCGAATTACCGGTGAATTATTTTTATCCTCATCCCCAACTTTGCAGCCCCCTATTGTAGAGCAGAGAGTAAAAGTATTTGAATTAAATCAAATGATAAAAGCCTCTAGAGAATCTTCTAGCAATAGATGAACGCTAGATGATGTGTTTTCTTATGGATTAATAGACACACTTGAAGATTTTCTTCTTGACTAGTATGGATTGACAAAATATGCCAACACCCACTCTCAATCCAAGAATTTATTCAAGCAAAAGAGAAGTTTTACCAATGGTTGATGAAGATTGATCCAACACGTGCCTCTTTCTTCAAGAGAAAACAACCTTGGATTTAACAATCTTGATAAAAAAAAACTTTTAACAAGAGGTGAGTGAAAAAGTGTTGTGAAAATGTAGAGAATTTCATAATGTAAAAATAATCCTTATTTATAAGTAGGGAATTTACCTAGAGTAGAAAGAAAAATAAAATAGAGTAACCAATAAAATTATGGAAAATTAATTCTATGTTCATTGCCCATTTTATCTGTAGGATTTGTTGCCAATTGATTGCTTGAAACCTTTGGATATGAAAGGACAAGAATTTAAAATTTCGTATAATTGATGCGATTGTCCTTTTTCCTCAAATTTCTTTCATCTTGTCACTTAGATGCTCTAGATTTGCAGAAATGCTCATCTTTTAACGGATTTGCTCCTTCGTCCTTAATTCTTTGTGTGATTGCACTTAGGTCCTCACGTTTGGACAAGTTTGCAGTTAAGTCCTTTGGTGGATTCACATCAATCTCCTCCTGTTCAAAATGATTTGTCAGTGAATCATATATCTTTCTTAGATTCCAAGTACTAGTGAGCAAAAACTAAGGAATTAAGATGTAATAAACCAAATAAGGATAAGTAGCACATATAGATGTTTAAGAAAAAATTACTTCCTTTAGTACCGGATCTGGAGCAGATATTGTTGTAGCGAAGCCATCTAAGGCTTCCTCTCTACCCTTTCCTTGTTTATATTTTCATTCTTATTTTTGTACCGTGTTTTTGAATATTATATGTCATGAGTAGATTTGTACTCTCCTAGGGTTGTTTAGGTCATTGTGAACTGTTTGATGTGAATCTGAATTAAATAAATTTTTTTGCATGTTTCAGAACCATTTTTACATTTAACGAGGTTCTGTTAGTGGCAGTGACGGAACCAGGATTTTAAGGTCGGTGGGGCGGGTTGGTAGCTTAGGGCTGAAAACAAGCCGAGCCCGAACCGAATCAAACCTTTCAGGTTCGGTTTGGCTCGGCTCGTTCCAGGCTCGTGTAAGCTCGCAAGTCTATCCGAACCGAACCTCCGAGGCTCGAGCTCGGCTCGTTTAGTACACGAACGTAAAAAATGGCTCAAGCTCGAGGCTCGTGAACCTTGGCTAGAACAAGCTCGTCAGAGGTCGAGCTGAGCAGAGCTCGAACGGGATAGGTTCGTTTTACAGCCCTAGGGTAGCTTAATACATGTTGAGTCAATCTTGAGTAACAAAATCCAAACAATTAGTACATGATTTTGTGTAATTTAGAAAAAGTGCAAAACAAGACTTGAATTGGAAATAATTGAATTTGTAATTTAATTGCTACTAAAATTACAACAAACAATTACCACTAGAAACATGAAAAATATCAAGACAGGAACTACAAACAGGAATTCAATTGCAATTTGGAATTACACTAAATTAAGCTACAAATAATTACACTGAAATTACTACAAAGAATTACACTATAAACAATTATAACTTATAATTTAATTGCTAGTTTGCTACAAAAATTACTACAAACAATAATTCAATCAGAATTTGGAATTAAACTTATAATTTTATTTTTATTAAATTGAACAATTACAAGCAAAATATAATAACCTAGCAAAATAAAATAAAATAAAAACAAAGAAAACTATAAACGTGAAGGAGAAAGCATACATAATACATCATGTCCATATTACAAGCTCCAATGCAAAGAGGGGACCATGTATATATGGAGTGAGAGACTTATGGGTTGGATAATAATATATGAAATTGAGTTAGGTTTTAATTTTATTTGGGCTTAAATTTTATTGGTTTGGATAGAGGGAGCTAATGGGTAAATTATAACATTAATCTAAGAATATATACAATATACCGTATACACCCCAAGTAAATGGGGGAGCCAACAGCCCTCCCTATCCCTTCATAGTTCCGTCAGTGGTTAGCGGTAGGAAGGCCAGCCACTCTATAGAATCCTTCTAATGCTTAGTAGTGATGCATCAAAATACCGCTACCAAATAGATCTTGGACATGGTTTGGTGTCTCGGGGAATGTTTGAGAAAGCAGTATGAAACAATAGGGGAACCCACTTACTGCGCCGAGGGCCTTTCAGATGGGCATTGGGAGAATGTAAGGCCACTCTCTAGAGACAGTGTAAGGAAATATAAAGATCCTCCAGATCTGCGGTTTTGAGAAGGGCAATAGGCTGAGAGGTCATTGTGAAACATTTATCCAACCCCTCAATCAAAGCATCAGCATTAACTCTGTAGAACATTTAGCAGACACAATCTTGAACAACCCCGGGAGGGAACTTTCATTCTATAAGTTTTCACCTGTCTTGTCTGTTTCACTGTAGTCCTTCCTAATAAAATAGTAGTTGTAGTCGAAACCCAAATTTCCTTGGTAAAATTATCATTTAAAAACCCAAAAACATTGCACTTAGTTAAACACTCTTTGATTTAATTTCAGTCTATGTGGTTCAACCCCACTCACTCTGTCTATGATAGACAACCTTTCTTTTAGGGAAGTGAGCAGGTTATAAATTTAAGACGCGCACGCATCAAAAGCTAAGAGATAAAAAAGAATTATCCCTTAACATACTAAAAACAAAGAAGAACGTAAAACTTTAAACTTTATAAGATTGAAACTTTTGGTATCGATGCGCAAAAAAATGAAACTAAGAGATAAAAAGGATTATCCATTAATGAACAAAAAAAGAAAAAAGAAAGAAAAAGTTGGTATCCATGCGCAAAAAAAACTTAGTTAAAATATTATTATCCCTCAACAAACAAAAAATGAATTTAAGAGGTCAAAAGATAACTAATACATAAGTTAAAAAAAAAAGAGAGAATAATGATAAGCTTAATGCAGTATTGGATATATCTACAGGATTTTGACTCAATTAACTGTTTGAGATTTATTGTTATATTGATTGAGATTTATAAAGTTGAAAAAAGTTTGCCAAATTTCACAGCAAAAAATCTATCCATCCCCTTCCTCTCTTAAGACACTGCCAAAATCACCATCAATCATGTCAATCCGCCTTCCTTCCAGTAAATAGAAGCTCTGGTCTTTGGCGTAGTAGACATACTTTCATTTATGATGCTCATAAGTACCTTATCGATACGTCTTCTACACAATATGATGCACAACGTTATCATAATAATGTAACCATGAACTGTAGATAAATAATACCCAAAGCTATTAAATAGAATAAAAATGCATTATTGATGACAACAATTAACAAATGAGTCTCATGATAATATTTCGTAATGACTCAAGACTGATGAACATGCTCTACAGTACAATGCCCTTAGATTTGAGAATGATGATAAGAATGTGCCAAATAGTGCACTCTAGTTCTTGAATGATGTGTTGTAGACCCACTAAAATATGATGAGCATGCTCTGCAATATGATGTGCTCAACCTACGTTCTTCCTCCCTGATGCATTTGGCACCGCGTTTGGCACCGCGTTTGTCACCACGGTGGCACTTAGTGTTTTGGTGACCCACTAAAACATATTGTTTTAGTCTAGCAGCCTTGGCTCAAGTGGCACTTAGTGTGCCACAGAGGTGGGTGTTCGGGCTCGAGGTCTTGGCTTCGAGTCCCTGGGCTGCCAATACACAGGAGTTTTACCCACATTACGATTCGAGTTTAACTCCCCTGCGGCTCTGCCCTCGGATGAGTTTAAACCAAAGGGATTCGAACTCGTGATGTGGGGTTTCTCCGAGGATAGGAGTGACTAATCTAACCAGTTGACCTACTGCTGTTCAAAAAAAATATGAAAATGATTACCAATATGTGCCGCATGTATAGAAACGACAAGAATATATCTATAAGGAATTAATCTCTTTCCACTACTAGAAATTAGTGAAAATTGATGGTAAAAAGCTAAACCATCGTTAATTTCTGGTGAAGATGGATGGAGTTTAACTGTCTCTCAATATATATATTTTTCCAAATTTTCATTAAAAAATGATAGAATAACTGACAGTTGAACCACTTGTCTAATTTGGAAAATAACGAAATAGAACCTCTAGTTTAATTTACAATTTACAAGAAAAATGTTAAATGAACCAACTGTTCGCACTACGTCGTTAAAACAGCGTGTACCGCGGCCAAATACGCTGTAACGCCGCTGATGCACGCACCGGGATAGGCCGCGGTATTCCCGCGTAAAATCGTCCCCGGTTGCTTCGGTGGCCGCGGCCGAGGCCGCAGTGCACGCCGCGGCCTTGCCGCGCGCGCAGGCCGCGGCACGACTATGACGGCGGCGGCATCGTATACCGCGGCCTGGATGCGCACAAGGCCGCGGTAAGCGTTTTGTGGGTATATTGTTTATATATATAATTATATATATAGTAAATTGTTTATATATATAGTAAATAGTTTATATATATGGTAAATAGTTCATATATATAGTAAAATGTATTTAAAATTTAATAACAATGCAAAAATATAATTATAAATATAGTAAATAGTTTATTACAACAAAATCTAATTATTATTTACAGAAACCCTAAAAACCGTCGGTCGATCCGCGTTTGGGTCGATGGGTTGAAGTAATCAACAAAGTCGCCGCCCCCAATGTCCATGAATGGCCGCCACGCTGCCGCCGCCGCCGGTGTGGGATTTGTTGTGGATCTAACTTTTCGACATCGTCCAATGGAATATCCTTTGAACAAATTAGTCGGAAGAATTTACTGAATTCAGATATTGTAGTCCAAATACCGTCATCGAGATAGCCCGCAAAGCGATTGGGAGTAACTTCGCATGAAGACGTGACAATCATGGGTTTTCATCTTGTAGAACGTGTTACTGAACGTATTAACACACCTCCCAATGTTAGAAGCATAACCGTCTGGAAGTTTGACGGTATGCTTCAACCAATAGCAAATACTCGCAATCTGATCTGCATTTAAAGTATATGTCGCCTTTGGTTTGAACGGTTCTCTCCTATAAGGATCAGTCACCAAATGCAATTCAAGGCGAAGTCCTAAATCTTCTAGATCACGTCTCGAATTTGCGTTGTCCTTAGTTTTCCCTTTCTGATTGACAACTGTGTAGAAAACATTGTCGAAACAAATTTTTTCGATATGCATCACATCGAGACAATGTCTAACTTTCAGATCTGCCCAATATGGTAATTCCCAGAAAATCGATTTCTTAATCCAATTATGTTGCTTCCCAAACATGTCAGCCCTCATGTGATCCCACGGTGTCCCGAATGGTGGAAACACGATGTTTTCGACCTCGCTTAATATCTGGTGGCCTGATTTGAACTCACATCTTGGCCTTCGATCCGTATGTTTCCATGATTGCTTGTTGTTACGGAGCGCATGTCGTTGCGGTAAAAATCTTCTATGACAACCAAACCAACTCGTTTTCTTCCCGTTAGTCAGCTGAAAACTATGAACATCCTCCATACAGTACGGGCATGCAAGTCTTCCATGCGTGCTCCACCCTGATAACATTCTGTACGCTGGGAAATCACTAATTGTCCACAGCAGACAAGCCCGCATGTTAAAGTTCTGATTACGATGTGCATCCATTTCACGGTAATCATCACTCCTTCCTACATTACCCTCAAACAAATTATTCGTACTTACAATATTCGATGATGACGACGATGCCACATCAAATTGGTAACCTCGATAAACACATGGATTTATTTGACGTCTCCACCATGACAATCCCACACATGATAATTTAGTTGAAATCCATCTAACAGTAAATGCTTGCCAATAGTTTCTCGATCACGGTAATATCTATTTTTACATTTTCTACAAGGACATTTGACAAATTGTTCTCCCTTTTCCCGAGCAACACGAAACGCAAAATTCAGGAATTCCACAAGCCCGTTCCAAAATCTCTGACTAATATCGCGAGTCCCCTCCTCAAAACGCTGATACATCCAATCACGATCTTCGGCCATTATATAGTTCCTATAACATTTGTGTCAATAAAACAATATGATAAATAAAAACATAACAATTATAAAATATATATATTCAGCAGTACATAACTTAATTAATTCCACAATTTACACTACCGGTTTATGTCCTAATTCAAGGTGCATGGGTCCTAACCTATTCATAAAAGTACTATTAGTTAATCAAACTTTTATCCTGTGTATGGAGAAACTGATATTATTACGTAAATTTCGGCAGCATTTCATCTTAGTTCCTCGTTGTACCATTTCTCATGCGTAACGCCTAGAGCAGGTACAAAGAAGAACAAGACGAAATATTGCATCCGAAATTTACGTAACTCTTATCATTTCTCCATACACAATCATAAAAGATGAATTAACCGATAGTATACTTTTACAAACTGTCCAATGGGACAATCCATGAAAACCTTGTAGAATATATAATTTTACACCGTCATTTCAATACTCTGAAATAACCTGTAAAATAATATATTACTACAAGTTTTCATAGACAGGTACTATGGCTCATGAACTACTTTAATTAATTTAACTACATAATTAGGCAACTCATGAAATACATATAAAAAATTAAAAAAATGATAACAATTTCTATAAACAAATCTAAAATATAATATTTATTACCTGAAAGAGACACAATAACAGCTGCCGGTAGATCTCCAACTGAAATAATGAGATGCTATATATTTTCTTCAATTAACAAGAAATTGAAAGGAGAATAGTTGGAGGAAGAAAATGTAAATGTTCGGCGAATATGTGAACCCGAGCGTTTATATAGGGAGTTTTTACCCCGGCCACGGCCGCAGTAAATGGCGCGGTAACGGACGGTCAAAGGACCTCGTAAACAACGCGGAGTTACCGCGGCCTTCACCGCGAGGCCGCGGTACACAACTTACGCGCGCGCGCGTACACAACTTACGCGGCCTGCACCGCGCGGTACTAGGAGTAGAATCTAATTGCAAACACTACTAGGATTTCTAGCAGAGACAGGAAGCTAAACCTGTCTTGGGTGGATTGGCTTCAAGACCCCCTGCTGAGAGCAGCAGATGGGGCGGGGTAGTGGGCTCGTTGGTCTTGGTTTTGTAGGGGGTGTTCTGCAAGGGTGTGGGCTGGTTTGTTGCTGTTTCTGTGTTAGCTGTATTTTCCTGGTCTGTTGGGAGGTGTTAGTAGGCTAGTGTTGTTGCCCCTATCTCAAGGGGCTCTGTGTCTAGCCTCTCACTTCTTGTTCTGGTTTTGTTCTTGTTGTTCTTGTTACTGTGCTTTCTTTGATTAAATGAAAGAAATTTGTTGCCGTTCAAAAAAAAATGCAAACACTACTAGAAAAATGTCCAAAACTAACGGAAAAAACCTACGGTTAAAGATGCCTGTAGGTAAAAGCGACGACTAAAATAATATGTTTTTCACTGGTCACCAAAAACCTACAGTCAGAATTGTAGGTTTGCACAACCTACGGACATAACCGTAGGTTTGTTTGAAACTTAGTGTCTCGTCAAACAATAGATTTATTAGAAGTGGGACTGTTTTGTGACAAGTAAAATTTCCTAAGGACCGGGATTGTATCTTTCCCTAAAAAATAAAGATGTTATGAACCGGACTTTCACCATGTATGTGCCATAGCTGAAGGGATTTAAAAGATTGAGTACTGAATTGCAAGATTAGGAAACTTTTAAGTTTAAAAATTTAGATTTCTCGAAGTTAAAGACTAAACTACAAGAATTAGGAAGTTGAGGATTGAATTGAAGGAAAACTGGAGTTAGCTGACTGAATTAGAAAGTTTAAAGAAACTTTCGGGCTAATTAAAAGGATAAACTGTTTTGGGATTGGGTAAAGTCTACTTTTAGTCCCTTATCTTTCCAATTTGTCCTACTCAGGTCCCATTTTAAGAATTTGTATCATCTGAGTCCCTTAGCTTTAATTTTTGTCCCAATTAGGTCCTACTGTTAATTTTTCCGTTAAGTTAACCATTAAATTAATTATTTTACCAAAATACCCTTTTTAAATTTGAACTTATCCCCTCATTTTTTTCAAAATCTTTCAAAAATGTCCAACAACTTAAACTTTCACATTTTCACCATCCTCAACACAACACTCTTCTCTCTCTCTATTCGCTAAGAACTGGATCTCCATTTCTTCACCAAAAAATAAAAATATGTTTGAAAACTTGGATCGTGTGATAAGCTTGAAAAACTTCATCATTTTAGCTATGAATTGGTCTCCATTCATTGAGAAAAGGGGCGGATGAATTTTTTTTTTACAAAAAGAAAGTCACAACTTTTTCTTCTCGCATGACTGCGGAGCACATCTCCACAGCCCTCCATCTCTGCAAATCCACCTCCAAGCCTCCACCCTTTGATCCTTGCCACCATCGACCTGAATCCCGGCATCCCAATCACGCCAAAGCCAGCCACGTGACGGCAGAAGCAACTCGTCTCCGATGGAGTTCGACGGCGCGTAACGGCGACAATCGATGCGTCGGTGAATGGGGAGAGGATCTCGAGGCGCTAGGATGATTGATTAAGGCTCGAGACTAGGCTGGAATCATGACTTGGCGAGGATAGGGCCGCGGGACAGATTGCGATTTCTCTTCCAATTCGGCGTCTCCAGGCGGCTTGGGTGGCTGGCCGAGGTCGGCGTGAGGCGGTGGTGGTGATGAGGCGCAAGTTTGGGGATGAGGGGCAGCGGGTGTTGAGGAGAAAGGTTGAGGTTGATGGCTCGCGCGATACTCGGACGAAGAACAACTTCGGCTTTCAAAAATTGTGTCGATCTGCATTTGTGTTTTATTTTTTCCTTTTTTTTGGATTTTGGGATCGAGAGTGAGTTGGTCCGTGTTTAATCGCTAAGGTGAAGTTGCTTTTCCAGGAGGGAAGAGGGAGAGGAATGAAAGAGATGATGTAGAAATGTCGAAGGGTTGAAGAGGCATGAGATTTTCTTCAGATTTCTGATTCTGGCGGATGATTGATCTGCTTGTGTGCTTGTGAGGCGGAGAAGATCAGGTTTGGAAGATGATGAGTTAGTTGAGTGTAAAAAAAACTTTAAGGTTGTGTATGTACATTCATTAAAAAATTAATGACTGTGTATTTATTAAACATGTAATTATATCAAAATCATAAGGGCATTTACGTAAAATTCACTAATTTAACGGAATACTTAACAAAAAAATTTAACGAAAGGACTTGATTGAGACAAAAATTAAAGCTTAGGGACTCGGATGATACAAATTCTTAAAATGGGACTGAGTAGGACAAATCGGAAAGATAAGGGACTAAAAGTAGACTTTACCCTTTTGGGATTAATTGGAAGTTTGAGAAGATTGTTTTCAGCTTTAGAGGACTTATTTGCATCAAAGATTTGAGATGGGGCTTATTTGGATTAACAAGAGTTTCCTAGAGACTAAATTGATAATTGGACATAAACTAAACTACACTATCTTTAATCAGGCTGATTCCACGAGGAATTACGAGGAATTGGGGATCTGGTTCATTTTGGGTCAAGGATGATTTTTGGTCACAAAGAAAAAGAGTAAAATCCGTCTCCGGTCCCTCTTTTTATCTTTGCGACCTATTTCGGTCCCATATTAACTTTTTGCTTTAAAATGATCCTAAATTTAAGTTACGCGTCCTGTTCCGGTCCTTTCCGTCCATTTCAGCCGTTAAAATGGACGGTTGAGGTGAAAAGACCTTTTTACCCTTAATTAATTGCTATTATACACCCCAATCTTTTAAATATAATCAATTTCACCCCCAATTATTTTCAAACATCACCTTTGCCATTTTCAAACATCACCTGCTGCTGCTACTGTTCGCGAGCTTGAAGGTGAGGGAGAGAGAGATTCGGGTTTTCAACCCTGGGCGGCGTCGGCGGTGGAGAGCAGCGGCGATCGACCGGGCGGAGCGAGGCGAGGCGAATGGCGGTGGTCGGAGCGCGAACGGAGGTCTGTGGCGGCGGATTGAAACGGATCCTTCGCGGTTCAAGTAGCGGGTCGTGGCGGAATACTCCTTCGTCCGGTAACTTCCGGCGAAAAGGAGGGTGGATTTGAGCTCCTGACTGCGGGGTGAATCTAATGGACCGAGGTGTTGGCGTTGAGAGGCCGGATGGAGAGATTGAGGTTATGGAAGTGAGCTTCGGGCCAAGCTTTGAAGAACAGAGATTTTCGTTTTTTTTGGTGTTCTCCCTTTGTTGATTGCAAAAATTGGCTCAATTTATAGCCACATTCTTGGGTTTTATGTTATTTTGTTATTTTTCCCCTTTTTTGTTATTTTTTGAATTATTATTATTAATAGTATATTATTTAAAACATTGAGGTCGGGGAAGGAGCTATGTCCGCTGGAGAAGACGTCGGCGGTGATTGAGAAGGACGAGGAGGCGGAAGGACGAGGAAGGTTGGGCAAAGTGAAGTATTACGAAGTGTGGGAGTTAATCTGTAAGATTTAAAAGTATTTTGGGTAGATTTGAGTAAGATTTAAAAAATTGAGGTCTATTGTAATAATTAATGCAGGGTAAAATTGTCTTTTTACACTTCTACATCCATTTTAACGGCTGAAATGGACGGAAAGGACCGGAACAGGACGCGTAACTTAAATTTAGGACCATTTTAAAGTAAAAAGTTAATATGAGACCGAAATAGGTCGCAAACATAAAAAGAGTGACCCGGGGCGGATTTTACTCCAAAGAAAAACAAAGGGAGGGAGAATTGAGAGGGCGGAATCGAGCTAGGAGCTCGATTTAGTGATAACAGAAGCGAGTAGTGCAATGGCTTTGGAGAAGGCGACTTGATCGGAAGCAGCGGCGGTTCGATGAACAGCAAGGAGTTGGGGCGAATCTCGACCGTGGAGATGCGATTTACACACCGGGTTTCAGACGAATGATGGCGAAGAAGAGGAGATCAGATTTTTGGGCAGAGCTCGCGAGAGAGAGAGGTTGGCCGGAGCTTGCGAGGCGGCGGACGGAGGGGCTTCTGACGATGCTTATGACATCGGGAGGAGAGGGAGGAAAGATGTTCGGCAGTGAGGGTTGATGACTGAGGATGCGAGGAAAGCAACCGAGGCCGGCAGGCAGGGGCGAAGCTATTAAGGGACGGGGGGAGCGACCGCCCGCCCGCCCGTGATTTTTGTAAAAGTATAGGTATATGGTACATAATTAGAATAATTAAGGTTGTAATTTTTAATTTAATATACTTATACACTCTCTATTTTATGTACAAATTAAATATAAGTGTAAAATTGATCCAAATATGAAAAATATAACATCCAAATAATAAAATTTACACATTTAAAAAACAAAAACCCCACCACTTATTAGAAATGTCTCTTAGCTATACCTAAATGGTGAAATGGGCCAAGTCTTAAAGTCTAGCCCATTTTGGCCCAAAAAAATGTCAAAAACGTGAAATGTGTGTTAAGCAGACTCCTTCAAAGTTGCAACAAAACCTCAAACAAAATCTTGCCCAGTTGTCTGCCGCCACCATCATCCTCAAATCTTCATTCGGATCTGTTCCTCCTCCGGCGGCGCCTCTCTTCCTCCTCCGGTGGCTGGCCCAACAGAGCAGGCCTGGCCAGGGGCTCCCGCTCATCTCCTCCGTACGAGCAGGACAAGAAAGGCCAGCCAAGAAAGATTTCTAATTCATCTTCATTCTTGGTAATTTACTAATTTTTATTTACTTTTTGTTTTATATAGGTTTAATTGTTGTTTTAAATAGTTTTGATTCTTGGTTCAATCATTCTCCTTCAAACGTTAGTTACACTTAGCATCTCTAATTTTTTTTTTGGAACAAAGGGCATCTCTAATTGTTGTTTTACATAGGTTCAATTTGTAAATTTAATTGTTTTACTAGCATTTTTGTTAATGGATCTCTAGCTCAATAGCTTAAATTTATAGGTTATTGTTACAAAACCCTATCCTTAAATAAACCGAATTTAGTTATGTACATCGAGAGAGATATTGCTATGAAATTTAGTTTAGAAGAGTTGGTAGATGATTTCAGAGATTTTAAGGAACGTCGTGTTAGATTTTAACAGCTTTTGCTATGTATTTTGAGTACTTTTGGTATACATATGACTACTGAGTAAAAAATAATTTTGATATGCATCTACCGCCCGCCCATGAATTTTTTCCTGGCTTCGCCCCTGCCGGCAGGTTCTATTGGTTCAGGCGCCACGACGGAGGAGAGTTGGCTTGCCGTGAGACAAGGCTGGTGCTCCGTAAGCTTCTCGAACTCTAAATTGGGTTGGCTTGCCGTGAGACAAAGGCCGTGAGAGTAGACTACTTTATCGTTTAGTTATTGAGCATATTAATATGACTTTTATGGTTTCTTTTCTTACATTCAATTGTTATTTATAACATGTTGTGGTTAATCAAAATACGAGTTGCCTCCCTGATAAGCTTGTAGAAATGCTTGTAGTTAAGATAGAGCTTTGGTTTGGTTGAAAGCATATCTACTATTTCGGGTTGTCTCAATTCATTAACTCAGTTGCATAATTTCTTGGTTGGGTTCTTCTTGTTGGCCTCGGTTAGTTTGAATAAAATGTGGGTTGGGTTTAGTTTCTTCTCCTCATTTACCTTGAGTTGGATGGTTTAATGATTTTCTTGTCTATTTTGGTATTTACGATTTCATGGTCTCAACCATGCCTTAGTTTAGTAATCATCATTGTGCTTAAAGTTTATTTTAAGAAGCATAAATCACAACCTTCAATAATTCATGTTGCCGCCTCTTTGTTCCATAAAAGCTTGTCTTGATTTAGTCGAACTCAATTGTACCCTTCCTTCTATTTGACTATAAGAATGAACTTTTCTTGCTTTCTAAGTTGATTTAGTAATTTCTTTTAAAAAGGATGGGTGGCTGAACATTTGATAAGTTTTAGTAAAGCTTGTTTTTTTACTTTAAAGGTTGTTTGGTGATCTTATCTTATGCCCATTAATACCTGCTGCCCATTTTCTTTTAATAGGTCTTTTAACCATCTTGAGGAATGTTTGATATCTCCTTTCTCTAAATCAAATTGTAGACCTGTTGGAGCAAAACTCTATCGTATTCTACTATGTTGACTTGCAAGTACATGGTTGTCTACACTTCTAAAAGCTGATAGAAAATCTTGATTATGTTTTGTAATACTATCTTCCAAGTGCAAATATCTCAGACTTGTTTAAAATAGTAGGTGTTTCTGTTTTGAACTAAATATACACAAGGGTTCTATTTCCTTTTTGTGCATTCATATACTTATTAAGCCCTCTTTTCTTGATTTGTGCAGGGTTAGTTGTTAATGTATGTCTTCTGAATTACATGCCTTTTAGTTGAATGATTTATGTTTCATTACTAGTTGTTTCTCTTTTAGTAAGAAAATTGCGTATGAGGAACTTAGGTTTGGTATTCCTTTGGAATGTATCTTTGAGTGTATTGTCTTCCTTCTGTTGATGCCTTATTCTTTACTCTTGACAGTTGAGATTTTTGCTTCGGTTGTTTTTTGTCAGTTGTCTTGAAAGGATCGAGGGAAAGATTTCGCTGCCAATTTCGATTGAGATGATGATACTTTGATCTCCGACACAGAATGAGTAGGTTGACCATAAAGTTGTAGCTGATTTAGTAAATCTTTAATTTGTATGTTGAGAAGATTACGGACTTCTCTAAGTTGTAGGTTGGTTATGCATTATGTAGAACTTTGAATGAGCATTTCTTTTACTTTGGAGATTTATGATATTATGGATTCTGAATTCTGAGTTAATGTTGGACATTCTAGATTTCCGGATTCTGAATTAATGTTTCTTTATTTACAAGGGGTTTAATTGTAGAGCAAAAATCATATTTTATTAAAAAAAACCCAGAAACCTACAATTAAAAGCTGTAGGTATCTGGTGTTCACGAAAACTTACAGTTTTGACTGTAGCTTTTAAAGAATCTACGATCAATTGTAGGTTTATCTCCGATGATCAAAACACGGAAATCTACAATTTTACCATAGATTTTGACGGTGGATTTCAAGGTCTTTTCTAGTAGTGAAAAAAACTATCGATATCGTTGGCCATGGGCTTGTTTTGCCTTTACAAAGGTTGTATTATAACTAGTGGGCTTGGGCTTAGGCTTGGGCTTAATGGGTTAGGTCCAAAGTACCACGAACCAAAACCGAAGGTCATAATCAGTCTCGAAACGAAGTAACTGACTTCAGTAACTGACTCTCATCCTCTTAGTTTCCACCATTTTACTATCTATTCTTTTCATCCATTCATTTACTAGCTCTCTAAAAAACCATAAGGGTGTTCATCAACTACTCGGAATGGGAAATTAGGAAAATAATATCCACATTCGGTTGGGGTAGGTACCTTATACGCAAGTATCATATCTTACAATTTTAGTGGAAGGGGGGTGTGAATATTCATATGTGTTTCTTGAGTTACTTATCCAACAATATCATTCAATACATTTAGTAATATTCCAATATTTTGCTCCATGCAAGTATAGTTAGAGCATTAAAAATAAGAGAGCAATTTGCATGAAAAAAAAACCAACCTTAATTTATTTGAATTGAACATATTCCAAATCATGTCCCTTTTATTGTATGTTAATAGGTATATGTGGGTTGGTTTGTGTATTCACCGGTTTATAAAATTTAAACTCAAAATCAATGCGATTTTTATCAATTTCTTCGTGTTTTCCGGTTTCGAGGGCGTGGATTTTTGGTTTTGCAAGTTTTTTTGAACCCTAAAGCCTAAGGGCCTATTCGACCGAACATAAAATAAGAGTTGCTAATGAGACTTGTAGATAAGTTGAGTGGCTTATTTGTCCACATTAAACGAGTTCAGTGGCTATTCGATATTCTTCTCTCTTGATTTTCAGGAGCAGGTCAGCCAAACATAAACAAGGCGCTGCGGGACGAAGCAGATAGACTGATAGAGAGAGAGATATGTGATGGTCTTTTCTCACCCACAAAATCGTCTGCTTCAGAATTCTCCTGGGCATCGATTTGAGAGCAGAGTGAGGAAGCCGACCCGTAATAAAACGCTGTGAATTGGCAAAACCCAAGCTCAAATTTCGAAACTTTTCTTGAATAAGAACAGGAAAGCCAGCCACTCAGTATGTCTAAGAAAGGCGCGCCTCAGCTTCAGAGGGACGCGCCATGGCGGGTTGGGGCGGCAAGACCCGTCCCCAGGATTCACCACTCTCCGGTTCTTCGTGTTGTTCAAACGCCTCAAACCAATTACGCTTGCTCCGTCTTGAAGGTCTTTTTTTTTCAAACCATTTCACGATTGCGTTTGAAGAGTTTGTTGGTTGCAAAAGATTTGGGGGTTTATTTCTTATATTTATGTATGAATGGTTTTTGTCAGAACCCGGACCCGATTGGAAATGGGTTGGCCACGGCGGCCATAGTTGAATCAGCCGGACCGGAATGTATTGTGCCTGGTCAAATGGCTCCTATTCGGTTACTCGGTGTTAAGGTGGATCGTTTTTTCTTTCTATTCTTTTCAGTTCCTTTGATTCATGGTCATTAGTTTGTTGAATTCGCAAATTGCATTTGTCAAACTTGAATTTCTCTGTCTGTTGTTTGTGCTTTTCAATTCAGAAGCTTTTAGCAGTTACTACCTCTGCCCCTTTTTAATGGATGGAGACATTTGACTTTCGATACTTTGTTTGACCTAATTTTAACTAAGAAGAGTTTGTTAAAAAAATTTGAAAAAAAATATTTTTAGAAACTAGACTCTTTGATTTAACTTTTATATATAAATTATTTGAAATTGTATAAATTTTTTTTGAAGAAAACAATTTCATAGATTAGATGTTGAAAAAGAAACGTAACAATTAAAAGAAACTTACTTCTGAGCTATTTCCCTCTTGTGCAAAAGTAATTTTTGCATCAAATGGGTCCTAGCCTTTTTGTCCCTTCAAAAGTAATGAGACATGATTATAGCAAATATCTCAACTCATCGCCGTCTCATAAGATTTTCCATGCAAATGAAGAAATCTATGATGATACTATTTGAAACTCATCTCTGCATCGATTTATAGTGTGAACTAATTTTTGACAATTAATTGCCACTATAAACTTCATGCCATCAACCCCGACATAGTTAGGATTAAGGTGTTGTTTGATGATGGTTAGATATACATTCATGCTGGGGGAGTTGGTTCTTTTCTTTCTGTTTTTAGCTGTTTGTTTTGGTTGTTAATCTCAATAAATGTAGGTTTTCACTAAAAACAGTTGCTGTGACAGAAATACATTGTTTGATATTCCTAATGCTTACAGAAATATCAGCTTTGCAGTTCTATTTTCTGCTGCAATGGGAAGTGCCCTTCCTGAATTCTTCCATCTCTCATTAGATTTGATTTCTGAACTAGGCATGGATGTTATCCTTAATCATTATTTACGTAATGAGCCACATTGGAGTTTCAGATATTTGATTCTTTGCTCATGGAATAACAAAAGAACTCTGTTTCCCCCGCTTCTCTCGATGGAAAATAAGTAGTACATAAAATCTACCTTTTCAGAACTCAAATTTATTTTCATATTTGTATTAGTTGTGAGAGTAACTTTCATCTATGCGTCTTCAATTTTTCTATTGAACTGGTGAGCATATAGGGAAGTCAGAGGAAGTTCAACCTGTGGATCCCTGATATGGAGGTGATGCCTCATATTTTAGGAACTAAGCGATTGGACATTTATTTGCATTATGGAATGCTCAAGGGATGATGGTGATGATCCTCCATTTACATTTATTGAATTAATTTGTTGTCTAGTGTGCATTCAAAAGCATAAGATTTTACTTCTAAATCTAGTTACAATGTAATGGTTTTTCGGTAGGCAATGTTTTTAATTAGGCTCTTTTAACTCTGTTAGATTTTGAAGAGATCTTCTATTCAAATTTCTCTCTTGGATCAAGTTTGTGTTGTACTTATCCTTTTACTCATTTAACTTTCTAATACGAGTATTTCAATGTAGTTAAATAAATAAAGCACAACCTTGGCACGTGACCTTGTATTGTTGGAGTAACAGAAAGTGCATGAAAGTGACCTACAATCATGTTTGTTATTTTATTCAAAAGAATATAAAGGAGTTAGTTTGAAAATTTAGGTCCTAGTATTCAGTAGTTGATGGAATGATATGAAGATGCTTGCCTCTGTCGCAAATGTTATAGTTTTTCTTGCTTCTTTTACTTTGTTTTATCTTATTTCTCCAATAATTTGTCATGGTCACTCTGTAAATGCAATTTACTCTTTTCTTTGTGTCGGTGAATGACTTTGATACCATGCAGATAGTTTGTCTAAGGGCTTTTTGTCATTACCTTACAAGAAAAAAATGCATAAACTTAGACCGAAGTGTATGCATCTCACTGTGCCACAGTAATAACTGCTGGGTATTGTGGTAAAACCTTAACCAAGATAAAGCACTCCAATCTCATTTGTGCTTTTAAGCGCCTTGATGAACCAGGCACTCACCTTTGATAAGAATGGCGCATGCACCATTGATAAATGAATCCTCTGAATTATTTTACCATTTTACATTTTGAAACAACATTCAAGGCTCACCACCCCTGTACTTCACACTTCTGGAGTTTAACATATCACATACCTTTTTCCCCTCATATTAATTCACCCTTGCATCAAGTGACATGGTCAAAGCTGTCGCACACTGTTCCCTGAACCCTGCAACCTTCTAGATCTATTATTAATGCACGAGAGCAGGTATAAATTTACAATTAGGTTTACTTTGGAATGGGTTAGTGTCCAGGCATTGCAATATATTCCTTTTGTTTTCTGCTTAAGATATGAGCAAGAAATATGCTGCTCCGTCGGCCCCTAAACTTTTGCAACGTTTGTGTTTGGTACAGAGATGTGTCGAAATTGTTTGGCACAGAGATTGTTTAGAATTGATCGAAAGTGAAAATAAACTGTTCGAAGATGTGTAGAATTAGTGGAAAAAGAATTAAGGTACTGGTGATAGGGTAATTTGAGTTGTCAAAGTTAACAAAAAAGGGAAAAGCTGCAAAAGTTTGGGACATCTCAAAAAGCAAAATGTTGCAAAAGAAATTAAAGGACGTAAATCTTAGAGGTTTTTTGTTTCATGATGTTATCAGTGATGCATGCGAAACAGGATTTTAATGTAGATCGTCCATAATTCTTTCAATTTGTTGTCAATAATATATATTGTGGTAGTGTTAGCTAGGCCTGCAGTTATCAGCAAGAGAGATTAAATTCCAATCTGAAGTACACTACCAGCTCTCTTTAGATGATCAGCGTCCTTTTGTCCAAATCTCATTGCTGTTTACTCTTTACCGGTTTAGCCTGAAAGCAATATCTTGCTTGCACCTTTTTGTTTCAAGTTATTCATCTGTCTTTTCTGTGCAGGTTTGGCCTGTAGAAGTTGATCTGAAGTTTATGGAGCCTGTTGGAAAAGAACTTAAGTTGCTTGGGAAGGTAAACCTGTAAACAAATGTTTTCTTTCTGACAATCTCTTATGAATTTTATTCCAGTTGAGGTTACAAGGGAGATTCTATGCTAATATTTTGATTGTTGAGTGATATAAAATCACAAAAAGACTTTATTTTGGAAATCTTCTATATTTTTAATTTTTTATTTGCCAATCATGAAACCTGATACATTACCAGATTGTGAAAACCAGGTTAAATTTTTACTTTTGGGATGGTATTTGAGAATGTTCTCTTTTCGTTTCTGAATCAACCAAGTACAGTCTTTAAATGTTAGGAGTACTACACTTAACATGAGAAACTTCATAGTACCATTCCTAACTTAGTTGGGAGTAATTTTCAGTAGGATGTTGATGTTGATGATGATGATGATGATGATGCAAGTACATTTGCATACTTAGATCTGGATCCAAATCCCGTCCCCCAATCCCCTGTCCCCTTCATATCCCCTACTATATTTTATTAACACCGTTAACTATTTTGTTAAAAGACTAACAGATTGATTAACGGTGTTAAAAAAATACATTGGGGGACAGCAGATCTGTTCTCGAGCAAGCCCTGTTTACCCATATTCATTCCATTCTGTTAGAAGGTTACCTTTGGCCGTAGAATAATGAAACTTTGCTTCTTAATTTTGGTGAATTGAAGTAGGGAATAAAATGATTCCATTTTCTCAATATACCATGTCTTTAACACCTGATCATGTGAATGCAGTTCTTGGATGATGCTGTCAACCTCATGAACAAGTCTTTCATAGATCGCTGATGGCTGAAGCCTTCTCGAACTGGTGATGAACAAAGCTTTGTCAATTTTGACATTCAACGAGGACAACAGATACAGCTCTAAACTTTGTATTGTAAATGAAATTAGAGGAACAAAAATGCTGAATCTTGGTTCTCTTTGTTTTCAGTTTTCACCATGTCTTTGTAAGTAAAGTCCTTTTGAACTTGTCATTGGCTGTGACTGTTTCCAAGGGACATGCCAGTACTGTAAGTCTGAAACTAAAACAAGTTTTCTTTATGAGAGTGAATATGCAGGCCCTTGCATGAATCTATTTGTCTGCTTCGAAGGGGCTATTTGTTTCAACTTAATTCTGTTTATCAGTTAAGTAATTCGCGGATTAAAGGGATTATATGATTAAATATTTGCAATTTATTCTTCCAATAAAATAGATACGTTTTCTAAAAAAGAAACCTTTTGATAGCCTCCGTACGAACAGGCGGTCAAGGAAGTGGAGGAGGCTGGAGACAGAACCTGCAAGAACCAAGGCACAACAAACTCTTAGGTGCAGAAGAAAGGAGAAAGTATGGGTGTGTAGCTAATACCTTATTTTGGATTGGTATCACCCTAGGGCTCTCTCCATGCTGGGGTAGAGTGTTGGCGGGGTTTTCCCCATGCTGGGATTGCTGACTTCCAGGATTTTAGGAATTGACGTATCCCCCAAACAGTGGTGAACTGACATTACTTGAGTGAGTCTTTGACTTGGAGTTGGAGTGTTAGTTGGGCTTAGTCCGCGTCTGTCAGCCAGGCCCGTGACAAAATGGCGTTGTAGGTTGAGGGGACGTCGAAGACCAAAACTTCCGTCATGACAGAGTGGCAGTCAAGTGTGTTAAACTGCGTATCCCCGATCAACATGAGAGGGAGGTTGACGACCCCGATTGTTGGGAAAATGTCTCGGTCGATGCCAAATGTAGGACCGGAGCTGTTCCTTACCGCGGACATGTGTATCTCGAGTTTGTCGAGCATGTCCTTAAAGATGATACTGGTGTTTGCACCGGTGTCAATGTACACCCTATTGGTGTCGTAACCCGCGATCCGTGCTGTGATTAGCAGTGGGTCGGAGTGCGGGAAAACGTCCTTGGTCCCGTTAGGCCGATAGATGACGTTCTCTTCCAAGTGGTCGAGCTGCAAGATTTCTCTCGCGTAACGCTTTCGGCTGGAGGCACCTTCCGATTTTGTGAACACGTGGATAGTGCCCACTGGTGGGGGTGGCGGAAGGTTTTGCCTCCGAGAGCTGGTGTGACGGCGACGTGATTTGTCACGGTCGTCATTGTCATCTTCCCTTTTGTGACCCTTTGGGAAGTCCTTACATGACGAATGTGGAATGAGCGAAGAATTCCTTGAGTTTCCCCTGTTCAATCATCTCATAGATGAGATGTTTGAGCTGCTAGCAAGCCTCGGTGTTGTGTCCTCGATCCTTGTGATAGAGGCAGAACTTGTCGAAACCCTTGGTGTTCTTGTGTTGGATGGGTTGAGGCCACTTGGGGACCTTGTTCTGCTTTTCGAGCAGCAGGATGTTCGTGCGAGTGTCACGAAGAGGGGGTGGGGATCGGAGGTCCTCGGAGTTCCGACCGAGGATTGGTACCTTGATGAACTTGACCCCTTGTCATATTTCTTGCCGCCGATCATTAGAAGAGGATCGTTAATGGGGCTTGTTGATTTCCTCGGAGTTCATGAATCGAGTTGCTCGATCTATGAATTCACCCATCGTCGTGACGAGATTTTTGTTGATGTTGTATGTGAGCCTTGACTCGCGTTGGAGGTCTTGGGTAACGGCCAAGAGCTGCATGTCTGGAGAGAGCCCCTGGACTTGAACGGCTTCCGCCTGAAACCGTCGAATGCAGTCTCGAAGGGGTTCCTCCTTTTGCTGCTTCAGCCTTAGTAGGTGTTGGAAAGTCTTCGGGGGTGGTCGGGCGCCCATGAAGTGGCGGAGAAAGGATGAGGCCAGGTCTTTGAAACATTTGAAGTGTTGTCCCCGTAACGTTCCGAACCACGTAGATACAGCCCCCTTGAGGGTAGAGCTGAAAGCTTTGTAGATGATTGGGTTCATGGCACGTACCATCTCCATTTGGGAGATGTAACTCCGCAGATGATTGACAGGGTCGGAGGTGGCGTCGTAGCTTTCGATGACTGGCATGCGAAAGCCGGGGGGTGCCTCGACGGCGATGATGTCTTATGTGAAGGGTTGAGTGAGGAGGACCTCGATATCATCGAGGACCTGGTTTGGTTTCTTAACCTGCTCCTCGACCATGTTGATGCGCCGGAGGAGGTCGTCGACGCAGAGATTCCCAGAGGTGTGATTCTGATTCTGGGATTGCTCTTCCCGTTCATTGGGAGGTGGAAGGCGTGCGGCCTGCAATTCAGCCTTGATGGTTTGTGCCATTAAGGCCTTCATGTCGTTGAGGATGTTAGATTGGAGGAGCATCATCTGAGCGGGGTCAATGATGATGGGTTGTGGGACCGTGGAAGGTCCGGGGAGATTGGCCAAATTAGTTGCTGGTTGTTGTGTAAGCGGCTGCATTCTTGCTGCCCCGCCAATTGGGAGCGGTGAGGGCGTGCCTGAGGAGCTAGAATCAACATCCTTGACATGCACGCTGTTGTCAGGATTGTGAGTCATCCTTGTTTTGGCCATTAGGAGGGAGAGGGAGAAAAAAGTGTCTGGAGAAAATGATGCGGCTGTTTTCATTCTTTCCCACAGACGGCGCCAAATTGATAGCCTCCGTGCGAACAGGCGGTCAAGGAAGCAGAGGAGGAGCTGTAGACAGAACCTGCAAGAACCAAGGCACAACAAACTCTCAGGTGCAGAAGAAAGGAGAAAGTGTGGGTGTGTAGCTAGTACCTTATTTTGGATTGGCATCACCCCATTTATAGGGTGATGCTAGGGCTCTCCCCATGCTGGGGTAGAGTGTTGGCGGGGTTTTCTCAATGCTAGGATTGCTGACTTCCAGGATTTTAGGGATTGACGTATTCCGCAAACAGTGGTGAACTGACATTACTTGAGTGGGTCTTTGACTTGGAATTGGAGTGTTAGTTGGGCTTAGCCCGCGTCTGTCAGCCAGACCCGTGTCAAAATGGTGCTTTCCCGCCAAGACGACCGTACGGGGCACACTCATGTTATACGAGGACCCTCCTCGTATTAATCGAGGGGGATTGGACTCCTCGTAGTGATGACGTAGCGATGATGTCAGCGTTTGGAACGACATCCTTGAGCCCCATATATATCACCTTTTTCATACAAATTTTATCATATTATCCCCATTTTTCCTTTCCACTAAAACTTCTTATATGCATATTAGTTTACTTTCTTATTCTCTCGGTAAACAATACTCCATTCTTTTAATCTGTGTACAGTGAAATATATTTAATTTCTTGGTACACATGAAGTAATAAGTGAATTTATTATCCTAAATGTTTATTTATCTATAGTTTTATTATGAATAAACAAAAAATATTTGTAAAGGAAAAGCGAACCAAGTTTCTGTCTATCCATATACGGAAAGATTGTACTTAAAAAATATCTCAGATATTGTATCGAAGCGACGAACCTGGCAAATAATGACATAAAAAAGAGTGAGATAGAATTGGCAACATATTTAATAAAACAGATAGAGATGGAACTAGAGATAACGAAAGACCTAACTCCATCCTTAGATTTTAAAGTCCCCTCCACTTGCCTTCTTCCCATGTAAGCATTTTCTGGTCACACTTTTCTGCCACTTAAGTCCGCTATATATACCAACACTTCAACTGCTACATCTATAATCTTCACAAAAATGACGATGATGATGATGATGCAATGCCAAAACATGAGAAGAGGGCCTTGGGATGAAGATGAAGACCAGCAATTGGTCACCTTTGTTAACCTTTTCGGAAGCCGAAGATGGGACTCCATAGCTAAAGTCTCGGGTATATAGACATAGGGTCTATTTGTCCCAACGAAACTACATATTTTCTTTTTTTGAGTTGTCTCAGTAAAAGTGATACATTTCCTTTTTTGGAAACTTTTTCACATCAATTTTATCTTATTACTCCTTATTTCTCTTCACGCTTACAAAGTTAGTTTTTTTATATGCTGGTAGCTTTTAGCGTTTAGCTGTATGTAGCTGTTTCATCTTTGACCATTAATTTTTTTTTCAAAACATTACAGTTACTTGAAACAGATATTTTCAAATGGAACTGTATAACGGTACAAGTGTTATTCATAGGTTTTGTGCTTGTAACACTTGCAGGGCTAAATAGGACCGGGAAGAGTTGCAGGCTGAGGTGGCTAAACTATTTGCGCCCCAACATTAAGCATGGTGACATTACTGCCGAAGAAGAAGCCCTCATTCTTCAACTTCATGCACGTTGGGGAAACAAGTAAGATTCTTCTATCTACTTCATCTCAGAAAAGTTAAAACGTATTCTCTTTTGGATATCTCGGTAAATTTTTAGGGAGTATCTATTTTATTATATTATCACCCTCATTTTTTCTTCCACATACAAACAATATATTCGTATTCTTATGCTTATTTTATCTTTTTTATCTCAAGTCTTCTAGCTATACGTCATAATTTTTGTGCTTAGTCAAACGTATCAATTAATATGGATATAGTATTATATAATATACTCCAACCTCAATCAAAAAGTTATTTTTATCTTATATACTTATTTTAGCCACCAACGAGTCTTCTGCAGTTCATGCTTATTCAAACGTATCAATTAATACGTAGGTGGTCTAGAATCGCGCGAAGATTGCCCGGAAGAACGGACAATGAGATTAAGAACTACTGGAGAACTCACTTGAAGAGGAGAACCCAACCTCACAAAGTACTACAAGGATGTGGAATAGAGAATGACGTGCATGATTCTTCAACAACTATTACTACACGAGGAACTTGTGATCTTCACAAGATTCCTGAGGAAATTGTGGGAAGTGAAAACGACACTGCAGATGAGATGATTGGAGATATGCTTTCGGAGGCCATGAAATCACCGTATGAAAGTCGATTAACGGAATGGATTATTTCGGAGTTTTCAAGTGACTTCCAGAGTGATGAGGGTGAGAATATGGGAAGGTTTGGGTATGAATGTGAACAAACAGTAGATTTGGGGGACTTCACTTGCTGCCTGTGGAGGATGGATTAATTAATGAGAACAACACTCCAGTTCATGAGCGGGCTATATATATGTGTGATATTAATATGGTTTAGAGTTAAACTGGTGAGGATTAAGGTGTAAAATACCCACTTAATTACACCCAAAAGTGCAATTTTACCATTCTCTTTTGACAAATTTATATTTACCATTCAACTTAGATAATTAGTGCAAGTTTAATACCGCTCCGTCAATTTTAACATTTCTCCACTAAATTGATTACATTTTACCCCTTGGTTTTTTTGAAAGGTAACAAGAATATACTCACATCCGTCCCAACAAAAATGATTTGTCACCCTTCCACAACGGAAGCACATAGGTGATTACGATGTTTATTAACATCATAACCATACTCAATTGGGGCAACAGATGACACACATATCACATCTGCCAGGTGGGCCCCGTGGGCCCCATAGGTCATTTGTAACCACGTGGGCCCCACTGGCCATCTTAAATTTTTCATTCACAACCATCTCATGCGCGACACACGATTCCATTTCACACATACTGCACACACAATCAGACACAAATCTCACAAAATGCACAAGTAATGCACACATGCACATTTTCACACATCCTGCACAAAACGCTTCACAAACACATCTACATGCTCACAACTGAAATCCAGCACACATCCGATACCACAAACACATACACACATCCACATCCACCGAACACATATGGTTTCGAGCAGAAATCCTAAATATGATACTACTACATATATACATGCCATCTACAATATACAAAGCCACAAAATATCTATTGGAATACATACAGAACGTGTGAGGTGGTGACACTCCAAGGTCCAACCAAAGTCCTCGACGTGCAGATATTGTTGCTGCTACACACATAAGAAAGTTTAACCGTCAGAAAACCATGGTGCTCATATATAATACTGAAGCTCATAACTGAATACCACACACACATTGTATCACAGCTTCTCGGAACACACACATCAAAAATCTCGAGCACACTTGATCAAACACAACTGACATTACCCCTTAATTCACACATACTGAATCATAACTAATCAGAACACACACAAATGTACCTGAAATATCAAAACACAAAAGCCAACCCCCGAACTCTATTCAGCGGGCTGCTTGTCAGGTACTCCTGAAAATGATAATATAAGGGGTAAGTCCTCGATGAGAACTTAGTAAGGGCTGAGGTATAAAGCATTGGTTATCTTGATGCACAAGAAACCTGCAACGAAACCTAAAAGCAAATACACAAAAATATACATACATACACATGCTTAACAAATGCAAAATCCAATCAAATGCAATGCAAATCAAACATTAGATTATAATAAGGTTAGACGAAACACAGTAACGGTCTTCCCGGCCGTAGGCGAGGCACACACACATAATCACACACAAGAGCATGTCCAGCTTGGGGTCATGATCCCCACCGTCAAATCACACACAAAACACCTTATAGGTGTATCACATCACCACATCATTTAGGTGTTGTATCACATCCAGAGTGTTGATCCAGAAAACCTGCACACCAATGCCTATACCATATGACTAAGTTTGACATCACTAGGGCCACCCCTCAAACTAAACCTAGCCTCAATATACTCTTATACGCATTTCATAAATTACTCCAAAATGCAGTACTGGGAGACACACTGAACCCTTACCTTATACACAAAGTCCGAAATTAGCTCCTGTTCGGATTTCCAGAACCCGATTTCGGCAGAGCCTCGGGTTAATTTCTTCCCAACCCCTTGTTGACAAATCATCAAAATATCACAAAATACATACTCAAGAACCACAAAATCACAGATCTGAGTGGCTCCGCCATACACCAGAAATTTAGACGTTAACAGTTTTCCACACAAAAGCTCATTTGCAAAACCTGATCCGCATAAAGGATACAACTCTTCACCGTGAACAACATATGTGATTACCTCATCACAAATATGAACTTTGGTTGCCGTACAGAAAATCAGAAATCGATTTCGGTAGTACTCCGGAATCGTTTCAGTTTAAATTCCTTTTCAGAACTGATCCAGAAACATACCCCATATGTGGCGCCACAAAAATCTTAGAAAATCCAGAATTTAAGGCTTTGAAATGAACTCGTTTCAGAAAAATCTGATCCGTAGGATGTTCCTAACTTTTCCTGATTATTAGTTTAATATAATTACCTTGAAGCTTGGGCCAATATTGGTGAAGTTCACTTGAAGCTCAAGGTTGAGCTTTCCTAGTGGTTTCGTGAGAAAGAGAGAGAAAGAAGATGAAGAAGGAAGAAGATGAAGTGAGAAATGACAAAATGTCATTTTCTACACTTTATCTCTTCTTCTTTTTTTCTTTTTCTTATTTATTATTTTTTTCCCATTTAGGCTAATCAGCCGCCTATTCCTTGTCTCTTTCTCAAATTATTTGTTCAACTTTTCCAAATTTCTATTTTGGCCCAAAACTTTGCAAAGTTGCAACTTAGTCCAACCGCAACTTGCATATTTCTCAAACCGCTCTACCAACTGAAACGAAATCTGAACACCAACACCGGGACCTTATAACACACAAAACATGTTTAACATGTTTAAAATGAAGTCCCGATTTTCACAAAATTCACTAATCCCGGTACTAACGCTTAATCGCACAAATTAATTACCCACTTACCGGGCGTCGGTAACACTCGACTCTATCAGAAGCCTCTACCCAACAATGGGGCGTCACACAACGTCGACCATATAAAGCGTCGTAAGGTGCCATGCCGATAGTACTCTGATAGCTGTTATTATAAGAAAAATGTACCAGAGGCAAATGTTGATCCAACTCACCACCAAAATACAGTGTACAACTGCGTAACATATCCTCGAGAATTTGGATCACTCGCTCTGACTGTCCATCGGTCTGAGGATGATATGCCGTACTGAAATGGAGTCGTGTGCCCAAAGCCCTGTGAAAAGCACTCCAGAATCGCGCCATGAATCGTGGATCTCGATCATATACAATTGAGTCTGGAACTCCATGTAACCGCACTATCTCATGAATATACAATTGAGCTAACTTCCCTAGAGAATCTGAAATCCTCATAGGCAAAAATGAGCACACTTCGTTAATCGATCCACAATGACCCAGATAGTGTCGTGACGTAACCGTGTCAAAGACAACCCTATCAGAAAGTCCATCGTGATGTTACCCCACTTTCTGACCGGAATAGGTAATGTCTGCAATGTTCCTACTGGTCTCTGATGCTCGGCCTTCACTCTCTGACATGTGGCACACTTAGAGACGTAAGTAGCAATGTCCCTTCGCATGCCCGACCACCAGAAATGAGATCTCAAATCATGATACATCTTCTCACTTCCTGGGTGCACCCTCAGTCTGCTCGTGTGAGCCTCCTCAAAAATCTCACATCAAAGTGTCAGGACATTCGGCACATACAATCGGTCTCTAAAGTACAACACTCTACTTGTACTCGAAAGATGAATGCAGTGAACCCTTTGCCTCTCTAGATACCTTCTTCAATTCTGGGTCACATTTCTGCACATCCCGTACTTTGTTTAGCCACTCAGACTGGATAGTCAAAGTATATAACTGTGCGTGCTCCCACCGCTCCCACTTGTGCCATTGGCACATCATATCACTCTTCTCATCTCTGTCATCCCTATCTCCGCCCTTCACAAAACCGGTGTACTTCCGACTTAGTGCATTTGCCATAGAATTACCCTTGCCTGCGGTGTACTCAATGTTGCAGTCATAATCCTTCATATACTCCAACCATCTACACTGTCTCGTATTCAAATCCTTCTGAGTAAACAAGTATTTCAGACTCTTATGATCTGTAAATATCTGAAAGTTGTTACCCAGCAGATAGTGTCACCACTGCTGAAGTGCGTAAACCACGGCTGCTAACTCCAAGTCGTGAGTCGAATAATTTTGCTTATGTGGTCGAAGCTGTCTCGATCCTTAAGCATCACATTCCTGCCCTGCATAAGCACACATCCAAGCCCGGATCTGTAAGCATCTGTATAAATCACATATGACACACTCGGATATGGTAATATCAGAATAGGTGTGTTATTCAGCCTATTCTTCAACTCCTGAAAACTGTGCTCACAATCCTCGGACCAAACAAATCATCACCCCTTCCGAGTCAATTGAGTAAGGGGTGAAGCAAAGACAGAAAATCCCGGTACAAATCTCTGATAATAGCCTGCTAATCCGAGGAAACTCCTGATCTCTCACACATTTGTGGGTTGCTTCCAATCCTGCACAGCCTTAACCTTCTCGGGATCCACTAAAACACCACTCACACTGATGACGTGTCCAAGAAATGGCACCTCCCGAATCCAGAACTGACATTTGGAGAACTTAGCGTATAGCTGATGATCCCACAATGTCCGCAGAACAATCCGTAGGTGATCTCGATGTTCACACTCATCCTTGGAATATACCAAGATGTCATCAATGAAAATAATCACAAACACATCCAGATATGGTCGGAAAATCCGGTTCATCATATCCATGAACGCTGCTGGAGTATTAGTCAAACCAAATGGAATAACTGTATACTCATAGTGTCCATACCTGGTTCAGAAAGCTGTCTTCGGTATATCCTCTTCCTTCACCCGGAGCTGAAAGTATCCCGATCTCAAATCTATCTTCGAAAAAATCTTCGCTCCCTTCAATTGATCAAACAGGTCATCAATCCTGGGTAAAGGATACCTGTTTTTCATAGTTATTGCATTCAGCTTCCGATAATCAATGGACAGTCTTAATGTCCCATCCTTCTTCTTCACAAATAACACTGGAGCACCCCACAGAGAAGTGCTCGGTCGAATGAACCCTTTCGCAAGAAACTCATCAAGCTGCTTCTTGAGTTCATTCATCTCTAAAATCGGCATGCGGTAGGGGGGAACAGATCCTGGCTGAAGCAGAATCTCAAACACAATCTCACGCTCTGGCGGCATACCCGGTAAATCCTTGGGAAATACCTGTGGAAAATCTCACACAACAGATATCCGATCTAACTCATCCCTGATATCATCTGAATTCATACCGAAATACTCATTCTCATCAATCACAAATATCTCGTCCAGAATTTCTAATTCCAGACTATGTATCTTATACACACATCTAGAAGAAGTGCATAAAGGAAGTGCCTCACCAGAAGATAACACAATCTCTCGTTTCGCACAATCTATCTGCACACGATTTCGAGATAACCAATCCATACCCAAAACCACATCATACCGTGGAATATCCAACACAAGCAAATTCATGGGAATCTGATGCTTTCTTAATGTAATCACACAATCCCTAGCTATCTCATTTGAAAACAAACATTGACTCCCAACAGTTCTAATCAACGATATATGAGGCATAGAACAGATAGACAAATGCCAGGACACAACATATTATGTGCGATAATAGATATGGAAGCACCTATATCAAAAAGAACATTCACAGGCATATCATTCAGAATTAGGGTACCTTTTAGTGCTCCCTGTTGTGCAGGCTCGCCTCTCTCGGTCTGGAATACTCTTCCAACCCTCGGTTGCTGTGGCCGAGGAGGTGGAAGTCGTGGCTGCTGTCTAGCACCACCCTGTAGTGCTCCTCGTCCCACCGGTGCACTATACAGAGGTCTCAGCCAGTTCCCGAAATCTCTCATCGGCACTACTTGTGGACAATCCCTGATCCAATGGTCAGCGGACCCACACTTCAGGCATCTGCCCGCCTCTCAATAACATGGTCTGCCATAATGATATACCCCACAGGTCGGGCACACATCAGATGAAGATGCCACTCCCTTTCCCTTCACCCTCGTACTAACTGTAGGAGCCTTCCCGGTGTTCCGGGGAAACCTCCGTGAACTTGTACCTCTCCTACACTCTAGAGGTCGGTATGGTGCATTCCTGATCTCAGTCTCCTCCTGCTCAATGAGCTGGGCCTTCTGTGTCGCCTCATGGAGAGTAGTAATGCCCAGAGGTCGTAATGCCACTCGAATATCGGGTCACAGTCCCCGTATAAACCTCTTGGCCTTCTGCTCCTCCATCCCGTAATACTACGGAACATACCGAACCAATCGGTCAAACTCATGCTCATACTCCAGCACACTCATGCTGCCCTGTACTAGGTTGTCGAACTGAGTCTGCCGCAAGTCTCGGACTGCATCTCCAATATACTGCTCCTTGAACAGTCGACTAAACACATCCCATGTCATATCAATATCGGGCTCTCCTCTTGCAGCTAGCTCAGTCCGGTACCTGTTCCTGACACTCTCCCACCAGATGACGGCTCGGCCCTCCAGATTATAAGTGGTCAGGGATACCATCATGGTAGGAGGGAACTCCAACCTCTCGAACATAGAGTTGATCCGGTTATACCAGACCTCAGCTGCTTCGGGACCACCTCATCCATTGAACTTCGGGGAGTTAAGCGCTGGAATCTCTCAAGCAGCTTGCTCAGGCGTTCATGTCCCTCTCTATGCCTCCTGGATCAGTGTGACTGCTCATCCTCATCTTGATCCTCATCCCGATGTCACCTGCGATGTCGGCCATGCACATTATCTCGGGAGTGGTCATGAACAGTACGATCATGTAGGGTGACATGGCCAACCTCAGAACGTACCCTCCGAGCTCGATGGTGTCGCCTCTCCTCATCGGTACTCACATCCTCATGTCTTGTCTCTTCTCTCACATCCTCACGCACAGGTGGGCTGTTATCTGTCACAGTGTGTGGTTCATTACTTCTCACACCACTCACATCCACCTGCTATTGTTGCTTAGCTTGACGTCCCTCTGTTGACTGTCCATCCTGTGATGTACACGGTAGCAGCCATACCAAACAATCCCTGATCTGCTCAAGGACCTTTACCAAAGACGGAGGAACCTGTGGTTCTGGACCCATCACCTGTGGCACAACCTGTTGAGGTTCAGGAACTCTGTCTTGTCTCTCTTGATTCTGTTCTTGGCCCCAACTAGTATCCACCATATTCCTGAGTATTTCACAAGAAAACCAAAGAGCACATATATAATGGTTAAACGCCCAGAAACTAGCAAGCAACAGTATTCCCAATTGGCTCTGGTATATGCAAATGCAAATGCATCAAGTAATAGCATTCAATCTCAGAAAAGATAATCCAAAACACAGATCACATGCACAAACCATGCTCTGATACCACCTTCTGTCACCCCACGGCAGAAGCACCTAGGTGATTACGATGTTCAACAACACCTTAACCATACTCAATAGGGGTAACAGATCACACACAACACGTCCGTCAGATGGGCCCCGTGGGCCGCACGGGCCAATTGTGACCACGTGGACCCCACAGGCCATCTTAGATTTTTCGTTCACAGAAACCTCATACATGACACACAATTCCATTTCATTCAACGCTAACACTTAGTTTCACACACATGATAATCAAACCTAGCCTCAATATACTCTGATACGCATTTCATAAATTACTCCAAATTCAGTACCGAGAGACACACTGAACCCTTACCTTATACACAAAGTCCGAAATTAGTTTCCGTTCAGATTTCCAGAACCCGATTTCGACAGAGCTTCGACTTAATTTCTGCCCAACCCCATGTTGAAAAATCATCAAAAGATCACAGAATACATACTCAGGAACCACAAAATCATAGATCTGAGTGGCTCCGCCAGACACCAGAAATTCAGGCATTAACGGTTTCCCACACAAAAGCTCATTTGCAAAAACTGATTCGTATAAAGTATATAACTCTTCATCGTGAACAACATATATGATTACCTCTTCACAAATCAGAACTTTGGTTGCCGTACAGAAAATCAGAAATCGATTTCGCCAATACTCCGGAATCGTTTCAGCTCAAATCCCTTTTCAGAACTGATCCAGAAACATGTAAACAATACTTAGAAACTGTATCATGTGTCTGGGGTCTGTGATTAAGTAACGTGTATCATGTGTCTGGGATCTGTGAGGCTTCATTTGATGTGATCAAATGAGCTTGATGACTCAAGCGAGTTTGAAGAAGTTCAAACAACACTCCGTTGCTATATGAGTTCTAGCATGTTGTTCTATAGAGGATAAGCTTTCATTGTGAGTCTAACAACCGCAATGGAGGTGATTGAGTGTGTATGCCTTGGGGTCGCACCCTTAACTCTACTTGTGTGAATGTGCTTTGTATTTTTCGGCTTATTCTTGGTTTGAGATTATATCTTTGAGTGGGAGTTGATTCACAAATGTATCGTTGGTGCGAGTGGGAGTTTGTTAGTATATTTGACGTACCAAGATCATTTGACATGACACTTGAGCTCAAGTCAGCTCAAGGTAGCTCAAGTTAGTTCACAGGTAACTAACTCTAGCTCAAGTTAGCTAAAGATAGCTAACTTCAGCTCTAGTGAGCTAGTCTTGATGGAGAAGTAACTTTTAGCTCACGACGAACTAAAAGGAGCTCGTGGGAGCTCAAATGTGTGTGATATGATCATTTGAAACATCTTTGGGATGTTTCATATTGATTCACAAGTAATTACTTCTATTTGTACCTTTTGGACAAAATAAAGGGTATTTTGGTAAAAGGGGCATCCTAGGTGCATGGTGTATGCACCTTACTACATGGGAAAACTTCCTAGGTGGTTACATATGAGTAGCTACACCTAGGAAGGCTGATTTAGGCGAAGAGGTGCCTCTAAGGAGCCACCCATTCGCCAAAATGGAAGTTGGAGGGAGGTTACCATGAACCTTCCCTCCTTTTGTGACCAAGAGGTGTTGGTTATCACCCTTGGCCGAAAGTACATGTATTTTCGGCCAAAGGGGTGTCCCAACCACCTCTTGGCACCTCTCCCTTATCTATAAATAAAGGGAGAGGCACCACATTAAACACACACCAAAACCGAAACACTTCTTCTCCCTCTCATTTTCTTGGCCGAAATTCCTAAGAACATTTGTTAGAGTTTTCGGGTGGATTAATATTGTGTTCATTTCAACACAATTTCGCCCTTTGGATGCATCCTCAATTCGTCCTTATCGAACAGTTGACGAAACTGAAGATTGCAGAAGATAGAATCCACACTTCATCTGCAACACATTCCTCGGAGCACAAGGTACGCTTTCTCCTCCTCCTTCTTCTTCTTCTTCTTCTTCGTTCTTCCCTTTCTTCTTCTGATGATGAATGGTGAAGAACGGCATGATTATGAATAAAACACATCATGCGCTGTTAATTAGAATCACTATATCTAAACGTGCCGCCACAAAAATCTTAGAAAATCCAGAATTTAAGGCTTTCAAATGAAGCCGTTTCAGAAAAATCTGCTCCATATGATGTTCCTAACTTCTCCCGATGATCAGTTTAATATAATTACCTCAAAGCTTGGGCCAATATTGGTGAAGTTCACTTGAAGCTCAAGGTTGAGCTTTCCTGGTGGTTTCGTGAGAGAGAGAGAGAGAAGATAAAGAAGGAAGAAGATGAAGTGAGAAATGACAAAATGTCATTTTCTACACTTTATCTCTTATTTTCTCTTTTTCTTTTTCTTATTTATTATTTTTTTCCCATTAAGGCTAATCAGCCGCCTCTTCCTTGTCTCTTTCTCAAATTATTTGTTCAACTTTTCCAAATTTCCATTTTGGTCCAAAACTTTGCAAAGTTGCAATTTAATCCAACTGCAACTTGCATATTTCTCAAACCACTCTTCCAACTCAAACGAAATCTGAACACCAACATGGGGACCTTATAACACACACAAAACATGTTTAACATAGTTAAAATGAAGTCCCAGTTTTCACAAAATTCACTACTCCCGGTATTAACGCTTAATCGCCCAAATTAATTACGCACTTACCGGGCGTCGGTAACATAGGTAGTCGGTCTTGCATAACCCTCCAATAGAAGATGTTGATTTCTCTCTTTGATTCTGCTGCATTGGAATGATTGGATTGTCCACCAGCTTTGATTTGTTGGACAATGAAAAATCTTCCTCCATATTAAGCGTCAATTCCCATTGTCTTCCTGGTTTGGATGTAAGGAAATGACCTGCAAATCTATTAGTAGGTCCCTAAACTCCTCTAAAACCCTCCCTCTCAACCCCCTTCACCACTTCTAGATCTAACGCCATTTGCCATTCACCCATTCACCCCTCTCTGCAATTTTAGCCTCTCCATCCGAATCCAGAAAGTATAGTCTAGGGTAGCAGTCTGCAAGACACCTATTATCGACCCAGGTATCCTTCCAGAATTTAAAGGTCCTGCCATCCCCTACCTTCCTGCTAAAAGAATTTGAGAACTCTAACCCAGCATCATCCAACTCTCTTCTAGCCTTCACAATCCCTCCTCAAACGCCACTAACATCATCATCACTTAACTCCTTTAGCCCCATCCCTCCCATGTATATTTTGCACTACCTTTACCCATAATGCCTCCTTTTCTAAGCTAAATCTCCACCACCACTTCCACAGGAAACTCAGATTTTTTTATTTTAAACTCCTGACATTCAAACCACCCTTTTTATCCTCATCTAGTATTCTTGTAAAAGTATGGATATATAGTATATAATTAGAATAATTAAGGGTGTTATTTTTAATTTAATATACTTATATACTCATATAGAATAATTAGTATAGAGCGAGCCTTTTCAATTATGAAAATTGTGAAGACGAGACTACAAACCAATATGGGGACGAGGGGGAGCAACCGCCCGCCCGCCTGCCCGCCCGTGATTTTTGTAAAAGTATGGATATATAGTATATAATTAGAATACAAACCAATATGGGGACAAGGAGGAGTGACCGTCCGCCCGTGATTTTTGTAAAAGTATGGATTTATAGTATATAATTAGAATAATTAAGGGTGTTATTTTAATTATGAAAATTGTGAAGACGAGACTACAAACCAATATGGGGACAAGGGGGAGCAACTGCCCGCCCGTGATTTTTGTAAAAGTATGGATATATAGTATATAATTAGAATAATTAAGGGTGTTATTTTTAATTTAATATACTTATATACTTATATAGAATAATTAGTATAGAGCGTGTCTTTTCAATTATGAAAATTGTGAAGACGAGACTACAAACCAATATGGGGACAAGGGGGAGCGACCGCCCGCCCGTGATTTTTGTAAAAGTATGGATATATAGTATATAATTAGAATAATTAAGGGTGTTATTTTTAATTTAATATACTTATATACTCTCTATTTTATGTACATTGATTTTCTAGCTAATACTCTTATTTTGTATATTGGGATAGATATTGCTATGAAATTTAGTTTAGAATAATTGACCGATGATTTCAGAGATTTTAAGGAACGACGTGTTAAATTTTTACAACTTTTACCATGTTTTTTGTACTTTTGATATACATATGGCTATTGAGTAAAAAACTACGTTTGATATGTATCTTCCGCCCGCCCATAATTTTTTTCTGGCTTCACCCCTGTTCCCAGGCCACCTAATGAACCACCCTTTTTTCCTCTGTACCCCCAAAAAGAAATTGCTAAGTAAACTCTCAAGTGTTTGGGTTAATCTAGTAGGGGCACGGAACATGGAAAATAAATACCGGGGCAAACTTCCCAGAACTGACCTCATAAGTGTAAGACGTCTTCCAATCGAAAGATTTTTTGCACGCCACATGGTGAGTCTTGATTTTACCTTTTTGTTCACCTTTCATGCTTCAACGGTGTGCATTTTAGCACCAATAGGCAGTCCCAAATATGTGAAAGGTAATGAACCGGCAGAACATCCAACCGATGAAGCCATTTCTTCCAAATTTGTTTTTTAAAAACCTATTCCAAATAACTTTGTTTTTGTAAGATTTAACTTCAGCACAGAAATCTGCCAAAAACATTTTTAGATTCGTAGCAGTACTGTAATGTTCTCCATGTCCCAAGCTCCAAATAAAATGGTATCATTAGCATACTGTAGGTGTGACACGGGCAGCCCTTGGTCTCCAACTTCCATGGCTCTAAAAATCTGCTTATCAACAGCTTCTTTCATTAATATACGCAATTCCTCGGCTGCAAGTAAAGGAAAGGTGATAACGGATCACCTTGCCTCAACCCTCTTTCCATTTTGAATTCCCTTGTTGGGCTTCGGTTTACTAGCACTGAAACTGAAGTAGTATTGAGACATGTTTGGATCCATTGTATCAACTTCTTCCCCAAATTCATTTGTTCCAACAAAGAGAAGAGATAGCTCCAGCTGACACTGTCAAAGGCCTTCTCAAAGTCTACCTTGAGAATCTTTGCTCTTCTCATCAAAGAATTGAGGAGTTGGATCTATCTTCATCCCCAAGCAACCACCTTTGATTGCTTCAGACCTCTGAGTCCAGGGGTTTAAAGAGCCAAATTAAGCTCAAGAAGATTGAAAGATGTGGTTCAACAATAAACAACCGGAACCACATGATCACGTTGTCTGATTCGCACCCTCTTAATATATCCACAAAAGATCTAGATCGCTGAAAGGAAATTCAATGTCAACCGCTATAATGTTCCTCTTTCGAACATCCAAAAGCCTGTGCGAAATTCAAAGGTGTGTGTCATCGCGAGGTTTTTCGTTCAGGAATAAAAAGAAGGTGCAAGAAAGTTTTAGATGTTTCATTGTGTCAAATACAACTCTTACTGTGTTGAGATATCTAAAATAAATTTGATTCTCAATTGTAGAAGAGGTTGGGTAGGAGAGAGAGATCTGAGTCTAACTCATTCAAATGCTTGGAGTATCTAGCTCATATTCTAAAAATAGTTGGTCCCAAGAAATGACCCTCTTTTCATTGAGAATACAATTGGTATACATGGGCCTACAAACCGTGAGGAAAAAGGCTCAGCAAGGCTTGTAGTCCATAAGTAGGGATAACATGCGTGGATAAACCGTCCAAATTTGAAGGTTTTTCTGCGTTTTTATCCATGGTTTTGTGATTGCGGTAATTTTATAGAGTAGCTATAGAGTGTGCATGTCCGCGGTCTATATGCATAAGAGGAGATACATTTATTTACATGACATGCCACCGTGCCTTCCGTCGATGACTACCACCACCATATTCCACTTTCACAAGAAGCCTCTCACCATCAAACTCTAGCCTCCCCACGACTTCCGTGCCACGCCGAGATCGGCCATCCTCCCCTGAGCCACTGAAAACGCCCTAACCAAAGATAATCAGGCTAAAACCTGCCAACATGTTTCGCATCTGACCTGCTTAAAAAGGCTGCTCGAGGCTTTAGCCGACAGACCCAGCACTGCCAAAGCCCTCTACTGTCCGAGCTGCACCATTTCCGGCCCTCCACGTCGCCGTGTCGATTCCACTACGTAGCTGGTGGCGTTTTTGTAGCGCCTTAAGAAGCGCGTTGACGCGTTACAAGCGGGCGCATTATAAGTTCGCGCTTCAGAGCGCTACAGGGTGGGTCCGTTTTTTTACCTGGAGCGCCTTTGTAGCGCTCTTTAGCGCTTCCCGACAGTGACAGCTGACAACATTTTTTTTCGAGCCTTTGTAGCGCCGTTGGAGCGCATTGAAGCGTTACGAAGATGAATTAAATAAACAAGATGCGTCTCATTCGTCTTCCTCTCCCAATTCTTCACCGACAGACAGAGAGCTTCGTCTCCCATTTCTTCACCAACAACAACGGTCTTCCTTCACCATTCACCAACAGAGGAGAACAGAGCTCGGCCTCGCCTCCGCGCATCTTCAACAAATGATCAGATCGTGCGGAGTTACTTAAGGTATGATTTAATAATTTTTTTTGAATATCTTTTGGTTGATTTTTGTTTGGTTAAGTTGAGTTTCTTATTTTTCAATATATGTTGTTAATTTTATATGTTGAAAGTAGTGAAAGTTCATGTTATAGATTTTAACCATAGTTCCTGTCTATGAGTATTAATTAGAATATTATATGCACGATATTGTTTTCAGTATTGGAAATAATATTGTAAAATATAATATTCAATTTAATATTCATGGATTGTCCAGAGTGGACAGTTTGTAAAACTGCAATCGGTATATTAAAGTTTTATTGTTGTATATGTATAATCGGTACAACGGCATAATTTTCGTTGCATTTCTAGTCTTGTTCCTTATTGTACCTGTTTTGGGATTTAAAACCCAAAAAATGGTATAATAAGGAACTGAGACGAAATGCTGCCGAAATTTATGTAAGTTGTACGAGGTATACTTATACAACCATAAAATTTGTATACCGATTGTACTTTTACGAATAGGATAGGACCCATGCACCCTTTATGATTAGGAGGAAATAACTTTGAGAAGTTAGATTTACATATGGAGTATTGATGGTTGTTCTATACTTTTTATGTTTTGGTACAAACATTGTTGTGTAGGAGCAAAAATATGGCCGGAGAACGTGATTGGATGTATCAGCGGTTAGAGGAGGGAACTCGTGCTATCAGTCGAAGATTCTTTGAGGGGCTAAATTATTTTCTGGACTTTGCTTTTTCGATTGCTGAATCGAATGGGATGTCTACTGTGAAATGTCCGTGTACAAAATGTAGAAATAGATTCTATCATGAGAAAGTTACTATTGGAAATCATCTATGCGAGTATGGTTTTAAGCCAAATTATTATTTGTGGGATTGTCATGGTGAGACAAGATGATTGATCCCACTTTGTAGTCGGAGGTCATGATAGGTTCGTCGATGGATCGTCGTCTAGTAATCCATGTGGAAGTACGCAAACAAACTCGGTGAATCCCGAGTATGAAGATTGGAATGTTCGGCAAATGGTTTATGAAGGTTTGGGAGTTCATCTTAATAATGTTGAACAGACCATTAATGATGAGGACGAAAATGATTATGGTTACAATAATTTTGAAGAGACTCAACCAGACCTGGAAGTCGATGCAGTGGAAACTCCAAATGAAGAGGCGCAAAAGTTTTTTGCTTTGTTGCAGGCTGCATCAGAACCTCTTTATAATGGAGCTCGTACAGAACACAAGAAACTATCGGTATTGACAAAGTTTCTGAGTCTGAAAAGCCAGCATAATATATCTGATGCCGTCTTCTCGAAAATGATTAAGTATATCAATGAAATATTACCTGGCGAAAACTCGTTGCCCACGAGCACAGCTGAAGCTAAGAAAATGATCAGGGACTTAGGGCTACCGTATATCAAAATTCACGCTTGCGATAACAATTGTATGTTGTTTGATGGTGGATTCAGCGATTTGATGAAGTGTGCAGTGTGTGGTTCGGACAGATATACTTTTAAGGGGGCTATGGATCGGGCGTGGCGGAGGAAATTGAAACCGAAGAAGGTTTTACGTTATCTCCCAATTACCGAGCGTCTTAAGCGTCTTTACCAATCTTCGAAAACTGCTGAATTCATGAGTTATCATACAAGGGCCAATGTAAATGCAAATGGTACAATCGGACACCCAAGCCAATCACAGGCATGGAAACATATTGATATGTTGTTTCCCGATTTCGCCACAGAGATCGGGAATGTACGATTAGGGTTATGCACTGATGGATTTAACCCACTTTCAGATATGAGTAACCCGTATTCAATGTGGCCGGTGTTCATCACGGTATATAATTTACCACCTGATTTATGCATGAAAGAGGCATACATTTTTATGCCATTGTTAATCTCGGGTCCTCGATCACCCGGTCGTAACATTGATGTCTTCTTACGACCATTGGTAGACGAGCTTAATGGTCTATGGAGTGTAGGTGTCCAAACTTGGGATGCGCACCGTAGAAAGAACTTTATAATGCGGGCACTGTCGCTTTAGACCATCAGTGACTTTCCAGCTTATGGCATGCTCTCGGGTTGGAGTACACATGGGAAACTCGCATGCCCATACTGTATGGCTGATGTGTCCAGTTTCCAATTAACTTATGGGCGTAAACCTTGTTGGTGGGGGTGCCACAAAAGATTTTTACACGGACGGCAATCGTATCGGAATGACAATGAGCTCGGGTCATAGAGATAGAACAAAGCATTTTGAATATAAGTCTGGCATTGAAATACTAAGGGAGATTGATCAGATTGAATTTCCACCTTTTGGGTCAGACTGGGACAGGCAGCGACCTGATGGCTTTGGTGTGATTCATAACTGGATTAAGAAATCAATCTTCTGGGAGCTACCGTACTGGAGACATTTGTTAATAAGACATAACCTCGATGTAATGCATATTGAGAAGAATTGTTTCGACAATGTCTTTTACACGGTTATGAATCAAAAAGGTAAGACCAAGGACAATGCAAACTCGAGACGTGATCTCGCGAAATTGAACATCCGACATGAGCTGCATTTATTCCCCGGACGTGATGGAAGCCCATGTCAACCTAAAGCAATTTATACTTTGAGTGACGATCAGATTGCTAATGTTTGCAAATGGTTGAAGAACACGGTAAAACTTCCTGATGGATATGCATCAAACATTGGAAGTTGTGTGAACACGTCGAACAATACATTTTACAGCATGAAAACGCATGATTGCCATGTTTTTATGCAGAAATTGCTTCCAATCGTCTAACGCGCAACGCTCGATGAGATCTGGAATCCAATAGCTGAATTTAGCAAATTTTTTAGAATAATTTGTGCTAGACAGTTCGATTTACGTAACGCAAAAGTTGTATGAATTTATTTCTTTGACGTTGTGCAAGTTAGAAAAGTTCTTCCCCCCATCGTTCTTTGACTCCATGGAACATTTGACTGTGCATTTACCATGGCAACTAAGAATTTGTGGTCCTGTCCAGTATTGGTGGATGTATGGATTTGAACGGATGATGAAAACGTTGAAACAAAAATGCTCTAATAAACAGTTCAAGGAAGGATCGATCATCGAAAAATATTTGGTTCAAGAGGTAGCTTTTTTCACCGAGCATTACATGGATGACAATTTCGGAACCCGCATCAACCCTCAAGTGCGTAATGAAGTTTATAACGCAGCGTACTATGCAAACGGTATATCTATTTTCAACCATGCAGTGAAAAACTTTGCCGAACTACGGAATAGACAACTGACCGATAAAGAGGTGCACCATGTGCAGACCTATATTCTCCAAAACTGTCCAGAGGTTGAGCCTTATATAAGGTAAGATTTCTGATAATGAATTGTGCACGTTTTTTAATTTATGTAACAAAGTATCTCACATGTGACGCGTCGTTCGCATGTGCAGTCAATTCAACGAGATGTCATGCGCACTTTACCCGGATTTGGCTGAAGGTGGTTTGAATGACTACCGACTAGCAAATTTCGCACACTGGTTCAAGGAGCTGGCCCAAGCAAAGCGGTGGTCCTTTCCCCCACTACTGTATGATTTGGCTTACTTTCCGCATTCGACAGCTAAATCTTTCGGTGGCTCATATGTGATAGGTTTTAGATTCCATACCAGAGAATATGGGCGTGGGAAAACAACGTCTAATTGGGGTGTTTGTGTCCTTGGTGATATCAATGATGAAGAAAACAGTGAGGACTTTTACGGCTGCCTTGATGAGATCCTTGTCCTTCGTTACAACAAAAACAAGGTGACAGTATTCAAGGGGACATGGTTTGACCCAACTAAAGGTGTGCGCACGGATAAGCATTCTGGTATAACTGACGTTGACCACACATCTCGCTTGAAGTGGTATGATCCTTTCATCCTTGGAAGTCAGGCACAACAGGTTGTTTATATCGAGTATCCCTCAAAATTTCGGGATCTGAAGAAGCGATGGACCGTTTTCAAAATGAAACCGCGACATTGGACAGGTGAGGGAAAACGAGTGTCCGCAGATCAAGCTCAACATCGAATAACGCAGAACAAAGCATCGATGACGATCCTCTCCAAGAACAACGAATTGAGGATGCCATAATTGTGACAGATAATGACGATGTAGGTATACCTCTGGTTGATAGTAACGCAGAGCCAGAGGAGTTGGAATATGACAATGCTCGTGACTGTGACGGTGACGATGAAATTCTCGATGCATGATGTCATAATTAAACAGTTTAACCTTTATAAATGACTAATTTGTCGGTTTATGTTAACTGAATTATTATATATATAGCTTATGTATAAGTATATATGTACATATAAGTATATTTAGCATACATTCATACATGTACATATATTATATATATATAATATATACATATATTTTAGATACGTATATATATATATAGCCTATGTATAATATACATATATATATGTATCTAAAATATATGTATATATTATATATATAATATATGTACATATATAAGTATCTAAAATATATGTATAATATATGTATCTAAAATATATGTATATATATTATATATATATATATATATATATATATATAATATATGTACATATATAAGTATCTAAAATATAAGTATATTTAGCATACATTCATACATGTACATATATTATATATATATATACATATATTTTAGATACGTATATATATATAGCTTATGTATAATATATGTATATATATATATATATATGTATCTAAAATATATGTGTATATTATATATATATATATATATAATATATGTACATATATATGTATCTAAAATATACATATATTGTATATATTATATAACATGTATATATATGTATCTAAAATATACATATACTGTATATAATATATAATATATGTATATATATAATATATATATATATTGTGTTCGGTAATATATAATATACATATATTGGTGTACCGCTCTTGAAGCGCTTCGAAGCGCTACTACGAAAAAATGTAAATCAGGCGCCTCGAAACCCGAAAAAGTGGAGGGAAGTTGAAACGCACTGAAGGCTCCACTTGAAGCGCTATGGTAGCGCGTTACGGCGCTACGAGCACCAATTTACAGACCATTTCGGCCTCTCCTCTTCCATAACCTTCCTTTACAATTTCCAGACCCTCCCAAAGACTCCGACGCCATCTCCACCGCCGGCGGTCCGTTCGAGCTCCTCCCACGTCGCGCGCCACCGGTTTCAACCTCGTGCACGTTATTCTCACCGTGCCTTCCATTTTCACCGCCCATCCTCCCAAACCGAGGCTAATTTCTCTTTTTTTCTCTATTCGCGCCCATCTCCACCGCGGCCTCACCGTCGGCCGGCGCATCTCCCCGTGTGGCGTCGGCGTCATCTAGGCCAGAGGTACCCTTGGTTTCATATTTGTCCCTCTGCCTCTGCCTCTATCAATATTTGGATTAATTTGGATTAATGTTTGTGCGTTTTTAGAAAATGTTTGGATTAATTTGGATTAATGCATGGATTCTGAATTTGGATTAATTTGGATGAATTCGAGTTGTTAGGAATTTTGGGAATTTTTAGGAATTTATATGAATTTTAGGAAATCTGAATTGAAGCTCGCCTCTGCCTCTGCCTTTTAGGAATTTTAGGAATTATATGTATAATTCATGCTAAATTTTAATTAATTTTTGGAATTTTTAATAATTATGTTGAATTATAGGAATTTTTTGGAATTTTTAGGAATTTTTAGGAGTTTTATGAATTTTAGGAATTCTGAATTAATTATAGGAATTTATAATACTTATAGGAATTATAGGAATTAATTCTGAATTACTTATAGGAATTCTGAATTAATTATATGAATTATAGGAATTTTTAGGAATTATAGGAATTTTTAGGAAGTTTTATGAATTTTAGGAATTCTGAATTAATTATAGGAATTTATAATACTTATAGGAATTATAGGAATTAATTCTGAATTACTTATGGAATTCTGAATTAATTATATGAATTATAGGAATTTTTAGGAATTATAGGAATTTTTAGGAATTTTAGGAATTTATAGGAAGTTTTACGAATTTTAGGAATTCTGAATTAATTATAGGAATTTATAATACTTATAGGAATTAACGAAATTTTTAGGAATTTCTAATAATTACGTACATTACGAAATTGTATAATTCAGAAATTATAGGAATTTTAGGAATTTATAACAATTACGCTAAATTTCTGTGAATTAAAGGGCTAATTTGCAAAAGAATAATAAACTTTCTGATAACGTTATAAACAAATAGTATGTCGAGTTCTCGGGATTCTTGCGACCGACCTGAGCAGCAGTCCACCGACATCGAGCCGTGGATCGGCACGTCGTGGGGTCGTGGCCGAGGTAGTTCCGAGAGTGGATCTTCTCGCGCATCTCCGTCGATGCCCACTTCCTCCGTGCCTGTTGAGGGTGATGCACCCAGACCACCGCCGCCCCCGAGACGTAGAGGTCGTCGACCTCAGGGCACGTCTCAGGCCACCACTACCGTAGTGATCCCACCGCCAGAGCTGATGGAGGATGGAAGGAAGCGTATTCTCGTGGGCCAGTACGTATTACGTTGTCAACTTTTACAAATTCTATATAATGTTTGATTCCATCATTCTTTGATAAAATGCAGCCTCGACATAAATGGCTTCACTATGTCCATCCACCATAAATAGCATTCTTGAGGGCTATTGGACGGGTTGGCCACCATCATTCTTTGATCTCCTCAAGAGGCTCGGGATGCATACATCACGAAGTTCAAGGTAATGTTTATATATTTTTTTTTACCATAATTAGACTTCATGTTTTATAGAAATTGTTACATTTTATAATAAATGTTACATTATTAATGCCACATTTTTTTTGTTTAGGAGAGTTATGATTGGGTCCCACGTAGCGGTGATGAGGACGTGCTTAGAGCGCTCATATCTCGGTTTGGTGAGCTGTACTGAACAAAGCTCTCCAAACTCCGAGGTCGGTACAACGACCATCACCCCCTCACCGAGGAGAACCCGAACCACGACCACTGGCGTCAGCAGAAACCTCCTGAAGTGTCTCAGGAGGTTTGGGACAAGCTGATAGATTTACGGAACTCCGAGCATTTTCAAGACCTCAAACAGCGCGAGAGAATGCTAAGAAGGTCAACGAAAAGCCAAAGAAGAAGAGGCACGGGAGGTTGTCGTTGCAGGGAGCATATGAGCGCTATGTAATTACTTCCTTATTCAATTTTGTTTCCTTATTTTTCATTAAATTCATATAATCTATTAACATGTTTGAATTGATAGAGTGAACAACGTGGTCGACCTGTGAGCATTTTGGAGTTTCGACGGGAGTGGGGTGGTGAGGAGGCGGACTTCGAGGTACTCTCCTTTCTCACTTAATACTAATATATCCGCTACATTATAGTATTTTTTTCTAAAAAAATTAAAGTTATTTGTTTTTATTACGTAGGGAAAATATATTGAGGCTATGCGGCAGAAGTATGTGGACGAGGATGATATGCCACTTTTCGATCCCGCCGTCTACATGGACGTGACCGGGCAAAACCCCACCAGAGGACGTTGGAGATCAGCACCCCCGCAGCTGGTCCATCCAGACAGATTCCATCCTCCGCAGCCATCAGAGGTAACTACAAATAGATGTCCACTTTGTAACTTTTTAAAAAAATCAAGGATTAAATTGTTACTTTTACATAACTTACAGCGGGAGATACAGTTGGAGGAGGAGCGTCGGAAGGATAAGGAGCGCATCGACAGACGGACGAGGAGATCCATGCTCGAGGCGGCCGAGCACGAGATGTTGATCACGCGACAGTCCGAGCTCATACGCTGCACAAACGCGCCCCGAAGGCGTGCTGGGAGAGCTTCGGAGCATGGGCCGCTTGTCGCATACTGATGTGCCATCACACTTGGTTGCCGGATCATCGAGGCCACAGACGTCGTCGTCCCCGAGAACCGCCAGCTTCTTCACTGGTTTGCTCGATAATGTGTATACCCCTCGCATGGACGACCCTCCTCCACAGTTCGACATCCCCCCGACTGGTCCTCTTGCTCAGCTCATGTCGACGCCGGAGGTGATGGAGGCTTACATCAGAAGCTTCTTGCAAGTCCATAATCCGCAGCAGCAACAGCGTGGTCCTGGTGGCGCTCGTGACGATACTCCTCCCGCTCCTCCACCTCCATAGGTTTTATAGATTTTACTTATTTAGGTACTTTTGATGTAAATACAATATTTCATAAATGCCGAATTTCTTAATTCCTAATTAAAAAGTTCTTCAATTGTCTTTTCATTTCTAATTATAAATACTGAATTTATTAATCCGTTTAGTGAATATAAAATTCAAAAATAAGAATAATGATAATAATAATATAAAACAATCTCACTACAAAATTCAAAAATAATAATAATAATAATAATAATAAAACAATCTCAAAATAAATTTTCAAAATAAGAATAACGGCTGTACCCTTGGAGGCGCTACAGCGCTCCAAGTGCGTGCGAAAGTCAGCAGCTCACGTGGACTCTTATAGCGCTACAACACGGAACAACGGCGCTACGGTGTTGCGCCGTTGAAGCGCAAGTCCTTAAAAAAGCGGCTCAATACGTAGCGCATGTAGGAGCGCAAATTTGCGCTACTATAGTAGCGCAAAATACCTCAAAAACGGCGCTACAATACCCAGTTTAAATACGTAGTGTTCCAATGCACTCCACCGGCAGAGGGCGGCGATCTAGCCATCACCGCACCAGCCAAAATTCGATGTGATCCACCGGAGTTGAGTCGGTCAGCCTTGCCCCAACCGCAAGAGTCACTTTCCAGCCATTCTCACCTCCATACAGGACCATCGGAGTTGTGCGCGCCGTACTCTCGAACATGGTTTTAAAAACCGAACCGGATGCAGAACCGTTCCAATAACCGGTTCACGGTCTAACCGGTTCAACCGTTTAAGCCACCGGTTCAACCGGTTAGTTTATGAAAACTAGCCATTGACATATCATACTATCATAAAGTATCTTCATATAAGATAATAATGCATATTTTCTACAATACAATAGCAATTTATGATGTGAATTTATCTATTCACAAGAAAAACAATAATTTTAAATTTTAATACATTGTGTGAGTGAATATAGTAACTTTAAAAGATCTAAAATTTAACATTTCTGCACACATATATATATATATATATAAAGTTGTTTAATAATTTCATAATGTTTTGTCACATTATGTAAACAAATCAATGAGTAGAATGTAAATTTTATTAAAAAATTTGGGGTAAAACAAAATTAGTATAAAACATTAGGGGGATTAGAGTAAAATTTTAACAATTGGTTGGACCATTTCTATCATTGAGTGAAAGAAGAGGGTTATTTTACTATCACATAAAATGATAAAACGGAAGGGGCCATAATGATTATAATAAAACAAACTGATGACTTGTCTTTAGTTTTACTTATTAAACTAGTAAAAACACCACTTTCATCTCAAAAATATTTTAACCAAGTTGCAAGTTTGAGAAAATTCATGCGGGGCACAAACCTTAAGGCTCGGCTGCACAACTTCTCTTCAGGATCATGCCATCGTCATCGCCGATTGCTGGTCTCTGGCAGTTCGAGGCTCTGGCCTCGCTTTTTGGTGAGCAACGATTTCGTTGCTCTGCCACTTGATGGGCGGCTCCCCCGCTCGCATTCCCCTCCGGCATGCTTGCATCGCCGCCTTGTGCCATCGATGCTTTGGGAGGTCTCATCACTATGTCGTTCTCTCACACTGGTGGACGAACCGGCAGGGTATAGGCGTCTGTCCAGTGTGGTTTTTGTTGGTAGTGATGGTGCTCATCATTTGTTCCTACTTGCCCCAATAGTCTTTCACGTGTCGATGCCCTCTCCAACAAGAGTTGTCTCACCAGTTTCGGCTAGGTGGGTGCAAAGCGGGTTTGGCTATGGTAAGGTTACAAGGCCACGAGGAGGTAGATTGAAGGCTTGTCTTCTGATGTGATAGCCAAAGACGATCTCCGGTAGTATGGTTGTGGCGGTGATCGGAGTAAGGCAGCTACGGGACCTGCGAAGAACAAGAGACAAAAGACTTTCAGGTGCAGGAAGAGAAGGGAGTGGGGGTGTGTAGTAATCACCTTATTTTGGGTTGGCATCACCCACATATAGGGTGATGCCAAGACTCTCCCACCTTGGGGTAGAGTGTTTGGTGGGATCTTCCCCCACGCTTGGGCTGCTGGCCTCTGACTTGAGAGCGGCGGATTGTAGATTTGGTCATGGGTGTGCTAAGTACAGCTTTTGTGTATTGTGTGTTGGGCGCAGTTTTTGAGCATTGTGTGCTGGGTGCAGCCTTTGAGTGTACTATGTTGGAGTACCCATTGGGCCTGGCCCATATGGCATTTCCTGCCAATATGGTTATACGGGGTGCCCTTATGGGCCGCATACGAGGGGGCTCGTCGTATTTACGAGGAGCACTCCTCGTGCTGGTGATGTCAGCGTTGCGTTTGGTGGAACGACCATACGAGTTGGGCCCATATATATCATGATGAATATTATTGTGTAGATTTCATGGTTGTTAGCAGGGTTGAGTAAGGACCTTGCTCCATCGACCAAATGAGGTTTCTGTGTAGGCCATTCGAGATCTGGATCTTCCTAGATGGCTGAAGTCTCTGTTTCAGGGATTGAATTTATCCTAGTGTGTTCTAGCTCTTGTTTGGTGCAGGTTGCGTATTTGTTCCAGCTTGGTGAGGCGTCCTTGGCATGGAGGAGTTTCATCACTCTTTGGAGGGAGCTCGACACTGATGGAAGGGGTGTCCCATCGGCCCTTCTATCCCTACCCATCCACAATTATCTCAAGCCGCACAAATTTAGCCAAAGAGATTTTAAGCTATTTAGTTTTTTCATTCGTTCTTGCTCTTTATCTTTCTGTCAACTACTTTGGTTTGTCTCCTGCGTGAAATCTCGTTGTTTTCTTTGGTTGGTTGTTTGAACTACTTGCTCTCAACCCTATTATTCCAGCGAGCAATGAGCAGCCGTCTGGCCTTTTTTTCGTGAATTCGTGATGATTCATGATGATTCAAGCTCAAGATTTGGGATATTATAAGGGCTAGCAACGCCACATGATGATTTGGAAGATGAGGTTGCACCTCGACTGCGGGTAGATTCAACATCGCAAGGTTTGTTGAGGTTAACCATTGCCGGCGGTATCGTAGGTGAAGACGATGGTGGATAACTTACAACGGATGGATCAGTTCTTAAACGGTTTCCAGAGCACGGTTTGACCGGTTTTTGACCACTCCCTTTTAAACCGATAACCGGACCATGACTGTTAACCGGTTCCCGGTTTAACCGTTTTGACTGGCCGGTCCAGTTTTGAAAACCAATGCTGTCGAGTAGTCATCACGAAGAAGACAAGTCAGCACTCATCAAACTTCATTTCAGGTAAGAAATTATCTTTTCAGTCCCTTTTGTTTAGTTTTTCGATAACTTAAAGTCACAAACTCTAAATTTTTTCAGGCAAGCTATCCAACAAGCTTCAAAACTAACAGTTTGGCATTGGGCCTAAACCTTTTGTATTTTAATTTTTCAGGCAAGCTATCCAACAAGTTTCAAAACTCTAAATACTTTCTTTTTATCTTTTTAGTGTTGTTATTTATCTTTTTCTTTATGTCTTGCTATCATTAAATTCTCTAAAAATCAAGCAAATTTATATAAAGAACCTGTAGTACCAATTTTAGGTGTTCAGAAATTTATGATTTTTGTGTGTAACTGACACACAAATCTAGATTTTCTCGTAGACCATTTTTAGGTTTCCAATCGACCTAGGTAAAAAGATTGGTGGCGACTCATTATCATAAATCACGTCGCTACAGTCTTCAATCTTCATCTCCACCAACTCGCATATTAATACAACTCGATGCTTCTTGGTGACCTCTTCCAGATATTCACCATAGTCATGCTTTTTATTTCAGTCAACAATATTTGTGCATCTCTGTCACCATCGTAATACTTCTGATGACTTTAAATTGCGTTACAAATCATCACCTCGACCACTTTTATCATTTCTCATCAGCAAGATTAAGTTCTGTCAAAGAAACACATAGATTCATGTTTTCCGGCCGCCATCACCACCTCTACCATGAATCTGGCAGCCTTATAATTTTGGCGATGTTCATGTTGATCAAGCACGATAACGCTGCTGATCAGGTGTTAGGAGATGTTGATCAATCGTGCATATCAACATTTATTCTTACAATATTGTTCAAGACAAGCCATGATGTTGATCAACATTCATAATATTGATCAAGCACGCCAACGTTGTTGATCAAGTATAAAGAGATGTTGATCACCATGCATATCAACATCTATTGCGGCGTTGTTGTTCAAGATAGTCATGATGTTGACCAAGATAAGCCATGTGTAAGGAGGTGTTTATCAACCATGCAGATAAACATTTATTCTGCAGATGTTGTTCAAGACAAACCATGATGTTGATCAAGATAAGCCATGTGTAAGGAGGTGTTTATCAACCATGCAGATAAACATTTATTCTGCAGATGTTGTTCAAGACAAACCATGATGTTGATCAAGCACAGCAACGTTGTTGATTAGGTGTAAGGAAATGTTGATCATTATGAAGATCAACATTTATTCTGGCGGTGTTGTCCAAGACAAGCAACATTTAATGTTGGTCAAGCATGACAACATTGTTGATCATAAATCGCAAGTGACAAACTTATAAATAAACAATGCGCAAGTGCGCACGCCTAGAACGTGCGCAGTTTATCCTTCCTATTTTATGTATCGGCCAGCTTAGCGGTTACGAATAATGGATATGGAATATCCGCACCGTAGTTAACCATTAATCGTGATTTTACGGATACCCATCAACCGCCAGAATAGTCAGCCTATACATAAGCACAAATATAACCTAACTCTTGTAGCTCAATTCCTCAAACACGGAACCCAACCTAAATTAGCCCTTCCTAATCCATATCCACCGCTTCCTGAATCCTTTAACAATCACTAAAAGTCATCTTCATTGTGAGCAACAACTTCAGTAGGCTGCAGGTTGAAGTACTTCCATTTAAGGTTTTTTTTTTATCCCCCTACTATATTAGTATATTAGTATATCGGTTACTCCCTCCGTTCCAAGTGTATTGTCATTTTTAGTTTTTTTGTGTAGATTAAGATTGTCTTTGGTCATTAACTCATTTCACATGAACTTCCATCTTATCCCCTCTCAAACTCATTCTCACCCCTTCCAAACCTCTCTCTAGACTCCTTAAATGTGTGCATTTGCAAGGGTAGAAGTGGACTAAAATAAAACACAAGTGAAAAAATGTCATTTCATTTGAGACAAAAATATTTTGATGTTGTGACAACACACTTGAGACGGAGTAAGTATGTTCTATATCAATTATGGGGCTGTTGTAAATATGCATATTTTCTGTAATTAATAAATTCCTTTTATATTGATATACAGGATTGATTAACTCCACCAAAACTCACTTTAACGTTATCATTTTTTTCAACTACGTAACTCGAAAGGATTTGTATAATCCGTATTGAGAATTTGTCCAAAGTCTGGCCGGTTTAATACAATTGTTTTGATTTTTGAAAACTCAAGATAAACGTTTAAGAATAAATGGAAAAGTGGAAAAAGATGTTGTTGATCAGGTGTTTTCATTAAATTGGATCAATTTAAATCCAATTTCTAAGAACCGTGGATAAAAATGTGAACCAAAGATATCCATGGCTAGTTGAGGTGAGTGTCAAATGGTAACCACGAACTAGATAACCACAAACCACGAATAGTGAAAAAAACCATGGTTATTGGATATATGTTCTAGTCCATCCTCGAATTAATCGAATCATTGTCATACCTCTATCCAAAAGCTAGGTGGTTTTTTGCCATTTCAAAAGTGCAGATTCGAGGAGTTCCCCTTCAGGTTAGATCCCGCATCAAGTGTCGTTGAACTCACGTACAAAGGCAAAGCCGCCTCTCTATCATTCCTAACTTGACAGGGTTAAGAACTCTGGATAGCTATTAAGCTTATTCCCATAAGACCCATTCCGGCTAAGACTCTACTTGGACCTGATCTTACTATTTAAACAATGTTGGAGAACCTCTCCAGGTATTTTCTTCTCTCTACTCTTCTTTCAAGCTATACTGCCTAGCTTCTCTCGATTCGTGGTATACTTCCACTCGTTCAAGCGTCAGAGTGGCTTCCCGAGCACACAACCCCGACCCATTGCTTTTTTGTTGTAGTTGCAGGCCTCTCCACCTGACGTTGTAGTTCCAGTTTCACCAGACCAAGATTATCAATTTGGCGCAATCTGTGAGAAACCTATTCTTCCTCTCCGCACGAAAGAAAGCTCATCTAATGAAACATGCTAGACTCCGGTAGTTCCCATGGCGACAACTGGTCGCAACACCGCAAGTGTACGGCTGTCAAACAAGTAGTAAACCGGTGAGTACCGGGTCGAATCCACAGGGACTTGTGATTCTAGCTAGTTGTGTATGAATTATGGAATTAAATGAGATTATTAATTGATTGTTTGTGAAAATTAATTAACAAAACTAAACTGCAGGTGATGAGAAAATTCAGGAATTAAAGCTGCTTTCTAGGATTTATGATCCACTTGACCTTCGGGTTTAACACTCCAATTTTACTACAATTTTTACTCTCAACATGTAAGAAGATTTATCAATTCTAGATGTCCTCTATCGAGCGTTCCACTTAGGTGATCAAAGCACAGCCATCGCTCCACTCTAATTATTTTGGTGATCTATCTTCTTCCTAGAACCTGTGGCAAGCCATTGCTCTATAACGGTATCTAGCCTAATTACCTTGTGGTCTAGTAATATTTTTCTCTATCGAGCAAAAACACACCACAAATATTCCGTGATCAAGAGAATAATGCATCAATGTTCCAAGTAATTAAACAACATCCCAGAGTAATAACATGTAGAATTAAAGTGTTAAATCCTACAGTCAAGTTTCACAAAATAATCCTAGAAAGCAATTAGAATATTAGCTACTAAACATGTTCAATGGCAAGAAATAATAAATAAATGAAACCCGGAGTTTTTAGGATGAAAAACAATGATGAACGGTGATCAATTTCTCCAATTTTTGCTCAGCCTGTGTTGTTTCTCTCACAAAAGTCAACGGATTGGAACCTGCACTCAAAGGATCTGATACTATTTTCCTAACTATCCCCCCAAAACGTCGTGAACACCCTTGACCGTTATCGAAAGGCTGAAAGGAACTCTCATTCAAATGATCAAGGATGATCATGCCCAACACACCACAAAAGCTTGTCCCCTGAATGCAATCGATTACCTAGATCTCTTTTAAGAATTTGACAAATTTTACGGCATAAGTTCCAAAAACTTCAAATCTTCTAAACCTAATGAGGTAATTATCCAATTTTAGACTTAATTACAAAAACCTAAAATCAATTTAGGCATAAAATTGGCCCACGGTTACCACTTAGGTGATATTCCACCTACCAGTACAAAGACAAAATTTCTCTCCTAATAAATATTTATCAAATCTCCAATTATCAAAACTGCATATCTCCATCCAGATTCATCGTTCACAACCCTCCAACCACCACCAGATTCATCGTCGGACATTGAAATCGGAGGACGATTGATGCTTTTCATCGGCAGACCTTGCATCGAAGCTCAGGCGGTGTTCTCTTTTGCCGTCGCCGGAGAATCGCGAAAGCCAAACTAGAACGTAGGCGCCATTCTCCTTCACCGTCCCTGGAGAATCATGAAAGCCGAAGCAGTTGAAGGCTCAAATCTGTCTAATGTCCAAATCCGGCGGAGAATTGACGCTTCCGGTTCCGATAGACGTTCAATGTCAGATGCAGCTCCAATCGATGCTTTCGGCTCCGAACGACGTCCAATGTCCAGATCCAACGGAGAATCAACGTTTCTGGCCCGATCGACGTCCAATGTCCAAATCCGGTGCAGAATCAGCGCGCCCCGCGATCTCCGGCGATCTCTGGATGGAGGAAGATGATTTGAGGTAAGACTAGTAGTAACACTTCACTTTAGACACTAATTAATCAATATAATTTTTTGTGATAGACAGTATTTCATTTCACTTTAAACACTATTTAATTGATTGTAAATTAACGAAAAATTGTGAAAATAATTTTTAAAATTCTTATTCTAGAATATGCGGTGGCACAGAGAGCAACGACGACATGGACCCATAAAATTGCATTTCCCCAAGTTACCGCTAACGTCGGTAACTCCGCAGTCCATATTCTAGTAAACAAGACACAGGCCAACTGGCCAAGGCCCACGCCCAGGCCCAAAGCGAGCGAGGATGCGATGCGACTGTTCGAGGAGAAGCATCCTAATTCCTAATCCTGTGTGTTCTTTGCGCCCCAGTACTCTCAGCCTGTGCGACTCCTCGCGTTTTCTCTACAATCCGTCCGTTCCAATGGCGACTATCACCCAATTCGCCATGGTCAGCTCTCTCTTTACCTCTTTCTTTTCGAAATTCCTTCTCAGGGATAGTTTTCCAGTTTCCTTATCTGGCTAGTTCTGTAGCATCTCATGAAATCAGTACGTGGATGCTAGGTCAGTTACCGGGAGTTAATCCAATTCTGTGTGTGTAACTCTGTGAGTGCAGGTGCAGGAACTTGCTTTCCTGATTAAGGACAATCTTCCCTGCAAGCATCTTGTTCTCTCCATGGAGGAAACCTTTGTTAACTTCCTTCAGAACGATACAAGGTAACCCACGCTGATCCAATTTACTTTTCTTCTTCACTTGGTTCATCAATATGGGGCGGATTAAATAACTTTACTCCCTTGGATTGCAGTCCGGATGGCGTCCTTGAATTGGAACCGATGAACTCTTATAATCGCCTCCTCTTGCATCGGTTAGCTGATATTTTCGGGTACTTTCCTCTTGCATTGCTTAGCTGTTATGCTTTCTGATTAATTTCCAACAATCTGGACTCTGGTTAATACCCTAATCAGGCTAAGTAATTTACTTCTGATGTTTTAGATTCGCTCATGGGTCTGTTGGTGAAGGAGATAACAGGCATTTAGTTTTGGAACGAAGCCCGGATTCTTCAATGTAGGTGCTATTGAGCTGTGCATTTCATTCTACGTTTCAAATCTATGTGCTTTAAATCACTTTCTACTCTTATGTTGTACCTCAGCCCTTCTGTCCTTGTCAGTGATATACTATGGCAGTGCGATGAGCCAGGGAGTTTTCCGACATCGCATCAGTTACTGGCTAGGGAAGAAACTCCACCAGGTAAGTTTGCTCCATTCCAACCTCTGATCGAAGTATTTAATTTCTGCACTGGTTCACCGTTGGAGTAAAGTCATTACAAGCTGTGAATTTGTAACAATGAATATTCCTAGTTGCCATTCTGCTTATATTGTTATTATTCTACCCCTTTATACACCATAGCATATTATACAGTGCCAAGTATGTACTTGCCGTTGAATCAACTCAGTCTTGAAGAAAGAGAAGCTGCTTATTTGGCTGCCCGGGACCGTATTTTTTCGATTGATGATGGAGGGATACGGGAGCCTCTTGTGCATAAACCACGAAGTAACCCGGTGGTGGCTCGCCGAATGATTGCCCATGCTTTGGGGAAAAAAATATCTTCAAGTGAAGTGGATAGTACCTGCAAGGATACCAAAGCATTTGAACAACCACATGACCCAAACACAAAGGAGAAAGATAACGCTGAGCAGAGTCGAAGATCTGAAGCCAATCTGGCTGTGCCTTCCCTGGAGCAAACCAATGTTTTGTGTTGTGAAGCAAATTGTCATAAGCACAGATGTAGTTCACCAGCAACTGCTAAGAGGAATGAGGTAGAACAAAATGAAAAAGATTCTACTAGCAGTGTCAGCACAACTGAAAGAAGGAAGAATAGACTTGACAAAGAATGTGCAAAAGCAGCTCATCTGGGTGCTGCAAAGAGAATGTTTGCTCATGCCTTGGGTTTACAGTCCGGGAAGGAGGGTATCCATTCAAAAGTCAATGGAAAAAGGAACGATGAAAAAGAATGACAAAAGGAATTGGTACACAAGCATGTTCTTTGCAAATACAAATGAAATGAAAATTCAAGAAGTCTAGATCTGTTATTTATGATGCAGCATATGTGGTCAGATGCTCTTTTAAAACATGGGAAAATCTAAACGGATTTTTCTACTCTTAGGCCTCTGCCTCCAACCTCCTAATTGTCTATGAGAGGTCTCTATGTTCTAACTATGGTTACACAAGCATAGGATGTGACCAATCAGCTGGAGTGGGAATGACATGTTCCCGGTTTTTGTAGCATTTCTATTCACGCTAAAGAGGGTTAAAGTGATGAAATGCTCCATCACGTTAAAATTCAGGAAAGTTGTGTTTGGATGACTGAGTTTGCACTTCACAGGCAGTATTAAGTCAGCTTGTGGTTTTCCTTTGTCAGCCAATGAAGAAGCACCTGTGCTTGAAAACAAGGCACAATACTCACTGTGGGAACTCAGTTCTTGCATTATGTGACATACCGAGGTAATGTGATACTTAATTTGACTCCCTCATACTATCGGAAGGTAGCTCTTTGTTGTACAATATGAAGGACCAATCATCATTTATATTACGGCTGATTATCTTCTCCAAGAGATTAACAAAAGGCAGAAACCGAGGCCAATATCATGACAGTTTGAGTTAGGCAGGCAGAGAGCACCCCTTATCCTTGCAAGGGGTTGCTTGTCAATCAAACAACAGGATTAATGAAGCTCTTCTTTCTTTCCTCTTCTGTCCCTGTCCAAATTAGTTTTCCAAAGTTGTGGTTGGCCATTTCAAGAGAATTTAGGGACTGGTGACTAGCAGTGCAGCTGCAGGCTTTTGGGTGAAGGAAACTATTTACGGGTCCATGTGTGAATATGCTGTAAGATTTCCAGCTGTGCTGGGACGTGGGTCTGTTTATGATCATGTTTTGTTCCTTGTATTGGTTGTTTCCCCTGCATGACTTCTAGCCTCCGGCAGTTAAATTACATGAAGGAAACATGCATGATCATACCAGGAGGGACATGATCACTGACCTCTACTTGTGATGCTCTGCGGCAACCAAATAAGAAATCGGCTTACTAGTTGCCTTCTTGAACATGATATCCTCCCTTCTGAATCTGACATTAGCACCTTGAGTGGAAATTGCATAAAATATGAGTAAGAAAAATAAGAATAAAGTGGGGATAGTTTAATACTCTTTCCATTCTACTATATAGAGTGGGAAAGGGAAAGTCTGATGGACCTAAGCTGTAAGATTAGAGAATACAATTGTGTGAAATTGGTAGTAGAAAATTTCATAAAAAGAAAGCTTGACAATGTTTGTGGGATAGCTTGAAACGAAAATTTCTATTACTATCTTTGGAAAGAGGGAGTAACTTTGAAGTGAGAAAGTTGTGTGCAGTTTGATTTGGGAAATATGTGCCATGTTTTAGTAATGGATTGAGTACTTTCTTGGGAAATATGTGCATTTTTTTAGTAACGAAAATGTGTGCAATTATTTTTGAGAAATTTGTGCAATTTTTTAGTAACGGATTGAGTACTTGAAAACTTGTCTTGAGGTATACTCCCTCCATCAACAAAAATTTCTTTCATTTATTTCGACAATTTCACATAATTTCATATATGATTTTTTCATGAGTAACATTGAATAATAAATGTGTATCATAATTTGAAATTTAAAATTTTTAAATTAATTTTTTCTGAAATTTTTTTCACTGTTTATACTTATTTTTTAAGTAAAAAAATTATTGAATTTTGAAACAATAAAATCAAATGAAACATTTTTTGGTGGAGGGAGTATGATTGAGTGCAGGAGGCTTTCACAAGGCAGTAAATTAAGAGCATGAAAGTAAGTAGATACCTTGATAAACAATTTCACCGGGAAATAGAAACTTGCTTGGCTTTGTAAACGATTTCTCCTTAGAAATGAAAACTAGTTGTCTAGCTGAGCTCTAGGTTGTTTATGTTAGGTTTGAAATTTGTATCGAGTCTGAAATTTTGTTCAAGTTTGGCTTGAATAACATACGAACGAGCTTTAAAATCGATTGAGTTCGAGCTGAGTTCAAGCTGTTCATTGAAATAAATTGAAAAAATTAAGATAAAATCGAGTCGAGTCGAGCACTAAGGTGTTCATGTTAGGCTCGAAATGTGCATTGAGCCTAAAATTTTGTTCATGCTTAGCTTGATAATCACTCGAACAAGCCATGGACGAGATTTTAATAGAGTCGGCGCGCGAGCTGTTTGTTCAACTTTCACGCCTATTTCTCCTTGAATCTCATGGTATCTGTTTGGCTTTGCCTTGTTTCATCTTGGAATGATACTGCTCGATGCTTTGATCCATAACTTGGGACGATTTCATTTTAGAAAAGTGACAACATATTTGGGATGAAAGATAACTAATTTCAAATGGAATTGTTTAGGCCATTTAGTGTTGGGAAATCTTTCAAGTTTTTCATTCTCAATTTTCTTTGTAAATACTTGGATGTATAAGAAGTTAGTAAGAGATGGAAAACCTAATGTTACAAACTTTATAACTCATGGGTTAAAATGGAAAACCTTTAAAACAAGGCTTTCTATTTCAATAACGGAACCAGGAATTCGAAGTCGGAGAGCGGCTGAGTAGCTTAAATTAGGGGTTGGAATAACCCAAACCGTAAAATGTTGGCATTAACCCACTTTATAATGATCATAAAACTCCATATATAGTAATCGATGAATTGGAGGTTAGCAACACGGTTTTCTGCCTCTAATCATTTTTACCTAGGTTGCCTAAACCGGTATGTAAAAATTCTTACCCCTTAGTCATTTATGTACAAAAGCTATAAATTATTATACGCCCAAATTGGTACGATATGTTCATTTTTATTTCTTTTACTTGACTTTTTTTATAGTAAAGCAATTTTCTCAAATAAAGAAACAAAAAATAATGAAAATGTAATAAAAAAAAGAGAAATGCGTGAAATAAAAAACTCAAACTCATTATAAGTCCATAAATAAAAATGGATTAGTAATAAAACTTAAAATTATATACAAACAATCCCATTACCTTTGAAATCAGGTTTAATGGTTTGGAAGAGTATGCTAAAGGCCAGAGAAGTGTTTGAGATTTCATATCTGGAATAGTGAAGTTGAATAAATTTCTCATGTCTGCTACATATATGCAGTGTGTTGAGAACTTAGACCCAGTTGGATGGTACAGGGTGGTGTGGGGACCTTATCATGCTCCATTTACATCTTTTATTCTTTGGCTGGCTATGCACAATAGATTAGCCACAAATGTGTGGGCTAGAGCTTGGGATTCAGACATTAGAACTTCATGCTTAATACTCTACTTGACATATTCTTCTTATTGCCGGTCCAAGTAGGACGGAGGTGAGGAGAGTCATCATCAAACCGCCATTCCCAAGAGAGAGATATGAAGTAAAATGAGAGGGAAAATTTCTTCTTATTCTTTGGCTGGCTATGCACAATAGATTAGCCACAAATGTGAGGGCTAGGGCTTGGGATTCAGACATTAGAACTTCATGCTTAATACTCTCCTTGACATATTCTTCTTATTACCGGCCCAAGTAGGACGGAGGTGAGGAGAGTCATCATCAAACCGTCATCCCTATCAACCTCCTTCATCAAGTTAGATCCACCATCGGAGAATCTCACCCTACCCTTAGAAGATTCATATCAATATACCCCACCAACCTTTGTTGGTGATTAGCCGGCCCACCCCGTCTACATATAGTTCCATCCTTGTTCCATCTTAATATTCTCTCTGTCTGTCCCAAACTAGTTATCACTTTTACATTTTTGAAAAATTAAGGTTGTAGCAAACATAAAATATGAATAATTTATTTATTTTTTTAAAACTACTCTCAAATTTCCCATCCCATCATATGGTCACGGTAAAGCTTCGTTTTTACACAAACCACGCCAACCACAAGTGGGTCCCGTGAAAAGCTGTTCTCAGTTTTCTCAATGTTCTTTGCCCCAAAAAAGTAGCAACAGTTTGACATGTAGATTGCAGCTGATCAATTCTGTTATATTCAGCATTCAGAATTACTATTACTGGTCCTGAGATTGAGCAAGCCTGTAGATCCTTTTTGTGGGCGGGGAAAATTTCTTCTAAAAAGTCCCACGTCTCTTGGAAGCATGTATGTTGCCCTAAGGCAGAGGGGGAGGGGGACTTTATTCTTGGCTGTCTGGAGCTTTGCTGCTGGTGCAAAGACACTCTGGCGGTTGTTCCTTGATAGAGAGATCATGTGGGTGAAGTGTGGAGTATGCTTCCTTCTAAAGATTCTTCAGTGGTATGGAAAAAGCTTTTGGCTCAAAGAGAGGTGCTGGCTGTGTTTATTCAGAGTCAGGTTACAGCAGGTATGTTCAAAATGAAGGAGGCTTATATGTTTTGTTCTGAGAACTTTGATAATGTTAAGGGGTGAATCCCATGTGCAGGCTGTGTGTGACTCTGCTTTAGAGTCTAGAGATCATATCTTATTTGAATGTTGGTTTCCTAGAAAAAGTATTTGTGGAAGTAATGGCTCAGTGCAAAATTTAAATTATTGTTGGTTTGTTATTAGATTTTTGTTAATAGGGGTGGAAGAACACACCCCAAGTGAGGCAGAGAGAGGAATTAAACTAAGACAAACACAGGATCCCCTGTACCCCACCTTAGTCAACACATGATTTATGGTCTTCTAGCAGCTCTAAAATAAGAAGGGCATCAAAGGCTATTCCAGAGTGAATCAGAGAGTAGCACAGAATAGGCATAGGCTGCGTGAGCCTTATGAAATAAGTAGAATAAAGCTACCTAGTTCTACATTCCTTTTCTTTCTTTATTCTATATGCTTGCTTCTTTCCCTTTTGAATGGAAATGACTTACTTATCTTAGCTAGGGGTGTAAGGTCGACCCACAACCCGAACCCAAACTTTGCGGGTTAGGGATTCTTGGTTCCAAACTTAATACAACCCTAACCCAACCACCAATCCTCCATTAGCCCAAATCCTAGCCCATGCCCAGCTACCCAGCCTTAAGTCTAAACCCAACTTACTACACCTCCACGCTCACTCCCTAGGCCTTCCGCCCCAGGCCCCCCAGCCCGGTAGGTGGCAACCCAATTTTTTTTAAAAAAAAATTAATTTGAAACATAAAAATTCAGATTATATGGATTAACCCGAACCCCAACTCGAGAATTTTAGGTTCGGGTTGAACCAACCCGAAAATATTTATGAGTTGGGTCAGGATTATGAGAATAGTTTCTCCTTTGTTCATTCCGGAAGAGGAAGAAGTAAATACTAAATAGAGGCCCCCTTTCCGTCCACTCTTCCCAAAGTGTGCAAATTGTATGTAGAGTAGAGCGTGACACATTAGGGTAAACTATAATTCTAGAAGCTAAAATACTACCTAAACTATGTTAACTCGGTTAGAAAAGGACCTGAAGTCTAACTTGATACGATTCACTCCATAAACTATGACAATTAGGTGACTTTGGTCCCCAATTGTGATACTTTAGAGACCAATCAATATTGAATCATAATTCAGGCACTTATCTAATCGAGTTGATCATATAGTTCATGGTAGTATTCTATTTTAGCTAATCCTAGAAATTAGTTACCTGTGGTCACATAAAGCATCATCATAGGCAGCAGTACCAAGTGTTCACAAAATCATTCTGATCCCATCTCAATTATCTAAGATCCATCACTGGAACTCTGGAGGGAAGCTTGTAGCTGAAAGGTATCACTTAAAGATGAACCCCTGTTAGAAATTCATGAAATACAGACTGGATTAAACCGCTAATCGTGGCAGAACAAATTAAAAACCAACATATGAGTATTTGTACTATTCACCCTGAAAGTAACTGGTCTATCATCAAAAATAAATTTCAGTGTATAGCCTATACTTGTATGCAGACTGGTATACTAAAATTACTAAAAAGAATTAACCAAGGTGTAAAAGCGAAAAACAAGAAAACAAAACAAAATTTAATGTTCAGCACAATTCAATCAAGCAAAACCTCAATAATCGCTTCTTCGACTGCTCGCAACATGGCTGTCAAAATTGTCATCTTCATCCAACTGTTCTAATAGGTAGCTATATTCAGGATTATATGCAACAAGTGAACGCAGAAACTTTTCCGCTTCAGCTTTACGACCTACTGTCACTAATCCACTGAGAGAACAAAACATCATGCAGTTAGCAATCTGATGAGCATCAAGAGACCAATAAACATTCAAGACCTGTTTAGTTTTGAAAAATTTTCCAATCTTTCTATTCCAAATTTTCTTCTATAAATGTTTGAGTGTGTAACTAGTTTTTATGAAGAAGATTAAGAACCTTGTTTTTCAAACTCATACGTTAAAAATGGAAAACCTTGTTTTCGAAGTTCTCCATTTTAATACTCCATCCATCCCCGAAAACTTGGGCTGTATTCTTTTTTGGGTTATTCCAGAAAACTTGGCATGTTTCCTATTAAGAAAACTTTTTAACACTACTGTTACCCTATTAACCTCATATTTCCTAGACAAATTCTCCACCTAAAACGTTACTTGTCTTATATGCCAATTTTACTTTATAATCTTCAAGTTTTTAACACTCCCTAATCTTCTTACCCAATCAAATGTGCCAAGTTTTATGGAACTCCAAACTTCAAAAAACAAGGTTCTTCACGTTTAAAAACTAGTGCTACATTTAAACAATATAAAGGAAATTAGGATCAGAAAACTTGAAAATTTTCCAAAAACTAAACAGGCTCTCATAGTTTCACCCATAAATGATGAATGAAACACAAACTAACTGCTGAAACTCAAACCTTGAAAGCAATAGCAGCCCATCAAAATAGTGCGCTTTGCTCCTAGGATCTTCAGGTTCTTTCAGGTTTCCAAGTCTCTCAAGGTGTGCAAGTCCCTCAGCTGTCTTGCCCTGCAATTACAAAACCAAGCATGAAAACTTTGGGCATTATATGCAGACCATAGAGCTAGAGACCACCGGCTAGCCACCTGTCGCATATATACAGCACCGGCCCATTGGGATGAGAGAATTAGAAGATCAACGTCCTCAACTGCTGCTGGATGCCCCATGGCCATGAGCTGATCAACAGGTCAGTCAACAGGTTTTGGGTTATTCTGCTTAAACCAACTAATTAAGTTATTTATGTTATTCTATTTTTTTCACAGAAAGGACTTAAATCGATGGAATATTCTGCTTAAGCCAATGAACTAAGTCATTTTTTTTATTGAAAATTGAAATTTATTCTCAAATTAAGTAATTTGTTTTATAAACACATCTTTATCGAAAGAAATTAAAATCAGCTCCGAAATGAAGTGAGTAACTCAAAGTTGCCTAAAACCATCAGGTGCCCCTAAAATGAATCCTTGGACCACTTAATCCCCTAAACTCAATAAACCTTCAAATTCCACATCTTTTACTATTTTGGCCCTTCCAGCACCTTTGATGCGGAAAACCAATTTATCGAAAATTAAGCAAGTTTTCATATACAACCTTCCATTCTTTACAATCTCCTGAAATCAGAATCGTAACAGGAGTTTTCATCATGATAACTATCCAATCTTGTTAAAAGACTAGTTTCATTAGAGAACTCAGTAAGCATTAAATGAAGTGATCCTTGTGCATCTACTACTCACTGAACAATAAATGCGTTAAACTAGTTACTCAAAAGACATAAATCTATTCTCAACATCTTGCACGTGAAAGAGCAAGTTAGGTGGTAAAACTTTACATGGCTAGGGTATCAAAGGCTATATATATTATGTGACTGCTGTACACCCACTGCCAGCTTGTTTATGCTTGGATGCTTTTATACTTACCATGCAAAACCTACACTAAATGAATGGCAGCGAGTTAAGTGGCCCAAAAAGATTGACTTCATCTGGCTAAGTAATATGTATGATTGGTTTATGTGGTATTATGTTCAGCTTTGAGGATTTAAGCTTCTTTGTGGGATCCTGCATAAGTGAAATACCACTGAGAAAGCCCACATGCTTCATGTTTTCAGTTTCAATGAGGCTTTTTTCTGGCAGCAAACATGGACAAGTATTTCATTGAACGACAAGGGAAAGTATTTCATCATTGTAGATTTCCAATATCGTGAATGTAAAGATAGAATGGAACTAATTTTCATAACAAATAAGAAAAAATAAACCTTGCAGACAGCACGCTCCAGATGCTCAACAGCCTCTGACAAATGTCCCTTTTGCATCATAGCCTGACCAATAAGAACTATAGCTCTTACATAGTCAGGGTCTTTTTGGAGTGCAGATCTATGAGAAGGTAAGTATCAATGAGATTCAAAAATTACTAACAGACACAGAATTTATGCGAGTACTTGTAAACTTTACCAAAAAAATAGATTAATCAAGTAAGCAAGTTACTTTAGTAAAGAAATGGCTCCATCTGCATTCCTTTCAGATAAGCGTTTGACTGAAAGCTGCAACAGTTTGAAATTAAAAAATTGTCTACAAGATGTTTTTCTGAATTAAAGGATGATTTACATTAGACTCACTGCAAATAGCTCCTTGGGACTCAAATCCTCAATAGCAATTTTTCGACTTGAGGGCAACTCTTTTGTCTTCGAATCCCCAGAATTCTGAACTTTATAAAGAGCATCTGGACTAGGTAAACCCAACATGGCACAAACAGCAGGTTGTTTGAGGGCTAAATTCTGGAAGTTTGACAGAAGAAGTTCAGAAGTTAATACATGTACTGTTTTTAATTGTTCTAAACAATTGAAATAGAAAAACCTTTTTACTTTAAATAATGGATGCATCCAGCCTAATTCTGATAGCAACGAGTGAGATGACTCACGATTTATAAAGCACAAACAAACCCCTCTAGTTAACAATGTGAGATAGCACCACCACCCCACACCCACCGGCATACAGCATGTGAGATGACTAAGAATGGGCATCTCACATGGATAAAACGACACAATTAGTAGGCAAACAGGGTAATGAAAACCTTAGGCTATGTACCATGTTAGAGCAACTGTGATCTCACTGGCAATCGATAATATGTGAAGAGGCATCACCACCATACAATAACCAATAAACCCTTCATTCAACAATATGGGACACCAACACTTAGTGTAAAATATACAGGGAAATGTAACCCACCAAAAGTTTTTGTTAAAGTTTTTTCATGTGTTTAGAACTGTTTGTGTTGTTCTGTTACTAAGATTGCTTGTATTGGCATTCTTGTTGTGTCATCATTAAAGGAGTTGTTTGCAAGAAAAATGTTGCTCACCTTGACAACCAAGTGGAACGTTTTCTGCTGCTCACCTGGGCAACCAAGGCTTGCATTAAGCATTCTTTTTTGTTTTCCCTGTTACATTTTACGGAATAGATTACAATTTCAGAAACTAAATCGGACTAAGGAATTATTTTGTGAGGTTTATTTCTGTGAGAATGTAATTTTGGTTGGTGATTCTTTTATTGGGTGTAGGAGGGCTGAGGATACAAGATTGCATTAATTTGGATTCTAAGAGACGGGTTTTTATGATGATTTGTTAATGGGAAACTGTTGAATATTTTTTCCTTTCTTATGTTTCTATTCCTAATTACTATTGTATGATTATTTTCAGCTTATATTCTACATTTGAAATAGAAGATTTTCGCGTGGCATCAGTTGTTCTTCGAAGCTTGTAGGAGTCTATCTAATTCAGAATGCTCTTCTAGAGCTTAGGAAAGGAATTTCGTTGAGCCACTTAATATGTTAGGTATTGCTTGATGGGTATCAGTTCTTCTCCTAATTCATAATGTTTTTATGCTTCAATGATGTGTTGCTCTTCCACCTTAATGTTCTGGCTCTTTTTCGTACTCTTTTAGTTGATAAAACATATTATGGAGTATATATTAAGGATTGACAACATTGCTACTTTTACATCTCATAATGTTAAAGCATTACTTTTCGATTGAATTGTTCTATTTCCTATGTATTATGTTTTACATCTTATTATCTCATCTGTTAATGTTGCTATTTTTATTTTTTGGGAGAAAGAACGTTAATAAAAGATACATTTTACAATCAAATTTTAGATATTAAATTTAGCGGGCTGGGTTGTGGGTTGATCCATCAAGCGGTGGAGCGGGTCGCAGATTGATCCACCAATTGGCGGGTCGCCCCATCAAGCTCTAGAAGAGCATTCCTCAATTAGGTAAAGACTCCTGCAAGCATCGAAGACTGATTCTTCGCGAAAATCTTCTATTTCAAATGTAGAACATAAGTTGAAAAGAAAGAAAATAAACATAAAGCAGGAATTGAGAATAGAAACATAAGGAAAAGATCAACAATTTCCCATTAACTATCATCATCAAAACCCGTATCCTACAATCGAAATTAATTCAATCTTGTATCCTAAGCCCTCCAACCAATAAAAGAATCAACAACCAAAGGTACACTCTCACAGAAATAAACCTCACAAAAAGAGTTCCTCAGTCCAAAATATCCTCCGAAAGTATAATGTATTCCCTAAAATATAACAGGGAAAATAAAAAAGAATGCCAATGCAAACCTTGGTTACCCAAGTGAGCAACATTTCTTGCAAACAACTCCTTTAATGATGACACTACAAGAATGTCTATACAAGCCCATCTTAGTCAGAGGACAACACAAATAGGACTAAACACATGTTCCCTGAAACCTTATCATAGAAAATTTTGGGATTCTGATGCCCTTGATTAAAAATATACTCACACTATCCCCCCCCCCCCAAAAAAAAAATACAAACTTGGGAAAAAGAGAATACGGAGTAGAAATTAAGAAAACAACATTTTCAAAGTGGACGACATCCACAAACATGAGAAAAGTAGTAAAGGAAAAAGATAACAAAGGGAAACCGAAACATATAAATGAATCGAAACCAGGATGAGCAAAGTTTAAAATATGTTGAGACCAATAGGTAGTTGGATTGAAAACGACACGAGGGTTGGGCGGAAACTTGACTAACAATCATACGAATTGAACAAGTGCTAATGCGATATTGAAAGAGAATTGTGAGATCTATCACAAGAAAAATAATGAATCAAAGATTGAGGCTGGAGCGGCTGAAATGGCGGAGGAGAGCTGTAGTCAAGAGATTGCTTGGTATTGATTCAGGTGAGAGGCAAAAGCTTTGAGTCTGCTGCCTGTTGTTGGTGCTTTGCGAAGGTTTGATTTCAGCCTGTGATGACCCGTGGATATTCTAAACTCGCCCCGCCAATACCCTATCTTCCATGGACCCACCCCGGCCAGGAACAGGTCACTTGGGGCGGGTCAAACACCCTTCCCTATCCACAGATCTCCAGATCTTGACCTCCCAATCTCACGCCCTCCCTCCTTCAATCATCTTTTGAAAACTGGGAAGAATGGTACTCATATCAGATTTATTTTTTAGCAAAAATACCCATGTTACCCGAGTGCAATCATCAATAAAAGTTGCAAACCATTTTGCTCCGGTTATATTAGGGACTTTTGAAGGTCCCCATATATCTGAATGGATCAAATCAAAAGGTTCTTTGCACATTGAATCACTCTTGGGATGAGGAGCCTTTTTGTGTTTTGCTAATTTACAAATTTCACAGTGAAAATCTTATGTATTATTAGTATCTTTAAAAAGGGCATGATACATTGTTTTCAAAACTGAAAAAGCTGGGTGCCCTAACCGCTGGTGGTGCAACCGGATTAAAGATTTATTTGTCTGGGGCCCCTCAACCCTAACATGTATAATATTGGGAGACCTAGCACTAGTTTCCTTAAGGTAGTAAAGTCCTTCCTTTTGTTCAGCAGTTCCAATCCTCTTCCTCGAGTTCAAGTCCTGAAGTACATAGTGACTAGGAGAGAAGATAACATAGCAGTTGAAATCATAGGTAAGTGTTGTAACAAAGATCGGATTGGTAGATAGTTTTGGAAAATGTAAGACATTTTTTAGAAGGATTTCAGAATTATTCTGAATGTCTCCAAATCATGCAGCTATGGTCAAAGAACCATCGGCAAGGGCAAGTTTCTTGCTGCTAGGGCGGGGTGATATGTAATGGATTGGGAGGCAGTTGGAGTCATATGGGTCAGTGGCTCCTGAGTCTAGTATCCAAGGATAACTACTAGCGCAGATGTAATCCAAAAAGAAGAGTGATACCTGAAAGTGCAACTGAGGTAGAGGAACCTTCAGCCTTCAAGGAATCCAAGAACTGTTTTAGTTTCTCCATATCCTCCTTGCTTAGCATCTCCTTGCTGCTGTCTTCTGCCTGTGGTTGCTGTTTTGAAGTTGCAATAGCATTGTTGGCCTTGGACTCTCTTTTCTGCACCTTAGAGCCTTCATTCTTTGTTGCCATGACTGAGTTAGGGTCAGATTAGGGTTTGGCAACGAAGCCAAAGTATTCCAGCAATGAAGACCAGTTTAGGGTTTGGCGATGAAGGCCAAAGAGTTCTAGCAATGAAGACCGGAGATAGAAACGCAGAAGAAAGCTGAATTCCAGAGACAAAAGCTGGAGAGAAAATTCAGAAACCTAGGGCTCTGATACCATGTGAGAAACTGAACTTTCTTGAATAGATTGTACGCTTAACAGTGTATATATGTACAAAGATACCTTACTAGGAAAATAATCCTAATCCTAAAAGATTCAAACCCAGCAGCTTATGACAGCCACTAAACTATCAAGATATGTACAGAACAGCCTTATAACTTGTAAATAAATACAAACAACTATAAGAACTTAATAAACAGTAAACAACCAGAAGTTACAGTCACTTTCTACTCTAACCATCTCTGGCCTACACAGACTAGCAACAATGAAGTATGGATTGAACTCAACACCTCTACGCAAGCTAGACAAGTAATGATAGTAATCAACTCTAGAGACTAAGATTCCAAAACCTCTAACCAAATCAGTGATTAACAATCCAGAATCCAAAATGATACTTTATCAACAGAGTATGGAGGATATGAAGGCAACTCTTCAAGAATGAGAAAGACTTCTAAACTTCAATAAAACAACACTTTTGATTCAATATTCAAGTTCAAGTTACAAACGGCAGCAAGACTGGCTTTATAGTCAAACCCAATCCTCCGAATTACAGCCTTTGTCCCTATAGATCATGAAAAAAATAAAAGGTTAAGGGTGGCGGAGATATGAAGGTAACAAGGGTCAAGCTTTAATCCCGTGGTCCATTACATATCCTTACGATAAAAGAAGAAAGAAACCAAAAACCTAATGGACTAAAGGTGGCGGTAAAGCACTAGTCTTGCATCCTTTGGTTAATTGCATAGCATGCAAAAAGAGGTATGGTCAGGAGTTCATTATATGATGTTCATGGGAGCTTTCATAGGTGGAGGACACATGGAAGGTTCGCATGCCACATGTTAAGAGTGGGAAACGTTTGTTCAAGTGCTCAAAAAGTCCTCTCTTTTCCAATGGTCGCCCCTTTCCTATTTGAGAAAGGTTGGAGCTTCTACTTTCACTTCTCTTATGACTCCATTTGGATCAAGAGAGAACAATGACATAGGTGGCACCCTTTAGCCCTCAAACGGTTGCTTTTTATCCACCCTTTACTCACTAATATCCACCGGTTTCTGCACAGTGCTGTCTATGCAATTAATCCTTCAAGTTGGCTTTGTATTCACATTTACCAGACCAAGATGGCGCCTTTTGTTCATGGGTACTTGGCAACCCCATGAACATGACTTATAGGGCCGAAATTACCTAGCATCAGCTTGGTTGGGGTCATGACCTTATTTGCATGTTGCGGCCTATGTAAGCATGCCCATGAGCCTTGCCTGGTCTTCATTGGTTGGGTCAATGAATGATCACTCACAGTTAGTGGGAAATTTAACCATCTCTTTTTTTACTGATGGATTCATGGAGTTACTAAGTCAGAGGTATGTGCAATTATGCACGGAGGAGCATAACAACTCGAGTAATCAAACAGAACGCTAACTGGGTATAATACTCGACCTATAAAGGCAAAACGAATGAAAAAAACCAAAAAAAAAAAATTTATAATTCAACTAAAAGTTCAATCATATCCCTCAATTGCCTTAAGAACTCACCTGAATAACACTGAATGTGCTATTGGTTACCCAATAGACCAGGCTTCCCTGTAAAAGGAGTAAACAAAACCTTTAAGTCCTCCATGAAGAAAATTATTTACGTAATGTAATGAAAAAAAAACAAGCAGCCTGCTTTCAGATAAATCACAAAAGAGAACTTAAAAGAAGAAACAATAATGGAAACTTCATTCAAGTAAAGGAGCAAAATTCAGCTAATTCACTTTTCTTAGAATCCCCATTATGCAGTATCAAACTGAACTGAGCAACATGGATAATTAAGACTCCAGTAACCAACTGTTACTTCAGGGTTTTCCTTTATGCGTTAACTGAACAGAACTAAAAAACACTTCATATAGACATTATCAGAAGAATTCCAATTTAACAAAGTTTTAAACGTGCAACGATCAAGCAAGCCTACATCTCATTCTGGAGAGCTGTGAACAACTGAATTATAGAATGAAATTACGCCTCTGGCTATTGCCGCCACAATTTTTCATTAGTTAACTAACAATGAGTAACCACCATATACAAGTTTCACAAAAGTATCAGGCAGTGCTTGCTGCTATTACAGTCTTTTATTCATAATTTTGGCAAAAAATAACTCTATTCATTCATTGAAGTTGGCTCTAAAGAGAATGCAAAGACAACGTATCACCTGGGGAATACAAAAACCCATGAAGAATAAGGCTGGTGTTAGAAGATCCAAGTATATCTTGTAAAACTGCAGGAAGAGAATGTCTGTATTAAAAAAGATCGTTAAATATATGAAGTAAACCAAGCCATAATAGGAAGTACTTGTCAAGACAGTTCATCCAAAATATCTACGTATAAAAACGTCACAATGTAATAGGGGTAAATGCACAAAGAGTCCTATAAGTTTGTCATTTCTAACGAGTAAGTCCTATAAGTTTTCGAGTTCACGATCAAGTACTCAACGTTACAAATTGTAGCTCAAAAGAGTCCTAAGTTAACGTTTTTGTACACGTGGCGTTAACGCCGTTTATTTTGGACACGTGGACGTTGATTCAAGTCCTATAAATTTTCGAGATAACATTCTAGTCCTATAAGTTTTCAAGATAACAGTTTAATCTTATAGGTTATCAAATATACCCTTCAATGTTATTCAAGTCCTATAGGTTATTGGCTTAACATTCTAGTTATATAACTTTTTTAAAATTACATTTAATCCTCAAAGTTAACATCATCAAGCGTTGAAGAGCCTATAAAACTAGAATGTTAAATCGATAATCTATAGGACATGAATAAAATTGAAGAGTGTTTATGTACTTGGTATTGGTAACCTATAGGACTAAAATGTTATCTTGAAAACCTATAGGACTAGAATGTTATTTCGAAAACTAATAGTATTTGAATCAACGTTCACGTATTCAAAATAAATGACATTAAAGCCACGTGTACAAAAACGTTAACTTAGAACTCTTTTGAGCTACGATTTGTAACGTTGAGGACTTGATCATGAACTCGAAAACTTTTAGGTTACTCGTTAGAAATGACAAACCTATAGGACTTTTTGTGCATTTCCCCAATGTAATAATACTCCCTTTGTCCCAAAAAAAGATACATTTGATTTGGACTGGAGTACGGATATTAAGAAATGTCGTTGACTTGAGTTGAAGGTAATAAAGTAAAATACGCATATAAGACAAAAGTAACTTCTTGAACGGAAAGAGAAAGTGAGTGTAATAAAGTAAAGTTGGTGTGAAATGGTTTATGAAAAGGATTGGTATCAATTTTACTGGGATAGCTCAAAAGGAAAACATATCTATTTTTCTAGGTCGGAGGTGGCATATTCTTACTCTGGCCAATTGCCCAAATACTCCATCCACTTTTCGCAATGAATTCCGGAATGAAATCTAGCAAAAAGAATGAGAACATTAAGAGTTCTTATATAAAATATAGGGGCAGGTCATCCAATGCTGTTATAACCAATCATCACATTGCACAAAAAACCCAATTATGCTGGGTTTGGGGCATGAAGTTCATAATGTCAACATAATCATTAAAGTTACTTAAAGAGCAAGTTAATGAAAAGTCACAAAGTTCTATGCTGGATCTGTTTCATGAAGCAACCCTCTTACCAGGGAATAGTGAATTGAAAATTTTAAACCGTCAGCATCTTAAGTTTCCCTATTAATTAACATCAGGCAGCGATGAGTAAACATAGTTAAAATTCGAAATGGCATTGTAGACTTCAAACATTAAGAATCATGTTCTGACATAATGGAGCGTGTATGCGTCACAATAAAAAAATGGAGCATTACTGTTCGTTCATCTAAAGAGGACATCCAAGCATAGGTCTCCTTTTCATATATATATATATATATATATATATATATATATATATATATATATAACATTCATCATTTTCAGCAATTACTGGGACTCATTAGAGCTTGCCTCAGCAATAAAACTGTCCAGCAGAATATAGAGGTAAAATAGTAACAGAGGCAGGATCAGCTGAGAAAATACTGTCAGAAATTCAGAATAGAAACAAAGCAATCATGCCATGACAAAAGATAAGAAACAGATGAAGATGAACCAGAATGCAGTAAAGTTCAAGCTAAATACTACTATTTCCTCTGTGATTAACAAAAATGTGTAACATTACTTGGTAGTTTTGCAATTACCTGAACGTTGATATAATGCAGACTAGCAATTAGAAGGGGAAGGATGGTGCCTAGAGCACCATGAGGATAATCAGTTAGATCCTGAAACCATAAAGCGCCACCCTGCAATGTATCAAAATAGAATTTGAATATGAAAAACTTCATAAATAAATAATAATAAAAAAACCTCATCTTAAACAAGAGAATATATGACGAGTTCGTAAATAACAGGTCCAGCAAAAAGTATATGAGGGAGGACAAACATTCTGCTGACAAATACAGTTCTAAAGTACATGACCCACAAACAGTCTTTTTAAGAACAGAAGTATGATAATGAAGTCTGCATCGAAGAAAGTACCAACATGACAGAAACAATGATACAAGAATATTATACATTGAGTTAAAATTGCATCATTAAATCAACAAGAAACTGTCATTCTAAAACAAATAGATAGGGCCTGCCAGCCAGGGAAACTGCTCAAGAAGAATGTAGCAAGTCATCATTAAACTCATACCTCTGAATGGTATTGCAACGAGGAAGGGAAAAAGTTTCAGGAGCTCCTAAAATTTATACTGAACTTTTTTACAAGTATGACAACTATAAGTATGTACATAACCAGCAATACAGTACTCAGTTACTGTTGATGCTGAACAGAGCAGATTATAGTTGTCATACTTATAATGAGCTGTGGAAATGCGCTAGTGAATGATACAGGACCTCAAGAAATAAAGCAAGAAAATGTGGTTCTAATCTTCATGGGGTTTCAAGAATCTAAAGCATAATCATGTGAGACAAATGAAGTTATTTATATCATATCCTTACACTATCAAACCCAGGATGATGATTCAATGACATTCGCCGAATGCTGGTCACCCATAATAGAAGGCAAGGGACCTAATGAAAAGTCAAAAGAAAGGCCATCATGATAAATACAGATAAACGCATAAAGTTCATGCAGACATAGCCGAAATAACTTTCGCATGTTAAAAGCAAACAGAGATCCAAATATTGTTTTCTCATTCACCAAAGCAACAAGAACAAAGCTAATTTATTTATCAGTTGACTGTATAAGATTAACAAAAATAAAATATTGATGCAATGCATGTTGGAAAGATATACCTTATTGTCATTGCTAGAGAAGTCATTTTAAGAGAAGACAATGATTAAGAAGCTTGGTAACAATTTTGATAAGGCCAAGACACTTCCATTTCCTGGTTGCCACTATTTTTCATAGAATCAACAAAATATAGCAATTATGCTCTGAGGGTTAAACGTTGCTAACTTTACATGAGAAACTATGAAAGGGAAAAAAGAACAGAACAAAGAAAGTGAACAGAAAGTTCCCTAGCTAAGAAAATAGTAGGACCTGTGTGGAGAAGGATGCAAGCATCCACAAGAAAGATGGGCATCCAATTGCTTTTCTCCTCTCCCGAAAATGTAAGAACTGGTCCTTAAAACTTCTTCCTGACATGGGCGGTGGAAATGGAGGAGGCACTATGAGAAATACATAAGAATCAAGAAGACTGGTCAGCTATGCACCATAACATGGAAATTAATTTATGATTTTATTTCTTCAACATTTTGATATACAAAGTCAAATAATTTAAATGCAAAGTATAGATTAATGTGTGTAGTTTTTAATTATATTTTTTTCCAATTTTTTTAATGAGTTCTTTCTAGCAATAATTTTTACCTCCTACGACATCAAAAAATGAAATGCATCAATTTTTCAAGACGGTGGGAGTATTAAGAGAATGCAAAATAAAAGTAGGCATTACCAAAATTCAAAACTCATAGTAACAGATAAAGAGCTCACATTTAGGAGACAATTCTCCAATCTTTTTCATTTTCCGAAGCTGCATAATTAGCACAGGCAACAGTGCGGTTCTCATAACCACAGTTGAAGTTCCAATTGTTACCCACCTAAAAGATTTGAACATCGTAATTAGGGAACGAGAGAGGGAAACAAGATCCCATAGTCCAAACTCGGAAGCAGGAGATAGAATGGGATAAAATTAAGCAAAAGCAGTTCAAAGACAAATATTGGTATGATGGTAGAATAAAGAGAGAGGCAGACTGACCAAGGTAAGCCAGTGGTATCATGGAATCCATCAAGCATAGAGATGATCGCTTTAACAGGGAAAATGGGATCTTGGAGAGTTTCTTCTCCGCTGCTGCCATGAATGGAAGTGAAGAAGGAACGAGAAGTAGAGGGTTGAGGAAGAAAAGGGTGAACTGATGGAGGCGGCGGCGGTATAAAGGTGAGGTGAGAGACGCTCGAGAGGGAAAGTGTCGACAAAAGCTGCCGGCGACGAACTGTGTGAGAGAGTAGTAGCTTGGCCGCCGAGGTGGCTGCCATTGGTGGCAATAGGCTAACGCCGCAGTTTCAGTTCAACGGAAAAGTATTCGGTTCGATTGTTTTTGTGTTTTAGCGAGTTGGCGGAACTAGTTGTAAAAACTAGGTGAGGATAAAAAAGCACCTAAGTAAAAAAGCACCTAAATAAAATTCTTGACAAATTAAAATACAATTCTAACATAATATTTATCAAGAATTCGATTAAAATATTTATCAAGAATTCGATTAAAAGAGATATAAGATTGGTAAATCAAAATGTCATGGGAGATGTTGTACTTAAAAGTATAGGCCAAATTATTGGGTAAAGTGCACGGTTAGTTACTTAACTTTACTTATTATCATATTCTTGTCCCGTTTTAAGAATTTGTCATATTAAAGTCCTTTATCTTCATATTTTTGCCCTATTAAGATCTTTTACCATTAATTCAGTGTTAAAATTAACGGATTTAATGAAAAAATGATTTTTTAAACACATGTACTTTTTCTTTTATACTATTTGCACCATAAACTTAGATATATGAGTTTCTAATAACCACCACAACTTCCGGCCACCACTTTCGGCGTTGTCGACAACCACCAGCCACCACCAGGGCGTATCGGCGCCGGCAAGTCGTTACACCCACCTCCCGACGTTCGTACTTTTTCTATAAATTTTCGAAAAAGTTCAAATATCAGAAATTATCCGATCACACACGACTTGTGATTGATTAATGGAATTGATTTTGAAAGTTGTTTTTGGTGATAATTATTAGTGTTTTCCATATCGGGCGACATTTATCGTGTTCCGGGACGTTTTGCAAAATTAGGATTTCGGGCGACAAAATGGTCCTCGTTGGGAAAAACTTGGAAAAATCACAAGTTGGGCTTGCTCATTTGGGCCGAAATGTTGGACTACATTTTGGGCTGATTTATGGGAATTGGAAGATGAAAATATCTTTCAAAAGTCAACGATATCGTAAGATTTCATCAACCAATCACCCTTTAACACCATTTCTTTCCACTCACCAATTTAAATCAATTTTGGCCAAGTATTCTCCATCTCAGCCAATTTGGGCGAATTTATCTCTCTCACTCAATAATTCAGCTCACTTCACTTCATTTCATCAACTTAACACTTAGAAGAAATTAGAGAAGCTCTCCTTTCTTCATCTTGTCATCCAGCACTGTCTTCCTTATTCCCACCGAACTGCTCTTTGTAGAGGCAGATTTGGTTCTTGAGGCCTTCATAATAAGTCTTCATCTGTGTCTTGGCTTCAACTTTTCTGAAGGAAGCCATAGCCAAAAGTGACGGGAAGATCTCCAAATCTTGGGTGCGAGCCGACGGGTTCTGTTGTAAGGTAGGTGCCAAAAGTCTCACTGGAAGTTTTGAGTTTTGAGCTTGACAAGCAAGGTCCTACCCCTTCCCAAACCTCACAAATTAGTGTTTATTCAAGGTATGGTTGAGTTATATTGGTTAAATCTTCATGTTTTGAAGTTAAGAACATGAATGGAAACTCACCATGGTTGTGTTCTTCCTTGGCCGAAATTTTGAAGGAACTTTGGTGGCTGTTTGGGCTCAACAACAACTCATCTAGGGCCGAGTGTAAGTATATTCAAGGTGAGGATCATCCTTGACAAGTTTATGGAAGTTTGGTTATTAGATAATTCGATCTTCAACTATGTTGAAGTTTGTAACATATTAAGCATGTTGTGCTCTTAAAAAAATCATGAAAAATCATGTTGTTGGGAAGTTTGGGTAGAGGCCGAATCTATTGGGTGTTTTTTGTTGGTGTAGGTTGAAAAGAAACATGTTTTAAGTGTATTTGGCATGTTTTAAAGTTGTGGTAAAAAATGGATATTTTGTAACTTAGCAGTTAGGTACTAAAATGTACCTTATGGAAAAGTAAGGGAAAGTTAGCCATATTAAGTTATGGAATAAATTTTGGGACACTTTAAGCATAAAGTTGTCGTTTCTGCAAATCATGAACTTTGTGGAACTTTTGCAAATTTACGAAAAGTTGAGGGATTTAAGTGTTAATTTTGAATAAATTCCCAACATAAGGAACTTTAGTGAAATAACTAAAGTTATTATGTATTTCGATTCGCAGAGTAATTCGCACTTTCGGGATACTCTGAGGAGCGTCGGGGACCCCAGTAAATTATCCGGTTTTGTTAAGGTAAGGGTTTAATTTTTTAATGCGCATTTATGTGTATTAGGTTAGTTAAGGGCTAGTACTGCAGTCGAGGTGGGGCCCGGTGACTCTCGGGGCTAGTCACAAGATACATAGCGGTTTGCGGGTTTTATGTTTGGACCTATTATGTATCGGGGGTCGATGACGGACCCATTATCTTCTATGCTTTCTAGACATCTGCTATATCGGTTATGCTTATCGGGGGTCAACGAGCACCCGTATTCTGCTCGTGCCGCTTATGCCGCTTCGTGATTAGGGGATGATCACCCCTTCGCCGGCACCATGCGCTCGATCCCGATAATCGGCGTGAGCTTAACAAGCCGCCGTAGGAGTCTTTGTCGGTGGTCGGGGACCACTGTATGGGTTGTACCACCTGTTATCTCTGATGGGAATGCCGGTGATTACGGTATGCCAACCATGGTCGTTAACATAGTCCGACGGGACTTGAGCATCATGACTTTGCATATCATATTTATATGTTTAGGATTATGTTATCTGCTAGATCATTACACGCTAACCCTTTTAGTGCGAGGCAAAAATGTTTTAAATGTTTTCTCATTATCATAACTACCCCCTTATCGGGTTCTTTCGAGAACTCACCCCATGTATTTAATATTTTCGGGAATCCGGGCAAACGACTGCAAAGTAGATCTTCCGCGGTGCTCGTTCTGCATTTCTATTTTGTCTGAGGTATAGTTCTGTTTGGGGGTATTCTCGTTAGATCCCTTTTGTGATCTGTCGGTAATTATCTGATAAATCTGACGTTATTTCTCTGTGTATGTTTAGCAGCAGCAGCAACTAGTAGCGAGGTATAAATTCCGCACCGTGGCTCGGCTCTGTACGAGTAGTCTGCATGTAGACCCTATAACATTTGGGTATTTCAGTCCTGTTTATTATTGTGGGAGTTTCCGACCTTACGCAGAGGCGGAACTCCTTCGCCGGTATTATTCACATTCTCGCTTTAATTTCGCACGCGCGATATCCTGTAAACCACTAACATGTCTCGGGTGCGAGGTTTAGGACTAGTAAGACGTCTTAAAATCTGCAAACACGTATTAACCTTAAAAGCTGGAAGAAAATGTTATAAGGGACAGGTTTTGGGTCCACACCCTTTAAGAGAAAACTCCACGTTCACCCGCCGCCGGTGCTTCCAGCTTCCGCCGGTTTTGGGGCATACTCCACCTTGCTTCTCTCCAGAAGCTGCTTCTCGTCACCAACCTTCGCACCTCTTAGCACCGCCACGCCACGCCGAGCTCAAACCACCCATTAGCGCCGCCGAGACGCCGAACCGGAGAAGGAAACCGCCGTGACCCGCCGACCCGACTTCGCAGCAACCCGCTTCGATTCCGTCGCTTACGCTACCGTTCGGCTACTCCAGTACCACCGAAGCCTCCCCCCGATGTCGCCCTTCTGTTCCTGACGTTCTTCGACACCCGAAAACACCTCTATAGCTGTGACCCGCCTTCGGATCCCACCGACCCGTCTCGTGACTCTCCCCAATCCGGCGATTTAAGCCTCCGTGCGTGCTCCCCCGATCACCACCAAGGTAGCCGGCCTCCGCTCGGCCGATCCGTGCCACCGTCATCGCCGCCCAGCTGCGTCCCTGTCAGAGACAAGCTGGCACTCCGTAAGATTCAGTAGTTAAAATGTTCCTTTTTAAAATGTTATAGTGCAAAGACAATAATCAGAAACCTTTAGTTACTAAAAAATTCATTTTTCCAGTAAATCCGTTAACGTTAACACTGAATTAACGGTAAAGGACATTAATGGGGCAAAATATGATAAAGGACTTTAACAGGACAAATTCTTAAAATGGGACCAAAATAGGACGATAAGCAAAGTTAAGGGACTAACCGTGTACTTTACCCACAAATTATTGATTATTACCCCAAACTTTGGTGACTCGTTTGAAGGGCTTGGATTGTAACTCGTCCAGACTCAGTACGAGAACTATCAAAATGGTGCACTTAAGGGCCTGAGATCGGTGGACTCGGCACGTTCCAAACGGACGTGAGTGGATTTTAACGGAACATGTGGGTGAGTTTAACGGCAAGAAATTTAAAACGTTTAACCCCTTCTCATCCCCAAATCGACAACAAAACTCATAGCAGTCCTGCGATTAGGGTTCCATTAGTGAGAGTGGGAAAGTGAGAAAATGAGAGTGAAAGGTTGTAAATCTGTTGCTGTTGAAGTCGCGACAGCGAGTGCCCGATATTGCGTGAGATTCTTCCTACTTCTGGTGAATTGGTGACAGCCATTGCTAGGGTCGGGAAAGGTACCCTTTTGGCGTATTTGGCGCTTTATCATGGGAAAGGTGAGCACTCTAAACTTTAATGGTTATTTATTCGAATCTGGTAGGGTTGTTAACACTTTATGATGTAAATTACTTTTTGGTAGAGTAGAGTTATCGGGTATTAGTTGACAGAGGGGATGATCTTTTTTTGTTTCTTATTTTGAGTGTTGCTTGGATGTTAAAAATAACAATGTATTATGGTTATTTTATGTATGCAGATGAAATAGTCAATTGTCGCCTTTAATGTTCATTATGGAGATGTATTGCATAGAAAACCATTCTTGCATTATAGAAACTTTAAGAGATATTGCACTAGTAAAGAATTGAGTTCTGCAACTAGGTACTTTGTGTCAAGTGTGATAATGGATCTTGGTTTGGACGATGAGCATGTTGTTGCCATACATTTTAAGTGTGGTGTTGGTCACTTAACAACACACTTAAGGAGTTAAAGGTGGAGGGTGATTATATGGAGTTGTTGGCCTATGCATGTCAACATGGGTAGATATATATATTGAGCATAGTGAGCAGTGGCTAGTCAATAACAATAAAGTTAAGAGCACAAACCATGATGTGGGGTCATTAGCAAGAAGTGAGTCACATGGGATTGCTAACATTCATGGTGAGGAGGGAGTATAAAGTGGGGACTTGAATACAAGAACTGAGGTAGGTGGGGAAAGAGAATGAGAGTCTACTGCCGAGTTTAATGAAGCTGGTGATGATGAGGAATCTGATTTAGATTAATGAGAAATTTTTAAAAATGAGTGTGAGTTAGAGCTTGGGGGAATAGATGACACATTGCCCCCAAATGCTGAGAAGGAATTGAGCTTGTTAAGGATCATTTTGGCTACAACAGGAAACGCAAAGAGAATCAACAAGAGACCTTGATTGATGGTGATGGTGTTGGTTAAGTAGTGAAAAATGTGTAAATTTAGAGATTCTGACAGCATGATCTGTTTCATCATAATCACGCTTCTCCACTTTCACAGAGAAGAAAGAGGAGAAGAAGGAAGAAGAAGAAGAAGAAGGAGATGTATGAAACGTACCTTACACCTTTGAATACAGCAAAATGAACTTTGTCCTTGCTCCAAAATGTATGCTCCACTTGAATCTTCAAGAACGCCTTCAAACTCCAAGTATGATGGTGGCAGATTGCTTCAATCTTCAAGCCTTCAAGTTGTTGTTGTAAGAACTAATTGAATGTGAGATGGTAAGGGTGACTTTGTGTTGAATGGACACAAAAGAGATTCACCAGAAATGCTCTAAGGAATGCTTGAATAATTCGGCCAAGAACAAGAGAGAAGAGAGGAGAATTTTTGGATTTTTTAAGTCTATCAAATTGTGGCAGATTATCATCTGTTTATAAATGGTGTAGGAAGTTACAAGGGAGAAAATAACCTCCTCTCGGCTGAAAATACACATACTTTCAGCCTTGAGGGTGGTTATTCATCCCTTGTGTATAGACAAGCCTTAAGGCTTGGTAGCCCCCCTCAAATCCGAAAGGGTGCCTTCCAATTGGCACCATTTCGGAAAATGAGGCTCTCTCATGGCTGTTCATGCCTTGGTAACTTCCAAGGAATGTGCCTTTACCAAAATATCCTTTTACCAAAGCCATGCACCTCAACTACCAAAGCCATGTCTTTATACCAAAATATCCTTATTTTCTATAAAAGGATGCTAATAGGTAGTTACTACTCATGAAACATCACAAATGTTTCATATAGCCACAATTCACATAGTTGAATTCTATAGAACTCATTTCAGCTCACCTTGAGCTGAAACTCACTTCTCCATCTGAGATGAGCACAAGTATTACCTCAAAAAAAACTTGGTGCCCTAAGAATTCCAACAAACTCCCACTCGCACTAAGTTATCTTTTGATTGTGAACTCACTCAAATAAAATCTCTCTAAACATATATATAGGCCAAAGTAAACAAGTAGCTTCAGACAAGTAGAGTTAAGGGTGCCCCAAGGCATACACATGAAATCACTTTCATTGTGGTTGTTAGACTGACAATGAAAGCTTGTCCTCTTCAAAATAACAACATGCTTAAACCAATCAAGCATCGGTGTATTGCTTGAACTCATCAAACATGCTTGAACTTCTTGAAGCTCACTTGAACTCATCAAATGGTGCCTTTACAAACCCCGGACATAATGATACACTTCACTTAATCACAATCAGTCTTTTCTTCAATTTCAACCATTTGAAACTCATGATTGTATTAAGAAGTTGAGATCTCATTCACAAGTGCTCATAATTTAAGCTAAATCATACTACATATAGTATGTGGGCCCAAGATTAAAATTAGAGCATATGTATCATCAAAATGGCGTCTTTCCTATCAACTTAAACTACTTAAGTCATTGTACCAACTCAACTACCCAAATGGAGGATATTCCAGTCTTTTTCTTCTAAGACCTTCAACAACCAATTAAAGTAGTTTTATTGATACAATTTCCTAATAGCAAGTCAAAGTCACTAAGAGTCTGAACCAAAGAACCTCACACTAAATAAGAAACTCACTTAAATTCTTCTTTGGTCACATTTCATGGTTATAGAACACTGAAGTTCCAAATGAACACTATTTGATGTTTTACTTACACCACTCCCACTCGGAATGATGTCCACTTAAAGGTTGGGAGGTGTGTCATTTTTCTCCCTCTTAAAACACCAAAAGTGTACTTCCTTTATCAAATAAACGGAGGACATATCACAATCCATAAAATGTTATCGGGTAAGCCAATGCTTACACCAATCATAGACTAGGATGTATGGTGGTCATACAAACTCGATGAAACTTAGTCATCTCATCTTGATTTACATAATCAAGTTGAAAAGAGGCTAATGTGTCTTGTGTTGGATCATGACTCCCACTCAAGTATTATTTTACTTAGTAACATGCTTCATTTAAGAAACAACATACATTGAGTCCGTAGCTAGTCTCATCCTTAAGTCTATACAAGATTAAGGGCTAAAGATTCGTGTGAGAAAACCCTTTCTAATGTCTATGTTTGACATGTTCTAATTTTTATGTTGTGAAAGCATAAAGGTTGAACAAATTAGATGATGACAAACAAACAAATTTATTAATCATTCATCATATAATACATATGTGACACCAAAGTGGTGAAGTACATCCAACTTAATTACAATCTACGAAGACCCATTGCTTTGACATGTCTAGCAAATACAAGTGGTGGAAATGACTTAGTTAGAGGATCCGCCACCATAAGGGCTGTAGATATATACTCTATCTTGACATCACCCTCTTCAATTGCATCCCTCATGAAATTGTATTTCATGCTTATGTGCTTGGTCTTTCCATGATACTTAGGATCTTTGGTGTAAGCCATGACCACCATACTATAGATTTAGAGATTCATAGCATGATGTGTTTTCCATAATCATGCCTCTCCACTTTCACAAGGAAGAAAGAGGAGAAGAAGGAGGAAGGAGTATAGATAGGAAACATACCTTGCACCCTTGAGAAAACAACGTAAGGATCTTTGTCCTTGCTCCAAACGTTTGCTCCAACTCTTCCGGTTGAATCTTCAAGCCTTCGAATTCCTTGATGAGGGCAGATTGCATGTGATGCAATAAGGTTTTGTGTTAGAGAGACACAAAAAATGTTCCACCCGAAATGCTCTAGGAAACCTTGATATTTCGGCCAAGAACAAAGAGAAGAGAGAAGTTTCGGATTCTTAAGTGTGTGTTGTGTTGTGTTGTGGCCAAATCATATATTTATAGATGATGTAGGAGTTACTTGGAAGGGTTACAACTCCTTATGGCCGAAAGTACACATACATTCGGCCTAAGGAGTGGTTACTCCGTCCTTGTACACTCCCTTGTCCAAATGCTAAGTAACTCCTTATAGGCGAAGGGGTGCCTTCCCTTGAGGTGCCTCTTCGCCAATTTCAATCTCTCATGGCCGAAAATCTCTTGGTAACTTCCAAGAGATGTGCACACATGCACTAGGGTGCATACACCATGCACCTCGATTGCCAAAGCCATGTCCTTTTACCAAAATACCCTTATTTTGTATAAAATGATGCTAGTAAGTAGTTACTACTCATGAAACATCACAAATGTTCCATATAGCCACAATTCACATAGTTGAATTCCATAGAACTCATTTCAGCTCACTTTGAGCTGAAAACACTTCTCCATTTGAGATGAGCTCAAAAGGACTTGGTGTGCTAAGAATTCCAACAAACTCTCACTCGCACTAAGTTATCTTTTGATTGTGAACTCCCACTCAAATAAAATCTCTTTAACACATATGTAGGCCAAAATAAACAAGTACATTCACACAAGTAGAGTTAAGGGTGCGACCCCAAGGCATACACATAAAATCACTTTCATTGTGGTTGTTAGACTCACAATGAAAGCTTGTCCTCTTCAAAATAACATGCTTGAACCAATCAAGCAACGGTGTATTGTTTGAACTTATCAAACATGCTTGAACTTCTTCAAGCTCACTTGAACTCATCAAGAGGTGCCTTTACAAACCCCAGACACAAAGATACACTTCACTAAATCAAAATCAGTCCTTTTCTTGAATTTCAACCATTTGAAACCATGATTGTATTAAGAAGTGAGATCTCATTCACAAGTGCTCATAATTCAATCTAAATCATACTACACATAGTATGTTGGCCCAAGATTAAATTTAGAGCATGTGTATCATCATAAAACGATGTCTTTCCTATCAACTTAAACTACTTAGGTCATTGTACCAACTCAACTACCCAAATGGAGGATATTCCAGTCTTTTCTTCTAAGACCTTCAACAACCAATCAAAGTAGTTTTATTGATACAATTTCCTAATAGCAAGTCAAAGTCACTAAGAGTTTGAATCGAAGAACCTCACACTAAGTAAGAACAAAGACAACTTACTTAAATTCTTCTTTGGTCGCATTTCATGGTTATAGAACACTGAAGTTCTAAATAAACACTATTTGATGTTTTACTTACACCACTCCCACTCGGAATAATGTCCACTTAAGTTGGGAGATGTGTCATTTTCTCCCTCTTAAAACACTAAAAGTGTACTCCCCTTATCAAATAAAAGGAGGACATGTCACAATCCATGAAATGTTATCAAGTAAGCCATTGCTTACACCAATCATAGACTAAGATGTATGGTGGTCATACAAACTCGATGAAACTTAGTCATCTTATCTTGATTTACATAATCAAGGCGACGAGAGGCTACGGTGTCATGTGTTGGTTCATGACTCTCACTCAAGTATTACTTTACCAAGTAACATGCTTCATTTAAGAAACAACATACATTGAGTCCGTAGCTAGTCTCATCCTTAAGTCTACACAAGATTAAGGGCAAAAGGTTTGTGTGAGAAAACCCTATCTATTGTCTATGTTTGACATGTTCTAATTTTCGTTGTGAAAACATAAAGATTGAACAAATCAGATGATGACAAACAAACAACTTTATTAATCATTCATCATAGAATACATGTGTGACACCAAAGTGGTGAAGTACATCCAACTTAATTACAATCTACGAAGACCCATTGCTTTGACATGTCTAGCAATTACAAGTGGTGACAATGGCTTAGTAAGAGGATCTGCCACCATCAGTCTATCGATATGTACTCAATTTTAACTTCACTCTCTTCAATTGCATCCCTTACTAAATGATATTTCATGCTAATGTGCTTTGTCTTTCCATGGTACTTGGGATCTTTGGTGTAAGTCATGGCCGCCATACATCACTTGTAAATAGTAATAGGCATTTCCACCATTATCCGAGATTCCAAGTTCTTCAGAAAGAAGCCAAGCCAAAGGGTTTCTTGTACAGCCGAGGCACATGAGATAAACTCAGCCTCCATGGTTGACAATGCTGTACAAGTTTATTTCTTACTACACCATGTAGTAGCCTCAGCATTAAACAGAAATACATAACCAGATGTAGATTTACTGAGTCACGATCTCCACCCCAATCAAGCATCGAGTAGCCATGCAAATCAAGCTTCTTGCCTTGATAGCATAGCCAATAATCTTTAGTACCTTTAAGGTACCGTAGAACCCTCTTGACACTCTTCCAATACCGCATTCCGAGGTTTGAAGAATATCGAGCCAGTAAGCCAACTTCTTGGCTAATGTCAAGCCTTGTACACAACATGGCATACATTAAGGAACCTATAACACTCAAGTATGGTATGTTTGTCATTTCTTCCTTTTCTGCTGGAGTCGTGAGACACGTGTCCCCTCCAATCTTGCATCCATATGCAAGTGGGGTATTCATAGGTTTGGAGTTGGTTAAATTAACTCTTTCTAGGATCTTATCAATATAAGGTTCCTGTAAGAGGCCTAACAAGCGTTTCTTTCTATTCCGGTGTATCTTGACACCTAAAATAAAGGAAGCTTCTCCCATGTCTTTCATGTCGAAAGTGGAAGATATCCATACTTTTATTGTTGTCATTAACTCAAATCCACTACTTGCAATTAGTATTTCATCTACATACTAGGTCATTTTATCATAATAGGATCCAGACGAGTACAAGTATACACAATGATCTTCATGCATCATTACAAAGCCATAACTTTTAATTGCATGATGGAACTTCAAGTACCATTGTCTTGAAGCTTGCTTAAGACCATAAATAGACTTTTTAAGTCTACATACCTTGTCCTCAAGACCTTCTTGGACAAACCCTTCTGGTTGTCTCATATAGATCTCTTCACTCAAATCACCATTGAGGAAGGCTGTTTTAACATCCATTTGATGTAATTCCAGATCCAAGTATGCCACAATGGCAAGTAGTAATCTGATGGAATTGAATTTCACAACAGGTGAAAAGGTATCTTTGAAATCAATACCTTCCTTTTGTCTGAAACCCTTAGCCACCAATCGGGCTTTGAATATTTCGATACTTCCATCAAAATTCTTCTTTATCTTTAATACCCACTTATTACCAATGGCCTTTCGACCAATAGGAAGATCTGACAATTCCCACACATCATTTACTACCATAGAAAGAATATCTTCATTTATGGCATTTAGCCATTCCTCTCTTTGTGCACTATTAAGAGCTTCTTTAACATTACTTGGTTCATCTATTTTAGATGACACCAAATAAGTTTCACCCTCCGAGAGACTCCACCTTTTGGGTTGTCTCGATTCCCTAGTTGATCTTCTCAACATGGGCGGAGATGATTCTAGCTCTTGTTGATCCTCAACTCCCTCTTGAACAAGTGTATCCTCTACAGGATCTTGTTCTATGTGATCCAACACATTGAATTCATCATTAGGAGTGACAACTCCCTCTTGTTGAGGTATTCCTTGTGGAGTAGGTGCACCTTGTGCAATTGGTACTTCTGAAGTACTAGGTTGATCCTCTTCAAGGATTGGACCGAAAGAGTTAAGATCATTACATTCACCAACTTTAGGAAACTCACTTTCCATGAAGTTGGCGTTTCTGCCATCAAATACAAATCCTTCTTTTTGACTGATATCTAAGAACACATAACCTTTCGAATCAATGCAATATCCAAGGAAAGCACATTTCTTTCCCCGAGGACCCAATATTCCCAAAGGATGGTCAGGGACATGCACATAAGCAAGTAAACCCAAAGGTTGAATATAGCTTAGGTTAGGCGACCTCTTCTTCCACAACTCATATGGAGAAGAGTCGATGTTCTTAGTTGGTACTCTATTGAGGATGTGAACTGCACAAAGCAGTGCATCACTCCAATAGATGATGTCCAAGTTAGCATTAGCCATCATGGACCTTACCATATCCATTAGTGTTATGTTCTTCCTTTCAGACACTCCATTTTGCTAGGGTGTCCAAGAAAGAGTGAAATTCCTCTGGATTCCTTTCATGTCACAAAAGGCTTTGAAGACATTTGAATTATACTCTCCACCTCTATCCGTTCTCAAGGATTTTATTTTCTTAGGTTCTTAACCAAATGTACATACTTCTCAAAGTATGATAAAGCCTCAGCTTTGTACTTGAGTAAGAAAACATGTGTGAATCGAGTATAATCATCAGTAAATGTAATGAAATATCTATAACCATTTCTAGATGTCACTCTCATAGGTCCACACAAGTCAGAATGAACTAAATCTAATGCTTCTTCTCTTCTAGTTCGTGCCCAACAGGCTTTCTCGTTGCCTTTCCTTCAAGGCATGCTTGGCAACTTGGCAAGACAACTTTGGTCAAGGATCCAAGCAAGCCATTTTTGGCTAACTTATTCATCCTATCTTGACCCACATGTCCAAGCCTTTCATGTCAAGTCATTTCACTTGTAACCTCGGTCACATGGCAACTAGATGAAGCATTAGTGTGGCTACTCAGTCTAAGTTCATACAAGCCATTATTTACTAAACATTCACACACAACTTGATTATCTTTGAAGATAGTAACACTATCATTCGAAAAAGAAAAGCTATATTTGTACTTCAACAAACTACTTATAGAAATCAAATTTCTACAAATATCTGGTACATATAATGTATCAATTAGATATAATGATCCATTACAAGTGGGGACTTTACATGTCCCAATTCCTACTACTTCTATTACAGTGTTATTTCCCACTGAGACACACTTTGCACCTCTTGGAAGCTTTCTATAAGCCACGAACCAAGACTTGTCTGGAACTATATGGTCCGTTGCTCCTGAGTCTACAATCCACAAAGAATTGCTTTCATTTAGCAAAGAACAAGATGCAACATATACAACATAGGAAGTAGTAGGTATATATACCTTAGAAGGACTTTTTCAATCTTTTGCAAAGTGCCCCTTCTTTCCATAGTTGAAGCATTTGAGCTTAGAAACGTCCCTTTTCCTTTTGAACTTCTTCAAATTGGGACTGTTTCCACCTCCTTTACCTTTGCCATTTCCGCCCTTGTTCTTTCCACCAAACCATTTCCCTTTTCATTTGTTTCCCCCCCTTTTGTTGGAGGAAGTAAAAGCAACATATGCTTTGGAATGGGTTTTGAGGGCCATTACTCCGGCCTCAAGTAAAAGATGGCAGGCTATGTCATCAAACGTTTTGATCTGAGGATTGTGGCACAAGTTAACCTTCATCAAATGTCAATCCTCATCTGGCAAATATCTGATTATAGCTTGGACTGTTGTTCATCTGTGAGGTCGTGCCCGACTTGCTTTAATTAGTGGATCATCCGAGACATCTCTCGAAAGTGAGAACTCATGGTGTGATCAGCTCGTTTCTGATAGTTCTCAAACCTCATAATCATTGATCTCTGTTTCTCCACAGAAACATAACCATATTTGGTCTTGACAATGTCCCAAATTTATTTGGCACTGGAAAGGGTTGAGAACTCAACCATGATCTCATCCACCATGATCGAAAGAAGGTCACTCGGCAAAGACGATTCTTTTTCGAGATAAGCCACATAGGTCATCTGGTCTTGCCCTTCTTCCGGTTGAGCAACCTGACCTTCATCGAGATATAACCTCAAGTGTGTCCTGCTCGGTAAGAATGAACTTGACCTTTTGCTGCCAAATTGGATAGTTGTCACCATCCAATTTGAGGTCCTTGTTCAATTCAGCTACAATATTCGTACATGTCATCTACATGATGCAAATCACATGTATCAATGTTCAATCAATCACAACAAGACTCAACAAAGCAACAAATACATGTAACTACTTCAAACATGTTCATATATGCCAAAAGAAATGCATATAGCATCCAATTAGAAACACACAAATATGTTTCCACGGTTTCACATTAATTGAGCCTCCAAGAATGTTCAAATATCTTACTTTATGGTTTCATGTACACATACATGAATAGCTTATGTAACATTACATATGAATAGCTTATGTAACATTATATCTTACTTCAAACATATGATATTTCTCCTTGATACAATTCCCAAGAAAGGTGGACATTGGTCCCGCTTAAAACCCACCTCCTTAATCAGAATCATACCAATTTGACAGGGTCCCTAGAAACCTTAGCTTATAGAAATGTCATATCCTCCTTAAACCAAGTCTCATTTTCCTCAAGTCCATCATAGTGGTGAACAAATCACCAGTACTAAGACCATCTTAGGGTTGAGGTTTTTATTCTAAGCCATGGGACAATGTCACATACATGCAACTTATGCATACTAGTAAGAACATGTAGAAAATACACAAAGAATACATCTTGGTTTATTCCTCATTGAATTAAGTCTCTCATCCCTTAAGTTACCATAGTGATAATTCCTAGGAATGAGGGACACAATGGTACCGCTTAAGTTCCTTCCTAGACAGAATTACCATCTAATTAAGACTATCTCCTGGTAAAGCCATTAACTCAAGTGAAGAATTACACCAAGAACTTATCTTGTGGATTTCATGCCATAAACACAATTATATCATGTTCTAACTTTCATATATATATATATATATATATATATATGTGAATCACATCAACATACATGCTTTCATTCAATCATACTCATGAACACATACATAAGCATACAATAATTCACATGTTCAATTATAACCCTTTCAAATAACCTAACCGGGGGTCTTGTGTTTACTGATCACTTACAGTTTAAAAAAGCTTTGTATAAGTATGGTGTTAATGCTAAAAGGAATTTCAAGTATCTTAAGAATGGAAGTAGAAGGGTGAGGGTTAGGTCTATGGATACGAAGTGCAATTGGTTGGTGTATGCAGTAATCGAAAAGCATAGTGGCAAAGAATATTTCATGGTGAAGACTTTACGTGTCAAACATTCCCGCTCTCTTGTTTTCAAGATCGAGCACATAACTTCAGGATGGATTGCTGTAAATTATGAAAGAATTGGCCTTCTGTGATGTGTGATTCTTTTGACAACAACAGCACATAAGCATTCAACTTTGTGTTGATAGGCGCAAGGAGCATGCCGATAATAACCATGTTTGAACGTATAAGGGAGTATGTGATGGAAAGGAGGGTTCAAAGGCTTGATTTTGGTACACTACCCAAGCAAACGCCCCTCGCGTCATCGCCCCTCATGCCATCATCAGCAACAACCAAGGATAAGGACCGCTATGCCATCGCATCCCGCAAAGGCATTATTTGGAGAGCTTCGCATCTACTGGCTTCGCCAGGACCTCGCGGGTTCGCATCGCTTGACTTCGCTAGGTAGGGCCTTCGCATCTCCTGGCCTTCGCCATCCAACACTTAGCAACAAAGTCACAGGACGATGAAAGGAAGCTGAGAGCAGTTATCTCCACGACCTACCCACGTTCTCCATCACACCTCCGATCTTCCACTACTCCGGAACATGGGGGAACACTCAACTACTCTGGATCATGGGACAACCACCACCTCAGCGCCTCCTATAAAAGGACAGCTTGGAAAAGGTACGCCCTATCTACACACCCTCACTCCTCTTTCTGCTCCTGAGTATTCCATTTACATCTTGCAGATTACTCGGAGCATTCAAGCATCTGGAATAATGCGCCGTCAAGGAACGAGGCTATCAATTTTGTTACGAAATGGAGGTTCAATTGTGGGAAGAATGCTAGGGAGATTATTGTAGGGAATATTGCAAAGAGTTTCAGATGGAAAATCAAGTGGAACGGAAATGATGGTTATCAAGTCTGTTATTGTTCAACCCGATATGTTGTGAACCTTGGTTCAAGAAGCTACACATGTAATGCATGGGCTTTATCAGGAATACCTTGTCGGCATGCAATTGCAGCCATCATGCATAGGAAAAGGGGATCCTTTTTGACTATGTAGATCATTGGTACAACAGGGAGATGTTTCTAAAACTATACTCCTATCCTATTCAGCCCATCCCAAGTGTGCAGTTTTGGGAACAAACTGGTTATGGGACAGTGTTGCTACCTGGTGGCCGAACTTCTGCAGGTTCCGCTACTTGGTTCTTCTTTTGGAGTCTTGTTATATGAGAGACCATTGTTGTTGCTGATTGCTCCGCCTGCAAAGAAAACCACACCGGATGGTGCTCCGATTAACGGGCCTCCGACGCTCAAACGAGTGCTCTATTTTTAGAGTGAGAAAGTAGAGCAAAATATATGTGATCAGGTTATTGCTAGCCTCGGTATTCGAGGCGGCAAGGGAAAGCTCCGAGGAGAAGGAGGATGAAGACCACAGACACCCTTGCGCACGGAGGGTATGATCGGATCATTCTGGCTAGGAGCCAGTTTCTGTTTTCCAATGGGATGGCACGGGAGTGCGTGCTATCCATTGGCAGACACAAGATTTTGTCGGATCTGTTGGTGTTAAACACACCGGAGTACGACGTTATTCTTGGGATGGATTGGCTGCCCAAGAATTCTGTGCACATTGGTTGTGCTAATCGTAACACTACGGTTCTGGAGAGGTACTGCCTCTCTCTGTGTTGAGAACCGCAAATTCTGGATTAGGTTCCGATATCAGAATCAGAGGAGTGTTATGATCTGATTACGGCAGACACTCGACTGGAGCTGGACCAGATTCCAATGGTCCGGTATTTTCTGTAGGTGTTACCGGAGGATTTACCCGAGATGCCACCAGAGCGGGAAATTGTGTTTGAGATCCTTTTGCAATCGGATTTGCCCTCCTTATCGGATGCCGATAGTGGAGATGGTTGAACTGAAGAGGCAATTGGAGGTTCATCGACAACACCGATGTCAGTGAGAGGATGATCACTATGACACCGAGGCTTCCCGTCGGTCTCACCGACGGCGGGAGGTCGAGGCACCAGTCGGCGGCGTCGACTTCGGAGAGAGTTTAGCGCTGAACCCCGAGGTTCAACGGTAGAGGAGGATCAGAGTGCGCGGTGGAAGCGTGGTGGGCCAAGGTATTTCGGTCCCTACGAGATTCTGGAGTAAGTTGGTAGGGTAGTGTTGGAAGGTACACCACTTCTTAACGTTACAGTTGTGGTAGTTCTTTTTTCCGTATGGTATGTCTACATCCATGGTTGCACAGGAAGTATGTTATGTCTCGGGATTTGCCTATCTGTTAGGATCAGTATCTGGTTGTGAATGAACTGGTAAGAAATTAGTTTGTCTGTTCATTTGCATCTTATGTCTCTGGGTGGGCAACGAGAGTTCAGTACTGGTTATTCGTCTGGTGTTCTGTCTATTTTCTGCTAGGTTTTTCAGGGCATGTTGAAGGTCTATTAGGTATAGATTTGGTACTGTATGGGGTTGTCAGGGGGGTTGTCAGGTAGAAATACCGGCAACTGACTCGGGGCACAACAAGATGCATCCTGAGGGTTAGGACGCCGCTGAGAGGCTCAGGAAGGTAGTCTAAACTACCACTCCCGCCGCACCAGCAACGGTGGCCCGAGTATGTCAGGTGAAGAGAAGTAAGAATTGTTCAGATAAGTCTTGGGATTTTCATATATATGGTCTATCTGGAATTCTGTTTTGATATTCTGATCTGCTTGTCTGCATCTGTTCTGGTCCTTCGGGACGTATATATACATTCTGGTCTTTCGGGACATCGGTATGGTTCAGGTGACTCTTGGGGACCAAGAGTCTAAAAGGGGGGAGAATGTTACAGTCACCCCGAGCGGGTTGTGACTTCGGTGCTCCGGGGCTCCGTTTCAAACATGCGGGACATGTCTTTGGTTGGTCAGACAGCTCTCGGACCTTCACTGGGTAATATTCTCGGGAATGCCTATATATTTAAGGTCGCACGAGTCCCCTGCACCTTTCTACGGAAAATATTTTTTTCGGGAGTTGGACATGTTTTCGGTCGATCAGTAAGCTCGGTAGCTTTATCGGGACCTCATAAAAGGGAACTTTTAGCATATTTGAGGTCGTACGAGCATTCCGTACCTTTCCGCGGAGAATATTTTTCAGGGTTGGGATGTTCGTTCCCGGGCGACGCTCAGGGCTCGGGAGGAAAGTTTTGTGACGACATTGGTGTGAGGCGTGCTATGGCTTGGGATGAGTATTGTGGTGATAACCGAGCAAGCACACACGACGGGATTGTTGGCTCGGGCAAGCAAGCGTACGCGTCGGGAGTTACTCGGGTGAAGTTGGCGCGGGATTACACCCCAACACTTAGCATTTTTGGATTTGGGCTTGGGTGGTTAGTCACCTTGGTGACTAAGGTGGTGACTAGGGTGGTGACTAAGGTGCTAAGGGACACTTGTCCTACCATGAAAAGAGATGGAAAAGAAAGAAGAAAGAAGAAAAGAAATGAAAAATATATAAAGGAAAGAAATGGAATTTTCTTCATTTTCTTCTTCTTCTTCTACCTCTTGAAACCGTGAAGCTTTCATGGAAGAACACCACTAATGGCCAAAGGTGAATTTGGTGGAAACTTGAAGAAGCTTCGAGGTAAGGTTACCAAAACGATCATACATTGTGTAAGTAAATAATCGAGATCGGTTTGCGAAGATTCATCCCGGTTTGTAAATCGTGAGTCTTGAAGTTTGGGAGTAGTTATGGAACCACCTTCTCTGCTTGGTTTATTGGTTTCTAAACGTTCAGCACCTTCTTGTGTATGTTTGATAACGAAGTGTAGCGAAACTTTCTGAAACGCTGCCGAAATCATTTACGATTTCTGCACGGAAACCCATCTTGATTTTAGTGAAACGTAAGGGTGTATTTGTGATCGAGTGAAGAGATGAGTGCATTGTGCTATTTGGTTTTGTCGAGAAAAGGCTCGGTGTGAGCCATTTTCCCGGCCCGAGCCTCGGTTTTGGTGCCAATGATATTGGTTGATTACGTGAATTACGAACATATATTCTCAGTATATGGATTGTTTATGAATAGGGAAATCGAAATTCATTGAAACTTTGCTGAAATTTCTACGGGACCGCTGATCGGTAATTTTGATTCGGACTTGTGTGATCGGTAAGGGTCTGTTAATAGTTATGGTGTGTTTCGGGGTTGTATTGATAATGAATTTGTATCGGGAATTGAAGTAGGTATCAAACGATGTTCGGAACATCGTTTTCTGAAATTGTAAACATAACCGACCTACTTGCTTGCGTAGATTTAGGGGAAAGTATGATTTTGATGCTTAGTTGTGCATGTGTGAGTAAAAATATCAATGTTCTAGCTCGATTTGAGAATCTGAGCTTTATGTGGAATTTTGCTGGAAAGTGCGGGAATGTGCGGGATTAGTTCCTGAGGGTCTGGATTAGTGATTTCTGATTTGTATGTGGTTGTTCAGCTTGAATCAACAGTTGTGGAGTAGTGCGGGACTTCAGAAGTCACACTACCGCGTTTCGGGCCGAGCGTTGGGTAATAGTGCGGTAAGGGTTTGATGTGCTCTCGATTCTACATTTTGGATTACTTTATGAAATGCGTGTGCAGGTGTACCGAGTCTGAGTTTGGATTAAGGGTTGCTGAGGATACCTAAACTTGGTCAGTCGGGATAGGCATTGGTGGGCAGGTGCGAGGACTCGAAGATGCTAATGTTCTGATTCAACTCCTACAGGGGTGGTGTTCTGATTCAATTCCTACGGGGGTGGTGTTCTGATTCAACTACTACGGGAGTGGTGTTCTGATTCAACTCCTTCGGGGGTGGTGTTCTGATTCAACTCCTACGGGGTGGTGTTCGATTCAACTCCTTCGGGGTGGTGTTCGATTCAACTCCTACGGGGTGGTGTTACGATGGGGTTAGCTAACTCGAGATGGTACCGGTCTCATGTGTCTGCGGTAGTTCATTACGTGGCTGGGCCGAGAATGGACTATTGTTTGAGCGTGTCATTTGCTATACTAACAATTCCGCTTATGTGCATTGCATATGTTTGTTTTGCATTGGTTGAGCATATGTTGGTTATCATTGCGTGTTTGCATTTTCTTTGTCTTTGTTGTGTAGGTTGTTATACGTAAAGAGAAACCGTGCCTATGCCCTAACCCTTACTAAGTTCTTAAAAGAGGACTTACCCCCTTTCTATTTACCGTTTCAGGAGTACCTGACCAAAAACCCGCAGAGTGAGTCTAGGGTGTGTTGTCTGATTCTGCTTTAGTACCCATACATTACTGTAAGGGGCGGTCTCTTTGAGTAACTATAGTCCGGGATATGATATCTGAAATTTGAATCATTGTGCGAGATCTGGATCGATATCGAAGTATGAATCAGTATCGAAATCTGAATATGTGTCCGAGTTTGAATCTATAGTTTGTTTTCGACTTGATTTTATGCTAAGGATAGCATATGAGTTTCTCACGCTTAACTTACATCTCTCTTCTGTTGGTGTGTTAGCAGCAACAACGGTACTGCGGGAATCTTCGATCTCGGCTTTTCAGCTAGATCTCGCACTTGGGTATTCTAAGGTTTTCCTTGGTCTCGCTCTGTAGGTGTATATGCATGCATGTCATCTGCGATCATGCTATGTATCTTAGATACATTCTCGCTTACGTAAATATGTTCGGATACTATGTAGGATCGGGGACTAGCCCATGACAGTGGAGGGCGGGACCCGGGATGTGATCATATTCGATGTGATAAACACATTACGTATCTCTGTATAATTCGAGAAGTTATGTATGAATTATCCATGAACCTGTACGTTTGGCGATGGTTGAGTGCTCGCCTATTTCGGTGGGGGGGGCTCGCCATGGATAGTTAGGGTTTATACCGTATACTTGCCATCTTTGAGTTTTGTAGGTTGTGGGTCGTAACACGATCGGAGGTTATAAGTGCATAACTCTGTCTGCACACTCCGTGAGCAAAGTGTTCTCAAGCACCGGGCCTTTGAGAACGGGACTTTGTGGGCCGGGTCACGGGACCACCACACTCAGCGGGTTTCGGTTGGACCAACCGCTTTCGTTTCTACCGTAGCTTCCACCGTCACGGGACGGCCTCGCCTCCGCAACCGGGCGCGGGCCCTCGTGACACCGACACCTCTTCCAAAATTTCAAGTAAGGGGGTGGCGGACCCCTTCGAACATCCCTGGAAAAAAGCGACAGAATAGCGGCTCGCCCTACCAAGCCCGTACACAGAACATAAATTCACTTATGGACTACACCAGGCTCAGGACATAACTTCACTTGATCCTCGTACTTGACTAAACCTGACTCTGATACCACCTTTACTATTACCCCCTTCCGCGGAAGCTTACGTAATACGGAATGACTGGCGGCATAAGCGGGAACCAGAATCGGGGCAATAGTAAAACAGAGTTCCCTCGGTGTGGTGGCCCAGAACCAACCCGATTAATTTTTTTCCTTTACTCATGCTATTAACTTGTAGTGCAAGTAACGAGGATCGTCTAAACTCAAACACACATATGCACATAGATACGAATATGACAATATGAGTTTGGCTCATGAGCTCGAATGCTTTGCAAAACACGGAAATCCTCATACAGATACATATGTGATGCAATATAACTTTACATGCATACATTTACATATACGGAGCGAACCTAATATCTAGAATACTGCGTGTGTGGAGGGATCTCGTGCACCAAGATCCTCGAAAAACAACTCCACGTAGGTCACCGCCTTGCTAAATAAATAATAGAAGACATACCGCCATTAACCTCAAAATGTGCTCAAATCAGAATCGGAACTTGCATAATAGCAGAATATCTTAAACTGGACTACCCTTTTCCAAATCAAGTCAGGCTCGGAATTAACGTTACTTGAAAATCAAACACCGAAAACACCGAGAGACTCGGTAAGGTCGGGTATAGGATAGAGTATCTCAGTAATCCAGAATACTCGGAACTAATATACATGCACAGAAAACACAGATACAAATGGAAACAAATATATAGATAATAATAAGAACGATGTCAGAAATGTTAGTAGTCAGACAGAATCGGTAGACCTTTGAGGCTTTTAGCCTTACAGAAGAGGTTTTCAGAAATAACAGAGACATGGGCCAAATTGTCATTTGGTTGAGCCCAAACCGGAATATTGAAAATTGTTTGCACAAATTGAGAATTGGGTTGGCCTAAATTGAAGAGTGCTTGCACTTTTCCTTCATCTTTGTGGATATCTTCACTTTGCTCCTCACAGTTTGCAAAACTGTGCATCAACAGGTTTAGAGCGTCCTTAGCCTTCTTAGTGCGGCTCCTTGTCATAGGTCCACCAAGGCCAATGAGCGGATCTTGATGTTTGGGCTTGGGTTGGGCTTGTTCCACGTCACTATCTAACTGGCGCGAAGCTAGGGAGTACATTAAATATGTGGGAGATGATAGAAGGATCAACCTCAGGGAGGTCCTCAGATCTCCAGGCGAAGACGTCAATGTTTGTGGTGAGCAGGTGGATGAGGGCATCCCTATCACCTTTGGCGAGATCACTGCTGACTCCAAACTTCTTGCCCGACGTGACCTCGACCTCTTCGAAGGCGCCGGTAAGGTAAGGGGGAGCATCGGTGTCTTCGGTGGCGGGGCTTTCGGGTTTCGCGGGGGCCTTTTGCTTTGGCTCCATGCAGCGAGGGAGTTGTGGCGGTCCCATCAGGCTGGTCATGTAGTTGTCTCTGGCGTGGTTCTGGTTGATGTAGATAAAAGCATCGCCAGAGAAAGTTGCGAAAGTGAGGGTCAACGTTCGCACATCACAATGGATATAGAAATCGACTTAAGTGAGGCACCCAAGTATGGCATTGTAAGGTGAAGGCATGTCCAGGAAGATGAAGTTCACAAAGCTAGAGTGGCAGATGAGGACTTCGCGAGCGGTAGTGCCTGCCAAAAGAAGAGGGAGAGTGATCATACTGAAAGTTGGGATTTCCTCATGTTCGATGCCGAAGGTGGAGCCTGTCACTGGTTGAATGCAGGAGAGGGGAAACTGCGCCTCCACCAAGGTATTCTTGAAGGCAACGTTGGCATTGGCTCCATTGTCAATATAGACCTTGTCGACATCCCATCCCGCGATGCGGGCCGTGATGAGGAGTGGCTCCAAGTGAGGGACCATAATGGCCGAGCCGTCGAGGCGAGTAAGGAGCATGCTGCGGGAGTGTCGATCTGGTAGATTTCCATCATGTAGCATCTTTGTGTCGCGGCACCCTCACATTGGGTTATCATATGTATGTGGCCCAGGGGGTGGGATATCATCCTGTATGGGAGCTTGTTGGGGAAGTCGGTCTTCCCTGTCTGCTTGGCGATCCCTGTCATCGCACTTGCGACCCCTGTCATTTTCCCTGCGTGGGGACCGTTCGCGCTCCAGAAATTAAGCTAGCTTCCCAGTCGCGGCCATGTCTACGAGCAGGCGTCGCAGTTCAACACAATTCTCTGTGTCGTGGCCCTTTTTACGGTGATAGTTACAAAAGTGCTTAGAGTCCCTGGCAACACCCTTGGGCATTGGGCGAGGCTAGCGTGGAACCTCTCGATGCTGCTCCAGGATGTGGAGAATCTTGGTGCTTGAAGGCACGCCACATAGTGTTGTCATCTGCCCTGGCGAGAGCCATGGTAGAGATGTAACACTGAAGGTGGACATCGGGGTCGGTGGTCACGTCATAAGAGTCCAGCTTGGGCTTCCGGAAGTGTTCCGAAAAAGGGGCTACCAGGATCCTAGCAGTGAAGGGTTGGGTCCACATGTGATCGATGTTGTGGCATCGGGTGGAGGATCCGCGTGCCTGGACTTCGCGCTCACGCTTCTCCATTTGGACGATTCTCCTCGCCAAATCGTCTAGAACGGGGCGTAGGTGGTGTCTATTGTTTGCACCATCTAAAGTACGGGGCATGGATCCATAGTCTGGCTGAGGAGCCGGGGTGACAGCCGCCCGTGGCTGGACAAGGACAGATACGACGCCCGCTGCCTGGAGGACCCCCTTAACTAGTCTGCGAGGGAGTCCCTGATGTTCTGCGCTATCTTGTTAGTAATGGCAATGAGGAGCGCATGATCCAGGAACTAGATGGTGATGGGGCTCCTTGTTCAACCGTGGGGTTGGGAGCATGGGGACCGTTGATTGGGGCTGGATGGTGAGGGATGATGTTGTTGGTGGAGTGGACCGACGCATCGTTCTCCGGGAGCTAGTCGTGGTTATCACCACCGGTTTGGCTTTGATCTTCACGATGGGCGGTTTTCCTAGTTTTGGCCATCAGTGACACTAGAGAGAAACCGTGGGGAGGATGTTCCCTTCCCACATACGGCGCCAATCTGATAATCTTGTTCCTAAGCGGGCCGAGTTCTCAGATGCTGGAGGTGATGATCTGGTGTGGTTGAGAGCTGGAGATGGAGGACTGCTGCTAAGAGAATGATCTGCAGAGAGGTAAACGAGGTACTCAGGAGCAGAAAGAGGAGTGGGGGTGTGTAGATACGGTGTACCTTTTCCAAGTCTCCTTTTTATAAGAGTTGAAGGAGGGTGGTTGCCTCCGGTGCACCGTGATCGTGAGCCTTGATCGTGGGCACGTTTGTGGAGGGTGGAAGACGCTCCCGTAAATCACGGGAACACTTATGGGAAGTCGGAAGACGCTCCCTGATATCATGGCTGATTTGGCGGGGTTGCCCTAATAAAAAATAATAGTAGAAATAAGAAAAGGCAAAAATAAAAAATAAAAGAGAAAAGGAGAAAAAAAAATATATGGGGTTGGTGTCAAAAAATCATAAAAATATTGCCAAGAAGGGACATTTTATCTACTAACAAACAAAAGAAAAAAAGAGAAAAAAAATAAAAGATGCTAAAATTGCACTCCCTCTACCCCTTATTTTTTGCCATGCTTTCTTTTGGTAAGGGGATTAAGATGAGTAGAAATTGTAAAAATTGACAAAATTACCCTTAAGAAATGGATAGATTTGTGGGTGAAATGAGTAGTTTTAGTGATGTCAAATAAGATTAAAAAATTAAGATAAGAGTTGAGTGAGTAGATGAGTAGAATTAGTGAGCTCATATTAGAGAATACATTTTTTAAAAAACAAAAGATAGTTGAAATGAGTAATTTTTGGTAACTTCATTAAAAAAAGTTTACTAAATAAAGAAACATTACAAACATTTAGGAACATTCTAAAAAGAAAAATATTTTTATTGCAATAATAAATGGACGGATAGCATAACATTTAATGTGACTTGAATCATAAAATATTACGCCATCCGACCTCCACCGGCGGTAGTAGCCATCAACAACGGCTCATGTATCGCTACCATCGTTGTTTGCCAACACCTGGCCACCATTATGCCAACATCCGACGATCTTCATGCCAACATCTGACAACCCTTGAGCCCTTCCGACGACGGTCACACAACATCTAGTGACCCTCTCGCCGGAGGCCGGTGGCTCACTGATGGCTTACGATAGAGGGATGTTGAATCAGAGGCTGGAGTTGAGGTTAAGAAGGGTGATTTGGCCGAAATATTGTGACGTCCGACGATGTCGGCATGGTTGAGATAGATTCTGATGACTACTATTCAACCTTCTCGGTTGGAGATGAAGTAGAGGGGATGAGGGAGTGAGCAAAAGGATATGCCATTGAAGATGGAGAAAAGAGTTTTCGATCTAGATTCTGGGTAGAGGTGTGGGATTTTTGGAGTTGGATCGGATACGATGAAGCTAGGTTTTGGAATTTTGAGATTTTGTAAAATTAGTGCCAAACATATAATATTTAATCATCTTATTCTAACTTTTTTAGCCCAACAACCAAATGAGTCTTTGAAGTATGAATATTTGTATATTAATAATCAAAACTTAAAATCTTTCAAAAAAGGCACAAAATCGTTATAAATGTAACATCATTTATGTCATTTGGAACAAGTTGCTGACTCAATGGACTAAAGTGCATGGAATTGAAAAGTTTGAGGACTGAGTAGATCCGAGCTACAATCTGGGGACTAAACTGAACGAGTCAAAATAATATGGGGGCTAAAATAATAGAGACTTAAATTATAAATTTGAGAACATTTGGGATCGACATGAAAAAAAACATAAAACTTAATGGCATAAAAAGAGTTATTCCCAAACTAATAATAGCAAAAAATAAAAAATAGAGACATAATTATTAATTAATATAATTGATGGAATATTTGGAATTTCTATTTTTCATAAATCTTGATGAACAAACCCTAAACAAATAAAAGAGAATGTAACAAAATTTTAAAATATCTAATTTTTAAAATCAATAAATAATAAGAAAATAACAAAATAAGAAAAATAAATGAAGAAACGAAAAAAGAGAAGGATTAATGAGCAAAATCTTAATGTTACGGTCACCCCGGCGGGTTGCGGCCGGGTGACCGGGGCTCGGTTTTGGCTGCGGAGTCACGTTTTCGGCGTTCAGACGGCTCCCGAGCCCTATCCGAGTATCATTTTGGCGAACCCTTCCGTATTTGAGGTCGTGTGGGTCCCCGGACGTTTCCGCCGAAAATATTTTTCTGCGCCGGGGTTGTCGGGGTCGCCTCGGGACGTACTGGCGGGCTCGGTAGCACTCTCGAGACCTCAGTTTGGGAAGCCGTTTGCAGTTTTGGAGTCGTGGAAACGTCCCGGTGTTGGTTGTGGAGTTTAATATTTGGGGCGGGACGTTCGGTTCCGGGCGACTCCCGGGGCTCGGGACGGGAATCCCGGGACTCGGGATGGAAATTTTCTGACGGCTTTGGGGTAAGTTGTATTTGAATTTAAGATGGAATTTATGGGAATTTTTGTAGAATTTTGGGAGTGACGGAATTTCGGTTCAGGTTGACACGCCGCACGTCGGGTTACGGTTCGGGTTCAGCGAGCTCGGTAGGACACTCCGGAAAGGCAAATGAATTTCTGAAAAATGTTCTGTGCATGATATAATATTCTGAAGATTGTGTCCGAGTTTCGTTAATTTTGGAGTTCGGTAAATATTTTTGGGCAAAAGGAATTGGAACTTTCGGAAAAATTGGGAGTTAATTTGCAATTGGTTGCAAAATTAATTAAAATCAGTATGGGCAGCAGCAGCCCTTCTTATTTTCGGCAGACTTGTGTGTGTGTGTGATTATTTGGGGACACATGTCCCATTTTAATTAAAGGAAGAGTGGTATGGGTTATAAAGTAGAAAATTATATAAGGTATATTATTACATAATATTAGACTTACCTCAATCTTTTCTTATTCTTCTTCATTCTGTTCTTTGCTGCTGCGAAACTCCATGAGAGAGCTCCTCCAAGCTTGACTTCCTTCATCTTTGTGGAAATCAAAGAGGAATTGCTTGCCACTTGTGGTAAGTATCATCCTAACTCCTCTTTTCACATTAGTTTTGAAGTTTGGTGGTTAAAAGAGGAGTTTTTGCATTTGATGGGTTTGTTCTTAGCTACTAGCTAGGATGATTCTCTTCCTCTCAATTTTTAGTATGTTGTTCTTGGGTGGTAGGAGAGTGATAATCAAGTGTTGGATTTTGGAAAACACAACTTGGGTGGAAATTGAGTGTTGGCCGAATTTATGGAGAAAATTCCAAAATAATGTGTGTTTGTTATCTTGCTTCATGCTTCAAGTATGTTAATCCTAGCATGATTCTAAGCTTATGTGTGGATTTAATTTGATGGAAAACAAGTTGAGGTGAAAACCCCATTTTGGCGAAATAATCAAGGTTGGGGTTTTGTTGTTTGGGTGCAATTGGATAGCATTCATGGTTTAGAAATGTAATTGGTGATTAGTGGGATTAATTGGTAGCTTGAATGGATTGAATTGGAAGTTGGATGAAAAGTTGATTAAGAACCGAAATCTTGGAATGATTCTTTTTCAATGTTGGAGGTTCAGTTTGGTTAAATTGGATATTAATGTGGTGTTGGGCTTGAATTTAGGAGTGGATGGAAGTTTGAAATGTTGAATTCGGTTAAGAAATGGAAAAGTTACAATTAAGCGGGATTATCGGAAAATGGCGGGTAAAGAAGGGTTTAAGGTTGGATTTGATCAATTCTGCTTATTGTATGATGTTTGTCAATGTGAAATCTTGCATTGTCTAGGTTGGTTACGAATTCGGCGTTTACGTGAAAATCTGGAATTTTACGGAAGTGCAGCCGATTTTCGGTTTTGGGGTCGGGGTTGTAGTTTGGTAGTGTGGTTGATAAGAATGCTAAATCAACTTGGTTTGGCGGATTCTGAGTTTCGGTGGTTAGGAAAAGAGGAGTGCCAAGTTTGGGGCACGGTGTAGGTGTTATCCAGAATCGGTCCAATACTGGATTTTGAGGTAAGGGTTTGGTTACATTGTTTGGTAAGCTAAGTATATGTTTTGGTTTCAGTTTACATTACTGCGGGTATTTTAGTATTATATGCCTAGAGCATATTCGTAGTCTGTAAGTGTATGTATATTGTAGCACTTACATTTTGCGGGTATTTCGGAAATTTCGCTTTAAGGTAAGTTCTGTGATCTGTAGGTGTATGCCTTGTAGCATACTGCATGCATTAATCCTACGTTTGTAGGAGTATGCCTTATGGTATACTGCATGCATTAACACTACGGCAGTTGTGGGTTCGCTACCCAGTGGTGCACCATGCTTCGTAATAGCTTCGGCTTGACTCCCCTTAGTGGGAGGCCGTCGTTCGATCTGTTATAAGGTTTATGGCGATTTAGAATCGCACGTCCTTCGGGATTCCGATTTATTTTCGTACATGCATGCTATTCCGTATTCATTGCACATATTGCTATCTTTCTGTTTTGCGGGGTTACATATACTTACCTTACCCCATATCCCTTACGGGGTCCTTTTAGGACTCACCCTTCTTTGGGTTACTGTTTTTGGATTTCGGTAGACACGATAAGCGGCTGCGGAGTAGGGTTCCGTGAGGGTTCTACCTTGGGTATGTTTTGCAGCGATTGCACCTTGCGGTCCGGGATTGTGTACTTGGTGTGAATCCCGCGCAAGGTATCTTGTTACTTAGATTCTAAGGTTGGCTCTGTAGTTGCATATGCACACTTTACGTATTGCTATGATGGTTGTATGTCTGTATATACATTTGTATATTACATTCTATATCTGTTCTCAGCGCTTGGCGCTTGCTAGACATTTTAGGTTACGTGAATTTTGTATGTATATGTGTTTTGGTGCGTAAGCACTCGTCCCACGGAGGCGGGGCTTACTCTGTTATTAGTGCATGAATTGTATGGTTGCATTTTATTTTTGGTTATACGCATGAAATTTCAGTTAGTCTGCTTCCACAATCCTTCCGTTCTCGGGTCCGCTACGCGCGCGGGTCTCGATGGACTGCCACTCCTTTCCATTCCGGCTTCCGCTTCCGGCGTCCGGCGCCCCGCCTCCGCAACCGGGCTCGGGCGGCGTGCGGTGACAAGTTGGTATCGAGCGGGTAAGTGACCATATTGGTCGTCGGTGGTGACTTGTAGTGACAACTATTGTTTTACATTTTATTTTAGAATGGTTTGAGTACGGAGATTGGCCACCTCCTTACTTGAACCACTTCAAAATAAAATTGTGGAACAGAGTTGATCCTTCAAGTTATCATGATAGTTGCAGATTTCGGCACTTGGGATTTCTGGAATTCTGGTAAGATTATTACGAGTAAGGGGATTGTGGAAAAGTTTCAGGTACGTAAAATTGTGTGTTAGGAAAAGATTTGGTGAAATAAGCATGAATTGCTTCTGTGATTCTGTGAAATGCATGATTTTATCATTTTGCAAAATAACTTCTGAGTTAAGTACTGCATTGCACTACAGAGCCTTAGAAAACTGCTGCTAGCTTCTGTAGGGATTAGGAGTGACCGATTTGTCTGGACTCTGTTTGGTCCGGAATGTTTCTGTTTGGTCTGAAATGTCTGAGATATGGTTAAAACGCGTAGATAGCGTGATTTGGTACCGGAGGCGGGGTGGGATCCCACACCTCCGTGGAATAGGATACGGGTTCGGTGTAACCCGAGTCCGAACAACCACACTCACCGCCCGAGGTTTAGTGGTCGTAAGGACCCCTCTCGATTTGGTATTACCGCCACCCTAGGCGGTTCGGAGGCGGCGATGGCGGGGAAAATCTGTTTATGCCACGGTAAGGGCATTTTGATTAGGTAGTGATAGCGAGGCTTAAGCCACTGCTCGCCATAGTTTTGGGATCGGTAAGTGAGTGACTCTGACAAGGGTGGTCACTACGACACCTAGACTTCTCGTCGGTCATATTAACGACGAGGAGATCGAGGCACCCGATCGACGAGGTCGGACTTTTGGAGAGGTTTTAGAGTTTGAACCCCCCGAGGTTCAATGACCGAGAAGGTGCAGGGTAGTAGAGATTTGGTTTGCAGGAGTTGACAAACTCACGGAGGGAGGCTATTCGAGCCGGTTGGCCCGGCTACTCGGTCGATTGCTTCCAGTTCGAACCGGAGTTCGGATTGACCCGATATCGATTTCTAGTGTCTGGCGATGTATAGGACATTTCCGCGAAAAATATTTTTGAGGCCGGGGTTGCCGTCGGACGATTTCGGGATTCAGGCGGAGAAACGGCTCGGGAGTGACCCGGGACTCAGTTGCGGTTTTGAGGAAGATCTGGAGTCGGGATATAATTTACATTTTTACGTGAAGAAAAATGTTCGGTCGAAATTACGGTTTGGGCGGTTTAGTAGAGGTAGAGTGGGAAATGTGATTAGTGGACGTATTGGACTTGGTCTCTTGATTTTCTAGGTTATGATGGTTTTGGCAGGATGTCATGTGCAAAGCGACTTATTATTACAAGACGTTTTGTCTCGGACTCGAGTGCGGCCCAACGCGCCGCGGCGTGGGTTTCAGCAGGGTGGCCCGAGACCTCGGCGGCGGCAGCGGCTTCAGCCACCCTCCGTCACCGCAACTCGAGCGGGGACGGGTTTTCCTTTTTGAAGGGAGGCCCTGGTTATCGGGGAGGACCTAGTCAGCATGCGGTCACTAGTCGGCGAGGAGCTCGAGTCGGCGGGAAGTTACGTAAGGTACTATATTTCCGAATGAGATACCGGTTCATGCGTTATTTGATACAGAGCATTTGTTCCCATTGTAACACCGAAATGTGTTACATTTACGTATCTGTCTGTTAGTACCTTGCCTCAAACGCATTTAGTAAAAGCTGCAGGAAGTCGGTTCTGTTTTCCAATGAGATGGTTCGGGGTTGTACGATATCGTAGGCGGACATCTGATAGTATCGGATTTGTTGGTTTTAGACACGCCGAACTATGATGTTATTCTTGGGATGGACTGGCTATCCAAGAACTCTGTGCACGTTGATTGTGCAACCCGTACCATTATGGTTTCTGGAGAGGTACTACCTCTCACGACTCTGACTGGTTTGACTATCGCACAGCACGGTACAGTGTTGCAGATTCTGGATCATCTGTCGATAGTTGGTGTAGGGGAATGCTATGATCTGAATGAAGCTGGTATTAGGTTGAAGTTGGATGGTTTATCGTTGGTTCGAGATTTTCCGCGGGTATTTCCGGAGGAGTTGCCCTGATTACCATAAGAGCGGGGAATTGTGTTTAACATCCACTTGCAGTCGGGTACTGCTCCGATATCTATTCCTCCTTATCGGATGCCCATTTCTGAGATGCAGGAGTAGAAGAAGCAACTGGAGGAATCACAGCAAAAGAGTTTCGTCCGACCGAGCACTTCAGCGTGGGGTGCTCTGGTTGTGTTTGTTAAGAAGAATGATGGGACACTCTGACTTGGTATTGATTACAGACGGTTGAATGCTCTTATTGGGAAGAATAAGTATCCGTTGATAAGGATTAACGATCTTTTTGATCAACTTCGGGGTTCAAGAGTTTCCTCAAAGATTAATCTCCGATCTGGGTATTTTCAGCTTAGGGTGAAGGAAGAGGATATACCTAAGACTGTTTTCCGCACCCGATTGGGACACTCTGAGTTTACGGTCATGCCATTCGGGCTGACCAATGCTACAGCGGCAATCATGGATCTGATGCATCGGGTGTTCCGACCGTACTTGGACTCATTCCCGGTGGTTTTTATTGATAATATTCTGATATATTCTCGGGATGAGGATTCGCATCAGGATCATCGAGGGTAGTTCTGAGACACTTTGGGAACATCAGCTTTATGCTAAGTTCTCAAAGTGTGAGTTCTGATCCGGGAGGTCACCTTTAGGGGACACGTTATTTCGAGCATGGTGCATGCAGTGAATCCAGTGAAGGTGAGGGCAATTCGGGATTGGAAACAACTTACCACGGCACGGGAGATCAAGAGCTCCCTGGGGTTAGCAGGATTTTATCAGAGGTTTGTACCAGGGTTTTCTATTCTGGCATTCTCGTTTGCGCAGTTGACCAAGAAGGGTCAACGATTTATCTGGTCTGATAGGTGTGGGCAGAATTTTCAGGAGTTGAAACGGCAGTTGACTAACGCTCCGATTCTGACTCTTTCAGATCCGATCTTACCGTATGTGATTTATACGGATGCTTCCATGTCGAGTTTGGGATGTGTGTTGATGCAGGAGCATAATGTGGTAGCTTGTGGGTCGAGGCAGCTGCGACCGCATGAGCTGAACTGACTGACACATGATCTGGAGTTGGCTATAGTAATTTATGCGCTGAAACTTTGGAAGCAATATCTGTTTGATAGTTAATTTCAGATTCTTACCGACCATAAGAGTCTGAAATATCTGTTTTCACAAATGGAGCTTATTTTGAGGCAGCATAGATGGCTCGAATACATTAAGGACTATGATTGTAGTATCGGGTACATCTCGGCAAGGGCAACGCGGTTGCCGATGCTCTGGCGGGAAGTATACCGGCTTAATTAAGAGAGGAAATGTTGGTGACCGATCCGAGAAGAGTGGTCGACGTGCCTTTGGCACAGTGGCAGCTACGGGAGCGTGCTCGAGTTATTACACTTATTATACATTCCGAGTGGCTTGATAGGATGCGCGAAGCGCAAGGTAGAGATTTGGTATTGAAGAAGTTATCCGGGAAGATAAGGGTTTATTTGTTACCGACGTTTCGGTATAGGCGAGATTGCTATACTTCCGAGATTGCCTTTATGTACCGGAGGATCGGGAGTTACGGAATGAGATTTTAGAGGGGCACACTCGGCGGTGTGAGCATCGAGAACCGGCGGGGACACTGCAGACTTTGCCCATTCCAGTCTGGAAGTGGGGTAAGGTTACCATGGATTTTCTGACTACACTGCCCCTGACACGGTCCCACCATGATGTTATCTGGGTTATTGTGGATCGGCTGACAAAGTGCGTACACTTTCTGCTTATTCGGGTCATAGACCCTCTGGAAAAGCTTGCCCGGCTTTACATCAGGGAGATTGTACGTTTACATGGAGCACCAGACTCCATTGAATCTGACCGTGATCCGCGTTTTACAGCACGGTTCTGGATTGCTTTTCATGAAGCATTGGACACGCGACTCCATATGAATACAGTTTATCACCCACAGACGGACGGGCAGTCGGAGCGGGTGATTCTGATATCGGAGGATATGTTGCGAATCTGTACTTTGGATTTTGGAGGAGTTTGGGACTAGCAATCACTTTGATAGAGTTCTCGTACAACAATTGCTTTCAGACTACGTTTGACATGGCACCCTATGAGGTGTTGTACGGGAGGTGTATGACACCATACTGTTGGACAGATGCGTCTGATCGGGTTAAGCTGGGACCCGAGCTTTTTGAGGAGTCTACGGCAAAGATCAGATTGTTACAGGCGCGGATTAAAACCGCGAACGACTGCACCACTGTTTATACGAACCGCCGCCGTAGGGCTCTTGAATCTGAGTTTGGTAATAGAATTTGACTGGAGGTAGCACCGTTCAGAGAAACAGTAAGATGTGATAGGCGGGGCGAGTTACCCGAATTTTATCGGTTCTCATTAGTTTCGAGTAAGTTGTTAGGTTGGCCTTACCCCCAAACTATTTTTGTTTTATGTGATGTCTTCCGGATAGCCTGTTGTGGATCGGTTAGATTTAGGTTCGATCTTATGCAGGGTTGTCTGGTAGAAATACCGGCAACTGACTCGGGGTGCAATAAGATGCACCCGGAGGGTGGGACGCCGTGAGGCTCTGTATGGTAGTCTAAACTACCACTCCCGCCGCACCAGTACGGTGGTCCGATTGTTCTGGGTTAGAGTAGAGGAATAGTTATATTTTCTGGTTGGTAGCGACACCTGTCGGGTTGGTTCAGGCTACTCTTGGAGGACCAAGAGTTCTAAGGGGGGGAGAATGTTACGGTCACCCCGAGCGGGTTGCGACCGGGTGACCGGGCTCGGTTTTGGCTGCGGGTCACGTTTTTTTTTCGGCGTTCAGACGGCTCCCGAGCCCTATCCGAGTATCATTTTGGCGAACCCTTCCGTATTTGAGGTCGTGTGGGTCCCCCGGACGTTTCCGCCGAAAATATTTTTCTGGCGCAGGGGGGTTGTCGGGGTCGCCTCGGGACGTACAGCGGGCTCGGTAGCACTCTCGAGACCTCAGTTTGGGAAGCCGTTTGCAGTTTTGGAGTCGTGGAAACGTCCCGGTGTTGGTTGTGGAGTTTAATATTTGGGGCGGGACGTTCGGTTCCGGGCGACTCCCGGGGCTCGGGACGGGAATCCCGGGGCTCGGGATGGAAATTTTCTGACGGCTTTGGGGTAAGTTGTATTTGAATTTAAGATGGAATTTATGGGAATTTTTGTAGAATTTTGGGAGTGACGGAATTTCGGTTCGAGTTGACACGCTCGCACGTCGGGTTACAGTTCGGGTTCAGCGAGCTCGGTAGGACACTCCGGAAAGGCAAATGAATTTCTGAAAAATGTTCTGTGCATGATATAATATTCTGAAGATTGTGTCCGAGTTTCGTTAATTTTGGAGTTCGGTAAATATTTTTGGGCAAAAAGAATTGGAACTTTCGGAAAAATTGGGAGTTAATTTGCAATTGGTTGCAAAATTAATTAAAATCAGTATGGGCAGCAGCAGCCCTTCTTATTTTCGGCAGACTTGTGTGTGTGTGTGATTATTTGGGGACACATGTCCCATTTTAATTAAAGGAAGAGTGGTATGGGTTATAAAGTAGAAAATTATATAAGGTATATTATTACATAATATTAGACTTACCTCATTCTTTTCTTCTTCTTCTTCCTTCTGTTCTTTGCTGCTGCCGAAACTCCATTAGAGAGCTCCTCCAAGCTTGACTTCCTTCATCTTTGTGGAAATCAAAGAGGAATTGCTTGCCACTTGTGGTAAGTATCATCCTAACTCCTCTTTTCACATTAGTTTTGAAGTTTGGTGGTTAAAAGAGGAGTTTTTGCATTTGATGGGTTTGTTCTTAGCTACTAGCTAGGATGATTCTCTTCCTCTCAATTTTTAGTATGTTGTTCTTGGGTGGTAGGAGAGTGATAATCAAGTGTTGGATTTTGGAAAACACAACTTGGGTGGAAATTGAGTGTTGGCCGAATTTATGGAGAAAATTCCAAAATAATGTGTGTTTGTTATCTTGCTTCATGCTTCAAGTATGTTAATCCTAGCATGATTCTAAGCTTATGTGTGGATTTAATTTGATGGAAAACAAGTTGAGGTGAAAACCCCATTTTGGCGAAATAATCAAGGTTGGGGTTTTGTTGTTTGGGTGCAATTGGATAGCATTCATGGTTTAGAAATGTAATTGGTGATTAGTGGGATTAATTGGTAGCTTGAATGGATTGAATTGGAAGTTGGATGAAAAGTTGATTAAGAACCGAAATCTTGGAATGATTCTTTTTCAATGTTGGAGGTTCAGTTTGGTTAAATTGGATATTAATGTGGTGTTGGGCTTGAATTTAGGAGTGGATGGAAGTTTGAAATGTTGAATTCGGTTAAGAAATGGAAAAGTTACAATTAAGCGGGATTATCGGAAAATGGCGGGTAAAGAAGGGTTTAAGGTTGGATTTGATCAATTCGCTTATTGTATGATGTTTGTCAATGTGAAATCTTGCATTGTCTAGGTTGGTTCTGAATTACGACGTTTACGTGAAAATCTGGAATTTTACGGAAATGCAGCCGATTTTCGGTTTTGGGGTCGGGGTTGTAGTTTGGTAGTGTGGTTGATAAGAATGCTAAATCAACTTGGTTTGGCAGATTCTGAGTTTCGGTGGTTAGGAAAAGAGGAGTGCCAAGTTTCGGGCACGGTGTAGGTGTTATCCAGAATCGGTCCAATACTCTGGATTTTGAGGAAAGGGTTTGGTTCTTTTTTTTGGTAAGCTAAGTATATGTTTTGGTTTCAGTTTCTGTTCTGCAGGTATTTTAGCATTATATGCCTAGATTATATTCTGTAGTCTGTAAGTGTATGTATATTGTAGCACTTCTGTTTTGTAGGTATTTCGGAAATTTCTGCTTTAAGGTAAGTTCTGTGATCTGTAGGTGTATGCCTTGTATCATACTCTGTCTGTTAATCCTACGTTTGTAGGAGTATGCCTTATGGCATACTCTGTCTGTTAACACTACGACAGTTGTGGGTTCGCTACCCCAGCTGGTGCACCATGCTTCTGTAATAGCTTCGGCTTCTGACTCCCCTTAGTGGGAGGCTGTCGTTCCGATCTGTTATAAGGTTTCTGGCGATTTAGAATCGCACGTCCTTCGGGATTCCGATTTATTTTCTGTACATGCATGCTATTCCGTATTCTGTTGCATATATTGCTATCTTTCTGTTTTGCAGGGTTACATATACTTACCTTACCCCATATCCCTTACGGGGTCCTTTTAGGACTCACCCTTCTTTGGGTTCTGTTTTTGGATTTCAGGTAGACCTGATAAGCGGCCTGCGGAGTAGGGTTCCGTGAGGGTTCTACCTTGGGTATGTTTTGCAGCAGTTGCACCTTGCGGTCCGGGATTGTGTACTTGGTGTGAATCCCGCGCAAGGTATTTAGCTACTTAGATTCTAAGGTTGGCTCTGTAGTTGCATATGCACACTTTCGGTATTGATATGGTGATTGTATGTCTGTATATATATTTGTATATTCTGTTCTATATCTGTTCTGAGCGCTTGGCGCTTGCTAGACATTTTAGGTTCTGTGAATTTTGTATGTATATATGTTTTGGTGCGTAAGCACTCGTCCACGGAGGGCGGGGCTTACTCTGTTATTAGTGCATGAATTGTATGGTTGCATTTTATTTTTGGTTATACGCATGAAATTTCTGTTAGTCTGCTTCCACAATCCTTCCGTTCTCGGGTCCGCTACGCGCGGCGGGTCTCGATGGACTGCCACTCCTTTCCATTCCGGCTTCCGCTTGGCGTCCCGGCGCCCCGCCTCCGCAAAATGCGGGCTCGGGCGGCGTGTCCTATTTTTCAATTTTTAAAAATTTGTGGTCCTTTTCCATCCGATTTCCTTTACCTGTTTATACCCTAAGTTTTAAAGCTAACACATTTAGGTACACCTCCAACAATTATAAATTTGACATTTTTATACAAAATTTTCTTACATTTCTTCCACCATCATGCCACCGTTTGGTCACCTACGCCGCCGTCTGACCACCGCCGCCGTTGACTCGCTAGAACATGCTATTCGCAGTTCGGGGTCGTAGATCGGGGCCTAGGGCCATGCACCGAATACAGGCCCACGACCGCCGGATCTCGGCCTAGGGCCGTCGATTCGCCGGCCTTGGGCAAGATCTGTCAGCCCTAGGCCGAGATCCGGCAAGCCCAAGCCTCGATCTATGATCCGGTGTATTATTTTCTCCAATCCGGATTTTTCGGCGATGGTCCGGTGGTGGTCCGATGGGTGTTGTGGGTTTAGGTGAAGTTTGGAAACTTTTGGGTCAAAATGTTAAGTTTATAATTGTTGGGGGTGTGCATAAATGTTTAGGTTTAAAACTTATGGTGTAAAAGATTTTTCCATAAAAGTTGAATTGTTAAAATTATTATTATTATTTCTCAAAGTCCGTTAAACTTAATTGAATGGAAAAGAACCACGAATTTTAAAAAAGTTGAAAACAAGGCTTTAATGAAATAAAAAATAAAAAAATGATTCCGGTATATGATAGTATTTCAAGAAGTAATGGCACTATTTAGAGAATTTAGACACACAGTCCTAACTTTCAAGCAGTAATGGCACTATTTAGACACACAGTCCTAACTTTCAAGCAGTAATGGCACTATTTAGAGAATTCAGTTAGTCAAGAGGTTGAAATCTACTGAGAACAAACCCCATATCTGGTCATTTATGTTGATTGAATAGCTTAAGCTTTCAAACAAACAATGCATTCCATACATGGTAAAATATACTGAAGTTGTAGCATTTCTTTATTACTAATACAGAAATCGAACTTCAAGTTCCCCCATCTCCAATTGCTAACACAAAAAATTTATGCAACCTAAAATTCCCAGCACCCAAGACCACACACCCGCTGCCCTGCAGCTCAAGAAGGGTAAATTCACTTAATTTTCTCGTTAACTTTAAATTTCAGTTGAGAATATTAGCATTAGATACTGCATTTACCAGATTTTTACCCTCAAATTGGGCTGTAAGCAGTACCTACACGTTTGACATTTCATGTTTGTTGGAGACTTCGTCCGGCCGGCGGCGAGGAGCTTAGTGAGCGGTGACCGGCGGCGGAGGGTGTGGTTCAGTGGTTGGTGAGGACTGAGGGCGACGGGGCATTAGGGCAGTTGAATCGGAGGAGACGGTGGAGACTGGAGCCGAGAGCGTGAAACAATGATGAAATGAAATCATCCGGTGGTTTGAGAGTTGTCCACAATTGTAAAACAATTGTGAGCGGTGACAGACGCCGGTTTCGTACCGGTACCGTTTAGGCCAATTTCGTGTCGGTGACCGTATCGGTCGTTTCGGTCGTACCGGTGTACCGGACGAAATGATGAAAATGACGATACAAGACACAATTGTAAGAAATTTAAAAGTTTAAGGTTAAAATTGTAAGAAATGGTAGTGTCGGTTGGTGTTATCTTGCTATTACTGCATCATTTTCTTTGGTGGTGGGTTTTTGGGTTTACTTAAAAACTCCATCAAATGATTTGTGGACAATTTGTTGTTAAAACTTCATTATTACTTTGTTATTTTTTATATTTATATTAATTATTGTATATCAATATAAATATTTTTATATATTTATGGACCGGTACAATATTTCCGATACATCTGAAATATCTCCGATATATCAGATCGCCTCGCATCAAGTAGCAAAACGGCACGATATCCTACGATATTTTACACAATGTCTAGAAGGCTGAGGCAGGGGAGTTGAATCTCATCTGGGTTTTAGGAGGAAATACTTGTAAATTACTTGTAACTGTCGATTGTTGTGAGGCATCAATTCATTCATTCACTGAATAATCAAGAACTCCTCTCTTTTCTATCTATTTTTCTTTCTCTGTTACTCTCGATTCCACCATTAAAACGGGCTTTTAGCAAAGTGGTATCAGAGCGGTCATCCTAGGACCTAGGACCACATTGGTGTCAACCAAGCAAACTGCTGCGCGGACGAGCTAACAGAGGCGTTGCAACACCTCACGACGGCGGTGTAGGAGATCCATCGAAGACGGGATGAAAATGATCAACATTGGGAGACGTAGTACGAGATCTAAGCTCGCGAATAGAGGATGGCTTCGGGAAGTGGAGGAGAGGCGCAATCATCTCAAATGCAACCTCGGGGTGAGTATCGTTTAACTACGCACTTGTCTCAGATCGAGTTCCCTAGATTTGATAGGAGTGATCTAAAAACCTAGGAGTTATGAGTGCACTACAAACAAAATGACATACGCTGACATACATTTTTGTTTACACACAGTGAAGTGCCAAGAGAATTTGGTATCTGTTGACAGTTTGTGTGTCAAGAAAAATTTTGCACTTCTCTTGACACTTTATACTGGTGTGTTGGTAGTTACCTTTCAATTCGTAACAGAACATTTAATATTAGTTTGTCAAGAAATGGCCACTTTAAGTTTTATCGACACAAATAATTTTATTGTTTGTCAACAATGTATCACATTAAAAAATAAAAATAAAATGTGTGGCAAATAAAATGTATCACAAATAAAATGTGTATCACAGCTCTCAGGTTAATTATTCGGTCATTCTTTCCTTTTTTTCATATGGACTCTAAATCCTAATATCAAGTTGAAGTTTAAACAACAATTTGAGCATGAAAACTGTGGTAAAATTAATTGAAATTGTAAAAATGCATCTGTAATATGTGGAAAGGAAGTAGTGGGATTAGCAATAATTTTTTTTTGCATGGAGCAAGTACGGAGAGTAAAATAATAGTGGGGTGGGTTTCAGTTTTAAAGTGGATTATTACATGAGATGTGGTGTCAGATTGTGATTGAGAAATATTGTAGTTGATGAGCTAGCCATCCTTGCAATTTTATTTGTCCTGTACAGTTTTGATATCACACCAATTTGAACCAAGTGCTCACAAGTTCCCATGTTTCATGTACTCTCTGTGTGCATTCGAATAGGTCATCCATTATTGTTTTTCAATTACTTTTTCATCCAAAAGTTCAAAAACCATCATACAATCTAAGGGAGATTATCTAATCTGAATTATTGAAAAGTAACGTTTACTGTGAGAACACATTTGTTTAAAACTATTTGTTATTTTGTTTTTCTTCAATTAAGGTTCTTCTTGTTGAATAGAAAACTTTATTACAGTGTGAATTAATTACTTCAGTTTTTTCATTCATGACTGGATAGAAGAGTATTATACTTCATATGCTATGCTGTCATCTTGTCATTCTGTTTTGATTGCTATATGTTATGTGTTCTAATGGTTGTAGCCCGTGACAAACACAACCTAGAGGTTGCATTAATAAATTTTAGACAATCCATTTATTGCAGTTTATTTTAAGATATATTGTAGGCTTATTCTAAGGCAATCTAATTCAAAGGTTTATTGTAGGCTTATTCAGAGGCAATCCAATTCAAAGATTGCATCTGGATAGTTATGCACTACAGTGGCACCATGCCTTCCTAAATATATGCAGGGCTTGCTGTGTCTTGGGCTATTAGGGATAGTTCATGTGGAAGTGGTGGTAATCCTTTGTCTGATTTGATTAATTTGAGGCAAAATGGTAGTGTGATCAATGAGAAATTGGACGCATTTAAATAATGTTGGAACGGGCGCATTAATCACCACATTAAAATCGCTTGCACTTGAACACGTTAATGTTGCTCTTGCTGCATTAAATAATTTTAATAATTACAAAAAATAAAATCTTCATCTTCATCTAAATTCATCAATATTCCCATAAATCTTTTATACACACTCATCAAAACCTAGAAATTGTTTGCCTCCTCCACGGCCTTCTCCTTTATGCTGAAGACCACCTTCACCGCCACCTTCTATACCGCCTCCGAACAACTTTTTTTTGTCCCTCGATCTCGCCTCCGCCGCCACCTTCTATACCGCCTTGCTTCACCTACACGTCTCTCTTGTCTGTCACAGCGCATCAGATCCTGAAGAAAGAAGGAGAGAAAGGAAGAAGAAAAGAAAAGAGGAGAAAGAAAGAAAGAAAGAAGATGGGGATTTTTCAAATCTCGGTTAAAAGGGGTGAGAGAAAAGAAAGGATAATTAAAAAGAAATTAAGGCTTTAATGCGGCTCGGCGCACATTAACTATGTATAATGTGCCCTTAATGCAGTTTAATGAAGATGACTCATTTAATGCGGCTCTTTGCCCGACGATATTTTTTTTCCTGATGGTCAAAATCCGATGATTATTTGACTGATGGTATAACTGTCGCTTTTTGACACTTTTTTTTGGTAGTGATATAAACCTTATTTTCGCTAATGATAGATCAATAAATTGAAATCAACCATCACCTTAGAATGCAAATACGCGCATCTTAAAAGGGCATGAATTTGCTCCCGGCCCGTTTGTTGAACTTATTTTACAAGTTCTATTTTAGCTTTAGTGACACTTGAAGGATAAAATTTGCAGTTGTTAATGCTAGACTGCTGCCTTGCTCTTTTCTTCTTAATCTCCTTGCAATTGGCCGACTCGTGTCGAAAGGCTACCGCCACTTTTAAAAGAAACAGAACAAAAACTTGCTTCGTGCAAGCAAGGTTAACCCACATCATTTCCAAACAAATGACCGAGTCCCACAAGCAATTAACAGCCCGAGTCGTTTACAAGGGGCAACTCGTCCAGATTCTAAAAGATCAGGGGCCACCATGGCAATTCGACCCTCATATAAACTTCTATTCATCATCGCATTCTCATCTCATCTGCAAGCTGCATGAAATTGCTGTCTTGGTCTGCAACCTGTCACGCTGCTCTTCCCAACGCGTGTCCCTCTCACCGACTCCACACCATAACCTTGCTTCAAACTTCCACTCTCAAGTCTCACCTTCTTCATGCACTCAGCCGCAACGAGCCACTTGCTCGCTGTTAAGAAAATGGGAGAGGGTTCCGAGGGGGGCCAAATCAGGTCCGGCGATGATGAAGTTGGGAACAATGGAGTGGGATTTCCGGGTTATAAGAAGGTGGTGGTGACAGGACTGGTCATGTCTGCCGCCGCCGTTCTGGTTCCTCCCCTGGTTATGGGGTTTGTGTTCTTGGGACCTCCTTGTGCGGTGCTGTGGGGGAGCTATGCTTTTACCCGCAGGGTTTTGAGCTTCTTGCTTCCTGTGCCTGATCAGGTCCAGCCGCTCGGTGGTCATGATGATGATTATAATGATGTTGATCATAAGGTGGAGATTGAATTTGAAGCTGACCCAGATGTCTCAAATATTACCCAAGATCAGAAACCTGCTGGATATGAGGATAGAAATGGTGATTCAACAGGTGCAGTGAAAGAGGGTGATGAGGTAATTGCTACAGAAGGAAGCAAACAGGATGATGTTGATAAGCATGCTGGTGATGATCATCAAGGTTCTAAGAGAAGTGCTACTGTAACAGGTGAGAAGCCATCTTCTGATGAAGGTCAATCAGATCAAGATAAGAGCTCAGTAGCTCAAATCACCTCTGTAACTGCAACTGAAACTGATCAATCCAAGCCAGGAGCTACTGAATCTTCCAAAAATGACACTGCTCAATCTTCTGACAAGGTTAGAAACGTTGAATATTTATCATTAGGATATAAACTTTCTGTATTTTGGTCACTTTAGAATCTTAGATGTCAAATTTTGAAGCCTCAGTCCTACCCGGCTGCCTACAGGCTACAACAGAAGTTTTTAACTGCTGTAAATTTGAATCAGTGAGATAATGAGGTTTATCCTTTTGATATATAATAGTAATTGCTTTATGGTATCCCCAGGGATCTCAAATAACACCTGCCAAGGAAGAGTTAACCAAGAAGGCCAAAATAGATGGAAAAGAAAAGAAGAGGTACTTGTTGTGTAGTGTAACCAAACATCCTTCACCTTCACTGCACTGCATAATGCTGTCTCTTAGCAGGGCTTAGGTCTAAGGGCGAGAGGCGGCCGGTTCTTTGCAAAACGAAACAAAAACCTGTTAATGGCCGCCTCCAAGTAACATACATAGGCTTACTTAAGTCAAAACGTATAGTATGAGATCAGTTAATATTGCTCCAAGTCCAAGAGGATTCATTTCGCCTGTCTGAATTTATATGTCTCAGTAACTTTGGTGTGTGTTTGTGTGTGTGTGTGTGTGTGTGTATACTATCACAAGGGTTAATACTTCAAATTTCCGGATTCTGTGGATTGAATGAGGGATTAATTAAGTTGAATCCGATGGTAAAAGCTTTGAAGCTTTAAAGTAACATTATGATAATTTGTTTTTGATTTACTATCATTTATGGAGAATAGGTCGGGCTTCAGCTACAAAATGAGGTCACAAGAATTTTCCATTTTAAAGTATTTCGGCTTACTATTTGATGCGGAGTTTTTAGTATGAGTAGGGAGCATCGGGGATGAGGATGATGATGATGAGCCCTTTTAAGTATGAACTGGCGAGTGGTTTGAATCCGAAGGAAATGTAACCAATAGTGGTGACAGAGTTTGTTTTGAGTGACAGCTTTTTAGTACTAGTCCCCCTGTAATTGGAACTCTACCTCTCATAAGCATGCGAGCAATTTCTGATCATGTGCACCACAATAGCCATTGCTATTAAGAAACCTCACTAGTAGTGGTTCACATTGATCTCTGTGGTGCAGGCATTCAAAGCATGGGAGCAAATAAGGGCAGTCCGAGCAATCGTGGGGTACACAGCTACACCAAAGAGCACTTGTGTTGAGGAGGTGAAGGCCCTTTACCTATTTACTGGAGTGGAGCCTCCTGCTGCTTCTTTCCAGGACCCTTCTGAATCCGAGTACGCAGAGAACGATCACAACCTTCGCTTTCTCATGTCCATTATTGGAGTTAAATAAGTGTGTAGCATTCTATTATCAGGATGATGTTAATGTTCTTTAGACATCGAAGTTCTTTGTTTTTGGTGGTGTGCTAGTAGCTTACTAATGGTTCAAGTCTGCATTGTGTGCAATTTGCAGTTCATCTTTTATATATGTCCAGGATTTTGTGCTTCTCTACGCTGGAGGGATGGGAGGAGTCCTATAATGGAATTGTGATGTATATTACTACTCTATTCAATTATGGTAATTCACTTTTCAATTATGGTAATTCACTTACGGTCAATTGGTAATGGATATTACTACTCTATAGGGTTGTGGCAAATCATTCATTAGATTTCTTTTTTCTTTTGGTTTTTTTAATTATATTTATTATGTTATTTATAGGAAAAAAATTGGTAATTTTGAAAATTGATATGAAACTAATTGAGTTGTGCACATCATCTATTTTTTCTTCATTTTTTTTAAAGTGTGTTCATTTATATTTATAGAGGAAAAGTTTGTAAATTTGAAAATTGAAGTGAGATCAGTGAGAAAAAACATTTATAGAGAAACATTATTTTGACTTTTATTTATAATTATTATGTGTATTGGTTTTGGAGCCAAAATACTAAAATCTGAATTTTTAACTAAGCTAAAGATTTTTTTACCTTCAATCATTATTACTTACTTTCTCATTTATTTATGAAAGTAGATCACAAACACTTAGTAGTTTAGTTTATGAATACGCATATCATCCATCTTATTTCTTCACATTTTCTTCTTCATTTTCGTTACTTTAAAGTGTGTCAGTTAATACATTTTATGGAGATCGAAAATGTTGGTAATTTTGAAAATGAATATAAAATCTGTAAGAAATACAGTTGTGTAGATTCTTTTCTTGATGAATAGTATCCACTCAATATATGTGTGTCTCAATATATGTGTGTGGAGACAAACTCCATTACTTATTTCTAACTATTTTGAAAGTAGAGCATTGGTCTCAGGCCCTAAAATTCAAAATATCTTTAAGTGTAGTGCCGTTATTTTTTTACGAGAGAAAACTCCATTACAGTTTATAACTATTTAAAAAGTAACATGTTGCCCTCAAAGTTTCAAATCTTATGGTACGGTTTTTTTCTTCTTTGCTATCGCCGCTTCCTGCACGGCGGTACATTTCTGGCACTTATAAAGGTTCTTCAACCTCCACTCGATTGACATGGGGCGCATATCTGTCGGCTTCAGTGAATGCTTGCCTTCCTTATCTCTGGCGACAGACGTCAAAGGTCATAAATTGTTATGCAAGCCGGTACGTTTGCCAATTGTGCGACCAGGTCGTAATCCAAAGGCTCTTCTAATCTAAGCCGGACAGGTCTTTATTCTTCCAAAGGAGACGCGATTCTTTGTAATTGTTGTCATTTTCTTTCATTATTGTTCACCATCAGCTGACCTGCAGTGGCTATTTCAGTTGTCGGAGAGGTGCTTTCATTGTAGCCATCCAATTTTCCGTCGAGATCGCGACCACCACACTGTTTCCGGTGAAAGAGCACGAAGATATTAAAGCTACCTAAAATATAGTTACCGGGTTTTGTTTCACTCCATTTTCAATTTTCTTCTTGGAGTTATATTATTGATTAATTTTTTGGTTGGATTCATCATGAATGGATGGGTTTTGTTGCTATCTCGATTATGCAAGTTTACAACTTCTTTGTGAGTTGCAGTGGGGAAATGCGATAAGAAAAGGGTAAACGTGAAAATTTTGGGTGCACTAAAACTATTACTTCCATTATCCGCAGATCCTAGGAGATTTGAATAGACATTTTGGGCATGAGTGAGGTTAAGGTGGTGGCTTATTTGTATATTCTAATGAGTTTGCTTGACTTTTCTGGTGTATTTTGTTGTTGTAATCTAGTGCTTTTTAGGGGTTGATTCTTTGTAGTTAGATACATTTTGGTGCTGTTGTTGCTTCCTCTCCTGTAGGATGTAGGAGTAGTTAGTTTCAATAAAGTATCAGTGGTTTGAAAAAAAGAAATCCTTATTGTTTATTGTGCTGTTAAAGGTTTGTTTTCTTATGCTTATAGATCAGTAACCAACTTATAGTTCGTGAATTTACTTCTAATTTAATTGTAGGTAAGGTATCAGTTGTGAATAACCATGGAGGTAATGAGTCCGAGATTACTGACAATGGAACAGAGATCCTGGTATTAGATTTAGAGGAGAATTCGAATCAGATTCATCTTGAAGAATTGCAGGCTACAGAGGTCCTTGGTCTTTCAAATGAGAAGGCACCCCAAGAATGCTCTTCTACAACACACTGAAATGTTGATGCTCCATCACCTACAAAGGCAACAAGCATGGGCCGTGTTATGGAGCTTGTTACGAGACTTCCCGGTATAGATGAAGGAGATAACTTATGGATGGTTGCGTATGATTTTTTGTCTGAATCTAGAGTTCCTCGAGAACTGCTCGTTTCTAGAAGAGTCAGTTCAAACGTAAAAGTAAAGTGGTTGGAGGCCAAAGTGAAGAAATTCAAGAACTGAAGGCTGGTTTATGTTTGTACTACTAAAACTTTAGGGAACTAAATGCCACTATGTACCTATTGAAGTTTAGGAGGCTCATCCAGTTGTATAATTTGAGAAGTTCAGGAATCTTAGGAAGCTTTTGTTGTTTAAGTGTTGTGCTTTTCGGTTTGCTTTTATAACTAAGTCCAATCATGAAAGGTGTACTCTATTCAGTATTAGCAACCTACCAGGCCCGCTACCGAACTCCTAACAACTACGTAGTGTTCGTAGGGGGTTTTGGATCTGTTGGCGATTTCTAATGTGAATTCGGCGGGTCGTCCCCCCTTTTTACGGGTTCCCCCATTGAATGTTGATGATTTTAACGAAAAGTAATAATGTGTAACTAATATTTATATTTAAAACTATATACATATACATAAAATTTTGTATGAATAGTATCCACCTAATGAGATTCTGTCAACTCATCATAATTTAGTGATTTTATTCATTCGTGATTCAAATTGTTTAATAGACTAAATCTCTATTTTACTTTTATTTCTTATTATTTTGCATTTTGTCCCTAATGTTTTAGACTTCATATGATAAAATGTAAAAATTCTTAACTTAGTTTTTTTCACCCATGGTAAGTATTTACTTTATCATTTATTTAATAAAAATAATACATTTATTTTACTTAATGTTACATCCTTATTAAATTCTTATAGAATATATTGTAATTTACACTGCTGCGAATCGTGACAATTAAACCTTTATATGTCAATAGAAAGACTCCGTGATAGGATCAGTTGGTTGAGTTTTGGGAAAACGGGTAATTTTACAATTTAAGTCACTTAAGTCTATGAAATCTATTGTTTAATCTATTGTTTTGGGAAGTAATAGGTTTGGGAAATAATTTTATGGTAAAGAACACATCAAGACACACTTTTGACAAAGAATTCTGTCCTAAGTTCTCCTAAATCACCATGTTCCCCACTTTACAGTCGCAAAAACTTCGCTTCATCCTTCTCTCCCACATTTGTAACTCACGTACCATCTTCCATCAAACACCATTTCATCTCTTCAAATATGGAATTTGTTTCCTATTCTTGAGTCAACATTTACTTTTGGCAATATCGTCTCTTACTCGTTTATAACTCGGTGCAACTTAGTTTCTCAATTATGTATTTTTTTACGCTTTAGTTCTCTGACTCGATGACTCTGCTACATGCTAGATTAATAATATAACATTTAACGGTTTAGTCATTACACCATTCCTGTAGGATGCTATTTATGCGACAAAGAATTTTGTTACCTTAGAACAATCGTTTACTGAGGTTTCCATTCAAAGCTTGTAACACTTTTCCTTTTGATTTTCAGAGACACTGGACATGTGTCAGTCTCTATACATTGTGTTATATCTTAGCAGACTCTTGCGTTTTTAATAAACAGTTGGTACCTCCTCGTATGTGCCGCTTTCCTAATCAAAAGATAGAAGAGCACTCATTCTCTCCCGAAGTTACGAGATCATTTTGCTTTGTGTAAAGCTAAAGGTTTTGAGGTAAAATCTAATAAAAGATGTTAAATGAGGTTAAAACAGACGAATGAAAAGGTTTAAGGATCAATAACCTTTTTATTTCTTCTCATGGGAAACCAAAAGCGTTGTCACCATCAAGAAACCCACTACTAGGTCAATGATCCCATTGACTCTCCGCCGCACCATCATCATGCCAACCTTCCATCCGCCTCCATCATTGGAGCATCGTCCCACATCGATACATCATTCAATACTGGCACATCGCCCAACATCACTGCATCATCCAGGCCTGCAATCGAAATCAATTTTGGTAACTCAAACTCTAGGTGTTCAAATTTTATTTTCAAAATTGGATAATTGCACTTTTAACAAAAATGAAAGAGAGATATAGCAAAAGAACCACTCCTCTACAAAACATATTTTCAAGGGAATGACTTTCATTCAATATCAAACGGCTAGTGTCGAAAAAAATCAAAAGGGGGATCGGTCCCTGATTAGATCTACCTAACTGCTATAAGCCATGAAGAGCAAGACAAATAGCAACTCCAATAAGGTGCTGCTTAACAAAAATAAGAGAGTACCGTCTAGAAAGCAAACAAAACAGAAACAAAAAATCCTCGAAGAAAGATATCAAAAGACCAAAAACTAGAAAGCAACTAAAAATAGAGAGCCACAACAATACAGTAGAGCAAAATGTGAAACAAATGAGGATGTGATGCAAGAGTCGGTGCTAAACTTCCACCACCTAGCCAAATAGCTTCATACAGGCTCTCATTCGCAACATTCTCAATCGGTAAGGAGGCAACCAACCATCACCCAAGCCGTATCAGACGAGCTTGATAACGCCTGTCCCTTGCAGGAGATCCTGGGTGGAAAAGAAAGAACCAAATCTGCACTTGCCTGCATAACATCCAAAACCAGCATCCGGATCGCTTTACAAACCGCTGAACCCAAGCCAATCTAGTATACTAAGTGTATAGGGAAGGCTCCAGCCACACACCCAGACCAACAAGGTTTATTGCTTCCGACAGGATGAGCCTCTGCTCAGTCTTGTCGCTGACCGAAAAACCTCGACTTTCACCATCTATGTTGTCACGGGCACCCGCGCTGGTTGCGGAGGCGGGGCCGCCCGAGACGGCAGCGAAGCGGAAGCTGACGGAAACCGCGGAAACACTTTGCTGCGTGTAGTGGTCCCATGACCGGTCCGTAAAGTCTCATTCTCAAAGGCCCATTGCTCGAGAACACTTTGCTCGCTTATAAGTATTGGTCGATTACGACCCGCAACCTACAAAACTCAAAGATGGCAAGTATACAAGATAATCCTAACTATCCATTGTGAGCCCCGCCCCACTGAAATAGGCGAGCACCGACCATCACCAAACATGCAGTTCATAGAAATATCATTCATATCTCACGAAACATCCAGATACGTAACACATCCGATATATACAACATGAACACATTTTGGGTCTCGCCTCAATCGACACGGGTGAACCCTCGGTCAAACAAATACGAAGCAAATGTTACAATACATAACATGATCTGACATACGATATGCATGCATATACACCTACAGAGCCGCCAAGGAAGAACATTAGAATACCTAGGTGCGGAATCCGGAAGAAACTCCAAGATCAGAAGATTCCCGCACGTATCACTGCTGCTGCTGCTAAACCACAAACAAAAGAGAGAGGAGTAAGTTAACTGTAAATCCCATATGCTATACTTAGCATAAAATCGGAAGTCTGGAAACAGACCGTAACCTCTACCGAGACTACCCCTACAAACTTAACAAAAGTTCCGTGTTGGAACTGTCGATCAAACAGAAAGCATCGCGGATCTCTAATCCGCTGGCTGCTTGTCAGGTCGACCTGAAAGGTGGTAAACAGAACGGTGAGTCTCGGGAGGACCCGAAGGGCTGAGGTAAGATACGGTTTGAATAAAGTGCGCAGTACCTGCAAAACAATGAAAACACAAAACACAAGAATATATATAAACAGAGTCCCGCAGGACAGGGTTAGTCAGAATCCCAAAGCACGCGGTGCAGACCGCCAGAGACCCTTAAAATAAAAATCAACAGAACGACAGCCCTCTCCAAGAGGTCAGAAGCCGAAGCTAGGCATGGTACCAGCCGGGGTCGCGATCCCCATAACTGTCGTAGGGTCACAGAATATACCGCAGGGTATATACAGAATATCAGCACCCAGTGCAGATATAACATACCAAAATCAGAATATACCGCAGGGTATATACAGAATATCAGCACCCAGTGCAGATATATAGTACAGATAAGGAACCCGAGGTCTCCAAGACCATCCCGGGCCTTGAAGCAGAACAAACTATATCTTACCATATGACTGGTCCCGGGATCATCGGACCACCATCCTCAACCCGGAACCCGCCTCAACCAACCCCGATATACATGATATCCCTCCCATAATGTATAACGAGAGAAGTTGAACCCTTACCTCACTAAAACCGATCCGCAGCGCAATCCCGGGAAAATCCCGACGCTCGGCCCGAAACGCGGTAGTGTGACTTCCGAAGTCCCGCACTATTCCACCACTGTTGATTCAAGCTGAACAACCATATACAAGTCAGAAATCACCAATTCACTACCAAAACATTGTCAAAACACATCACAACCCTAACCATACCCATCCTTAAATTCGGCCTCAACCTCCCTTTTTATACCAAACTTCATTCCAAACAAATTAAGGTTCCATTCACATGCTTAATTCAACAATTAACCATTTCAAGTATGCTTACTAACATACATCAGCTTAATCACCCAAAATCATACCAAAACCCTTATGAACATTTCGGCAAATTGGGTACTTTTCACCCAACATGTTCATCTTCAAATTGAACCCACATATCAACTTAGAATCATGCTAGGAACAACATATCTCAAGCATGAATCAAGAACACAACCAACTAACAAGTTTAGAATTTACCAAGAATATCGCACTTTAGGGTTTTCCAACCCATGGGGTTTTTCCATAAATCAAACCTTGATTCCTACACTACTCCATGCCAAGAACAACATACTTAAAGATTGAAGCAAGAAGATGAACACATTACATAGCCAAGGCTTACACAAATTCGGTTCTAACACTAACTTCCACCCAAAAATCATGCTCCAAACTTACTAAATCAAGAAGGAAGAAGCTTACCTCAAGCTTGACACCAAGAACACACCTTCCTTAAGCCTTTGCAAAATGAACACTAGAGAGGTAGAGAGGGAAGAAGCTTGGCGGATGAAATGAGAGAAGAAAGAAATAGCCAAAATGGCATTTTCTTCCAAAAATACACCCTTTTTTACTTCCACTTTAGTGAGTCATTAGAACACTCGTCCCAAGCACCTTAGTCATCACCCTAATCACCATGGTGACTCACACACAAGCCAAAACCGAAATTGCTTAAGTGTTGGGGGGTAATCCAGTGCCAAATTCACCCGAGTAACTCCCGACATGTGTGCTTGCTTGCCCGAGCCAATAATCCCGTCATGTGTGCTTGCTCGGTTATCACCACACAACTCATCCCAAGCCATAGCACGCCTCACACCAATGTCGTCACAAAACTCTCATACCGAGCCCCAGGCATCGCCCGAGAACGAACGTCCCGACCCCGAAAAATATACTCCGTAGAAAGGTGCGGAATGCTCGTACGACCACAAATATGCTGAGAGTTCACTCTTACGAGGTCCCGATAACTCTATCGAGCTTACTGATCGCCCAGAAACAAGTCCCGCTCCCGAATAAATATTTTCCACAGAAATGTCCGGGGGACCCGTGCGACCTCAAATATGAAAGCATTCCCGAGAATGTTACCCAGAAAAGGTCCAGGAGCTGTCTGACCACCCAAATACATGGCCCGTATGCCTGAAACGGAGCCCCGGAACACCGAAGTCACCACCCACTCGGGGTGACTGTAACATATGTGTCACTCAGATTTTTCGTACCTTGATGAACACAGAAAGAGACTTGATTAGGCCAAGCCGCCTTCATGTCCGTGAGCAAGTGTTCCGGTCGAGCCACCCGTGAGGAGAGAGCTTTCGCTGCAGGAGATAAGGCCGGTTTGGTGCTGCCACCAGTCCGGCAACCGACACCTCCTCCCACTCGCCCACTGTCAATGAAATTGAAGCCATCTTCAATTTCATAGAGTCAATAAGAACCATCACCAACATAGAGAAGATCAAAATTAGGCAAATAAAGAGAAGGATTTGGGAGCAAAAATGTAGTTAGAAGCCAGAGAAAAGCAAAATCTCTCACAAACCCTAGCATAGCCGCCGCTAGGGTTGGAGGAAAGCTCCTCTAAAACATTTAACATCAAACAATGATCAGTACTGATGTTATGTTGATAGTGATTAAAAAATCAAGAACGAATAATATGCATAATTTTATAACTTTTGGATAACTGAAAACGGATTACAAAATTTTAGGGATCATTATTGGTACTTTGCCCCAAGGTACTAACAACAACCTAACCAAAGAGGCAATCTACTTCACGATGCATAGTTATGAGTTGAACTCAAGACTCCCTGTTGTGTTGTTAGAATTTTAATCATTAATTAACATCAAATGATATTTGTTAAATACTATCCTCATTTTTCATAATTCTAGAACCAACTAGAACCAACTGAATCAGTGATTTTGAGTTATACTCCCTTCATCCCCATTTTATTGCAACACTTTTCTTTTTGGGACGTCCCTAAATGTTTGCAGCGTTTCCTTTTTAGTAAACTTTTACAAATAAATTTACCAATTTAACCTTTCAACTATATTTCTTTTTATTTCTTTATTATCTAATTTGACAACACTAAATCCACCCACCCTACTCACTCATCTCTTCTTTTATTTTTTTTATTATATGATTTGACATCACTAACTCCATTCACTCAAACTCTTTTATTTCTAAAGGGTAATTTTGTCAAAAATTTTACTTCTTTTTACTCATCTTAATTCCCATGTCAAATTCATATATTAGGGGGTTTCAAACATAAGAAGTGAACAAAAAACTTTTCACCTAATAGGGGAGTCAATTGGAGGTGAGTGAGAAAAGTGAAAAAATGAGGGTTAAGTTTGAGGAGCGCACATGTGAATTCACCACGAAGGGCGTTTCGCGCCTCAAATTTCCTTCCTTTTTGTTGCGCTCTTGTCTTTATGAAAACCAAAATTCATCTTTCCCTTCATCTCTCTTGCTTCTCTGTCATATCTAAGTTCTTTTTGGGTGAGTTTTGGCCCTCTTCCGCGTGGTCATCTTCTCTGGACTATGTCATCTTCAAGCTCGCACAACCTGTGCACAACCTGTGCGCAAGTCTGTGCGCCTGCGCACAAGCTCGTGCTCAACTCATGCGCTGCGCACAACTCGTGCACGCACAAGCTCTGCACAACTCGTGCGCAAGCTCGCGCCGCGCACATTTCGTCCCCGCACTTAAACGGAGTTCAAATTTACACATTAGGAGCGGGATGCACAACTCGACGACTGAGACAGACTCCAGCAAGACGAGATGACCTAACCCATCGACAAATTCGACCGTATTCAGCTGGGAAGAGATGAATTACATGAGATATGGCGCTACATACCTCGAACAAATAGCAGGACAACGACGACGAGATGACCTTCAGCTAGTGCGGCAACTCGTGGAGCGGCGAAGTGGTGAAGAGTGGTGAATAAGGACCTTCTCACGTGAAAACAACGCTCACTTTCGCACAAATCACTCGAGGTCCACGGCGGCGCGAACTCACCTCGATTGTTCACGTGGATTAGAAGGGATGAAAAGGCCGTTTTCACGTGCGAAACGTTATGTTTGAAACCTTGTATTATAAAAACTATTGATTGTGCCACTGTTCATAAACTATTCACCAGCAGTATATTTTTCAGAGAGAATAATTAAAGGATGGAGAAATATATAATAAAATTCAAAGTTTTAGAAGTAATATTGCAAATCAAGAAACTTCCAAAGCAAATTTCCCCCTTCAAGGAGAGGGACGGAGAAATCATAGGACAGCGGGTCTCGAACTTCGGGTGTGGGGAAGACCGGTTCGCTTCTCATCTTCTTGGAACCAAATCAAATCAAATACTCGATACTGAACTCGTAAATCTAGTCTAGAATGTTGGAGGTTGAATGAGAACCCCGCCTTCGTTGCTTTCCCTCACGATCGATTCGGCAGTCCTTCATCTCTCTCAAATCTCTGATCTTTCTTCACTCCCCGATCACATCCTTATCGATCTTTTCAAGGTAGATCGAATTTTCAATTTGTTCGATTTGGAATTTCGTTTTGACCTGGTTTTCTGTGGATTTGGGGTTTCCGGCTTCAGTTCTTTGTTTCTCTTTAATTGGATGAGGCTCGCTTATGATGTTCATGCTGGTTCTTGTAGGGTTATTACTTTTTTTTCTTTCTTTCTCTTCTCTGTATGATTTTCGCTGCTGATTGTTCTCTTGTTTTACGCTTTTTTTTAAAAAAAATAAAAAATCCTCACTTGTACTCCTGAAGTCATGATTGCTTACTTGCTGTTATGTTGTTCTACACTCAACTTTCATGTTGTAGGAGTACTAGTTTATTATGGATGCTTTGTTTGGCAGACAATACATTCACCTCCTTGTTGCTTACTTGTTACATTACTTGTTACATCAGTTCAGCATTTTGTAGCATCTTCCTACAGATGTAAGAAGAAATACCCAAATATATGGCTTACGTTTTGTTGCAGATTAGCTTTCTTGTAGTTAATCGTTAGAGCTTTAGTAGTTGGTTACTTCAGCAAGGTCATTTAACCCCGCTCCCTTTTTCTGTTTGCTGTCATACTGGTTCCAACTTCTAAGGATAACACAAATGAAACCAGTTTTCCTACCCAAGCCTTTCCTGTTTGCTGTGAAGCATTGACTTCTGCTCCCTTCCCCTTCAAATAGATTGGAGAGAAATTAGGCTAATTAAGGAGTAGCATTTAAACTTCACTGTTTTCCTTTCAGGTCGATTCATACTTCTCAGCCCAGCTATATTTTATTCAGGGGTTTTTTTTTTTTGTAATTTACCCTTCTATTAAAAGCTTCTATCGCATTTAGACACTTTATTTGTACCTTGCGATGCAACAACACTGTCTAAAATGTGAATAAAATGATTTTCATGATGCCAAACCCAAGTCCTATTAATGGAAAAACCCGGAGAATGGATGGAGGGAGAGCTCTTTTCTCTCCTTAGCTTTCTTTTTTTTCCTGACACTTAAGTCATAAATTGATTTAGTGAATTTTTTAGAGATGTATGTATACAATATGCTTAGCAAATCCATAGTTAAATTCTGGGATCTTGTTTTGAATGATATAGTGAGACTGGTTGGTTCTGAGAATTTTGGATTACATGTTTTCATTTGACCTTTTTCTGTCTTATACTTTTTGCATGAACTAAAAGATCCTTAATTTCACTAAGCAATAATGTGGACTGTTAGCTGTTTCCTTTACATCAGCTTTATGCACTATGCATACACTTACACCAACATAGGAACACCGTGTTTTTGGTGTGAATGTGTGTGAGCTTTAGTAAATCATTAGTGCTTGCTGATTTACAGAGAACTTTGGAAGCTGGAAAGCTAACTGAGAGAGTTTTGAAAATATTCATCGCTACTGGCAAGGACGAGATTCTTTCTCTTATTCAGGCGTTCAATATCCAGCTTGTTGTCACTCCTGTTCTCCCAACCAGTACGTAAATTTGTTCAACTATCCTCTAACTTCTATTAAGGTTTGAGCTAAATGCTGGCACTCCCACTGTTTATTTGCAGGATGCTCCGAGAGATTCTAAGATATACAGTATACCGAAGTGGATAGAGGACTTTGATTCAAGTTCTGAATTCCTATTAGAGGCCAAGCATAATCCTGATATTTGCTCATTCATTTCTATTTGGCTAGCATGTCTCTGATCAATATAAAGGACGATGAGATTGATATTGTGATCGGTGTGTTGCGTTCTGACCTGACATCCTTCATGAATGAATGGAGGCCCATATTTTCCCGATTCCATCTCATAATTGTCAAGGACCCTGATCTGAAAGAAGAACTCAAGATACCCGACGGGTTCAACCTCAATGTGTTCTCAAAGGCTGATATAGATAAAGTTGTGGGTTCTTCCACTTCCGTTAACTTCTCTGGTTATTCATGTCGGTATTTCGGTTACCTCGTTTCACGGAAGAAGTACATAATATCCATAGATGATGACTGCATGCCTGCGAAGGACTCTAAGGGCTTTTTAGTGAATCCAGTTGACCAGCATGTGTTTAATCTGACCACCCCAGCCACACCATTTTTCTTTAACACACTGTATGACCCATACCGTAAAGGAGCTGATTTTGTTCGTGGCTACCCCTTTAGCTTGCGAAGCGGGGTAAAGTGTGCTTTGTCGTGTGGACTTTGGCTCAACTTAGCAGATTTTGATGCACCTACACAAGCTCTGAAGCCTGGACAGAGGAATTCTCGTTACGTCGATGCAGTTTTGACCGTCCCAGTTGGATCGTTGATGCCCATGAGTGGAATAAACATTGCTTTTGAACGTGAGGTCGTAGGACCTGCCTTGTTCCCAGCTTTGAGATTGGCTGGAGAAGGAAAGGTAAGGTGGGAAACTATGGAGGATATATGGTGTGGGATGTGTGTGAAGGTTGTTTGCGATCACCTTGGGTTAGGTGTAAAGAGCGGCCTACCATATGTGTGGCGAAACGAGAGGGGCAATGCTGTGGAAAGCTTGAAGAAGGAGTGGGAAGGCGTGAAGCTGATGGAGGATGTGGTTCCCTTTTTCCAGTCAGTGAAGCTGCCGAGGACTGCTTCAACTGCAGAGGATTGTGTGGCCGAGGTAGCGAAAGCGGTCAAAGAGCAGTTGGGAACCGGAAATCTGGTGTATGCTCGTGCTGCCGGAGCGATGCTGGAATGGGTGAAGCTATGGAGATCAGCTGGGTCAGCTTCATCCTCCACGGGAGTTTAGAAAGTGTTCCTTGTTGTCAGGTCTCCAGTTTCATCCTGGACTTATTGGCTTGTTGCTGTTTAAGAGAACTATCAGTTTGCTTGCCTACAGTTTGATTGATATGAATTGTCAAAATTTTCAGCTTGTACGCAGGACTAGTATAAATAAAACTATGTACCTTTAGTTTAGTTGATTGTTTCACGCTTTTGCTCTTGTGCATGAGTTGCCTTCAGGTAGAAATGTCAAAAGCTGACCATTAGAACACCTCACTCAAATCTGATCCGAACTAACCCGAATTGATCAAGAAAGTGAACCACCTGAAATCCCATTTGAATTTTATCTAATCCCAATTCCACTTGATTAAGTTGAAGCACGAAACGATTTAAACTCATCACCGTCTCATGATATTTTTCATTCAAGTGGAAAAAACTTATGATACGGTTTGAAATTTTATCTCATTTAGAAGGTTGTGACATGAATGACATCTAGGTAAAATTTTGTCACTATGCTTTTGCATGAATTTATAGTAGACAATTAATTGTCATTATAAACTTCATGCTATCGACCCCAATATAATTTGGAATTAAGGTGTTGTTGATGATGATGAAAGGATCTAAAGTAACTAAATCACAAAAGGATCTGAAGTTACCAGCATATAAAAATAACCGAGTACATGAGGTTTTAGCATCAAAAGTAGAACCGTCTCATTCTTTTCTTTTTTTTTTTGAATCCGGTTGGCTCATTTTATTAGATGAAATATCGAATAAAAAAAAAAGCCAAGAACAAAGGTAGCAGCACCTAACAAACATACCATAGAAACGAAGCAAATAGCTACCTAAGCTACTTAGGACTATGCTAAACTCGTAATGACAAGGCAATTCTCCATTGCCCCCATCTCCACCTAAAAAGCCACCAATCACCAACAATATTGCCATGATAGATTGAAAGATGAATAGTGCGAGCTCCCAGTACCCGTGACATGATTCTGAGTAAGATGGTACTAGCGTATCATGATAGCACACAAATGGAGAAAATAAAAAGAAATGCCAACAAATGACCAACAAACTCTAAGCAGTAAACAAAAAACAAGTCTAAACCTGACTTAACTAAAACACTCATTAAGATCCAAACCAAGATAATTAGTAATGTTATGGTGGCCCAAGTAGTTCTTAATATTCGCAATCAATCCATCACGAATCGCCCGCAAGCTGGGATTCCACCAACCCCGAGAGGACTTGTTCCACCATCGCAACAACTGTACTTGAAATCTTCAGCTTTTTCTTTGTTCCACCTATTGAGGATATTCCCAATCCGACCTTCCTTTGACTGTTATCAATGGTTAATTCTTGAGCTTGAGGTACGAGTCACCAAAGAAGCAAGTGGCATGTCAAGATCATTGGTCGCAGCTGGAAATTTCACATAACCTGCTTCTCCAACCTCTGGGCCACGACGTCCACCATTCTGTCCGCCCCATCGCATTCGTTTGCCTTTCCTCTTCACCTACAACACCTACAGGAACCCACACCATAAAACGATTACCTGATTCCTCGAAGCGAGGACCTTTAAATCGCATCCAATCACCAAATTGAGGGGCACCTCCCATAACAGCTATTGCCGAGAAACACTCACGATCAACATGATCCACCCTTCCATAAATTTAAGAAAACTCGACAAGCCTTTCATATTGCAAAAAATAAAATTTATCCATTCCGTCAGCCAGGACCTTGACACCTCAGAAGTTTTGTAACATCAACATTAACACGTACACGAAGTGAATGGCCACCATGACGAACAACGAGAACTGTACCAATTCTTTGGCCCAAAATTCGCCTCATGGTCTAAGTATACCATCGAAATGGTGCATCCACAATATGAGCCCAGAAAGATTGATGTGTAAAACTTACTGATGACAGACTATCACCCTCATTCAGAAAAATCATCACAACCAACCTGTTGAGAAAAGACCATGGGCTGCGCTGAAGGACTAATTGTGCATGGTCCTTTGACCGAAACTCCAGCTTGAAAACATTGTCCGAGGCTTGCAACATGACTTACGTGATCGAGAAGGAGACCGTTCGCGGCCACGCACGGCGAAGCTAGCTGCCAGCTGCTCGGCTTTGAACGTTCAGGGCGATAAAACTTTCGCCATCAAGGTCGGAGCCGCGATCCGCGTGAGAGCGTCTTTCGTTGGCAGGAGCGATTCCTCTTCCTCGAGAGAGAACTGGAGACCCACGAGATTGGAACCTAGAGCATCCATGATTGAAAACTTGGATGAGAAGCCGGAAACCTGTTAAGCAAGTCGAAGGCGTGGAGGAGGAGGGAATGGAGGAAACAACCGTGAGGTCGAATTGAGGGAAAATCGAAGAAGAGGAGGAGACTTGGGGAGACTTAACACCACTAGAGAGAGGTGGAAGCGTAGGAGAGAACACAACTATACCAGCGGTAGCTATGGGCAAGATCGAGGGTTAGAACCGTCTTTCATTTGATATCACTATTATTTTCTCATTTAATTATATTTTTTGTTGTTTCTAGTCTAAATTTTCAATTATTTAGATTTAATCTTTTAACAGATTATTTTTATTTTAATATAAGTATATAGACCATAAAATATTAAAATCTCCATTTTCACACACTCTCCATATGTTTTTGCAACATGTGAAATTGACACGAATTTTAAATTGTCCATTTTCACACAGTCTCTCCATATGTTTTTGCAACATGTGAGATTGACACAAGCATTGAAGTGAAATGTTTTTGGCTTTGAACATTCTCATTCTACCTTTTCTATATATTAGAACTAGCTGGAACCAGGGGCGGACTCAAGGTGGGGCAATGGGGGCAAGTGCCCCCACTGAACATTTGGTAAGTATAGGGTATATATGTATGTATTGCATAAGTATGACTCTATCCACGTAATTTACCCAAACCTAATTCCTACTGAAATTTTATTTCATACATGCCCCTAAACTATACCTATAAACACTTGAATCCCCCTAACGTATAAAACTACAAATTATAGACTTGATCCCACCACCTATATATACTAAAAAATTAAACGTTATGTCAAAACGAAAAATAGAAAGGAAAGAAGTCTGAAGTCATCGCCGATTTTGGAGAGAAGACTCAAGCTCTAGGATTTGCAATTTCAATTTCTTGAAGAAATTGAACTAAAATCTAAGATATATGTATGAATTTCTTACCAAATTTGCAATTATTTGTTTAATTTAGTGTATAGGTTTGAGGAATTGAGTGATTCCTTTGATTTCTCACTCTGAAATTCCAATTTTAAAACTGCATCAGTCCACCGTTCTCCTCCTGAGTCTTTTTTTGATCTGGTTCTCCGTCCTCATCTTTTTTAGAAATGCACTTGGCTGGCTGCTCTGCTACTAGTTGTATTTGCATGTATTGTGGAGAAAAGTCAAACTTTTGTCTTTTTAAGTTGTTCATTTTTTATTTTTGTGCTCCACCCATTCATTCTTATTGTCTTCTTGTTAATAAGTTTGGGTTCCAATTCAATAGTAGACCAATGGTGATGTATAATGTTTGTCCTTTTATACTATATGTAATTGACATGTATTATATATGCTTGTTTTGATAATTTTTTTATTTGAGATAATTAAATACAGGTTCCACAATATGTTTTAAAATATGAAGATTGTCATTTTGTGTTTTTTGTTTAATTTATATAAAAATATCATTTTCTACAATGAAAATTGTGAAGACTCAACTCCGTAACAAAATTGGAGATCAGTGGATGACTGATTGTTTATTTACATTCATAGAGAAAGATGTGTTACGAAGTCTTGACAAGCAATTGATATTGAAAAGATTTTAAAATATGAAATCTCGTCGTGAACAGTTATCGAAGAATTGATAATTATGTGTTGTATATATGTATATGTATATATCATGTAATATTTTTGTATGACTTCAAATTTACGCCCACAGGAACTTAGTCATGGGTCCGCCCTTGCTGAAACCTAGAATAAAATAAAATACAGAACTAGCTAGAACCCCTCCGTGCCACGGGGATTGAAGAGAGTATAACTAATTTTTTGGAGGAATAGAGTAGCACCCCATTTGCCGTGAAAATTTAATACAATTTTTTTTTGTTTTCAAGATATTTAATCTATAATTTATTTTCATGAATGTTTTAACATATAAAGTTGAACAATTAGCATGTATATCATAATTTGAAAGTTTACTAAATATATTTTTTTGAATTTTTTTCACTATTTATTTTAGAAAATTTTAATTCAAACACTACGACACAGAACATGAAAGTCAAATGTATTAACATTTCAGTGACGGAGTGAGTATTATTGAAAAACTAAGATAACATAAACTTAAAAGAAAAACATCAGTAAATTCGCTGCAGCTACATTTTCACAATATTTCAATCGAAAATAAAACAAATAAAAAAACAAAATAATGATAAACATATGTACAAGCCATTCGACTACCTATGACATTTTTGTTTTTAATACAACACTTCGTGTGATTAAATTAAACCAGCTAAACCTGAACATGCATCTACATAATGTACAATATTAAATTGATAGAAAATTGATTTTTATAATCTTGCCTTACATAACCTGATGTCTCAAAATGTATGCAACGACGTTTCTCAAACCAACACGCTATGGATAAGCGAAGAGGGTAAAATAGTAAATTATGATATCATATGAATTATTTAATTTTAAATGTCTAAATAATTATAAAAAAAATCATAGATTAAGTAATGTAAAATAACAAAAAAATGAGCCAATCATTTGAGGACAGAGGAATATAAACTTTGCCACTCGATTTTGGGAATCATCCCAAAACCATGAGATTTCACCTAATATACAGTTCTCTTTACCATAATTTTTGTTTATTTCTTCTTTAAATTATAGGTTTTTACTTTAATCGCATCTTAAGTTTTTAAACTTTAACTATTTCTGCTAAAATTTTATCATTGAGCATTTTTACCCCTACCACACCACCGCATCACCCGAGCCCACCGCCCGTCATTAGTCCCAACCCCAGCAACATGCCTCAACTTCAACAAGTTATATCTCTCTTGCCCGGAATCCAAATTAGATATTTCAAAATGCCATATTGTAGTTTCAAAAGAGAGCTTTCTAACAAGACCAGTTGCAGCCCATTTGGAGGTATTTAGCGCACTGGAGATCCATTTCAAGCTGGAGTATCCAAGATGGGTCCTGGGTGATGTCATCCGCCAACTCACCCTCCATCTGGATGCCAATCAGCCTTGACCCACCATAATATGTCCCACTTAGTACTCCCCAACATGAGACTTGGTCTTTGGAAGCTAGTTATAGCCTTAAGACTTCTTTTAATTACTATTTTGTTGGCTTGCATGCTAAGTAGGCCCGGTTTAGGGTTAATGACTTCTTAATCATGTTTTAGCTTATGTTTAGTGTAGGATTAAGTTGGGAATCTGTCCAAAATATTCCCATGACTCCGCTAGTGTTTTAGAAAGAGTGGGAGACGGACTTAGAGACTATATATACCCCTCCTTACTCTTTGTAACATTTTAGAACCTTTATGATAAGCTTTGATGCTCTTGTGAGAAGAAATCCAAGCTTGGTTCTCATTTATCTCTATCTCCATTATCAGCCCTTGAACTCCACCTTAGAGGACAATAATCATACCTAGTGTTGCTCTCACACCACTGAGTGGAGGTCCTAGATCGATCTCTACCCCAGGCATTAATTCCAATTGCTGCCAAGACAAGTTCCTTGGAGGTGATTGGAGGCAACTTCAACATTCCGCCCATACTATCCTTCTTCAAGCTAGATCCAACAAGGTGAAAGCTCCTAAACATCATTGGAGGTGCTTATCACCACTGCTACGACCCGTCGTCACCACCCTAACCTGGCCTCCTGCAACCCAACCTCACCTGCCGCCTCACCCTTCTCATTTGCGTTGCCTCCCCCTTCCCTACTTTTGCACCACCTCTTGTCCTCCTACTGGCCACCCATCCCCCACGCAACCGATATCCTAAATAATAACCAAGAAGGGGTGAATTGGTTTGGCAATCAAAAACTTTTTGGAACAAAAAACATAAAACTTGCGCGGGTTCAATAAAACTTTTTGGAACAAAAAACATAAAACTTGCGCGGGTTCAATTTGTTGAACGATACTGAGATTAGACAACCAAAAGGTAGTTCAACATGTTGAAGAAACATATAAAGAAAAGTGCACACAAGGATTTATAGTGCACACAATAAAATCTCCTTTCAAAAATGTAGAGAGGAGTCGAATGAGTGAGTTGTCCAAACTTGAATCTTCTCCTTTTATAAGCTCTTCAAGCCTCTGCTATAAGGCATGGAGGATGTTGTTTGATCCTCATCAATCAATCCTTGATTGATTTGATGAGAGATGAGGCTCTTTGATTCGAAATTAGAAGCTTCTAGAGTTAGTCATTGCTATTTGTACCGTTGTAATCAGAATCTTAAAGTCGCTTAATTGTTCGACATGTTGAGAGATTGAGGGAACAACATATCCGAATCTATTTAGCTCAAGAACGTGTTGAAGCATTCCTTTTTGGGTCCTCGAATTGAATCTAGTTTCCAAAGTAGTAATGTAATTGAATTCATACTAAAATGAATCATGGAGTCAAATTGATATCTTTCCTTTCTTCCAAGGAGATAATTCCTTGAATGAATCTAGACATAAATCAAGTCTAATTCATTTAGTAAAGACTTGACCAAAAATACATTTCAACAAAATAATTCTTGTGCAATAATTAGAAGAAACCGAAATGGTTAAGTAAAAATGAATCATTGAAATTTTCAAATCTATTCAAAAAAAAGCCTAACATTTTGTTTTCTTCAAAATCTAATATTCTATTTCATAGAAATAAATCCAAAGGAGGTGTAATATTGTAAGGCAATAAATTTTATTGTTCAATGCACAATATTAATGTTCAAAGCTGAATATTAGGGCAAACCTTAGTGGGCTGTTTGATAGTTATCAAAATTTTTAAACCAGACTAACTCTTTATTTTTTTTGTAAAGCAAGGAGGTAACTTTATAGTGCCTTCGTACTCCAAAAATTGATACATTTATTTTTATATTTTAGAGTATTTAATAGCTATGAGTTTTAAATATTTAGACATTTAAATTTAAATAATCTATATGTGTATCATAATTTGAAATCTAAATTGTTCAAAAAATTTTGTTGTGAATTTTCTTCGGTATTTATTTTTATAAATGTTTGAGTTTGTAACGACGAGGATTTCGCCGGAGTGACCACCAATAATTTTGTGCTAGGTCGATTATAAACAAAAAATAGTCTCCGATAGGTCTAGGATCGTTAGTCGTTTGAAAATAACAAATTTTCGGATGCCAAAATTTGTACCACAGGTTCATCTGATCACTTTGCTTGATTTGAAGTTAATGAAAATAATCAAGAAATTAATCCAAATAAAAATACATAGATAATTTAGAGACATGGACGCATAATATTTATGTACATATATGACGAAGAAGAGAAAAATAAATAATCAATAAAATGACTAACTTAAACAACTACTTAACAAAAACAAACAACAACAAAAAATAGATAAAGATCACAAATAAAAGTCACACTTAACAATAAAAATAAATAAATGAAAGAAATATGATATATGATTCCTCCTAATTAGGCAAATAAATACAAAACTAAAAGCAATAAAATAGTTTAGATTAGTGCCTAAAATGTTACTTTTAAGATCTATCGGATTACTCACCTTTAAATCAGAAACTGTTAGTGACTCAAGGGAAGAATAAATAAATAGTGGGAGGCTTAATGATACTTTTACCATGGTTTTAAAAGCCGAACCGGAAGTAGAACCATCCAGATACCGGTTCATGGTCCAACAGGTTCAACAGTTTGGATGACCGTTCCAACCGGTTACTTTCTTAAAGTTAGCTATTATCATTCATTATATAGAATTATCATGAAATAATTTAAATATGAAATAATAATGCACATTTTTCATACTAAAATAATAATTTAAAATATAAATTAGTGATTTTATAAGAAGGGAAATAATATTTTATATTTTAATTAATTATGTAATTGAAAATAATAATTTAAAATAATTGAAATTATTTTTTATGTTTATATTTTAGTTTACAAATTTTTTAAAAGATAATATGAGAAAATATTTAAAAAATTAAGTTGTTAAATACTCCCTCCGTCCGCAAAAGACTCCACCATTTGAATTTGTTGTTTCAAGGTTTAATGTTTGACTCAAATTTTAACAAAGATAAATAGTTTTAAAAAATTATGATACACATATGAAATATTTAATTTTCGGTGTCTAAACATTCGTAAAAGAAATCATAGGTTAAATACTGTGAAACTGTCAAAAGAAATGGTGGAGTCTTTTGCGGACGGAGGGAGTATGAATTTATAAACAAATGTAGAATAAATTAAAATTAGTATACAAATTTGGGAGTTTTGGACAAATTTCTTCAAAAAAATGCAAATAAAAAAGTTAATCACCGGTTCGATCGGTTTTGACCGGTTCTTGACCAATGCTCCTCAAAACGAAAACCGGATTGGCTGTTAAACCGGTACGCGGTCCGACCGGTTCGACCGGCCGGTCCGGTTTTCAAAACCATGACTTTTACTTGAAGAGGAGTGCTTGACCATGTTGGCTCGTCTTCATCAGATGAGGTGGCTATGGAGCAGGTGGCTTTGGTCTTTACTTTGAAAGAGCAGATCTTTAGCGGAGACTACCCAAAGATGGCCAGTGACGTCGAAAGAGTGATAAGTAGCAGATGGTGAGCACGAACCGACGCGAACTGATGGGAAGGCGGAGGCAAGGAGCAACATTGTTGCAGATTGACGGGGAAAATTCGCACCAAGTGAGCGGCGGTTGGAGACTAGCGTGGGGCTGTTGCAGGCGAAGGTGGCAGCTGGACTTGTGTCTAGAGATAGTACTTCGAAAATAAGTGGCGGAGGTCAAGTTCCATTGGCTAACTTTGTTGGTGGTTGTTGCTGCCGGAGCTAAGGCAACCTTTTTCGTGCCAGGAGCGGTTGTTGGCAATGAACTCGCAAAGCGGGAGGAGTGGTAGGGCATTGATAGTCTCGTTCCTTAACGGGTCGAGCTCTCAGATGCTAGGTGGAGTAATCTGGTGTGGTTGACGTGAGCTGCAAGCTGTAGATAGTGTTCTGCCGTGTAGAGAGGAAAATAGAGGACTCAGGAGCAGAGAGATAAGTGAGGGTGTGTAGATAGGGTGTACCTTTCCCAAATCTCCTTTTATAGAATTCGAAGGAGGGCGGTTGCCTTAAGTGCGCCGTGATCTTGGGGCACGTGTATGGAAGGTGGAGGACGCTCCCGTCGATCATGGGTGTAGTTATGGAATGAGGGGAACGCTCCTCGAGATTGTGGCGATATTATGGTTGTCTCGCGCGGGCCGGAGGCCCACTGCGGCGACGGGGGAGGTGTCGTGGGCAACCCCCTTGTGGCTGGCCATGCCTTGGAGAAACTGCCGAGTACCCAGGGTGTTGGGCTGAGCGTGCTGGGCCTTGTCTGGGGGCCCAGATGGAAGGTTGGGCCTGATATACCAAGAAGCCCCCTTCCGGACAGTGGAATATGAGTGTTGGAGCCCTTGTATTCCACTATGAGAGTGTGTGCGTGGAGGTCAGAGAGGGTTCAATTGTAGATAAACTTAAAGAGCCGTATGTCGAGTATGGTTGATCGGACCCTGAGAGGTCAAAGTGTCTTGCAAAGGCAAGTCGAACCACGAGGGGTCGACGAGTGATGCAATTAGGTCGTTTCGCTAGAGGCCGACGTATGGCGCAAAGACACTAGGAGTCGTCATAAGGAGAACCCGAACCTAAATAGGTGGATGTATACCAAAAGTGAGTGCTTGATATGATCGTGTTGATGCCAAAATTCCAATATTCGAAACCTCAAGGGGTGGGTTGTGCAAAATCCAAACTGTGAGATCAGACAAAAAGATTCCTAACTGCGAGGGGTGCAATGTGAGAAATCCAGACCGCGTAGGTCAATATGACTGAGCCGAGTAATTAACAGATGAGGTCGTTCTGGATCGTGGGGGCCGTGAGGGAGCAAGTATCCTAGGAGCAATCCGAGACTTGCGTGTCGGCGGAGGCGAAAGCAGGGGCGTCACGGATAACGCAGATGCACGTAGACAATCAAAAAAATTGAAAGATTTTGATGGGCCTTGGGGTCCTACGCACCATATAGCCCTCTTCCGGACAGTGGAATATGGGTGTTGGGGCCCCTGTATTCTAGTAAGAGTTCGTGGTAGGGGAGAATCGCCTTATACGGGCGGTAGATGAAATTCGTAGCCCGGGGGAGAGGTGGTCGACACCCGATAAGAGCAAAGCAAGACCACGGGGTCGCATGTTGTGAGGAAGTAGTAGACCGTCGTGTAAATGTGTTAGTGCATTCGCCGCCCCTGCCTTGGAAATTGGGTTTCTTGGCGCAGGGGGAGATGCCAATGAGGCGCCGCTGTCCTGCCTTATGAAAATTCTGTTATGGGGCAGGAGGCTCGTCCTTGCATGTATAAACCTTAATAGGTTCATCCCTGGACCATAATAGGTCAGGTTCGAAGACCTTAATAGGCCTTATGCCTCGACCTTGGCTATGTGAGGGTGTGGGACCATCCTGACCAGTTGGGTGCAGGAGGTTTAATGTTGACGTGCGAGGAGGAGGCCCTCTCAGTGTCGAAGAAGTGAGAGGTGTGAGCGCTTCAAGCTCGTCCTTGCAGAAAAGAGGTGCGAGAACTGTCAAGTCTGATCTCAACGAGGTGAGAATAGTTAACGGACCCGTGAGGGGGTCGTTGTAGATGGCAGACACGTAGTAGGGGTCCCAGATGACGGCGTAGATCCTGGGGGATCACGATAGATGGCAGACCCTTATGCGGGGTCACAGAAGGTAGCGGACCCGTGAGGGGGTCGATGTAGATGACATACCCGTAGCGGGGGTTGCGGAAGACGAGGCAGATTGTGGGGGATCGCGGTAGAGGACAAACCCTCATGCAGGGGTTGAAAATTATACCGGACCCGTGAGAGGGTCGTTGTAGTGGACGGATCCGTATGTTAATTTTAGGATCGTCTTTAACATGCTTCTCATGTTCGCATTCATCAATACCGAAGAAAGGATTAAGAGTATGTACCTTTCTTCTGGACGCAGCTTAAGAATCTTGGAGATTCTTGCTCCTTGTTGATGAAGAAGACTCGGCTCGGGGAACACCTTAAGGGCGGCTTGAAGATGATTTGTCTCCAAGGTGAGTTCCACTCACAATGCTCCTAGAATGCCTTCTAGTTTGGAAGAGGAAGTATGAGGAGAGAAGAGAGAACCAATGCTGGTTGTGGGATGATTAAAAATGGCGCATCCTCCCTCTATTTATAGAGGAGGATGGGCTGCCAATGAGAGGGCACAATGCTCTTTCATTTGCGAAATAACATGTCCCTAGGACCAAGGGCTGCAACCAATGCCCCTTGGTCCATGAGACATGTCTCATGCCTTTTGCCTTTTCAATTAAGTAATTAATTAGAAAAGAATAAATAAATAATTGTGTCTAATAGGAAATTAATTAACTAATTAATTAATTATCCAAATATGGTGAAGAGGCAAGGAGGTGACCCATGCCCCTTGCCCATTCGGCCATGGGACATGAGACATGTCCCTTTGGCCGAATGGTGCAAGGCATGGGGTGCACCCACTTGCCTAGAGGCACCTAGGGCGAAGGGGCACTCACACCCCTAGACCCATGGCCGAATGGGTGTAAGGCCACCTTAGGGTGCCCTTTCGGCACCCAAGGGTGCTACGCACCCTTCGGCCTAAGCCGAAGGTGTGCTTGGCCCTTTCCGACACCTTTTCACCAATTTACGCAACTTTCCGCCAAGAGACACGTCTCTTCGCTAAAGGGTGCCTAGACACATTTGTACTAAGCTCACATAGAGCTAGTCCAAGACATATTAAATCATCCATTGAGCTCCTTGAGCTCATATCAGCTCACTAAGAGCTCAAACACTCAGATTGAGCTGAGTTGAGCTGTGCTTAGCTACTTTAGCTAGCCCAGGTCATCTTGGTGCGCAAGAATTCCAACAAACTCCCACTCGCACCAATGATGACCTTCAAGCACAAGCTCCCACTCGAATAAAACACTTCATCATACAAAACCAAACACTTTGACAAACTATATAAAAGGAGTTGTGAGTGCGACCTTAAGGCATTCACACCGTACCTCTTCCATTGAGGTTGTTAGACTCTCAAATGGAAGATTGTCCTCTCAAACTCACTTGAACACTTCAAGTGTTTGTGTGTTATTCAAATTTTCTTGAACTTAACAAGACATGCTTGAACATCTTCAAGCTTTACTTGAACTACTTCAAGTAGTGCCTTTAGAACCCCAAGACATATGGTACGTATTCTTAACCACAGTCAGTCTCTTTCATTTTAATGATGACTGTATTAAGTGTCGAGTACTCTTTAATTCGTATTATCCCCAATTCAGACCTTATCATGTTGCACCAATGCAACATGTGAGCTCAAAGGTTGAATTTAGGACTCACGTACCAAGTTTCACTTGTCTTTCCTTTACACTCTACCTGCTTAATGATCCATATAGACTTAGTTACCCAAAAGGAGGATACTCCAGCCGCATTCATCTGCGACCTTCGACAACCAATCAAAGTAACTTTGTCAATGTGAATCATTAACAGTGAGTTAAAGTGATTAAGGGTCCAATCGAAGAATTCTCACACCACGCAAGTTAGAGACAACTTGCTTAAATTCTTCTTTTGGTCGAATTTCATGGTCGTAGGATCTTTGCAACATACTCACAAAGATTCTATTAACACTTCTTAGGGTGTTTTACATGCACCACTCCCACTTGGAGTGATATCACTTAAAATGAGGGGTGTGTCATTTCTCCCTCTTAAAACACCTGAGAGTGTGCTCCTTCTAACATATAAAAGGAGGACATGTCACAAGCCATGAAATTTCTGTGCAAGCCTGAGCTTACACTTACACATAGGCTAGGATGTATCAGTGTCATACAAAATCAGTGCAGAGCACCTCATCTTGATCATTCAAATCAAGGCGACATGAAAGTATACCAAAGTGTCATGTGTTGTAACATGACTCCCACTCAATAGAGTAACATTGCATGTCACATGTTTCCTGAAGAAACAACACACTATTTGAGTCTTTGGTAGTCTCATCCTTGGTCTACTTAAGATCAAGGGCGAATGACTTGGTGTGAGAAAGTCATTCTCAATGCCTATGGTGGACATGTTCATTTGTTCATTGTGTGTTATTAATGGAACTAAGTAAATGACATCAAATAATTACTTTATTGATCATCATTATACATATATACATGTGTGACACCAAAGTGGTGAAAGTCATACAACAATTAGCATATTTACAATCTCCTAAGACCCAGTGCTCGGACATGACGAGCAAACACAATGGGTGGCAATGGCTTAGTGAGAGGATCTGCCACCATAAGGTCTGTTGAGATGTATTCAATTTTGACTTCACCTCCTTCAACTGCATCTCGAACGAAATTATATTTCATGCTAATGTGTTTGGTTTTTCCATGATACTTGGGGTCCTTGGTGTAGGCCATAGCTGCCATACTATCACTGTAGATAGTAATGGGCTTACTTATTTTGACCATTGATTCCAAGTTTTTAAGACAATAACCAAGCCACGTGGCTTCTGGACAGCCGAGGCACAAGAATCGAATTCTGCCTCCATGGTTGATAAGGCATACAGGTTGTTTCTTACTACACCAAGTAGTAGCGCCCCCATTTAGCAAGAAAATATAACCACTTGTAGATTTGCTAGAATCTCTATCTCCTCCCCAATCGGCATCGGAATAGCCGTGTAAATCAAGGGTTTTTCCTTGATAACATAGCCAATAATCCTTAGTACCTTTAAGGTATCTAAGGATCCTTTTGACATTCTTCCAATGCTCCATGCCAGGGTTCGAAGAATATCTAGCAAGTAAACCGACTGCTTGACTTATGTCTGGCCGTGTACAAATCATGGTGTACATAAGGCTACCAATGGCACTAAGGTAAGGTATCTTAGTCATTTCTTCCTTCTCTTTTGGAGTCTTAGGACATAAGTCCTCTCCAATTTTGCAACCATATGCAAGTGGGGTGTTCATTGGCTTAGAGTTGGTCAAGTTAAACCTCTCAAGAACTTTATCGATATAAAGCTCTTGTGAAAGGCCTAACATATGCTTCTTTCTGTCCCGATGTATCTTAACACCTAGGATATAAGAAGCTTCCCCCAGGTCCTTCATTTTGAAGGTGGAGGACAACCATCCTTTGATGGCGAGTAACAACTCCAAGCTACTACTTGCAATTAAAATGTCATCGACATATAATGTCATAATGGCAAAACTGGACTCTTTGAAGAACAAGTACACACAATGGTCCTCATGCATCATCATAAAACCATAGCTTGTGACTGCATGATGAAACTTCAAGTACCATTGTCTTGAAGCTTGTTTGAGACCATATATAGACTTCTTTAGTCTACATACCTTGTCTTCTTGACCTACTTGTACAAACCCTTCGGGTTGTTTCATGTAGATCTCTTCACTCAACTCACCGTTGAGGAAGGCCGTGGTCACATCCATCGATGTAACTCAAGGTCCAAGTTTGCCACTATCGCAAGTAGCAATCGATGGAATTAAACTTTACAACAGGAGAGAAAGTGTCTTTGAAATCAACACCTTCCTTCTGTGTAAAGCCTTTGGCCACCAACCGGGCCTTGTATCTTTCGATACTTCCATCAGAGTTCTTCTTTATTTTAAGAACCCACTTATTGCCGATTGCTTTTCGGCCACAAGGAAGATCAGACAATTCCCATACCTCATTTTCATGCATTGAATGCAACTCATCATTCATTGCCTTTAGCCACTCTTCTTTCTGTGCCCCTTCAAGAGCTTCTTTGACATTACTTGGCTCATCGATCTTGCACGAGACCAAGTATGTCTCACCTTCCGATAGTCCCCACCTTTTAGGTGCTTTGGACTCCCGAGTTGATCTTCTCAACAGGGGTGGAGGTGTTGGCTCTTGAAGTACCTCAACTCCCTCTTGAACAGATCCCTCAGTTTCAGGATCCTGTTCATTTGAGTCCATGTTTATGGGCTCATTCTGGGAAGCCTCAGCTTGTTCCAGTTGAGGTACTCCCTCTGGAGTAGGTACAGTCCTTGTAACCGGCACTTGTGAAGTGCCCGGTTGATCTTCTTCTAGGATCGGGCCTATTGAGGCTAGATCATCACTTTCGCCAACTTTTGGAAACTCCGTTTCCACAAACTTGGCGTTTCTTGCATCAAACACCAAACCCTTCTTTAAACTGAGATCCAAGAACACATAGCCCTTAGATTCCGTACAATACCCGAGAAAAGCACACTTCTTTCCTCTTGGTCCCAATTTTCCCAACGGATGGTCGGGAACATGTACGTAAGCTAAGCAACCCCAAGGTCGCAAGTAGCTTAAGTTTGGGGTCCTCTTCATCCATAACTCATATGGAGAAGAGTCGATGTCCTTGGTAGGTACCCTATTGAGAATGTGCACCGCACATAGCAGCGCATCACTCCAATAGGTCACGTCCAGTTGGCTTTAGCCATCATGGAACGTACCATGTCCATCAAAGTTTGGTTCTTTCTTTCGGACACACCATTTTGCTGGGGTGTCCAAGAAAGGGTGAACTCTCTAGCAATGCCTTTTGACTCACAAAAGGCCTTGAATGCAAGCGAACTGTACTCACCACCTCTGTCAGTCCTTAAGGACTTCACCTTCTTATCTACTTGGTTTTCAACCAAGTGTACATATTTCTGAAAATACGCTAAGGCCTCTGGCTTGTTTTTAAGTAAGAAGACGTGGGTGAATCGTGTACAGTCATCAGTAAAAGTGATGAAGTACTTGAACCCATTTCTGGATTCAATTCTCATAGGTCCACAAAGATCAGAATGGACTAAACTTAGTGCCTCGGTTCTCCTAGTTGCCCTCCCAAAGGGCTTTCTTGTGGCCTTGCCTTCTAAGCAAGGTTGACAAGTTGGTAGGACAACCTTGGTCAAGGATTCAAGCAAGCCATTTTTGGCTAACTTATTCATCCTATCTTGTCCTATATGTCCCAACCGTTCATGCCACAGATTTTGATCTATGACTTTAGTCACGTGGCAACTAGGAGTTGCAACAGAATGGCCATCGGGCCTTAACTCATACAGTCCATTATTAACGAAGCATTTTGTGAGAACTTGATTATCCTTTAATATAGTTACACTATCATTAAAGAATTGAAAGCAATAATTGTACTTCAACATGGCAGAAATAGAAATTAAATTTCTACAAATATTAGGTACATATAATGTGTCTACAAGATACAAATATCTATTACACAAGGGAACCTTACAGGTTCCTATTCCAACTACTTCTAATTTTGCATCATTCCCCACCGAGACGTGCTTCACACCTCTTGGGAGCTTGCGGTATGCCACAAACCAGGACTTGTCCCGAGCTATGTGGTCTGTTGCTCGACTCAACAATCCACAAAGAATTGCTTTCAGCTTAGCATAGTACATGACGTCACATGTGCTATTGAAGTAGAAGGTTCAAAATGTACCTTAGGTGCACTTTTGCAATCTTTTGCAAAGTGTCCTTTCTTGCCACAGTTGAAGCACTTGAGCTTCGAAACGTCCCTTTTCTTCTTCCCGGGCCCGTTTCCTTTGCCTTTTCCCTTACCCTTGCCTTTGAAGCCGTCCTTTTTCCCACCCTTGAACCACTTCTTCTTTTTACCCCCGTTGTTATCGGAGGTATTGGCAACATATGCCTTGGAGTGGTCCTTGAGAGCCATTACTTCAGCCTCAAGTAAAAGGTGACGGCGATGTCATCAAAGGTCTTAATCGAGGTTGTGGCGTAAGTTGACCTTCATCAACTGCCACTTCTCATCGTAAGGACCTTATTATTGCTTGCACTGCTGCTCGTCGGTGAGGTCGTGCCCAACTTGTTTAAGCTGATGAATCATTCGTGACATCTCACGAAGGTGGGCACTCATGGTGTGATCTGCTCGTTTACCATAGTTCTCAAACCTTAGTATCATTGAGCGTTGTTTCTCCACGGAAACATCTCCATACTTGGCCTTCACAAAGATCCCGCATGCCTTTGGCCGAGGGGAGCATGGAGAACTCCACCATGATCCCATCCACCATTGTGGACAAGAGTGTGACAATACACATAGAGTTGTTTTTAAGGTAGGCTTCATAAGCCACCCTACTTCCCCCTTCCTCCGAGGGGTTGACCTCAGCGTCGAGCACCTCAAGTGTCTCTTGCTCAGTTAAGATGAACTTGACCTTCTGCTGCCAAATTAGATAGTTTTCACCATCTAATTTGAGGTCACGGTTCAACTCTGCTACTATGTTCTTAGTAGCCATCTACAAATATGCAATTCACATGTTTTAGATTCCAATTCACACAATTAGACTTATTCAAGCAATATGTTCATGAAATAACTTAGTTTATACCCAGACGTAGCAAAAGGTATGCATATAGCATCCGATCAGAAACACCTAAGCATAACTTTGCCATTTTATGAACATACCCTTAGTAAGCCTATACAATCAATCAATCAATCAATGGACAACCAAGCATACATCAGTTTATAACCATACTTGACCCTCCAAGAAGGCCTGAATCACGCACTCATGCGTGATCGTAACAACCATAGCACTTCATTTAAATCTTAGTCTCATCACCCTTAAGTCTCCTTAATACAATGCCCAGGTTGTTGGTGGAGTCACAAATGGTCTCACTTAAGTACCACTTCCTTAGACAGCATTATATTAGCTTGACAGGTCCCTAGAGACCTTAGTTTAATGAAGTGTCTCATCAATTGAATCAAGTTTCAAGTCCTTCAAGTTCACCGTACAAGTACTTGAACTATCTTAAGGTAGAATCTCTTGTTTCAATAGACGTATGTTCCTCACTTAATTTAAGCTTCAATTCCCTCAAGTCCATCATAGTGGTACAAAACCGGTATTAAGACTATCAATGGTCTTAAATTCTTAAATAAGGTAAAGTATAAATGTCACATGCATGCAAAGTCTATGTCACACATGGACCTTAGTAACAAAGAGAGGAGCGCTCCCGGGGAAAGATGGAGGGTCACAGACGGTCCCACTTAAAACCCACCTCCTAGACAGAGCACATTCCGGCAATTACCTCAAGGTATAATGTGATATAGAACTTTGGCACACATTTTCTTTAGGTTCATTTAATCATTCATGGAACAAATAGGCAAGTCACCATGCTATACATCCATTTTCATCATACAACATTCAAGCATGATTCAAAAAACACATATAACATTCATGCTTCCTTTTCCATTTAAACGACTATAACCCCTTCGAATAACCTTCATGTTTAGTCCGATTACATACAATCATACATTCATACATGTTATTTCGAATTCAACCAACATGTATCATACTTCATACAACACATATAAACATGTCGAACAAGTAAGCATGTATCACAAAGAGAACCGAAAGCTCTGATACCATTTGTTAATTTTAGGATCGTCTTTAACATGCTTCTCATGTTCGCATTCATCAATACCGAAGAAAGGATTAAGAGTATGTACCTTTCTTCTAGACGCAGCTTAAGAATCTTGGAGATTCTTGCTCCTTGTTGATGAAGAAGACTCGGCTCGGGGAACACCTTAAGGGCGGCTTGAAGATGATTTGTCTCCAAGGTGAGTTCCACTCACAATGCTCCTAGAATGCCTTCTAGTTTGGAAGAGGAAGTATGAGGAGAGAAGAGAGAACCAATGCTGGTTGTGGGATGATTAGAAATGGCGCATCCTCCCTCTATTTATAGAGGAGGATGGGCTGCCAATGAGAGGGCACAATGCCCTTTCATTTGCAAAATAACATGTCCCTAGGACCAAGGGTTGCAACCAATGCCCCTTGGTCCATGAGACATGTCTCACGCCTTTTGCCTTTTCAATTAAGTAATTAATTAGAAAATGAATAAATAAATAATTGTGTATAATAGGAAATTAATTAACTAATTAATTAATTATCCAAATATGGTGAAGAGGCAAGGGAGGTGACCCATGCCCCTTGCCCATTCGGCCATGGGACATGAGACATGTCCCTTTGGCCGAATGGTGCAAGGCATGGGGTGAACACCCTTGCCTAGAGGCACCTAGGGCGAAGGGGCACTCACACCCCTAGACCCATGGCCGAATGGGTGTAAGGCCACCTTAGGGTGCCCTTTCGGCACCCAAGGGTGCTACGCACCCTTCGGCCTAAGCCGAAGGTGTGCTTGGCCCTTTCCGACACCTTTTCACCAATTTACGCACTTTTCCGCCAAGAGACACGTCTCTTCGCCAAAGGGTGCCTAGACACATTTGTACTAAGCTCACATAGAGCTAGTCCAAGACATATTAAATCATCCATTGAGCTCCTTGAGCTCATATTAGCTCACTAAGAGCAGATATACATCTCTCTAGCTCAAACACTCAGATTGAGCTGAGTTGAGCTGTGCTTAGCTACTTTAGCTAGCCCAGGTCATCTTGGTGTGCAAGAATTCCAACACCGTAGCGGGGTCATGGATGACGACGTGGATCCTGGGGGATCGCAGTAGATAACGGACCATCATGCAGGGTTTGCAGAAGATAGCGAACCCGTGAGGGGGTAGCTGTTGAGGATCCTGAGAGGTACGAGTGTTTTTGGGCTCTATGTCGACAAATGAAAGGTGCGAGCGTTGTCGGGCTCGACCTTGATAAAGTGAGACATGCGAGTGTTGTCGGGCTCAACCTCAAGGAACATGTGATGCATGTATGCTCAGTTTGCACACAAGTATCTACTGTCATACAAAATGGGCATGACTTGCAGTGCATTCATATGATATAATGGTGCTTTCATTTGATATAATGGTCATGTGCCAGGGAGGAATAATGTATAGTTGTGCATTGAACAAATCATGTGATATGTGATAGCCGTCGAATTTGCATTGAAGGGGAGGGGACTCTCCAATCTCGCTTATTAGGGCGGAACCGCCTCTCCAAGACCCACTTTGAACATGACTCCTTGCTCACTATATAAGCAGCTCGGGAGGCTCTTTCTAGGTATTAACATTTCCTTTCAGTTGGTCAACATTGTTGTCGTATTTGATCAATATTAATTAATGACCAGCATGATGACTTATCTTGATCAACACCGTCAGAATAAATGTTGATCTGCATGGTGATCAACATCTTCTTACACACAATCACCATTGATCTACATGGTGATCAGTATCATTGTCATGCTTGATCAACATTAAATAACATTAAATGTTGATCAACATGATGACTTGTCTTGAACAACATCGCCAAAATAAATTTTGATCGGCATGGTGATTAACGTTTTACACCTGTTCAGCATTGATCTACATGGTGATCAACATCTCCTTACACTTGATCAACATCATTGTCGTGTTTGATCAACATTTAATGTTGATCAGCATAATGACTTGTCTTGATCGACATTGCCAGAATAAATGTTGATCTGCAAGGTGATCAACATCTTTTTACACTTGACCAACATTGATTTTCATGGTGATCAACATGTCCTAACACTTTATCAGTATCAAAATCAGATCAACATGACCCGTGACTCCGATCATCATTGTTTTCCCCAGATTTCTTAAGTCAGAAAATATTTCAAATTTTCATCGTTTGCAAGTTTGGTGGTTCTGGAGTTTCACCGCGATCAAATTTTAGTGGTGGTTGTGTTGCTGAGTTGTGCTGGTTTAGTTGGTAGAAGCATATCTGAAATCATGTTTGAATACGCAAAAACATCGTATTCCGACGGAAAGCTTCGCCAGAATACGCAAAACGTCATCGGAATAGACGGAAGCATTATCAGAGGCGACGGAAACTTCGTCGTAAGTCGGAGTGGTGATTGAAACATGGTATTAAATATCGTATCGTTTTGGCAGCGATACGAGCCAGTACCGGTACACTGGGGGTATACCGATTGTATCGGAAAGACTATACCGGTGTGTGTCTGTATATATATATACCTGAAAATGTATTAGAGATTGTAAATTTCTTACATGCAGTACGTAGGTGATCACCTACCTGACTAAAAGAAAAAGAATGAAGTAAGCTAGCATACTAGTTACATACAAGAACTAAAGATACTAACTAAAAGAATTTAAAAAAAAGAGGTAAATTAATTTTTTAAATTACAAACTTTTATTAGCGATTTTAATTTCTTTAATTTAGTAGATATTTTTTTATTAGCAATTTAATCCTTAAACTTTTAAAAAATGTTCATTTAAGCCCCTGTACCGCTGTTTTCTTCATTTCAGCCGGCACACGGCACGACTGAAATGGCCGAATCGGGCGGTACAGCCCGGTACGTTTTCCGATGCATGTTTTGCCTAAATGGCGCCGTTTCATGGCCGGTACCTGATATGATCACGCGGACACTTGATGCGATCACGCGAGATCACGCTTTCGCCGGATCTAGCTCGAAGGAGTCGCGAAGACAGGGAAAAATAAATTCGGCCTCAAACACCTCCCAACTACGAGGTTGGGCAATATTTCAGATATGTCTGGGGAAGATGGATGATCTAGCACCTCTTAACTACGAGATTACGCAATACTAGATATTAAACTCGATGATAAACACCAAGGTGAATGGCGAAGGTAGCAAGTTGTGAGAACCGAAGCTTGAGGAAATAAACCTCTCAAGCGTTTTACATATGTTCTAAGTTACATATGAAGAACTAGGCTCCTTTTATAGTGAAGGAGGAAAAGATGAGATGATGGGGGGTCGGGCAAGGGAACCATGATCCATAAATCATGGGATGTGAAGAGAAGGGATGGTGATGAAATTGAGATTGTAGGCTACCTACTCCCTTCTCCCATTTCTTCCATAAAATACATTTATGGAGAAATGGAGGGAAATTACATAATATCTAATTCAAAATGTGTTGAAAAGTCAACAATGGCGGCGATGGCTTCTCCTTTGCCTGGGGGCTTCGCATGGGTGCCTTCGTCTGGAGGCTTCGTAGGGGCAGCTTCACCTGAGGGCTTTACCATTGAGCTGGAGGATTTGCATGAGGGCCCTCGCCTGGAGGCTTTGTAGAGGCGGCTTCGCCTGAGGGCTTTGCCATAGCCTGGAGGCCTCGCATGGGGGCCTTGCCTTCACCTGAGGGTTTCGCCTTCACGCTGGAGGCCTCACCTTCAATATTTCCATTCTCTTTTCCTTATAAAAAAGGGGCCTCCGAGCTTCATTCAACCTCATATTCGAACTTGGATACTTTGTTGTTGCTTGGGGATTCTATGATCACATCATTCCCTCCCTCTTAGAAAGATTAGTCCTCGAATCTAAATGGGGGATTCCTACAAACGAAGACAAGCACAACAAACTTTGAAGAACATTAGGGGTTAGTGGATGAAAGCTCTTCAATGGGAGTCCGATGGGGTCATGGCGGCAATGCACATAATTGTGGGAGTACAACAACTCCAATATGCATTGTGAATATGAACAAAAGCCTATAAAAGTTCATGACATGCTTCCAAGAGTATTCAATGCAATCAACATGGAATTTGTACTCGAGGAAGACATGCGGTCTAAAAAAATAAAACTTTTGTCCATGGTGGGGCGTGGAGTCAAAGAAAGCATATTCATCACAAACCACATGCACATGTGGTTTCCAAGACGTAAAATGAATAACTAAGCTAGTCATGGAAAAAACACCAAAGTGTGTAGCGTATAGACTAGTCTTAGCACATATAAGAGGGTATGAGTTGGACAATCCGCCCTTTCTCTTCACCTCAACCATAAACATGATTTCAATTTTAAATTTCCTAAGATGTTCATGTTTACCAAAGAATAGCATGGCCGAAACACATATGGTGAAACAATCTTCATTAAGCTCATGCATTTTAAGCACACTAAACATGACATCTTCCTTCAAATTGCAACAAATAAGCATGTATGCACTCTCATGTATCCCGGGGTCAAAGTGGAGCCTAGGCCATTCATTCTCATCATCTAATCGTAAGGAGTCATGTGTTGTTTGTGGCTACATCCTTATCCCACATTGTTTGTAGAAATGAAGTGGGAGAGGATTTCAGCTATAAATAGGAAGGCCTCTCCTCCCTTCATCTCATCCCAAACTCAAGCAATTAGCTTACTTCTCTTAAGGCATTGCTTGGTTAATCTCTTCTCTCTCTCTCTCTCTCTCTTTGTAATATTTCTTCGGTAGTGAAATATTATTCTGGTAGTGTCCGAGGACGTAGGCATAATTGGCCGAACCTCGTTATTTTTGGTGTTCTCTTCTATTGTTATTCTTCAAGTAGCTGTTATAGGGTATAGCTGTAGTGATATATTGTGCTTTAAAATTACATAGAGAAAATTCTGTCTAGGAGGCGGGTTTTAAGTGGGACCGTCTGTGACCCCTCCGTCTTTCCTGGGAATTATCCTTAGTGTGGTTTTACAGTTCAATACTTCACTCTCTTACCCATTTGTCAGAGGAAGTATTCCGAGCTTCCGCAACAATTGGTATCAGAGCCAGGCTACTTAGTATGCTCTGTGGTTGCGGCTTAGGCTGATCTTCCACATCAGAAAGGTATCTTAGGTTCTTGGTATTCCGCATTAGAAGGCTACTTAGTATGCTCTGTGGTTGCGGCATAGTCCGAACTTCCACATCAGAAAAGTATTGGAGGTGTTTGGCATTCCGCATTTGAGGGCTATTAATTAGAAGCTGAAGCAGTGATGGCAGACGACAAAAATACATCCACACCAACGAAGTCGCATGCCTTCTTCCTCATCTATTTTGGGAAGAACAGCCGTGGCAAATGTAAGATTATTTGTGGAAATTTTTGGCCAGTGCAGGCCATTTCGGCATGTGGCAAGGGGAGGTTCTAGACGCTCTATTTCAGCAAGGTCTAGACATTGCAATTGAAGAAGAGAAACCAGAAGATGTTGATGAGAATGAGTGGAGGAGAGTTAACCGTATGACATGTGGTACAATCAGATCATGTCTATATATAGAGCAGAAGTATGCATTCTGTAAAGAAACTTCTGCTAGCAAATTGTGGAAGGCATTGGAAGAGAAGTTTTTGAAGAAAAGTAGTCAGAATAAGCTTCATATGAAAAAGAGGCTGTTCAGATTCACTTATTCTCCTGGTACCACGATGAATGATCATATCACAAATTTCAATCAGCTTGTTGCTGACTTGATGAATTTGGATGTGACCTTTAAAGATGAAGATCTGGCTTTGATGTTGTTGGGATCACTTCCGGAGGAGTTTGAGTTCCTCGAAACAACTCTACTCCATGGAAAAGCAGAGGTATCTCTCAGTGAAGTTTGTGCGGCACTGTATAGCTATGAATTGAGAAGAAAACATAAGAAGGAGAGCTACAACGGAGTAGCAGAAGCACTAGTAGTGAGAGGTCGTTCTCAAAGCCGGAATAAAGGAAAGAAGGGGAGGTCGCAGTCCAGACCAACCAAAGATGAATGTGCCTTTTGCCATGAAAAAGGGCATTGGAAGAAAGATTGTCCAAAGCTGAAACATAAAAGGAAACCTGATAAAGGGAAAGCTGTTGCAAATACAAATGTTGCTGAGTGTGCAGATATTCACTCAGACTTTTCATTAGTACTGGCGTCGTCATCGGACCATTCCAGCGAATGGATTTTTTATTCCGGTTGCAGCTATCACATGAGTTTCAACAGAGACTGGTTCTTCGATTTCAAAGAATATGAAGGAGTTTCTTATGCAGCAAATAACAGTCTGTGTGAAACAGTTGACATTGGCTCAATACATTTGAGAAATGCTGATGGTTCAATCAGAATACTAAACGATGTCAGGTATGTACCGAGCTTGTCGAGAAACCTTATTTCTGAAGGAGTTCTAGAGAAAAAGGGCTTTGACATAATCTCTAGAAATGGTATAAGGAAGATTGTCTCGGGAGCTCTTGTAGTAATGAAGGCAGTCCGAATGAGCAATAATTTGTATTACTATGAAGGCAGTACAATTACTGGAGCAACAACAGCAGTTTCTAGTGATGATCAGGAGCTAGAAGCAACCAGGTTATGGCATATGCGCTTGGGGCATGCAGGAGAAAAATCCTTGAAAATTCTTTCGAAACAAGGATTGCTGAATGGAGTTCAAACCTGCAAATTGGAATTGTGCAAACATTGTATCAAAGGGAAGCAAACAAGAGTGATGTTTGGTACTGCAATCCACGATACCAAGGGTATTTTGGATTATGTTCACTCTGATGTGTGGGGACCTTCCAAAACAGCTTCATTGGGAGGTAAACACTATTATGTTACATTTGTTGATGATTTTTCCCGGAGAGTATGGGTGTACACTTTGAAGTCAAAGGATGAAGTGCTCGATGTCTTTCTCACTTGGAAAAGATGTTGGAGACTCGGACTGGTAGAAAGATAAAGTGTCTCCGAACAGATAATGGCGGAGAATACACTAGTGATCCTTTCATGAAAGTTTCTCAAGATGAAGGGATTGTACGACACTTCACAGTTAGAGGTACACCACAACAGAATGGAGTGGCAGAACGAATGAACCGGACTCTACTGGAGAAAGTTCGGTGTATGTTGTCTAATGCTTGGGTTAGGCAAACAATTTTGGGCTGAGGCTGTAACATACGCTGGTCATCTCATTAATCGATTGCCATCAACTGCTATCAATGGTAAGACACCATTGGAGATGTGGTATGGAAAAGCTGCTACAGATTATAATTCCTTACGTGTATTTGGTTCCACTACATACTACCATGTTAAGGAATCAAAGTTGGATCCGAGGGCAAAGAAAGCTTTATTCATGGGGATGTCCTCTGGTATTAAAGGATATCGCCTATGGTGTCCAGAGACAAAGAAGATAATTTTCAGTTGGGATGTTACTTTTGATGAGTCTACCCTATTGAAAAATGTAGCAGAGTTGAGAGATGACACTCCACAGCGGGTGGAGAATACTCCCAAACAAGTGGAGTTTGAGAGAAGAATGTTGGATTCGCATACTCATGCGGTAGACGAGGAGACAGATGGAGATACTCCTATAGTAGAAGAGGAGTCATTAGAAGAATCAGAGGTTCCAGCACAAGAACCTCACCAGCAACATGTACCAATTGCAATCGGTAAGCCTAAAAGAAACACAAGGAGACCGGATCGTTTTGAAGATATGGTGGCTTATGCATCTTCAATAAATGATGAAGTTCCTACCACTTATAGAGAAGCTGAACAAAGCTCTGAAGCAGAAAAGTGGAACGAGGCTATGGAAGAAGAAATGCAGTCCCTTGGTAAAAACCAAACATGGAAGCTAGCAAGTTTGCCAAAGGGAAAGAAGGCAGTTGGGTGCAAATGAGTGTTTGCAAAGAAAGAAGGATTTCCTGACAAGAATAATGTACGCTACAAGGCAAGGTTGGTAGCTAAAGGCTATGCTCAGAAGGAGGGAATTGACTATAATGAGGTATTTTCTCCAGTAGTAAAACATTCCTCCATTAGAATATTGTTGGCCTTGGTAGCTCAATTGGATCTGGAACTAGTTCAAATGATTGTAAAAACTGCATTTTTACATGGTGACTTGGAAGAGGAAATCTATATGACTCAGCCAGAAGGATTCAAGGTTGCTGGGAAAGAAAATATGGTGTGCAAATTGGGCAAATCGTTGTACGGATTGAAGCAATCTCCGAGGCAGTGGTACAAACAATTTGATAAGTTTATGTTGAGGCAAAAGTACACACGAAGCAAATATGATCATTGTGTGTATTTGTGTAAGCTATAGGATGGATCTTTTATTTATATTCTCCTTTATGTCGATGATATGTTAATAGCATTAAAGAATAAATGAGAGATAGAAAAGTTAAAGGCCAGCTGAATCAAGAGTTTGAAATGAAGGATTTGGGTGAAGCTAAGAAGATTCTCGGCATGGAGATAAGCAGAGATAGAAAATTGGGGAGACTTTGTTTGACTCAGCAACAATATCTGAGAAAGGTGTTAAAGCGTTTTGGGATGGATGAAAAAACCAAACATGTTAGCACGCCTCTTGCTCCTCATTTCAAGCTCAGTGCATCATTATCTCCGAAGAATGATGAAGAACGAGAATATATGTCAAAAGTTCCATATGCAAATGCAGTTGGTAGCTTGATGTATGCCATGGTGTGTATGAGGCGACATTTCACAAGCAGTTGGAGTTGTGAGCAGATATATGCATGATCCTGGTAAAGGACATTGGCAAGCTGTGAAATGGATTCTACGGTATATCCAACAGACCGTAGATATCAGTTTGATGTTTGAGCGGGATAAGACAGTTGGTCAGTGCATAGTTGGATATTGTAATTCTGACTATGCTGGTGATATGGACAAACGTCGGTCAACTACCGGTTATGTGTTTACGCTTGCAAAAGCACCGGTTAGTTGGAAGTCTACCTTGCATTCGACAGTTGCTTTGTTTACAACAGAGGCAGAGTATATGGCGATTCTGAAAGGCATTAAGGAGGCTATTTGGCTTCGAGGGTTGTTGAATGACTTGGGAGTTGGTCGAAGCATATCAAAGTGCATTGTGACGTCAGTGCTATTTGCTTAGCAAAGAACCAAGTCTATCATGCAAGGACGGAGCATATTGATGTTCGATATCATTTTTTAAGGGAGATTCTGGAAGAAGGTGAGATACTACTTCAGAAGATTCCGACAACAGAAAATCCCGCCGACATGATGACAAAAGTTGTTACAGGGGTTAAGTTCCAACATTGTTTGGACTTGATCAATGTTCTTAGAATCTGGCGCTTCATAGCGCATTTGAAGACATTACAGAAGATAACTTCAGTTGTGAGAGAGATTACAGATTGTGGATAGGGATTTAGCCAAGGTGGAGATTTGTTGTTTGTGGCTACATCCTTATCCCACATTGTTTGTAGAAATGAAGTGGGAGAGGATTTCAGCTATAAATAGGAAGGCCTCTCCTCCCTTCATCTCATCCCAAACTTAAGCAATTAGCTTACTTCTCTTAAGGCATTGCTTGGTTAATCTCTTCTCTCTCTCTCTTTGTAATATTTCTTCGGTAGTGAAATATTATTCTGGTAGTGTCCGAGGACGTAGGCATAATTGGCCGAACCTCGTTATTTTTTGGTGTTCTCTTCTATTGTTATTCTTCAAGTAGCTGTTATAGGGTATAGCTGTAGTGATATATTGTGCTTTAAAATTACATAGAGAAAATTCTGTCTAGGATGCGGGTTTTAAGCGGGACCGTCTGTGACCCCTCCGTCTTTCCTGGGAATTATCCTTAGTGTGGTTTTATAGTTCAATACTTCACTCTCTTACCCATTTGTCAGAGGAAGTATTCCGAGCTTCCGCAACATCATGTTCATGTAATGAAGAGAATTTTTGGCTAGAGGCAGGCGACATGGGGTATGCAACATGCTTATACACCTCATCATAGTAATAATCATGCTCATCATCCGAAGGATAAATCTCATAGGTTTTAGATACTTCATATGATGAATGAGATGCATGTTCATATTTGTCATATTCAAGAGTTTCATTAAACAAGGAAGAGAAATCTTCATATGTTATAGATTTGGATTCACCAATCTTTTCACATTCCAATTCATGCTCTTGAATAGCATACCAATTATCATCGCATGGAAAAGTGCAAGTGTCATCACATGGAAAAGTGCAAGTGTCATCACATGGAAAGGGATAGTGGTTAAATTCATTTATGCACTTGTCACTTCCAATATGCTCATTGTTATCAAGGGAAGTTCCATATATGTATTCAAACAATGGATGTGGGGGATATCCACTTTCGGGCTCATCACCCAAGTTCTTATCATGCAAACTTAAGGAAGTCATTGATTCACATTCATGCGCACACTCTTCGCTACTAGGAGAAAAAGATAAGTTACCCTTTCCCAAGTTAGGGAAGTGTAGGTCCTCTCTCCATATTTTATCTCCTTCCTCCAACAATGATGTGGCTTCTTCCTCAAGTGTAGGCTCGGTTGGAACTTCCAAGTGAGCACTTCCTTCTTCCAAAGCCGCGGCTTCTTCTCCATTTTCAAGCTCCCTCACATCCGTGACCTTCCCTCCTTCAAATTCCTGCACAAACAAAAAAGAACAACGTGATTGAGAAGATGAAATGGTTAGTTCTTCTTGGAGTTTGGTTGAACGCTTGGATGCAACATTCTTTTCACTCATTTGGAGTTGGAGAGCTCTTTCCTTTTCTCTCTCTTTCTTTTTCTTTTTTTTCTCTCTCTCTCTCTCTCTCATATTCTTCTAGCTCCTCCCTGAGTCTTTCAATTATTTGAGAGAGATCATCATTTGGATTTTGGTGAGGGCTTTGGTTTGGGTGGTAAGCTCGGGCTGCGCAAGTGTTGGGGGGTGGAGTACATGGTTCGGCCGAGGGAGTTTGTGGAGGTGTGGGGCTTGGTCTCCTCCAAGGGCGAGGGCTCCGGGTGTGGGTGGAGGATGTAAACCGAGAGGAGGACCTTCTTGTTTGGGAGTAGTATGGAGGGTGTGGCTCTTCTTGATGGGATCCATATCTTTGCCATAGCAACCTCTTCAAGCCACTCCAAGTTTGAATGAGGGTTTCGTTATATTGCTCCATTTGAGCAAACTCTTGGCACCACCATCTTTTAGCTTCTCCTTTTAAGCACTTTATGGCAAGGTCTAACTTCTCCAATTTCTGAAATTGGTAATACTAAAAGTGGTACTCCAATCCTTCAATCCAATGCCATAAGTTATCTTCAAGTTGGTGCCTTCCTTTCAATGGATGAAACCCAAAGAAATATAGATCTTCTTCCTCCATTTCGCACACCTACACATTTAGACAATAAAATTAGTACCACTCAAGTTCCTCACGTGTTTGGGTGGTCTCTCGTTTGTGACTAGGGACACACTCGGCTCACTCCTTCCTCTTGCTTATAGCTCTCAAAGCTTGCTCTTTTGTGCCAAAACCGAAATGATTACCACAAGATAAACTCTAACATGCAAAAATCATTTGAGCAATAAAGTGCTAGTTACTTGAAGTAAGCTAGGTTAACAAAAAGGGGGGGTAGTTTGGCCGCAAATTACAAGAGGGTAGGAAAGAAGATTTTGGTTCACAAACACCTTTTAGCTCAAATTTGAAATAAAAAATGGATCAAAGTTACTATTCATATGAGTTTTGGTATGAATTTTGTATGAACATCATATGAACACCAAGAACATCAAGAACACACTTTTGATTTTTCGATGCTTTTCAGAACCAATCTTTTGTTCACCACTTTCTTTTCACTTTTCCACAACAACCTCACTCTTTTATGCGCATAAACTCATGCGCACTGCGGTTTTGGGTAGAACCTGAAACTTGTGATTTTACCAAACCTGAAAATACAACCTTCTCTTTTTTTTCGAATTTATGAAGCTGCTCAACACAACAACAACTTATAACACTAAGAAACTTCACAACAACTTGACAAAAACAAAAACAAAGGCAGATGGTGGGGTAAGGAAATGGCCGAATTTAACAAGGTTTAAAAATCACAAAACAAATATTTCTTAAAGTAGAAGATAAAGGTTTTACCTTGAAGAAATCACACACAACTCCAACAAGCGATTTGGCTCTGATACCACTTGGTATGATCACGCGGACACTTGATGTGATCACGCGAGATCACGCTTTCGCCGAATCTAGCTCAAAGGAGTCACGAAGACAAGGAATGATAAATTTGGCCTCAAACACCTCCCAACTACGAGGTTGGGCAATATTTGAGATATGTCTGAAGATCTAGCACCTCTTAACTACGAGATTAAACAATACTAGATATTAAACTCGATGATAAACACCAAGGTGAATGGCGAAGGTAGCAAGTTGTGAGAACCAAAGCTTGAGGAAATAAACCTCTCAAGCGTTTTAAATATATTCTAAGTTACATATGAAGAACTAGGCTCCTTTTATGGTGAAGGCGGGAAAGATGAGATGATGGGGGATATGGGCAAGGGAACCATGATCCATAAATCATGGGATGTGAAGAGAAGGAATGGTGATGGAAGTGAGATTGTAGGATACCTACTCCCTTCTCCCATTTCTTCCATAAAATACATTTAGGCTTATTTATCGTTTGCTCCCCCGAACTATTTCGAATCGCTCACTTTCGTCCCTCGATTCTGACTCGGAATCACTCAGTCCTCGAACTAGTTAATTCGAGGCACTTTAGTCCCTTGACTCAAAAAATCGGTCACGTGTGGGCACGTGGTGGTAACGTCTGTGACGGACATCGGCGTCGTAACGACGATGATAAACCGAGTTGGGAGTTGGGAAGGCAGTTTGGGACCTAAATTTTTGAGGGTGAGAGTCTGGAGTCTGGAACGAGAGTGAGAGGGAAGAGGTGGGGAGCTTCGATTCGAGAGTTAAGGGAGAGTGATTCGTCAGGCATTGGCGTGAGGCGTCGTCCCCACGTGAAAGCAGCTTGTTTCCTTGTGTTGGGACAGGGTTGGAGGATCATTTTCTGCTTTGCGAAAGAGAGTGCACGCCGCGGTCAAGGTGGGGTTTCTTTTCAAATGTTGTTCTTAGTGGTCAATGGTTAGGCTTTACTAAAGTATGGTGTGTTAATGTTGTTAATATCCACTTAGACTATTGATTAAAATATAGTGTTGTTGTCGGTTTTGGGATTAGTCTCCACTTAGATGTTTGATTAAAGATGTGAATGGTGCGATTTCTCTTGCTTCACAGATGGGTTCAGGATCTCATACTCTTATCTTCAATTTCAATCACGGTGGGAGATTTGTAACACAACCATTATAAGACTATTGATTTATGCTTCCTGGACTGTCATGCTAATCAGGCTTGTTGAAATTGCAGGGATTGTTAAATGCTGTGTCCTTCCTATTCCCATTGGCTGAACATAGATTGTGTGCAAGGCACATCTATGGCAACTGGTATCCAAATTTTAAAGGTGAGCACCTTAAATTTGCTTTCTACGCTGTTGCTAAATCACCTAATGAGGTTCAACTAGAAAAAAGACTGGAGGAGATAGAATTGTTAGCTGAGGGAGCCAGGGCAGCTCTTGAGAGGGTTGATTTATGGTTATGATGTAGGGCTTATTTTAGGCAGGTCACTCAGTGTGACTGTGTGGATAACAACAGCACCGAGGCATTTAACATGGTGCTGATAGCTGCAAGGTCAAAGCCCATTATATCAATGTTGGAAGATATCAGAGTCTACTGCATGGAGAGGATAGCCAGTAGAAGAGCATTTATATAGCAAGTTTTAACTGGAAGTGCAAGTGGAATGGTGAGGATGGCTATCAGGCAAAGTGGGGAAACACACAACACACTCTTAAGTTAGGGTCAAGGGAGTGTAGCTGCAGGGGTTGGATGCTATCGGGAATTCCATGCTCACATGCTATTGCAGCAATCATGGAAAGGAAGGAAGATCCTTACAGTTACATTTCCCACTAGTATGGGCCGGAAATGTTTGAAAATGCATATAAGCATGCAATTCAACCAATGCCTAGTGAGGAATTCTGGGGTGATAGTGGTTTAGGACATATCAATCGTCCAAATATGAGGATACTGCCTGGGAGGCCTAGAGTGGCAAGAATAAAGAAAAGAGGTGAGCCAGTGAAGGGAAGGTTCAAACTGTCACGTCATGGTAGAGTAATGCATTGTTCACTTTGCAAGTCTGCTGAACATAATTCAGCTACATGTCCACGAAAACCTGAAAAGGGAAAGAAGGGAAAGGGGCAAGTGAACGGGAAAGGGAACTCAGCAAGCAAGGTAAGCCCACAACCAGTCTATAAACTCTAATTATTTGTTTGCATATCAGTAATTTAATTCTGTGATCATTATGTGCAGAGGAAGAGTGCTTCCCAAGAAGATAACCCAAACGAGGGGAAAAACAAGAAACAAAAGAGGAAGCAAAGTATTGGTGCCTCTTCAAGCCAGCCAACCAGTGCTTCCGAGGGGAAAAACAAGAAACAAAAGAGCAAGCAAGGTGTTGGTGCCTCTTCAAGCCAGCCAACCAGTGCTTCCAAGGGGAAAAACAAGAAACAAAAGAGGAAGCAAGGTGTTGGTGCCTCTTCAAGCCAGCCAACCAAATCCACGAAGTTTCTTTGTTGTAGAAATTTCTTGAAGTTTCTTTGTTGTAAAGGCTCTTGTTGTAGGCTGTTGTAGTTAAATTTTGAGTGCTAAGGTTCAGTGCATCTGGAACCATTATGTGCACCAACTTTGTGATGTAGGATGTATGTTTAGGATGGGATCTGAACCATTCCATTAGCTCTGTTGTTGATTTTATCAAAACGTTGTTTAGGATGTGCACCAACTTTGTGATGTTCAGTGCATTTATGAATGCTATCGTTCTACTGTCTCTGATTTTCATAGGTCTTGTTGTTGATTTTCATATGATCTATGAACCATTCCATTAGGATTTCCATTAGCTCTGTTGATTAAGCTCTATGAATGCTATCTATGAATGCTATCCACTACCTCTGTTGTTTCCATTAGTTCTTCCATAATAGCTCCGAACATATAATGGTTGCATTCCAACATATAATGGTTGCATTTCATCAACATAACAGGAATACATGCATCCACAGAACATGATTACATTCCTCAACAAACCAAGATTTCGATCCACAGAACATGATTACAGTCTTCCATCCTATGTTATCAACTACCAAGCAACCTCACATCCAACACTTCCTACAAAGCCAAAATTGACCAAAAACACAAATGGCCCCCATAACAACCACCAACGTCCTAATTGACTGCAACATGGCCTTCAGTAGGTTGAATTGCGCATTTTCTTCCGCTGCCCTCACAGCATCATCCTTCACTATTGCGTTCTTCGCATGCTCCAACTCAACATTCCTCTCCTTCCTAATCAGTCGTCTTATCACCTCTTGGGATCGCAATGTGAAAGGTTCATCAATCCACTGGAAAAAACACATAGGTTTACTCTGCAAAAGAGACACCACATTGGCCCAAAAACGTCTAAGGAGAGGGGCAAGACCACACAACCCAAAACACATCTAAAAATTCACTCCAAGAGTTCCTCATACCTTATAGTTTCGGCAACGGAAGAAACGTCGTCCATAGTTCACCGTATCTCGTCGAGCCTCCGCCATGAATGTCCTGCTTCCACATCTACAAATCGGAGTGCCAGATTCGTTAAACTCGTCCTCGTCCCTATCGAAGCTGGAATCAAATCCTCCAAAAAATGTTGTTTCATGTCTTGACATATTCAAATTTCAGAAATTTGAGAAAGGGAAGGGTAGATATCGAATGGCGAATTTGCTCTGGTTAGGGTTTCGAATCAGCAAGCAAGTGAATTTGGGGAGGACTTGGGGAGGACGAGGACGATGGGAAGAGGGCAGGCTTATAACGGTAATCCCATAACGGGCTGGAACGAACGTTTCGTCAAACCGTTAGGTCTCGGTCAAACTGACGCCCAACTTCACAGACCGACTAAAGTGCCTCGAATTAACTAGTTCGAGGACTGAGTAATTCCGAGTCAGAATCGAGGGACGAAAGTGAGCGATTCGAAATAGTTCGGGGGAGCGAACGATAAATAAGCCATACATTTATGGAGAAATGGAGGGAAATTACATAATATCTAATTCAAAATGTGTTGAAAAGTCAACAATGGTAGCGAGGGCTTCTCCTTTGCCTGGGGGCTTCGTATGGGTGCCTTCGCTTGGAAGCTTCGCAGGGGCGGCTTCGCCTGAGTGCTTTGTCATCACCTGAGGGCTTTACCATCGAGCTGGAGTCTTTGCATGAGGGCCCTCGCCTGGAGGCTTCGCAGGGGCGGCTTCGCCTGAGGGCTTTTCCATCGCCTGGAGGCTTCGCATGGGGGCCTTGCCTTCGCCTGAGGGCTTCGCTTTCACGCTGGAGGCCTCACCTTCAATATTTCCATGCTCTTTTCCTTATCAAAAGGGGTCTCCGAGCTTCATTCAACCTCTTATTCAAAATTGGATACTTTGTTGTTACTTGGGGATTCTATGATCACATTATTACCAAAGCGGTATCGACGTATTGGCCAGGACGAAACGGTATTTAATACCATGGATTGAAAGCTTCAACGTAGCACCAAAATGGCAAGTCTTGTAATTTATTTGTAACTCTTATGCACACAGAGTTCGCATATGCGCATCCCACAGTGACTGTTTTTAGATGCATAAGCGAACATGTGAAAGGGCAAGCTTATTCTTGTTATTTATGGTGGCAATTTTGGAAGAAGCGGGGAATCAGTTTTTTCCACGTAAACTTGTGAATGCCACTGGCCTGCTATGGAAGTCCGGACAAAAAGCGACAGGCAAGCAGGAGCAGAGCATCTAACTGTAAACTCCAAACATCCACCTTGAAGATTCCTCGTTTAATCTCGCCGGCAGCTGAGTGGAGCACTGCGGAAAGTGATGACTGCTTCGTCCGCTCTTCTCCGCCTCCCTCTCTGCGCATCTTCTTCTTCTTCTTCACAACACCAAACCCAGAAAACTTTTAACTTCACTCCTTCCTCTTCCTTCCCCAATCCTATTCGTAGGCCTCAACTTAAATGCGCCTCCACCAACGGTAAACCGCCGGAGCCGGCGCCTGAAAAGCGCCGGGATGAGATGAATTCCAGGATTGCTTCTGGGGAATTCGATATTCAAAATTACAGGTGCGCTGTGTCTGAGATTCGAGGCCTTTTATTTTTATTGTCGGATTTGACTTCCTGTTTCTTACTGTTTGTCAATTGCATTTATGAACCAGTCTTCCTTCTCGAGTGAAAAATGGGCTGTTGAAAGTGGGGTTTCCGAGTGAGCTGGTTGAGTTTCTTTTCAAATGGGTGGATGGTGATGAAGGTGGAGATTATCCAAGGATTCCAGAAGCGAAAGGCTCTTTCGGCACCCTCCGTAATGAAGCCTTCTTCATCCCCTTGTACGAGCTCTACCTTAACTATGGCGGAATCTTCAGATTGAACTTTGGACCCAAGGTTCCTTTCAATTTGTTTCCACTTTTCCCTTTACGGCCCTGTGAATTTCCTAATACATAAAACATACATTACTGCCCCTCTCTTTGTTTGCAGTCTTTCTTGATTGTGTCGGATCCTTCCATTGCAAAGCATATATTGAAGGACAATTCCAAGGCTTATTCCAAGGTATAACAAGTTATCTGCCCTTCGAGGGATAATCATTTTTTCGCTGGATTAATGTTTTCTCTCGTTCATGTCCAATAACTACTCTCGCGCTGTGAAGGGCATCCTAGCAGAAATTTTGGAATTTGTTATGGGCAAAGGGCTCATTCCAGCTGATGGAGAGGTCTGGCGTGTTAGAAGACGTACAATAGTTCCTGCTCTGCATCAAAAGGTTTCATCGACCATCATGACTTCGCTTCTCAGACACTTTTAACTTTGGTCTGCTATTCCACACAAATTGAACCCTGAGTCTTTTGTGTCCTCTATGCTTCCGTTCATCTGTTTTGGCGAAGAGCTTTAGTTTTTCCTGATAGATGCCTCTGTTACCAACTTGATATTTGTAGAGATATATTTCCAGCTCTACCTCTTCTTTATCTTACTTTTTGTTGTTTCTTGGTTCTCATTTTAGTATGTAGCAGCTATGATTAATCTGTTTGGACAAGCAACGGGTAGGCTTTGCCAAAAATTGGATGCTGCTGCATGTGACGGGGAGGATGTAGAGATGGAATCCCTTTTTTCCCGTTTGACGCTGGATATTATTGGCAAGGCAGTATTTAACTATGATTTTGATTCTTTAACAAATGATACTGGTATTGTTGAGGTAAGTTATTATCTGTGACTGATATTTTTGTTGATATTGCCCAGTTCATTTGGCAGGGATGACTATCTGCTACTTTCGCCTAATTGCTACTCTTGCTATGGTTGAGATAGGCTGTCTATACTGTTCTGAGAGAAGCAGAAGACAGAAGCGTTCAGCCAATCCCAGTGTGGGAAATACCTATTTGGAAGGACATCTCACCGAAGCTAAGAAAAGTCAATGAAGCCCTCAAATTGATAAATGATACTTTGGATAATCTGGTTGCAATCTGCAAAGTACAGCTGCCAAACTTCACGCTCTCAACATTGACAATTGTTATCCAAACTAATACAAAACATTTAGTCATGAGTCTTTGTTTTCTAGCATCTCTGATATTTAATATTTTGAAATTACAGGCACTGTAGCTATATCCTCAATGTGTGTGGAGTGTCTATTTTATATAGTTCTGCATGTATGTCTGCAAATTTCTGGTAAAATTTGTACGATTGACTGGTATTTTTCTATCGCTCGGTAATGTAGTTGCCCTCTTTGCGTCTCTGTCTCTTCTTCTTTGTGTCACTCTTGACTGGTACTGTTTCATAGTTAGCTGTTATAGCTGCCTTCTCTCTTTTTCTTTTTCCCCTTAAGAAAGCAAAAGAAGGCTTTCAGAAATTTTTTAGCTGCTAGGTGTTCTCAATGTTGACATTCAATCACATGTTTCCACTCTTTGCTGATCTGTTCTCTTCTTACCGTGTAACATTGTTTTCCCTTTTGGTAATATTGTAGAGGATGGTAGATGAAGAAGAGCTGCAGTTTCATGAAGAGTACATGAATGAGCAGGATCCTAGTATTCTCCACTTCCTTTTGGCTTCAGGAGATGATGTAAGTTTACATATTCTTAAAATTGTTGCAGTCATAACTGGTCATATAACTGATATTTTCTTTAAAACCCCATTCTAGGTTTCTAGTAAGCAACTTCGTGATGATCTCATGACATTGCTTATAGCTGGACATGAAACTTCAGCTGCAGTTTTAACATGGACATTTTACCTCCTTTCAAAGGTAAAGTTTCAACTCTTGGTGAAAAAGATGACAATATGAAGTTACCAATGGCATTTGTCATTGGCTGCCAAGGTTTAAGTTTTTCTTTATGTGCTATGAATTTGCTCATTGGAGATATTTAATACTGATGCACTAATACATGTATGTATTAGTACTTCTATTATTTTCTACTCCACATAAACTTTAGAATTAACTGCAAGATGGAAAGTGTAATGCATGAGAGAAAAATATGTTTCATGTTTTTTTTTTTTGATCAGTCTGATTATACATTTTTGGGTTCAGCTCAAGGAAAGTACTTTTTTTTGGAGGGCACAACCGGCTCTAAGAAAGAGATGGCAGTGCAGATTCTATATGCTAAGCTGATAAACAAACTTGATCAGAAGACATAAAAAACAGGACCCTAAAACCAAACCCTGAAAGAGCTAAACAATACCTTCTTCTCCGGACAAACAGTGGATTAGTTAGATCATTTTCTTCTAAATGCATTTTGGATGGTCACGCTGTGCTAATCCACGCTTGATCTGGGTGTCCAAAATCACATCATCATGTCTTGGATGGGATAATCATGCCATTACTTTTAGTTAGAATTGTGTTTTTGGTTGTTTCTAATGTCTTCTTGCTTGAGTGGACACAGGAGCCTCGGGTTCTAGCAAAGCTCCAGGATGAGGTACTCTTAATTTTTTTTTTCCATTAATACTTGAAATGTAACAGTAATTCAGTATCCTCCTTGGATTGGTAAATGATTATCTCATCAGATTGATGCAGTTCTAGGAGATCGCCTACCAACAATTGATGATGTAAAGAAACTGAAGTATACAACTCGAGTCATAAATGAAGTGAGGAAAATCAGTTTTCTTTCTTCCAAATGGGAGAAGAGCATTTTCTTTTTCTCATTGTATACAGTCCATGAATCAATCAAACTGTTAGTCCTTCAATTGGTATGCTTATCTCTACATTTTTCTGACCATCTTGTCCCAAATTTGTGCAGTCTTTGAGGCTCTATCCTCAACCACCTGTCTTAATCCGTCGTTCCCTTCATGAGGATGTTCTGGGGGTGTACCCTATTAAAAGGTCTTATCAAAATAAATCAACTTCAAGTTTCAACATTTTTACTGAAAAATTAGAATACTATAGTTGTATTATTTCAAGAGATCAGGAACTGTCTTGGATTATTTTCATATATGATCTGGATCTATGTTATGTAAGAGATGCTACAAGTTCTGAGAGGGAAATCAAGGGCTTGATAATGAATTGAGCGAGCACTTCAGACCCTTTATATAATAGAGAGGAGTAAACATAAACGGAAGGACAATTAACAACAATAAGAAATAAAAATATCTTCCTAATTTACCATATTCTACCATTCTCATGAGGTATTTGGTAAAATTCTTTTCTGGTAACAAGAGAGCAGTTCATTGGTGTGATATGGAATTCCTCTTTTGAAGCTCAAATTTTCTAAAACATTCTTTTTTCTTGTGCTTTCTCTTTCAGCGGTGAAGATATTTTCATCTCTGTTTGGAACTTGCATAGGAGTCCTCATCACTGGGAGGACCCTGACAAATTTGTTCCTGAAAGATGGCCAATTGATGGACCTAATCCCAATGAGACAAACCAAAATTTCTGGTAAATTTAACTTCAATTCTAGAATGTTTACATGTATCGCATTACTGCATCAGGACAATACTAAATTCAATATAAACATCATGGATTCGTCTCTTAACATGTTTATCAACACTATATACCAAAAACTAACCACAAAAGCACTTTATGCTGTCACTTGTCTAACCTATCATTGTGATGCATTCATTTTGCACCATCTGTGAATCATCCTTTCTTACCCCATCCCCCCCAACCACCCCGGTATCCTTAATAACTATCTTGGTACCTTTTTTTCTTCCTCATCTTAGTTACTTGCCTTTTGGTGGTGGACCTCGTAAGTGTGTGGGAGACATGTTTGCTACATTTGAGGTCAGTTTTTCCTCTGAAACTTGTAAAGATCATATCAAAGGTTTAGCAAAAGCTTTAGGGTGGAAATGTTGACTGCAAAGCTGTTGATAAAGCAGGGAAAGGGAGAGAGGTATCTGGGTGCGATCTCCACATTGGGGATCCCTTTATCCAAAAAAAACAAGGGAGAGGGCAATACTTGCTACATGCATTGTAGCTTGTATCCCCCTTTTTTCTAAATGATACATGCATTGTAGGTTGTATCTGTAGCTTATATAAACTGAAAAAAGTAAGCCTAATTGAGAATTGCTTCTTTTTTTCAATGATTTTAACCATTATTGCCTGCTGATGTGAATTTTCCTAACAGAACGTAGTCGCGGTCGCAATGCTTATCCGGCGATTTGATTTCCATCTTGCACTTGGAGCTCCTCCGGCAAGTCACCCATACTTTTCTATTTATATTACTGTAATATGTTTTGAAGTGAATAATGCTAAACCTACTGAACTTTTGACAAAAGCAATTCTGTAGAACTGATGCCGCAGATAGTGATTGGAGCGGCATTGTGTCGCTTCCAATGACAGAAGTGCGTTGAAATTGCTTTTGTGAAACTTATCATAGGTTTAATGTCACACACAAACAAATAAGCAGATGGAGGTTTTAGATTGGGCATGAATTTATAGTGTTAACTAATTTTCGACAATTAATTGCACTATAAACTTGATGCCACCGATCCCAACTTAATAAGTATTAAGGTGTTGTTTGATTATGATCATCAGCATCAACAACACCTTAATCCCAACTACTTTGGGGTCGCTGACATGAAATTTATGGTGGCAATTAATTGTCAAAAATTAGTTGACACAATTCATGCAGAAGCATAGTGGCAAAGTTTTATGCCGGGTGCCCTTCCTGTCGCAACCTTCTTTCAAAGGAATAATGAGATGAAATTTCAAACCGTATCAGTATATCATAGGTTTTTCTACTTTCATGGAAAATATCATGAGACGGCGATGAGCTGGTTGAGATAATTGCTCTTGTCATGTCCCATTACAATGTTGATATTGCAAAATTAACATGTACATTATGGAACTTGATTGCGTGTTGTTTGATTATGATGATGGTAATTAATGTATGGGTGCGGTGCAGGTTGGCATGACAACGGGGGCAACAATCCACACAACAGAAGGGTTAAGGATGAGCATAACGAGAAGGATTAGAGCTCCAATAATGCCAGTAATTAGCACATCTGATCCTGCAGGTATGGGGAAAGAAAGTGAATTTTGTGCTGGTGATGAGAATGAGGTTGCTACTACACTTTGATATACAAAAAAGGATGCAGACGTTACATGAGCTTGGAGGGGTTGCCTTGTAAATGCGAACCAAAGGGAAATGTAATGTGCATGCCTTAATTGGTTTAAGTGATGGTGTGTGTCTATATACTACCATACCATAAAAGAAGATACATTTGACTTTTAAATTTGTTTCTAAATTTAAATTTTCATCAAGAAGATTTCATAAAAAAAAAAAAAGAAATTCTAAAACAATATACTAGAAATTTGAGATGTTCATTTATTATTTGTATATAAATTATTGAAATTCATATTACTTTCTATATTAAAATGTTGAGAAAAAAATAATAAATTAAATAATAAAAAATAATTTTATTTTTTATTGGAAAGAGGAGTATATTAATTGTGTTTATTTTGGCTATGGGCTTGGATTCTATTTGAATCCTCCAAAGCTTTCATGTTTTACTTCGGCCAACATCTCAATCAACCATCCGGCTCCTAATTTTAGCCTTGGATTATGTGTCTAACATACCACAAATTATATATCTATATATTTATGGTACATGTAATGTTCATGAATAGTGCATTTTTTGTTTTGCTTCAAGTTATTAAATGGGTTAATTCCTTATTTGCATTTAACTTTTCATTTTCTCATTTAGATCTCTAAAATTTCACTCATGATTTTAACATCTACTTTCAATGTAATGGTCTAAATGCATAAAAATAGTATTCGTGAGTTAATTATGTATATATACAATTACAAAATTTGTTATGGAAGAATAGTACATTAGTCTGATCCCAACTAGATTGAGTCACTATAACTTTAACACTATAATTACCATATGTGCATTTAGTTTGTTGCATTTTATGGAGAGGCCCCTAAAGTTTTTGACGCATATATTTTTATCATCTCTTGTTCTTTTAGCGTGGATGACCTAAAAATGTTGAGATGTAATGTGTTAACTATTTATAACTCTATGCTATCACACAAAATTATTGTTGATGAACGATATCTACTAATTGGATTGTGTCACGTCATTTTAATTTGTTGCAATTTATGGTTTTTCTTTGAATTGTTGAAAAGACTACCCTCTCATATCTATTTTACTCTTTGCGTACTAATCTGTGAAGTTTTAAAATGAATAAATAAATTTTTTTACATGTAAATCATTATTTAGTTTCTCAGTTTTTTTATGAAATTGGACCATTATCTATGACTTTTTTTTGTTTAAATTTTGCAATCTACACCCATTACGAAACGTGGAAAATAGATTCTTGTTTAAGTTAAAGAGGGAAACCTCAATCTCAAGTTTTTTTCCTTGTAATTTACTAAAATAAGGTTTCCTCCATCCCATGAAGATTGTTTCGTTTGATTTTCAAAATTTATATTTGACATAACTTTTTATTATGAATAATTTGTTTTAAAAAATATTAAAAATATACTAGTATTGAGAAATTAGACGTATTCATATAGCGTATACAAATAAAATATTTTATTTTTTTTATGTCAACTTATTGAAAGAAAAAATTATAGATTAAATATTGAAAAATAAATAGAGCAATCTACACTGACACAGAGGGAGCAATAAATAGAAAACAGAGTAACAAATAACTATCCAATAATACTACTCGTTTCAGCTACATCCCATAAATCCTTTCTTTTTTATACATCGAAAGTAGAAAATTCTAATTTACAAAATCATTGGAAAAATGCCCAAATACACCAAAAACTTTTGAGGTTTTCGGGTTTTAGTCCTAAATTTTTTTGACTTCGATCCGTAGGCCTAAACGTTATCTCCGTTGCCGGGTTGAAGGCCTAAATTGCCAACTGGCCGGCGGAATGCTGACGTGGATGATTAACGACATTAATTTTAAACACTCACCTGTCATCTTAGCAAAATGGTGTCGTTTTAATGGTGGCTCGCACAATTCCATTGTGCTTCTTCTTATTCATTTCGCAAACCCTAACTTCTTGCCTCCTTTCTCTGTTGCAGCAAGAATGAGAAGTTTTTGGTCCTCCTTCTCTGTGACACTAATGAGCCAGGTGAGTAAATCTGCCACTTTTTGTTTATGTAAGATGCGAGCAGTGGTGAAGACGGCGTGGACCGACTATAATGCTGGATGATGATTTCTTGGTTGCCTTCAGTTCGGGACGGAGTGATTTTGTGGGTTCTGTGAGTGGATTGATGAACCAGTTCCTGAGCATATAATGAAGATGTTGCTGGAGTCGAAGAAATTGAAGCGAGGGTAAGTGGGTCAGTTGAGGGACAAGGTGTGGGGAAAAATGAAGGTATTGGTGTGATGGCTCAATTTGTTTTCATGGAAGAGGAGTTGAACAAATTGAAGCATAAGATGGAAGATTCACAGAAGAGCATGAAAAATTACGTAAATGAACGATTGAAGGCATTACAAATGGAGAACAAGAGAATCAATGGGAAGAACAAATGTTCAAATTTTTCTATGTTGTATCTTGTTTGTCATTGTTCTTTTGAAGTAGTGAGTGGAGGTTGATTGAAGAGCAAACGTTGAATGGAAACTCCAATCACGGACAAATGCAGATTTTGATGCTCACTTTGGTTATGTTGTAGCTAGTTTGTGTTTGTTATGTACGTTCGGTAGGCCTATAACTTTTCAAAGTAGGCCTAAAACTTTTCAAAGTAACTATTGTTAGGCCTATAACTATTTATATTCATCAACAAGTAGGCCTAAAACTTTTTATATTAATTAAAAAGTAAGTCTATAACTTTTTATATTAACCAACAAGTAAGCCTATAACTTTATAATTTAACAGTTAGTAGGCCTATAGGTTTATGGATTCAGCTCGAAAAACAATCTCATTCACATAAAGTAACCTATATGTTTGCAACATGAAAATCTCATTCATCTTAAGCACAAGCACAGAAAGTTAACCAAATTCATTAGAAAGTAACCATGTATTCAAAATATTGTTCCATACATGTACTATTAGTATGGTGTGCCATACCATTCCTCTTTTGTGATGATGTAGTATGGTCAGACATACTAATTTTGACCATTATCCTAATTAGGGAACATCATGTCATCATTTACAAAAAGATTCATCCAGGTCCTTCAAATCAAAATCCCATATCATTTTCATAGATCCTTCTTTCTCTTCTGCTCCCTTATGTACTCCATCAAAGATTTAGCTTTTCTTCTAGCAACATTAGTAAAAGCTTTCTTTGCTACTTCATTGTCAATTTTCTTCAACTTGTAGGTTTCTTTTGCTTCTTTTTTGTTATTGTGGCTTCTTCCATTAGCTTATTCACGGTGATAGATTTCCTTGTACGATCTGTTGTCCTTCCAATTATCAACTCACCTTTTCTGCCAGGCTGCAATTAAATTAAGAACATTATATTCTAACTATAACTAAGTAATATAACGTTATGGTCTGTTGAATTAAGAAGTGCATACATTGAGAGTTGTTGTGGTCTGATTAGTCTGCTTACGCACGTAAGACTTCTTCGAAGGAGATTTTCCTTTTTAGATGAAACCTTTTCAGCATCTTTCGCTGATGGACTTTCAACATCTTTGGTGTTATTTGCTGCCTTACTCTTGTCTTTTTATTTTTTCCCTTCAGCTAGTTGTGCTATTGTTTTCTACAAAGGTTTATGACATTAATGCACAACCGTTGTAAATCAGAGATATAAATAAACAACTAAGTGTTTGTTAGAAAGTTTACTTGTGGACAACCACCCTTGTTGTGACCCTTTTCCTAGCAAATTGAGCATGTTACTGTCCCACCTTTCCTTGACATTCTGGTGCCTTTAATCATTTCTAAATGATCCAATTTTCTCTTTCTTGTTAGCCTACCTTTAGTCTTCTTGAATGCATGTGGTTCTAGAGAAATATCATTTGTATCCTTCTCCCAAAATTTGCTGCTAGGAATAGGATTCATCATAAAGGAATAGGTTTCCAAAACCTTATGCCGACTGTAACACTCATCTAAGAACTTCTCAGGTTCCTCATCGCTATACTTCGCAATAACACAAGTATTCTTACAAGGTATTCCAGTTTTCTGCCAAGCCCCACATATTGAAGTGTATCTGCAGCTGAACAGGAGAACAAGTCCAGAACCATCTTAGGATTACGTGTTCGAGAAGCAAGCCCAGTTCTAGTTGGTTTAGGACTTCACAAAGGAGTTTCTGTAATGGTAGAAGTAGTATTAAGTTGTTTTCTAGTAGAAGTAGGAGTTATAAATTGTTTAGGAGTAGATTTAGTGTAAAACCTATATAAGGTTACCTCAATTATTCAATAACGTGTGTGTGGTGCGTTTATCTCATTGTTCTAAACCTATCTTGCTCTTCTAAACCCTACATTGTGGTATCAGAGCCTAGGTTTCGAAGCAATGGCAGCAGCAAGTGGTGCAAGTTCAGTCCCTCAACCTCAGGTTCCACTTCTCCATAATGGTGCATCATATGATTTTTTGTGAATCAAAATGGAGACATTGTTTCATTCCCAAGATCTATGGGATTCGGTTGAGAAAGGTCCATCTAATGCAGGTGATGCAAGAACAAAAAAAGAAGAAAAGAAATGTGATGCAAGAGCTCTCCTCTTCATTCAACAAGTTGTGTCAGATGAGGTTTTCTCCAGTATATCAGGAGCAAAAATGTCAAAAGCTGCATGAGATTTCTTAAAAACAGAATTTCAAGGATCAACAAAGGTGAAAGAAGTAAAGCTTCAAGGGTTGAGAAGTGATTTTGAAACCTCCAAAATGAAAAATAATGAGAGTATACAAGGATATTCAGGAAGGTTTCTTGCAATTGTTGGCAAAATGAAGAGTTATGGAGAAGACATCTCAGACAGAGCAGTGGTGGCAAAAATTCTCAGAAGTCTCACAACCAAATATGATCATGTTGTGGCAGCTATAGAAGAATCACAAGACCTGTCAAAACTGTCGGTTGATGAGCTCATTGGATCATTACAAGTCAATGAAGCCAGAATAAATAGAATTGCTATAGTAAAAGAAGAACATGCCTTTGAAGTTCAAGGTCATCAAAGAAGAAATATAGGAAGAGGTAGGGGTTCCTTCAGAACAAGAGGCAGAGGAAGAGGAAGAGGAAGAGGAAGAGGAAGAGGAAGAGGAATTCCAACTCAGTGCACGTTTTGCAACAGGCCAGGACATAAAGAAGATGAATGTTGGGGAAAACTTCAGCGCTCTCATTGCAAGAAAATGGGTCACAAGGAGGAAGATTGTTGGAACAAAGTTCAATGCTCTCATTGTAAAAAATGGGGACACAAAGAGGAAGAGTGTTGGACCAAATAGAACCAAGTAAAATATACATAAGGAGAGATTTTACAAGAAGATTTTCTATTCATGGCAAAGAAAGAAGGTAATATTGAATCCACTGATATATGGTATTTAGATAGTGCATGCTCTAATCATGTCACAGGTGATAAATTTTTTTTAAGCTGTTAGATGAGGCTTATAAGTCTCATGTCAGACTTGGTGATGATAAACAAGTAAAAATTGAAGGAAAAGGCATGATAGAAGTTCATATTCAACAGAAAATCAGACCAATCAAGGATGTTGAGTATGTGCCAGGGATGGCACATAATTTGATCAATATTGGTCAACTGATCAATAATGGTTATCATGTTATTTTCAATCAACAAGGGTGTCTGGTTAAGAGCAGCCAATGGGAGATAATTTTAGAAGCCAGGATGACTGAGAATGGTATGTTTCCAGTTAAATTATGTACAAAATCCATGGCCATGATCAGTAACAAGGAAGAACAGTCTCAACTTTGGCATCTAAGGTATGGTCATCTTCATTTTAGAGGTCTTCATCTTCTATCTAGTAAAGATATGGTTGAAGGTCTTCCTTCTATCAACCAAGAGATGCAGCTGTGTGAAGGTTGTGTATTTGGGAAACAAACTAGAAAATCATTCCCTCATAATCAAGCCAGAAGAGCAGATCAGAAATTAGGATTAGTACATGCTGATCTATGTGGTCTAATGAGAACTCTCTCACATGGAAATAGCAGGTATTTTTTCCTATTAACTAATGACTTTAGTAGAATGAGCTGGGCATATTTCTTAACAAATATTTCTTAACAAACAAGTCTGATGCATTTCATGAATTTAAAAAGTTCAATACTTTTACAGAAAAAGAAAGTGGTATGAAGTTAAAGATGATCAGAACTGATAGAGGAGGAGAATTCTTATCAGCAGAGTTCACAACTTTTTGTGAAGAAGAGGGGATAAGGAGACAGTTAACTGCACCATATACTCCTGAACAAAATGGAGTTGCAGAAAGAAAAAATAGAACAACTATGGAAATGGCTCGCTCAATGTTGAAGGCTAGAGGGTTGTCTGATGATTTTTAGGCTGAAGCAGTTGCTACAGCTATGTATTTGCTGAACCTATCACTAACCAAAGCTGTGGCTGACAAAACACCCTATGAAGTTTGGTATGAATATAAACCTTCTGTTTCTCATCTTAAGGTATTTGGGTGTGTATGTTATGCACTATCAACATCCAGACACAAGCTAGAACATAAAAGTAAGAAGTATGTCTTTGTTGGATATTGTTTAAACTCTAAGGCTTATAGAGTTTTTGATCCGGTTACTAAGAAATTAGTTATAAGCAGAGATGTTGAATTTGATGAAAGTTAGGGCCAGGAGCCAGAAGAAGACAATCAAAGTAATACTCAGATTGTTGAAACAGAAGAAGACTAACAAGAAGAAGTTAAACAGGAAAATGATACAGTTCAGGATCAATCAGAATCAGATGAATCACCACAATCTTTAAGAAGATCACAAAGAACAAGAAAGGTACCTGATTATTTATCTAATTATGAAACAAATTTGGTTATGTATACAGAAGATCCAAGCTCAGTTACAGTGGCTTTACAAGAAGCAAAATGGAAGAAAGCTATGCTTGAAGAAATTCAAGCAATTGAAAAGAATAAGACCTGGCAGCTAGTGGACAAACCAAAAGGGAAAAATGTGATCAGTGTTAAATGGATCTTCAAACAAAGTATAATGCAGATGGAAGCATAAATAAACACAAAGCAAGAATGGTGGTGAGAGGATTCACTCAAGAACCAGGAATTGATTATGAAGAAACTTTCTCACCTGTTGCCAGATTTGAAACAGTGAGAACAATATTGGCACTTGCAGCAGCACAACAGTGGGAGGTGTTTCAGTTTTATGTCAAGTCGGCATTTTTTAATGGAGAATTGAATGAAGAAGTTTATATTGAGCAACCTACTGGTTTTTTTGTCTCAGGCTCAGTTGAAAACAAGCTGAACCCGAACCGAATCAAACCTCTCAGGCTCGGTTCGGTTTGATGCTCAAACTTGTGTAGGATCGTGAGTCTATCTAACCCGAACCTCCGAGGCTCGAGCTTGGCTTGTTTAGTACACGAATGTAAAAAATGGCTCGAGCTCGAGGCTCGTGAAGCATGGTTCGAACGGGATGGGTTCGTTTTACAACCATAGGATTGCTTAATATATGTTGAATCAATCTTGAGTAACAAAATCAAAATAATTAGTACATGCTTTTGTTTAATCTAGAAAAAGTGCAAAACAAGACTTGAGTTTAATAGAAAATGTGAAGCATAAATTACTACAAACGGGAATTCAATTCGAATTTAGAATAACGCTACAAACAATTACACTGAAATTACCACAAACATTTATAATTTATAATTTAATTGCTAATTTGCTACTAAAATTACTATAAACAAGAATTCAATCGGAATTGAAATTAAACTTATAATTTTATCTTAATAAAAAAACTTATAATTTTATTTTTATTACAATTAAACAATTTCAAGCAAAAGATAATAGCCTAGCAATAGAAATTTTTTAAAAAAACAAAGAAAACTAGAAACGTGAAGGTACAAAGTATATATTATGTCCATATTACAAACTCAAATGCAAAGAGAGGACTATGTAGGATAGTATATGGAGTGGGGGACTTATGAGTTGGATAATAATATATGAAATTGGGTTGGGTTTCAATTTTATTTGGGTTTACATTTTATTGGTTTGGATTGAGGGGGCTAATGGGTAAATTATAAAATTAATCCTAAGAATATATACTCTATACCCTATACACCCCAAGTAATTGGGGGAGGCAACAGCCCTCCCCTGTCACTATGTAGTTCCGTCATTGGTATCAGGACAAGAAGAAAGGTGTATAGGTTGAAGAAGGCATTGTATGGACTCAAACAGGCCCCTAGAACTTGGTATGAGAAGAAAGATCTATTTTTCAACAAAAAGGATATATGAAGAGTGCAAGTGAGCCAAATTTGTATATAAAGAAAGAGAAAGATGAGTAAAAACTGATCATAGTCAGTTTACATGTAGATGACATGATCTACACAGGTTCATCCTCAAAACTTATTCAAGCATTCAAGAAAGACATCCTAATAACTTTTGACATGACATATCTTGGAAGCTTGAGTTACTTTCTAGGTATGGAAGTTAAGCAAACAGCAGATGGCATCTTCTTATCTCAAGAGAAATATGCTAGAAGAGTGTTGAAACTATTCAATATGGAGCAATGTACTGCAGTTTCAACTCCAATGAATATAAATGAAAAATTGATTTCAGAAGATGGCTCGGGTGAAGTTGAAGAAAGAAGGTTTAGGAGCTTAATTGGAAAACTCATTTATCTAACTCATACAAGACCTGATCTCAGTTATGCAGTGGGTTTGGTGGCACACTTTATGCACAAGCCTACTGATAGCCAAAGTATGATCTCCGGCTGCCAAAGATCTTCCGACGACTAGGACAGGTGGCTCCGATACCTGAAGGACAAGACAAAAGACACTTTCAAGTGCAGACAAAGGAGGAAAGTGTGGGTGTGTAGTAATCACCTTATTTGAGGCGGGCACCACCCAATATATAGGGTGGTGCTAGGTCCCGTTACGGGCCTTAAACGCTGGAGAATCTCCATAAATGTACCCATAATTGGAATGGCGGCGTATTAATGGTGTAATAACAGCGGAATTATTAGGGAATTACTCCCTCTCCTTTGGCTTAATGCCATAAGTAGTGTAACGGTTAGTTTGAGGGAGGCAGTAAACGTTTCGTGACCAACGGCTTTATACGGGGCGCCCTTACTGGTAAGAGAGGCTCTCCGTAATGACGAGATCTCTTTGTGGTGGACGCGCCCATATGGCTTTTGCATTTGACAATACAGCCGTATGGGCTGGCCCATATATATCAGTATGCCCTCCCCCCACAGCGGAGGATGGGTTGGGTCCCTGTGCTCCGGTTTGGAAGGAAGTATGCCTATAGACATTGAGCCCACGTGGTATTGTGGTGTTTTGGAGCCTGATTAGGGGAGGCCCAAGAGCTGCCCCCAATGTTGGCCCAAAACTTTGGCCCAATATCAATTGTGGCGGTTGGCAAAAAGCACTTTTCAAAATTTGCGCTTTTTGCGCCGTTTGTAATTATGGGGGAAGTCGCTTCACCTCCCATCGCGCCCAAGTGGGAAGTCAGTTTCCCGAAATCTTGCTTTCCTTGCTTTTGCGCTTCAGCTTCCTTTGCAATCTAGTTTCCATTTTCGGAAGAATTTCCGCGAGATTCGAAGAACCCAGCCGTTGAATCTTCGCTCCATCGCATTTAATCGAATCGGTAAGTGGTATCCCTTTTAATTTTCGTTTTCGAGTTGTCGCGAGTGAGGCGTCGCCGCGCCACTGCCTGGGTTCTTGGGTCTAGGGTTTAGTTTTTGAAATTTGCGGTTTATTTTTGTAGATGGCTCCCAAGAATCCAAGCAAGCCCGACGTCGGCCCCGACGTCGAGAAGGTGTGGCCCCGAACAGGTCTGTCGGGGAAGAAAATGGCAGATATCTGCCAGAACCATCATGTGTATACCGGGGTGGTTTGTGGGCTTTCTCCGGCGGATGTGTTGAGAAAAGCGGGGATGGAGCTGAGCGACGAGGCCATGAGGGAACAAACCATGGTGGTCTACGAAGCCCAACTCAAAGCCGGATTGAGGCTCCCCTTTGTTCCTCGCTGTTGCAACTGTGTGAGGGATGGGGCGTTTGCCACTGGCAATCGGCCCCGAATGTGTTTACCACCGTAAACGCATTTGTGTTTGCCTGCCACTTGGCGAAGACGGCGGTGTTACCGGAGACCTTCTTGCAGTTCTATACGCTGAAGAGGCCGGTCGGACACCCCTTCTACCAACTGACCCCCGAGGAGGTGAAGGTGGGGAATAAAATGGTGAAGATCGGAGTCTTCGCTGAGACAACCAGCTCGTGGGGGAGTTGGAAGAGCAATTTCTTCTTCATCTTGAAGGAGGATAGTTGGGGGTTTCCTGCGTATTTCATCAAGGAGAAAGACGCAAGGGTGTCGGTGAGGCCCTCCTTGTGGCTGGGTAGCGAGGGGAAGAGGGCCCTCGACGCCCTATGTGAATGGGTCCGCGGTGTTGAGAGGCTCGAGGAGTGTAAGGGTAGGTTTCCTTCACTGTGTCCAGCCTCGGACGAAGTGGTCCTAAGGAGGGTAGGGGTTAGCAGGGCCCATCGTCTTCCGAGCCATGTGGATGCTTTAAAAACTGGGTAGATGGGTTGGATGGGGACCTCATCGAGCGCTTCAAGGCGCCTTCAAAGAACCCCCACCGTCTGCTTTTGCATTCCTTTTTGTTTTTGTGTTTTTGTGCTTGCACCTTTTAAGTGCTATTATAACCTGACTTTGCGTTTTGTCAGCCAAGATGTTGCACCCCATCACCCTTTTGCCAAGAAGCAGGATTTGCTGGAGGCTCTTAAGGCAAAGATGGAGGAGGAGGTCCCTGCAGAGCCTTCCCAAAGGGCTATCGAGGGGTCAGTTGCAGGGACCTCGAAAGGCGGAGAGGCCCGAGATGTGGAGGCCTTGGTGACGGCTGCTCAACCAGTCAACATGGCTGGTCCCGTCATCGTCGAGGAGCTGTCCGAGGACTCCGAGGAGGAGATCCTTCGACGGAAGCGCCCCCGACTTGCAGGTACTATTCTTGCTTCCCTTGGTTCTTTGGTGAACTTTTCTTTACATTGTGTTCTGATTCCCATTTAACCTTGTAGCGGCAGAGGACTTGGTTGTGTCCTCGGACAGCAGTCCCAGCCCTGCCAAAGATAAAGGGAAAAGACCAGCCCTCGAGGAGTCTTCCAGTAGCCCTGCTCGGGCGCCTGGGAACCCGTCGACCTATTGGCAGATGCTCGGAGGGCTGTTGTGGCCCCTCGAGTGTATACAAGAAGGCCTTCGAGGATCCCTAAGACCCCGAAGGGCATAGATCCTGCTGAGCCTCAATTGCTCGAGGACTATCGGCGGGAGCTGCGGGAGAAATCCTTCAAACGCAAGGGTCTGGCCCTTGTGGAGGCCTGGGACCCGTCATGAGGGTGACTCGCGACGAGTCAATACTCCTCGGGGAAGGGGAGGTGAGACTAAAGGTTGCAGAGGGTCTCGCACTTCCCCGCGACAGGCATTTTTGAAGCACACGTCCCTGGGGCCCTAGACATGGCGAAGGACATCCGCCAGTGGCCTCACTCGAGTAAGTCACAAATCTCGACTCCCCTTTGTTACTTATCTTTTTATCGGCATAATTTGTTTATATGCTTTTGCGTTTGTAACTTGCGAGAAAATTGTGCTGGCCTGTGGGTCAGGTGGCCAAGATCGAGGACCTTGAATCCTCGTGAAGAGTCTTGAGGCCAAGGCAAAGGACTCCGAGGAGGTGGAGAGCCTAAAAAGGCCTTGGCCGACAAGGATGCCAAGTTGGCTGAAAAAGAGGCCGAGTTGGGGTCTCGAGGAATGAGGAGGCTAACCTCCTTAGAGCCCTGGGTGTCATTGGCAAGCAGCTGAAAGCTTCCATGGCCGATGGAAATAAGCACGAGGCCCTCTTCCTCTCCGAGCACCATGCGAAGAAAGAGCTTGAAGCTGAAATGGAGCAAGTGCTCGGGGAGTATCAAAGAATGGAAGCCTGTGCCGAGGCGAAGGGCAAACTCGCGGAGGAGTTGTCCTTGAGGGTTGCCCAGCCGAGGATCTCGCGTCTAAGGCTGCAGCCCGTATCGAAGATCGCACCTGCACTTTAATGAGGTGACGGGTTCTCGCGGTGGCTGATCATTTAGCCTTCAGACAACTAGAAAACCAAATTGGTTTTAAGTTGTACGATGGTGAAAGTGTTCAACCCCCGCTTTCGTAAAGCCCATTGCCGAAAGGGCTGGTCGAGCGCAGGTCACGAGGTGCCGATCGAGAAGACCGCGAACGCACAAGCCATGGAGGGTGTCCGTTATGCTGAGGGCTTCCTACGATGCCGCCACCAAGTGGAGGCCATCGTTGAGAAGTCCGATCTGGAATCCCTTAACGCTATGAAGGTCGAAGACCCTCCTCAGGCGATTTTGTTCGAGTGGGGTAGGGCAGGGAAGAAATTAGGAGTAGAATATCCTTATGATATTCTGCCCGGGCATGCAGAGGATGCCCCTATTGTACCTCCAAACGATGATGTCCCCAAGTAGTTTGTGGATTTGTAATTAAAGTTTTGCTCATTTTTGATAAAATATACAACGTTTCAGCATTTGTTGCCTTTGTAGTTGTTATACGAGTATTATTTGCATAATGCGAAGTGTTTTGTACTTGTGCTGGGTAAATTTGTGCAAATGAATTTGCGTAACTCTTCGTAAAGTGATTTTATTCGATGTGCACTGGTCGAGCAGTGACCTTGCAATCAATTTTTAAACTTACTGTATAAAGTGGGGGGGCACTCTTCGTAGAGCGATTTTATAGCTTGCACAATGTAAAGATCTGGAGCATTGCCTTTCCTTTGATGTATGAACAGTATTTTGTACAAAGCAAAGACTTTGAAAGCGTACAACTTAAACGTAATAAGGCCTCAAGTCGTTGACGTGGTAGTCATTTTTGAGCTTTTGCCTTGATGGTCCTTTAACTTGTATACACCTTCTCTTTCTTTACTGTGTACCACATAAGGCCCTGCCCATCTGGAACGAAGTGCGCCATGGCCAGGATTACGACCTGACAACTCCGCCTTTAGCAAGACCATACCACCCACGTGGATCTGCTTTGCCCGAACTTTGGCGTTGTGATCGAGGTTTGCCCTTTGTCGTAAGGCCATAAGCCTAAGTCTAGCACCCTCGCGGAGTTCCTCGACGAGGTCCAAACGCGCTCGAAGACCGCTCTCATTGTGAGGGGCGTCGTAATATAGCGTTCGGATTGTGGGTATTGAGACTTCGATTGGTAGTAAGGCATCGACGCCGTAAACCAAGGAGAAAGGAGTTTCTCCCGTGGGTCCCCGTGTAGTTGTTCGATAGTCCCAGAGGACGCTGGGTAGGGCCTCGACCCACTTCCCTTTTGTCCTCGAGGCGCTTTTTAAGCCCTCTTTGATCGTGCGATTTGTTACTTCTACCTAGCCATTTGATCGCGGGTGTGCCACGGAGCGTAGAGCATTTGTATGTTCATCTTAGTGACCCAATCCTTAAGCTTTTGCTCGCGAATTGAGTCCCATTGTCTGTGATTATGGCTCTTGGTGCCTCGCATCGTGCCACGCAGGTCGTGCAGCAGGAAGTGTATGACCTTGGCGGTTGTTATGTTCTCGAGCGGCCGGACCTCGACCCACTTAGTGAAGTAATCGACAACCACTATACAAAATTTGAACTGCCCCTTGGCCGTAGGCATTGGGCCGATTAAATCGAGGCCCCACAGCCGCGAAGGGTATAGGGTATGTCTCCGTAACCACTTCGCTTGCCGGCTGTCGTTGGATGCGAGAGTTGAGTTGGCATTTATGGCACGCCTGCACCAAATCATGCGCGTCTTTCCTCAAAGTTGGCCAATAATAACCGAGGCGCAAGCATTTGTGTGCTAGCGCACGGAGCCAATGTGTGCTCCGCAAACTCCCGAGTGGACTTCGCTCAGATGAGTTTGGAATTGTCGGGGCCAATACATCGCTGCAAAGGAGTAGAATATCCTTTACGCCATAATGTGCCATCTATGATGACATGGCGGGCTGATCGCGCCCTTATTTTCTTTTGCAACGCTGGTGGGCCCTCGATTGCGCCGGTTTGAGATACTGGAGGATTGGGTCCCTCCAATCAGCCGCTGCGTTGGCGCGATTGCATGAATTGTATTTATCGAAGATTGTGCTAAGGTTTCGAGGAATGCATCCGCCCGCCCCTTAGACAACCTCGTCACCATGTGTTTTGATCCCTTGGGATCTTATTAATATTTAGCCGCTCGAACTGCCCTTGTAAGTTTTTGACAAGGCGCAAGTACCTCGAGAGTACCGGATCCTTGCAGTCATTGGTCCCCGTAACCTGGCTTACGACGAGCTGTGAGTCACTGTGTACAGTTAGACGTTGCAAACCAGCTTTCAGGGCAATCTTGAGACCTGCTACGAGTGCCTCGTATTCGGCCACATTGTTTGTGACAGGAAACTGGAAAGCTACTCGTAAGCTAGCCTCCATGCCATGTGGGCCCCTGATATGAACGCCTCCTCCCGGGCGATCGGCACTGGATGAACCATCCACGAACATGTCCCACTCGGGAGGCTCCAACTCCGGTGGTGGTTCCCTCGAAGGACCATGTTCGAGGGGGTAAATGGAAAACTCGGCCATGAAATCCGCCAAGGCTTGTGCCTTTATTGCTCGTCAAGGCTCAAACTTGATGTCATACTCCCCGAGTTCGATGCACCAACGGGCTAAACGACCACTATGTTCCTGTCTGTTTAGAATGTCCCGGATTGGTAGGTCCGTTCTGACAATGATTGTGTGGGCTTGGAAGTATGCTCGTAATTTCCTGGCAGCCACGATCAAAGCGTAGATCGTTTTTTGGAGGGGAGGGTAATTAACCTCAGCCCCTCGTAGCGTGTGGCTTATGTAATAGACGGGCCACTGTTGTGGGCCTTCCTCAACGAGCACCGCGGATACAAGGTTGTTCAAGTGGAGAGGTAGATGACGAGTTCATCCTTGCCATGGACATTTCGGTGTTGGCAAATCGGAGAGGTGTTTCTTGATTTGCTCGAATGCTTCTTGGCATTCCGGTGTCCAAGTGAACGCCTTTTTCATGCGAAGTCGTTCAAGAACGGCTTACACTTGTCCCAACTTGGAAATGAATCGCCCAAGGCAACAATTCTTCCCGTAAGTTGCTGGATTTCCTTAATGTTCCTTGGTGGCGCCATTTCGTGATGGCTGATATTTTCTTAAGGTTGGCGCGATCCCCTTTCGGAGATCATATAGCCCAGAATTTCCGCCCAACAAAGAAAGAACACTTGGCTGGATTGAGCCTCATGTTATATCGCCGAACGATTCAAGGTCTCGCCAGATCTTGAAGGTGATCCTCGAATGTCATGCTTTTGACAATGACATCGCCGACGACGCTTCAAGGTTACGGCCCATTTGGTGGGCAAAGACCATGTTCATTAGACGCTGGTAGGTGGCTCCAGGCTTTTGAGCCCAAAAGGCATTCGAACGTAGTAATAGACGTCATCCCCGGCCGTGAACGCCGCTTTGAAGGCGTCCTCGGGATCCATGTAGATTTGGTGGTAACCACTCTTAGCGTCCATGAACGACAAGTATTTATATTTGGAAGTTGGCCCACGAGTTGGTCGATGACAGTAACGGGTAGGGGTCCTTTGGACAATACCTATTGACGCCCGTGAAATCAACGCACATACGAAGTTCACCATTTGTTTTGTCACTAAAACTATGTTAGCGAGCCACCAGAGTACTGAATTTCTTTTATTATTCCAGCTTCGAGGAGTTTAGAAACCTCCTCTTTACAAACTTCTTTTGGAAGGGGCCATACCCCTTTTCTTTTGCTTAACCGGCTTTGAATCCGGGAATACATTAAGTTTGTGGGTGATGACGCTAGGGTCGACACCCGGCAGATCCTTCAAGCTCCGTGCGAAGACGTCAAGGTTTGCCTCGAGGAGGTGGATGAGTGCCATCTTCTCCTTTTGCTCAAGGTTTTTGCCAACCTTAAACTTCTTGCCTCGAACGACGCCGATCTCCTCTATCACGCCATCGAGGCGTGGCCTGTCATCGGGTTCCGCGGGCTCCTCGAGCTTCTTCGAGGCACGTGGGTCCACCGCAGAGCTCAAAGAAGCCACGTAGTTCGCCCTCGCCGTCCGCTGGTCAATGTAGATGCTTGCATCTCCACGAGGCGTCGCAAATGTGACCGTGAGAGAACGGATGTCACACTCATGTGAAATTCGACCTGGCTGGGTCGACCAACGATGGCGTTGTATGTGGAAGGGACTTCGAGGACCAAGAACTCCGTCATAATGGAATGGCAGTCAACCGTGCCAAATTGTGTGTCCCCAATCAGCATGAGGGGCAGGTTGACGACCCCTATTGTTGGCACAATGTCCCTGCCGATGCCAAAGGTAGGGCCGAGCTTTCCGAATAGCGGACATGTGTACCCCGAGTTTATCGAGCATGTCCTTGAAAATGACACCGGTGTTTGCACCAAAGGTCGATGTAGACCCGGTTGGTGTCGTGAACCGGCGATCCTCGCCGTGATAAGCAAAGGATCGGAGTGCGGTACGACGACCTTTGACCCATTGGGTCGGTAGATGACGTTCTCCTCGAGGTGGTCGATCTGCAAGATTTCTCTTGCATACCGTTTTCTGGAGGAGGCGCCTTCCGATTTCGTGAGCATGTGAATGACGCCCGCGGGTGGTGGTGGTGGTAAGTTTTGCCTCCGAGGGCTGTTGTGTCGACGGCGCGATTTGTCGCGGTCGTCGCTGTCATCAAACCTCTTGCGGCTTTTGGGGAATTCCTTGCAGGGAGAAAAGGAGTCGGACAGGAATTCCTTGAGCTTACCCTGCTCAATCATCTCAGAAATGAGATTTCTGAGCTGAAAGCACGCCTCCGTGTCGTGGCCACGGTCCTTGTGGTAAAGGCAGTACTTGTCAAACCCCCTCGTGTTCTTATGCCGGATCGGCCGAGGCCACTGGGGACCTTATTCGCTTCTCCAACATGAGAAGAATGTTCGTGCGGGTGTCACGAAGGGCGGGGTGGTGGTCGGGGCCCTCGGACCATTGTTCGAGGACTGGTACTCGATGAAGCTGCACTTTATCAAATTTCTTGCTACGGTCGCTTGCGAGGGGCCCGTTGTAAGGCTTATTCATTTCCTCGGAGTTCATGAACCGGGTTGCCCGATCGATGAACTCACCCATCGCTAGGACGGGATTTTCATTAATATTATACGCGAGCCTGGACTCGCGTTGAAGGCCTTGAGTCACGGCCAGGAGCTGCATGTCCGAGGAGAGACCCTGGACTTGGACGGCTTCTGCCTGAAACCGCCGGATGTAATCACGGAGTGGTTCCTCCCTTTGCTGTTTCACTCTTAACAAGTGTTGGACAGTCTTGGGGGGAGGTCGAGCTCCCATGAAGTGTCGCAGGAACGACGAGGCGAGGTCCTTAAAGCATTTGAAATGCTGGCCTCGTAACGTTCCAAACCATGTTGAAGCAGCCCCTTTCAAGGTGGAGCTGAAAGCTTTGCAGAGTATGGGGTCGGAGGCGCGAGCCATCTCCATTTGGGAGATGTAACGCCGCAAATGGTCAACGGGTCCGCTGTCGCGCCGTAGCTTTCGGCGATTGGCATTCGGAAGTCGGGCAGGGCCTTGACGGCAATAACGCCCTCTCGTGAAGGGCTGAGTGAGGAGAACCTCGATGCGTCGCCGAGGACCAGGTTTGGCGTCTTAACCTGCTCCTCGACCACGTTGATTCTTCTAAGAAGATCGTCGACATCCAGGTTCGCAGCAGACGGGTTTTGATTCTGGGATTGTTCATCCCGGTCGTTGGGAGGCGGGAGGCGAGCAGCCTGCATTTCCGCCTTGATGGTTTGTACCATGAAGGCCTTCATTTCGTTGAGCATGCTCGCCTGGAGCAGTGCCATCTGAGCGGGATCGACGATGACCCGCCGGGGGTCCGCCGAGGTCCCAGCGAGGTATGTCATAGTAGCCGCTTGCGGTTGTGGGGCCGCTGCACTCGGGGTGTCGCAGCAGGAGTGGCGGGGTTGCCACCAACCGGGAGTTGTGGGGCTGTTGGCCCCCGTTGCCCCACCAGTAGGGAGTGGTGGAGGTACATCGGAGGAGCTGGAAGCAGCATACTCAACATGTACACTGTTGTGAGTTCTTCTTGTTTTCGCCATGGAAACGGTTAAAAGTTGAAAAAGTTGAGTAGAAAAAGAAAAATGGCTTGTTTTTCTTTCCCACAGACGGCGCCAAATTGATAGCCAAAGTATGATCTCCGGCTGCCAAAGATCTTCCGACGACTAGGACAGGTGGCTCCGATACCTGAAGGACAAGACAAAAGACACTTTCAAAGTGCATAAAGGAGGAAAGTGTGGGTGTGTAGTAATCACCTTATTTGAGGCGGGCACCACCCAATATATAGGGTGGTGCTAGGTCCCGTTACGGGCCTTAAACGCTGGAGAATCTCCATAAATGTACCCATAATTGGAATGGCGGCGTATTAATGGTGTAATAACAGCGGAATTATTAGGGAATTACTCCCTCTCCTTTGGCTTAATGCCATAAGTAGTGTAACGGTTAGTTTGAGGGAGGCAGTAAACGTTTCGTGACCAACGGCTTTATACGGGGCGCCCTTACTGGTAAGAGAGGCTCTCCGTAATGACGAGATCTGCTGTGGTGGACGCGGCCCATATGGCTTTTGCATTTGACAATACAGCCGTATGGGCTGGCCCATATATATCACCTACAAAACAACACTTTGGAGCAGCTAAACGAGTACTCAGGTATATGTCAGGAACAAAAGACTGTGGTATTTGGTACAAAAAGAATGAACTGTGCAAGCTACAAGGGTATGTTGATAGTGATTGGGCAGGAGATCAGATAGAGAGGAAGAGCACATCAGGAAACTATTTTTTGATCGGGTCAGGGCCTATAACATGGTTGTCTAGAAAGCAATCGACGGTGACTTTGTCCTCAGCAGAGGCAGAGTATGTATCAGCCACCATAGCAGCATGCCAAGGAGTGTGGTTAAGGAGAATTCTTGAAGATATTGGCCAAACACAATAAGGGCCAACTGAAATCAAATGTTTTGGCCAACTGAAATCAAATGTGATAGCAAGTCAGCTACTGCAATTGCAAAAATCCTGTCATGCATGCAAGAACTAAGCACATTGAGTTGAAACATCATTTTATAAGGGACCTCATTCAAGAAAGACGGAATAAGTTGGAGTGTTGCAGAACAAAAGCTCAATTGGCAGACATTTTTACTAAAGCTCTTCCCACAGCAAGATTCGAAGATTTGAGGGAGCAATTAAGTATTACTAGCTACAAATCAAAGGGGAGTATTGAAGTGTGATCTGCAGCTGAACAGGAGAACAAGACCAAAACCATCTTAGGATTACGTGTTCGAGAAGCAAGCCCAGTTCTAGTTGGTTTAGGACTTCACAAAGGAGTTCTGTAATGGTAGAAGTAGTATTAAGTTGTTTTATAGTAGAAGTAGGAGTTATAAATTGTTTAGGAGTAGATTTGGTGTAAAACCTATATAAGGTTACCTCAATTATTGAATAACGTGTGTGTGGTGCGTTTATCTAATTGTTCTAAACCTATCTTGCTCTTCTAAACCCTACACCACAATCACAAGTCCCATTTTATCGTGCAAAAAAATAACTATCCTTCTTAACCTTTTCCAATTTCTTGAAAATGTTGGGGCCATATTCCGTAATCCATTTTGCACTTGCATCCCTTTGTGTATGCAACCTCACCATAACTTGCCCTCTCACAGTTTCTAACAAAGATAAAATTGACTTACGTCTAGCATCTAAGATCCATCCATTAAAAGGCTCAGTCAGATTATTATGCACCACATCACACAATCATTTCATTAAAATATGCCTTACACCATTTCGATGGATCTTTCTGAACTAACCATAAGTGGCCATCAGGAGTTTTCTCATTGAGCTTGCTCATGTGAAGCTTGAAATCCTTCTCATTAGCTATCTACATGCATCCCAAAATATCTTCTCAATAGAAGGCCCTCAGTACTTGACAACAAAGTTTGAGTGAAGATGTCTTGCGCATGTTCTTTGGTCAACAAGTGGTAACATGGACTGAATGGCCTTGAGTAAACCCTGCACAAAAATAGAAAACAAAAAAAAGTAATACAGGATGTTAGTAACATCACATTTAAATGGATATCATTGCTTTGTTAAATTTAGAATATTATCTTTTGCTTGTCACTTATAATTGCCCAACCAAATCCTTCACCAATGCAAAAAGCATTGATAAGATTTTGCAAGAACCAAGTCCACAATTCAGTGTTCTCTACCTTCATCACTGCCCAAGCGATCGGGTGCATCTGGTCATTACCATCTCAACCAACAACAGATTACAACACTCCCTTGCATACGCCTTTGAGCCAAACCATCAACTCCAATTATTGGCCTACATCCAGCTATGAACCCCTTTTTCAGTGCATCAAAGCACACATAAAAAGAGTTGAAAATGTGCTTATCTGACCCCTTAGAATGTTGATCCAACTTTAGCAAACAAGTGGTGCCAGGATTTCTTAACTTTATTTCCTCCACATACATAGGCAGCAATCCATACTCCTTCATGTATGATCCCACAATCTTCTTGAAGACCCTGTTCTTGGTGTTGGTCGCCACATCCTTACTATTTCAGCACCCAATCTGTCCCTCACAAGAGTTCTAAATGTTGTATTTTTTTATGGTTGCCATTGCCTTTATCTCTGGCACGAATCTATCCGCCAACCACTTTGCATCAATCTTGTTATTTTTTAATGAAATGCCACAAGTGTGCAGCTGAACCAATGTCTTCATATCATAGTAACCCATTCTGTTATCAAAACCAAGAGAAATCTTCCAAGGGCACCTTTTCCCTCGGTATACGGCTCTAACCCATTCTGGACCAGTTTTTGTTGTTCTAATAGGTCGCATTTCAGCAATAGAATGGTCAGATAACGCCTTTTTAAACTCTACTGGGTCACTAAAAACTTGGGAAATAACAAACTCAGGATTAGTGCTTTTCGGGTCATATTTTCGGAAACCAAAAATCTCAACAACCCTTGGCTGCTCGCTCAACTGCTCTTCAAATTGAGTTTTTTTACCCTGCACATAATATCTCGATTCTGAATTTCTTAATTGCCCATTTCTTCTTAAACTCTCTCACGTTGCTTCTGATTTCATTAAGCTCCTCCTCCTCATCATCATCACTCAAATAAGAACTATCAATCAAGTCATTTTCCTCATCATCTTCACCTTTCTGCCAATAACCACGCAACTTCTCCAATTTCACTCTCCTCGTCTATTTTATTATCCTTGCCACCCTCACCCTCACCCATATCCGCATCATCACCCTTTCCATCCTCCATCTCACCATCCGATGACTCCTCATCCTCACCTTCTTCATACACTACCTTCAACCTTGCCCTACCACTACCTTCACCAATCTCTGTTTGCCATACAACCATCTGCTCATGTTCTAGTAAAATATATATCGACCCACCTTTACGAATAATATCTGACATAACTCTAATACAGTCATTGGAATTTTTTATATCTTTAATACCACCCACTCCACATTCCATCGGATCAGCATAGAAAAATTTAGTAATTTTTTTTGTACACCCACCCACAAGGTCTAACAAATCAAGGTAATTTAGGTGGTCGACGTCAATCTCTATACTTTTCTGATTACCCCCTACATAATTACCAAAACCTCCACTCTAATCTATTGTACCATCATAGAAAAAAACATTGTTGCCTTTTGAATCACACAACCTGTAACTATTTTCAATCAAACTAAATAAGTGAAAATCAACAGATTTAACCAAAACCTTAAAAATTCCGATTAACTATTTTAATAATACTTTTATTGTCCCACTAGTGCATAAGAACAAATTTATTGTAGTTTATGAGAAAGGAGAAGGAATTTCTTTGTTCATTTCATAAAACCCTAAAAATGACAAAGCTACCTTCAAATTTCTCTACTGCTGCTGAAGAAAATGACAATGGAAGCAGGCCCCTCCCTCGGCGCACCGGTCCCCTGTTCAATCCGGTTGTCTTCGAATTAGCACACAGACCTGGCCCTGCACGCTTTAATCGCGATCCGTCTTCTTCATCCTCAGTCGCTTTTTTTTAGTTCTCTCGCTTTTGATTCTGTCGACTGAGTGAGGGAGTTTAAGTGTTGACGAGGCAGCCCAAAACAACGCCGTTTTGGTGAGATCAAGGCTGAGTATTAAAAATTAACTCTGTCACTCATCCATATCTGCATTCCATCAGCCAATTGGTGATTTAGGCCTTCAACCCAGCAACGGAGATAACGTTTAGGTCTACGGATCGAAGTCGAAAAGTTTTAGGCTAAAACTGGAAAACCTCAATAGTTTTAGGCCTACTTGGGCATTTTTCCCTTTGCTCGAGATAAATCCCATACGGAACTTACGATATCTAGATGGGATAAATGCTCTCCTAACCTTTAACTTTTATAATATGTAAGTTTTAAACCCTATAGTTTAATTTGTGTCGATACTTTGTAGACTCTTCAAAGATAAAAGCGTTGGACAACTCGAAAATGACGTTTATGAAGAAAACAATGTGTTTGGAGAGTTTAAAGGTGTTTTAAATTTTCACCATGTTTAAATTCACTTAAAGCACTAAACGGTGTACAAAGTCAATCTCTATGTGAACTTTTTAAAGCAAATTACATAATTGCATAGGTTGGAATAATTAATAACTTCAAATTATATTTTTTGTGGTGATTGAGATGAAATAATTTTCTGGAAAGTATAAGTAACTTGTTGAAAATCATAAAAGTTGTACGAATCTCAAATTGGACCAACCAAACTTGAAAAGTTTTTTTAGTGGTGATTCTCCAAGATTATATTATTAGTTTAAGTTAACTGTGTATTGAATTTGATAAAATAATGGTGAAATCACATTTTTTTGCTGTCTTATCATTATGGAAGAAAAACAATCGATCGTCATATCATTCAAACGCCTTTTGTTCAAACATAAACGTTATTTGAGGACACTAAATGCTTTTATGACCGTGCTTAATGGTGTTCATCATAAGCTAAACACTTTTATTTTTCTTAGATGGTCAAATATTAACGTTTAGTCCCAATTTGCTCGAGATTAATGTCTGATTGGGCCTAAAACTTTTACGATTCTTGGAAATCAGGCCTAAAACTTATGGATTTTGAGAACTAGGCCTAAAACTTTTCGAAAGTGACTTTGAGCCCTAAAAAGGAATATTCATAGAATATCCTTTTCCTCAAACTTTCCATCTTATGTCACTTTTGCCCTAAAGTTCCAAAAAGGTATTTTTCAACACAAATTCAAGATTCAAGACTTCTTAGCCTATGGGTTTTCAGAATTACTTTCAAAGGTTTTGCTGCTTATCACCCAAGTCGTCTTTCCTCAGTAAGTTCTGTTTTCAAGAGTTAAAAGCTGTAAGAAGGAGTAAAATCCGTTGACAGATAACTTCTAAAACCTTACAATTAATATTGTCTCCTAATGGATGGAATATTCAAAAGACATGAAGAAGAATTCAAATGTCTTAACTGCAAATATCCTTACTTCAAGATTTGATATGTTACAAGGATCTTAGAATTTAGCCATTGTATACAAAATTTACAACAAGGTAATGACAATTCAAATAGAGTGAAATGCTCTAGAATTTGATACAAATGGTGAAACTCTTTTAATACAAGAAAATGCTGAGAAAACTACTGTGGTACTTCCAAAGCCGATAAAATGGAATGATATTCGTCTACCTGAAAGATGGGTAATGTTGATGAAAAACCAGTAAAACCATTGAGAACGACAGAAGTAGACAGGATAATAGAATATGAAAATGGAGAAGTTGAAATTAAATTTGGTAAAGATAGAATAACTAGGATGATTAACTTCTCAGAAAAACCCCCTAAGATACCACCAAGGGCATCATGTTCACATGTGCCAGAAACAGATTATGAAAAATATGTTAATGGAATAAGACAATTAATATCCAATCAAGGTAATAGGAGGACTATCATCCAAACCAATTGAAGATGAGAAATGGACATAGAATATATACAAAGTAAAATAGGGAGAAGAAATAAAGGAAATAACTACTGCACACCCTCCGTCTAAGACAATCATCTTAGGAGAACGAGCAACTGCCTCACCTTTTAAAAATACTAAATAAACCAGTTCTAAGCAAGCTAATACAAAAGACCTTTAATTGTTGAATAAACAGAATAATTACACAAATCTCTACCTACAATCATTAGGAAGACAAATGTGTAGAATAGAAGAAATTAAAAAAACAGAACACTGGAAGCACTTGCATAAATTCATGAAAATAGTTGAAGAAGCAGGATTAGTAGTGTTAGCAAAAAAGATGTAGTTGTTCCAAACAAATGTTCAGTTCCTCTGACATATGATATAGAAAGACACTATAAAACCTATTGATACATCATCAATAAGTTTTACAGAAAAATTTCCAGATGAAATCAAGGATAAAAAACAATTACAGAGGTTCCTAGGAAGCCTAAATTATGCCTCAGAATTTTACAAGGATATGTTAAAATACTGTAAACCTCTGTTTGATAGATTAAAGAAAAACCCGCTAGAATGGGGAAAAGAACAAACAAAAGCCGTCAAGTCTGTGAAAAGAACGATAAAAGAAATTCCATGCGTTACCATCCCTATCCCAAAAGCTTTCAAAATTGTTGAAACAGATGCTAGCGAGATAGGTTATGGAGGAATCTTAAAACAAAAGATGGATGAAAAAGAAAAATTGGTTAGGTTCACATCAGAAGTTTGGAACCAAGCCCAACCAATTCATGCTACAATAAAGAAGGAAATATTAGCGATAGTTCTTTTTGTTACAAAATTTGAAGAAGATTTGTTGAACTACAAATTTCTGATTAGAACTGATTGTAAGGCAACCAAGAGTGTCCTCCTTAAAGATGTTAAAAATCTTACGTCCAAACAAATATTTGTACGAAGACAATCAATCCTACATGTATTCGACTTTGACATAGATCATATTGATGCTGAAAAGATTTCTTTGCCTGATTTTCTTACACGTGAATTTTTGCAGGGGGCAAATGGGGAAAAAATGATTCAACTGAAGAGGAAATCAAAAGAAGAATAGAAGAGGTCAACAATCCAGATCTCTTAGAAGCAATGTTTCATGAGAATGACCCCATGGACTTATAAATCCAGTTGTCTGAAGGAGAAAGCCAATTTGCTCTTTATCTACAGATAGGAGCCTAAGAACCAGAATCAGAGGAATTTTATGAATTACCTATTGACCAGAAAATAAAAATTGAAAGAGGAGAATCTTCACAGAATAATAAAAGATCAAAAGAACATGCTCCATTAGCACCATTCCCTCCAAGAGAGGTAAAAAAAGGAAGACCATTTCCCTATCCATATCCTTATGCATACTGCGAAGATGATAAATATTTTAAATGAACCTTAGTTCCTAGAGCTACGGGAAAAACCCAAGAAATCACTCTCTTTTCTCTGGGAATCACACCAGGAAAAAAAGAAATGGAAAGAGAACCCCTTTTTATTGTAGAAGATAAGGATCTTAAAATAATGACTCCTTATGAAATTGCAATGAAGTACTGGCCTAAACATAGGCATCCTGTATGGGAATTTCATTCCCATTAGAAAATATGAGTACTTTGAGTTTATTCGCCAAGAAACAGGCTATGTGGAAATAGAACACAAAGACAGGAATACCAAATCACCAGAAGGAAGGTACTTCAAAGAATTACGAATTTCAAAGTTGGGTGTCCTGAAAGTTTGGACACCAAAGGAATGGAGGGCACCTCATTTTTTTAGAAGGCTGATATTCGGAAAATATTGGTATTTTATCCAGGGATGGGAAGAAATCTTCAATTTTCAAAATTCAGAACTCAGACACTCTTGGATGATCATATTCAAGATAAACCAGAAAACATTTCTAAATTGATTTCACCACTGGTTTGAGAAAAAAAGATTAGTCTCTGATCAATTCCCGGAGATACTCAAAGAATCCTATGACAATTTTGTAGAAATTAACAAACAAATTGATCTAGCTAAAATATCACACTAAAAAGAATTGATCTAGCTGAACTCATGGATGAAGAAAACATTGATTCAGTGCTTGGAAAACTCTACTATGGACCAGAATTAACAGATATCCTCTTGGAAGAGATGAAAGATAAGCTGATGAAACTAACTTTTAAATCTGCTCAAGAACAGTTGTTAAAGGGGCCCAGCTATGGGTCATCATCTAGCCAAAATTAGGGCCAACATGTGCCATAAATAATGGTTTTCAGACAAGGCCATGTGAAGAAAGAAAAAGCTTTGGTGTGAGTCAAAAACCCATTAATAAAGGGGTAAAGTCTACTTTTAGTCCCTTACCTTTCCGGTTTGTCCTACTGGGTCCCATTTTAAGAATTTGCATCATCCGAGTCCTTTAGCTTTGATTTTTGTCCCAATTAGGTCCTACTGTTAATTTTTCCGTTAAGTCATACGTTAAATTAATTCTTTTACCAAAATGCCCATTTTTAACTAACCCCTGATTTAATAAAATTTGGACAAAATAGCCCTTACTTTCTCTCTTTACTCCATCTATTCATCATCTCTTCATCTCCCTCCCCAACCAAATTTTTTGGATACCAGCTCCCGATCTGCAAATGAAACAACAGATCTGCAAATGAAACAAGAGACAATACTCCACATATGACACACACAGAGTTGCATTTCAAGTGAGCAATGTAGTTACACATTTCAAAACCGAAATCCAACCTCGTGGAAGAGTAAGATCCGGGGAACTAATCGACACGTGAATCGATTCAAGCTCTTGATTTCGTGAGTTTGAAGCAATCTGTAAAGCCGGGAATGGATGAAGAAGGAGATTACCTCGTCGCCTTTGATCTTCCGATACTCCATCGAGATCCGGCGGATCCGTCTTCAACTTTCTTCTCGGGTAATGAAATGAAGCATCCAAACTTCGATAACTTCACACATCCCTAAACTTTTCATAAACAAGTCAACATTTCAACAAACACCATGTGTGCGGTCGAAAGAACTCATTCGTTGCCGCCTCAAGAAGCGATTCGCCACCGCAAAGAACTAGAGGGCTCCGGAGGAATTGCCGGAGGCTCTCATCTCTCTCCTCAAGATCCATCCAATCTCTTCTTCATGGGCCAAATTCCAGAGATACAAATCTCTGTCCTCCATCGCAGAGCACGCCGGCGGCTCCTTGAGAAAATGGTGGGGACGGGGCACATCCGCTGCGGCTAACGAAGAAGCCGAGATCAGATCTGAGATGATGGACGGCGGCGGCGATCAACAAGCGTTATTGGCCGGCCAACAGCAGGTCATGAGGGCGGCAATGAGCGTGGCCGGAGACCTGTCTACTATAAGGTTCGATCGGAGATCGTGAAACCGACCGGAATTAATAACGAGTTGCCCTCCTCGGACTTACCGGTATAATTCTTTTGATTATTCCAAGAATTTCGACGATGGGAATCCGTGAAGGTTGGCTGATACGATTCTGGATGACGGCGTAGAGAAGGAAACGATTTAGAGGAGTTAGGTCTGGTTAATTTCTTGGTGGGGAAAGAAGAAGGGCAGAGCAACGATGACGAAGGGAGTTTGAACGAGCTGGTTTCAAGCCAGCTGAGGAACGACCGGTGAACCCCATGACTGATTGAGTGAAGCTTCAATTCAAGTTGGGTCTAGAGAGGAAAAAAATTGTAGGGCTTATATGTATATACGTTAAAAGTTTAATGACCATAATTCTAGTAAATACGTAATTAGATTATAATTGTAGGGTATTTAAGTAAAATAACAAGGAAAACGGAAAATTTAATGGAAAAACATAACGGAAGGACTTGAATGGGACAAAAATCAAAGCTAAAGGACTCGATGATGCAAATTCTTAAAATGAGATCTGAGTAGGACAAATCGGAAAGGTAAGGGACTAAAAGTAGACTTTACCCATTAATAAAGTATTCGTTCACTACTAAAAGGAGTGGAGGAAAATGCGTGCCAGCTGTAGGAAATAATGGAGGTTATCCAACCATCCACAGAAAAATTTCCCCTATTAAAGAAGGCTTCGGCAAACAAAGGAAGCATTGATCAATTTCTGCTTGCATCTTTCTCTTGATTTCCAAGTTCATTTGTTGAACGCCCTTCTGCTACTTTAAATATTGTTTCAGTTTGTAATTTGCTTGAAGTTTGGCATGTACGAGTGTAGGTATTGTTGGAAGTTTGGTGTGTTCCAACAATCTTCGTTTGCATTTTACTTGATAAAGACCATCTGGTATTCACCAGTTTCTTTGTTGTTGGAAGCTTGGTGTGTTCATCCAACAATTTCCATTTGCATTTTGCTTAATAAAGACCATCTGATATTCACCAGACTCTGTAAGTTGATGTTTAAATCCATAATATAAACTGTGTGCTTTAGTACTTAATATTTACTTGCATTTATCTGGGTTAAAATTGGTATCAGAGCCATGTTTGAATGCTTTGTTTCGATAGGTCCTTAAATGCACATTTCTAAATAGTTGGAGAAAGCCAAAACCAAAGTTAGACCTACATTTCGCTATTTGCAGGCCTAGTTCCCAATTCTTAAGAAAAAATTAGTCCTACTTCTCGAACTTGACAAGTTTTAGCCCTAAACTCGAAAACCCAAAAACCATTAGGCCACTTTAGAGCATTATCCCCAATTTTCTCTAATCGCTCATTTTACGGTGTCATTTGTATTTCAGTAACACAGTTCTTGGTTCTAAAGTGTGATTTTGTAGCAATTTAGGTTTCATTATTTTATGGACAAAGCGTTGTGATTAAAACAATGTTTCAGAAGTCGAAAAAAATGTTTGGAACTGAAAACAACGTTTAAGACATGGAAAAAATATTTGTAACTTAAAATGGCGTTGAGACTCTTTCAAGGTTTTATTCCTCAATTTTAAGTCTTGATGCATTCTTCCAGAAATCGATCCCTAGCTTGCATCTCATTAGAATCCTAAAGTTAAATGTCCCACCAAATCATTCATTGATAGCCTCCGTGTAAACAGGCGATCAAGGAAGAGGAGTGAGAGCTGCAGACGGAACCTGCAAGAACCAAGACACAACAAACTCTCAGGTGCAGAAGAAAAGAGAGAGTGTGAGTGTGTAGCTAATCCCTTATTTTGGGTTGGCATCACCCCATAATGCCAGAACTCTCTCCATGATGGGGTTGAGTGTTGGTAGGATTTTCCCCATGCTAGGATGCCTGACTTCCAGGATTTCAGGGATTGACGTATCCCCCAAACAGTGTTGATCTGACATTACTTGAGTGGACCTTTGACTTGGAGTTGAAGTGTTAATTGGGCTTGGCCCGTGTCTGTCAGCCAAACCTGTGATATGATGGTATTTTCCCGCTAATACGATAGTACGGGGCACACCCTCGTATAGCTGGTTCGTTGGTCTTATACGAGGGCCCTCATCGTATTTACGAAGGGGGCTCCTCGTAGAGATGACGTCAGCGTGACATCAGCGTTTGGAATGACCTCCTTGGGCCCATATATATCAGTATGTCCTCCCCCCACAACGGAGGATGGGATGGGCCTCTGTGTTCCGTTTTGGGCTTTATTTGGGGAAGGCCCAGGAGTGGGCCCACCTTTTTTGATTTATGCCGATTGGAATACTTAACTTACACTTTTGAATTTGCGGCGCAGTAAAAAGTGATTTTACTGTGTTGTAATTATGGAGAGTGGGACGGTTTTTCGTCTTCCTCCTATTTAAACCCAACCCCACGTGAGTGAAGTCAGTTTATCTGAGCATTGTCGCTTTTCTTTCCGTTTGAACTTCCAGAGAGATTCACACAGATTTCCACCGCGCTATCATTCGTTTTTGCTACTGCGATTCGAATCGGTAAGAGATATTTTCCCTTTCTTTGTGTATTCGACTATGATTTAGGCGAATACGTGTTCCTGTAATCCGCGTTGCTCGGGTTCTTGGGCTTAGAGTTTTTTGATTTTTGAATTTCTGTTTGATTTTGTAGATGACACCCAAGAACTCGAGCAATCCCGGCGTAGGTCCTGATATTGGGGAATTGTGGCCCCGATCGTCACTGTCGGAAAAGAAATTGGCCAACATTTGTAGAAACCACCACGTTTACCCGCGGGCGGTTTGCGGAGTATCTCCGGCTGATGTGCTAAGGAAGGCGGGGATGGAGTTAAACGATGGGGCTATGAGGGAGCATACATTGGTTGTTTACGAGGTCCAGTTGAAAGCTGGTTTGAGGCTTCCGCTCAGCTCGCTATTGCTACAGTTGTGCGAGTGGTGGGGTGTTTGCCTTGGACAGCTGGCTCCAAACGCTTTCACCACAATAAATACATTTATAGTGGCTTGTTATCTGGAGAAGACGATGGCGATGCCTGAGGTGTTCATTCAATTTTATACTCTGAAGAGGCCCGTTGGGCACCTTTTTTATCAGCTTACCCCCGAGGAGATGAAGATGGGTAACAAGATGGTGAAGATTGGTGTGTTCGCTGACTCCACCAGCTCGTGGGGAAGTTGGAAGAACTCAATTTTCTTTATCCTAAAGGAGGATAGCTGGGGTTTCCCCAGCTTATTTCATCAGAGAAAAGGAATCCCGGGTGTTTACGAAGCCCTCCCTATAGGCCGGGAGTGAAGGAAAGAAGGCCCTCGACACCCTGTGCGAATGGGTTTGCGCAATGATGAGGATCGAGGACTACGATGATGCGTTTCCATTCACCTTGTCGAGCATGAACGAGGTGGTGTTGAGGAAGGTTAAAATAAGCCGGGCGTACTAGCTTTTGGGCCACATTGACACACTGGAGAATTGGGTCGAGGGCTTGGATGGAGACCTCATCGAGCGCTTCGAGAGCTCCTTTAGGAATCCTAAACGTTAGTTGGATTGTTCTCCTTTACGGCGCTTGTTAGTTGCAACTGAATTTGTTATTTTGTTCTTGTATTTGTTTTGTAGTGCCGATGACAAAGATTAACAGCCTCTTTGCTAAGAAGAGGGACCTTCGAGAGGCCATCATTAAGAAGATGGCGGAGTCCTGCGCCATGGAGCCCATTCGAGGGGTATACTATAGGGGTCCTCAGGAGGGGCCCCTTGAGTCCCTGAAGCGAATGTGACTAAGGCGCAACCAGTCTCTGTGGTTGCTCCTCAACTCATAGTTGAGAGCAGTGATGCCACAGAGGAGTCAGGTCTTCAGAGGAAACGTCATCGAATTGGAGGTATGATTCAACTTAGCAAGATGCTGTAGATTTCATATAGCCACAGTTCACATAGTTGAATTTCATAGAACTCATTTCAGCTCACCTTGAGCTGAAACTCATTTCTCCATCTGAGATGAGCTCAAGCATTACCTCAAAAGGACTTGATGCACTAAGAATTCCAACAGATGCTGCTTGTGAATTTAGAAGATTGTTATCTACTATAATTCTTCCTCTTCTTTTTGTAGGGGTGATGGGGTGGCCGTGTCATCGGACAGCTGTCCCTCCCCAGCTTTGGACAAAGGCAAGGGCTTGGCAACTGCAGAAGAGCTCTCGAGACCTGCTGAGGGTATCGAGGTGCCTGTTGGCTTTATGGAGGATGCCAGAAAAGTTGGAGCAGTTCCTCGGATGCCCGCTAAGATGCATGTGAGGGTTCCAAAGACCCTGGAGGGGATTGACCCGAAATACGAGCCTCAGGCGTGGGAGAATTATCGAAGGGAGACCCGGACGAATATCTTTATTCGAAAGGGAATGGACCTGACGGACGCTTGGGATCCTGTTATGGGGTTGACTCGTAACGAGTCAATCCTCCTGGATGGCGATGATGTGACATTAAGGGCGCTGGAAGGTTTTTTTCTTCCCCGAGATCGTCACTTCATCAATCATACGTCCGAGGGGTTCGTGGGTGATGAGGACATCATCCTGGATCAACCCAACCGACCAAACAAGGAACAAGGAGGTATCCAAGTTCAAGCTCGACAGCCTCCTAATCCTCTTGAAAGCCTTGGTAGACCCATGACAAGGTCCCGGTTGAGACAAGTTCTAGCGAACCTCAACGCTGTCATGAGGTTCATGGCGTCGGACGAACAAGAGGAAGCTTGAGAAAGGACCTTACAGCTTCGCCAACTCGACATCACCTTGGAGGAAGAACATGCGAAGTCCTTTGGAGCCTTGAACCTGAGTACGCTCGGAGGAGGCAGCGGCGAAGCCCACATGCAAACATTCCAAACATGAGTGAAGTCCCTAGGTGAAGTTACCTATGCGAAGTCTCTCGGCGAGGCCTCTGCGTGAGAATTCCAGATACCGGCGAAGCCATCCTTACGAAGCTGCCTGAAACAGGCGAACCCCCCCAAAGTGAAGTCGTTGCTGCGAAGGCTCGGACAAAGGCGAAGCCCCAAAGCAAAGCCGTTCCTACGAAACCCCGGCGAAGGCCAAATCCACAAGCGATATCACCCCTGCAAAGCCTTCTTACTCTTCAATCTGTTTGGCTACTTAAGCCACCCGAGAAGACCCTTTTCCTTTTGTGAAGACACTCGGGAAGACAAATGTCAGCTTTACATGCAAAGGACATAAGATTACTTTTAAGATAACTTTTACCTTTTCTTCTTTTTGGGAGCTTTTGGGCTGACATGCATGCAAAAGTACTTTATGCTTTTGGCATGCATGCAGGGGTGTAGGTGCCGTTTTGCCTTCTTTCACACAACCCCTCTCCATTTAAGATAGCTTCCCATACATTTTGTAGAATAACTTGATTTTCAGATTTTATTTCTCATTGTGAGAATATTGGTTCAACTTTGAACTCTTCCTTTTATCTCCATCATCCCCTTGATTTCCATTGAAGTGGATTCAAGCTTGACATCTAGTGTTACTCTTCTTTTGAGAAGTGAGGTGTTATATCCTTCACTCCTAGGCAATTAACCTTTCCATTGCTCTCCATTTGAGGATTGAGGTGGTTAGGAGCCGACCCGGTTACGTTCTTTTTCTGTTATCTTCAACAAGCTAGATCCGCCAGAGGTGAACGGTCAATCTCCTAGGAGTGGATTCGTATCAAGTGGTATCAGAGCCTTGGCGCTTGTTGAAAGATTTGTTGTTGTTGTTGTTGTGTTTTCTTCAAGTAAGCCCTTTGTTTATCTTTTAATCTTGAGGATAACGTTTTTCATAAAGCTTTGTTCAAAACTGAAAAATTCAAAACCTTTATGTTCAAAGTTGTTTGTGCAAAAAGTTCTTGTTGAAAAGTTTGTGATTTCGGATTAGGAATCAAAAGAGAAGTGCTTGTTGTTGTCAAGACCGAAAGAAGAAGAAAAGAAAAAGTGTTTAGGAAAAAAAGAATGAAGAACAAGTTCATGTGTGTTCATATGTGTTCTTAAGTGTTCTTGACAAAAATCAAGTGAGCAGTACTAGTAATCCGAAAATCTGTTTCTAAACTTCCACAACAAGTGCTTCTTTTCACCTTAAACCCTTTTTCAAAACTCACCCTTTATTTCTTTCATCCCCCATCTACCTTTCAAACATTTAAACCAAGTTTCAAGTAACTAGCATTTCTTCTTTTCAAAGGGAGTACGCTGTTCATTTCTAGCTCGTTTTCACTTTGATGCGCGAAACGTTTTCGGGTTGAGAGTGGAATACAAGCTACAGTATTTAGTTGAATCTTGAGAGGAAAAAGGCATTGAGTGAACATCTTGATAAAAGCCCTATTTGAGTGCAAACACGAGTGTCAACACGTGAGGTAATATAAGTAAAGTTGCGAAGCAATGGAACAAGATGGAGGCACTTCAGATTCCACACCCCCTCACGCATCTGCTCTTGAGTTTCAAAGGTACATGGAGAAAAATGAGAAGCAGATGGAAGCCATGATGACTATGTTACAAAATCTCCAAGCCATGACCTCCACGGACCGTGAGAGAGTGTCCAAGTTAGAAAAAGAAAACAAGGTGCAAGGCAAGAGAAAGGAAGAAGAGGATGTTGACAGGGAGCATGCTTCTACCCTACCGCCACCCACGCCTCTTAACAAGAAGGATCAGGTCAATATTCATGGAACACCCCAAAAGGAAATATTCTATAAACCTATTGATGAAGATGGAAGAGATGATGAATGGATTAGTCAGGGAGAGCCTAGCTAACCTTGGAGGGATCCTTACTACGAAGGATCAAGGAGAAAAGAAAAAGGATAACATTCCCGGTTTGAGGATTCGCCCCCGCCTAGAGGAAGAAATAGATCCCCGCAAGGAGATCATTTTCAGCGAAGGCCCCAAACTCTTGAACAACAAGTCATGCAGGGCATCAAATTACAAGTACCTACATTCTATGGAAGAAGTGACCCAGAAGAGTTCCTTGAGTGGGTCAAAAAGGTGGACATGATCTTTGATTCTTATGACTATCCGGATCACTTGAGACTCAAGCTGACCACCATTGAGTTTTCAGGCTATGCGATGACTTGGTGGGAGTCTCTAAAATTTGAAGAAGCGAGGGCGGGAAGACCGCCAATCACCTCATAGGAGCAACTCAAGACCCTTATGAGAAGGAAGCAAAGGTTGCAACAACTAACTCAATGTAACAAATCGGTTGAAGACTTTGCGAAGGAGCTTGAAAGAGCTTCAATGAGAGCAAATGTTCAAGAAGGAGAAGATGCCAAGATGGCTCGATTTACTTTCGAGTTGAGACCGGAAATAGTCAAGCTGCTCGAGTTATGCGAGGTCAGGAACTACATGGAATTGGTGCACAAAGCAATGAAGATTGAAAGGCAAGGGAGGAAGTCTACCTTTCAACCATTAGCCCCCGCGAGGTCCACCCCTCGCCCCAGTTACCCTAATGCGAGACCTCCCCCTCGCCAAAATTATTCGGAAGCGAGACCCACCCCTCGCCAAAATTTCCCAGACGCGAAATCATTCCACCTTCACCCGCGAACCCCCGCCTATTCCAAATCTTTTGACACCTCACGCCAAACAAGGAGTATTGAGTGCTTCAAATGTTTGGGGAAGGGACATTATGCCAGGGATTGTCCAAACAAGAGGACCATGGTTGTAAGGCCCGATGGAAATATTTCTAGCGAGGAAGAGGAAGGAACCGAAGCATCGGCGATACCCTCGGAGGAAGAAGAAGAGGAAGGAGAAGAACCCCTTGAGGGAATGCTTCTATTTTCCATGAGAGTATTACAGGCGATCCGCAGGGTCCTCGACACTTCGCAAAGGGAAAACCTTTTTCAGACCCGAGCATTGGTCAATGGGCAGCTCTGTAGCCTCATAGTGGACATCGGTAGCTGTGTGAATGTGGCTAACCATAGCATGCTGAAGAAGCTCAAACTCAAATCCACCCATCACCCAAAGCCTTACCAACTACAATGGGTGGATGACAATTCATGTGTGAAAGTGGAGTACCAAACAATTGTGCCCATCAAGATTGGGAAATTTGAAGATGAAGTGTTGTGCGATATCGTGAAGATTCAAGTTACCCACATTCGTCTAGGCCGCCCATGGCAATATGGTAGGGAAGTGGTACACTACGGGAGAACCAATAAATACACCCTTATTCACCAAGCCCGACCCTACACTTTGCTTCCTTTAACCCCAGGCCAAGCCTTGCAAGACCAAGTACATTTGGCTACCAATGCCAAAAGGCATAAGGGAAAAGAGGGAAGTGAGAAGAGAGGAACAGATGAAAAGGTCCAAGAGACCTTGAGTGAAAAGAATGAGAATGCATCAAAGGGAAACACTCGGAGAGAAGAGAGGGAAAACAAGAGAGGTTACCCCCCATCGCCAAAGAGAGAGACATAAAAAAGGCTTTACTTGGAAATAAAGTGTGTTTTCTCATGGTTCCTCTTAATTGCATGCTAACACTTGACAAGGAGTCTTCTCTTCCTTTACATGTGCAACAGGTACTCCAAGAGTATGACGATGTGTTCAAAGAACCGCAAGGTCTTCCACCTTATCGCGGTATTGAACACCAGATAGACTTGGTGTCGGGCGCCCCTTTGCCGAATAGGGCCGCCTATAAAACCAATCCTGAGGAATCCAAAGAAATCCAAATGCAAGTGCAAGATTTGATATCCAAAGGATACATCAAGGAGAGACTCTCCCCATGTGCCGTGCCGGTTTAGTTGGTACCAAAGAGCGATGGAACATGGCGAATGTGCATGGACTGCCGCCCCATCAACAAAATCACTGTAAAGTATAGACATCCCATTCCTAGACTTGATGATATGCTTGATGAACTATCTGGAGCATGTGTGTTTTCTAAAATAGATTTGAAAAGTGGCTATCATCAAATTAGAATGAAGAAAGGAGATGAATGGAAGACGACATTCAAAACTAAAATTGGATTATATGAATGGAATGTCATGCCTTTCGGATTGTCTAATGCACCTAGTACATTCATGAGATTAATGAATCATGTCTTGCGAAAATTGATTGGGAAGTTTGTTGTTATGTACTTTGATGATATACTACTCTATTCCAAATCCCATGATGAACATGTAAATCATTTGAGGCAAGTGCTTGACACACTTAGGTTAGAAAAGTTGTATGCTAAGACAAAAAAGTGTGTGTTTGCTACAAATGAGGTAAATTTTCTTGGTTATGTTGTGGGAGGATGGGATAAATGTGGATGAAAGCAAAGTACATGCAATCAAAGAGTGACAAAATCCCAAGACTTTAACCGAAGTGAGATCTTTTCTAGGACTTGCCGGTTTTTATAGGAGGTTTGTGAAAGATTTTTTAACAATTGCATCACCTTTGCATGAGCTAACAAAAAAGAACACTACATTTGAGTGGGGTGAAGCACAAGAGAATGCATTTGTTGAATTATAGTCTCGGCTGATTAGTGCACCATTGGTTTTGTTTGCCAAACTTCGATAAGGTGTTTGAAGTTGAATGTGATGCTAGTGGAGTAGGCATTGGTGCGGTGTTGCACCATGAAGGTCACCCCATAGCATACTTTAGTGAGAAGTTGAGTGGAGCCACACATAACTACTTTACTTATGACAAAGAGCTTTATGCTCTTGTAAGATCATTACAAGTGTGGTCTCACTACTTACTCCCTAAAGAATTTGTAGTCCATACAGATCATCAATCTTTGAAATATTTACAAGGGCAAGGAAACTTGAATAGGAGGCATGCTAAGTGGGTAGAATTCATAGAATCATTCTCCTATGAAATAAAGTACAAGAAAGGCAAGGAAAATATTGTTGCTAATGCTTTGTCTAGGAGATATGCTTTGCTTGTAACCCTTGATGCTAAAATTGTTGGATTTGAATGCATTCGCGACATGTATGAAAATGATGATGATTTCGGTGAGATATATGCGGATTGTACCAAGGGTAGCCGCGAAGGCTATTATATATTTGACGGTTTTCTGTTTAAGTTGAAAAGGTTGTGTGTGCCAAAGGGGTCCATTCGAGAGGTGATTATCAAGGAAGCACATGGCGGTGGCCTCATGGGACACTTTGGCGTATCCAAAACTTATGAGACCGTCAAAGAGAACTTCTTCTGGCCGAATCTCCAAAAGGATGTGGCGAAGGTGTGTGCGCGATGTGTGACATGCCATAAAGCCAAGGCAAGGTTGCAATCGAAAGGGAAGTACTCTCCTCTTCCAATTCCTTCTCTCCCATGGGTTGATATTAGTACGGATTTTGTTAGTGCTTTTCCTAGAACTTCTCGTGGACATGATGCTATCTTTGTTGTGGTAGATAGATTCTAAAAAATGGCTCATTTCATTCCCTGACATAAAATAGATGATGCATCTCATGTAGCCGAGTTATTTTTTAATAACATTGTGAAATATCCTGGCATCCCTAGAACCATAGTGAGTGATAGAGATTCTAGATTCTTAAGACACTTTTGGAGGACTTTGTGGTCACGGTTAGGAACTAGCTTAGTGTTCTCCACTTCTAGTCATCCACAAACCGATGGACAAACCGAAGTAACCAAAAGAACACTCATCACTATCTTGAGAACCATACTAAGGAAGAACTTGAAGGAACGGGAGAAGTGCCTACCTCATGTTGAATTTGCATACAATAGGTCATACCATTCATCTACATCTCATAGTCCATTTGAAGTTGTGTATGGTTTTAATCCTCTCACTCCATTGGACTTAGTTGCATTAACTCATTCAGACCAACTAGATGTAGAAGGGAAGAAGAAAGCTCGAAGCATGAAAGACTTACATGAAAAGATTCAAACACAATTAGAAAAAGCTAATAGTCTTATGCGAGGAGGGCAAACAAGGGGATGAATTTTAGAAGTTTTGGAGTAGGAGATTGGGTATGGTTGCACTTGAGAAAGGAGAGATTCCCACAAGCTAGAAAGGATAAACTTGCACCGAGAGGGGATGGGCCTTTCCAAATTAAAAAGAAAATCGGTGATAATGCATATGTGCTTGACCTACCTTGTAATGGTTCTTATGGTGTCCATGCCAATTTTAATGTGTGTGATATGATTCCCTATATAGGCGAACTAGAAGACAAGAATCCGGGGAGGGATTCTTTTCAAGAGGGGGAGTATGATGAGGACATCATCCTGGATCAACCCAACAGACCAAACAAGGAACAAGGAGGTATCCAAGTTCAAGCTCGCCAGCCTCCTAATCCTCTTGAAAGCCTTGGCGGACCTATGACAAGGTCCCGGTAGAGACAAGTTCAAGCAAACCTCAACGCTTTCATGAGGCTCATGGCGCCGGACGAACAAGAGGAAGCTCGAGAAAGGACCTTACAACTTCGGCAACACGACATCACCTTGGAGGAAGAACATGCGAAGTCCTTTGTAGCCTTGAACCTGAGTACGCTCGGAGGAGGCAGCGGCGAAGCCCACATGCAAACATTCCAAACATGAGCGAAGTCCCTATGCGAAGTCTCTCGGCAAGGCCCCTGCGTGAGAATTCCAGATACCGGCGAAGGCCCAGGGCGAAGCTTCCAGAAACAGGTGAACCCCCCCAAAGCGAAGTCGTTCCTGCGAAGCCCCAGGCAAAGGTGAAGCCCCAAAGCGAAGCCATTCCTGCGAAGCCCCGGCGAAGGCCAAATCCACAAGCGAAGTCGCCCCTACAAAGCCTTCTTACTCTTCAATCTGTTTGGCTACTTAAGCCACCCGAGAAGACCCTTTTCCTTTTGTGAAGACACTCGGAAAGACAAATGTCAGCTTTACATGCAATGGACATAAGATTACTTTTAAAATAACTTTTACCTTTTCTTCTTTTTGGGAGCTTTTGGGCTGACATGCATGCAAAAGTACTTTATGCTTTTGGCATGCATGCAGGGGTGTAGGCGCCGTTTTGCCTTCTTTCACACAACCCCCTCTCCATTTAAGGTAGCTTCCCATAAATTTTGTAGAATAACTTGATTTTCAGAATTTATCTCTCATTGTGAGGATATTGGTTCAACTTTGAACTCTTCCTTTTTTCTCCATCATCCCCTTGGTTTCCATTGAAGTGGATTCAAGCTTGACATCTAGTGTTGCTCTTCATTTGAGAAGTGAGGTGCTAGATCCCTCAGTCCTAGGTAATTAACCTTTTCATTGCTCTCCATTTGAGGATTGAGGTGGTTAGGAGCCGACCCGGTTACGTTCTTATTACGTTATCTTCAACAAGCTAGATCCGCTGAAGGTGAACGGTCCATCTCCTAGGATTGGATTCGTATCAGTGGCACTGGCGAAGATGCAATGCCAAAACATGGCTCGTGTAAGTGTCCTCATTAATTAATGTTGTCTGTGCTGTTTGTGTGTTTTTGAGTTTATGTTTTGTGCAACTTTTTTCCACTTGGGGCCATTTTATCATATGGCCTTTTTGAGAGGGCCTTGCAAGATTGTTAGGTCATCAAGGGCCTTGAAGTGAAGGTGGGGAGCCTTGAGTCTTAGGTGAAGGCCCTTAGAGAGGTGGAGAGCCTGAAAAAGGCCTTGGAGGTGAAGGAGTCCGAGATGGCCTCTTTGAAGAAGTTGATGGAGGACAAGAGGGTCGCCCATTCTATGGCCGTAGAGACTCTGGAGTTTAAGGTTAAGCTCCTCGAGGATGCTGAAAAGATTTCTCAGGCCAACCTCCTCTAACAGAAGGCTTTGGGTGAGAGCTACAAATTTGAAATTGACCAACTGACAAAGGTGGACGAGGGTCAAAAGGCCCATATCGGTAAGCTGAGGAGGGGCGCAAAATCAAAAGATAAGCTGATCGAAGAGCTATCACTCAGGGTAGCTAAGGCCGAGGAGTTATCCTCAAGGGCGATGACCAACTTGGGGGCATGCGCCACGACCCTAGGGGAGGTCGATGGTTCCAGTGCCGTCGACTTGGTGGCATTTGCACACCTTGAGGACCATCTGAGCCTTGAGCTATTCGAGGGCGAGTGTGTCGAGCCACCCAATTTTTTGAAGCCCATTGTAGAGCGGGTTGGCTGTGTGCGAAAGCCATCGATTCGTTAACTGATACAGCTGTCGAGGCGAAGGAAAACGAGGGTGATAGTCTCGTTCCTAAAGAAGGCCCGGACTCTCAGTTGATGTGGTGGAGAAGATGATGTCCTTGAGACTCCAAGCTTGCTTGTTATGAGTAATCTGTAAAAGATAGAGAGAATACTCAGAAGTAGCAAGAGAGGAGTGGGGGGGGCGTGTAGTAGCTTACCCGATTTAGGGTGGACATCACCCTATTTATAGAGTGATGCCAGGAGAAGAACCTCCCCCAGTTGAAGCCCTTTAGACAGGCTGTTGAGATAAGTCTGTGTCAGACTGATTGGAGATAAGGCGGCTGTGATGATGAAGATCTCAGCAAACCGCCTTAGGTGATTCGCTTGTCAGAGAATGTCTGGCGTATAAATCTGGTGAAGATCTCCCAGGCTCGTGCTGCCCTCCTTATTGGCCGGTTGATGTCAGACGACCAAGTGGTCTATCTCCAAGTGGAGCAAGTGGCGGGCGAAGGCCTGCAAGGGCGAAGGCCCAAATAGAACATAGCCAAATAAGGGGTGGGGTTGCACGAACACAGGTGTAAGAGTCCTATCTTGGCGGGGCCAGTATAGGCGGGAGAGTCTCGCGAAGGCGAGCCGAGGCCCGGGAGTGAGACCCATGAAGGCGAGTGAGGTCGCCGGGGAGACTCGAGACTGCGAGGATGGCCCGCGAAAGCCCAAGAGTTGCAAAGGTGAGTATGAGACATCGCCTATGCGAGACTTGAGGCCCGCGAGGGCAAGACCCTGCGCAGGTGAGACCGGAGACCAGAAGGGTGAGACCTTGCGAAGGCGATACCGGTGACCACAAGGATAAGTCCTCTTCAAAGGCCTTGCATGATTACGATACTACGCGAGGGCGTTTGCTTGGGTAGTGTACCAAGATGCCTCCTCCCGAGAGCGGAGTATGGGCGGGTCCCGTACTCCGTTTTTCGAAAGTACTTTGCTGAGGACCGTTTGCTGAGGACCGATGTAGCAGCCATAAGTGAAGATCTTTTTGTGATCCTTGTGAGTTTGAGAGAGGGGGGGGGCATTTGCTTGGGTAGTGTACCAAGATGCCTCCCACGAAGGCGAGTATGGGCAGGGTCCCGTACTTTGTTCAAATTCCAAGCCTTTGGAGTTGGCGAAGGCGCTCGGGCCGTTTGCGGACCGTTTGATTGTGGAGGCAGAGAAGAGTCCCTTCAGCATTTAATGCAGGGGAGATAAAGGAAGATGAGAGGTTTACTGACCGTTATGGGACGCAACACGTGGCGTCGTAGGGGTCGAATACTCTTTGCAAAAGCGTTTCTCCTTTTCTGTACGGTAGGGGAGAGGCTAAATAACCGCTGATGCTGACACGCGGCGCCTCAGGAGCCGATCACGCTTTAAAAGGTGCTTTTTCATTTTGGCGGGCTTATAAAAGCGTACCCGAGAAGTTTGAAGCCTGTCTTCTTCACTCTTGCATTTGTTCGCTCTGCTCTGAGTAACCCTTTCGTATTCTTGCATCTCTTGAATATTTCACCGGCAGTTGAGAGGTTTTTTGCGGTGGTTTCTCCTTGTCATTTGAGATTCCGCCGGTTAATCTGCTCATTTGTCACCGCTCCGTCCGTTCTTGTTCACTGTTCAACAAATCGAGATAAGTTTCTACTTCCCGCACACCGAGTGCTTCAAGTTCTCTGAGCGCATCGAGCGTTTGACGAAATGCCTTTGCTGGGCTGTTTCGATTTATATGCCTGTCTGTTCTTCTTTTTGTAGAGATGGATTCCAAGGAAGCCGTTCGCCCAGTGGTCGCTCCTCTCGAGAAGACCACGGTGAAGTTTGAGAAAATTCACCAGGAAATGGTGGGGGCCTTCTGGCCCGTGGAGAAAACGCCGGTATACGCGTCTCGTGCGGGCGTTTGTCGGCGATGGGTTGGCCCGTCACCGAGGAGAACAAGGAGAACCGGGTGCTGTGCCTGTACACGGCGCAGCTTGCGGCGGGATTACGGTATCCCTTTCCGCAACTGGTGCAAGATCTTTGCGCTGATTGGGGAATGCCCCCAACTCAGCTGGCGCCCAATACTTTTCTGAGCATCGCGGGCTTTATTGTCGCCTGCCATATGGCCGGCGTGAAGCCATTCGCCGACGTCTTCAATCGTTTCTATCGGTTGGAGCTGAGGAGTGGGGGTGCGTTCTTCTACGTCACTCCCATAAACGTTGGAGGTAACCACTCCATCTCCTTCACTGCCTCACCCAGATCCTACCATAATTGGCATGGATCTTTTTTCTTCTTGCCCGCGAGGGCTCATGGGACTTTCCGTGGCGAGGACGCGACAATCCTTGCAAAGCATTGTGCGGAGGCCTGAGCTGACTCACGGGGGAGTGCGATGGCAGGCATACGTTCAACTACTGGGGTGGTTGGACGATGTCTTCTCAAGGAGCGCGTGTGATGCGTTCTTCCCCTTCTCAGCTGCCCAACTGGACGAGACCACTCTGAGGTGGGCTGGGATCAGCACGGGTTTCGTCTTTGGACCACGAGGTGCCCCGCCATACGAGGATGGGCTCCGTCCATCGTGGAACAATGATAGACTCCTTCTATGCTGCTCTGGCGGCGCCCAAAGGTACGTTGCGTATACATACAAATATACTGTAAATTTGTAAGAGGTCTGGTAGAACCTGGTCTGAAGTCCCTCTTTGTCTGCAGATGCCGTCGCAGAGTCTGGCGAAGCCCAGGGCAAGAAAGCATCCATGCATATTGCCCAGCGAGTGCACCTGGCCTGTGCATTCGGGAGGGATGCCCCTGCTGGGGCAGTCAAGGTGTTGGGACCCATTGTCCCCAAGCTGCCCAAAAAGAGGGCTGGTATCAAGGCTCCGATGCTTTCTCAGCCGGAGAAGAAGAGAAAGGTGGCTGCGGCGCGATGAGAGAAGGAAGTGCCCCTGTGTTTGAGGTATCCAGGGCTGCAGAGCCTATTGGAGAGGCTGTCAAGCCTGCTGAGGTAGAGGGGCCTGCTGCAGTCCTTTTAACTGCGGAGGTCAGGGAGCCTGCTGGGGAAGAAGTTCCCAGTGTTACGGAGGAGGCTGGAGAGCCTGTGGCAGTCCCCCATCCTGCGGAGGAAGCGGCGGAGCCTGTGGTTGAAGAAGCCGGAAGAGTGGGGGTTGAAGTGCCTCTCGCTGTTGGAGAGGCCGTGCCCTCTGCGGAGGGCCCAGAGGGAGTTCCAACAGACAGCTGTTCCCATGAGGCTGTACCCATTTCGGTGGTGTAGCCTATTTCTCCCGAGGAGGCTGCTGAAGCCTTCGTGTCCGGCTTTTGCAAGCCCTCCCTAGCCCAAGGCGAGATCTGCCCGGTACGTGGTGGCTGCAGAGATCCTTTTTGGAGGAAAGGTGCCCCTCGTAAGGGCAAAATATCAGCGGCTGAGATCCCGATCTCTATGAGAAGGAGGGGCATCCAAGCCGCCAAGGCCATTGGGAGTGTTACCCAACAGAGGTGTTGGTCGCTCCCGTAGAGGAGGCGGGGTTACCGGTGTAAGGAGGAGACCCCGTAGCAACCCCTTCGAGAGGGGATCCTCAAGTGGCCCCTTCAGGGAGAAGGCCCCTTCATCAAAGGGGAAAGGGATCCCGAGGATTGAGGAGACTTCCTCCTCTTCGAGAGCGAGGCCCACAGGGAGGGGGTGCAGCAACGTGGTCCTCTACGAGGGCTAGTGGTTGGGAGATTGCCCAACCTTCCAGCAGCCAGCTGGAAATCAATGAATGGAGGTGTCCTCATGGTGGTGAGTTTTTCTGACTTGAAAGCGTTTTCTTTGCTTTGAGTTCGCAATTCTGTTATCCAATTGCTGATGCCTGTACTTTGTAGGTGCGGATCCTTCAGGCCAAAGGGTTGGTCCTGTGAGGCCCCGTGGACCAAGGGGTCTTAACAGAGATCCTGCAGATTTGGGGACCAGGCGAGGTCCTTGAGAAAACCGGGTCTGGTCCCATTACTTGGAGCGGAGGCGCGTTGCTGCCCGATCGACCCCTAAGTGGTCTCGAGGTGCCGGACCTTCGAGGGTCCAAAGGCACCAGGCCAGGCTTGGGGTGTACAAGGAGCAAGGGAGGCTCCAGAAAGATGCGTGGGATCCGGTCTTCCTTCTCAGGAATAGCAGCTCTCTGCTGATGGGAGGGGAGCAGACTCTCCTATCTTGCCTGGAGGGGCTGCGTACCCCTTTTGACCGAGAGGTGACAGAGCGGAGTTTAGACTCCCCTACCAAGTTTATGCAGGACGCAGCCCAACAGAGTCTTCAGGTGAGACCTACTTTTGATCTCTTATGTATAAGTTCAGTCTGGCCTTTTTGCCTTTGTTGAAATTGAACTGGGTGCAAAGCGGCCGTCAAAGGATATCTTGCCTCGGAGCAATGGCATGACTTCACGAAGTATGCCAATAGGCGGGACGATGCCCAAGTAATGAGATCGCCTCACTTAGGAGGGAGCTGGAGGCCTCAAAGAAGAGGGAGGAGGAGCTTAAAGAGGAGCATGCCAAGCGTGTGGCCCAACTAGAGAGTTGGTGCGATTATGGCAACAAAGAGCGGGCACACGGCATGCGGTACCGGTGGGAGCAGGCCTGCTTACTTGATGTTGCGAAGCAACGCTTCCTTCAGCAGGTAGCAATGCTGGAAGCCAAGCAGCTTGAAAATGCTGTTTTAAAGGAGTCCCTCCTTTCTTTGGAGGTAGAAACCAAAGCTGCCCTTGCAGTGGTGAAGGCCCAAGTTGAGCAGGCAGAGGCCGCAGCTGATGAGCCGAGGCGCCAAGCTCTGCCCGAGCTCAATTGGCGAGAGAAGAAGGTGGAGGAGGGCAGGCTTGCTGCCGAGGCTGCCATGAAGGCACGCCCGGAGGTCGCCACTGACCTGGAGAAGGCAATGGCCTCAGTGCTGGAGATGTAGAAGGCTCTGTGCCTTCCCTCCTTTGAAGGCGAGGATCCTGAGTCCTCTTCCTCCATCAAGATGTCCATCCACGAGCGGATGCCTCGGCGGTGGAGAAGCTTGGCGAGATCCAAGCCCTAGGCGAAGCGGGGGCGCAGGCCTACGAGGAGGGCTGGCTGCGATGCCGCTTCCAAGTGGAGAAGGCGTTCCCAGCTCTAAGTCTTGGGATCCTGGACGCTGCCAACACCAATGAGCCAACGGTAGAGGCGCTGCTTCAGTGGGGGGAGCAGGGAAGGAAGATGGGTGATGCCTGGTATGCCCTCTTGGACTAGGGTGGAGGCTCCAACATGTGGATGCCCCCCTACCTTTGTATAAAGACCTGCATTTACACACTTTTTGGGAACAATAGATGAAGTAAAATTTCCTTTTACCTTCACTGTTTTGTAGATTCGCTTTATCTCGCGATAGCCCCGTAGGTACGTTAGCTAAGTTTAACAACCATAGGCTAAGTCCTGTCTCATGGAGAGATGTCCTTCTGGGGTCCGCGAAGGTGAAGCCACAGGGATCACTTATCAAGGAGCTGGAGACTCAGTTTTGAGTTTATAGTGACGAGGCACTCAAGATCCGCAACAGCGGAGCCACATGAGTCATTCCAAATGACTTGTGGGTTTACTTGTTGAGACAAGCTGTGATGGAGACCACTTTTTTGAGATAAGTTCAGGGCCCCTTTTTTGGACAACTGTTCAGGGAGTAAGCCCTTGGGTAGTGTACGGTGTACCAAGTAGAAGACCCCTGTAGTTTGCTCATCATTTATACGATAAGAATGCAGTAAAAAGGTTCAGTTTACCTGGAGCCTGAAGTCGCGCGTTTGGCGAAGGCAGTAGGGCACTTGTTGAGACAAGTGGAGAACCATCTGAGGTTCTGGGGGGTAAGACCCACTGCTGTGTCTGGGGAGCCCGTGTGGAAGGTCCGCTGTGGCGTGCGAGGGTGACTCATACGAGACCTTCCCGAAAGAGCCAAAGGGGTTACCCTTCCGCAGCGCAAGGGGATTACCCTTGGGGAATGAGACCCGCAACCACCTGTGTGGAGAAGTCCGAGCGGAAGGTCTGCTGTGGCATGCGAGGATGACTTACACATAGACCTTCCTGAAGGAGCCAAAAAGGGGGTTACCCTTCCGCAGCGCAAGGGGATTACCCTTGGGACGGGGCGAGTTGAAGGTCGGTTGGGAATGAGACCCGCAACCACTGTGTGGAGAAGTCCGAGCGGAAGGTCTGCTGTGGCATGCGAGGATGACTTACACATAGACCTTCTGAAGGAGCCAAAGGGGGTTACCCTTCCGCAGCGCAAGGGGATTACCCTTGGGGCGGGGCGAGTTGAAGGTCGGTTGGGGAATGAGACCCGCAACCACCGTGTGGAGAAGTCCGAGCGGAAGGTCTGCAGTGGCATGCGAGGATGACTTACACAGAGACCATCCTGAAGGAGCCAAAAGGGGGTTACCCTTCCGCAGCGCAAGGGGATTACCCTTGGGGCGGGGCGAGTTGAAGGTCAGTGGGGGAATGAGACCCGCAACCACCTGTGTGGAGACGTCCGCACGGAAGGTCTGCTGTGGAATGAGAGGCTGACTTACACACAGACCTTCCCGAAGGAGCCAAAAGGGGGTTACCCTTCCGCAGCGCAAGGGGATTACCCTTGGGGCGGGGCGAGTTGAAGGTCGGTTGAGGAATGAGACCCGCAACCACCTGTGTGGAGAAGTCCGAGCGGAAGGTCTGCTGTGGCATGCGAGGATGACTTACACATAGACCTTCCTGAAGGAGCCAAAAGGGGGTTACCCTTCCGCAGCGCAAGGGGATTACCCTTGGGGCGGGGCGAGTTGAAGGTCAGTTGGGGATGAGACCCGCAACCACCTGTGTGGAGAAGTGAGACCTGACAAGGTCTGATGCCATAACTCGTAGGTAGCCGATCGACCGGTCGGATGCGAGAGGGCGATGAAGAGGGCATTTGAAATGCCATGTAAGCTGTAAGACAGGAAGAAGTACATATGTATTTTACTGAATTTGTAAGACTAAGGACTTACACGTAATATGGGCGCAAGTCATCCGCATGAAAGTTGCGGGGGAGAAGACGACCATCATGGTCTTGTAGTTCATAGACCCCCGGGCGGACTTGTTTATGAACAATATAAGGCCCGTCCCAGTTGGGTCGTAAGACACCTGTTTGGGGTCGCGAGCGGTGAGGGTCGACTTAAGCAAGGCAAGGCCCCCTTGTTGTAGCGCCTTGGGTTTTACCCGGGAATTATGGTGAAGACCGAGCCTCTGTTTGAGGGCAGACATGCGGCGAGCACCCTCGCGTAATTCCTCGATTAAGTCGAGTTTGGCACGGAGCCCTTGAGCATTGGCTTCGTCAGTGAAGTGGATCATACGGATTGTAGGGAGGTCTACCTCGATAGGCAGGAGCGCATCTGCGCCATATACCAGAGAGAAAGGCGTCTCGCCTGTTGGGGTTCGCGTTGTGGTGCGATAGTCCCATAAGACACTTGGGAGTTCATCTACCCAGCGGCCTTTGGCCCCCTCCAGGCGCTTCTTGAGGCCTTCCTTGAGGGTTCGGTTGGTGACCTCAACCTGCCCATTAGGCGGGGTGCGCCACCGGGCAAAAGCATGCGGACATTATTGTCCTGAGCCCATTGTTGAATCTTGTGGTGGCAAACCGAGTGCCATTGTGCGTAATAATAGCACGAGGGCTGCCGTGCGGCAGACAAGATTCTTCCAAAGAAACTTGATAATCTTGGCGGAAGTGATGGAGACCAGGGTTCTACTTCGACCCATTTAGAAAAATAATCAACTGCCACAACACAGAAGCGGTACTGACTTGGAGCGTTCGGCATTGGACCAATGAGGTCGAGGCCCCACAGGGCGAAGGGCACTGGATTTGTCAGTGCTGGAGATTCCGCGGATGGTAGCCGCTGAATGCGAGAATTGATTTGGCACTGGTGGCATGTTTTGACCAGTGCAGCGGCGTCCTTTTTCAAGGTAGGCCAGTAATACCCTTGACGAAGGGCTTTGTGGGCAAGTGCCTCCGCAGCGATGTGAGCGCCACAATTGCCTTGGTGGAGAGTGTCCAAGACAGAGTGTCCCTCGAGGGTGCTAAGGCACCGTTGTAGAGGCGCCGCAAACCCGCGATGCCATAATTGGTCATCAATGAGGACGAAACGGAGGGCTTGTTTGCGAACCTGGTGATTTGTGGTGCTGGCCTTTAGCACAGCAATAATAGGGTTTCTCCAGTCTGTGACTGGATCATGTGTTGCTAGAGAGGCAATATCAATATTTTCCGTGATGGAAGGATTGGCGAGAGTGGCTGAGGTGGAGGGAGTCTTTCCCTTTGATAGCATGTCTGCTGTAGTGTTCTCAGAGCGAGGAACATGTATGAAGATGACTTCTTCAAAGTCGGTTCGTAAGGCGTTTACCAACTTAAGGTATTTGATCAGGGTAGCGTCCTTACACTCGGCGCACCCTTGGACCTGGTGAATCACCAGTTGCTCGTCGCTGTGGACATGGAGGCGGCGAATGCCTGCCCTTTTGGCGAGTTTCAGCCCCGCGACGAGGGCCTCATATTCTGCAACATTGTTAGTTACTTGAAATTGAAAAGAGACACGAAGGAATACTTCCATACCTAGGGGTCCACGTAGATACACACCCCCTGCGGGGGATTTCAGCTTGGATGAGCCATCCACAAATAAGTCCCATTCGGGAGGAGTGGGTCGAGGCGCGGAGCCCTGCTCAGGGGCCGAGAGGATATCAGCATCCGAGAATTCCGCAATAAAGTCGGCGAGGGCCTGGCCCTTAATCGCCTTTCTGGGCTCATAATTGATGTTAAAACCGCCAAGTTCGATACACCACTTGGCGAGGCGTCCCGAATGTTCGGGCCGCCTTAAGATGTCCTGAATTGGCAAGTCCGTTCGGACTATAACAGTGTGCCCTTGGAAGTAGGGCTTGAGCTTCCTTGCTGCATATACAAGAGACAATATAGCCTTTTGGAGGGGAGGATACCTTGTTTCCATATCTTGGAGAGTATGGCTGGTGTAATAGACCGGCCACTGTTTGGCAGCCTCTTCCTTAATAAGGACAGAAGCGACACTTTTTTCTGAGGTGGCGAGGTAGAGGACCAGGTCATCGCCTGGCCTAGGGCACTTGAGTGCCGGTAGTTCTTGCAAGTGCTGTTTGATGGAGGCATATGCCTCCTGACATTCCTCCGTCCATTTGCAAGCTTTTTTCTTGCGAATCTGATCGAAGAAAGGTTTGCAGCGATCACTTAGTTTGGAGACGAATCGTCCCAAGGCAACTAGCTTTCCTTCTAGTTGTTGAACTTCTTTGAGTCCCCTGGGGGTGCGCAAGGTAGTGATTGCCTCAATCTTTTTGGGATTTGCATGGATCCCTCCTCTGGAGATTTGGTACCCCAGAAACTTCCCTTCACCCACGCCGAAGATACACTTCTTTGGGTTTAATCGCATATTGTATTTGCGGAAGTTGTCGAATGTTTCCTTCAAGTCTGTAAGATGGGTTGAGGTGGCCTTGCTTTTGACCACAATGTCGTCAACATAGGCCTCAAGATTTCGGCCAATCGGCTGCGAAGACTTGATTTACAAGCCTTTGGAAGGTAGCCCCGCATTCTTTAAGCCGAAAGGCATTCGATATAATGATATACGGCCTCGCCGATAGTAAAGGCGGTTGTTACCGCGTCCTCTGGGTCCATAAAGACTTGGTGGTACCCGCTGTAAGCATCGAGAAAAGAAAAAACCGAGTGATGAACGGTTGAGTCAACCAGTTGGTCAATAGACGGTAAGGGATAGGGGTCCCTTGGGCAGGCCCTATTAACCCCCTTGTAGTCCACACAAAGTCGCCACTGACCGCCCTCTTTATCGGCGAGGACAATATTCGCAACCCATTCAGAGTAGTGAACCTCCTTGATTATATTTGCCTTAAGCAATTTCGCACTTCGGTGCGTACAAAGTCCTTACGGTCAGGGGCCATGCCCCTTGTTTTCTGTCTAACCGGGCTAAAGCCGGGGAGTACACTCAACTTGTGAGAAATAACAGCAGGATCAACTCCTGGCAGGTCCTCAGGGCTCCATGCGAAGACATCACTGTTGGCATGGAGGAGATGGATGAGCGCTTGCTGGTCTTTTTCCTCGAGGTCCTTTCCCACCCGAAACTTCTTTCCGGGGGAGATCTCAACTTCTTCAAAGGCTCCAGACAAGTCAGGGGCAGCTTCACCCGTGGGACCAGCTTCCTCGGCGGGTGCCTTCCTCTTAGGCTCGGATGGCCGGGGAAGCTGTGGGGGCCCGGCGAGGGCAGAGACATAATTGCCTCTGGCCACATTCTGGTTGACAAAGATATAGGCATCCCCAGCCGCAGTGTGAAAAACTAAAGTCAGGGTTCGTACATCACAGCGGACATGGAACTCAGTTTGAGTATGTCGCCCGATGATGGCGTTGTATGGCGTAGGAAGATCCAGGACAATAAAGTCCACAAAGCTCGAGTGACATACCTGCTTCTTTTCCTTGGTGGTTCCCATCATCATGTAGGGCAGGGTGATCGACCCCAAGGTTGGGATTTCATCCCGTCCTATTCCAAAGGTGGCCCCCTTTGCGGGTTGAATCGTGACAAAGGCACCTTGGCCTCAACCAGTGTGCTTATAGATCACGTTGGCATTTGCCCCGTATCCATGTAGATTCTGTCAACGTCCCATCCCGCAATACGGGCGGTGATAACCAAGGGATCGGCGTGCGGCACCGCCACAGAGGTGCCATCGCTGCGATGCAAAAACCGAGTAGAGGGTGGTCTATCTGGTAGATCTGCCTCATATGACGGCGTCTTGCCGAAGCGCCTTCACACTGTGTGATTACGCCGATATGTCCCCTCGCCGGGGGGATCTGAACCAGATTCTCCTGACCTGGGTTTTGTTGGGAGCGCCCCCGCCGGCGGTCCTCCGGCCGGCGCCCTTCACGGTCACCTTCTCTCCTACGGCCCTCCTCAGTGTGGAGCAAGTACTCCCTGAGTTTGCCTTGAGCCAGCATTTCCCCAATCATGCGCCTGAGCTCAAAACAGTCCTCGGTGTCGTGACCTTTGTCACGGTGGTAGCGGCAAAACTTGTTGCTTTGCCTTGTTATTTCCTGGGAGAGGGGACGAGGCCAAGTGGGGACCTCCCTCTTTTGTTCCAAGGCATGGAGGATGTTGGTACGAGACTCCCTTAGCGGGGGAAGAGAAAGGTACGCCCTCTCCCTACTGGGGGGCGTAGGGTATTGCCTTTGAGACCTAGGGTCCGGTCGCGAGGGCTGTCCCTTACCGTCCGCCGTGGCGGCTCGCGAGTGGTCGGGTGACCTCTTCCGTATTCATAAACCGCGACGCCGTGCCAAGAACTGTTCCATATTGGTGGGAGGGTTGGTGTGGACATCCACAAAGAAAAGAGACTCCCAGCGGAGGCCTTGGATGGCTGCAAGCGGCGAGCTTCTTCTCCCAGTTAGGGACCTGGATAGACTCGGCACAAGCGTTGAATATATTCTCCGAGGGCTCATCCTTTTCTGCCGTATCTTAAGAAGGTGTCCCGCCGTTTTAGGAGGTGGTTTAGATACCACAAAATGGTTGGAGAAGCTGCGGGATAGTTCCTCAAAGGAATCAAACCGCTTATCCCGGAGAGTGGTGTACCAGTTGGCAGCGGCCCCCGTAAGCGTGGAGCTGAAAGCTCTACAGAGCGTGTTGTCGTCTGCCCTTGCTATTGCCATTGCGGAGGCGTAACGCTGGAGATGAATATCGAGGTCCGACAGACCATCATAAGCGTCCGGCTTAGGCCGACGAAACCGGTCCGGAAGGGGAGTTTCTAAAACCCGCTGAGTAAAAGGTTGGGTCCAGAGGTGGTCCAGACCCATCCTGGAGATATTATGGACACTGGCCCTTTCATCCCTTTTTTCCACTTCCTCTAATCGTCTAGTAAGCGCGATAAGTAACGACGAAGAAGGATCAGGGTTACTTACTTGTTGAGGAGGAGTAGGCTGGGCGTTGGCTGATTAGTCCGCAGCGTTCCCACGCTATCCGTAACGCCCGAAGAGTGGTGGCGAGAGTTTCACGTAAGTTGAAAGCAACCGCCTCGGTGATCGTTTGCGAACGGCCGGATCGAGCTCGTTGGAGGGTGTTTGGAGGTGGAGTGTTACGCTCACGAGGCACGTTACGGTTGGCGTGGGAGGAGCTTTCCTCCGTTGAGTGAATAGAGAGTTCTCCCCGTCGTGGGGGAACATGATTCGGGGATGGCTCCGATGGCGGATCATTGTTCGTATTCGTCCCGGGAGGATTCCTCCTTCCTTGACGACTGTTCCTGTTTGCACTCCGGGTGGTTGGCATGACTTATTACTTGTGGTTTGTAATATGGGTTTATAGTAAGAACTTTTCGTTTCCCACAGACGGCGCCAAACTGATAGTCTCGTTCCTAAAGAAGGCCCGGACTCTCAGTTGATGTGGTGGAGAAGATGATGTCCTTGAGACTCCAAGCTTGCTTGTTATGAGTAATCTATAAAAGATAGAGAGAATACTCAGAAGTAGCAAGAGAGGAGTGGGGGGGGCGTGTAGTAGCTTACCCGATTTAGGGTGGACATCACCCTATTTATAGAGTGATGCCACGAGAAGAACCTCCCCCAGTTGAAGCCCTTTAGACAGGCTGTTGAGATAAGTCTGTGTCAGACTGATTGGAGATAAGGCGGCTGTGATGATGAAGATCTCAGCAAACCGCCTTAGGTGATTCGCTTGTCAGAGAATGTCTGGCGTATAAATCTGGTGAAGATCTCTCAGGCTCGTGCTGCCCTCCTTATTGGCCGGTTGATGTCAGACGACCAAGTGGTCTATCTCCAAGTGGAGCAAGTGGCGGGCGAAGGCCTGCAAGGGCGAAGGCCCAAATAGAACATAGCCAAATAAGGGGTGGGGGTTGCACGAACCTGGGTGTAAGAGTCCTATCTTGGCGGGGCCAGTATAGGCAGGAGAGTCCTCGCGAAGGCGAGCTGAGACTGGGAGTGAGACCCATGAAGGCGAGTGAGGTCGCCAGGGGGAGACCTGAGACCGCGAGGATGGCCCGCGAAAGCCCAAGAGTTGCAAAGGTGAGTATGAGACATCGCCTATGCGAGACTTGAGGCCCGCGAGGGCAAGACCCTGCGCAGGTGAGACCGGAGACCAGAAGGGTGAGACCTTGCGAAGGCGATACCGGTGACCACAAGGATAAGTCCTCTTCAAAGGCCTTGCATGATTACGATACTACGCGAGGGCGCGTTTGCTTGGGTAGTGTACCAGAGGGTATTCGTTATGCTGAAAGATTTCTGCGCTGTCGCCATCAAGTGGAGTCGATGGGCGAGGCGTTAGAGCTGCAAGCACTTAATGCCACGAAGGTGGAGGAGCCCGACGAGGCCACTTTGTTCGAATGGGGCAGATCAGGGCAAAGATCGGGGCATGAATTTCCTTATGACATTTTACCTGGTCATATAGGAGAGGATGTTGTAGATCTACCTCCAAACAATGAGGTCCCGAAGTAGTTTTTTGGTCGTAATTGTCATTTATTTTTTTATTATCACTTTACGAAGTACTGAATATTCTTTTCGAATTAACATTGTTTGCCCGATGTACCAGTGTTGGTCGCATGACACGGAGAATTGAACTTCATTGATGCGGAGTGTACAATTTACACGTAGAAAGGCTTCAAGTCATCGACGTGGTAGTCGTTCTTAAGGACTCTGCCTTGGTGATCTTTTATTTTGTAGACACCGTGTCTTTCTTTGCTATGTACGACATAAGGTCCTGCCCATCTGGGTCGAAGAGCTCCATGTCCGGGGTTGTGGCTTGATAGCTCCGCCTTTAGTAAGACCATACCCCCGACGTGGATTTGTTTCGCTCGAACCCTTGTGTTGTGGTGATGTGGACATCGCCCATAAGAATCCACAAGCTCAAGGAGATCCGCAACCTCAAGCGCGCGCACCCCTATATCCACTCCAAGGCCTTGGCGGACCCATGACCAGGTCCCGGCTGAAACAAGTTCAAGCGAGTCTCAACGCTTTCATGAGGCTCATGGCGCAAGACGATCAAGAGGAATCGCGAGCGCGGGCCTTACAGCTTCGCCATCTCGGCATCGCATTGGACGAAGAGTGTGCGAAGCCCTTTGGAGCCTTGAGCATAAGCATCCTTGAGAAAGGGAGCAGCGAAGCTTTGGTGCGCGGACACTTGACTCAGGCGAAGGCCCCAGGCGAAGGCGCCCCCGCAACAGTCCCAGGCGAAGGCGCCCCCGCGAAGGCCCCAAGCCCAGGCATTCCTGCGAAGGCGCCAGGCGAAGGCATTCCCGCGAATGCGCCAGGCGAAGGCATTCCCGCGAGGCCTTCATACTTAGCCAGCTGACCGACCAAGCCCGACACAAGGCGTCCTTTCTCTGCAAATGCTTGGGAAGACAAATATCCACTTTACATACAAAAGACATCTGAACACTTTTTAGGCTAGCTTTACCTTTTCACCTTTTTGGAAGCTTTTCGCCTTGCATGCATGCAAAAGCACTTTATGCTTTCTGCACGCATGCACAGCCGAAATAACCCCTTTGCTTCTCACATTTCTTCTCACTATTTAAGCTAGTTATAGACAACATTGTAACCTAGAACATATATTGAATTAACCTAATTCGGCCGAAACTCTCCCAGCGAGACTATTGGCTTTTGTGTTCTCTATTCTTGCATTTCCATTTCCCTAGTGATCCATGCAAGAGGATCCAAACATAATATCTAGTATTGCTTGACCTTGTAGTCAAGAGGTGCTAGATCCCATCTTCATTCCCAGGCATTATCACGCGCATTGCCTCACCTCGTAGTGAGGAGGTTCGCGTGGCCGAAATCTGTTCTTCGTTTATCCGCGTTCGCCTCCGCCAAGCTAGATCCGTAGCGTTGATCACACCCACACTACCCGTGATCACATCAAGTGGTATCAGAGCCAAAGCGCTTGCTGGAGGTATCGTTTTATTTGTTTATTTTTCTTCAAGCAAAACCTTTGTTTTCTTTCTTACGCTTGAAGAAATCTCGGTTGATGATCCCAGTTGAAACCGAAAGAGTTGTTTGAAAGTGTGTTTGTTAAAGTCAAGTATTTTCGAGTTTAAAGAAGAAAAGAATTGTTTTGCGGTACAAAAGCGCAGAGAAAAGTGTTCGAAGAAAGAGAAGTGTTGCGCAAGTTTATGTGTTCTGGGAAAAGTTCTTGAGTGTTCTTGCGTGTTCTTGACAAAACACAAGTGAACAGTGCTTTTAATCCAAAAATAGTTTCTGAACTTGAACGAAAAGTGTTTGTGATTGTGAAAAGCCTTTTCTAGTATCCCAACCTACTTCTTTCAACCCCAACTCGACCCTAACATCTCAAACAAAACTAGTTTCAAGTAACTAGACATTTTCTTGGGTTTCAAGTTGCGGTTTTACTAGAGTTATTGTTTGTGTCTCTTTGCGTGTTCATCTTTGATCTAAGGTTGAAAACGGTATCAGGTTTAGAGGACTTGAGAAAGCCTTAAGAGGAACAGCCGAAGTGATAACATCACTAAAACCGTTGTGAGAAACACGAGAGCGAGTGCAAACACTCAGGGAGTGGTGAGGATCCTTTCCTAACTGCATATTTTCAACTGCACTTTTATTACAGATGGTTTCGTCAGATTCTACGCCTCCTCATCCATCCCAGCTAGCGATGCATGATACGCTAGCGAAAATATTACAAAGGTTGGATGACTTGGGAGCTCAAGTCGCCACTACAAATGAGCGGCTAACAAGAGTAGAGACCGCGCAAGGAAAGCAGCCGGAGAGCTCGCAAGCCCACGATGATGCCCATGCATCGCGGGCTCAAGGCGGAGTCACCCATACCACCTTCGATCCGGCATCGGCGAGGCCACAAGCCACCCCTCACAGCCGCCCAACCCCTTCTACTAGAGTAGACCATGGTGTTGACGTCCTGGATAGTGACGATCAGGAGTATTATGCGGAGCCACCGCCAAAACAAACAAAAAGAAGGGTCTTTCCCGATAGAGCTCAAGCCAGAGCTTATCTCGAAAGGGATCTTGAAGAAGAAGAAGAAGCAGAGCGAGGACGTGTCCACCGAGGTTTCAACCGAAACCTTGGAGGCAAAGCACAAGCTCAAGATCAACAAGCCCTCGCCAATTTGAAGCTTCAGATACCGCCATTCTACGGCTCCAGTGATCCGGAAGAATATTTCACGTGGATGGCCAAAACCGAGCGAATCATTGACATGATGGGATACAATGATGCGACGGCCTTAAAGCTCGTCATCATTGAGTTTCACGACTACGCCCTCACTTGGTGGGAGCAAGAGCACTATGAGAGGGCGAGGGCCCACGGTCGTCCCATCGCCACTTGGGAAGATCTTAAGCGGGCCATGAAAAGTCGGTTTGTGCCAAGCTACTACGACAGAGATTGTGCCCAGAGGTTGCAACGCCTTGTTCAAGGTCATCGCAGCGTGGAAGAATACCAAAAAGACCTTGAGCGAGCATTGATGAGGGCCAATGTCAAGGAGGACGAAGAAGCCAAGTTGGCCAGATTTTTATATGGCTTAAGAGAGGACATCGCCAAAACCGTTGAGCTGTGTGATTATCGGGATTACCAAGATCTGGTGCACAAGGCTATTCGAGTGGAAAAGCAACTGAGAAAGGGGAACTCCTATCATCCCGCCCATACACCCATCAGGGGCTCAGGAAGCAAGACCACCCCCTTCGCCAAACCGCCCCCACCAAAGCCTTACCAATCTCCCACGGCGATGCCACCCCCTCGCCAGAACTACCCCAACGCGAGGCCACCATCACAATCTCAGCCAAAACCCAGCACCCGCCCTTATGATGCCCCTCGCCAGACAAGGAGCATCGAATGTTTTAAGTGTTTGGGCAAGGGACACTATGCAAGGGACTGCCCCAACAGAAGGGCTATGGTAATTAGACCCAATGGAGAATTATCTAGTGAAGATGAGGAAGAGGTCCCTCCTGAACCACAAGATCATGAGAGTGAAGCAGAAGAGGGAGAGCTGCCTATGGACGGTCTAATCTTAGTCACCAAGAGGGTCCTGCAAAGCTCCCCCAGTATCGTTGAAAGCACTCAACGGGAAAACTTATTCCAATCAAGGGCTATGGTGAATGGAACCTTGTGTAGTCTCATTATCGATAGCGGAAGCTGTGTCAACGCAGCCAGCGAAGACATGGTCGCTGAACTGGGTCTTCGCACCGTTGCGCATCCCAAACCATACCAGCTTCAGTGGGTTGATGATAGGACCTTTGTGAAGGTCGTTAAACAAGTTGAAGTACCGATAAAGATCGGCAAATACGAGGATTCTATCATCTGCGATGTGGTGCGAATGCAGGCCACCCACATTCTCTTGGGAAGACCTTGGCAGTACGACAAGGAGGCCATACACTATGGCAAGACCAACAAATATGCCCTCACCCATCTCAGTAAACCTTACACCCTGCTTCCCCTCACACCAACCCAAGCTCACCAAGATCAAGTTCACCTGGCTAGTAAGGCCGAGAGGAAAAGAAAGAGCGAGGGCAGAGAAAAGAGAGAAAATGGTGAGAAGGTTCAAGGAACCTTGAGTGAAAGAAAAGAGTGTGCATTGATGGGAAACACCCTGAGTGAGCAAGCGAGAAAACAAGAGTGCCTTCCTCCCATGGCCAAAGAAAGGGATTTCAAAAGAGCATTTCTTGGAAACAAAACTTGTTTTCTCATGATTCCCACTCATTGCATGCTAACACTTGACCATGTATCTTCTCTCCCTTTATATGTGCAGGAAGTTCTGAAGGAATTCGATGAAGTATTCGATGAGCCGCGAACCCTCCCCCTATCGCGGCATAGAGCATCAGATCGACTTGCTTCCGGGTGCGCCTTTACCCAACAAGGCCGCCTACCGGACAAACCCTCAAGAATCCAAAGAGATCCAATCGCAAGTGCAAGAGTTGCTGGACAAGGGGTTCATCCGCGAAAGACTTTCGCCCTGCGCGGTGCCAGTCATACTTGTGCCAAAGAGCGATGGCACTTGGCGCATGTGCATGGACTGCCGCCCCATCAACTCTATCACTATAAAGTATCGCCACCCTATACCTAGACTTGATGACATGTTAGACGAATTGAGTGGTGCATGTGTGTTTTCAAAAATTGACCTTAGAAGTGGCTATCACCAAATTCGAATGAAGAAAGGTGATGAGTGGAAAACTGCTTTCAAAACCAAAATTGGTTTATATGAATGGAATGTTATGCCCTTCGGGTTATCAAACGCACCTAGTACTTTCATGCGTTTAATGAATCATGTCTTGAGGCGGTTAATCGGAAAATTTGTGGTAGTCTACTTTGATGACATACTTGTTTATTCTAAGAGCCATGATGAGCATGTTGAGCATTTGAGGCAAGTCCTCGACACACTTAGATTAGAAAAACTATATGCCAAGTTTGAAAAGTGTGTCTTCGCATCCCATGAAGTTAACTTTCTAGGATATGTCGTGGGTGCGAATGGTGTCAAAGTAGATGAGAGTAAAATCAGTGCAATCCGAGAATGGCCTACTCCTAACTCATTAACTGAAGTAAGATCCTTTCTAGGACTTGCTAGTTTTTACAGGAGGTTTGTTAAGGATTTCTCTTCCATCGCCGCCCCCTTACATGAGCTAGCTAAGAAAAATGTAGTATTTGAGTGGGGTAGATCACAAGAGGAGTCTTTTAACGAATTAAAATCTCGATTGACAAATGCACCTCTACTTACTTTGCCAAATTTTGACAAAGTGTTCGAAGTAGAGTGCGATGCCAGTGGGATAGGCATTGGCGCTGTCTTGCACCAAGAAGGCCGTCCCATCGCCTTCTTTAGTGAAAAGTTAAGTGGAGCGACTTTGAATTACTCCACATATGACAAGGAGCTATACGCTCTTGTGAGATCATTGCAAACATGGAGTCATTACCTACTGCCTAGAGAATTTGTAATTCATACAGACCACTTGTCTTTGAAGTATCTTCAAGGGCAAGGAAATTTGAGCAAAAGGCATGTTAGGTGGGTAGAGTTCATCGAGTCTTTCTCCTATGTCATTAAATATAAAAAGGGCAAGGAAAATGTTGTTGCTGATGCGCTTTCTAGGAGATATGCATTACTCATGACTCTTGATACAAAGATTGTTGGCTTTGAAGGTTTAAAAAGCATGTATGAGCATGATGCGGATTTTGGTGATATATTTGCTAACTGTGCTAAAGGTAGCCAAAATGGCTACTATGTGTTTGATGGCTTCCTGTTTAAGTTAAAAAGGTTGTGCGTTCCACGAGGATCAATGCGCGAAGTCATCATCAAAGAGGCACATGGTGGCGGTCTCATGGGACATTTCGGTGTCCAGAAGACACTTGAAGCTGTAAAGGAAAACTTCTTTTGGCCCGGCATGAAGAAGGACGTCACCAAGGTCTGCGCCAGATGTGTCACCTGCCACCAAGCCAAGTCGACTCTCCAACCAAAAGGGAAGTACACCCCTCTCCCTACGCCTTCTCTTCCTTGGGTTGATATAAGCATGGATTTTATAAGTGGACTGCCTAGAACATCGCATGGTCATGATGCTATATTTGTGGTAGTCGATAGGTTTTCAAAAATGGCACATTTCATCCCATGTCATAAAACTGAAGATGCATCGCATGTGGCTGATTTATTCTTTAGTAACATTGTGAAATACCATGGCCTCCCGCGATCCATTGTTAGCGATAGGGATTCGAGGTTCCTAAGTCATTTCTGGCGAACCCTTTGGTCTAGGTTAGGCACAAATCTGATGTACTCAACCTCAAGTCACCCACAAACAGATGGCCAAACCGAAGTGACTAATAGGACCCTCACCACTATCTTGCGCACCCTCCTTAGGAAGAACTTGAAAGAGTGGGAAAAGTGCTTACCCCATGTTGAATTTGCCTATAACCGAGCCTACCATTCCTCTACATCCCACAGTCCCTTTGAGATCGTATATGGCTTCAACCCTTTAACTCCTTTGGACTTAGTCGCATTAGACTATACTGAACAAGTGGATGTAGATGGGAAAAAGAAAGCCCAACACATGAAAGATTTGCATGCTAAGGTTCACAAGCAACTCGAGAAAATTAATGAATCTTATGCAAGAAGAGTAAATAAGGGTAGAAAGTTTCGGAGTTTTCAAGTTGGGGATTGGGTATGGTTGCACTTAAGGAAGGACCGTTTTCCCCAAGCTAGGAAAAACAAACTTGCGCCAAGAGGCGATGGCCCTTTCCAAATCACTAAGAAAATCGGTGAAAATGCATATGTACTTGACTTACCTTGCGATGGCTCTTATAACGTACATGCAACATTTAACGTTTGTGATTTGGCTCCCTTTGAAGGACACGAAGATTTTGAGAATCCGCGGACGGATTCTTTCGAAGAGGGAGAGTATGATGTGGACATCGCCCCGAAGAATCCACAAGCTCAAGGAGATCCGCAACCTCAAGCGCGCGCACCCCCAGATCCACTCCAAGGCCTTGGCGGACCCATGACCAGGTCCCGGCTGAAACAAGTTCAAGCGAGTCTCAACGCTTTCATGAGGCTCATGGCGCAAGACGATCAAGAGGAATCGCGAGCACGGGCCTTACAGCTTCGCCATCTCGGCATCGCATTGGACGAAGAGTGTGCGAAGCCCTTTGGAGCCTTGAGCATAAGCATCCTTGAGAAAGGGAGCAGCGAAGCTTTGGTGCGCTGACACTTGACTCAGGCGAAGGCCCCAGGCGAAGGCCCCAGGCGAAGGCGCCCCCGCGAAGGCCCCAAGCCCAGGCATTCCTGCGAAGGCGCCAGGCGAAGGCATTCCCGCGAATGTGCCAGGCGAAGGCATTTCCACGAGGCCTTCATACTTAGCCAGCTGACCGACCAAGCCCGACACAAGGCGTCCTTTCTCTGCAAATGCTTGGGAAGACAAATATCCACTTTACATACAAAAGACATCTGAACACTTTTTAGGCTAGCTTTACCTTTTCACCTTTTTGGAAGCTTTTCGCCTTGCATGCATGCAAAAGCACTTTATGCTTTCTGCACGCATGCACAGCCGAAATAACCACTTTGCTTCTCACATTTCTTCTCACTATTTAAGCTAGTTATAGACAACATTGTAACCTAGAAAATATATTGAATTAACCTAATTCGGCCGAAACTCTCCCCAGCGAGACTATTGGCTTTTGTGTTCTCTATTCTTGCACTTCCATTTCCCTAGTGATCCATGCAAGAGGATCCAAACATAATATCTAGTATTGCTTGACCTTGTAGTCAAGAGGTGCTAGATCCCATCTTCATTCCTAGGCATTATCACGCGCATTGCCTCACCTCGTAGTGAGGAGGTTCGCGTGGCCGAAATCTGTTCTTCGTTTATCCGCGTTCGCCTCCGCCAAGCTAGATCCGTAGCGTTGATCACACCCACACTACCCGTGATCAAGCTTTAGTCATTGGTCCTATGAGGTCAAGGCCCCATAACGCAAATGGTATCGGGTAGGTCTCCGTGACTGCCTCGTTTGAAGGTTGTTGAGGGATGCGGGAGTTAAGCTGGCACTTGTGACGTTTTCGGACTAGATCATGTGCATCCTTCCTTAATGTTGGCCAATAATAGCCGAGGCGCAAGTATTTATTAGCCAAGGTATCGGAGCCGATGTGTGCCCCGCACATCCCGGAGTGGACCTCATTTAATATGAATTGGGAGTCCTCGAGACTGACACATTTTTGTAAAGGAGCAGAATACCCTTTGCGCCATAGTGTTCCATCGATGACTACATGGTGCGAGGATTGCGTCCTCACCTTCTTTTGGAATGCTAGAGGGCCATCGATGGTGCCCGATTGGAGGTACTGGAGGATTGGATGCCTCCAGTCGGTTGCTGAATTGGTGTCGATAGCATGAATGGTGCTTATCAAAGGCTTTGCCAAATTTTCAAGGATCGCATTTGTCCTTCCTTTGGACAGCTTGTCAGCCTTAGTGTTATGGTCTCTTGGGATCTTGTTGATATTTAGTTGTTCGAACTGTCCTCGTAGGCTCTTGACGAGGCTTAGATACCTCGACAGAGTGGGGTCTTTGCATTCATTCGTCCCCGTTACCTGGCTTACCACGAGCTGTGAGTCACTTTGTATTGTCAGTCGTCGCAAGCCAGACTTAAGGGTTGTTTTTTTCCCTGAGATAAGGGCCTCATATTCTGCCACGTTATTGGTGACGGAAAATTGGAAAGACACGTGCAAGTTAGCTTCCATGCCACGTGGGCCTCTTATATGGATGCCCCCTCTCGGGCGATCTGCGCTAGATGAACCATCTACGAACATGTCCCATTCGGGGGGTCCTAATTCTGCTGGTGCGATCCTCGAGGGTCCATGTTCGAGGGGGTAGATGCAGAGTTCTACCATGAAGTCCACTAGGGCTTGTGCTTTTATTGCTCGTCGTGGTTCGAACTTAATATCGTACTCACCAAGCTCGATACACCACCGGGCTAAGCGACCACTATGTTTTGGTCGGTTTAAGATGTCCCTGACTGGCAAATCTGTCCTGACAATGATTGTGTGGGCTTGGAAGTATGCCCGTAGCTTCCGGGCGGCGACGATTAAAGCATAAATCGTCTTCTGAAGTGAAGGGTAATTTACTTCAGCTCCTCGTAGAGTGTGACTCGTGTAGTAGACATGTCATTGTTGTGGACCTTCTTCTTTAACGAGTACCGAAGAAACCGTGTCATTCAAAGTGGCGAGGTAGATAATAAGCTCGTCCCCCATTCGAGGGCACTTCAAAGTTGGTAGATCGGAGAGATGTTTCTTAATTTGTTCAAAGGCTGCTTGACATTCTGATGTCTAAGCGAATGCCTTCTTCATGCAGAGCTGCTCAAAAAATGGTTTGCATTTGTCGCCTAGCTTCGAGATGAAGCGTCCGAGGGCAACAATTCTCTCAGTCAACTGTTGAATTTTCTTGATGCTTTTTAGTGGTGCCATATCGGTGATGGCCGATATTTTTTTAAGGTTGGCATCAATACCCCTTTCGGAAATCATGAATTCGAGGAACTTTCCCGCTCCAATGAAAAAAGAAGCATTTTGCGGGGTTGAGCCTCATGTTGTATCATCGGAATGACTGGAATGTCTCGTCAAGATCTCGTAGGTGATCGTCGAAGGTCATACTTTCACTATGACATCGTCAACGTAGGCCTCAAGGTTGCGGCCCATTTGATGGGCGGAGACTTTATTCATTAAACATTGGTATGTGGCTCCGACATTTTTGAGTCCGAATGGCATTCGAACGTATTAGTATACGTGTCGCCTGTTGTGAATGATGTTTTGAGGGCATCGTTTGTGAATGCCGTTTTGGGTCCATCGTTTGGGTACTATCGTAGTCCTGTTTTCAGATTTTGTACCATTAATTTTTTTTTATTTTGCATTCGTGGTCCTTTTCAGTTAAAGACCAGTTAAGTTTAACGGATCTTCATGAAAAATGATACTTTTAGCCACTGAAATTTATTTAAAAAATCCATTTCCACCCTAAGTTTTAAACTTAACAGTTTAATCACTCCAAACAATTATAAACTTAACAATTCTATATAAAAGTTTTCAAACTTCACCTAAAACCACCAGACCACACCCGACCACCGCCGGGCCACCGCCGAAAAATCTGAAATGGAGAAAAAAAAGTTCACAGAGGCGTAGATTGGGGCCTAGGTTCGCCAGATCGCGGCCAAAGGCTGGCGAATTACAACCCTCGCTTGCGGATTCGTGGCCTGGGCTAGCGATTCGTCGGCCTGGGGCCACGATTCGCCGGCCTTGGGCCACGATTCGGTAGCCCTAGGCCGCGATCCGGCGGCCCTCGGCCCCGATCTACACCCTGGTGAAGTTTTTCTCCGTTCCGGATTTTCCGGCAGTGGTCGATGTTGGCCTGGCGGTGGTCCGTTGGTGGTTGGGGCTGGTCCGGTGGGTGTGGTGGTTTTAGATGAAGTTTGAAAACTTTTAGGTACAATTGTTTGTTGAAAATCTTAAAAACCCGTAGGTTCCCAATTTTAAAGGAATTCCTGCCAAGATGACGGATCCTGCCGTAGGTGCCTCTACATGAGCTTCGGGTAACGCGAGCATAAAATCTTAAAACATGACTACGATAGTACACGAATTAAAGTTATAGGATCATGAGTGCAATTTACTCGTTTAGTGGAAAATATTGATTTGAAAAATTCTATTATCAGTGGAAAATATTGATTTCAAGAGTACGCCTTTACTCAAGGCTAATAAGTCCAATCATGATTTCTCTTTATTTGATAGAAAACATTTAATAAAGTCGATATTTCAAGAGTCTTCAACATTACAAGATTTAAAATAATTAATCACTCTTTTCTTTTTGGTGAAATTAATCACTCTTTTCCATCGAAACAAAACTATCGTGTGAAAAGTTTGGAAAGTTGCAATATGCCAAAATAGTTATAAATGATAAACCCTTAAATGTGTTTGGCAACAACTTTTTCAAGTTGATGCTACATTTTGGAAAAAAACTATTCAAAATTATTTTTTAATTTTAATTTTTTCAAATCATGTGTATTCTATTTTATGACATGAATTTCCAAATTGGGTAAAATAAAATTGAAATGGAAAGATTGATTAGATATGGATATTAGAATAGATAATTTTTCTATACTTCCACGGTGTAGATTTTTTTTACACCATCAAATCTTAATTTTTGGTAATAAATATGTGGATCCATTACCATTAAATATAGAAGGTTAAGGATCAGTAGATTTATTACTAAAGAGATGAGGTGTAAAAAAAAAACTCTACAACCACGGGACATAGAACATTAATTAATACTATAACAAATTTGTAAAGAGGCATATACACACACACACACACACACACTATTTTTGACACTAATATGAATGACAGTGAAGTACTTGAGAAGTCGAGTTGTTTTTAACTTCAAAAAATCAAGCCCATGGCTTTCTAACTTCCCATACATATGCATCGATCCAATGAACTTGGGTAATTAGCTGAAAGGTACGAAACTAATTAATGAAAATTAATTACTACTCCTTCAATGGACTTGCATTTGAATCGTCCAACTATACGTCTATATAAATCAGCAGTTGTTTATCTATTAGATCCAACCTATATAAAACACAGGCTGCGAAAGAAAGCTAATTGAACATGGGCGGCAAAGGAGGAGGCGGTGGGAGCAAGGGAGCTGGAGGCGGCGGAAGCAAGGGTACTGGAGGGGGGAAGGCCGGCGGAACCAGTGGCGGTGGCTCTGGTAAGGGTAGTGGCGGTGGGTCTATGGTTGCTCCCGGAAGTGGAGGCGGTGTTCATATTTCTAGGGCCACATTTGAGAGCGATCCAAAGGGTTTCTTTGATGGCCTGCATGCTTCAGACAAAGCCGCTAAATAAAACAGTATGCTATAATTAGTATGTTGCTTTTTGCGTGGAAGCTATATGGATATTGTATGGAACCTTAGTATCTATTATTGCCTTAAATGAATAAAAAATTATCTTATCATTATTCACTTGTGTTTTGATGTTTTTTTTATATGCATTAATTACAATCGTTAATTATATTTTGTTGCTATTGTATGGTTTTCACGAATCGATCAGAAGGCGTAGGATTATATTTTGCTGTATCAAATGTTATTGTTTACAATTGTTTTTGATAGAAAAGAAGTACTATAGGATGTATACGCATACTTCTCGGGATTGGCAGATTGTGCTTACGGAAGTTGTAAATAATCCTCAGCTTAAGAATTTTGTTATCCTCTCGGACATGTTTTAGTCGCTAGTTAGTTATAAAAAAAATAAAAATAAAAAAAATCTATTTTAACACACGATTAGAAAACATACGAAATATTGGTTACCCGCACGTCAATGCTGAAACAATCACTCTCCTGTAGTGTAACAGTTTGAAAAAAAATTGGTTTTTAATTTTCCTATTTTAACAATCTTTTTATTAAAGGTAAATTACATAACTACCCCCTCCGAGATTTAGTGAAACCTTCGATTTCCCATATCTGTTTATTAAAGGTAAATTACATAACTACGCCCTAATCTTCGGCTTGGTGGTGTTTCTTCGTCGTTCTGGATTTTGCGATGCTGGTCTGGAGGTTGTTCAGCGGCGGTCTGGTGGGTGTGGTGGGTTCACGAAGTTTGAAAACTTTTGGGTAGAATTGTTAAGTTTAGAATTGTTTGGGGGTGATTTCAAAACCTATGGTGCAAATAGATTTTTTAAATAAATTTTAATGGTTAAAATTATCATTTTTCCGAAGATCCGTCAAACGGAAAAGGACCACGAATGAAGAAAACTTTTAAAACAGGACCTTAATAGTACAAATTCTAAAAATGGGACTCCTGTGGGATAATAATTAAAATTATAAGACTATTGGTGTACTTTATCCTTAATACCATATATAGTTAATGAAGGTAACAGAAAAATTTACTAAACCTCGGGAGCGTAACTATAATTTTTTGAAAATATAGGTGGCAAACAGAAGGTTTTCACTAAGCCTCAGAGTTGTTTATTTTTATATATTTTTTAATTTACCCTTTTATTAAAATATGTAAACAAACAGATATACATGTAAATAAAAATCAACTATAAGAATGAACCTTTAAAAAAATCAAAGGATTGGAAAATTTTAAAGAGAAAAACATATATACCCAAAATTGAGGTGTACTTTTTTTATTAGATGACTATACCCAAAATTCTCTTTTGGGTAAAGGTTTAAACTTTTTATGCTTTGAGAATAAAGAATCTTATATTGTCATTATTTGATTAAAAGAGAACGACATATAGTATGAAAATGAAAGTGACCATTATCAACGGCTCCCTTTGTCTAGTAAAAGGTTATGTTTTCCTTACATTAAAATCCGGAGAAAAAAAATTGTTATGTTTCATCTTTAGGAAAGTTTAATCACTTGTTTTACTTTATTACCTAAACTTTCTCTTACCTTTTAACCTTCTTTCCCATACTTTACATAACTTACATGATTAATCATCTCTACTTTTGTTTTTCCTTTAATATTCATGGTCAGAGAAACGTGATATGATCATGGAATGATCAACTTCTAGGAAGAATCTAGTTTGGGAGATGAGCACAAATACACTTGATAATTTCGGCTTCAACAAAGGAAATATTCACTACTTGATGAAGCAATACTTTGAATGCCAAGGGGTAGAGATGAATCTAGCACCTCCCAACTACTTAATTGAACAATACTAGATATAAATCTTGAATCAAGTCTCATGGAACAAGGGAATGGATTGATAGGATGAGAATTCAAACCGAAATGCTCTCAAAGAGTTGCTGATTTTTGGATATGTGAATGCTAAGTGAGTTCCATACATGTTTCTAACTTAAAACATGAGAGATGGCAAGTGGAGGTCATTACCCAAAGTGTGGTATACATTTTTGGCAACACCCTTGTGTGTCTACTTGCCATTTTCATGTAACAAAAGGAAGACATGATGATGCTTCCATAAATGGTAAGGGAGGTTGGAAGGATTCCCCTAGTTTTGGTAAGTGTAGGTAAGAACCAACCACTAACCAAACCTAGTGTGTAAAGACCTCCACTAACCCCATTTCCCTCCCATTGACTTAAACACATAAACTAAGTTCAAATTCAAGTTAACATGCCAAAATATCTGATTTGGGAGGCAAATGACCGATTTGGGCATGGTGGCGCGTGTGCTACACGCGCGGGCAAGTGGTGGCGCGTGGAGGCGTGTGGCTGCGCGTGAGTTCCATCTCCTCGCCTTCTTCCGCAAGGATGCTCACTTGGACGCCTTCAAGGGTGCTAAAGGGTCTGTCCTCCACTTGAATGCCGAGTTGGTGAAGTTGGAATGTCCTCTCTTGAGCCTCTTCTTGTGCTCCACCTTGTGCCATAAGTCTCATGAATGCATTGAGACTTTCTTGAGCCTTCTTGAACTGGGACCTCATCATTGGTCCTCCTATGCCTTGGAGTGGATTTGGTGCCTTTGAAGCTCGGGGTTGATCTTCAACTTGGGTTGGTGTACTCTTGGAAGTGATGTCCTCATCATACCCTCCCTCTTGAGAAGAATCCATCCACGGATTCTCATCTCCTAGCTCACCTACAAAAGGAACCAAATCACATTAAAAGTGGCATGCACATTATAGGAACCATCATTAGGCAAATCAAGAACATAAGCACTTTCGCCAATTTTCTTTGTTATTTGGAAAGGTCCATGTCCTCTAGGTGAAAGTTTATTTTTTCTAGCTTATGGGAATCTTTCCTTCCTCAAATGTAACCAAACCCAATCACCTACTTGAAATAACCGAAATTTCCTTCCCTTGTTTGCATTTCTAGCATAAGACTCATTAACCTTTTCAATTTGTTTTTAGACTTTAGCATGCAAATCTTTCATGTTTTGAGCCTTCCTATTACCTTCCACATTAAGTTGATCCGAATGGGATAATGCAACCAAGTCCAATGGAGTTAAAGGATTGAAACCATAAACTATCTCAAATGGACTATGTGAGGTGGATGAATGAAATGCTCTATTGTAGGCAAACTCAACATGTGGTAAACATTTTTCTCATTCTCTCAAGTTCTTTTTAAGTATGGTTCTAAAGATAGTAGTGAGGGTCCTATTTGTTACTTTGGTTTGCCCATCGGTTTGTGAGTGACTAGATGTAGAATACACCAAGTTAGTACCTAACCGAGACCAAAGTGTCTTCCAAAAATGGCTTAGGAACCTAGAATCCCTATCACTTACTATTGACCTTGGAATGCCATGATACTTCACAATTTCCTTGAAGAACAAGTTAGCTACATGAGATGCATCATTGGTTTTGTGGCATGGAATGAAATGTGCCATTTTAGAGAACCTATCTACCACAATAAAGATAGCATCATGACCATGTGAAGTTCTAGGCAATCCACTAATGAAATCCATACTAATGTCAACCCATGGCAAAGAAGGTGTAGGGAGAGGAGTGTACTTCCCTTTCGGTTGCAATTTGGATTTGGCTTTGTGGCATGTGACACATCTTGCACACACCTTGATCAAATCCTTCTTGAGGTTTGGCCAATAGAAATTTTATTTGACCGCCTCATACGTCTTGGAGATGCCAAAATGGCCCATCAATCCGCCACCATTTGCTTCTTTAACTATGACTTCCCAAATTGAGCTTCTTGGTACACACAACCTTTTCATTTTAAACAAGAAGCCATCACACATAGTAGCCATCTTGGCTAATTTTAGCACAATTTGCAAAAATCTCACCGAAATCAACATCATGAGCATACATGTCTTTAAAACATTCAAATCCAACAATTTTTGCATCAAGAGTTACAAGCAGAGGTGGGCGCAGGAATTTCATATTGTGGGGGCACAGTTCTATATAATCATACAAAAATTAAATATGTAATCTTGTATCATTCATATATCCTAATAATAAAATGATTAAAAAATAACTCTAAGAACGTAAACTTATTCTATAATTGTTCTCTACGAGATCTCATATTTTGAAAGCCTCTGAAAATTGTTTCATTGTCCACCGCATCAAGTAAATCCTTTTCAATGTAGGTGACTAATAAGTCATTCATCCAATCATCTCCCATTCTGTTCCGTAAACGGTTCTTGACAATCTTCATTGCAGAAAATACTCTCTCCACTGATGCTGTAGCAACAGGTAAAATCAAAGCCAACTTCAGAAGTTTATAAACAAGTGGGTACACATGATCTCTTTTAGTCTCAACTAGCTTTCTAGCAACATCTCCAACAGTAGTTAAACTAGAAAACTCATCTGCAGACCTCATGTCAATGATATAATTCTCAAGCTGGTTTTCAAGAGCAATAAGCTCAAAATCAGAAAAATCTGTAGGGTAAAGCTCCGCAAGATGAACCAAATCTCCCTTATTAAAAGCAGCAAAAGAATCACTAGGATTTAAGCAAGTGACACAAAGAAGCAATGTTGTGTTTGCCTCATCAAATCGATTATTAAGTTCTTGCAGTTGCATATCAATCACCGTGTAGAACAACTCCACCTGGTAGTAATGCATGTTTGTTCTTTCTTGGGCATTTCGACGCTTGCGTCCTGGAGCAATGAACACATCATTCATATTTGGAATAACTATATCATGTTTCTCACAGAGGTAGAAACCTTAACAAGTAAAGATTCATATCCACCATCTCTAATTGCTTGAAACCGATCCTTGCAAACTTGGACTAACTTCATTGCATTGACAATATCTTGATCTTTCCTCTGCAAAGCTTGAGACAATTCATTTGTAACTCCTAGTACATTTTTCATTAAGTGAAGATTAAAAGCAAAGGTGAAACTATGAACTTGTTGTAAAAGGGCAATAGCATCACCTTTTTGCTCTGCAGTAACACCATCTTCCACAATAATTTCCAGAACATCAATAAAAAAAGCAAACATGAGAACCAGATTTACCAAAGATCCATAATGTGAACCCCAACCTGTTTCACCAGCTCGTTTGAGAGTGGTTTCTTGATTTAAACCACGACCACTCATAAGTTCCATATTTGCTAATCCATCAATTATTCTCTTGAACTGTAATTCCCGTAACACATCCCGCCTCTTGCAAGAACCACCAACAATATTCACCAAGTTTGAAACCACATTAAAAAGCAAAGCAACTTGAACATGATTTTTTGCTACAAAAACTAGCGCCAACTGAAGTTGATGTGCAAAACAATGCACGTAATAAGCAGAATTGTTCTCCTTCAGGATTAGAGATTTTAGACCATTAAACTCACCACGCATATTGCTAGCCCCATCATATCCTTGACCACGCAATTGTGATATACTCAATCCGTGCCTTGAAAATATGTCTTCAATAGCAATTTTAAGTGATAAGGCAGTAGTATCATTGACATGTACAAGACCAATAAACCTCTCAATGACATAACCATTTCCATCCACATAGCGCAAAGCAACTGCAACTTGCTCTTTAGTGGACACATCACGAGATTCATCTAATAAAATAGCAAAATGTCCTTCACCAATATCTTTCACTATAGCTTTTGTAACCTCTATTGAAGCAACATAAGCAATGTCTTTCAAGATTTTGTGATCTATGAGCTTAGAGTTTCCAGAAGCATTATTCAAGACAACCTTCTTAATCTGTTCATTATGGTCAGCAAGAAAGTGTAGAAGTTCAAGGAAATTACCTCGATTGCTTGAATCATCTGATTCATCATGTCCACGAAAAGCTATTCCCTGTCGTAAAAGAAATCTGACACAATCAACCGTAGCTCCCAAACGAATTCGATATTTCACTTTTGCTTCACTTGACTTGTTTTTCAAAAGCAGCTGCAATGCTTTGCTGTTGATTCATTAAATCTTGACATTTTCTCCATGCTTGATTGTGAGCACTATTATGTTTGCCAACATGAGTTTGAAATCTATCTTTTTTCTTCCAATTTGTAAATCCACTGGTAGTAAAACCATCTCCACTTATTTCATTTTCAGAATCTGATCCAAAAAGGTAACAAAACAGACAGATTGCAGCATTCTTTGATATGCTATATTCCAACCATTCTTTGTATTCATTAAACCAAGTAGGAACAAATCGTCTATATTTAGTCCCATACTTAGTTTGTGGAAAATCATGATCACGCGGTTGACATGGCCCCCTTTATAAGTAAGCTCTCCGAATTATATCTCTATTATTGGGATGATATTCACTTATTTTTATTCGTTTGGCGGGATCTGCGGGAAGCTCATCAAGTTTTATTTCAACACAGTGGGGCTCTTCTAAATTCTTTTCACTATCTTTATCATAAACTTTTTGCTTCTTTATAAGAAATTTATCCATAAGAACCTAAAAATAATATATAAAAAAGTATGTCATAAATATTTATTGATCTATAAATGTAAAAGAAAATTACTAAAAAAATAAAATAAATCGATCAACTTACAGCAAAAATTTTCTAAAATCAACAAAGTGAAGTAGAACAATTGACAATTATTGTTGTGCCTGTGCGCAATTGTTGCAGTTGAGCCTGTGCGCCTCGTAGGAATGGTAGGGGAGCTAGCTAGCGTACAATATAGCTAGGTTATTTATAGCTAGGTTATTTTTTTTTACTTTTCTAGCAACAGTAGGTGACTATTTATAGGAATAAAAACCAACCTTTATCTTTTAGGTTTTGGACAACCTTTTTGTTTCACTCTCACACAATCACGTGAGTGTCCTATCTTTCTCACCAATCTTTTATGTTTTATACAATCTATCGCCCTTTACTTTCAACATTTAATCAAAGTGACCCTTATACTTTTTTCCCAGAAAAATACTACTAGGGGTATCCTAATTTAATTTTTTTTTACAGGGGGCACGTGCCCCCACGTGCCCCCATGGTGGGCCCGCCCCTGGTTACAAGCAATGCATATCTCCTAGATAAGGCATCGGCAACAACATTTTATTTCTCTTTCTTATATTTAATCACGTAGGAGAATGATTCTATGAACTCTACCCATTTTGCATGCCTTTTATTCAAGTTCCCTTGACCTTGCAAGTATTTCAATGAAAGATGATCGGTGTGCACAACAAATTCCTTGGGTAGCAAATAGTGAGACCACACTTGCAATGAACGCACAAGAGCGCATAAAGCTCTTTATCATATGTGGAATAATAGAGTGTAGCACCACCCAACTTCTCACTAAAGTATGCAATGGGGCGGCCTTCTTGGTGCAAGACGGCACCAATGCCTATCCCACTTGCATCACACTCAATTTCAAACACTTTATCAAAGTTAGGCAAACATAGCAATGGAGCACTAACCAACCTAGACTTCAATTCAACAAAAGCCTCTTCTTGAGCTTTTCCCCATACAAAAGCAACATTCCTTTTAGCCAATTCATGCAAAGGGGATGCAATTGTAGAAAAGTCCTTCACAAATCTTCTATAGAAGCTAGCAAGCCCTAGAAAAGATCTAACATCAAGCAAAGTCTTAGGAGTTGGTCATTCTTTGATTGCCTTAACTTTACCTTCATCCACTTTTACTCCTTCCTTTCCCACTACATAACCAAGAAAGTTTACTTCACTAGTAGCAAAGACACACTTTTCAAATTTCGCATACAACGTTTCTAGTCTAAGTGTATCAAGCACTAGTCTCAAATGTTCAACATGCTCATCATGGGATTTGGAGTAAACAAGGATATCATAGAAATAGACCACAACACACTTTCCAATCAACTTTCTCAACACATGATTCATCAATCTCATGAAAGTACTAGGTGCATTTGTCAACCCAAAAGGCATCACATTCCATTCATAAAAACCAATCTTTGTTTTGAAAGCGGTTTTCCATTCATCTCCCTCTTTCATGCGAATTTGGTGGTAACCACTTTTCAAATCGATTTTGGAAAACACACAAGAACCACAAAGCTCATCTAAGATGTCATCAAGTCTAGGAATGGGATGGCGATATTTTACAGTGATTTTGTTGATGGGGCGACAATCCATGCACATTCTCTATGTGCCATCACTTTTTGGCACAAGTATGACCGGCACCGCACATGGTGAAAGACTCTCTTTGATGTAGCCCTTTTCTAACAATTCTTGCACTTGAGATTGTATTTCTTTGGATTCTTGAGGATTGGCCCTATAGGCGGCCCTATTTGGCAATGACGCTCCGGGCACCAAATCAATTTGATGTTCAATGCCTCGGTAGGGAGGGAGGCATTGAGGCTCTTGGAAAACATCATCAAATTCTTGCAACACCTGTTGCACATACAAAGGAAGAGAAGATATATGATCAAGTGTTAGCATGCAATGTGTGGGAACCATGAGAAAACAAGTTTTGTTTCCAAAAAGTGCTCTCTTCAAATCTTTTATTTTTGGCCAAGTGGAGGGTGCACTCTTGTTTTCTCTCTTCTTCACTCAAGGTGTTTCCCACATATGCACACTCTTTCTTTTCTCTCAAGGATCCTTGATCCTTCTCTCTCTCTTCTCTCTCTTCTCTCTTCTCTCTTCCCATACCCCTCCTCTTACTCTCGGCCTTACTTGCCAAGTAGATTTGATCTTGTAAAGCTTGTGTAGGTGTGAGTGGGAGTAGCGTATAAGGTTTCGGTTTTGGTGAGTAATGACATATTTGTTCGCATTTCCATGGTGAATGGCATTCTTGTCAAATTGCCAAGGTCTTCCAAGCAAGATGTGAGTAGCTTGCATTCTCACCACATCATATGTGATGGTATCTTCATACTTGCCTATTCGGGTGGGAACCTCAACTTGCTTCACAACTTTGACAAATACCTATCATCCACCCATTGAAGTTGGTACGGTTTAGGGTGGAGCTTGGTAGGAAGATTGAGCTCATCCACCATGTCTTCACTTTCGGCATTTACACAATTACCACAATCCACAATGAGACTACACAATGTCCCATTCACCAATGCCTTTGATTGGAAGAGATTTTCTCTTTGAGTAGATTCGGCCATCTTGGGTGTGCTTTGGAGGACTCTTTTGGTGACAAAGATTTGACCTTCAAGAGGCAACTCTCCATCTTCCTCTTTGAATTCTTCATGAGAAAGCTTGTGTGGAACTTCCTCTTCATTCTCACTTGAGATGTCTCCATTTGGTTTAATCACCATAACTTTCTTGTTGGGACAATCTCTTGCATAATGTCCCTTGCCAAGGCACTTGAAAACCTCAATGACTCTTGTTTGTGAGGGTGGGTTTGTGGTCCGGGAGGAGCTAGGGTTATGTTTCGGTTGGGGTGGGTTGTTGGTGGAGGAAGTCTTTTGGTAAGTAGGTTTGGAAGTGCTTGGATAATTCGGTTGGAAGGGTTAGAGGAGGTGGTAGGTTTGGTCCATGTGTTTTTGTTTTGAGTGGTGGAGATGGTGTAAGGTGTGAGTGGGAGGGCCGCTCGTTAGGGGCTTTTCCGCCAATTTTGGGGAAAACGAGGGAGTCGCCACCTTTATTTTTTAGAAAATGGAAAATTAAGGAAAAACCCAATTTTTTACTCCGAAATTTAGAAAAGGCAATTCTGAAAAAACCAGAGATTTTAAGTCCGGGGATTGTGTACAAATTGGGAAGGTGTTAGACACCCAATTTGTCTGAAAATAATTCTTAAAACAAAATAAAAGTCAATTCCCATAAATTAAATAATGCAAAATGATTATTTTTTTTATTTTCAAACAATGGATAAATTTTATTTAATTGGATTTAGGCCTGGATTATAGGCTTCCAAACTGCCAACATACCCATTTGAATCGGGATCAAAGCCCACGTAGTTCGCTCCCGTTGGACCGGGAGAACTCAGGGTTAGAATGTGCAACCCTGTTAATCATCACCTGAGTGATTTTTCACCCACTTGTTCAAATGACTCATCTATAAGGTAATTTGGAAGCCCAAGCCCAACTAATTAGACAATTACATATCTATCCTCCATTTTTCAAATGCTCTAGGTGAGTGAAAAATCACCCGGGTGATAAATAACATTGATGTAGAATGTGTACATGTCGAATCGGTGGAGCGGCGGTCAAATTGCCTTAGAACTTGTCTGGTGTGACGGTTGAATTGCCTTTTTCTTGGAGATTCCAAAAAACCCGAACTAAACTCTGGAAGAATGGAAGATATTCTAGAATCAGTTCAATGATGATAACGAAAAACTTATAATTGTTATGATGATGTAAACGAAAATAATGAGAGATGAGAATGTTAGCAAAAATAATGAGAGATGAGAATGTTAGCAAAAATAATGAGAGATGAGAATGTTAGCAAAAGTAATGAAGAATGATCAATGTCAAATAAATAAATAAAACCATGAACAACATATATTTTTTAGGAAATTTTTCATGAATATTTAAGAAAGGGATAATAGTGACAATTAAATTAAAAGATTATTAGAATTAATTATTATAACAAACAAATAGATTATGGGCAAAATTGGAAAAAAGAAAATTAGGAGTCATGAAAAAAACAAAATAAACAACTTTGTCCGGTGACCTTTCTGTAAGAAAACAAAGTTAAAACTTGTTAAACCTGTAGAAATGCAAAGAAAAAAAGGTTAGTAACTTTATTAACGCAAATAAAAACAAGCAAGGACCAAAAGAGAGTTTTACCGGGTTTTTATTAAACCAAAACACAACACGTGTTCTGCAATTCGCAAGCTCTGCAATTCGCAAGCTACGCTGGAGTTCGCAGGTCCGGCGGTTGGGTGGTGCGGTTTCACGGCGAACGGTGAAAGGTGGCGATGACTTGGGCTGCAGCAAGTGCTCCGGCGACTGGAGGGGTAATCTGCAGCGGCTTGGCGGCGCTAGGGCGGCTCACGCGATGGAAAACGCCGGGATAGGGCTCGACTCCCTTCTTACGGATCTTGTCGGACGTGGGTCTTCCGGCAGCGGTTTCGGTCCGGACTGGTGCGTAGGCAACTGAGGATGCAGAGAGGCGGCTTTGGTGCTCCGGGTTCGGGTCTTGGAGGTGAGGACGGAAGCTGGCAGGGTCTGGCGGATGAGCTGTAAAACGGAGTCCTCTGCCGGCGATTTTAGGGAGCAGAGACTGTTGCTGACCTTCTGTCGCTCCGACGACCTCCTGGGCAGTAGTTGCTGTGTCTGTTGGGGGCTAGAGCCGAGGTTAGGAAGTGAGGAGGAAGAAGGGCCGAGAGCTTCGATGATGACAATGGCAGAGAAAGAGAGCAAGCCTTCTCTATTTTTATCGCTCCTCCTGTGTCTGCCGGCAGAGTCTCTATTTGTAGAGATGTGAGGGAGGCTAGGGTTAAACTAAGATTGAAGAGGTTGGGTGAGGGTAGAAGATCGACAATGGCGGAGGTAGAGATAGGCTTAATTACGTTAGGAGACTTGCGTGCTAAGCAAAAGTGGGCAAATAACATCCTCACCATATTGAAAGTTTAAAATATTCAATTCAGCCACTTTTCTTTTGATTGAGTTTAAATCGAAGCTAGATTAGTTAAATAAGTCCCTAAAAATAATTAAATTAGTGAATTAAAAAAATGATTATTAACAGTTTACCCCCCATCAGCTTAAAGATTAGCTGATGTTCGAGTGTCAGTGAGCTTAAACGCTTAAATCGGGGTTTATAACCACCCAGGCTATCTATTCGCCTAAATCGGGGCCTATAATCGCCCAGGCTATCTACTCGCCTAATCGGGGCCTATAATTGCCCTGGCTATCTATTCGCCTAAATCGGGACCTATAATCGCCCAGGCTGTCTACTCGCCTAAATCGGGGCCTATAATCGCCCAGGCTATCTACTCGCCTAAATCGGGGCCTATAATCGCCCAGGCTGTCTACTCGCCTAAATCGGGGCCTATAATTACCCAGGCAGTCTAATCGCCTAAATTAGGGCCTATAATTGCCAGGCAGTCTAATCGTCTAATGTGGGGTCTAAATACCCAGGCAGTCTAATCACCTAAATCAGGGCCTATAATTGCCCAGGCAGTCTAATCGCCTACTGTGGGGTCTAAATACCCAGGCAGTCTAATTGCCTTATGCGGGACTTATGTGTCCAGATTGTCAAAGTACAGAGGCATAAGTGCCAAGTTCATCGAGATGTAGGGGACAAAGTGCCAAGATTGTCGAAATACGGGGGCCAAAGTGCCAAGGTTGAAAGGAAGGGCCTAAATGCCAGAGTTTTTCTAAAACAGGGCCAAAGAGCCAAGATCATCCAAAGGTGGGGCCTAAATGCTAAAGTTGTTTGAAATGAGGCCAGATGCCATTGTTATTGAAAAGAAGGGCCAAAGTGCCAAGGTTGGGAAAATACGGGGGCCAAAGTGCCAAGGTTATCTATCCACCTAAAGGAACGATCGGGTTCATCCTATCGGGAGAGGAACGGTCAGGGTCGTCCTATTGGGAGAGGAACAGCCAGGGTCATCCTATCGAGAGGCGGTCATCTTTTCCTAATTGCTTAATGGTGGCCTATTTAGCAGGGCTTTAGATGGGTGCCTATCTAGTAGGGCTTAACTAAAGGTTGCCTATCTGGTAGGGCTTGATGAAGGGTCGCCTATCTGGTAGGGCTTGAGATGGGTGCCTATCCGGTAGGGCTTGACGAAAGGTTGCCTATCCGGTAGGGCTTGACTAAAGGCTGCCTATCTGGTAGGGCATGTGCTCGGCAGGGTGTCATGATGCATGATATGCCTCCTAAGACTATAGTCATATGCAATGAGTTATTAGGTCGACTCTAAGACTCTTTTCTTCATTTTGAAAGTCATGGGCCCAAACTGAAAGGCCTTTGCATATGTTCAACTTTGGAGAGAGAGATGCCCCCATGTATGTGTCTGATGGCGTTTTGGTAGTTATGCTAGGTGAGTGCACTTCTTTGATTACATGATGATTTGAGAGGATTCATGCCTCCTGCTTCTCTCGGCTTATGAATATGTCGACTCGGAGTCAATATGGCTTGCTTGCTCTGCCTCTGGAAGGCTTGAGGTGAAATCACAGAGTTTTGAGGAAAGGCTTCTCTTCAATAGTCCGGACATACTTTTCGAGGGAGCTTTATTTCGATGGACTTATGGTGAGGAAAGAAATGAATGTGATACTGAAGGATTTGATTTGAGTAAAGTGATCTCATTTGTGCTCGGGATAAAGAGAACTTTTAAGCATCTCTGCACTATAAGATTTCCAAAACCTAAAGCATAGTTGCTAATGAACCATGGAAGAAATGTGTTTTGACCAAACGCGGCTAAAAACAATCAAGTGACCAATGCCTCTCTCGACATGAACGAACCACATAAAAATGAGTCGATAGTATGGACTTTCAGTAAGGTTGTAATGTGGCCTCGATTAAGGTTCGAAGAAAGAAATGATATATAGGCTCAAATACCCAAATGATGCCCCCAGGATATGCTTCTCGCGAAATGCAAAGCCTGTCAACCTCCGATGGGTCTGATTCTAATGATGAATGTTTGATGCTTCTTAAAAATCTGTTTACTTCTTGAGAACTTTGTGATATGCTTTTGAAGCGCAGAGAAGTTAAAGCGCAACAATGACAACTTTTCCCTTTTTTTTACCTCCACTTTCGCCTAAGCTGCCCTTACGGGTTTTCGACCTAGTGAGGCTTCCTTTTCAGCTTCAAGGCTAGATTGAATTTCCACATCAAACTTTCTTTCTTTCTACTTTTTTATTTTCTTTTTCTTCTCTTTCTCAAAACAACTCGACAATACAAAGCGAGACCGCCATATGATGGGCGAAGACGATTTGAGCTTTCATCGCTTGAATTTCCTCCAATGCGAGTTTCTCTGATTGGACTTCCTTGCACAATTCATTTCACCAACTGTTGCAGCGATGATCAGTGGTCTTCGAGACTCAACACTCGCGGGATGCATACCCTTTTCCCAGGTTAGGATTGATGTTATCACACCGGGTTTGTATGATCACGAGCTCGGATCTAGCTCGATACACAAATGATGGATGCATGGATTATTTAGAGTGACAGAATGGTGGCTGACCATGGGTGAGGAGTAAGTCAGGCGGTTTCCGAGCTCGGAAGTGGAACGAAAAACAGAGGGGGAAAACGAAGAACACAAAGTCGGCCAAGGGAACCTCCTCACTACGAGGTGAGGCAATGCCCTTGAAAATGCCTGGGAAGGAGATGGGATCTAGCACCTCTTGACTACAAGGTCAAGCAATACTAGATATTATGTTTGGATCCTCTTGCCTGGATCACTAGGGAAATGGAAATGCAAGAATGGAGAACACAAAAGCCGATGTCTCACTGTGGAGAGTTTCAGCCGAATTGCTTAATTCAATAATATGTTCTACGTTACAATGGTGTTGCTTCTAGCTTATATAGTGGAGAGGTGTGAGAAGTAAATCGGCTTAGTACAGCCGTGCGTGCGTGCAGAAAGCAAACAGTGCTTTTTGGCATGCGTGCAGAGTAAAAAGTTTCCAAAAAGGTGAAAAAGGAAAAGCTAGTCTAAAAAGTGTTCGGGTGTCTTTTTCCTCGTAAAGGAGGTGTTTACATTCCCGAGTAGCTGCAGAGAAAGGACGCCTTGCTGTCGGACTTGGTCGACTATCTGGCTAAGTATGGAGGCTTCGCGGGATGTCTTCGCCAAGTGCCTTCGCGGGAATGCCTTCGCCAAGAGCCTTCGCGAGCATGTCTTTACTTGGGGTCTTTGCGGGGGCGCCTTCGCTTGGGGCCTTCTCAGGGTTCAAGTGTTCGCGCACCAAGGTTTGGTTGCTCCCTTCCTCAAGGATGCTTATGCTCAAGGCTCCAAAGGGCTTCGCGTATTCTTCGTCCAACGCGAGGCCGAGCTGACGAAGCTGTAAGGCCTTCGCTCGAGATTCCTCTTGGTCGTCCTGCGCCATGAGCCTCATGAAGGCGTTGAGATTCGCTTGAACTCGCTTCAACCGGGACCTGGTCATGGGCCCGCCAATACCTTGGAGTGGATCTGGAGGTGCGCGCGCTTGAGATGGCGGGCCATCTTGAACTTGGGGATCTTTCGGGGCGATGCCCACATCATACTCTCCCTCTTCGAAAGAATCCGTCCGCGGATTCTCAAATTCTTCATGTCCTTCAAAGGGAACCAAATCACAAACGTTAAAAGTTGCATGTACATTATAAGATCCATCACAGGGTAAGTCTAGTACATAAGCATTATCACTGATTTTCTTAGTGATTTGGAAAGGGCCATCGCCTCTTGGCGCAAGCTTGTTTTCCTAGCCTGGGGAAATCGGTCTTTTCTTAAGTGCAACCACACCCAATCCCCGACTTGAAAACTCCTAAATTTCCTACCCTTATTAACCCTTCTTGCATAAGACTCATTAACTTTCTCAAGTTGCTTGTGAACCTTGGTATGCAAATCTTTCATATGTTGGGCTTTCTCTTTCCCTTCTACATCCACTTGTTCAGCAAAGTCTAAGGCGACTAAGTCCAAAGGGGTCAAAGGGTTGAAGCCATACACGACTTCAAAGGGACTGTGGGATGTAGAGGAGTGGTAGGCTCGGTTGTAAGCAAATTCTACATGGGGTAAGCACTTTTCCCACTCTTTTAGATTCTTCCTAAGGAGGGTTCGCAAGATAGTGGTGAGAGTCCTATTGGTCACTTCGGTTTGGCCATCTGTTTGAGGGTGACTCGATGTCGAGTACATCAAACTAGTGCCTAATCTAGACCAAAGGGTTCGCCAGAAATGACTTAGGAACCGCGAATCCCTATCACAGACAATGGACCGCGGAAGGCCATGGTACTTCACGATGTCCCTAAAGAATAAATCAGCCACATGCGATGCATCGACCGTTTTATGACAGGTAATGAAGTGTGCCATTTTTGAAAACCTATCCACTACCACAAAAATAGCATCATGACCATGCGATGTCCTAGGCAGACCACTTATAAAATCCATGCTTATATCAACCCAAGGAAGAGAAGGCGTAGGGAGAGGAGTGTACTTCCCTTTTGGTTGCAGAGTAGACTTGGCTTGGTGGCATGTGACGCATCTGGCGCAGAACTTGGTGACGTCCTTCTTCATGCCGGGCCAAAAGAAGTTTTCCTTCACAGCTTCAAGTGTCTTTTGAACACCGAAGTGCCCCATGAGGCCGCCACCATGTGCCTCTTTGATGATGACTTCGCGCATTGATCCTCTCGGAACGCACAACCTTTTTAACTTAAACAGGAAGCCATCAAACACATAGTAGCCATTCTGGCTACCTTTAGCACAATTAACAAATATTTCACCAAAATCCGCATCATGCTCATACATGTCTTTTAAACATTCGAAACCGACAACCTTCGTATCAAGAGTCATGAGTAATGCATATCTCCTAGAAAGGGCATCAACAACAACATTTTCTTTTCCTTTCTTATACTTAATAACATAGGAGAAAGACTCGATGAACTCTACCCACCTAACATGCCTTTTGCTTAAATTTCCTTGCCCTTGAAGATACTTCAAAGACAAGTGATCCGTATGGATTACGAATTCTCTAGGCAATAGATAATGACTCCACGTTTGCAAGGATCGCACTAGAGCGTATAGCTCTTTGTCATATGTGGAGTAATTCAGGGTGGCTCCACTCAACTTTTCGCTAAAGAAGGCGATGGGACGGCCTTCTTGGTGCAAGACAGCGCCGATGCCTATACCACTGGCATCGCACTCTACCTCGAATACTTTGTCAAAGTTTGGCAAAGTTAGCAGAGGAGCATTTGTCAAACGAGATTTTAATTCGTTAAAAGACTTCTCTTGCGACTGACCCCATTCGAATACGACATTCTTCTTAGCTAACTCATGCAAAGAGGCGGCAATAGAAGAGAAATCCTTAACAAATCTAATATAAAAACTAGCAAGTCCTAGAAAGGATCTTACTTCAGTTAATGAATTAGGAGTAGGCCAATCTCGAATGGCACTGATCTTACTCTCATCTACTTTGACACCCTTCGCACCCACTACATATCCAAGAAAGTTAACTTCCTGGGATGCGAAGACACACTTTTCAAACTTGGCATACAGTTTTCTAACCTAAGCGTGTCGAGGACTTGCCTCAAGTGCTCAACATGCTCCTCATGGTTCTTAGAATAAACTAGTATGTCATCAAAGTATACTACCACAAATTTCCCAATTAAACGCCTCAAAACATGATTCATTAAACGCATGAAAGTACTTGGTGCGTTGGATAACCCGAAGGGCATAACATTCCACTCATATAAACCAATTTTGGTTTTGAAAGCAGTTTTCCATTCATCACCTTCCTTCATTCGAATCTGGTGATAGCCACTTCTAAGGTCAATTTTTGAAAACACACATGCACCACTCAATTCGTCTAACATGTCATCAAGTCTAGGTATAGGGTGGCGATACTTTACAGTGATAGAGTTGATGGGACGGCAGTCCATGCACATGCGCCAAGTGCCATCGCTCTTGGGCACAAGTATGGCCCAGCACTGCGCAAGGCGAAAGGCTTTCGCGGATGAACCCCTTGTCCAGCAGCTCTTGCACTTGCGATTGGATTTCTTTGGATTCTTGAGGGTTGGTTCGGTAGGCGGCCTTGTTGGGTAAAGGCGCACCCGGAAGCAAGTCGATCTGATGCTCTATGCCGCGATAGGGGGGAAGGGTTCGCGGCTCATCGAATACTTCGTTGAATTCCTTCAGAACTTCCTGCACATAGAAAGGGAGAGAAGATACATGGTCAAGCGTTAGCATGCAATGAGTTGGAATCATGAGAAAACAAGTCTTGTTTCCAAGAAATGCCCTTTTGAAATCCCTCTCTTTGGCCAGGGGAGGGAGGCACTCTTGTTTTCTCACGGGCTCACTCGGGGTGTTTCCCATCAATGCACACTCTTTTTTCTCACTTAAGGTCCCTTGAACCTTCTCGCCATTTTCTCTCCTCTCTCTGCCCTCGCTCTTTCTTTTCCTCTCGGCCTTACTAGCCAGGTGAATTTGATCTTGGTGAGCTTGGGTTGGTGTGAGGAGAAGCAGGGTGTACGGCTTACTGAGGTGGGTGAGGGCATATTTGTTGGTCTTGCCATAATGTATGGCCTCCTTGTCATCTTGCCCGGGCCTGCCCAAGAGAATGTGGGTGGCCTGCATTCGCACCACATCGCAAGTGATGGAATCCTCGTATTTGCCGATATTTATCGGGACTTCGACTTGTTTAACGACCTTTACAAAGGTCCTGTCATCAACCCACTGCAGTTGGTAAGGTTTAGGATGTGCAACGGTGCGAAGACCCAGTTCAGCGACCATGTCTTCGCTGGCGGCGTTGACACAGCTTCCGCTATCGATAATGAGACTACAGAGGGTCCCATTCACCATAGCTCTTGATTGGAATAAATTTTCCCGCTGAGTGCTTTCAGTGATACTTGGGGAGCTTTGCAGAACCCTCTTGGTGACTAGTATGAGTCCGTCCATAGGCAGCTCTCCCTCTTCTGCTTCACTCTCATGATCTCGTTGTTCAGGAGGGACCTCTTCCTCTTCTTCACTAGACAACTCCCCATTGGGCCGAATGACAATGGCCCTTCTTGGGGCAATCCCTCGCATAGTGTCCCTTGCCCAAACACTTAAAGCATTCGATGCTCCTTGACTGGCGAGGGGCATCATAAGTGCTGGTACTGGGTTTCGGCTGAGATTGTGATGGGGGCCTTGTGTTGGGGTAATTTTGGCGAGGGGGTGGCATCGCCGCGGGAGATGTGTACGGTTTTGGCGGGGGCGGTTTGGCGAAGGGGGGGTCTTGCTTCCTGAGCCCCTGATGGGTGTATGGGCGGGATGATAGGAGTTCCCCTTCTTCAGTTGCTTCTCCACCCGGATAGCCTTGTGAACCAGATCTTGGTAATCCCGATAGTCACACAGTTCAACTGTCTTGGCGATGTCCTCTCGTAGGCCATATAAAAATCTGGCCAACTTAGCCTCTTCGTCCTCCTTGACATTGGCCCTCATTAAGGCCCTCTCAAGGTCCTTTTGGTATTCCTCGACGCTGCGATGACCTTGGATAAGGCGTTGCAGCTTCTGGGCACAATCTCTGTCGTAGTAGCTGGGCACAAACCGATTCTTCATGGTTCGTTTGAGATCTTCCCAAGTGGTGATGGGACGACAGCGGATTCTTGCTCTCTCGTGATGCTCTTGCTCCCACCAGGTGAGAGCATAATCATGGAATTCAATGACCACGAGCTTCAAGGCTATCGCATCAGTGTATCCCATCATATCAATGATCCGCTCGGTTTTAGCCATCCATGTAAAGTACTCTTCCGGATCACTGGACCCGTAGAAGGGTGGTATTTGAAGCTTTATATTGGCGAGGGCTTGCTGATCCTGGGCTTGCGCCCTACCTCCTAGGTCTCGGTTGAAACCTCGATGGACACGTCCTCGCTCTGCTTCTTCCTCTTCTTCGAGGTCTCTGTTGAGATAGGCTCTGGCTTGAGCTCTATCGGGAAAGACTCTTCTCTTTGTTGGTTTCAGCGGTGGCTCCGCGTAATACTCCTGATCATCACTATCCAGAATGTCAACACCACGATCTACTCTCGTAGAAGTGGTCGGACGGCTGTGAGGGGTAGCTTGTGGCCTCGTCGTGGTCAGATCGAAGGTAGTATGAGTGACTCCGCCTTGAGCCCGCGATGCATGGGCATCATCATGAGCTTGTGAGCTCTCTGGTTGTTTTCCTTGAGCTATTTCTACTCTTGTTAGTCGCTCATTTGTAGTAGCGGCTTGAGCTCCCAAGTCATCCAACCTTTGTAAGATCTTTGCTAGCGTGTCATGCATAGCTAGATGGGATGGATGAGGAGGAGTTGAATCTGACGAAACCATCGTAACACAAGATCTTGTTGAAAATATGAAGTCAGGAAAGAACCTCACCACTCCCTGAGTGTTTACTCTCACTCTCGTGTTTCTCACAACAACTTTGTCACTTCGGCTGTTCACCTATGGCTTTCACAAGCTCTCTAAACTTGATACCGATTTCAACCTTAGATCAAAGATGAACACGCAAAGAGATACAAACAGTAACTCTAGTAAAACCGCAACTTGAAAATTCAAGAAAATGTCTAGTTACTTGAAACTAGTTTGTTTGAGAGATTAGAGTCGAGTTGGGGGTCGAAAGAAATAGGTTGGAAGATTAGAAAAGGCTTTTTGCAGTCACAACACTTTTGTTTAAGTTCTGAAACTATTTTCAGATTAAAAGTACTGTTCACTTGTGTTTTGATAAGAACACGCAAGAACATTCAAAACTTTTCTCAGAATACAGAAACTTCACGCACTACTCTTTCTTTCTTCAAACACTTTTCTCTGCACTTTGATATGACGAAATAGCTCTTTTCTGTTTAAACTTGACTATAATAAACACACTTTCAAATAACCTTTTCGGTCTCAACTGAGTTCATCAACCGATATTCCTTCAAGCGTAAGAAAAGTAACAAAAGGGTTTTGCTTGAAGAAAACCAAACAAAGAACACGAATACCTCCACAAGCACGTTGGCTCTGATACCACTTGATGTGATCACACCGGAGTTGTATGATCACGAGCTGAGGATCTAGCTCGAAGGAGGCGGTTTTCAGCAAAGTGGAACGAAAACAGAGGGGGAAAATGAAGAACACAAAGTCGGCCAAGGGAACCTCCTCACTACGAGGTGAGGCAATGCCCTTGAAAATGCCTGGGAAGGAGATGGGATCTAGCACCTCTTGACTACAAGGTCAAGCAATACTAGATATTATGTTTGGATCCTCTTGCCTGGATCACCGGGACCTGGTCATGGGCCCGCCAATTCCCTGGAATGGATCTGGAGGCGCGCGCTTGAGATGGCGGGTCATCTTGAACTTGGGGATCTTTCGGGGTGATGCCCACATCAGGTTAACATGGTGGTTGCCTCCTGTAAAGGTAGATCACACACTAAGGTTGACGAGATTAGGGTTGCCCTCAGTGCATGGTGCATGACGGTACTATGCTTGGGATTTGAAGCTCTGATGCTCTTAGTTGACTCACTTTAAGTCTTGCAGCCTAGACAGGTCGGTGGAAATTAGACTATAGCGCTTAATTTAAAGCCTAAAGTCTCTTAAGCTTTCAAGTACACTGTCTTGATTTAGGTGCATGTGGGTGAGTGTCATGCAGTGAGCGTGTCAATACACCGTGCGAGGCAAACATATAGCAAACACCGAGATATGCAATACACCGTGAATATCAGGTACCTAAAGTTCAGTTCTAAAGTCACTATGTACATGAGGGTGAGAATGGGTTGGTCAAAGGTTCTCCAACAACTAGGTGTGCATATACCTCCCTTTGGGTGCGAGGAGCACCCATTGGTCAAACGGTACTTTACGACCTTCAAACGCTGTGGAGTTGGGACCAGTGCATAGTCATGTTGGGAGGACCAACTTTCTTATGCAACATGGCCTCTGGGGCTCACTACCTAGGTTAATGCACACACAAATGAACAAGATATCCGTGATGCAGGGAACACATATGTCAATCACTATGTTATCAATCACCATGCTTAGCAATCAACAAATATTACACACATAATCGGCTTTCATAATGTTTTAAAAAATATTTTCAGCATTCAATCCTCTAATTTTCAAAAAAGTTTGAAAATGTCCTCAGCGGAGTCGCCACTGTGAGCAGGAGGGCCGCTCGTTTGGGGCTTTTCCGCCAATTTTGGGGAAAACGAGGGAGTCGCCACCTTTATTTTTTAGAAAATGGGAAATTAAGGAAAAAGCCAATTTTTTACTCCGAAATTTAGAAAAGACAATTCTGCGAAAACCAGAGATTTTAAGTCCGGGGATTGTGTACAAATTGGAAAGGTGTTAGGCACCCAATTTGTCTGAAAATAATTCTTAAAACAAAATAAAAGTCGATTCCCATAAATTAAATAATGCAAAATGATTAATTTTTTTATTTTCAAACAATGGATTAATTTTAGTTAATTGGACTTGGGCCTGGATTATGGGCTTCCAAACTACCTATGTACCCGTTTGAATCGGGATCAAAGCCCACGTAGTTCACTCCCGTTGGACCGGGAGAACTCGGGGTTAGAATGCGTACCTGTCGAATCGGTGGAGCGGCGGTTAAATTACCTTAGAACTTGTCTGGTGTGACGGTCGATTTGCCTTTTTCTTGGAGATTCCAAAAACCCGAACTAAGAATCAGCTATGAGAAAAACTTATAATTGGTATGTTGAGAGATGGCTTGAGGATCAATGTCAAATAAATAAATAAAACCATGAACGGGTCCAAGATGGTTTGAGTGATTCCACCTTGGGCTCTTGAACCTTCGGCCCTTTCTTGAATGTGGGAGCTCTCCGGTCGTTTTCCTTGAACCACTTCCATTTGTGCAAGCCTTGCACTTGTGGATGCTAGTTGAGCACCTATATCCTCCATTCTTTGAGTAAGTCTATCAATGGCTTCATACATCATGGCTTGTCTCGGACTCAAAGGTGGAGAGTCTTGGGAGGCCATCCTAACAACCAAAGATGTCACAATTGAAGATATTTGTTAGTAGAAAAAACCTCACCACACTCCCTTAGTGTTTGCACTCAACACTCGTGTTTCACTCAAAGCGGCTCTTTTTTGATGAATCACTCTTGCCTTTTACTACTCTTTCGGTTTCAAACTCTCAAAGTACCAATTTGCTCAACCTTGTTCAAGTAAACACAACAATGGAAACAAGAAGTATACTAATAAAACCGAAAACAAGTAAGCAAGAAAATGCTAGTTACTTGAAACTAGGGTTTTGGAAAGTGTTTAAGGTAGATGGGGGTTGAAAGAAGTGGGGTTGGATGTAAGAAAGGATCTTTGAAAACAACAAACAAGTCTTGTGCAAGTTGTCAAGAGTCTTTTGGATCAAATGTACTTTTTGTGATGAACTTGCATGAACATGTGAAGAACACTCAAGAACACTTTATGAACACAACTTTTCTCTTTCTTCAAAAGTTGAACTTTTCTTGAATCTTTTGCATCAACCATACAACTTTATTTATCACATCATTTCAACAAACAAACAACTTTTTGCACTTGAACTTTGAAAAAGAAAGGCCCAAAGTTTCGGCCAAAGGTAGAAAAGTAGAAACAAGTTTCTTCAAACTTTAAAAATGAAATCAAAGGGGTTTTTGAAGAAACATACAACACAAATCATCAACCAAGCAACAAAGCTCTGATACCACTTGATATGATCATGGAATGATCAACTTCTAGGAAGGATCTAGCTTGGGAGATGAGCACAAATACACTTGATAATTTCGGCTTCAACAAAGCACCTCTTCACTACTTGATGAAGCAATACTTTGAATGCCAAGGGGTAGAGATGGATCTAGCACCTCTCAACTACTTGATTGAGCAATACTAGATATAAATCTTGAACCAAGTCTCATGGAACAAGGGAATGGATTGATAGGATGAGAATTCAAACCGAAATGCTCTCAAAGAGTTGCTGATTTTCGGATATGTGAATGCTAAGTGAGTTCCATACATGTTTCTAGCTTAAAACATGAGAGATGGCAAGTGGAGGTCATTACCCAAAGTGTGGTATACACTTTTGGCAACAACCTTGTGTGTCTACTTGCCATTTTCATGTAAGAAAAGGAAGACATGATGATGCTTCCATAAATGGTGAGGGAGGTTGGAAGGATTCCCCTAGTTTTGGTAAGTGTGGGTAAGAACCAACCACTAACCAAACCTAGTGTGTAAAGACCTCCACTAACCCCATTTCCCTCCCATTGACTTAAACACATAAACTAAGTTCAAATTCAAGTTAACATGCCAAAATATCTGATTTGGGAGGCAAATGACCGATTTGGGCATGGTGGCGCGTGTGCTACACGCGCGGGCAAGTGGTGGCGCGTGGAGGCGTGTGGCCGCCTGTGAGTTCCACCTTCTCGCCTTCTTCCGCAAGGATGCTCACTTGGACGCCTTCAAGGGTGCTAAAGGGTCCGTCCTCCACTTGAATGCCGAGTTGGTGAAGTTGGAATGTCCTCTCTTGAGCCTCTTCTTGTGCTTCGCCTTGTGCCATAAGTCTCATGAATGCATTGAGACTTTCTTGAGCCTTCTTGAACCGGGACCTCGTCATTGGTCCTCCTATGCCTTGGAGTGGATTTGGTGCTTTGAAGCTCGGGGTTGATCTTCAACTTGGATTGGTGCGGTCTTGGAAGTGATGTCCTCATCAAAACGCCTTAGTTATTTAGGGACGAGGGAGTATATTTTACTACCAGTTTGTTTGAGTTTTGTAACAAAAGATAATTTGGTAAGGCAGAATGAAAAAAGTTACTATCAAAAGAAATGTTGCATAATTTTAGAACGTGAGTAAAATTACAACTAAATCATAATTCTCGCAAAACGGAGAAATAGAATGAAAACTTTAGTATATAAAATTTGAGTGAAAAATGCTCAAAAATAAGAGCTTTAGTAGTAGGAACCAAGATCGAGTGCGTCGTCTCCGAGATGCCTAGGGTTTGCTCTAGGACGTGTCACTGCCACCGCCTTCCAGGCGCCGACGTCATTGGCCTTCGCTTCTGTGATGTGAGGGCGGGCTACTACTAGCGCTGCTTCCTCGCATGTGTTCTAGCGTCATCGCCGATTCCGGCAGACCTAAGAGTGTTGTGGTGGTTACCGTTCTTTCTAAGGTTAGTTATTAGCTTTCACCGCTATGGTGTGATAGTACCGTTCTGGGGTATTGGGAGTGAGATTCGGGATCATTTTTCCACCATAGCGGTCATGACTATCATCATGAGTATGCATTGCCTCCGGAGGCTAGTTTGGATGAGTCTGACCTTAGTGTGTTTGGTTTCCTATTTCAACACTTCTTATGTGTTAAGTTCCCTATTACAGGGTCGGTCTAATGTAACCTCTTCTAGGTACTTAGTTTCGTTGCTCTCAACTTATTTTGTAATGAGTTCTCTAATAAAATAAGTATTTTTTTGCTCAAAAAAAAGGCTATAGTAACTTTTTAAAGAATGAGTTAGCCAAACTAACTAAATAAAAGGTAAATGGTTTAATTGGAAAGGAAATAAATGAGGCAAAACGAATTAAAATGAAAAGAGATATCTCTATTTTGATTAAAAACTACAAAAAATTGATAAAACTAAATCATCATAAAAATATAAAATGGGAAGAAATAAAGAAAAATAATGAAATTCATTTTAAGGAGAAAAATATATTTATCATTAAGCTAATTAAGAAAATTAGTATAACATTTTTATGAACATTAACATCGGTTTACTCCTTTAATTTAAATAAACTTCATCATTATTCATAAACCATATCTAGAACTACATTCACTTATAAGTTAAGATAATGTGTTAGATTTTCAATCTAATTCACAATCTCGAGTCTCCAATATTTAGAGATTGGAAGTAATGAATTCAATCGAAAATGGTTTATGAAAATCTAAGGTAAAATCATTAAAAAAAACGTTGTCCAGTACGAAGTAAATAAATAGTGATGATAAAAAAGTGCAAATCTTAATTCATTACGACATTCATAAAATCATTTTTTTAAAAGTTAAGAAAGTTAAGCCTTTTGGTTAATTTAAAATTGGACACCAAAATGTAAATTTGATTAATATAGAAAAATGTGAGCAGTATAAGATTCAGCACTTAAATAATCTTAGAATCATTATACTCATTTACGTTATTGGCTGAGAGAGAGTAATAGCGGATGCATCCATATCACGGACAAAGATCAATGGCTCATTAGTATAAACAATGACAATTAAAGATCTTTTGGACAATACCCCTAAACGACACGGATTCTATTTGATTAAAAACGCAAATTTGAAAGTAATCGCAAAAGACGCGATATGCTCTTGCTAGGGTTATTTGACCACGCGCCGATGTTGCCTTATCGTGTCGCCATCGGAGTCAGCTACCGCCTCCTAGGCTGCCAGAATGGTTTCCCCTTCGCAGCTATGATCTTGTCTTGCTCTGCTCAGAGACTGGAATCGACGTTTGCAACTCAATTTAGGCATGTATGGACGAAAGAGGGGCAGATCCCAATCCCTCTTGGTTCCTCTAGTGTTGTTGGTACCACTCGGCCGCCGTCCTGATCCAGTCAACTCTGGTTGCGGCCATTTAGTACCTGGACTAGAGCGATACAAATTGTTGCCTCCGTCCTTGAGGTGAAGGCGCTGGCCCAGATCTACCTGCCTCTTTTTCCCGTATGTCGATGTGGAGGGTGGTGTCATCCTTTGTTGTCGGACCCATATGTTTGTTGGTTTTGTGCTCGGAAGAAGAGACGGTAGAGAGTGGGGTTGCCTCTTCCTGCCTAGACCAATGAGGATGTACCTTCCAAGTAGGGACGGTCTGGAGTCCTCCCTCCCTACTTGGCTCTTTAATGTGACTCAAGTACATCATTAGCATTGTTTGATTTTGGTGTATGTTTTGATCTTTGGCTTATTGTTCTCTTCCGGATTCCTTTACAGGGTCTAGACTATTTGGAGTTTGCTTGTTGCAGCTCGGTTGACGTCGGAGGCCAGTTATTTCTCAGAGTATGCTCTAGGTAGAAATCCGCACGAAGCTTTGAAGCTATTTGAAGAGCACTTCACAATTCGGTTGAAGCCCCCACTCTCTACCAGCTCCAACCTTTTATGTCAATGATGTACTTCCTATCTTTATTATCTTTGCTACTTTTGTCTCTTAACCTTATCTTATCTGCCTTCTATTCCCTTAGCTTTTCTCAAGGCATCGTCCCTGCTTGTCACACGTTATCAACTCAAGCTGAATGATTTTGAATGAGAGCATTCATTATTACAAAAAAAATGCAAATTTGAGGCCCTTTGTGGGGCTTGTTACTTTTACCCACAAATGCACCATATATATTTATTTAGCCTTAAAATGCAACCATATATGGAGGGGAAAAGAATTCTAATCCAAAACGGTGCCATTGTATTTTGACTCAATAAAAATGTCAAATTAATCCTTTATTAAAATCGCATCATCACTTCCACAAATAATAGTAAGGTAAATTAAAAAACCGAGAAAATGCGAAAAAAGAAAGAGAAAATGGAAAATCTTATCATCATATGATAGCACTATTTCTAAACTTTCAATTGAGTAAGTTAACAAAATGAAAATACATTCAAGCCGCCACTTTATAAGAATAAAGATGAACCTAAATGTAACATCTTAAAACGGGTAAAGTGCACCCATGGTCCTGCAATTTTAATTATTGTACCACTAGGGTCCTATTTTAACTTTTTGTACTAATAAAGTCATGTTTTCAAGTTTTTTCTTCATCCATGGTCCTATTTGACATTTTTGCCCTCAATTTTTAAAATATTGTCCTTTTAAACAATTGTAAAATATAAAAATCACCCTAATGTTTAACGAAATTTTCAATTTTACCATCAATTTTTATAAATCCTACAATTCTACCCTAACGTTTACAAATTCTTACAATCCTACCCTAAAAATTTTCTCTCCACTTTATCTCACCACCCTCCTATCCACCACCACCGGAAATCTCGCCGGAACGTCGACGTCGACAGCCTTCACCGGAATGCCCTCTAAGCTACAAAACGCAAGTCTAGGCGGTAGATCCGCAGTCCAGGGCCATGAATCGCCGGCCAAGGGCGGCGAACCGTTGGCACAGGGCCCCGGATCGCTAGCCCAGGGATGCGAATTGCGCACCCAAGGCCGCGGATTGTGAGCCTAGGACCACGAAGCGCGTGCCCAAGGCAACGGATCGCTTGCCCAGGGTGTCGATCGGTGGCCGAAGGGCGCAAATCGCGAGTCCGAGGCCGCGAATCACCTGCCCAGGCCGCTTATCGCGGTCCCGTGGTTTTCCGATGGTGGCCCGTGGCGGCCCGAGGCTTTTCGACGGTGGTGGGTCGGATGATGGTTGAGTTAGGTGAGTTTAAAAGTTTAAGATAGATTGGAGGGTTTGTTTGTAGAATTTTAAAATTTGAGGGTGTAAATGGTATAATAAGAAAAATTCAGTTTATGTTCATTATTGTACCATTTCTGTGAAAGGGTAAAATAGTAAAATAATCATAAAAATGACCATGGATGATGAAACAACTTGAAAATAAGACTTTATTAGTACAAAAAGTTAAAACAGGACCGTAGTGGTACAATAATTAAAATTACAGGACCATAGGTGCACTTTACCCATTTTAAAACTATGGACACCTAAGTAAGCACCGTGTGTGAAGTTGAAGGGTGTATTTCTAATTAATCATACTATTCACAAATATCACTTCAAAATGTTCCATAAATTTTAGGGATTTAAATTGGATTTGAGCGATTATGATGCACTATACTCAGAAATTTGCAATCTCTTGTCGGTTCAAAGTGCGCAAGAAAATGGAGCAGAAGCACACAATTCAAGGCCTCAGGACGTGGGAACATTATGGAGGAAGTTTGTCTGAAGTCTTGTCCAAAAGGATGAATAAAAGTCCAAGAAAGAAGCTGAACAACATTTGTGCGCTGGATTGTGCGCCTAGCACAAGTCTGTGTGCAGACACTACAACCATGCACTAAAACTTCATCAAAATTGAATAGCAATATCTCCCATGTCCTACCTCAAAATTGGACGATTCAGAATGCTAAATTGAAGTTCAAGAAAAAGAGCTTTTCAACAAGAACAAATTCAGCTCATTTGGAGGTCTGTAGTGTCCTGGAGAGCTGTTACAAGTTAAAGTGTTCAAGTTGATGCCCCGACTTTTTGTGTGCTGAAGTGTGCGCTGATTGTGTGCAGGATTGTGTGTTGGTTGCACCAGTTAATGACAGCAAGCTTATTTTCAAAAAGCTCGATTTCGGCCCATTTGTAACACCTTTTTAGGACTTTAATACCCTTATTTTAGCTATCCAAAGTTGCCTAACATGTCTAGGGGCACTTTGGGACCTCTAATTAGTATAAATAAACTTTTTAGGGCAAGATTGTGAGACACACAAGTCTCAACTCGGGATTGACAGTAGCCACACTTCATCTTGTCTTTGGTTCTTCTCTTTTGGGGCTTTTTAGCTCCTTTAATCCCAGGAGCATGAGGGATTGAAGGAGGCTTTTGTGGATGCTCAATAATAATAGGGGATTTCTTACCTTTCTTCTCTTCTAATTGTCAATTTTGGTTGCCTATTGATGCTGATTTTTGTTTTCAGTAGCTTTAGCAGTGAGTGGAGTCCTATGTCATAGAAACCACTTGCATACACATAGTACGCTAGGTATCGATTTCTTCACGCTTTTGAATGTTTAGATGTGTTGTTTGCTGGCCCCTCACACACATGTCATCTAGGTGTTTGATTTAATGCTTGAGGGAGCATTAATCGAGCATAGGCCACAAGAGATTGGTTGACTTGCTTACCACAAGTCAGAGACGGTCATAGGAGCTTGTCGGTGGCTTGAGATGGCGGTTGCTTGTCTCAGAGGAGGGCAACCCGATGGTAGAAACTCACCTCTAGGCACACATGAGACTCGTAGCCACTCCCTTGCTGAATTGATGTTATAGGATGAGTAGGAGTAGGTAGACTTCGCTTCTTCTAGGAATTCTTGCTATTTGAGGTTCGTTGGTGTTGTTATTGACTTGTATAGTTTTAGGTATCAATCCCTCGTTCATTGCATGCTTGAGTATGTCAGAGTGTAGACATTCAAACATACTCAATTTAGGTGTTCATGGAATTGTTAAAAAAGGAATTCCATGAGCTTGTCTAAGGGATTGGTTGATTGACTTGTGGAGAGTTAGAGATGGCCTCCACAAGTCAATTGATGATTAGTTTAGGAGCTGTCCAAGTGTAACAGAACGTATACAGTACCAAGATATTGTCCACTTTGGGCCTCAGCCCGCACAGATTTGCTTCTACCTGAGTCCATAGGTAAAACACGTCTTGTGGGGTTAAAGAGCAACCACCCTTATAAGGTATGCATTACTCCCTTAACCCCTCCATGTGGGATGAAAAACATCATCCACCCACTCTCCAAGGGAGACAGCGTCCACGCTGATACATGGACACTGTACAACCAGGCTCTGATACCATCTGTAACAGACCGTGTACAGTGCGAAGATATTGTCCGCTTTGGACCTCAGCTCGCACGGATTTACTTCTAGCTAAATCAACAGGTAAAGCGCGTCTTGTTGGATTAAGGAGCAACCACCCTTATAAGGCATACATTACTCCCTTAGCCTCTCCATGTTTGATGAACAACATAATCCACCCCCACAAGGGAGTCCAGTGTCCTCGCTGGCACATGAACACTGTACAACCAGGCTTTGATACAATCTGTAACATACCGTGTACAGTCCCAAGATATTGTCCTTAACCCCAGAAGATGCATTTTACATGTGGACTCACTCGGTAAGCTCTTCTCTTATATGTTTTATTGTTTAAGATAGAGATATTGTTTTTCCTTGAACTCTCATAATTAAGCATAAATTACTAGATTAAATAGAAATCAAATCTAACAACTTGGCTTCTAAATAAAGGCACTTAAAATCATACATCAAGTGATTAAATTAACTACAATTAAGCTAGGAAAGAGTTAGAGTCATATTATTGGTCTAATAAAAATCACTTATAATATTTGATTCTCAAGGAATCCTTTGCTCTGACGATTAGAGGGTCTGGCCAGACTCTAAAACGTCTAAGTTGAGGATATGATTGGAATCTTGTAAAAGAATTAAGGGTTAGAAACCTGGGTTAGGTAAGGGTTGAGAGTTTTCTTATCGGAGTCATAACATAAGTGTGGACTCAAGTCTTCCTAGTAATCTAGTTTTATACTGAAGCTCTAAAGTCCAAGTGCTTCATCTCTAAGGGATTAGAGGTGGAAGTATCCCACCTAACGTTCATTACTTTTTACTTCTCCCCTGGTGCATCAATTTTGTCAAATCGGGAAGACGAAATAATGGATCATGAAAAGCATGAGAATCATGCTGACGAAAGTTATGATGATGAGAATCATGATTCGGTTCAAGTGGAACTGAGACGCAGAGTAAAAATCATTTAGAGCAACATTTGTTAGAGAAATCATTTAGAGATTATTTTCTTACTTATTTTCTTACTTATTTTCTTACTCATTTAGAGATTATTTTCTTACTTATCTGGTTCCATTTATAAGTATAAAGCTAGACTTGTGATCAAGGGATACAAACAAAAGGAAGACTTAGATTACATTGATACATACTCTCCTGTAACGAGAATCAATTCTATAAGAATGATTCTGTCATTCGCAACATTGAGAAATTTAGAGGTACATCAAATGGATGTAAAAACAACTTTCTTAAATGGACATTTAGATGAAGAAATCTATACGGAGCAACCCGAAGGCTTTATAGCTCCAGGGAATGAAAAGAAAATCTGTAAATTGGAAAAATCATTATATGGTCTAAAACAAGCACAAAAAAAGTGGCATGAAAAATTTGACTATACAATGACTACCAATGGATTTAAAATCAATTGAGTGTGACAAATGCGTTTATTTAAAACATACAGAAAATGATTATATCATTCTATGTCTTTATGTGGATGACATACTCATTGTTGGTAGTAGTGATAAAATTGTCAAATCTAAAAAAACATGTTGAATTCAAAATTTGACATGAAAGATATATATGAGACTTGCTGATGTGATTTTAGGAGTTAAAATCATAAGAACGGTTGAATGTCTAACTTTGAGCCAAGCTCATTATATAGAAAAAATCCTTGAAAACTTCAACAAGGATGATTCTGGAATTGTCAGAACACCATTAGACATTAGTCTCCATCTATCCAAAAATAGAGGAGATAATATTTCTCAGGTAGAATATTCTAGAGTTATTGGGAGCCTAATGTATCTAACTAGGTTTTTAAGCCAACTGCGCTTTGCAGCTAGGAGAATCTTTAAAGCTAAACCAAAATTTTACATATTTCATAGGAAACATTTAATCTGATATTAAGATTAAAAGTTAGTGTCATGTCAATTCGATATTGCTATTTTACATTATTTTGATTAAACTGAAAGATAAAATGAAAATTATGTAGATACCTAAAATCATCCATACTTAATACACTAATAATAATGTTAAAGATCATTGTAATAAGAAAAGGTTCTAAAATTATATTGAGTTTTTAAACAATAAAGATAAAAATCAGAGTAAAAATTTAAGTTTTAGAAGTTTAGAATTTATTTTAATTAATGAACAAAACCTTATAAGAGTTATAAAGAACTTTTGTATTGTAGAAAAATATACAATTCATATTCATTCATGACAATGGTGTCGAAAGAGTAAAATTCAACCGATTGAATTATATCATACATAATGTTTGAGGTATATAGGAAATAAAAAGAAATCATTAGCACTTTTTAATGAGTTTCGGGATGAGAAAGTACAATAGGTTTTGTTTGCATGCATAAGTGATTGTGGAAGAAATAAAATTATTTGACTCTTTTATTATTGAAATATGTATCCTTTCAACGTAAGTCTACATAGTTTAATCATATTCATTTAAACCATTGGCATGAAAATAGTAAATATAGATTAATAAATATAGATTAAGGTAAAATGGGCAAAAACGTTTAGATTTATATGTGAATAATAAACAATGTACGTAATGAGTTTTTTTATGAAACTTTAAAATCAAGTAAGATTATTGCAACCCACACAAACATTGGGGAGTGAGGGTTTTTTCCCGTTTAAAACAGTAGAAGAATTGTTCATTAAATTCACTTTAAAACGTTTGAGATCAATGTGTAAAAACATAAATTAAGGGGAAATAATGGAGTGATCTTTTAAATAAATAGAAACAAAAGAATAACAAAAACATAAAATAGAGCATATGGTTTACATACAACCACCCACACCCCACCAAAACGCATAAATGAATAGTTGCCAAAATCGCCGACAATTGTATCTATGTATAATATAATGTGCAAAAAACATAAATTTAATAAGGGGAAATAATTGATTTATATTTTTTAAAAATTGAATCAAAAGAATAACAAAAACATAAATAGAGCATATGGTTTAATATAGTATAATGTGCAAAAAATCATCAATGAATAGTTGCCAAAATCCCCCACAATTGTATATATGTATAATACAATATAATGTATAATATAATATAATGTGCAAAAATATAAATAATAAGGGGAAATATTGGATATAAATAAATAGAAACAAAAGAATAACAAAAACATAAAATAGAGCATATGGTTACATACAACCACCCACACTCCACAAAAACTCATCAATGAATAGTTGCCAAAATCCCCCATAATTATATATGTATAATGAATTGCACTAGACCAGATATTGCTTACACAATAAGCAAGCTGAGCAGCTACACAAGTAATCCAAGTACAAAAAGCAATAGTTAGAGTACTAAAGTACCTACGATATACTCGTAATTATGGGTTACATTATACTAGATACCCAGTTGTGTTAGAAGGCTACACAGATGCAAATTGGATATCTAATATAAATAACTCGAAATCCACAAGTGGCTATGTGTTTACACTAGCTAGAGCTGTCGTATCTTGGAAATCTTCCAAACAAACAATTGTAGCCCGATCCACAATGGAATCTAAGTTCATAGCTTTGGATAAATGTGGAGAAGAGGTTGAATGGCTATGCCAATTCTTGGAGGATATTCCAAAATGGGAAAAACACGTGCCACCAATCAGTATCCATTAGTCAATCACCAATTGGAAGACATAATACCATTAAACAACTACTCTCTACTGGGGTTATCACAATTGACTATGTAAGGTCAAAAAATAACATAGCGGATCCGTTGACTAAAGGGTTAAATAGAGAGTTAACTGAAAATTTGACAAAAGGAATGGGCCTAAGGCCTATGGATATATAAGTTTTATGAAAGAAGACCCAACCTAGTTGACTGGAGATCCCAAGATCTAGGTTCAAAGGGTCAACCTAATTATAAGATTTAGTGTTGTCACTGTGGAGGATAACCTCAAACTCATTCCTATTGTGAAATAGTGATGCGAATAAGGTTAGCAAAGTGTTGTTTTAATGATTTTTAAGTAAGTAATCAAGTTAGTTCAGACTTAATAAATCACCTATGTGAGAGAGAAGTGGGCTTCAAAGGAAAATTAGTTAGGCTCAACTCTTTAGGAACTCTTGCAGAACCAAGACGTGTAAATTCATGGCCAAATGAACAAAACCATGAGAACTGAACAAATGAGGAATGATTCATGTGTAAGATATGCGGGTTCTTTACACAGGAAAGCATGACAATTCAAAGACATCGTGTCTACTAGACAGCTAGTAAAGTAAATGTATTTTACAAGGGAAAAGTTCAAAGGGTAACACCTACTTTTCCTATGCAGGATTCAGTTGATGAACACCACAGTAGAGTCAAAATGAAAACAATTTTCATTCATGTGGGGGATTGTTGGAAATATATTAGAAAATGGTGGAAAGATGAATGGAAAATTATTTATTTCTACCATAAATTTGGAGGTTTTTTCACCATTAGTATGGTGATTTATGGACCATTAGTATGGTGGTTTCATAGTCATTAGTATTAGGGTTAATGGCTAGCTTTATGGTGCATTTAGGTGCCCTAATGGCTAGGCCTACCATAAACACTATAAAATGACACCTTCACCATGCTTATTTCTCATCCCTAGCACATTTCTTCTTGCAAACTTTTATTCATCTCTTCTTGCAAAAAGTCTCTTGCATCATTGTTTTAGTGTTCTTCAAGTTCTTCCGTTCTAGTTCGTTGGCGAAGAAGCTTTAGGTGCGAAGCTATTTTCGCGTCTCCATTGTATCCAGGGAGATAGACATCCGTTCGATACTCAAGCACTCGTAGTAGAGGGGGTGAATCTGTTTTAAGAAAATTGCGTGAAACGCAAGCCTCGAAAAACAAATCTCGAAGAACGGTTCTTGTTTCTAAACTTTTTCTTGGCTTGATCCGTTCATATTCTTCTTAATTCTAATTTATTGCTAAAATTAGAATTTAAGGTTATACCGTTAATTTGTTTAATTTCTGGCATAATTTATATTTAATTTTATTATAATAATTCTTTTGAATTATATATATATATATATAATTTCGGAATTATTTATTTATGAAATTGGTGGAATAATTATATTGTGTTCATCTTTTATACTTCGTTCATTTTGCACCCAATATTTATATAGTCATACGACTTTTATATTTTGTGCAATTGTACCACATTATCTTGTTTTGCCAATTTTGGTACTTACTCGTACTACAAAAACACCAAAAAAACTTTGATTTCACCACAATTTTGTCAAATTGAATACACCATTAACCTTGAACTAACATTATAACCTAGAAGAATCACCACTAAGAAAGATCTTCAAGTTTGGTTCGTCCATTCACATCATGTTTTAGCTTTTCAACAAGTTATTTTTGCTCTCCATAAAAGAATTCATCCCAATCACCATCAAAAAGTTGATTTGAAGCTACAAATTTTTCCAACCTATGAAATCATGTACGGAGTGATTTTCTCATAGAAGTACACCTAAAACTTGATTTCCTACAACATTTTATGCTTTAGTGAGGTTAAATATGTCCAAAATTTAAAACGTTTTTATGCCATCCAAACATCTTTGTTTCTTGATCAACGTTATTATCGGGTGTCCAAAAGCTTTTATGTTTGAGTGATTACAAACTATCGACACAAATTAAAGTATGGAGACCAAAGCGTACATGTTATTAAAGTTGTATGATTGGAGAGTATAAGTTATTTTTCGCGTATGGATAGGGCGGGCCCACCATGGAGGCACGTGGGGGCACGTGCCCCGTGCCCCCAGTAAAAAAATATTAAATTAGGATACCCCTAGTAGTATTTTTCTGGAAAAAAAAGTATAAGGGTCACTTTGATTAATGTTGAAAGTAAAGGGAGATAGATTGTATAAAACATAAAAGATTGGTGAGGAGAGATAGGACACTCACGTGATTGTGTCAGAGTGAAACAAGAAGGGCCATCGAAAATCCAAAAGATAAAAGTTTATTTTTATTCCTATTTAAGTCACCTATTGTTGCTAGAAAAGTAAAAAAAAATAACCTAGCTATATTGTACGTTAGCTCCCCTACCGTCTGTCCTACGAGGCGCACAACTGCAACAATTGTTCTACTTTACTTCGCCGGTTTCAGAAATTTTTTGCTGTAAGTTGATTGTTTTATTTTATTTTTTTAGTAATTTTCTTTTACACTTATAGATCAATAAATATTTATGACATACTTTTTTATTATTTTTAGGTTCTTATGAATAAATTTCTTATAAAGAAGTAAAAAGTTGATGATAAAGATAGTGAAAAGAATTTAGAAGAGCCAAACTATGTTGAAATAAATCTTGATGAGCTTCCCGTAGATGCCGTCGAACGAATAAAAATAAGTGAATATCATCTCAATAATAGAGATATAATTCGGAGAGCTTACTTACAAAGGGGGCCATGTCAACCGCGTGATCATGATTTTCCACAAACTAAGTATGAGACAAAATATAGACAATTTGTTCCTACCTGGTTTAATGAATACAAAGAATGGTTGGAATATAGCATATCAAAGAATGCAGCTTTACGTTTTGTTACCTTTTGGATCAAATTTGTGAAATAAGTGGAGATGGTTTTACTACCGGTGGATTTACAAATTGGAAGAAAAAAGATAGATTTCAAACTCATGTTGGCAAACATAATAGTGCTCACAATCAAGCATGGAGAAAATGTCAAGATTTAATGAATCAAAAACAAAGCATTCCAGCTGCTTTTGAAAAACAGTCATGTGAAGCAAAAGTGCAATATCAAATTCATTTGGGAGCTACGGTTGATTGTGTTAGATTTCTTTTACGACAGGGAATAGCTTTTTGTGGACATGATGAATCAGATGATTCAAGCAATCGAGGTAATTTTCTTGAACTTCTACACTTTCTTATTGACCATAATGAACAGATTAAGAAGGTTGTCTTGAATGATGCTCATGGAAACTCTAAGCTCATAGATCACAAAATCTTGAAAGACATTGCTTATGTTGCTTCAACAGAGGTTACAAAAGCTATAGTGAAAGATATTGGTGAAGGACATTTTGCTATTTTATTAGATGAATCTCGTGATATGTCCACTAAAGAGCAAGTTGCAGTTGCTTTGCGCTATGTGGATGGAAATGGTTATGTCATTAAGAGGTTTATTGGTCTTGTACATGTCAATGATACTACTACCTTATCACTTAAAATTGCTATTGAAGACATATTTTGAAAGCACAGATTGAGTATATCACAATTGCGTGGTCAAGGAAATGATGGGGCTAGCAGTATGCATGGTGAGTTTAATGGTCTAAAGTCTCTAATCCTGAAGGAGAACAATTCTGCTTATTACGTGCATTGTTTTGCACATCAACTTCAGTTGGCGCTAGTTCTTTGTAGTAAAAATCATGTTCAAGTTGCTTTGCTTTTAATGTGGTTTCAAACTTGGTGAATATTGTTGGTGGTTCTTGCAAGAGGCGAGATGTGTTACGGGAATTACAGTTCAAGAGAATAATTGATGGATTAGCAAATATGGAACTTATGAGTGGTCGTGGTTTAAATCAAGAAACCACTCTCAAACGAGCTGGTGAAACACGTTGGGGTTCACATTATGAATCTTTGGTAAATCTGGTTCTGGAAATTATTGTGGAAGATGGTGTTACTGCAGAGCAAAAAGGTGATTTTATTGCCCTTTTACATCAAGTTCATAGTTTCACCTTTGCTTTTAATCTTCACTTAATGAAAAATGTACTAGGAGTTACAAATGAATTGTCTCAAGCTTTGCAGAGGAAAGATCAAGATATTGTCAATGCAATGAAGTTAGTCCAAGTTTGCAAGGATCGGTTTCAAGCAATTAGAGATGGTGGATATGAATCTTTACTTGTTGAGGTTTCTACCTTCTGTGAGAAACATGATATAGTTATTCCAAATATGGATGATGTGTTCATTTCTCCAGGACGCAAGCGTTGAAATGCCCAAGAAAGAACAAACATGCATTACTACCAGGTGGAGTTGTTCTACACGGTGATTCATATGCAACTGTAAGAACTTAATAATCGATTTGATGAGGCAAACACAACATTGCTTCTTTGTGTCGCTTGCTTAAATCCTAGTGATTCTTTTCTGCTTTTAATAAGGAGATTTGGTTCATCTTGCGGAGCTTTACCCTACATATTTTTCGATTTTGAGCTTATTGCTCTTGAAAACCAAACTTGAGAATTATATCATTGACATGAGGTCTACAAATGAGTTTTCTAGTTTAACTACTGATGGAGATGTTGCTAGAAAGCTAATTGAGACTAAAAGAGATCATGTGTACCCACTTGTTTATAAACTTGTGAAGTTGGCTTTGATTTTACCTGTTGCTACAACATCAGTGGAGAGAGTATTTTCTGCAATGAAGATTGTCAAGAACCGTTTACGGAAAAGAATGGGAGATGATTGGAAGAATGACTTATTAGTCACCTACATTGAAAAGGATTTACTTGATGCAGTGGACAATGAAACAATTTTCATAGGCTTTCAAAATATGAGATCTCGTAGAGAACATTTATAGGATAAGTTTATGTTCTTAGAGTTATTTTTTAATCATTTTATTATTAGGATATATGAATGATACAAGATTACATATTTAATTTTTGTTTGATTATATAGAACTGTTGTCATGGGGGGCCCGCCCGGTTGCGGAGACGGGGCCACCCCGCGGCGGCGGAAGCGGAAGTGGAAGCTGCGGCTGAAGCTGCATGAGCTGCGGAAACAGAAGCGGTCGGTCCAACCGAGACCCGCTGGGTGTGGTGGTCTCGTGCCCAACCCGCAAAGTCTCATTCTCGAAGGCCCGGTGCCTGAGAACACTTTGCACACGGAGTATGCGGACAGAGTTATGCGCCCATATTTTTCGGTCGTGTTTCGACCCGCAACCTACAATTCTCAAACATGGCAAGTATACAGTATAAACCCTAACTATCCATGGCGAGCCCCGCCCCACTGAAATAGGCGAGCACTCTACCATCACCAAACATGCAGTTCATGGATAACATCGTACATAAGCTCAATAGAATCAAACCGATATAGAATATGTCTGATCCATCACAATATGATCACATCACGGGTCCCGTCCTCCACCCGGTCATACAGAATATTCATGGTATATATACAGAAGCAGAATATATCTAAGATACATAACATGATCCAACCAATGACATGCATGCATATACATCTACAGAATCAACAATGGAAAACCCCAGAATACCTAAGTGCGGGATCTAGGAGAAACTCCGAGATCAGAAGATTCCCGCACGTACAGCTGCTGCTGCTGCTAACACACAAACAGAAGAGAGAGGTAAGTTAACTGTGAGAAAACCCATATGCTATACGTAGCATAAATCCAGAAATCAGAAAGCAGCCTATAACCTCTACCGAGACTACCCCTATAACTTAACAGAAGTTCCATGTCGAAACTGCAGATACCCGATCACAGTACAGAAAGCACCACGGAACTCTAGTCTGATGGCTGCTTGTCAGGTATACCTGAAAGGTGGTAAACAGAAGGGGCTCAGGAGGACCCAGTACGGGCTGAGTTAAGGTACAGTTGCAATAAGTAAGCTAAGTGCGCGGATACCTGCAAAACAAGGACAACACGAAAACACAAGCATATATATACAAACAGATATAAACATATATAATAAACAGAGTCCCGAAGGACGCGGTTAGAACCGCCAGAGACCCATGTGCGCATATAAACAGAACGACAGCCCTCTCCAAGAGGTCAGAAGCCGAAGCTAACAGAGGCATGGTACCAGCCGGGGTCGCGATCCCCAACTGTCGTAGGGTCATAAACAGAGTATACCGCAGGGTATACAACAGACAGAGTATACCGCAAGGTATACACAGAATATCAGCACCCATTGCAGATATAGAATACCGAAGAACCCGAGGTCTCCGAGACCATCCCGGGCCTTGAACCTGCATACCTGTACCTTACCATATAACTGGCCCCGGGATCACCGGACACTCGTCCTCAACCCGGAACCAGCTTCAACTAACCCCGATATACATGATATCCCTCCCAGAATGTATAACGAGAGAAGTTGAACTCTTACCGTACTATTATTGATCCGCAGAAGAATCCCGGGAAAATCCCGACGCTCGGCCCGAAGCGCGGTAGTGTGACTTTCCAAGTCCCGCACTACTCCACAACTGCTGATTCAAGCTGAACAACCATTTACATATCAGAAATCATCAATCTAAACCCCCGGAAACTAATCCCGCACATTCCCGCAAAACTTCACAGAAAGCTCGGATTTTCAAACTGAGCTAGAACATCGTTAGTTATACTTAGACATGCACAGCTAAGCATTTAAATCATACTTTCCTAATTTAAGCAGGCAAGCTAGCATGTCGAGTTTCACGGTTACGTTCACCAATTCAGAAAACGAAGTTCTAAACATCGTTTGTTACCTACTTCAATTCCCGATATCATTTGACCACCAATACACCCCCGAAACACACCATAATTATCAACACACCCTTCCCTTAAATTCGGCCTCAACATGACTTTTGTACCCATATCCTTTCCAACCAATTTAAAGCTTCCAATTCATGCATAATCAATCACTTAAACATTCTAAGCATGAATATCAACATATCACTCAACAATTCCATCAATTTCCCCACTAAAGTATTCGGCCAAGTTGGGGTTTTTCAACCCAAGATGTTCTTCCATATTTCAAACCTTAATTCCTACACCAAATCACCTCAAGAACAACATATCCCAACCTTGAAGCAAGAAGATGAACACAACACCTAGCTATGGTTAAGCATAAATTCGGCCCTTATGGTGTTCAACCACCAACCATGCTTCAAGCATACCAAAATCATGAAGGAGACATGCTTACCTCAAGATTAACACCAAGAACAACCTCCCTTAAACCCTTGAACAAATCGGTCTTGTAAGGGAGCTACTAGTGTGTGTGTGAATGTTCTTTAGCAAATGAAGAACATGTGAGAGAGAGAGGCGGATTGTGAGAGAAGTTTATGAGACCAAAATGAAACTCTCTCTCTAATTTCTCACCTTAAATACCCCTTATCATGGTGAGTTATATGCCAAACACACACTTAGGTACCTTGGTCACCATAGTGACTCACCTAACAAGCGCACACTTAGACACCTTAGTTGTCATCCCATGCACACACCTAGGCACCTTAGTCGCCAAGTCCAAGCCAAAATATGCCTAAGTGGTAAGTGTCACCCCGCGCCAACTTAACCCGAGTAAATCCCGATGTATGTGCTTGCTAGCTTAGCCCGAAGTAATTCCGTCATGTGTACTAGCTTGGTTATCACCACAATAATCATCCGGAATCATAACATACCACACACCATTGGCGCCATCAAATTCTTCATCCCGAGTCCTGAGTGTCGCCCGAGAACGAACATCCCGACCCCAAAAAATATTTTCCGCGGAAAGGTGCGGGGACTCATGCAACCTCGAATATACAAGCATTCCTGAGAATGTTACCTAGAAAAGATCCGGGAGCCATCTGACCAACAGAAAACATGCCCCGCATGCTTGGAATGGAGCCCCGGGATACACAGAAGTCACCACCCGAGCGGTGACTGTAATAACTGTGTCCCCACAATATGAAATTCTTGCGCCCGCCACTGCGTATGGAACTTGGTTTTGTAGGTTATAATTTCTATTGCCCAACCACCATGCGCAGCCGCTGTTGTCACATCACCTCCCCTTATCCTTGTTGTGCATGTCACCCCGCTCCCAGGCGCGTTGTCGAGATCGTCATGAAACCCAGATAAAACCCAGATACGCAAGATTTGACCAATACAAGATATGGTTTTAGCATGGTTTATAAAAATCGGACCGGACGGTCGGACCGGTTCGATCGAGAACCGGTCACCTGTCCGGTCCGGATTTCGGTTTTGCACGCCATTGCATGAGAACCGGAAACTGCTGGTTTTCAAAGTTTTTTATAAAAGTTTTATTACAATAGAGAATAAAAGATTTGGAAAAAGAAAAAAATCATGAAATTTAAAACGAAAAGAAAAGAATTAGGGGCAGAGTAATTTTTTACTTTTAAAGACCTCTGGCGCCCGGCCATCAATGGTGGACTGTGGAGGTTGATGGTGGATGTTGTTGGAGACAAGATCGGAGGTCACATGGTGTTGGTGGGATGGTACCACGACAGCTGCGCATTTCACTTGGGATAAAAGTAACAACTTTGGGCTACAAATGTACCGTAACAATGTTCATGTAACTGCCAAAGCCATCACATTATGCAACTCGCTACAAAGAAAGGGTACAAAACAATGCTCATGTAACTACTGTCAAAGCCATCATCATCAATCACATAATGCAGCTCGCTACAAAGAAAGGGTACACAGATTAAGCAACATCTAGTTATGAATGATCTGTTCCAGTCTCAGCTTTGGTGGGTCGAATCTCAATTCCCTGAACAATGAGTCCACTCTTCCAGCTCCCACTTTTCACCTCCAACACACTCATTTCCACTTCCCCGTTGCTCCCTCCATCGTTGAAGAACTCCCCAAGCTCGATCTCCGTCCAACCGTCGGTTCTCACTTTGGGGAGCGCATTTGGGGTTGCTTCTGGGTCCTGGGTGGGCTGTGAGGCCTGCACCACCGAGCCTATGTAACGAGAGATTCGAGTGAAACGTCTGGGAATGTGGTAATGTTGTGGTCTCATTATTCTTGGCGAGTCCAAGTAGACTGTTTGCTTCTTGAGCTTGGTGCCGTCAAGGGAGATGGCGACCTCCGCGGGATTGGAATCTAAACCTCGTGCGACGGCGGTGGTTTTGAAGATGAGGTATGCTTTGTAGTGTGTCAATGGGGAGAGGAGTTTTGTGCTGATTTTGCCTCGGATCTCAAGCCAGCACACGCTGGTAAGCTCTGCTACCTCTGTGAACCTGCTATCACAGTCGTAATGTAAGTGATATATGTACCTAGTTTACATTTTAACCTTCAAATCAACACATTTTCAATCTAATCAATCATTCCACTTGATTTAATATAATGTCGTTTATGTTATTAGAAATTTGAAATTTATTGTTCTAAATATATTCATCAAATTTTAAGCATAAATGGCATGAGAAAATATTACCTTGCATCAGGTAGAGAGACCCAATTCCAATAGCGAGGAGTATCACTCCATATGATCACCAAGTCTCTGGCTGATAACATGTAGCACTTCTTCCCACTCATTTTCTCCAGTGAGAAGCTCTGCTCCAAACATGACACAGAGAGTTTCTTCAACAATTGGGAAATGAACATAAATGCAAATCCAGCCATATGCAATATTCATAGAATCCATGAACAGAACAATCATGAATCTCTTTAGTCTATTACTCCATCTTCACTCATAGACCAAACCAGGAGACTAAACAAAATCAACAAGAAGAAGAAGAAATATAAAAAAAAGCAGAAAAATCTAACGAGTTAGAAGGAGGAAACACCTTTCTGCCTTGATCGATGAGGATGGGTTGATCGCAGAGCGTGAGATAGAGTTCTTTCTTGGACTCGGCGGCGCTGCAGAGAGATTGAGGAAGTAGCGACTTGTAATCATGTGGCAGGAACCGCTCCCACACCGCGTCCGACTCCGCCGCCGACTTGAACATGCTAGACACCACCGCCAACCGCCCAGCGTCAGCCGGAGTTGTCAGGGAGATCACCGAAGCGACGCACCCCTCTGGCAGCGCCGATAAGTCCAACCATCGTCCCTTCTCCTTCTCGCTGCCTCCTGATCTTTGCTTCTCCTCGTCGATTCTTGAATCTCTGGGCATCGTCCTCTGATCTATGTTTCTTTTGCGAAATGAATTGATATGAACTGGGTCGCTGCTTCTACGAGCAAAATTTCTCGAATATGTAGGCACACGAATCTTAGCGGTTAAGTTCTTCTGAGTCGGATAAATATGCCAAAGCAATAAAAAAATATATAGAAACAAAACCCCTAAATTAAAAGGGCGACTTTTTATTCCAAAGAAAAAGGGATGACTTTTCCCCAAAAGTTATTACTATGCCACCTAAGTCCCCAAAATTTGATGGTGATTTCCCGGCAAAATATCATAGAAGAAGGATAAGCGAAAAAGGAGTGGGAATGTGATTTTATCAATAAATTATACTCTCTCCACCCGGACTGAGAATCGAACCGAGTTCGTTCGAACTCCGTTTGATCTCGAGCTCAAACGACCCTGTCGAGTCGAGCGAGCTCGAGTTCAAACGACCTTGTCGAGTCGAGCTTTTTCCAATCTCGAGCTCGAGTTTGAGCCGTTTTTTAGGCTTGTTTCGAACACGAGCCTCAGAGGTTCGACTCGACGACGAGGCTCGCAAGCTTACACGAGCCTAACAAACGAGTTGAGCCGAGCCCGAGCCTATTAGATTCGAGCTCGAGCTCATGACATTTAAGAATATTTTATTGAATTAATGTATCTTAATTTTTTCGAGCTCCGCGAGTCATTTTAAGCCTAATCGAGTCGAACTTTATAATCGAACCTAAACGAACTACCCCCTGATCAAGCCTAACGAGCTTTCGAGATAAGCTCGAACCTGTCACGAGTCGAGCTCGAGCCCGAAAAATCAAGCTCGATGAAGTTCAAGCCGAGATCGAGTCGAGCCTGATTTTCACGAGCTCGAGCTCGAATCTGCAATGTTCGGGCTCGGCTCGTCTCATTCTCACCCCTACTCTCCACCCAAAAAGATTCAATTGTATTTTTTTTTGATATCATAAAAAGATTTGATCATTTCCTTGAACTGAAACATTTTAACATCAATATTATCTTCCTTAACTTTTCTTTTCTGCCCAAAAAAGTTATTTTTGTCTTATATAACAGTTTTACTTTATTACTCTTAAATATTTAACACTCCTTAATCTCCATACCCGGTAAAATGCTGAAAATAGTTTTACTCTCTCCATACTCTAGAATTTCGAGTCTGTATATATTCTCAAGTTAAACTAAGAACTTGCGATTTTGACCTCAAGTATATTATAGTAATTTTACCTGTTGCTGGATCTTTCTTGGGAGAAGGAAACCAATTGATTTCGTTTCACTCAAATTGGAGTTCATTTGCTTAGTTTATTCATGTGTTAGTTCTAAGGGTATTTTAATCATTTTACCCATTAACAAGAATCTAGTTGAGAAACAGAGACTAACAAAATTCATTCCAAGCTCGTTTCCTTAGTTTTCAATCATAGGAGTAGTTTTGTCTTTTCCCCTTGCCAAAAAACTAAAATCTCGGATCACCAATGAACTGATCTTGAAGAAACGAGATAAATGCATTTTGTAGTTCTTGATTCAGAGTATGTTTGCTCAAGGTTTTGTAATGGAGGTATTTTTGTCTTTTTGGGGACTAGTTTGCTCTTTAGAAAAAGTAGCGACTTGTAATCATGTGGAGGAAATAAGAAATTTCGAAACTTTAGAACTTTGGGGACTAGTTTGCTCTTTAGAAAAAGTTTGGGACTCATTTGACCTTTTTTTGAAAGTTTAGAATTAATTTGCAAGGTGAGGGAAAAGAAGTTGATCGCGACCCTGAATGACCGACCCGTCACGCTGACTACCAGGTCAAACATATCCATGTGTCCTTTGCATGCTGATGATTAATTTCAGGCCTTATCTGTTTTTCACTTAGTCACCGTGCTCTTCATTATTTATTATGAGATTGTTATTATTAATTATAAAAAATGACAATTCTATAATTAATAATGATATCATATATCAATAATAGTATGACATATGAGACCAAAATATTTTCCCACCCACTTCTACCAACTCTCACAACCCTCTTCACTCATTCAAATTCGGTCCAACTCTCACCTCACACCTTTCTTCGTGTTACATTTTAGTCCAATTAGGTTTCTTTTTGTTTATCATCAGCATTTTTCTTGTTTTTCATTTTTTTAAATTTTGGTAGAAAAACACAATGAAATTTAATTCTTCTGGACTTTACCGGAAGCTACAAGTGAGGGTTACATGAGAAAATGTAAAATGCAAGATGCATATCAGTTTTATTGTGAAACCCGAATTATTTTTATTTTTTTCAAATATAATCCTAATTTATTTTGAAAAATCATATCTTTATTGAGCTTCAAAAATCTTTATATTTAAGAATCAGACTTCATTTAAATTTATCTAACATTAAAATTTTTTATTTGTAATTTTCTATTAAATTTTTTATCATAATATTTCTATTATATCTAACTGCCAAAAGTTGGTGATCTACATATATTCCTCTTGTGCATGTAAGAAAAGTGTTGGATCTTGTATTTGATGACCACAGATACTAATTTCGAATTTTATGTTGCTTTCAGCTATTTAATTATAGAAATTATTATGTGTTGAAAAATTGTAATTTTGGAGTTTAGGACCTAAAATAGGAAGATACATGAAATGTGATTTTTGTGTGCTTTTATGGGACTCTTAGCTAGTTTTATTTTATTTATAATATTAGAGCTATTTTTTAATATTGGTAAACTGGAAAAACTATTTTGCTCATGCATGTCAATGATCTATATCGAAAAACACTAGATATTTTGACTTTCTTGATTTGTATGTTCAATTTTTTCTATAGAAATATTGATGGTTAAAACCTTATATTTCTTTATTTTGTTGTTTTAACTTATTTTCATTTAATTAAATGTTTTTGATGATTAAAAGTTCATGTTTTCAAGAACGACTACTTTTACTTAAAATATTGTTTTTTTTTTATATAGTCCGTGAAATTTTGGGAAGACCATATCATCTTCAGTATTACCTTTAACGTGTGTTTAGCCCATTCAATCCACGTCATTCTTACGTCTGAAATATTAACAAAAATCAACTAGAGTTGCTAAATTGTTACCATTTTCAAAGTCCCATGATTTATTCAGATGGATAAAAAAATTCAGTGACTGGTTTTTGATGAGTTAAAAATATATACTCAATTTAGTAACGTTTTTGTAAGTTGATAAAAGTTTTAAGACTTTTAAGACACTTCTCTAGATTAGGGGGTTTGAATGATGGATACCAATTATATGGTGTAGATATGTGTAGGTACACATAGCAATATATAAAAAAAAAATATGTATGGATAATTTAGACATTTAGTATTTTTAATGGATTTGGGCTGAAACTGTTTTGTAAATTAGGCATCTAATCTACTATGTGTACCTACACATATCGAGACTCACATAAAAAGGGGAAGAAAAGGGAACTGAAGCAGAAGCTGGTTATGTTATGTATCAGTGAAAAATGTATGAATAAAATGCAGTAGTAGACTAAAATGGTGGCAAAAGAATGATAGAAATAGTAAAATCAGTTATAAGGAATTGGGTGGAGGAGAAATAGTATAGGAATTGAAAGACATTATTCTGTGGGAGAGACTTGAGGAAACATGGAAAATTTTTGGCCTTCTTCCAAAATCTCTGTATGTATGCTCTCATGCCCATGCCATCATCTCTGTCTTCCTCTTCCCAACTCGGAAGGGGTCCCGTCGGCGACCCCTTCACCTGACCCTGTTCCAAAATTTTCAATTCAATCTCATTACTACATGCTTATTATTTCCCCCCTCCTTATTTGTGGCATGGTTGTTGTTTCTCCATCTTCTCTCTGTCATTCTTGTTTTAAGAAATGAATTGCTTCCCTTGTTTCTCATTCTCGAGAAGCAAGAAGGACATGGACGCCTCCTCTGATTCTAACCCTAATTCTAATAATGCCTCCAAACGTATTGGTATTTCTCTCTCGCTCTCTCTCGCCTAATTACACATGTGAAAAAAATTGAATCTTGTCATGGTTTTACTTGTAAAAATTCAATCTTTTTTGTTTTGATTTGATGCAGGTAACAAGTCCATCAAGGTGGACCCTAAAGATATTTGTGCACAAAACTTCAATTTCCGAGAGCTGGCCACCGCAACTAGAAACTTCAGGCAAGAATGTCTGTTGGGTGAGGGTGGTTTCGGAAGGGTTTACAAGGGCACCATCAAGGCTAGCGGTCAGGTTTGTTTCTCTCATCTCATCCTTCCTCCATCATCAATAAATTATTCTGCTTAAATCATTTCTGGCTGGCTTAATCTGATATGTATTGAGTAGTTTATGGTGTTAGAAGAATTTTGAAATTTATTATTAAATTAAGTAAATTTATTATGGTCCCGAGGATCTAGCCTAGTGCCTAAGTTCCTCGGATATAAGGTAGAGGTCTTGTAATGGTCCCCTACCCCCTATGTATCAAGAAAAAAAAGTAAACTCGTTATGTTTTAACGTGTATTTATCAAATTTTAAGGTAAATTACACAATGCTTATCATAGACTTAATGAGTGGCAAAAATGTAACCAAATGAGCCATTAGTTTCTCCAAGTGAAAGCAAAGAAAATATTTTTATTTTTATAAAAAAATGGTAGGTCATTCCTTTGCAGCTGTTTACACAAGAAGGAAATTGGAAAAGGAAAAATTAATGGTTAGGCTGGTTGTTTTGCAGGTGGTTGCAGTGAAGCAACTGGACAGACATGGCGTGCAAGAGAACAATGAGTTTTTGTCTGAAATACTTGCACTCAGCAAGCTGAACCATCCCAATCTGGTCAAGTTTATTGGCTATTGCGCCGACGGTGATCAGAGACTTCTCGTCTATGAATTTCTTTCTGGGGGTTCTGTCGAAGACCATTTTGCCGGTATGCTTATCCCTCATGTGTTTTGACAGTTTCCCACTTGAAAAGAAAGAAAGAGAAAATCTATCGGCCCTAAACTTTAAGAATGGAGAAAAGGAGAAAGATGAACGCAAAGAAAGAGAAAGTCTAGCGAGTCTCAAAATTATAAGATGGGAGAATAAACTAGTAAAATTGGTAGTAGAAAGTTTTCTTATTATGAAAGTGAAGTAGGACAACAAACAATGGCAAAGTCCATGATATCTTTATGGAACAAAGGAAGTTCTACTATATATATATATATATATGAGTAAGTCCTGATTGCTTACAACAGTCCCATAAATGCAGATAAATCAAAAGACAAAGAGCCAATGGACTGGACCACAAGAATGAGAATAGCATATGGAGCAGCTCAGGCTTTAGAGTACCTGCACACTACGCCGCAGCCTCCCATAGTGTACCGCGATCTTAAGGCCTCCAGCATCTTGCTTGATGATGAGTTTAATCCAAAGTTGTCTGATATTGGGTTGGATAAACTGGGGCTCTTCAAGAGCAAGATGCCTGCACAATCTAGGATGATGGCCACATATGGTTACTCAGCACCTGAGTATACAAAAGGAGGCCAACTCACTATTAAGTCTGATGTTTACAGTTTTGGAGTTATTTTTCTTGAGCTCATTACTGGACGCAGAAGTCTTGATACTACCAAACCCAACGATGAGCAAAATTTGGTTACCTGGGTATGTATATATATATGTCCCTCCAACTTTGGTTTTAAGTCCAACTTAATCAAATTTGTGATATTTTCTTTGCAAGTTAACCTGAAACTTGGATAAAATACATTTAAAAACAGCAAATTTTCTTGTAACGAGAATGAATTCTAAGTTTTTAATCACATAAATGGTTGAATCCAATATGGATTAAGTCATTTATGTGATTAGAAATTAGAAAGGTATTCTTAAATATTGTTTTTTTAACGTATGTTTATCGGGTTTTCGGTTAAATTATAAAAGAAAATATCATATACTACTATTTAATTACGTTGGACTTAAGTCATTGGCTCCTAACTAGATATGAGATTGATTTATCCCTCTAATTACTTGCAAAACTCATGAATGTTGAGGATACTAACTATTATTATTAAATTGAATGCAACAGGCACAACCCATATTCAGGGATCCAAAAAGATATCCAGATATGGCGGATCCTCGACTGAATAAGAAGTTCCCTGAAAAAGACTTGAATCAAGCTGTTGCAATAGCTTCTATGTGTCTGCAGGAAGAAGACGGAGCTCGTCCTCTAATGAGTGATGTCGTCACAGCTCTGAGCTTTCTTTCCATGGCCGTTAATGTCATGATACCTCCTGCACCTGTCCCATCTTTCTCATTGAAAGATGAGGCAGGTGGTTTTTCAAGTCATAGTAGTAACAGAACCAGCCACAGCTCCAATGAAGGCAAAGGGCAAAGAAGCAAAAAACCCCATTTCTCATTAAGCCTTAAAGGCAGTACGAGGGCTATAAGTTTGGCACTCAAGGGCAACAAAAAAAGATCAGATGAAGATAGAGCTTCTGGAAGTAGCAAGAGCAGCGGAGTGTCCGAAGATGAGACGAGACATAGTGTAAGCTCAAGTGATTCAAGTGCGCCTCGATTGAGTGGCAAAAGCAGTAGCATGCTACACAGACAGGTAACGAGCAATCGTTGTATGAGTAGACAGAGCACATCAACTTCATATGCTAGTGATCAATATGAAAGTGAAGAAGACTGATCTTTAGCAACAAGCTTTCACCAAACCAATGGTTGCTTCTGGCACAAGCTACAGGTTACATGGCCCAAGCAACGCAGTTCAATTTTACACAGATGAACATAACAGAATGTTACCTCAGTATCCAGTCTCTGTGATTGCTTTTGCGCGAAATTCGCTTGAAATTACCGGCCAACTTGTTGCATTGATTTGAAAAAGTTCGATGAGAGAGTATTAACTGTGCAAAATCCCTGTGTATTTTACTTTGTACCCTTTTTTTCTTCCCTTTTTAAATAGGTTTTCAGAAACGTCACTAGATTATGTACACGTTAAGACTTCACTAGATCTTGTACAATGAAATCCATCTCTTCTACTTTTACCTTGTTTTCTTTTTTTGCAAATGAATTAGAGGATATACAATCAAGATAGACTAAACCTGTTGTTTAACCGATGAGTTTTAGGAACAATCTAGCTACGGGTATAGTTACTACATATCAGAGAAACAATTAACTTTTTGCAGGTACCATAGATTTAGGAAGAAAATCTATAGAATTCTAGAAGAAATCAGAGAGAGAAGGGTGATAGCTGATGGTTGGACAATTTAAGCTCAACCAACTCCTTCTAAAGAGGCTTAGAAAAACAACTCATTTATCATTTGGAGCTTAGAAGACATTGTCCATGAAACATCTTGCCACAGAGGCAAAAGTGTAAGGATGTGATAAAGCAAGTAAGTGAGCATACTTCTTCCACCTATCCATAACATCCTTCCCTCAAATTTGGGTAGACTTTAAATAAAGGCCATGGAATGATGGAAATGCAACAACGAACTTGGTGAAGAATTGGGAGTGATTGCAACAACCCTAGATAAGCTTCATGATCGTACTTGTTGGTGTAATCAGATTATTCTAAGAGCAAACAAGAGATGGAAGGGTTGAATCTGTGTGTAATATTTTATGAAGGAAGAACGGAATATAAATACACAAGAGTCTCATTAAAGCTGTAAATAACTAGCATTTAACTTAGGTGTAACTGACCACTGATCATTATTTATGTAATTACATAATTAATTAAAATCTTTTAGCAAACAACTTTTTATTTCTTGCAGCTTAAAGGGCATTTCATTAATACTCCTCCTTGTCCTTGAAGATGCAAACTCCTATCTTCTTCCTCAAATGTTCAAACATTCCCTTAGGTAGAGCCTTGGGAGAATATCAGCCCACTGCTCTTGAGTTGGACCGAACTCAAGCTTCACATCTCCTTCTTGTTGAACCTCTCTCACAAAGTACAATTTAATATTAAACTAATTTGTTCTTCCATCAAAAACCGGGTCATTAGAAATGGAGATTTCTATGTGATTGCCTACAAACAGAGTTGTCCCCTCCTGCTCTTCAGCAACATCCACCAAGATTTTTCTAAGCCACAAGGTTTGCTTCATTGTTGCATTTTTTGTCACAAACTCAACTTCAGCTGTAGATTGAGCCACTAGCTCCTACTTCCTGGAACTCCAAGTAATAACTCTTGTTCCCAGCGAAAAACAACTACCCGAGGTGCTTTTCATGTTATCTAAGCACCCAACCCAATCACTATCAGAATAACCCTTTAGTGTCCAGCCCACAACTTGTCCAAACATCACCCCATAATCTGTTGTGCCTTTAATGTACCTAACTATCATTTTTGTTGCTTGATAATGCATCACACTAGCACAATGTGAGTACCTAGAGAGTATACTTACAACATGTGCAATATCTGGTCTTGTTGTGGTCAAGTACATGACGCAGCCAATTAAACTTTTATAAATAGCTTCATCTGCCTTCTCACAGTCGTCATCTTTCTTGAGTTTTTATTTTTCATGCATTGGAGTTGTTGGCTTGCACTCCAACATCTTGAACCTCTTAAGGATCTCTAGCGCATACTTATGCTGGAAAATAAAAATCTGACCTCTTTTCTGTTTTACTTCCATGCCTAGGAAGTAGGCAATCTCGCCTAAATCTGTCATTTCAAACACTTCTGTCATCCTTTTCTTGAACCACATAATTAGGTCATCTGAGCTTCTTGTAACAAGAAGATCATCCACATACAAAGATATAATAAGAACATCCTGATCAGTAGCTCTAACATATAAAATGTGTTAGCTCAACCTTTTCTGAAAGCCGAGTTGCAGCAAGTTGCTATACCAGGCACGAGGTGTTACGGTCACCCCGAGCGGGTTGCGACCGGGTGACCCGGGGCTCCGGTTTTGGCCTGCGGGTCACGTTTTCCGGCGTTCAGACGGCTCCCGAGCCCTATCCGAGTATCATTTTGGCGAACCCCTCCGTATTTGAGGTCGTGTGGGTCCCCCGGACGTTTCCGCCGAAAATATTTTTCTGGCGCCGGGGGGTGGTCGGGGTCGCCACGGACGTACAGCGGGCTCGGTAGCACTCCCGAGAGCTCAGTTTGGGAAGCCGTTTGTAGTTTTGGAGTCGTGGTGACGTCCCGGAGGTGGTTGTTGAGTTTGATGTCTGGGACGGGACGTTCGGTTCCGGGCCACTCCCGGGGCTCGGGACGGGAATCCCGGGGCTCGGGATGGAAATTCTCTGATGGCTTTGGGGTAAGTGGTGTTTTAATTTAAAGTGGAATTTATGGGTATTTTTGTAGAATTTTCGGAGTGTCGGAATTTTGGTTCAGGTTGACACGCTCGCACGACGGGTTTTGGGTCGGGTTCAGCGAGCTCGGTAGGACACTCCGGAAAGGTAAATGAATTTCTGAAAAATGTTCTGTGAATGTTATAATATTCTGAAGGTTGTGTCCAAGTTTCGTTAATTTTGGAATTCGGTAATTATTTTTGGGCAAAAAGAATTGGAACTTTCGGAAAATTAGGAGTTAATTTGCAAAGGGGTGGAAAATTAATAATAGAGAGTATGGGTTCAGCAGCAGCCTTCGGCAGCAAGTGGGAAGGATTGGGACACTTGTTTGTTTTTCATTTAACTAGGGAAAAGTGGAAAATATATATATGGCTAAATAATTACACAAAATGAAACTAATTCATTTCTTCTTCTTCTCCATCCTCTCCAAAGCTTCTGCCGCCATCTTCTTCTCCTCTTAAGCTCCATGTTCTTCATCTCTCTTGCTGAAAACTTCAAGGATTTAAGCTTCCAAATTGGTAAGTCTCTTCCTTCCATCATCCTTTCTAGTTGATAACATGTTATGGTAGAGAAAAGAGAAGGAAAAATTGAATTATGGTTTGTTCTTGTCAACAAGNTTAAGTGATCCTCTCCTCCCATCTTTTAGTATGTTGTTCTTGGGCTTGAGGGGAGTAGGAATCTATGGTTGGTTGTTGGAAAACTACATGGAGGGTGGAAACCCAGTGAGGCCGAAATTGAGTGGGAATTTCCAAAATTGTGTATGTTTGTGTTCTTGATTCATGCTTGAGATATGTTGTTCCTTGCATGATTCTAAGACAATCTATGGTTTTAATTTGAAGGAAAACATGTTGGGTAGAAAACCCCAAGTTGGCGAAATTATTAAGGAAGGGGTTTGTTAATTTTGATGCAATTGGTTGGCAATCTTGCTTAATAATTGTAATTGGTGATTAAAGAGAGCTAATGGAACTTTGTTTGGATTGAAATGGAAGTTGGGTGAGAAACTTCCCTTTTGGCGAATTGGGTATGAAAGGGGTTTGTTGATTTTGGTGTAATTGGTTAATAATGTTGGTTAAGAAGTGAAATTGGTAATTAGTATGATTATTTGGAAGCTTGAATGGTTTGATTTGGAAGTGTGGTGAAAAATTGGTTAAGGGTCAAAGTGTTCAAATGAAACTTTTTCCATGTTAAGGTTGTGTTTAGGTTGGTTTGGATCCTAAATTGGTATTGTGGGTGAAAATAGGTTCACAATGATGGTTGAAACATCATTTTCGGACTATGGTAGGAAAAGTTAGGTTTATGCGGGTTTTCCAGGAAAGGTGTCTGGAATGCGGGTTTAAAGGTTGAAATGGGTTTGGTGGTGTATGAATAACAATGTTCAGGCTCGGTTTGTAAAACCGAGCTTTCTGTGGATTTTTGCGGAAAATGCGGGATTGTGCGAGATTTTCTTTCTGGGGTTATTTGGATGTGTTCTGACTCAACTAGGGTTATCCAGATTGATTCTGTATGGGTGGAGTAGCGTGGAACCTTAGGAGCCAAGTTGGGCATTACGGGTCGTAAGTCTGGATTTTCCGAGTTTTGGGCTGCGGGCGGCGTTTGAGGTAAGGGCTTAACTTGGTAAAATGCACGTTTGTTACGCTCCATATGTGTTGTCGGTATGATATCTCTTTGTGGTTGTATGCTTTATTTATATGTTCGATTACGTGGTGAGGCCCGTATGGTTGGAGAGACCACGGGTACTCCTTGATTACATTCGCGTATCCGCACTGGAGTGCCGATATTGCCATTACGTGTCCGCACCGAAGGGTGCCGACATTCTGCGTATCCGCACCAGGAGTGCCGATACTTACGTTCGTGACCTACGGCGGTTTGGGGCTCGCGACCCCAGCCGGTACCGTGCTATACATTCTGCTCGATCTGTATATTCGACCTCTGAGAGGGTCACGTTCTGGTCGTTACGGCGGTTGGACCGCATATGGTGGATTCTGATTTGCTTTATGTTTTATGTTCGTATGTATATGTATATGTTGTGCTAACTGTTTTGCGAGTTGATTGTAGCCACAGTGGCAAACCGCATTATTACCTTAAGCCCTCATCGGGTCCGTTCGAGGACTCACCCTTTATCTGTTTACCACTTTCAGGCCGTCCCGACAAGCAACCGGCGGAGTAGAGGTTCGCGGTGCTTCTTTCACCGTGAGGTTGGGTTGCGGCAGCGGTACCACGTGCGGAGGTCGCCTGATTCCGCGCTAGGTATTTATAGGATTTTGAATATTGGCTCTGTAGCTGTACCTGCATGCATATAGGTCAGATCATGTTTTGGATGTGTATATATATATGTTTGAGATATCTTCTGTTTTGTTATCTTCTGAGTCGTGGGCGGAGCCCCGACTTGCCTATAGTAGATTTGGTTTATCTCAAACTTGGGCTTCTGTGTTGATGGCGATAATGGATGTTAGCATACCATGAACTGCATGTGTGATAGTAGTAAGATTGTTAGCATGCTTGCCTTGTATGAGTTATAGGTTGCTAGTTGTTACTCAACGATTCTGTGATTCGAGCTCGTTGCTCTGTTGCCGCGCGTTCGTCCGTAATTCCTGCTTCCGTCGTCGCGGCCGGCTCCGCCTCCGCAACCGGGCGGGGTGGCTGTGACAAGTTGGTATCAGAGCCAGGTCGGGTCGAAGTGACCCAAGAGGTAAAGCATGGTTGGTGAAAGTATGGGTTGTGGAAGGCAAGTCATGTTGGTTCATGGGTAAACTTTACAAGTAATGACTTCGAAGGGCAAGCTACTGGTTTACACCTCATTCTGGAGTGGTTCGGTACGGAGCCTGATCAACTCCTTATTTGAACCATTTCGGAATGCGTGTGGAGCGGTGGCGGTTCTTTGGAGCATTATGGAAGGTGTGGGTGTTATATGAAGTGATTAGTGATTATAAGCATGATCGATTCTATGTTAAGGTTTATTATTTAGTTTCGGGATTACGAAAAGAATCCTTGCATCATGCATTGCATTACACTACTGAGCCATAAAATCTGCTTGCTAGCTTTAGGAAGAGAAAGTTTATGATTGGGTTATATGGTTTTGGGTTGATTTATTTGGTATGGCTAGAACACGCCGCCGGCGTGAGCAGGAACCGGAGGGTAGGGACCGGGATCCCACACCTCCGAGGGCTAGAAGGCGGGTTCGAGTAACCCGGGGCTGGCAGTCACACTCACTCCCCCTAGTGATCAGCGGGTTGAGGACCCGCTCCGATATATTACAGTGTTGGGTCGAGTGCAGCTGTTGGGTACATTGTTGCCAGCCAGCGGTTCGGGGCAGCGGCGAGGCGGGAGGTCGGCCGAGGCCACAGCGGAGACAGCCGGTACAGGAGGTGGGCAGCAGCCACCTCAGTGCGCAGGGTCAGCAGGATAGTGAGTCTGAGGAGCGAGATTTGCGCAGTGCTGAGAGTTCTCGTCGGTCCCACCACCGACGGGAAGAGCTGAGAAGACAGTCTTATGAGATCATACTTCTTGAGCGGTTTCAGCGTTTGAACCCCCCGAGGTTCAACGGCCGTGGAGGACCTGAGGCGGCTGAGGCATGGTTTGCGGGGGTTGACAAGCTCCTTGGGAGGCTGCACCTTCCATCTGAGGTTAGAGTTTCTTTGGCCACGTTCAATCTGCAGGACAGTGCAGATCATTGGTGGAGGGGCCTCCAGGGCCGTCTGAGAGCTGAGGCAGCACGTGATGGGGGGCATGATTCGGACCTGACCTGGGAGCAGTTTGCTTACTACTTCCATCAGCAGTACATTGGGGATGCCGTCGAGGACCTCCGTCGAGCACGGTTCGATGATCCGGAGCGGGGACTCGGAGTAGCAGTACGAGCGGGAGTTTGACCGATTGGTCCGCTACGTGCCACGGTATTATGGCATGGAGCAGGGAGAAGGCCAAGCGGTTCATTCGCCGCCTACGCCCGGAGTACGGTGGGCTCGAGGCCTCTGGATATCACTTCTTACCACGAGGCTGTGCGAAGGCCCGGCTCCTCGGCGGGAGGAGGTTGAGAGTCGGTACCTACCACACCGACCCGGTGACGAGAGGAGGGCTCTGCACGGCGAGCTCAGCGAGGTCTTGAGTAGATCGAGGCGAGTGCAGGCGGAAGCGGCGAGAGGCAGCGGGACTACGCCGGCCGTTCCGACTGCGCGAGTTGTGGTGGCGGCACCCGGCCGGCCATGTTACCGGCAGTCGGGCGGTGTCGAGATGTGGGGCGATGATCATTGGATTCGTGATTGTCCTTTGACGCCGGGACAGAGATCCGGCGATGCTACGCGTCCGCAGCCTCGGTTTCAGCCCAGCGCACCCGGGCGCGGTTCACGAAGGCGGGCCGAGGCCATCACGGCAGCCGAGGCGACCGTTTCCGCCACCCTCCGCCACGGCAGCCTGGAGCGGGGCGCGTGTTCCCGAGTGGAGCGGGGTGAGACCTCACGGCGTGAGCCTCCACCACGAGGCCGGAGCAGTCGAGTGTTTGATTGAGCGTGGAGAGACTTCGCGGCTGGGCACTCCAAGGTACATTACTTCAACGATACACCTATTCGTGCCTTTGTTTGATCTTGGCGTCCGTTTCGATTGTGGCCCCGAAGTGTGTCGAGTCACTCCACACGACTACTAGTGGACTTTCCGAGCGTCTTCATGGTGAAGGCGGTGAAGTCGATTTACTTTCAATGAGATGGTACGGGACTGCGTGATATCCATTGGCAGTCACCGGATTATGTCGGATCTGCTGGTGTTGAACACACCGAAGTATGATGTTATTCTTGGGATGGATTGGCTGTCCAAGAATTCCGTGCATATTGACTGTGCCAACCGTAGTGTTACGGTTTCTGGAGAGGTGTTACCCCTCTCAGGTTCAGATGGGACGAAGACGGTCAGGACCAGCATGGAGCTGCAGGTTCTGGATCAGGTCCCGATAGTGGATGCGGAGGAGTATTACGGTCTGAACCCGTCTGATACACGGTTGGAGCTGGATAAGATTCCGATCGTCGAGATTTTCCGCAGGTATTTCCGGAGGACTTGCCCGGGATGCCACCAGAGCGGGAGGTTACGTTTGAGATCCAGTTGCAGCCTGGTTCTACTCCCATTTCCATTCCACCTTATCGGATGCCGATAGTGGAAATGGTGGAGTTGAAGAAGCAGTTAGAGGAACTGCTGGAGAAGGGCTTCATCCGTCCGAGCACTTCACCATGGGTGCTCGATTCTATTCGTGAAGAAGAAGGATGGGTCACTCGGGTTGTGTATAGATTACAGACGGTTGAACGCCATCACCATCAAGAACAAGTACCCATTGCCGAGGATCGACGATCTCTTCGATCAGCCGAGAGGTGCGAAGATCTTTTCAAGATCGATCTGCGATCGGGGTACTTTCGATTGCGTGTGAAGGAGGAGGATATTCCGAAGACAGCTTTCCGTACGCGGTATGGGCACTATGAGTATACGGTGATGCCGTTTGGGTTGACCAACGCACCGGCAGCGTTCATGGACATGATGAACCGGGTGTTTCGGCCGTATCTGGACTCCTTTGTTGTAGTGTTCATCGATGATATTCTGATTTACTCTCGGGATGAGGACTCTCACCGGGAGCATCGAGATTGTGTTGCAGACACTTTGGGAGCATCGGCTTTATGCCAAGTTTTCAAAGTGTGATTTCTGGATCCGGGAGGTGTCATTTCTGGGGCATATCATCGGTGAACACGGTTTATCTGTGGATCCTGAGAAGGTCGAGCGATGCAGATTGGAAGCAGCCTACCTCGGTGCGTGAGATCGGGAGTTTCACAGGTTTAGCGAGTTACTACCGGAGGTTTGTGCCGGGATTCTCCGTCTTGGCTTCCTCGCTTACGCATCGACTAAGAAGGGGCAGCCGTTTGTATGGACAGAGAAGTGCGAGGAGAGTTTCCGAGGCTGAAGCGGCGGCTGACCAGTGCGCCGATCTTGACCCTACCCGACCCGAGCTTACCGTATGTGGTCTATACAGACGCCTCTAGGTCGGGGTTAGGATGTGTGTTGATGCAGGAGCGGAATGTGATAGCTTATGGGTCGAGACAGTGCGACCGCATGAGCGAAATTACCCGACGCACGATCCGGAGTTGGCCGCGGTGATTTATGCGTTGAAGCAATTGAGGCACAACCTACACGGCAGCAAATTTCAGATTTTCACAGATAATAAGAGTTCAAGTATCTGTTCACTCGAAGGAGTTGAACATGAGGCGGCGCAGTGGCTCGAGTACATCAAGGACTACGATTGCACCATCGAGTACACCGAGGGCAAAGGTAATACAGTGGCTGATGCTCTGAGTAGGAAGTACACTGGGGTGGTCAGAGGAGGCAGTGCTGAGGATCGGACTGAGGAGAATGATCTAGTGTGCCTGTGGCACCGGTGGGAGCACTGGGAGCAGACTCAGGTATACACTTTGACCATTCGTTCGGAGTGGTTGGGACAGGGTGCGAGAGGCACAGGAGAGGGATCCAGAGCTGAAGAGGCTGTCCGGAGAGGATAAAGGGGCACTGCTACCAGCATTTCAGTACAGACAGGGGCTACTGTACTTCAGAGATCGGTTGTATGTGCCAGGGGATCAGGCACTACGGGATGAAATTCTGACGGAGGCACATTCGAGTCGATTGAGCATTCATCCCGGTAGCGAGAAGATGTATCGGGACTTGCGTACCCATTTCGGTGGCCGGGTATGCGGAGACACATTGCCACACATGTGTCTAAGTGTGCCACTTGTCAGCGGGTGAAGGTGGAGCATCAGAAACCGGCAGGGACGTTACAGACTTTGCCCATCCCAGTCAGGAAGTGGGGTAACATCACGATGGATTTTCTGACTGCACTACCCCTGACCCGGTCTCACCACGATGCCATCTGGGTTATCGTGGACCGCTTGACGAAGTGTGCTCACTTTACGCCATCCGGATGCAGACTCTGGAGAAGCTTGCCCATCTATATATCGAGAGATTGTGCGGTTACATGGAGTACCGAGACTCCATTGTGTCGATCGGGATCCGCGTTTTACCGCACATTTCGGGGCGCCTTTCATAAGGCACTTTGGGCACGCGACTCCATCCGAGTACTGCTTACCATCCCCAAACCGACGGTCGGTCGGAGCGGGTGATTCAGATTCGGAGGATATCTTTGCGAGCCGTACTTTGGATTTCGGAGGATTGGGACAAGCGATTGCCGTTGGTAGAATTTTCATATAATAACTTGATTATCAGTACCATCGGCATGGCACCATTTGAGGCGTGTATGGACGACGGTGCATGACACCGCCTTTGTTGGGTAGGCGTCTGACAGGATTGAGCTGGGTCCCGAGCTTATTGAGGAGACCACCGCAAAGATCAAGTTGAATCAGGCGCGGTTGAAGACCATGACGACCGCACCACCTCATATGCTAACAGCGACGCAGAGACTTGGAGTTTGAGGTGGGCGGCAGTGGTTTGGCTGAAGGTGGCGCCGATTCGGGGACAGTCGGATTCGGCAGACGGGTAAGTTAGCCCCAAGGTATATCGGACCGTCACGAGATTACGGAGCGGATAGGCAGATTGGCCTACTGAGTTGGCTCTACCTCCGAGCATGTCTGCTGTGCACAACGTTTTCACGTCGGTATGTTGAAGAAGTGCATTCGGATCCTGTGCGAGCGATTCCGGTGGAGGAGGTTGGTGGAGCCTGATTTGTCGTATCGGGAGGTACCGATTGCCTTTACGGGACGCGATACTCGGAAACTCGAAGCAAGTTGATTCCCATGGTCAAGGTTCGGTGGTCACATCATACGGACCGGGAAGCGACTTGGGAAACCGAGCAGACATCGAGAGCGATACCCCGAGCGGTATCGGCGTTTGATGCCCCTCTTGGAGGACCAAGAGTCCTAAGGGGAGGATGTTACGGTCACCCCGAGCGGGTTGCGGCCGGGTGACCGGGGCTCGGTCTTAGCTGCGGGTCACGTTTTCCGGCGTTCAGACGGCTCCCGAGCCCTATCCGAGTATCATTTTGGCGAACCCCTCCGTATTTGAGGTCGTGTGGGTCCCCCGGAAGTTTCCGCCGAAAATATTTTTCTGGCGCCGGGGGGTTGTCGGGGTCGCCACGGGACGTACAGCGGGCTCGGTAGCACTCCCGAGAGCTCAGTTTGGGAAGCCGTTTGTAGTTTTGGAGTCGTGGTGACGTCCCGGAGGTGGTTGTTGAGTTTGATGTCTGGGGCCTGGACGTTCGGTTCCGGGCCACTCCCGGGGCTCGGGACGGGAATCCCGGGGCTCGGGATGGAAATTCTCTGATGGCTTTGGGGTAAGTGGTGTTTTAATTTAAAGTGGAATTTATGGGTATTTTTGTAGAATTTTCGGAGTGACGGAATTTTGGTTCAGGTTGACACGCTCGCACGACGGGTTTTGGTTCGGGTTCAGCGAGCTCGGTAGGACACTCCGGAAAGGTAAATGAATTTCTGAAAAATGTTCTGTGAATGTTATAATATTCTGAAGGTTGTGTCCAAGTTTCGTTAATTTTGGAATTCGGTAATTATTTTTGGGCAAAAGAATTGGAACTTTCGGAAAATTAGGAGTTAATTTGCAAAGGGGTGGAAAATTAATAATAGAGAGTATGGGTTCAGCAGCAGCCTTCGGCAGCAAGTGGGAAGGATTGGGACACTTGTTTGTTTTTCATTTAACTAGGGAAAAGTGGAAAATATATATATGGCTAAATAATTACACAAAATGAAACTAATTCATTTCTTCTTCTTCTCCATCCTCTCCAAAGCTTCTGCCGCCATCTTCTTCTCCTCTTAAGCTCCATGTTCTTCATCTCTCTTGCTGAAAACTTCAAGGATTTAAGCTTCCAAATTGGTAAGTCTCTTCCTTCCATCATCCTTTCTAGTTGATAACATGTTATGGTAGAGAAAGAGAAGGAAAAATTGAATTATGGTTTGTTCTTGTCAACAAGCTTAAGTGATCCTCTCCCTCCCATCTTTTAGTATGTTGTTCTTGGGCTTGAGGGAGTAGGAATCTATGGTTGGTTGTTGGAAAACTCCATGGATGGAGAAACCCTAGGGGGTGCCGAATTTATGCTTAAATTTCCAAAATTGTGTGTGTTTGTGTTCTTGATTCATGCTTGAGATATGTTGTTCCTTGCATGATTCTAAGACAATCTATGGTTTCAATTTGAAGGAAAACATGTTGGGTAGAAAACCCCCAAGTTGGCCGAAATTATTAAGGAAGGGGTTTGTTAATTTTGATGCAATTGGTTGGCAATCTTGCTTAATAATTGTAATTGGTGATTAAAGAGAGCTAATGGAACTTTGTTTGGATTGAAATGGAAGTTGGGTGAGAAACTTCCCTTTTGGCCGAATTGGGTATGAAAGGGGTTTGTTGATTTTGGTGTAATTGGTTAATAATGTTGGTTAAGAAGTGAAATTGGTAATTAGTATGATTATTTGGAAGCTTGAATGGTTTGATTTGGAAGTGTGGTGAAAAATTGGTTAAGGGTCAAAGTGTTCAAATGAAACTTTTTCCATGTTAAGGTTGTGTTTAGGTTGGTTTGGATCCTAAATTGGTATTGTGGGTGAAAATAGGTTCACAATGATGGTTGAAACATCATTTTCGGACTATGGTAGGAAAAGTTAGGTTTATGCGGGTTTTCCAGGAAAGGTGTCTGGAATGCGGGTTTAAAGGTTGAAATGGGTTTGGTGGTGTATGAATAACAATGTTCAGGCTCGGTTTGTAAAACCGAGCTTTCTGTGGAATTTTCCGGAAAGTGCGGGTTTGTGCGAGAATTTCTTTACGGGGTTATTTGGATGTGTTACGACTCAACTATGGTTATCGACTTGATTACGTATTGGTGGAGTAGCGTGGAACCTTAGGAGCCAAGTTGGGCATTACGGGTCGGAAGTCGTGATTTTCCGAGTTTTGGGCTGCGGGGCAGCGTTTCAGAGGTAAGGGCTTAACTTGGTAAAATGCACGTTTGTTCTGCTCCATATGTGTTGTCAGGTATGATATCTCTCGTGGTTGTATGCTTTATTTATATGTTACGATTACGTGGTGAGGCCCGTATGGTTGGAGAGACCACGGGTACTCCTTGATTACATTCGCGTATCCGCACCGGAGTGCCGATACTTCCATTACGTGTCCGCACCGAAGGGGTGCCGACATTCTGCGTATCCGCACGAGTGCCGATACTTACGCTCGTGACCCTACGACAGTTTGGGGCTCGCGACCCCGCCGTACCGTGCTATACATTGCATTACGATCTGTATATTCGACCTCTGCGAGGGTGTCGTTACGGGTCGTTCTGGCGGTTGGACCGCATATGGTGGATTCTGATTTGCTTTATGTTTTATGTTCGTATGTATATGTATATGTTGTGCTAATCTGTTTTGCGAGTTGATTGTAGCCACAGGCAACCGCATTATTACCTTAAGCCCTTACTGGGTCCGTTCGAGGACTCACCCTTTTATTTGTTTACCATCTTTCAGGCAGTCTGACAAGCAACCGGCGGAGGAGAGGTTCCGCGGTGCTTCTTTCACTGTGAGGTTGGGTTGCAGCAGCAGTACCACGTGCGGAGGTCGCTTCAGATTCCGCGCTAGGTATTTATAGGATTTTGAATATTGGCTCTGTAGCTGTACCTGCATGCATATAGGTCAGATCATGTTTTGGATGTGTATATATATATGTTTGAGATATCTTCTGTTTGTTATCTTCTGAGTCGTGGGCGGAGCCCGACTTGCCTATAGTAGATTTGGTTTATCTCAAACTTGGGCTTCTGTGTTGATGACGATAATGGATGTTAGCATACCATGAACTGCATGTGTGATAGTAGTAAGATTGTTAGCATGCTTGCCTTGTATGAGTTATAGGTTGCTAGTTGTTACTCAACGATTCTGTGATTCGAGCTCGATGCTCTGTTGCGCGCTTTCCGCCGTAATTCCGATTTCCGGCGTCGCGGCCGGCTCCGCCTCCGCAACCGGGCGGGGTGGCTGTGACACGAGGTGCCTGTTTATGACCATAAAATGCCTTATTGAGTAAATAAACCTTCTCCTCCTGTCCTGGAACTAAGAACCCTTCAGGTTGTTCCACAAAAATCTCCTTCTTAAGCTGTCCATTAAGAAAGTCTGATTTGACATCCATCTGATATATCAACTGGCTTTTTTGGGCTGATAAAGCTACAAGCAACCTCATTGTGTCAAGCCGCACCACAGGAGTAAAAGTCTCTGAAAAATATACTCCTTATATTTGAGCATAACCCTTAACAACTAACCTAGCCTTGTATTTGTTGATGTTGCCATCAGGATTGAGTTTCATTTTAAACACCCTCTGGACTCCAGTAAGCTTCTTGTGAGCCGGTATATCAACCAAAGTCCAGGTCTGATTCTTTTCTATCATGCTCAACTCTAACTTCATAGCAGCCAACCACTTTTCATCATGTACTGCATTCTGAAAGTCTACCGGTTCCTTTAGAATAACATTGCACCGGTTGTATACCTCAGATAAATGTCTGGTTCCTATCACAGGAACATCATCAAAGTCTTTCTCATTAATTTCATCAACCTCCTTTTTTAAAATTCTCCTTACTTCAGGCTTTTTCAACTCCCAATCCCACATGTCTTCCTCATAAAACTGCACATGCCTGCTCACTGTAATTCTATTTTTCAGCTCCCAGCTCCTAGGTTGTTAATGAGCCCAAAAAAACTTACTCCTTTAGATGAAACCCCTTGGGCCAAAACTACTATTGGGCCTAGGACCATATCAAATGAAGGAGTGTGGGTGTTAAACCTTGAGAGCTCTGGATCAAAAGTTGAGTTCGCTTCTGTTTCTACCACCTATGTTCCCGAGGAGAGAAAGTTGACCTACATCCTAGTTCGATGGTACGACAAAGCATGGAGCCTGAAAATCCACCATGCCCTGCTCCTCCGTTCCCACCACAACTGCAGAGTCCACGCGGAGGGCCTTCAACAATGACCTGGTTTTAGTTAACACTGATTTCAAAAAAAGATCTTTCGACTCTCAATGAAAGAACTTCTGAAATTTCGTCCAGCTGCTCTATAAGAACACAAATTCGACAAGTATGTAGCTGATGTCTACGCTTCATCGAATGATACAATACCAAGACCGGGTCCCATCTTTTACAGATGTTCACAGAAGTTGAAGCGTTCCAGGCATGTTAAGGGACGTCCAAGACATTTAGCCACACAACCCTGGTGCTTTCCTCCAGATCACTGTGAAGGGACTAAGGCGTGATTCACGAGAACCATGTGTCTTGACTTTTTTTACCAGATTTGAGCACTTCATGTCCTTCTCTGATGCAAATTGTATCAGCACCTTCAAGCCTTCTAGATACTTGAAAAACACATTGATGAAACCATTCTTGATGAAAAAATCTTGAACTCACCTTAGCTTGTCCAAATCAGAAGCTACTTCTACCGCACAGGAGTATAACTAATCAATGTCTCGAGAGATAGCACCTAGTACTTAGGGCTGCTCAATCGGTTATTTCGGTTATAACCGAAACTGATTTGTTGATGTATTTGAATTTCGATTTTCTATTATTAGTAACCGAATTAACCAAATAAAGTCAGAAACCGTAAAAACCGAAAACCGAATTCGGTTCGGTTATTTCGGTTATTACCCAAAATAACCGAAAATTTTCTCTTCTTCTTAACTCAAAGGTGGCCTGGGTTAAAGGTGGGCTGGGTTAAAGGTATATGGGTTAAAGGTGGGCTGGGTTAAAGGTGGGCTGGGCTAGTACTAGTATATGGGTTTGGGCATATTATTAATTCGGTTAATTCGGTTAACCGAATTATTTAAACGTTAACCAATAACCAAACCGAAAACCGTATAAAAATTTCGGTTAAACCGAAAACCGAACCAAACACCGAATTATCCAAACCAAATTGACCAAATCCGAAAAAAAAAATTCGGTTATTTCGGTTTAACCGTAAAGTTGATCAGTCCTACTAGTACTTCAACTGGTTTCTTTGGTTCAGATGGACCCAAGCTTCCTACCCTTGTTGGCCCCTCTTGAGTAACACTATCATAAGAACTCTGCTGCCCCAACAAGGAGTGATGAATCGACATTTCTTCTACCCACTCTGAAGGTTGTCGCCGTACATTTTCAACCGAGCTTCTTCCAAACTTTGCTTCGTTAAAGGTTAAGTGTGTAGAATCTACAAAAATATTAGAGGCTTCCTTGACCAGAAGGCTAAGGTTCTTCACTCCTTTGAATCTTACAAAGCCAAATGGCTTTCCACTCTTTGTTTTCTTCCTAGGAATAAAGACGTCAACCACATTCCCAAACAAACCAAAATGCTTCCACATAGCACCCAAACTCTAGTTTTCTAGGTAACTGGAGAAGTAGAACTATGTCAAAAAAGCTTGGATTTCCTTGATGAATTCCCTAAAAGCTGACTTAGCCCTAGTCCTAGCTCTAGTTGAACAACCAAACATCATAAATTGTCGGGTTGTGAACAATTACTTGAATTCTTGGTTGGGTTAGTGTAGAACAACTCGGACCGCCTCGGGTTCGAGTCTTTTACGGATTGAATGGTTTGGACTTGCCGCGTTGAGAAATTTATGATATTTGGTTGTTCAACTAGAAGTTTAATTCTGACATTTGCATGATTTATCGGTACCGCATGCTTGTGTTTATTTGGTGTTCGATGAGTACTCGAGAGATACTCGTTGAACGTAGGCCACAATTTGAGCACGAGTTTCCCGCTCCGGTCGAGAGATTCGGAGGGGTTACTTAGGAGAATAAGGTTTATTCATAATGGTCTTCACCTTGGTGCAAGACAAGAGATGTTCTTGGTCGAGATAGAAGAACAAGTTCCGTGACTTGAGAAAGCCGGAACCGCATTTGAATCATCTCCTCGTTTAACTATCATTTCTCATTGTTGTTAATGATGCATATTTGTTTTTAGGAACTTGTTTCATGCTTAATTATGGCGTGAGTTTGGGTTAGAGATTTCATGTGCTCATGCTCACATGGTGCTCGGGAACAACAGTGAAAGCGATCTTCCCGAGTTTTGGCCAAAAAGCAAGTTCGAGTGGTTTGTCAAACCACTTATAAATTTATGGTTTGCACTTAAATCCCTCTCATTGGTGTGAGACGAGAGATCGATATCGATCATCATGTAGGTAATCGACTCGATAGATGTCGGTAATTTTGAAACCATTTTCTCTAGCAGCAAATATAAATCATGTTTGTTTGACTTTCATGAAACATTTGACCTGATACTCGAGGTGGTTATATATTTATTTTTATGCATTAGAATTATTTAGGTAGGTAAAGTAGCATAATCTAGCTATTTAGCATTTCACACATCTAGTCCCTGTGGATTCGACCCTTACTCATCGAGTGCTACACTCGACCCGTACACTTGCGGATGTGTAAGGTTTTGTTTGTCTGACACACGTCACAGCAATATGGCGCCGTTGTCGGGGACTAGTTTTGTGTGAATGCTATTGTAGTTTTAGCTAGTTTATTTTCTTGCACTTTGGTTTAGATTCTCGGTTACTACTTCTAGTTTTGTTTCGCAGGAAATTTTGCTCGTGCTACTGATGGCACGACACGACATCTATCTAAGGTAGAGAGTTCGGCCAAGCTTGAAGCCTAGGTAGTTGTTCGTGATAATTAGCTGGAAATGCTGGAGATGTTGTTGTATATTGAGTTCGGTATTGAGGCGGACCAAACTTAGCCATTGCATGATTCGGTACTAATGCCGAAATCTTTGTTCGTGCAAGAAGTTAAAATGGGGACCAAGTTATGATCCCTCATTATCTTGTTTCTCTCCTCCTTGAGCGTTGTTGATTATGCTTCATTTTAAGTTGGGGGGAGAGATGTGATTATTTGTATGTTGAGGATACCGACTTCCTTGCATGTACATTGCTTACTAGAAATATAAGTTGATTAGAGGTTTCTTGATTTTATTTGCTTGTATGTAAATATTTGAAGTAGACCAATTCTATGTTCTTGATTGATTGAGGTAGAGATATGTCTTGTGAGACTTTGAGCCAATTCTTTCAATATCTACATATGAGTGATTAATTCTTCATGTGAGTATCTCTTTTGCATTTGAGTTAGAACTTGCATGTTTATTACCATTGTGAGCCCACATATGTTGTATGTGAACTTTTGATGATGATGGCAAATTAGGTGGTGATACTTTACCAAATAGCCAACCCGAGACAATATTTCCATTAGATGAACCCCATTGTGCCTTAATAGCTTTATTTTATTTCATAACCCTCATTATGAGCTTATTTGTGCTTCTATCCTCTTCTTGTCCATGGAATGAGTTGAGCATAATTTATTGGTGGGCTTTGGGAGAGTTGAAGATATTTATGTGTAGGGGTTTCTTTGAGAAGCAAGTTGGGGGAAATATTTGTGTTGGTTACGAGTGGTTCCATGTAAAGTGTTGATGTTAGAGTAACAAATTCATGGTTTAAAGCAATATTTGTTCATTATTCTTAATTATTGGTTGTGTTGTGTATCTCTCAAGAAAGTGGCTTAGCAAGAGCTAAAAAAATGCTTGCAAAAAAAGGGAAAAAAATGTGTGAGTAAATAAGAGAGATTATGCATTTGTACCTCATGCTTATGATCAAGATTAGTATTAAGTCCATCCGAGGGACTTTTGGCATTGGCTTCATTTGGATTTTTGGAACATTTTTCATATTGTTAAAGTCACATATTGGGTGATGTGCTTAATTGATACATTTTTAGTTGCCCATGACTTGTGCATGCTTAATTTGTTCCATTTAGCTCCATCAATTAAATGGCCTTCAACCAACAACTATGTCTCGCCTAGCCGAGCCACGTTACAACCATTGTTAAGACCATTGTCACTAAGTTCACATGCAACTCCCTCAGGGGATTTTTAGTGGGGAAGCTTTAGGTTATCTTGCAAGCCTATAGTCGAAAGTGTTTATGAGACCACATCACACACTACACATCCCTTATCTCTTGAAATACTTGAGTGCAAACACTAAGGGAGTGATCCTCTACATCAACATCATCAACATCAAGTGGTATTTATTTCATTGTACTTGTTTTTTTTACATTCAAGCAAACATGATCAATTTTTTCCTTAAGTTACAAGTAGTCGAGTAATCATTGCCTGCATGATTGGAAAGTTGTATTGCTCGGGACTAGCAATGATTTAAGTTGGGGGTGTGATGAAAGGATATTTTATATATTTTCACCTCACAATTTGTGCTTTATTATGTTTATAAATGTTGCTCTTTATACATTTAATGTCTTAAAATCATGTAGGTACTTCAAGTGGCAAATTTGGGTGTAAATGGATTAAATGCAACAAGTTTAGAAGCTTTTGTGTCAAAGTGGAAGAAGAAGAAAAGCTTAATGGGCTGATTGTAAGAGAAACATGAAAATGAGGTGCTTTTGGCAAAAATAATAACCTTGAAGGGCCAGTTTTGGGTTCAGTCCAAAATTGGGCTGAATCTTCTTCTTCTTCTTCTTCTTCTTCTTCTCGCTTCAGATCACGAGCAGCAAAGCAGCATGATCATATTCGCCGCCAGCTGAGGCTGGCTCCAGCCCAGCCTCGCCAGCCCTCCCCCAGTCACCACTGCCACTGCTCGCCGGCCTCCAACCACCGTCGGACCTCCCTGCAGCCCGCTAGAGCTCCACCATCATGGCAGCAGCTAGATTTCGCGAGAAATCTTGCTGCTGCCCTTTCCCCAACCAGCAGCCACCACGCGCAGACCCAGCCACTGCCGGAGCTCTGCCAGCATGCCCATGACCACCGGAGAACAGCCCCACGCTCCGATGCATCTTCTCCGGCCATTTTCCGGCTAATTTTGCTCGTCAACACCCTCAGTTGTTTTTAAACTTTAATTTCTGATTTTACTTGTTTAATTTAGTTTCTTTCTACTTTAATTTTCATAATTACTGTCGAGTAGTGAACAATTGCTTGAATTCTTGGTTGGGTTAGTGTAGAACAACCCGGACCACCTCGGGTTCAAGTCTTTTGCGGATTGAATGGTCCGGACTTGTCGCGTTGAGAAATTTATGATGTTTGGTTGTTCAACTAGAAGTTTAATTCTAACATTTGCATGATTTATCGGTACCACATGCTTGTGTTTATTTGGTGTTCAACGAGTACTCGAGAGATACTCGTTGAACGTAGGCCACAATTTGAGCACGAATTTCCCGCTCCGGTCGAGAGATTCGGAGGGGTTACTTAAGAGAATAAGGTTTATTCATAATGGTCTTCATCTCGGTGCAAGACAAGAGATTGTTCTTGGTCGAGATAGAAGAACAAGTTCCGTGACTTGAGAAAGCCGGAACCGCATTTGAATCCTCTCCTCGTTTAACTACCATTTCCATTATTGTTAATGATGTATATTTGTTTTTAGGAACCTGTTTCATGCTTAATTATGGCATGAGTTCGGGTGAGAGATTTCACGTGCTCATGCTCACATGGTGCTCGAGAACAAGCGCGAAAGCGATCTTCCCGAGTTTTTGCCAAAAAGCAAGTTCGAGTGGTTTTTCAAACCACTTAGAAATTTATGGTTTGCACTTAAAGCCCTCTCGTTGGTGCGAGACGAGAGATCGATCTCGATCATCGTGTAGGTAACCGACTCGAGAGATGTCGGTAATTTTGAATCCATTTTCTCTAGCAACAAATATAAATCATGTTTGTTTGACTTTCATGAAACATTTGACCCGATACTCGAGGTGGTTATATATTTATTTTTATGCATTAGAGTTATTTAGGTAGGTAAAGTAGCATAATCTACCTATTTAGCATTTCACACATCTAGTCCCTATGGATTCGACCCTTACTCATCGAGTGCTACACTCGACCTGTACACTTGCGGATATGTAAGGTTTTGTTTTCCTGACACACATCACAGCACCCAACGACCTTTAACATCTAACTAAAGGCCTAACAATGGATTGTCATTTCCCTCTTGTCGGCCAATCCACCAAAAGGTGTTTAAAATGCCAACCATGGCGCACAAAAGTTGGTCGGCCACTAACTCTGACTCTTCAGATATTGCAGATTTGCAATTGAGGACTCTTTATAAATACCAAGACATTTAATTTCAGACTGCATAGGTATAATGCTCTAAACTTGGATTTCCCTTGAATAACTTCTACTGACTGGAGGTTCGAAGGGCCTATCATCGGAATCACTTTGTACCCTCTTAGCTAACTTCTTTGGTTTCAAGCAGAGTAAAACACTATACTCAACGACTTCACACATCTCCAAGAAACACTAGAGCACATAATAATAAAAGTGACCTTCCCTTTTATGGACAACCACCAATGACTATATGCCTTAATGGAGCAACTTGATGACTAGATTAGGCTGAAAAAGACCTCTACAACTCAATGCCAAATTATCTCTACAAAAAAAAACTTGTCTTAAATTTCATATCAAATTTTAAGGTGTAGCCTTCAATTTGCCTCTTCTATTTAAAGAAAAAACATACAAAAACCCCTAACATGTTAAGTTGATAGTTAGATTTTTATGGTTAATTACACTAATGGTGCTTTAGCACTTTAAACCTTAACAAATCGACCCTAAATTCTTTCCCCTTTCACCCTCAATCCACCCCTACCATGCAGACCACCTCTCTTCATCAGGCCGCCACGAGTACCGTAGGTTGTAGCAAGCAACCTAGGTTGCTGTGAGTGGCCGAGGCAGATGTGCGCAACCAAGGCTGCTAGTAACGGCCAAGGCCACCTTGAGTAGGCCAATTCTCTAGGCGGAGGGTTATCGGGCAACAAGTGAAGGAGGGTGATGGCCATTGGGTGTAATGGTTGAAAAGGTTAGGGTAAATTTATTAGGAAGATTGGAGCACTGTTAGTATTTTTAATTTTAAAATTTAACGGTTAAACTAGCTAAAGTAACATGATATATATGGACCCAGCTCGTATGGTTGCTCCACCAAACGCAACGCTGACGTCATCAACACGAGGAGTGCCCCTCGTAAATACGAGGAGTCCCCTCGTATCCAGCCCATAAGTGCGCCCCGTATAACCCTATTGGCAGGAAATACCATATGGGCCAGGCCCAATTGGTACTCCAACATAGTACACTCAAAAGCTGCACCCAGCACACCATGCCCAAAAGCTGCGCCCAGCACACAATACACAAAAGCTGTACTTAGCACACCCAAGGGCTGTCAGACCAACACTGTTGGACAGTTATGTCCAATCCGCCGTTCTGAAGTCAGAGGCCAGCAGCCCAATCGTGGGGGAAGATCCCACCAAACACTCTACCCCAACAGGGGAGAGTCTTGGCATCACCCTATAAGTGGGTGATGCCAACCCAAAAATAAGGTGACTACTACACACCGCCACTCCCTTTCTCTTCCTGCACCTGAAACTCTCCTGTGTCTTACCATTCGCAGGTCTGGTAGCTGTTTCATTCTGATCACCACCGTAACCGTACTGCCGGAGGTCGTCTTTGGCTATCAATTTGGCGCCGTCTGTGGGAAAGTAAAAAAAAACAGCCATATTACTTTCTCCAGTTACTTTTTTTCTCTCCCCTTCGCCATCTAAAAATGCCGAAAGCAATGAGAACCCACAACAGCGTGCATGTCGAGGACGCTGCTTCCAGCTCCTCAGGCGCGCCCCCGCCGCTCCCCGTGAGCGGCGCAATAGGGGCACCGCCGCCCCCACAACCACAAGCGGCTCACTTAACATATCTCCCTGGACCATCTACGGTCCCCCAACAAATCATCATCGATCCCGCTCAGATGACGCTTTTCTAGACAAGCATGCTAAACGACATGAAAGCCTTCATGGTACAAACCATCAAGGCGGAAATGCAGGCCGCACGCCTTCAACCTCCCAACGAGCGGGACAAATAGTCCCAAAATCAAAACCAGTCCACTGGTAATCTCTGCGTCGATGACCTCCTCCGATGAATCAACATAGTTGAGGAGCAGGTCAAGACACCCAGATCCTCGATGACATCGAGGTCCTCCTAACACAGCCCTTCACTGAAGATATCATAGCCGTCCAGGCACCCGCCGGCTTTCGAATGCCTGTCATCGAAAGCTACGATGCCACAACCGACCCCGTCGATCACCTGCGTCGGTACATCTACCAAATGGAGATGGCTCGCGCCACGGACCCCATCCTTTGCAAGACCTTCAGCTCCACCCTCAAAGGGGCCGCGTCGACGTAGTGTGGAACTTTACGAGGCCAGCATTTTAAATGCTTTAAGGACCTCGCCTCATCGTTTCTAAGCCACTTCATGGGAGCCCGACCTTCCCCGAAGACTGTCCAGCACCTACTAAGGGTGATGTCACCGTACGCCACCCGAGCCCGGTTGCGGAGGCGGGGGCCCCGGGACGTCGGAAACGGAAGCCGGAATGAACACAGAATGGCAGGTCCATCGAGACCTGCCGCGCGTAGCGGACCCGAAAAGCGAAACGATTGTGGAAGCAACCTGAAAATTTTCATACATAGAACAAAAATGAAATCTATGGTGAGTCTCGTCCCTCGAAAACGGGCGAGCACATCACCATCACCATACAAACAGTTCATGTAATAACAACAAAGTAAGTACCGCCCTCCGAGGACGAGTACTTACGCATATAACATAGAACATACAGGGTTCTCCGCACCTAGGGTATCTAGTAAGCGCCAAGCGCTCAGAATATGCAATGAGAATAATATATATATATATATATATATATATATATATATATATATATATATATATATGTATACAATCATCACAACAATAAAACAGAAAATATGCACATGCAGCTACAGAGCCGACCCTAGGCCTAAACATCAAAATACCTCGCGCGGGATTCAAGCCTAGTAGACAAAATCCCAGCCCGCAAGGTATCTTCTTCTCAACACAACCAAGGCGAAGCCTCACGGAAACCTACTTGGTTGCTTACTGCACCTACCCGAAATCCAAAACAGAACCCAAAAGGGTGAGTCCTAAAAAGGACCCGTAAGGGATTTGGGGTAAGATAAGCATATGTAACCCTGCAAAACAGAAGGATAGCAATATACAGAATATATGCAACAGAATACAGAATATCGTGCATGTAATAAAAACATATTAGAATCCCGTAGGATGTGCGATTCTAAATCGCCATAAACCCTTATAACAAATCGGAACGACAGCCTCCCTCTAAGGGAGTCAGAAGCCGAAGCTATTACAGAAGCATGGTGCACCAGCTGGGGTAGCGAACCCACAACTGTCGTAGGGTTAACAGACAGAGTATGCCACAAGGCATACTCCTACAAATTACAGAACGTACCTTAAAGCAGAAATTTCCGAAATACCTGCAAAACAGAAGTGCAACAACACATACACCTACAGACTACAGAATATGCCCTAAGGCATATAATCCCGAAATACTTGCAGAACAGAAAGTGAAACTAAACATACACCTATCTTACCAAAAATAGCAAAACCAAACCCTTACCTCACAAGTCCAGAGTATTAGACTCGATTCTGACGACTTCCACACCACGACCCGAAACTCGAAACCTCTCTTTTCTACCCTCCGAACCTCAGAATCTGTCAAACCAAGTTGAATTAGCAACCTTACCAACCACACCACCAAACTACACCCCCGACCCCAAAACCGAAAATCCGGCAGAATTTCTGTAAAATTCCAGATTCCCACAGAAACATCAGAATTCATAACCAACTTAGACAATGCAAAATTATACATTGTCAATCACAATCCAACAAGCGTAATCTGATCAAATCCAACCTTAAAACCCTTCATTACCCGACATTTCCCGATAAACCCGCATAATTGCAACTTTTCCAATTCTTACCCGAAATCAACGTTTCAAACTTCTAACCACACCTAAATTCAACCCCAACACCATCTTAACATCCAATTCAACCAAAACCAAACTCCAACCTAGATAAAGTTTCACTTAAACTTTTCGGTTCTTAACCAATATTTCACCCAACATCCAATTCAATCCAAACAAGCTACCAAACAACCATTCTAATCACCAATTTTACTTCTAAACCAAGAATGCTATCCAATTGCATCCAAAACAACAAAATCCAACATTGAACAACAACATACACATTCGGCCAAAAGGGGGTTTCCAACCCAACTTGTTTTCCATCAAATTGAATCCATACATAAGCTTAGAATCATGATAGGATTAACATACTTGAAGCATGATTCAAGAAAACAAACACACATTATTTTAGAAAATTCCCAAAAATTCGCCAAAATGGGGACTCTTCAACCAAGGAGTTTTTCCAAAATCTAACACTTGATTATCACTCCCATACAACCCAAGAACATCATACTAAAAGATGGGAGGAAGAGAATCATCCTAGCATGTAGCTAAGAACAAACTCATAATTCTCAAAATCTCCTCTTTTCTTCATCAAACCTTAATTCCAACATGAAAAGAGAAGAAGGAAGGAAGATTACCAAAGATTGAAGCCAAAGCCTTGATGATTCTAGTCAAGAAGAAGAACTTCAAGCTTGAGAGCAAGCTTTAATGGAGGCGGATGCTTGAGGTAGAAGAAGAAGAGAAGAAAAAGAAATGAGATATTACCTCATTCTAAGAAAATATAAGTCAATATATATTTTCCTTCCCTTTAACCCATACCTCTCCACTTAAATAAGAAATAGCCATGTGTCCCTTAAATCATCCCAATTCTGCCGAATAAAAACTGCAGCCCATACCTTTTTATTTATTTTGTAACCAAATACAAATTAACCCCCAAACTTTTCCAAAAGTTCCAATATTTTTGGCCCAAAAATAATTACCGAATTCCAAAATAAACGAAACTTGGACACAACCCTCAGAATATTATAACATTCGTAAAACATGTTCCAAAAGTTTATTTACAATTCCAGAGTGTCCTACCGAGCTCGCTGAACCCGAACAAATCCCGACGTGCGAGCGTGTCAACTCAAACCAAAATCCCGTCACTCCAAAATTCCTCAAAACTACTCATAAAATCCATCTTGAATTATAACAAAACCTACCATGGAGCCATCAGAGAAATTCCATCCCGAGCCCCGGGATTCCCGTCCCGAGCCCCGGGAGTCGCCCGGGACCGAACGTCCCGCCCCAAATATTACTTTCCATAAAAACCTCCGGGACATACCCACGACTCCAAAACTGCAAACGGTTTCTCAAACTGAGGTCTCGGGAGCGCTACCGAACCCGCTGTACGTCCCGAGACGACCCCGACAACCCCCCGGCGCCGGAAAAATATTTTCGACGGAAACGTCGGGGGGACCCACACGACCTCAAATACGAAAGGGTTCGCCAAAATGATACTCGGATAAGGCTCGGGAGCCGCCTGAAAGCCGAAAAACGTGACCCGCAGGCCAAAACCGGAGCCCCGGGTCACCCGGTCGCAACCCGCTCGGGGTGACCGTAACATCCTCCCCCCCTTAGAACTCTTGGTCCTCCAAGAGTAGCCTGAACCAACCATACAGGTGTCGCTACCAACCAGAATGTAAAAATTCCCCTTACTAAGAACAATCGGACCACCGTACTGGTGCGGCGGGAGTGGTAGTTTAGACTACCATACAGAGCCTCTCAACGGCGTCCCACCCTCCGGGTGCATCTTATTGCACCCCGAGTCAGTTGCCGGTATTTCTACCGAGACAACCTCGATAAGATCCGAACCTAAATCTAACTGATCCTCAATAGGCTATCCTGGAAGACATCACGTAAAACAGCAACAGTTGGGGGGGGAAAAGACCAACCTAACAACTTACTCTAGAAACTCATGAGAACCGATAAAATTCAGGGTAACTTGCCCCGCCTACCAAATCTTATTGTCCCTGTGATCGGTGCTACCTCCACCAAATTCTTTCACCAAACTCGATTCCAGAGCCTACGGCGGCGGTTCGTATAAGCAGATGGTGCGGTCGTTCGCGGTTTTGATCCGCGCTGTAATAACTGATCTTCGCCGTAGTCTCCTCAAAAGCTCGGGTCCCACTCAACCCCATCGACGCATTTGTCCAACAAGATGGTGTCATACACCTCCTCCCGCATAACGCCTCAAATGGTGTCATGCCAATCGTAGTCTGGAAGCTGTTGTTGTACGAGAACTCTATCAAAGGTAACTGCTGGTCCCAAACTCCTCCAAAAGCCAAAGTACAGATTTGCAGCATATCTTTCAGTATCAGAATCACCCACTCCGACTACCCGTCCATCTGTGGGTGATAAGCTGTACTCAGATGGAGTCGCGTGCCCAGTGCTTCATGAAAAGCTCTCCAGAACCGTGCTATAAAACGCGGATCACGGTCAGACACAATGGAGTCTGGTACTCCATATAAACGTACAATCTCCCTGATGTAAAGCCGGGCAAACTTCTCCAGAGGGTCTGTGACCCGAATAGACAGAAAGTATGCGCACTTTGTCAGCCGATCCACAATAACCCAGATAACATCATGGCGAGACCGTGTCAGGCGGTGCAAATCGAAAGTCCATAGTAACATTGCCCCACTTCCAGACTGGAATGGGCAAAGTCTGCAGTGTCCCTGCCGGTTTCTGATGCTCAAACTGCTCGGGTGTGCCTCCTCTAAAATCTCATTCCAGAACTCCTGATCTTCTGGTACATAAAGGCGGTCTCGGAAGTATAGCAATCCCTGCCTATACTGAAACGTTGGTAACAAAGACCCTTATCTTCCCCAGATAAATTCTTCAACACCAGATCTCTACCTTGCGCTTCGCGCATCCTATCAAGCCACTCAGAATGTATGGTAAGTGTATACCCCTGAGCACGCTCCCAGAGCTGCCACCTGTGCCAAAGGCAAGTCGAATCTCTCTCCTCGGATCGGTCCCCAACACCTCCTCCCTTAACCAACCCGGTATACTTCCCCTCAAGACATCGGCAACCGTGTTGCCCGTGCCAGAGATGTACTCGATACAACAACCATAGTCCTTAATGTATTCGAGCCATCTGCGCTGCCTCATGTTAAGCTCCTTCTGTGTAAACAGATATTTCAGACTCTTATGATCGGTAAGAATCTAAAATTTATTACCAAACAGATGTTGCTTCCAATGTTTCAGCGCAAAAATTACTATAGCCAACTCCAGATCATGTGTCAGTCAGTTCAGCTCATGCGGTCGCAGCTGCCTCGACCCATAAGCTACCACAAAACGCTCCTGCACCAACACACACCCCAAACCGGACGTGGAAGCATCCGTATAAATCATATACGGTAAGCTCGGATCTGGAAGAGTCAGAATCGGAGCGTTAGTCAACTGCCATTTCAACTCCAGAAAATCCGGCAGAATTTCTGTAAAATTCCAGATTCCCACAGAAATATCAGAATTCATAACCAACTTAGACAATGCAAAATTATACATTGTCAAACACAATCCAACAAGCAGAACTGATCAAATTCAACCTTAAAACCCTTCATTACCCGACATTTCCCGATAAACCTGCATAATTGCAACTTTTCCAATTCTTACCCGAAATCAACGTTTCAAACTTCTAACCACACCTAAATTCAACCCCAACACCATCTTAACATCCAATTCAACCAAAACCAAACTCCAACCTAGATAAAGTTTCACTTAAACTTTTCGGTTCTTAACCAATATTTCACCCAACATCCAATTCAATCCAAACAAGCTACCAAACAACCATTCTAATCACCAATTTTACTTCTAAACCAAGAATGCTATCCAATTGCATCCAAAACAACAAAATCCAACATTGAACAACAACATACACATTCGGCCAAAAGGGGGTTTCCAACCCAACTTGTTTTCCATCAAATTGAATCCATACATAAGCTTAGAATCATGCTAGGATTAACATACTTGAAGCATGATTCAAGAAAACAAACACACATTATTTTAGAAAATTCCCAAAAATTCGGCCAAAATGGGGACTCTTCAACCAAGGAGTTTTTCCAAAATCTAACACTTGATTATCACTCCCATACAACCCAAGAACATCATACTAAAAGATGGGAGGAAGAGAATCATCCTAGCATGTAGCTAAGAACAAACTCATAATTCTCAAAATCTCCTCTTTTCTTCATCAAACCTTAATTCCAACATGAAAAGAGAAGAAGGAAGGAAGCTTACCAAAGAGTGAAGCCAAAGCCTTGATGATTCTAGTCAAGAAGAAGAACTTCAAGCTTGAGAGCAAGCTTTAATGGAGGCGGATGCTTGAGGTAGAAGAAGAAGAGAAGAAAAAGAAATGAGATATTACCTCATTCTAAGAAAATATAAGTCAATATATATTTTCCTTCCCTTTAACCCATACCTCTCCACTTAAATAAGAAATAGCCATGTGTCCCTTAAATCATCCCAATTCTGCCGAATAAAAACTGCAGCCCATACCTTTTTATTTATTTTGTAACCAAATACAAATTAACCCCCAAACTTTTCCAAAAGTTCCAACTTTTTGGCCCAAAAATAATTACCGAATTCCAAAATAAACGAAACTTGGACACAACCCTCAGAATATTATAACATTCGTAAAACATGTTCCAAAAGTTTATTTACAATTCCAGAGTGTCCTACCGAGCTCGCTGAACCCGAACAAATCCCGACGTGCGAGCGTGTCAACTCAAACCAAAATCCCGTCACTCCAAAATTCCTCAAAACTACTCATAAAATCCATCTTGAATTATAACAAAACCTACCATGGAGCCATTAGAGAAATTCCATCCCGAGCCCCGGGATTCCCGTCCCGAGCCCCGGGAGTCGCCCGAGACCGAACGTCCCGCCCCAAATATTACTTTCCATAAAAACCTCCGGGACATACCCACGACTCCAAAACTGCAAACGGTATCTCAATCCTAGGTCTCGGGAGCGCTACCGAGCCCGCTGTACGTCCCGAGACAACCCCGACAACCCCCCGGCGCCGGAAAAATATTTTCGGCGGAAACGTCCGGGGGACCCACACGACCTCAAATACGAAAGGGTTCGCCAAAATGATACTCGGATAAGGCTCGGGAGCCGCCTGAAAGCCGAAAAACGTGACCCGCAGGCCAAAACCGGAGCCCCGGGTCACCCGGTCGCAACCCGCTCGGGGTGACCGTAACATCCTCCCCCCCTTAGAACTCTTGGTCCTCCAAGAGTAGCTCGAACCAACCATACAGTGTCGCTACCAACCGAATGTAAATATTCCCCTTACTAAGAACAATCGGACCACCGTACTGGTGCGGCGGGAGTGGTAGTTTAGACTACCATACAGAGCCTCTCAACGGCGTCCCACCCTCCGGTGCATCTTATTGCACCCGAGTCGGTTGCCGGTATTTCTACCAGACAACCCTGCACAAGCATCAACTTAAATCTAACTGATCCTCAACAGGCTATCCTGGAAGACATCACGTAAAACAGCAACAGTTGGGGGGGGGGAAAAGACCAACCTAACAACTTACTCTAGAAACTCATGAGAACCGATAAAATTCAGGGTAACTTGCCCCGCCTACCAAATCTTACTGTCCCTCTGATCGGTGCTACCTCCAGTCAAATTCTTTCACCAAACTCAGATTCCAGAGCCCTACGGCGGCGGTTCGTATAAGCAGGTGCGGTGTTCGCGGTTTTGATCCGCGCCCGTAATAACTGATCTTCGCCGTAGTCTCCTCAAAAGCTCGGGTCCCACCAACCCCATCGACGCATTTGTCCAACAAGATGGTGTCATACACCTCCTCCCGCATAACGCTTCAAATGGTGTCATGCCAATCGTAGTCCGGAAGCCGTTGTTGTACGAGAACTCTATCAAAGGTAGCTCGCTGGTCCCAAACTCCTCCAAAATCCAAAGTACAGATTCGCAGCATATCTTCCAGTATCAGAATCACCCACTCCGACTACCCGTCCATCTGTGGGTGATAAGCTGTACTCAGATGGAGTCGCGTGCCCAGTGCTTCATGAAAAGCTCTCCAGAACCGTGCTATAAAACGCGGATCACGGTCAGACACAATGGAGTCTGGTACTCATATAAACGCATAATCTCCCCGATGTAAAGCCGGGCAAACTTCTCCAGGGTCTCGTGACCGAATAGACAGTATGCGCACTTTGTCACCGATCCACAATAACCCGAGATAACATCATGGCGAGACCGTGTCGGGCGGCGATCGAAAAGTCCATAGTAACATTGCCCACTTCCAGTGGAATGGGCAAAGTCTGCAGTGTCCCCGCCGGTTTCGATGCTCAAACTGCTCGGGTGTGCCTCCTCTAAAATCTCATTCCGTAACTCCCCGATCTTCTCGGTACATAAAGGCGGTCTCGGAAGTATAGCAATCCTGCCTATATCAAACGTTGGTAACAAAGACCCTTATCTTCCCCAGATAAATTCTTCAACACCTGATCTCTTCCTTGCGCTTCGCTCATCCTATCAAGACACTCAGAATGTATGGTAAGTGTATACCCCGAGCACGCTCCCGTAGCCGCCACTGTGCCAAAGGCAAGTCGAATCTCTCTCCTCGGATCGGTCCCCAACACCTCCTCCCTTAACCAACCCGGTATACTTCCTGCTCGGACATCGGCAACCGTGTTGCCCGTGCGAAGATGTACTCGATACAACAACCATAGTCCTTAATGTATTCGAGCCATCTGCGCTGCCTCATGTTAAGCTCCTTCTGTGTAAACAGATATTTCATACTCTTATGATCGGTAAGAATCTGAAATTTATTACCAAACAGATGTTGCTTCCAATGTTTCAGCGCAAAAATTACTATAGCCAACTCCAGATCATGTGTCAGTCAGTTCAGCTCATGCGGTCGCAGCTGCCTCGACCCATAAGCTACCACAAAACGCTCCTGCACCAACACACACCCCAAACCGGACGTGGAAGCATCCGTATAAATCATATACGGTAAGCTCGGATCTGGAAGAGTCAGAATCGGAGCGTTAGTCAACTGCCGTTTCAACTCCAGAAAATTCTGCTCACACCTATCAGACCAGATAAACTGTTGACCCTTCTTGGTCAACTGCGTAAACGGAGATGCTAGAATAGAAAATCCCAGTACAAACCTCTGATAATATCCTACTAACCCCAAGAAGCTCCTGATTTCCCGTACCGTGGTAGGTTGTTTCCAATCCCGAACTGCCCTCACCTACTCTGGATCCACAGACAGACCATGCTCAGATATAATGTGTCCCAGAAAAGTGACTTCCCGAATCCAGAACTCACACTTTGAGAATTTAGCATAATGCTGATGTTCCCAAAGTGTCTCGTAACTACCTCAGATGCTTCCAATGCGAATCCTCATCCCTAGAATATATCAGAATATCATCAATAAAAACCACCAGGAATGAGTCCAAGTAGGGTCGGAACACCCGATGCATCAGATCCTTGAATGCCGCTGGGGCATTGGTCAGCCCGAATGGCATGACCGTAGACACAAAGTGTCCATATCGGGTGCGGAAAGCAGCCTTAGGTATGTCCTCATCCTTCACCCTAAGCTGAAAATACCGAGATCAGAGATTAATCTTTAAGAAAACTCTCGAACTCTAAAGTTGATCAAAAAGATCGCCAATCCTCGGCAACGGATACTTATTCTTCACAGTAAGTGAATTCAACCGTCTGTAATCAATGCAAAGTCGGAGCGTCCCATCTTTCTTCTTAGCAAACAGAACCGGAGTACCCCACGGTGAAGTGCTCGGTCGGATGAAGCCCTTCTGCTGTAATTCCTCCAGCTGCTTCTTCTACTCCTGCCTCTCAGAAATAAGCATCCGATAAGGAGGAATAGATATCGGAGCAGTACCCGACTGCAGGTAGATCTCAAACACAATTTCCCGCTCTGGTGGTAATCCGGCCAACTCCTCCGGAAATACCTGCGGGAAATCCCGAACCACTGGTATACTATCTAACTTCAACCTAGTACCAGCCTCATTCAGATCATAGCATTCCCCCACACCGACTATCGACAGTTGATTCAGAATCTGCAACTCTGTACCGTGCTGTGCGATAGTCAAACCAGTCGGAGCCATGAGAGGTAATACCTCTCCAGAAACCATAATGGTACGGGTTGCACAATCAATGTGCACAGAATTCTTGAATAGCCAGTCCATCCCAAGTATAATATCATAGTTCGGCGTGTCTAAAACCAACAAATCTGATACCATCAGATGTCCGCCTACAAATATCGTATAACCCCGAACCATCTTATTGAAAAACAGAAACTGACTCCCAGCAGTTTTTACTAAATGCGTTTGAGGCAAGGTACTAACAGACAGATGCAGAGATGTAACACATTTCTGTGTTACAATAGAAACAGATGCTCCTGTATCAAATAATGCATGAACCAACACCTCATTCAGAAATAAAGTACCTTGCAGAACTCCCTGCTGACACGAGCCTCCCTGCTGGCTAGTGCCTGCATGCTGACTAGGTCCTCCCTGATGACTAGGGCCTCCCCTCTCAAAATGAAAAACTTGTCCTGCTCGAGCCGGCTGTGGTGGAGGGTGGCTGAAGCCGCTGCCGCCGCCGAGGTCTCGGGCCACCTGCTGAAACCCACGCCGCGGCGCGTTGGCCTGTGTCCGAGACCGTGGACGCCGAAGATCGCAAAACCCCGCCTGCAGCCGAGGGCAATCCTGCACCCAAAGTGAGTGTCAGACCCGCAACGTAAACATCGGCCCTCCTGCCTGTAACAAAGTTGACCGAGGTGATACCTACTACTAGTCGGACAAGATCGTGCCGGTGGTGCTCCCCCTCTACCTCTACTAGACTACCCAGGCCTGTTCGGCCATCCAGAAATCTGCCGGGTCCCCGTGTGGAGCCCCTCGTACTCCCCTGACCTCGCTGCGAGGTGAGGCGACTCTCAACCTCCTCTTGCTCGAGGAGTTGAGCCCTAATAACCGCTTCCCGAAACAAAGTAATGTCTAAAGGTCTCAAAGCCCACCTGTACTCGGGGCGCAGTCAACGAATAAACCTCTTGGTCTTCTCCTCTTCCATACCTTGATACTACGGTACATAGTAAACCAGCCGATCAAACTCTCACTCAAACTCTCCGACAATCCTGTCTCCCTGATGAAGCTCATCGAACTATGCCTGACACAGATCCCTGGCTACATCCCCACTGCACTGCTGGTGGAAAACGTAGCCTCCCCCAGGAGTTTGTCAACTCCTGCAAACCAAGTCTCTATTACCCCAGGCCCTTCTCGGTCATTGAACCTCGGGGGTTCAAACTCAAACCTCTCCGTAAGTCTAACTCGTCGATCGGGTGCCCCAGATCTCCCCATCGTTAATAGGACCGACGAGAAGTCTAGGTGTCGTAGTGACCATCCTCCTCGGAGTCACTCACTTACCAATCCCAAAACTATGGCGAGCAGTGGCTTAAGTCTCGCTATCACCACCTAATCAAAATGCCCTTACAGTGGCATGATCAGATCTTCCTCGACTCATCGTCGCCCCGAACCACCGGGTGGCGGGTAATACCAAATCGAGAGAGGGTCCCTACGATCGCTAAACCTCGGGGCGGTGAGTGTGGTTGTTCAGACCACGTGTTACGCCGAACCCGTATCCTATTCCACGGAGGTGTGGGATCCCAGTCCCGCCTCCGGTACCAAATCACGCTATTCGCGTGTAGTACACAATTCCTCAAACCAAGTCCAACCAGAAAAACAACTTATCCCAAACCAAATTTCCAAACCATATACCAACTCAACTCATAACCAACAGTTCAAACCCTATCTCTCGGAGGCGTGGGATTACGGTCCCCTCCCTCCGGTCGCAAATCACGCTGTCTACGCGTTTTAACCATACCTCAAAAATTTCAGACCAAACAGAGTCCAGACAAATCGGTCACTCCTAATCCCTACAGAAGTTACTTCTCAGAATGATAAAATCATGTATTACACCAAATCACAGAAGCAGTTCATGCTTATTTCACCAAATCTTTCCCTAACACACAATTTTACGTACCTGAAACTTTTCCACAATCCCTTTCTTGTAATAGTTTTACCAAAATCCAGAAATTCTGGATTCCGTACTCTGCAACTACCAAGATAACTTGAAGGACCAAACTTTGTTCCACAATTTTGTTTTAAAGTGGTTCAAGTAAGGAGGTGGCCAATCTCCGTACCAAACCATTCTAAAACAAAATGTACAACATTAGTTGTCACTACAAGTCACCACTGGCGACCAATATAGTCACTTACCTGCTCTGATACCAACTTGTCACCGTACGCCACCCGAGCCCGGTTGCGGAGGCGGGGGCGCCAGGACGTCGGAAACGGAAGTCGGAATGAACACAGAATGGCAGGTCCATCGAGACCTGCCGCGCGTAGCGGACCCGAAAAGCGAAACGATTGTGGAAGCAACCTGAAAATTTTCATACATAGAACAAAAATGAAATCTATGGTGAGTCTCGTCCCTCGAAAACGGGCGAGCACATCACCATCACCATACAAACAGTTCATGTAATAACAACAAAGTAAGTACCGCCCTCCGAGGACGAGTACTTACGCATATAACATAGAACATACAGGGTTCTCCGCACCTAGGGTATCTAGTAAGCGCCAAGCGCTCGAATATGCAATGTAATGAATATATATATATATATATATATATATATATATATATGTATACAATCATCACAACAATAAAATGTAAAATATGCACATGCAACTACAGAGCCGACCCTAGGCCTAAACATCAAAATACCTCGCGGGGATTCAAGCCTAGTAGACAAAATCCCAGCCCGCAAGGTACCGTCTGCTCAACACAACCAAGGCGAAGCCTCACGGAAACCTACTTTCGCTGGCCGCTACTGCACCTACCAAATCCAAAAATGTAACCCAAAAGGGTGAGTCCTAAAAGGACCCGTAAGGGATTTGGGGTAAGATAAGCATATGTAACCCCGCAAAATGTAGGATAGCAATATACGTAATATATGCAATGTAATACATAATATCGTGCATGTAATAAAAACAGATTAGAATCCCGTAGGATGTGCGATTCTAAATCGCCATAAACCCTTATAACAAATCGGAACGACAGCCTCCCTCTAAGGGAGTCAGAAGCCGAAGCTATTACAGAAGCATGGTGCACCAGCTGGGGTAGCGAACCCACAACTGTCGTAGGGTTATGACAGTATGCCACAAGGCATACTCCTACAAATTACGTAACGTACCTTAAAGCGTAAATTTCAAATACTGCAAAACAGATGTGCAACAACACATACACCTACAGACTACGAATATGCCCTAGGCATATAATACCGAAATACTTGCAATGTAAAGTGAAACTAAACATACACCTATCTTACCAAAAATAGCAAAACCAAACCCTTACCTCACAAGTCCAGAGTATTAGACTGATTCTGGACGACTTCCACACCACGACCCGAAACTCAGAAACCTCTCTTTTTCTACCCTCCGAACCTCAGAATCTGTCAAACCAAGTTGAATTAGCAACCTTACCAACCACACCACCAAACTACACCCCCGACCCCAAAACCGAAAATCCGCACTTCGTAAAATTCCGCATTCCCACGAAACATCAATTCATAACCAACTTAGACAATGCAAAATTATACATTGTCAAACACAATCCAACAAGCATAACTGATCAAATCCAACCTTAAAACCCTTCATTACCCGACATTTCCCGATAAACCCGCATAATTGCAACTTTTCCAATTCTTACCCGAAATCAACGTTTCAAACTTCTAACCACACCTAAATTCAACCCCAACACCATCTTAACATCCAATTCAACCAAAACCAAACTCCAACCTAGATAAAGTTTCACTTAAACTTTTCGGTTCTTAACCAATATTTCACCCAACATCCAATTCAATCCAAACAAGCTACCAAACAACCATTCTAATCACCAATTTTACTTCTAAACCAAGAATGCTATCCAATTGCATCCAAAACAACAAAATCCAACATTGAACAACAACATACACATTCGGCCAAAAGGGGTTTCCAACCCAACTTGTTTTCCATCAAATTGAATCCATACATAAGCTTAGAATCATGCTAGGATTAACATACTTGAAGCATGATTCAAGAAAACAAACACACATTATTTTAGAAAATTCCCAAAAATTCGGCCAAAATGGGGACTCTTCAACCAAGGAGTTTTTCCAAAATCTAACACTTGATTATCACTCCCATACAACCCAAGAACATCATACTAAAAGATGGGAGGAAGAGAATCATCCTAGCATGTAGCTAAGAACAAACTCATAATTCTCAAAATCTCCTCTTTTCTTCATCAAACCTTAATTCCAACATGAAAAGAGAAGAAGGAAGGAAGCTTACCAAAGATTGAAGCCAAAGCCTTGATGATTCTAGTCAAGAAGAAGAACTTCAAGCTTGAGAGCAAGCTTTAATGGAGGCGGATGCTTGAGGTAGAAGAAGAAGAGAAGAAAAAGAAATGAGATATTACCTCATTCTAAGAAAATATAAGTCAATATATATTTTCCTTCCCTTTAACCCATACCTCTCCACTTAAATAAGAAATAGGCATGTGTCCCTTAAATCATCCCAATTCTGCCGAATAAAAACTGCAGCCCATACCTTTTTATTTATTTTGTAACCAAATACAAATTAACCCCCAAACTTTTCCGAAAGTTTCCAACTTTTTGGCCCAAAAATAATTACCGAATTCCAAAATAAACGAAACTTGGACACAACCCTCAGAATATTATAACATTCGTAAAACATGTTCCAAAAGTTTATTTACAATTCCAGAGTGTCCTACCGAGCTCGTTGAACCCGAACAAATCCCGACGTGCGAGCGTGTCAACTCAAACCAAAATCCCGTCACTCCAAAATTCCTCAAAACTACTCATAAAATCCATCTTGAATTATAACAAAACCTACCATGGAGCCATCGGAGAAATTCCATCCCGAGCCCCGGGAGTCGCTCGGGACCGAACGTCCTGCCCCAAAAATTACTCTCCATAAAAACCTCCGGGACATACCCACGACTCCAAAACTGCAAACGGTTTCTCAAACTGAGGTCTCGGGAGCGCTACCGAACCCGCTGTACGTCCCGAGACGACCCCGACAACCCCCCGGCGCCGGAAAAATATTTTCGGCGGAAACGTCCGGGGGACCCACACGACCTCAAATACGAAAGGGTTCGCCAAAATGATACTCGGATAAGGCTCGGGAGCCGCCTGAAAGCCGAAAAACGTGACCCGCAGGCCAAAACCGGAGCCCCGGGTCACCCGGTCGCAACCCGCTCGGGGTGACCGTAACAGGTGAAACAACAAAAAGAGGAGCCCCTCCGAGATTATATTCGACGGTTTCAGGCGGAAGCCGTTCAAGTCCAGGGGCTCTCTCTGGACATGCAACTCCTGGCCGTAACTCAGGGCCTCCAACGCGAGTCAAGGCTCGCGTACAACATAAATGAAAACCCCGTCACAACGATGGGTGAGTTCATCGATCGAGCGACTCGGTTCATGAACTACGAGGAGATCAACAAGCCTTACAACAGACCCTCCCCAAACGATCGCAACAAGAAATTTGACAAGGGGTCTGGCTCATCGATATATCAACCCTCAAACATCAATACGAGGCCCTCCGACCATCACCCGGCTCTTTGTGATACCCGCACAAACATTCTCCTGTTGCTGGAGAAGCAGAACAAGGTCCCCAAGTGGCCTCAGCCCATCCAACACAAAAATACCAAGGGTTTTGACAAGTACTGCCTCTACCACAAGGATCGCGGACATGACACCGAGGCATGCTTTCAACTAAAGAATCTCATTTCCGAGATGATCGAGCAGGGGAAGCTCAAGGAATTCATGTCCGACTCTAGCTTTTCTTGTAAGGACTTCCCTAAGGGCCGCAAGAGAGACGATGATAACGACGACCACGACAAAACGCGTCGTCGGCAAACCAGCCCTCGAAGGCTAAACCTTCCACCGCCACCGTCACCATCATTCATGTGCTCACAAAGTCAAAAGACGCTTCCTTCAGAAAGCGTTACGCAAGAGAAATCCTGTAAATCGACCACCTAGAGGAGAACGCCATTTACCGCCCCAACGGAACAAAAGTTATTGTTCCCTACTCCGATCCACTGTTAATCACAGCGCGGATCACGGGTTACGACACCAACATGGTGTACATCGACACTGGCGCAAACACCAGTGTCATCTTCAAGGACATGCTCGACAAGCTTGGGGTACACATGTCCGCAGTAAGAAGGAGCTCCGGCCCCACATTTGGCATTGGCCGGGATATTGTCCCAACAATAGGGGTCGTCAGCTTACCCCTCATGTTGATCGGGGACACACAATTCGGCACACTCGACTGTCACTCCATCATGACGGAGTTCTTAGTTCTCAAGGTCACCTCAACTTACAACGCCATTGTTGGCCGGCCAAGCCAAGTCGATTTTCACATGCGATGCGATATCCGCTCCCTCACAATCACTTTCGCAACGCATCGGGGGGATGCACACATCTACATCAATCAGCGAACCGCAAGGACAAACTACGTGGCCTCTTTGAGCTCCACTGTCGATCCGCAAACCTCGAGGGATGTAGATGACCCAATAAATCCGGACGATCAACCACGCCTCAACGACGTCACAGACGAAATCGAGGTCGTCTCGGGTAAGAAGTTTAAGATTGGTAAAAATCTTAAACAAAAGGAGAAGATGGGCCTTATCCACCTCCTCGAGGCCAACCTGGACGTGTTTGCATGGGACATGAAGGATCTGCCAGGCGTCGACCCCAGCATCATCACCCACAAACTTAATGTATTCCCGGATTCCAAACCGGTCAAACAAAGGAAAAGGGGTATGGCCCCCTCCAAAAAATAGTTTGTAAAAAAGGAAGTTTCCAAACTCCTCGACGCTGGAATAATAAAAGAAATTCAGTACTCCGAGTGGCTCGCTAACATAGTATTATCTGACAAAACTAACGGAGACCTCCGCATGTGCGTTGACTTTATGGGGGTCAATAGACATTGTCCCAAGGACCCATATCCGCTACCAATCATCGACCAACTCGTCGACGCCACTTGCAAGTACAAATATCTATCATTCATGGATGCCAAAAGTGGCTACCACCAAATCTACATGGACCTAGAAGACGCCCTCAAAATGGGATTCACAACGGGCGACGACGTGTATTATTATGTTCGAATGCCATTCGGGCTCAAAAATGCTTGAGCTACGTATCAACGTTTAATGAACAAGGTCTTCGCCCATCAAATGGGCCGCAACCTCGAAGCCTACGTCGACGATGTCATAGTGAAGAGCATGACATTCGACGACCACCTTCGAGATCTAGACGAAAATTTCCAGTCGTTCCGACGATACAACATGAGGCTCAACCCAGCCAAGTGCTCTTTCTTCGTCGGGGCAGGGAAATTTCTGGGTTATATGATTTTCGAAAGAGGAATCGATGCCAACCTAAAGAAGATATAAGCCATCACTGATATGGCGCCACCAAAAAGCATCAAAGAAATCCAATAATTGACTGGAAGAGTTGTTGCCCTAGGGCGTTTCATTTCGAAGCTTGGAGACAAGTGCAAGCCGTTCTTCGAACAGCTTCGCATGAAGAAGGCATTCGCTTGGACACCAGAGTGTCAAGAAGCCTTCGAACAAATTAAGAAGTACCTCTTCGATCTGCCAACTCTAAAGTTCCCTCAAGTGGGAGATGAGCTCATCATCTATCTCTCCACTTCGAATAGCACTGTTTCTTCAGTGCTCGTCAAAGAAGGTCCACAACAGTGGTCTGTCTATTACACGAGTTACACTCTACGAGGGGTTGAAATGAATTACCCTCCCCTTCAGAAAATGATCTACGCTCTGATCGTCGCCACCAGAAAGTTACGGGCATATTTCCAAGCCCACACAATCGTCGTCAGAACGGATCTACCAATCCGGGACATCCTAAACCGACCAGAACATAGTGGCTATTTAGCCCGTTGGTGCATCGAACTCGGGAAATACAACATTAAATTCGAGCCTCGATGAGCAATAAAAGCACAAGCTTTTGCAGATTTCATGGCCGAGCTATCCATCTACCCCCTTGAGCAGGGTCCCTCGAGGAATCCCCCAGCAGAATTAGGACCCCCCGAATGGGACATGTTCGTGGATGGCTCATCAAGCGCAGATCGCCTAGGAGGGGGCATCTACATAAAAGGACCACACGGCATGGAAGCCAATCTACGAGTGGCTTTTCAATTTCCTGTCACAAACAACGTGGCAGAATACGAGGCCCTCATATCAGGGCTGAAAACTGCCTTGAAATCTGGCTTACGACGTCTGACCGTCCATAGTGACTCACAACTCGTGATAAACCAGGTTACGGGGACAAATGAATGCAAAGTCCCCAATCTATCGAGGTACCTACGACTCGTCAAAAGCTTACAGGGGCACGAGCAATTGAATATCAACAAGATCCTGAGAGATCAAAACACTAAGGCTGACAAGCTGTCTAAAGGAAGGACAGACGCAATCCTCGAAACCTTGGCACAGCCTTCGATAAGCACCATTCATGCAATCGACGCCAACACAACAATTGACTGGAGGTACCCAATCCTCTAATATCTCCAGACTGGCACAGTCGATGGCCCGCCAGCATTCCAAAAGAAAATAAGGACACAGTCCTCGCGCCATATCATCATAGATGGAACGCTGTGGCGTAAAGGGTATTCTGCTCCTTTACAATGGTGTATCAGCTTCGATGACTCCAAACTCATCTTGAGCGAAGTCCACTCCGGAGTTTGCGGAGCACACATTGGCTCCGATGCACTGGCGCACAAATGCTTGCGCCTCGGCTATTATTGGCCAACATTGAGGAAGGATGCGCATGATTTGGTGCGTAAGTGCCACAAGTGCCAGCTCAACTCCCGCATCCAACGCCAACCTGCAAACGAAGCAATCACGAAGACATATCCCATACCCTTTGCGTTGTGGGGCCTCGATCTCATAGGGCCAATGCCTAAAGCTCCGGGACAGTTCAAATTCTGCATTGTGGCAATCGACTACTTCACCAAGTGGGTAAAGGTTCAACCAATTAAGACGATAAGCTCTTCCAAGCTCATACACTTCCTATGGCATGACATCGTATCTCGTTACGGCGCCCCAAAGGCCATAATTACCGACAACGGAACTCAATTCTAGAGCACTAAGCTCAAAGAATGGGCCCACAAGATGAATATACAGATTCTCTACACCCCTGTAGCCCATCCACAGTCAAACGGCCAAGTGGAGGTTACAAATCGCACAATCAAAGAAGGCCTGAAAAAGCGCCTCGGTGATGCAAAAGGAAAATGGGTAGAAGAATTACCCAGCGTCCTCTGAGACTACAGGACGACTACACGAGAACCAACAGGGGAAACACCTTTTTCCCTAGTCTACGGTGTCGAAGCGTTGCTACCAATCGAAGTGTCTGTACCAACAATCAGAACACTGTACTACGACGCTCCTCACAACGAGAGCGGACTTCAAGCACGTCTAGACCTCGTGGAAGAACTCCGCGAAGGTGCTAGACTTAGGCTCATGGCCCTACGACAGAGGGCAAACCTCGACCACAACACTAAGGTTCGAGCAAAACAGATACACGTGGGGGGTATGGTCTTGCTAAAGACAGAATTATCGGGCCGTAACCCTGGACATGGAGCCCTCCGCTCTAGATGTGCAGGGCCATACGTCGTGCACAACAAAGAAAGACACGACGTCTACAAGCTAAAGGATCACCAAGGCAAAGTCCGCAAAAACGACTACCACGTCGATGACTTGAAGCCTTATTATGTCTAAAATTGCACATTTCGCGTTAAAGAAGTTTAAGTTCTTTGTGTTATGTAAGCAATTTTGTTCCATTAAACAAATGATATAAATCCTACAAGGAAGGTTCACTATTTTATAAAGTGAAAGAAAAATTTAATTACAATTTAACCCAAGGCACTACTTGGGGATATCATTGTTTGGCGGTACATCTGTAGCATCTTCTACATGCCCGTGCAGAATATCGTAAGGAAATTCGGCCCCTAACTTCTTCCCAGATATACCCCACCCAAATAAACCTTCTTCGGAGGGCTGCAGGGATTTGAACATCGACTCCACTTGATGTCGACAACGAAGAAACCCTTCAGCAAAGCGGATGCCCTCGTTGGCCTTCGCCTCGATGACATCATCGGTCAACAACTCGAAAGCCTTCTCCACTCGAGCAGACCTCTCCGCAATCGGCCTCAAAAGGTTGGGCGGCTGAGCACTTTCGCCCTCGTACAACTCGAGACCAATTATGTCTTCGAGTTATGCAAAGGCGACCAAGTCAGCCATGCTCGAGCCCACCACCTCCCCGAGGGTCGTAGCACAGGTACCAAAATTGGCCACCACTCTCGAGGCCTCCTCCTCAGCCTTTGCCACCCTCAAGGACAGCTCCTCGATGAGTCTGTCCTTTTCCCCCGTCCTTTCCTCCAACTCGCGAATGCAGCCTTGATAAATGCCGATTGAGCCATACATCTGCTCAATCTCAAGTTGATGGCCATTGTTCATTTTTAACAAGGAGAGGAAGAGTGCTTCAAATTTCCTCCCATCTGCCTTGGCGAGCTTCACCTTCTGCTCCAAGGCATTTAATGCCGTGGAATGGGCAATCTCCTTCTTCTCCGCGGTTTTCTTCAAAGAAGACACCTCTGACTCCTTCTCGGCCAAAGCCTTTTTTAGGCTGTCCATTTCTTCGGAGGCTTTGGCATTCGCCTCGAGGGTATTCACCTTCGCATCTAGGTCCCCGACCTTCTCCATGAGGCCATAAGCAACTCCCGCCTCCTGCAAACCAAATGCATGGAACACGTCAGCGTAACATGCAGAGTTCACCAATTAAAACGAAATCATCGAGGAGTGATACTTACACGAATGGCGCTTTGACACAAGTCTTTGGCCATCTCCATGGCGCCCCCCAACGTGTACTTCAGGTAGTGGCGATCTCGGGGGAGGAGGAGACCCTCAGCTACCCGTAGCCTCACCTCATTCCCATCGAGGAATACCGACTCGTTACGAGTAAGTCCCATGACGGGGTCCCAGGCCTCCCTCGGGTCTATGCCTTTGCGGCTGAAATCGGTCGCCCGGGACTCCCGCCGGAAATCTTCAAACACTTGCGGCTCGAACCTCGGGTCGAGCCCCGCAAGTGTCTTGGGAATCCTCGAGGGCCCTTTAGCAGCCGATCGAGGACCCATAGCAGCCCTCCGAGCGTCGGCCAGGAGCCCCACAGGCTCCCCGAAGCCTTGCACGGGACTCGGGGGCTTCTCCGCAAGGGCCAACCCCTTGCCCTTGTACAAAGCAAGGGTAAGACAGCTGTCCGAAGACACGTCCAAACCATCACCCCCTACAAAACGGAAAACAGGGAATGAGATTAGGCATTCAAAAGTGATCTCCAAAAATTGTAAGCAGCACTTAGAGGAAAACAGCCGTACCTTCAACTCGGGGACGTTTCCTACGAAGGCCCGGCTCCTCGGAGTCTCCAGAGCTCTTGATGATGACCTCGGGGGCAACCGCACTGACTAGTTGTGCCTTCGTCACCACTGCTACAGGGATTTGAGGGGTCCCATCTTTCAAGGTTCCCTCAGATGGACCCTCGTATACCCCTCGAACAGGTTCTGAGGGACACCTCTATGCCATCTTCTTAATGACGGCCTCCCTCAGGTCTTTCTTCCTTGCAAGCAAGCTGTTGGGCTTCGTCATCGGAACTGCAACGAAATCCAAAACCAGATTACAACAACGCTTACAATAAACAAAAAACGAAAGACAAAAAGAAGTGAAGTGCGACAGACGTCGAGGATTCCTGAAAGCGCTTTCGAAGCGCTCGATGAGGTCTCCGTCCAGGCCCTCGACCCAGTTCTCTAGGGTGTCCACGTGGCCTATAAGCCAGTAGGCCCTGCTGATCTGTACCCTCCGCAGCACCACCTCGTCCATGCTCGAAAGAGTGAAGGGAAACGCACCATCGCAATCCTCGATCCTCACCACTGCGCCGATCCACTCACACAGGGTATCGATGGCCTTCTTCCCTTCACTCCCCGCCCATATAGAGGGCTTCACAGACACCCTCGTATCCCACTCTTTGACGAAGTACGCAGGGAACCCACAATTGTCCTCCTTCAAGATGAAGAAGAAAGAACCTTTCCAACTCCCCCACGAGCTGGTGGTGTCAGCAAACACGCCGATCTTCACCATCTTGTTACCCACCTTAATCTCGTCGGGGGTAAGTTGGTAAAAGGGGTGCCCAACGGGTCTCTTCAGCGTATAAAACTGCAAGAACACCTCTGGCAGCGCCACTGTCTTCGCCAAGTGGCAAGCCACTATAAAGGCGTTTATAGTGGTAAAGACATTTGGGGCCAATTGCCCAGGGCAAACCCCCCAGCCTTCGCATAACTGCAGCAACAGGGAGCATAGTGGGAGCCTTAGCCCAGCTTTTAGCTGGGTTTCGTATACCACCATTGTCTGCTCCCTCAAGGCCTCGTTGCTCAGTTCCATTCCCGCCTTCCTCAATACGTCTGACGGAGAAAGCCCGCAAGTCACCCTTGTATACACATGGTGATTCCTGCAGATATCGGCCATTTTCTTCTCCGACAGCAATGTTCGGGGCCACAACTCCCCGACATCAGGACCTACGCCAGGGTTGCTTGGATTCTTGGGAGCCATCTACAGAAATCAACCACAAATTGAAAGATCAAAACCCTAAACCCAAGAACCCAAGCGGCGGCGCGGCGAAACCATACATTCGACAGAATCGCAATAGAAAAGAGGAAATAGAAGAGCGCTTCTTACCGATTTGAGGGGTGGAAGCGAGAACGGAGGATCAAACGACGGAGCTCTTCAAATCTTGCCGAGAAAATCTTCAAAAATTGCCGGAAACGCAAAAGCAAAAGCGAAGGAAGCGAGAAGTCAGGAAAACTGACTTCTCACGTGGGTTGGCGTATTAATAGGGGGAAGATGAAAAGACTCCCCCCATAATTACAAACGACACAATTTTGAAAAGCCACTCCCAATAGGCAAGGCCCAAAGGCAATGGGCCAACTCTTGGGCTTTCCCCAATTAAAATCTAAAACAGAGCACAGGGACCCAGCCCATCCTCCGCTGTGGGAGGAGGACATACTGATATATATATATGGACCCAGCTCGTATGGTTGCTCCACCAAACGCAACGCTGACGTCATCAACACGAGGAGTGTCCCTCGTAAATACGAGGAGTCCCCTCGTATCCAACCCATAAGTGCGCCCCGTATAACCCTATTGGCGGGAAATGCCATATGGGCCAGGCCCAATTGGTACTCCAACATAGTACACTCAAAAGCTGCACCCAGCACACCATGCCCAAAAGCTGCGCCCAACACACAATACACAAAAGCTGTACTTAGCACACCCAAGTGCTGTCAGACCAACACTGTTGGACAGTTATGTCCAATCCGCCGCTCTGAAGTCAGAGGCCAGCAGCCCAAGCGTGGGGGAAGATCCCACCAAACACTCTACCCCAACAAGGGAGTGTCTTGGCATCACCCTATAAGTGGGTGATGCCAACCCAAAAATAAGGTGACTACTACACACCCCCACTCCCTTTCTCTTCCTGCACCTGAAAGTCTCCTGTGTCTTACCCTTCGCAGGTCCGGTAGCTGTTTCATTCCGATCACCACCGTAACCGTACTGCCGGAGGTCGTCTTTGGCTATCATAACACTTAAGGAGGTGTTATAAATTTTTGAAAATCTAGACAAAAGGGAAGGTTTTAATAAAGCTCAAGAGGTGTTTGTAAGTTACGCAATTTTTTGTAAATAACACACGCTTAGCCGTTTTAGGCCTTAACTAACCCGTATACCATAAAGGCAAGGTATGATTTGCTCAAAAGAAAGGGAAAATGGGTAAAAATGTCACTAATCTTTTCTAAAGTTCTATATTTGCCACTGATTTTCATTTTTCAATTAGAGTGTCATCTAAGTTTTGAAATTGGGTTAAAAATGTTATTGCCGTTAAAAAATCTATTAACTCTTTAGTTTAATTACAAAAATTAGTACTTACAGTTTTTAACCCCTTACAATTTAATCATAACAATTTTACTCTGTAATTTTCATCACCGCTCCCACCTGCAACATCTCCTCCAACTTCGACACCCTATCTACACCTTGCTAGTTGCTCCACAACAATGACACACTGTAATTAATCTTCAGGAGAGAAAATAAGGAATATACGAATTAAAAAAAGAAAAGGAAGATGTACCTGCAGAGTTTCTCGTGAAGAAGGCAGAGGTACAGGTCAGGGCTGTGACAAGATGGCCTCCTCTGGCGGCGGCAATGACGAGCTGCGTCAGGCGAGTCGAACGGCAATGGTTTGGACAAGAGCGGTAGCCTAAGTCATCTGATTCAACCAGGTTGAAAATGGGTAGAAGCACAATTCTTCCACGTCCAGTGGTTTATGGCGGAAACAAAGGCAGATTCAGGTTCAAGGTGGTGGGGCGAATCCCTGGTGATCAATTGGAGGTGGTTAGAGGCGAATTTCAGGAAGGCAAGGGTGTTGGTGAAAACAGGCAGGCGGGTTGCTGCTGATTTCGCCTATATTTCAGTGTCTCTGGCGACGTGGGACATATGGTTGTGCTCTGCGTGAAGCGGCGTTGCTTACGAGGCACAGGTTTGGTGATGAAAGGTGGCCGGAGGCGGTGGAGCAAGGTGGAGATAGGCTGTCGAAGTTGGAGGAGATGTTGCAGGTGGGAGCAGTGGTGAAAATTACAATGTAAAATTGTTATGATCAAATTGTAAATGGTTAAAAACTTTAAGTACTAATTTTTGTAATTAAATCAAAGAGTTAATAGATTTTTTAACGACAGCGACATTTTTAACATAATTTCAAAACTTAGATGATCCTCTAGCTCTAAAATGAAGATCAGTTGCAAATATAGAACTTTAGAAAAATTAGTGGCATTTATCCTTTTTTCCAAAAAATAAATAATAATAATAATAATAGTAGTAGTAGTAGTAATAAAGGCAAGCCAAGAAGCGGCAAGGCTAAAGAAAAAGGAGTTAGGCCACCGAAATAATATCATAAAATATTCATATTCATAACCAGAAACATGATTGGGGGCCAGGGAAGCAGAACTATTCTTGATTGTTATGGGGATTCAGGAATTTACAAGTTAGAATCCAATCCCAGAAGACAACCCTCCGACCGTGGCCTCGAAATCTCTCTCGCTTCTTCGCCATTTCAACTTCTCATTCCTCACTCAAACTCTTGTTCTCTATTCCAATTCCTCCGCCGCGCCCCGCCCCGCCCCGACGGAGCTAGGGTTTCTTCTCTTGGGGTAGGGCAGGGTCAATATTTCAATGGGGGATCTGCTGCCGCTGTCCCTGGACATCGTCGCCTTCTTCTGCACCGTCGGCGCCATCTATGTGGCCCTTCTTCACATTTATCGCCATCTTTTGAATTATACCGAACCCACTTATCAGAGATTCATTGTTCGCATCATCTTTATGGTTCCTGTAAGTGCTCTCTCTTTATCCTTCTTTCTTCCCTTTTTTTGGCTAGATTAACATAATCGCTCTCTTGAACTCGCAGGTTTATGCGCTCATGTCCTTCTTATCGCTTCTTCTACCCAGCAGTGCCATCTATTTCAATTCCATCCGGGAGATGTAAGTATGTTCCTCCATTTCCGTTATGTGCGATATGGAGTAACACCTCCGCTTCTCGGAGGTTTTTTCTATGACAGGAGGCTCTTATGCACCGATTTCTTTCTGGCGGAACATGGCTTTTACCTTTTTCACCTTCCGACTCTTAGTTCTCTTAATGCCCTTCTCTTTCTTCAGTTATGAAGCTTGGGTCATTTACAACTTCCTGGTGCTATGCCTTGAATGGGTTGGTGGCGCAGGGGCCGTTGTCCTAAGTTTGACTGGTCGGGTTCTGAAGCCGTCATGCTGTCTAATGACCTGCTGCCTACCTCCTATGGCATTAGATGGGTGAGTTTTCTTGTCGAATACAAAGGATTAGTGATTAGTGAATCTGTGTCAACAATGGATGGTCTAGCCTTGCATGCTTAGCTTTTCCATTGCCTATCTTCACAACTTTCGCCTTATAGTGTCTTGATAATTGAACTGCAATGGTTCTCTTTGACATAAGCAGTTTTTAAGTTTTCTAGATAAATGTTTGGTTACTGGTAGTTTCACAGCCTAGTTTGCCTAGTTTTATCTTAACGTTTCGATTTTCTGGCCACTAAAAAAATACTCCCTTCTCATAGTTCTAGGTTTTGTGCTAACGTGCATTAGGATTTTCTGATATATTTGTAACGACTAATATAGTACCAAGATGAGCGTGAAGTGTCTCATCTTCTGCTATGCCCATTATTTCCTTAGTGTACTGTATTTGATGCTTCTGACTCTAAATACTTCATCGTATCCTCATTTAAAAATTTCTAATGCAGGCGCTTCATTCGGAAATGCAAGCAGGGATGTTTGCAATTTGTAATTCTGAAACCCATCTTAGTCACTGCCACTTTCGTACTTTATGCAAAAGGGAAATATAGGGATGGAAATTTTAGTCCATCACAAGCCTATCTTTACCTCACTATCATTTATACAGTCTCATATTCTTTGGCTCTTTATGCCTTAGTATTGTTCTACGTGGCATGCAAGGATCTGCTTCAGCCCTTCAATCCAGTTCCAAAGTTTATCATGATTAAATCTGTCATCTTTTTGACTTATTGGCAGGTAAAATGACATGCTTTTGTTCTTTCTAACATGATCGTGCATCTACATATAGGCCTAGTGGTACTGTTGTTTCATTTGCATTATTGTCATGTTTCCCAAATCAACATTAACTCTACCTATATTGTGGCGTGCAGTTTGTGATTGACGTTTGAATTATCAACCTGTGTTTAGAGATCTTCATGGGTTGGTTTGATTTGATTCTAGTCGTGGTTCAGTTACTACACACCCTTTAAAAATGTGATTGGGCTTGGTTCTATACTGTTTTGTCTGTAGCTCAGCTTGGTCTTTATTGTGGGTACTCACTTTTGTCAAAAGCTTCATTATCCTTAGTCTCTGTTCAGTTATTTTACTTCAATTTTATGATCACACAAGCATTTCTTTAGAACTCATTTGGCTTGACTTAAGTCATAAAGTCAGTGGACCGTGCTTATCACATGCATGAAAAGCTATCTATTTTTGTTTTTGAATTTGGTAAATTTAGGGTCAATGATCATAGATGTGCCCAAGTTTAGGAGATTTACTAATGTTAGTTTATGTATGTAAGTAAGCCACTAGATTAATTCACTGACTTAATCGCTAAATGAGCCCTTTACTTTTTATGAGGGATGTAAGAATTGAAGTTCTCTTTACTTCTCTCAACTAACCTCCTTGTCATCATCATTATCATACTACACCTTAATCTTAACTATGTTAAGATCGGCGGCATGGAATTTATACTGTCAACTAGTTAAATTTGATAACACTATAAATTCATACAAAAAGTATTGTAGCAAAGTTGACGGCGGATGCCCTTTCTGTCGTAACCTTCTTACGAAGGACTAATGAAATGAAAATTTAAAACCACCATCATCATAGGTTTTTTCCACTTTAGATGATCAAGTTTAAGCTGGGTAAAAGAAATTAGGGAATGAAACTTAACGAAAATTGTTAACAGCATATTCTTTGTCTGACTTAAAAGCGTGTTTTTTTTTCTTTCTGGGAAAAGGCATATATTTTGTCTTCATATTTAGCTTTGTCCAATGGTTTCTATTTAGGTCTTTAATTTTGCATCTTGCTTAGAGTTTTGGTTGCATGCAATTTTAATGTAGGTCCTGCTTCCAATCCAAATACTTGTCACGCGTATTGTATATTTCTTTGAAGTTGAATAATTTGTTGCCATTGACATAGAAAGTTCTGAGTACCAAGAAAATGGCTTTTAGTTGTGCTTTTAAAGAAATACGTGTCGTAATGACCAAAATTATGTTGTTGAGTCAAATATAGTATAAGGATATCTGCAAGTGAATTGCTGAGCGTCGATAAACCATATCCAAATTAATATAAGGCCAAAATATTGATTAGTACTTTGAACTATTGTAACTTGGTTAACGGAGGGCCTGATTTTGTAATCGTTTAGAAGTTTACAATGAACTATTAATTGTGTGCAGTTGAGGCCCTTGAACAACTCTTGTTAGTTGACTAATGGGAGAAAAGAAATAAAACTGAATACTTAGTCATTTACTCATAATTTTTAACACTTTCCAAATTTACTCAAAACAATATAAAGCGTCATAATTTTTGCTTCTTATTTTCATAGGTACTAACCTATGATTTGGCTAATGAAAATTGCATGTCTTTTATAAATTTGTAAACATTTCCTAACATTACATATAATGTTTATAAAAGTTGCATCATTCAATGAAAAACCATTTTTAAACTTCTTTCGGGATGGTTGTTTAAGAAAAGGGTAAATTTGCTTCTGCATTGAAGTTAAATGCTCGCTTCTTATATTTCTACATATTGTCACAGGAAAAGGTAAATTTCATCATACTCTTTGTCCATATAAATATGTACTACGAAGTATATTATTTTAAATTAATTCAAAAAAAAAAGTTCAGCTTAGTTCTGAAAAGTCAAGTCCTACCAAAAAGTTTGGAAATAGAAAAATTACTTATGAAAGCTAATATTATAAGACTGACACTGAAAGTTACTAGTATGGAGATGGGATCAATTTGAAAAGTAGAAAATTTCTCAGGAAATTACTCCATGGGAAGGTTAGAATGGAGATGGGGTTAATTTTTCAAGAGGGCAAGCATTCAAGGGTGGGATTTGAGTTTAGCCTAGATTTGAGCTGAAACTCGCTGTTTGATGCTCAGAAAATCGCCATCAAAAGCAGCAGAGATGGTGCTACGCAGCTGGGAGCACCCTACTGTAGTGAGAGGCTGGCTCCAGCCCACCCTCGCCAGCTACCTAATGTCGGCCAGCCACCTGCGCCTGCCGAGCCACAATTGCCTGCAAGCTCCTGCACCATGAATGAACAGTTGGAGGGCTGCGGAGGGAGGGGTGTGGAGAAGTAGTAGGTTGCATGGCGGGCTGTAACATACAAGGCAGGGAAGGACAGTGGAACTGCGATGGAGGCAGTGTAGGGGTGGGTGGGGCAGTGGAGGTGGAGACGGTGGAGGGTGAGCCTCATTGGACTGATGAAAGCAGGGGCAAGGGTGTGAAATCCTAGACGTTTCGGATTCTTATGAAAAAGTAAGATAGTTTAAGGGTTATCTGTATTAAACTATGTTTTTTCCCTAACGTCCGTTAAGGCATGTGCCAAGTTAACAGAGTCGAGGGCCTAAATTGCACCGATCAAATAATTCGGGGTACACCTCTGGACGATTCTTAATTCGGGCCCTCCCATAACCTAGTCAACACAATTCAGGGTACTAATCAATATTTTGACCTTAATGTAATTATGTGGTGGTTTCTCGACAATTAGCTTATCCTTTTGTGTTCATGGCTTGCTTACTACTCCTTCCGTACTCGATTAATTGATTCATTTGTTATGTCCTGATTGACATAAAAATTTGAATCAAAGATTGACTTGAAACATGCAAGTCAATTGGATTAATTAATGGAGTACGGAGGGAGTATATCTCGCCATGCTGGTGGCTGGGCCTGTTGGTCCTGTCCCAACAGTAAAGTAATCATATTTGGGAGTTGCAGGAAGTTCAACAATCAAACTTTTGTACGGATATGAGTGGTACATGTGAGTTACCGACTCATGTACCAATGAACCATGTTGCACATGATCATCATTGCCGTCATAATCATCACACTACACTCTAATGCCAACAATGTTGGGATTAGTATGAAGTTCATAGTGCTAGTTAAATTTTCGGAGTTTGTTAAAACTACGAGTTCCTGCAAAACTGTAGCAGCAGACGTTGATCATTTATTCTGAAATTTTAGAAAATTTACATGAGTTCTACATTCACTTCAGGGAGTTTTGGTTTTTCTAGCTGCGAAGTCGGGATTCATCAAGGATACTGAACAAGCTGCTCAGTTTCAAAATTTTATAATATGTGTTGAGATGCTTCTAGCCGCCATGGGTCATCATTATGCATTTCCCTATAAAGAGTATGCTGGGGCAAATATCGGTCGTACACAGGGTTTGACAGGCAGTGTAGCTCATGCCCTGAAATTGAATGACTTTTACCATGACACTGTTCACCAGGTAAGTTATTATTTTAGACATGATACATGTGGTTAATGTTCCTAGTCCTGCCTCTGGGGTTTGCCTGTAGTTGATGTTTTCAAAAATTTCTTCTGTAGTTTGCACCAACTTATCATGATTATGTACTCTACAATCACAATGACGGTGAGGAGGGCACGAGGAAGTACCGGTCACGGACCTTTGTGCCAACAGGGCAAGAGATGGATGCGGTTAGAAGAAACAGAAGCATTTCTGGGAGCAAAGTGGACGAGGTTCAACTCTCTAATCTGTCATCTGCCACTGCAAGCACTTCTGATCCCAAGAAGCCTGCCACGCAGCCAGGTTCTGTAAATGTTGACACAATGCAATCTTCCCTACTCTTCGATGCCTCCAATTCTTCGTCTGTGTTGTATGATATGTCACTACTTGATATGGATTTATCAGATTACCCTGTGAAAGTTCCAGCAGCAAAGGGAACTGATAATAGGTAACAATGAGTATAGTGTCTAGAAATGTTCAAATGATCATTTACCTGAAGCATAGGACGCTAGGGAATTAGATGTGAGTGCTCAATTACTCTGATGCGCAGCCGCAGCGAATGAAGGTTGTGTGTCAATTTTCCTGTAAGTTGGCGTTCTAGCCTTGTCCTCTTAACCTGTTTCCTTCACTGAGCTTTGAAAGATGTAAATGGTAAGACCTGATATATACTGTCCATCAGGACACTTGTGAGTTGTGACTTGTCAATGCAAATACATTATACATGAACATAACAAACTGTACACTTACTAGTGGAGCTTGAATGATCAATGATTAAATGTTGATTGTGCTACATAATTGCCCGAATGCATTAATTCAGATTTTTATTTTTATTTTTTGAAAGGCAAAGGAGTGCTATTAAAAAAATGAAGATGATTACCTCCAACGTGGAAGTAAACATCCAAGGAACTGAGTAAACTTCTGGATAGTGTTTCGGTCTAATCCGGGTTGGACAAAACTCCTCCAACCTTCATACGTGTCATATTATTATTAATTGTTGTCACCAGCCATCACAGGTTATTAGGGGGCTGTCATTATTAATTACGAGGAGTGGTAGCACTGGAATTAATAGTGGTGTTATCAACCACTTATAATATGACACGTATGGAGGTTGGAAGAGTTTTGTCCAACCCGGATTTGAGGAAAATATTTTCCAAAACTTCTAGTGCAGTTAGAACTTAGAAGGGGTTACAGATTGCCAATGGCACCGATTGGGAAGACAACCCATTCACCCCAAGATACATGACATTTAATAGGGGTTTCAAATTTATAAATTGGGGGATGAGTTTTTCACCTAATAACTAAGGGTTTGAGAGGCGAGTGAGAAAAATGAGTAATGTGGACCCAAGTTTGAGGAGCCCGTGAAATTGAAGGGGGTTGGGGTGTGAATTCGGCACACCCAGCCCTTCTCGTCTCTTTTCCCTTACCTTTTATGTTGTTCTTCTACCTACTGTACCTACTTGATTGATCAGCATGATGAGTTGTTTAAATCGACATCACTATCTTGTTAGATCGATATGACTACCTAGTTAGATCGACATCACTATCTTGTCAGATTCACATGACTACCTTGTTAGATCGACATAACTACTTGATAAGTCAGCATTAATAATAGATCAGCGATAAGTTGTTTAGATCATCACCGTCAGATCCACATGACTACCTTGTTAGATCGACATAACAACTTGATAGATCAGCATTAATAATAGATCAGCATGATAAGTTGTTTAGATCGACATCGTCAAATCCACATGACTACCTTGTTAGATTGATCCACATATTTGATTGATCAACATAAAATGGTGATCAACATAATGAGTTATTTAGATCGACATCACTATTCTGTTACATCGACATGACTACTTGTTAGAGACCGGGTTGGCATACCAGTCCAACTGGCGTTCCCTGCATCCCTAATTCACGGACTTCTCGTGCCCGGTTACGAGTTTCATGTCTTTCCCAGGACTCGAACATGGGACTCCAGGCTTAATCGTCTTGAAGGCTAGGGTTAGATATGGAAGTGTGTCAATTATATTGTGCACTTATTTGTGCGCACATCTGTGTGCCGCGCACAACTTTGTGCATAACTATGTGCGAACTGTCATGCGTAGCGCACATATTTGTGATCCAACGGCGTTCAAAATAAACTTCAGGTCAGCACAAATTAAGCAATCCCAAGCAAAATTAAGCAACCTCTACCCTAACTCACTCAGGAAGAATTTGTACCGTCCAAAGCTGGGAAGAGACAATTGAGGGAGATCAGACGCTAAAATGATGGAGAATGAAGTATAGTAAGTGGAAAGAGAAGACCTTGATACTGAATGACAGCAAAACGAATGGAATCGACGATGACCTTAAAAAACGAGAGGTTTGGGAGCATGTGGAATAACGAGGGGCTACTCACGTGAACAACTAAGTTCACTTTGGTCCTATTCGTTTGTGGTCCGAGTAGAAAATGGTGAATCACGAACTCTAATTCACGTGAAAAAGGAGGAGCGAATAACTCAGTTTTTCACCTACAAAAACTTAAATTTGAAGCCCCGTAATAACCTAGTTTCTTTCCTTCCAAATAACCCATGTTGAAATGTGACGGGTGGATAACATCAAAGCCAGGAAAGCTTACCTGCTTGGCACCAAGTGCATATATGCTGCCAAACCTCTAATGCAAGAGGACACCAAATGAGAACATGATCCAAAGTTTCCAAGGAGGTGTTGCATCTGTGACAATTTAGAGTAATACTACTCCGTCCATTCTTGAAAAATTAAAACGTTTGATCGTCTAGATTAAGATGAATATAAAACTTTTGGATATATTTACCTATTTATCCTTTAGTTGAAAGTGCACAAAATACAATGTAAAAAATGTAAATATAAAGTGAGATAGTTCAGTAACTTTGATAATGAGAACTTTTTTTATGAATTAGTTTGAAGAATCCATTAGTTTGAAGAACCCATACTTTATTAATTAGTTTGAAGAACCCATACTTTATCAATTAATTTGAAGAACCCATACTTTATCAATTAGTTTGAAGAACCCATACTTTATCAATTAGTTTGAAGAACCCATACTTTATCAATTAGTTCGAAGAACCCATTCTTGATTATAGATATAGACTACAAAGACCTTCCCCAGACGAGTCTGGATCCTCTCGTCCACCTCTCCACTTACCTCTCCACTTCACTCTCTCCTCCACCAACCAAATGTTGACATTTATCCTTTAAATGAGAACGTGATCCAAAGTTGCATCTTTGACAATTCAAAGTAATTTTAATCCCTTCCTCCATAAAAAAATTGAAACATTTGATTAGACATAGAGATTAAAATGAATATAAAATTTTTGTATATATTTACCTATTCACTCTTTAGAAAAGTGTACACAAAAACAAGGTAGAAAAAATAAATATAAAGTGGGATAATTCGGTAACTTTGAAAGTGAGAAGTTTCCTTTTAAATAAAGTAATCATTTTTTTTGGAACAAAATAAATATTTTCAATTTTTTAGGGACAGTTGAATACTTCATTATCAATTATTTTCAAGAACATACTCTTGATTATAGATATTGACTCCAAAGACATTAGGGTGCTTCAAAGTTAAAGATTTGTTGGTGAATTATCAAAAAAAAAATTCACCTCATATTCACCATGAATTTGGAGGTTATTCGGACCTCTTCCAATTCACGCCCAAGTGAATCTCTCAAATTCACGTGAAAATGTTTTTTGATGCCCGTGCTCCAAGCTTCATCTCCATTGGCTGGTCAATTATGTCAAGCTGGAGACACGTGGAACTCCCACCCCCATTTTTAATTGTATCTTTGAGGGGGTATTTGTTGGGTTTCTGTTTTTCATCCATGATTTACCCAAAAGTCACCAAATTTTTTTTTTACCTCTCATTCAAGTTTGAGCCCCCCTATTCCCCAAACAAGTCTGGATCCTCTCGTCCACCTCTCCACTTCACTCTCTCCACCAACAAAATAGGGGGCTTCAAAGTTCAAAAAAGAAGGGTTTAAAAATCACCTCATATGTGTGTGTTTGACAGATGAATCACTTAGCAAAAACACGAAAATATGGTGGCTAAGTCTGAGAGTCCGTGAGTTTACCCTTCTTGGCGTGAACCAGTGGCGTGAACTCCATCATCCCGCCAAAAGTGAAACTCAGCTGGTCTCAGTAACTCCATCAAATTTCGGCGATGAACTGGTTGGGCGAGGCTTTGAGAAACGGAATCGGCAGAGCTTGACAGGGGAGGATATGCATTGGAGTTTCGAGGGAGAACTTGAGAGGGGAGGGCGAAGCGAAATCCGCTACGTGATCTTTTGCAAGTCCATCAAATTGGCGATGAACTAGTTGGCAAGGTTGTGGGAGACGGATTCGGCAGAGGTTGACAGGGAAGGGCGAAGCGAAATCCGCGACGCGTTCTTTTGCAAGTTCATCAAATTTGCGATGAACTAGTTGGGACTAGCTGTGACAGACGGATTCGACAGAGCCTGACAGGTGAGAGTAGCCATTGAAGTTTCGAGGGAGAGCTTGACAGTGGTGGGCGAAGCGACCATGAGTAGAGTAGGCATTGAAGACACATCGGTGGTTGCTGTTGTAAGTAAAATGTCTAAAACCCATAGCCATAGTTCTTCACGAACTCGTTCATCATTGATGTTCATCATCTTTGTCATGGTACATATGCAAAAACCAGTCAGCTGTGCTTCATTTTTGTCATGGATGAAATGTAAAAACCCAATTCCTGTAGCAAACATGAAAAGGAAACATAATGTTGTTCTTGCTTGTGAAACTAGTATGAGATTATTGTCTGCTAATTTATTCGTTAGATTCTATTGGTTTGACAGGGTTAATGGCTTTATAATTCAGGAGCCGAGCATGTGAGTTCCGTACTTGTATTTGTTTAGTTGAATTAACTGTTAATTGACTGAGCTTGTTTAGTTTTCATGAGTAAATAGTACTGTCGGTTAATTTAGGGAAGAAACAAGTTAGTCAATAATCCTAAGAGATGTTAGTTATAAATAATAGCCTCAGTTAGGTAAAATAAATAGGGATTGTGAAGTTCTTGAATTTGCAGGGGTTGTGCTATTAGACTTGGAAGATAGATTAGAAGGAAAATTCTTTAGCAAAACACATTTACGCTACAACATTACATTTTGACTTGTGGCTAAACCAAGCAGGTGGATTCTGTATTGGAATTTCTAAACGTACTATGATGATGTCTTGAGTTCATAGTAATCTATTTATGTGTCTAAAGAGAATCATCAATTCATAGTCAATTCAAGTTTGGAGAAAGCAAATTTAGGAGCTTTTAATCTCAAATTCATTGTCAGAATGTTTTTAATCTCAAGGTTTGGAGAATGTTTAGTTTGGTGCACAAAGTGGTTGTTTAAGGTGTTGGTTGACCAACCCCTTGACTTTGGCCATCCGAACCCCTAAATTCTTGCGAAAATCCAGTTAACCTAAAGACACACATTCTGACTTGTGTCTAAAATTTGAGATTGAAAGCATGTTAGGAGGTTAAGATATGAGCAATTCAAGTTTGGTGCACAAAGTGGTTGTTTAAGGTGTTGGTTGACCAACCCCTTGACTTTGGCCATCCGAACCCCTAAATTCTTGCGAAACTCCAGTTAACCTAAACACACACATTCTGACTTGTGTCTAAAATTTGAGATTGAAAGCATGTTAGGAGGTTAAGGTATGAGCAATTGCACAAAGTGGTTGTTTAAGGTGTTGGTTGACCAACCCCTTGACCTTGGCCATCCGAACCCCTAAATTCTTGCGAAAATCTAGTTAACCTAAACACACACATTCTGACTTGTGTCTAAAATTTGAGATTGAAAGCATGTTAGGAGGTTAAGATATGAGCAATTCAAGGTTTAGTGCACAAAGTGGTTGTTTAAGGTGTTGTTTGACCAACCCCTTGACCTTGGCCATCCGAACCACTAAATTCTTGCGAAAATCCAGTTAATCTAAATACACACATTCTGACTTGTGTCTAAAATTTGAGATTGAAAGCATGTTAGGAGGTTAAGGTATGAGCAATTCAAGTTTGGTGCACAAAGTGGTTGTTTAAGGTGTTGGTTGACCAACCCCTTGACCTTGGCCATCCGAACCCCTAAATTCTTGCGAAAATCCAGTTAACCTAAACACACACATTCTGACTTGTGTCAAAAATTTGAGATTGAAAGCATGTTAGGAGGTTAAGATATGAGCAATTCAAGTTTTAGTGCACAAAGTGGTTGTTTAAGGTGTTGGTTGACCAACCCCTTGACTTTGGCCATCCTAACCCCTAAATTCGTGCAAAACTCCAGGTAACCTAAACACACACATTCTGACTTGTGTCTAAAAGTTGAGATGTAAAGCATGTTAGGAGGGTAAGATATGAGCAATTCAAGTTTGAGATTAAAAGCATGTTAGGAGGTGTACGTTAACGTGATGGCTGTTTTTACGTGTTCTTGCAGAAAAACATGAACGTCGCGGCTCAGTTTTCCTTATCTAGAACGAGAAATGCCAAAAATTTCAGACCGTCGACTCGTACTATCAATCTTTGAACAACAGATGACCATGGCTATTGCCTTTGACGAGGATGAGGATATGTTGGAGGAATTATGTGATGCTTATGTCATGGTAAACAATTCACGTTACCTCAACAATCGCATCAGATCACCGCGCTCCCAAGAATTTTTACTGAATTGTGCGCTCAACCTCAATGCTACAGAATTCCAGCAGAACTTTCGGTGTGACGTTGAGTCATTCCACCGATTAGTAGAACTTCTGAAACCGTGTCCTGTGTTTCACAATCAGAGTAGGTGTCCCCAAACCGCAGTAACCTGGCAAGTTTGTGTTGCTCTTTGGCGGCTTGGACACAATGGGAATGGGGCAGCCACTGCAATGCAATTCATGCTTTTTGGGTTCGGCGTTGGAACCGTTGTTCTCTTTACCAGCAGGGTTGTCACAGCACTATTGCAGGTTGGCAGTAGGTACATACTATGGCCTACTGAAGAACGAAGAAGGGAGATTGGACAGGTCATGGAGGCAGAGGGCTTTCCAGGCTGTGTTGGCTTCGTTGACGGGACCACCATTCCACTATCTGAGAAGCTAGCTATTGATGGAGAATGTTACTGGGACCGTAAACATCGTTATTCCATCAATATGCAAGTTGTCTGCGACGTTGATAGGCGTATCATTTGCTTTTCCTGCGGCTGGCCTGGCTCTATGCATGATGCTGGGTTATGGAGAAAGTCATCACAATCCAAGAACCCAGAACGTTTCTTTAGCAAAGGAGAATACATAATCGGGGACTCGGCTTACGGTGTGTCTACACACCTTATTCCTGCATTCAAATCCCCTGCAGCAGACTTTCAGATGAACAAAGAGTTCAATTATGTCCTTCTCGGCTTTTTAGTTACGGTCACCCCCTGAGCGGGTTGCGGCCATGGTTTCTTGTTGTGATTATTTTGGTGGCCCGGCTCAATGATGATAGGTGATTCAACTATTAGGTTTTAGCTGCGGGAAGCACGTTTTCGGCGTTCAGACGGCTCCCGAGCCCTATCTGAGTATCATTTTGGCGAACCCCTCCGTATTTGAGGTCGTGTGGGTCCCCGGACGTTTCCGCCGAAAATATTTTTCCGCGCCGGGGTTGTCGGGTCGCCTCGGGGCGTACAGCGGGCTCGGTAGCACTCTCGAGATCTCAGTTTGGGAAGCCGTTTGCAGTTTTGGAGTCGTGGAGACGTCCGGAGGTGGTTGTGGAGTTTAATGTTTGGGGCGGGACGTTCGGTTCGGCGACTCCGGGGCTCGGGACGGGAATCCCGGGGCTCGGGATGGAAATTTTCTGACGGCTTTGGGGTAAGTTGTGTTCTAATTTAATATGGAATTTATGGGTATTTTTATAGAATTTTGGAGTGACGGAATTTCGGTTCAGGTGGACACGCTCGCACGTCGGGTTTTGGTTCGGGTTCAGCGAGCTCGGTAGGACACTCCGGAAAGGTAAATGAATTTCTGAAAAATGTTCTGTGAATGTTATAATATTCTGAAGGTTGTGTCCAAGTTTCGTTAATTTTGGAATTCGGTAATTATTTTTGGGCAAAAAGAATTGGAACTTTCGGAAAAATTGGGAGTTAATTTGCAAATGGGTGCAAAATTAATAATAGAGCGTATGGGCTGCAGCAGCTGATTAATTCAGCAGATTTTTGGGAAGGAGGAAGGGACACTTGGCCATTTTTAATTAAAAGAAGAGAAGTATGGGTTAAAGGGATGAAAATATAAAAGGCTAGAAATTGATTAAAATTCACCAAAATCCCATTTCTTTTCTTCTCTTCTTCTTCCTTCTCTCTGCCGCCATTAACCTTCATCTTGAGCTCCATGTTCTTCATCCCTTCTTGGCTGATTTCTTCAAGGTTTTGAGCTCCAAGTTTGGTAAGCTTCTCACTTCCATCATCTTTCCAAGTTAAGAACATGTTTTGGGTAAGAAAAGAGAGAGTTTTCAAGCTTTGTGTTTACTCTTGTCAACATGCTAGAGTAATCCTCTCCCTCCCATCTTTTAGTATGTTGTTCTTGGGCTTGAGGAGAGTAGGAATCTATGGTTAGATTTTGGAAAAACTCCATGGAAGGAGGAAACCTAGAGGTGCCGAAATTAATGGGAATTTTCCAAAATTGTGTGTGTTTGTGTTCTTGAATCATGCTTCAAATATGTTGTTCCTAGCATGAATCTAAGGTTATCTATGGTTTTAATTTGATGAAAAGCATGCTAGGGAAGAAATCCCCAAATTGGCGAATTGCTCAAAGGAGGGTTTTATTGATTTTGAAGCAATTGGTTAGTAATCTTGTTTAATAATTGCAATTGGTGATTAAAGAGTGCTAATGGAACTTTGTTTGGATTGAAATGGAAGTTGGGTGAGGAATTCTTCTTTTGGCCGAATTGTTTAGGAAAGGGGTTTTGTTGTTTTGATGCAATTGGTTAGTAATGTTGGCTAGGAAGTGAAATTGGTGATTAGTATGACTAATTGGAAGCTTGAATGGTTTGATTTGGAAGTGTGGTGAAAAATTGGTTAAGGATCAAATTGTTAAAGTGATTCTTTTTCTATGTTGGTGGTGTGTGTTGATTGAATTGGATGCTAAATTGGTAATGTGAGTGGAAGTAGGTGCGTTATGGTGTTTGAAATATCATTTTCGGGTTAGGAATGAGAAAGTTAGTTTTATACGAGTTTACCGGGAAAAATGTCTGGAATGCGGGTTTAAGGGTTGGAATATGTTTGTGGGAGTTGGAATAACAAGGTTCTAGCTCGGTTCGTAAAACCGAGCTTTCTGTGGAATTTTTCGGGAAAGTGCGGGTTTGTGCGGAAATAGTTTTCTGGGGTTTGTTTGGATGTGTTATGATCCAACTATGGTTGTACAGCTTGATTCTGCGTTGGTGGAGTAGCGCGGATCCGTAGGAGCCAAGTTGTGCGTTTCGGGTCGGGAGTCGGGATTTTCCGAGTGTTGGGCTGCGGGGCAGCGTTTCTGAGGTAAGGGCTTAATTTGGTAAAATGTACGTTTGTTCTGCTCCATATATGTTATCAGGTATGATATCTCTGCTGTATTTGTATGTTTTATTTATATGTTCGATTCTCGAGGCGAGGCCCGTATGGTTGGAGTGACCACGGGTACTCCTTGGTTACATTACGTATCCGCACCGGAGTGCCGATACTTCGTTACGTGACCTACGACAGTTTGGGGATCGCGACCCCAGCCGGTACCGTGCTATCTGTTCTGTTCTGATCTGTATATTCTGACCTCTGCCGAGGGCTGTCGTTACGGGTCGTTCTGGCGGTTGGACCGCATTTGTTGGATTCTGATTTACGTTATGCTTTATGTTCATATGTACATGCATATGTTGTGATGTTCTGTTTTGCAGGTTCAGATTGTCGCCCCATGGGCAAACTGCACTTTTACCTTAAGCCCTTACTGGGTCCTTTCGAGGACTCACCCTTTTATCTGTTTACCACTTTCAGGCCGTCCTGACAAGCAACCGGCGGAGTAGAGGTTCGCGGTGCTTCCTTCATTTTGAGGTTGGGTTGCGGCAGCGGTACCACGTGCGGAGGTCGCTTGATTCCGCGCTAGGTATTTATAGGATTTTGATTACGGCTCTGTAGTCTGAATCGCATGCATATAGTTCAGATCATGTAGTTGTAAATGTTTACAACTTGAGATATATTCTCGCTTACATTGTTTTACGAGTCGAGGCGGAGCCCCGACTTGCCTATATTGGTAATGCTGTTTAATTGTGGTGCCTAGTGATTTTGTGTTTGTGGCAATGATAGATGTTGGATAAACCATGAACTGCATGTTTGGTAGAAGTTGGGTGGTTGCGCATGCTTGCCTTGTACGAGTTTTTAGGTTGCTAGTCGATACTCGTTTGTTCTGTATTTGAGCTCGATGCTCCGCTGCCGCGTTTTCCGCCGTAATTCCTGTTTCCGACGTCGCGGCCGGCTCCGCCTCCGCAACCGGGCGGGGTGGCTGTGACAAGTTGGTATCAGAGCAGGTCGGGTCGAAGTGACCCAAGAGGTAAAGCATGGTTAGTTAAAGTATGGGTTGTGGAAGGCAAGTCATGCTAGTTCATGGGTAAGCTTTACAAGTAATGACTTCGAAGGGCAAGCTACTGGTTGACACCTCATTCTGGAGTGGTTCGGTATGGAGCCTGATCAACTCCTTATTTGAACCATTTCGGAATGCGTGTGGAGCGGTGGCGGTTCTTTGGAGCATTATGGAAGGTGTGGGTGATACATGAAGTGATTTCGTGATTATAAGCATGATCTGATTCTATGTTAAGGATTATTATTTAGTTTCGGGATTCTGAAAGGAATCCTTGCATCATGCATTGCATTACACTACAGAGCCATAAAATGCTGCTGCTAGCTTTAGGAAGAGAAAGTTTATTATTGGGATTATATGGTTTTGGGTTGATCCATTTTCAGGTATGGCTAGAACACGCCGCCAGCGTGAGCAAGAACAGGAGGGTCGGGACCGGGATCCCACACCTCCGAGGGCTAGAAGGCGGGTTCAGAGTAACCCAGGGCCTGAGCAGTCACACTCACTCCCCCCGAGTGATCAGCAGGTTGAGGACCCGCTCGATATACTACAGTGTTGGGTCGAGTTCGGCGATTCGAGTACCGTAGTACCAGCCCAGGGATTCGAGGGGCAGCGGCGGCACGGGGAGGGCCGGACAGGCCACGGCGGAGACAGCCGTACAGAGGTGGGCAGCAGCCACCTCGGTCGCAGGTCAGCGAGGATAGTGAGTCCGAGGAGGGAGATCTGCGCGGTCTTGAGAGTTCTCGTCGGTCCCACCACCGACGGGAAGAGCTGAGACGCCAGTCTGATGAGATCAGACTTCTGGAGCGGTTTCAGCGTTTGAACCCCCCGAGGTTCAACGGCCGTGGAGGACCTGAGGCGGCTGAGGCATGGTTTGCGGGAGTTGACAAGCTCCTTGGGAGGCTACACCTTCCATCTGAGGTTAGAGTTTCTTTGGCCACGTTCAATCTGCGGGGCAGTGCGAGATCATTGGTGGAGGAGCCTCGGGGCCGTCGAGAGCCGAGGCGGCACGTGATGGGGGCATGATTCGGACCTGACACAGGAGCGGTTTGCTTACTACTTCCATCAGCGATACATTGGGGATGCCGTCGAGGACCTCCGTCGAGCACGATTCGATGATCTGGAGCGGGGACTCGGGAATGGCAGTACGAGCGGAGTTTGACCGATTGGTCCGCTACGTGCCACGGTATTATGGCATGGAGCAGAGAAGGCCAAGCGGTTCATTCGCCGCCTACGCCCGGAGTACAGTGGGCTCGAGGCCTCTGGATATCACTTCTTACCACGAGGCATGCGAAGGCCCACCTCCTCGAGCAGGAGGAGGTTGAGAGTCGGTACCTACCACACCGACCCAATGACAGAGGGAGGGCTCTGCACAGCAGAGTTCAGCGAGGTCTTGAGTAGATCAGGCGAGTGCAGGCAGAGCGGCGAGCGGCGCAGGACTACGCCCGGCCCGTTCCGACTGCGCGAGTTGTGGCGGGCAGCACCCGGCCGGCCGTGTTACAGCGATCGGGCGGTGTCTACGATGCGGGTCTAGCGATCATTGGATTCGTGATTGTCCTCTGACACTGGGACAGGGGTCCGGCAGTGCTGCACGCCCGCAGCCTCGGTTTCAGCCTAACGCACCCCGAGGGCGCGGTTCACAGACTGGCGGACCGAGGCCATCACAGCCGCAGAGAGGCAGCCGTGCCAGCCACCCTCCGCCACCGCAGCCTGGAGTAGGCGTGTATTCCAGTGGAGCGGGGTGAGACATCACGGCGTGAGCCTCCACCACAGCAGGCCGGAGCAGTCGAGTGTTTGATTGAGCGTGGAGAGACTTCGCAGCGGGGCACTCCAAGGTACATTACTTCTGAACGATACACCTATTCGTGCACTGTTTGATACTGGGGCGTCTGTTTCGATTGTGGCACAGAAGTGTGTCGAGTCACTCCACCTGACTACCAGTGGACTTCCGAGCGTCTTCATGGTGAAGACGGCTGGGAGTCAGTTTCTGCTTTACAATGAGATGGTACGGGACTGCGTGCTATCCATTGGCAGTCACCGGATTATGTCAGATCTGCTGGTGTTGAACACACCGAAGTATGACGTCATTCTTGGGATGGATTGGCTGTCCAAGAATTCCGTGCATATTGACTGCGCCAGCCGTAGTATTACGGTTTCTGGAGAGGTGTTACCCCTCTCAGGTTCAGTGGGGACGAAGGCTGTCAGGACCAGCATGGAGCTGCAGGTTCTGGATCAGGTCCCGATAGTGGATTCGGAGGAGTACTACGGTCTGAACCCGTCTGATACTCGGTTGGAGCTGGATAAGATTCCAGTCGTCCGAGATTTTCCGCAGGTATTTCCGGAGGACTTGCCCGGGATGCCACCAGAGCGGGAGATCACGTTTGAGATCCGATTGCAACCTGGTTCTACTCCCATTTCCATTCCACCTTATCGGATGCCGATAGTGGAAATGGTGGAGCTGAAGAAGCGATTAGAGGAACTGCAAGAGAAGGGCTTCATCCGTCCGAGCACTTCACCATGGGGTGCTCGATTCTATTTGTGAAGAAGAATGATGGGTCACTCCGATTGTGTATAGATTATAGAAGGCTGAACGCCATCACCATCAAGAACACGTACCCATTGCCGAGGATCGACGATCTCTTTGATCAGCTGAGAGGTGCGAAGATCTTTTCGAAGATCGATCTACGATCGGGGTACTTTCAGTTGCGAGTGAAGGAGGAGGACATTCCGAAGACAGCCTTCCGTACGCGGTATGGGCACTATGAGTATACAGTGATGCCGTTTGGTTTGACTAATGCACCGGCTGCGTTTATGGATATGATGAAAAGAGTGTTCCGACCGTATCTGGACTCATTTGTGGTAGTGTTCATCGATGACATTCGATTTACTCTCGGGATGAGGATTTACAGGAGCATCGAGGATTGTTACAGACACTTTGGGAACACCAGCTTTATGCTAAGTTCTCAAAGTGTGACTTCTGATCCGAGAGGTGTCTTTTAAGGGCATATCATCGGTGAGCACGGTTTGGCAGTGGATCCCGAGAAAGTTAAGGCGGTACAGGAGTGGAGGCAGCCAACCTCGGTACGGGAGATCAGGAGTTTTCTGGGGTTAGCGGGCTACTACCGACGGTTTGTGCGGTGGTTTTCCGTTTTGGCTTCCCGCTTACGCGGCTGACCAAGAAGGGGCAGCCGTTTGTATGGACAGAGAAGTGCGAGGAGAGTTTCCGGGAACTGAAGCGGCGGCTGACCAGTGCGCCGATCTTGACTCTACCCGACCCGAGCTTACCGTATGTGGTCTATACAGACGCATCTAGGTCGGGGTTAGGATGTGTGTTGATGCAGGAGCGGAATGTGATAGCTTATTGGTAGAGACAGCTGCGACCGAATGAGCAGAACTAACCGACACACGATCTGGAGTTGGCCGCGGTGATTTATGCGTTGAAGCAATGGAGGCACTACCTACTCGGCAGCAAATTTCAGATTTTCACAGATCATAAGAGTCTGAAATATCTGTTCACTCAGAAGGAGTTGAACATGAGGCAGCGCAGGTGGCTCGAGTACATCAAGGACTACGATTGCACCATCGAGTACACCGAGGGCAAAGGTAATACAGTGGCCGATGCTCTGAGTAGGAAGTACACTGGCGTGGTCAGAGGGGGTAGTATTGAGGATCGGACTGAGGAGAATGATTTGACGTGCCTCTGGCGCAGGTGGGAGCGCTGGGAGCAGGCTCAGGTATATACTTTGACCATTCATTCGGAGTGGTTGGACAGAGTGCGAGAGGCACAGGAGAGGGATCCAGAGTTGAAGAAGTTGTCCGGGGAGCACAAAGGGGCACTACTACCGAGGTTTCAATACAGGCAGGGTTTGCTATACTTTGGGGATCGGTTGTATGTGCCAGGGGAACAGACTCTGCGGGATGAGATTTTGACGGAAGCACATTCGAGTCGATTGAGCATTCATCCCGGTAGTGAGAAGATGTATCAGGACTTGCGTACCCATTTCTGGTGGCCGGGTATGCGGAGACACATTGCCACACATGTGTCTAAGTGTGCCACTTGTCAGCGGGTGAAGGTGGAGCATCAGAAACCGGCAGGGACGTTACAGACTTTGCCCATTCCGGTTAGGAAGTGGGGCAACATCACGATGGATTTTCTGACTGCACTACCCCTGACCCGGTCTCACCACGATGCCATCTGGGTTATCGTGGACCGCTTGACGAAGTGTGCTCACTTTCTGCCGGTCCGGATGACAGACTCTCTGGAGAAGCTTGCCCATCTGTATATCAGAGAGATTGTGCGGTTACATGGAGTACCAGACTCCATTGTGTCAGATCGGGATCCGCGTTTTACCGCACATTTCTGGGGCGCCTTTCATAAGGCACTGGGCACGCGACTCCATCTGAGTACAGCTTACCATCCCCAAACCGACGGTCAGTCGGAGCGGGTGATTCAGATTCTGGAGGATATGCTGCGGAGCTGTACCTTGGATTTCGGAGGGGATTGGGACAAACAGTTGCCGTTGGTAGAATTTTCATATAATAACAGTTATCAGAGTACCATCGGCATGGCACCGTTTGAGGCGCTGTATGGACGACGGTGCATGACACCGCACTGTTGGACTGAGGCGTCTGACAGGATTGAGCTGGGTCCCGAGCTCATTGAGGAGACCACCGCAAAGATCAAGTTGATTCAGGCGCGGTTGAAGACCGCGAATGACCGCACCACCTCATATGCGAACAGGCGACGCAGAGACTTGGAGTTTGAGGTGGGCGACAGGGTTTGGCTGAAGGTGGCGCCGATTCGGGGGACAGTCAGATTCGGCAGACGGGGTAAGTTAGCCCCAAGGTATATCGGACCGTACGAGATTCTGGAGCGGATAGGCAGGTTGGCCTACAGGTTGGCTCTACCTCCGAGCATGTCTGCGGTGCACAACGTCTTTCATGTCAGTATGCTGAAGAAGTGTATCTTGGATCCCGTGCGAGCGATTCCGGTGGAGGAGGTTCACCGAGCCTGATTTGTCGTATCGGGAGTACCGATTGCCTTTACGGGACGCGATACTCGAAACTCCGGAGCAAGTTGATTCCCATGGTCAAGGTTCAGTGGTCACACATACGGACCGGGAAGCGACTTGGGAAACCGAGCAGGACATCAGAGAGCGATACCCCGAGCAGTATCAGCGTTTGATGCCCCTCTTGGAGGACCAAGAGTCCTAAGGGGGGGAGGATGTTACGGTCACCCCGAGCGGGTTGCGACCGGGTGGCCCGGGGCTCCGGTTTTAGCCTGCGGGGCACGTTTTTCGGCGTTCAGACGGCTCCCGAGCCCTATCTGAGTATCATTTTGGCGAACCCCTCCGTATTTGAGGTCGTGTGGGTCCCCCGGACGTTTCCGCCGAAAATATTTTTCTGGCGCCGGGGGGTTGTCGGGGTCGCCTCGGGACGTACAGCGGGCTCGGTAGCACTCTCGAGATCTCAGTTTGGGAAGCCGTTTGCAGTTTTGGAGTCGTGGAGACGTCCCGGAGGTGGTTGTGGAGTTTAATGTTTGGGACGGGACGTTCGGTTCCGGGCGACTCCCGGGGCTCGGGACGGGAATCCCGGGGCTCGGGATGGAAATTTTCTGACGGCTTTGGGGTAAGTTGTGTTCTAATTTAATATGGAATTTATGGGTATTTTTATAGAATTTTGGAGTGACGGAATTTCGGTTCAGGTGGACACGCTCGCACGTCGGGTTTTGGTTCGGGTTCAGCGAGCTCGGTAGGACACTCCGGAAAGGTAAATGAATTTCTGAAAAATGTTCTGTGAATGTTATAATATTCTGAAGGTTGTGTCCAAGTTTCGTTAATTTTGGAATTCGGTAATTATTTTTGGGCAAAAAGAATTGGAACTTTCGGAAAAATTGGGAGTTAATTTGCAAATGGGTGCAAAATTAATAATAGAGCGTATGGGCTGCAGCAGCTGATTAATTCAGCAGATTTTTGGGAAGGAGGAAGGGACACTTGGCCATTTTTAATTAAAAGAAGAGAAGTATGGGTTAAAGGGATGAAAATATAAAAGGCTAGAAATTGATTAAAATTCACCAAAATCCCATTTCTTTTCTTCTCTTCTTCTTCCTTCTCTCTGCCGCCATTAACCTTCATCTTGAGCTCCATGTTCTTCATCCCTTCTTGGCTGATTTCTTCAAGGTTTTGAGCTCCAAGTTTGGTAAGCTTCTCACTTCCATCATCTTTCCAAGTTAAGAACATGTTTTGGGTAAGAAAAGAGAGAGTTTTCAAGCTTTGTGTTTACTCTTGTCAACATGCTAGAGTAATCCTCTCCCTCCCATCTTTTAGTATGTTGTTCTTGGGCTTGAGGGGAGTAGGAATCTATGGTTGAATGTTGGAAAAACTCCATGGAAGGAGGAAACCTAGAGGTGCCGAAATTAATGGGAATTTTCCAAAATTGTGTGTGTTTGTGTTCTTGAATCATGCTTCAAATATGTTGTTCCTAGCATGAATCTAAGGTTATCTATGGTTTTAATTTGATGAAAAGCATGCTAGGGAAGAAATCCCCAAATTGGCCGAATTGCTCAAAGGAGGGTTTTATTGATTTTGAAGCAATTGGTTAGTAATCTTGTTTAATAATTGCAATTGGTGATTAAAGAGTGCTAATGGAACTTTGTTTGGATTGAAATGGAAGTTGGGTGAGGAATTCTTCTTTTGGCCGAATTGTTTAGGAAAGGGGTTTTGTTGTTTTGATGCAATTGGTTAGTAATGTTGGCTAGGAAGTGAAATTGGTGATTAGTATGACTAATTGGAAGCTTGAATGGTTTGATTTGGAAGTGTGGTGAAAAATTGGTTAAGGATCAAATTGTTAAAGTGATTCTTTTTCTATGTTGGTGGTGTGTGTTGATTGAATTGGATGCTAAATTGGTAATGTGAGTGGAAGTAGGTGCGTTATGGTGTTTGAAATATCATTTTCGGGTTAGGAATGAGAAAGTTAGTTTTATACGAGTTTACCGGGAAAAATGTCTGGAATGCGGGTTTAAGGGTTGGAATATGTTTGTGGGAGTTGGAATAACAAGGTTCTAGCTCGGTTCGTAAAACCGAGCTTTCTGTGGAATTTTCCAGGAAAGTGCGGGTTTGTGCGGAAATTGTTTTCGGGGTTTGTTTGGATGTGTTACGATCCAACTATGGTTGTACAGACTTGATTCTTCGTTGGTGGAGTAGCGCGGATCCGTAGGAGCCAAGTTGTGCGTTTCGGGTCGGGAGTCGGGATTTTCCGAGTGTTGGGCTGCGGGGCAGCGTTTCTGAGGTAAGGGCTTAATTTGGTAAAATGTACGTTTGTTCTGCTCCATATATGTTATCAGGTATGATATCTCTGCTGTGTTTGTATGTTTTATTTATATGTTCTGATTCTGAGGCGAGGCCCGTATGGTTGGAGTGACCACGGGTACTCCTTGGTTACATTACGTATCCGCACCGGAGTGCCGATACTTTCGTTCGTGACCTACGGCAGTTTGGGGATCGCGACCCCAGCCGATACCGTGCTATCTTACATTCGATCTGTATATTCTGACCTCTGCCGAGGGCTGTCGTTACGGGTCGTTCTGGCGGTTGGACCGCATTTGTTGGATTCTGATTTACGTTATGCTTTATGTTCATATGTACATGCATATGTTGTGATGTTCTGTTTTGCAGGTTCAGATTGTCGCCCCATGGGCAAACTGCACTTTTACCTTAAGCCCTTACTGGGTCCTTTCGAGGACTCACCCTTTTATCTGTTTACCACTTTCAGGCCGTCCTGACAAGCAACCGGCGGAGTAGAGATTCTGCGGTGCTTCCTTCATTTTGAGGTTGGGTTGCAGCAGGCGGTACCACGTGCGGAGGTCGCTTGATTCCGCGCTAGGTATTTATAGGATTTTGATTACGGCTCTGTAGTCAGAATCGCATGCATATAGTTCAGATCATGTAGTTGTAAATGTTTACAACTTGAGATATATTCTCGCTTCATTGTTTTACGAGTCGAGGCGGAGCCCGACTTGCCTATATTGGTAATCTTTGTTTAATTGTGGTGCCTAGTGATTTTGTGTTTGTGGCAATGATAGATGTTGGATAAACCATGAACCGCATGTTTGGTAGAAGTTGGGTGGTTGCGCATGCTTGCCTTGTACGAGTTTTAGCTTGCCTTGTACGAGTTTTTAGGTTGCTAGTCGATACTCGTTTGTCATGTATTTGAGCTCGATGCTCGCCGCGTTTTCCGCCGTAATTCCTGTTTCCGACGTCGCGGCCGGCTCCGCCTCCGCAACCGGGCGGGGTGGCTGTGACAGGGACTTGAGGAATTGAAGCTTAAATTAAGTGAGGGAACATACGTCTATTGAAACAAGAGATTCTACCTTAAGATAGTTCAAGTACTTGTACGGTGAACTTGAAGGACTTGAAACTTGATTCAATTGATGAGACACTTCATTAAACTAAGGTCTCTAGGGACCTGTCAAGCTGATATAATGTTGTCTAAGGAAGTGGTACTTAAGTGAGACCGTTTGTGACTCCACCAACGACACAGGCATTGTATTAAGGAGACTTATGGGTGATGAGACTAAGGTTTAAGTGAAGTGCTATGGTTGTTACGATAACGCATGAGTGCGTGATTCAGCCTTCTTGGAAGGTCAAGTGAGGTTATAAACTGATGTATGTTTGGTTGCCCTTGATTGATTGAATGTATAGGCTTGTTAAGGGTATGTTCGTAAAATGGCAAAGTTATGCTTAGGCGTTTCTGATCGGATGCTATATGCATACCTTTTGCTACGTCAGGTATAAACTAAGTTATTTCATGAACATATTGCTTGAATAAGTCTAATTGTGTGAATTGGAATCTAAAACATGTGAATTGCATATTTGTAGATGGCTACTAAGAACATAGTAGCGAGTTGAACCGTGACCTCAAATTGGATGGTGAAAACTATCTAATTTGGCAACAGAAGGTCAAGTTCATCTTAAGCGAGCAAGAGACACTTGAGGTGCTCGATCGAGGTCAACCCCGCGAGGAAGGGGAAGTAGGGTGGCTTATGAAGCCTACCTTAAAAAGAACTCTATGTGTAGAGTCACACTCTTGTCCACAATGGTGGATGAGATCATGGTGGAGTTCTCCATGCTACCCTCGGCCAAAGGCATCTGGGATCTTTGTGAAGGCCAAGTATGGAGATGTTTCCGTGGAGAAACAACGCTCAATGATACTAAGGTTTGAGAACTATGGTAAGCGAGCAGATCACACCATGAGTGCCCACCTTCGTGAGATGTCACGAATGATTCATCAGCTTAAACAAGCTGGGCACGACCTCACCGACGAGCAGCGGTGCAAGCAATAATAAGGTCCTTACGATGAGGAGTGGCGGTTGATGAAGGTCAACTTACGCCACAACCCTCAGATTAAGACCTTTGATGACATCGCCCGTCACCTTTTACTTGAGGCTGAAGTAATGGCTCTCAAGGACCACTCCAAGGCATATGTTGCCAATACCTCCGATAACAACGGGGGTAAAAAGAAGAAGTGGTTCAAGGGTGGGAAAAGGGCGGCTTCAAAGGCAAGGGTAAGGGAAAGGGAAAAGGAAACGGGCCGGAAAGAAGAAAAGGGACGTTTGAAGCTCAAGTGCTTCAAGCTGTGGCAAGAAAGGACACTTTGCAAAGATTGCAAAAGTGCACCTAAGGTACATTTTGAACCTTCTACTTCAATAGCACATGTGACGTCATGTACTATGCTAAGCGAAAGCAATTCTTTGTGGATTGTAGACTCGGGAGCAACAGACCACATAGCTCGGGACAAGTCTGGTTTGTGGCGTACCGCAAGCTCCCAAGAGGTGTGAAGCACGTCTCGGTGGGGAATGATGCAAAATTAGAAGTAGTAGGAATAGGAACCTGTAAGGTTCCCTTGTGTAATAGATATTTGTATCTTGTGGACACATTATATGTACCTAATATTTGTAGAAATTTAATTTCTATTTATGCCATGTTGAAGTACAATTATTGCTTTCAATTCTTTAATGATAGTGTAACTATATTAAAGGATAATCAAGTTCTCACAAAATGCTTAGTTAATAATGGATGTATGAGTTAAGGCCCGATGGCCATTCTGTTGCAACTCCTAGTTGCCACGTGACTAAAGTCATAGATCAAAATCTGTGGCATGAGCGGTTGGGACATATAGGACAAGATAGGATGAATAAGTTAGCCAAAAGTGGCTTGCTTGAATCCTTGACCAAGGTTGTCCTGCCAACTTGTCAACCTTGCTTAGAAGGCAAGGCAACGAGAAAGCCCTTTGGGAGGGCAACTAGGAGAACCGAGGCACTAAGTTTAGTCCATTCTGATCTTTGTGGACCTATGAGAATTGAATCCAGAAATGGGTTCAAGTACTTCATCACTTTTACGATGACTGTACACGATTCACCCACGTCTTCTTACTCAAAACCAAGGCGAGGCCTTAGCATATTTTCAGAAATATGTACACTTGGTTGAGAACCAAGTAGATAAGAAGGTGAAGTCCTTAAGGACTGACAGAGGTGGTGAGTACGGTTCACTTGCATTCAAGGCCTTTTGTGAGTCAAAAGGCATTGCTAGAGAGTTCACCCTTTCTTGGACACCCAGCAAAATGGTGTGTCCGAAAGAAAGAACCGAACTTTGATGGACATGGTACGTTCCATGATGGCTAAAGCCAACCTGGATGTGACCTATTGGAGTGATGCGCTGCTATGTGCGGTGCACATTCTCAATAGGGTACCTACCAAGGACATCGACTCCTCTCCATATGAGTTATGGATGAAGAGGACCCCGAACTTAAGCTACTTGCGGCCTTGGGGTTGCTTAGCTTACGTACATAATCCCGACCATCCGTTGGGAAAATTGGGACCAAGAGGAAAGAAGTGTGCTTTTCTCGGATATTGTACGGAATCCAAGGGCTATGTGTTCTTGGATCTCAGTTTAAAGAAGGGTTTGGTGTTTGATGCAAGAAACGCCAAGTTTGTGGAAACGGAGTTTCCAAAAGTTAGCGAAAGTGATGATTTAGCCTCAATAGGCCCGATCCTAGAAGAAGGTCAACCGGGCACTTCACAAGTGCGGTTACAAGGCTGTACCTACTCCGGAGGAGTACCTCAAGCTGGAACAAGCTGAGGCTTTCCAGAATGAGCCCATAAACATGGACTCGAATGAGCAGGATCCACAGGCGGGGATCTGTTCAAGAGGTAGTTGAGGTACTTCAAGAGCCAACACCTCCACCCCGGTTGAGAAGATCAACTCGGGAGTCCAAAGCACCTAAAGGTGGGGACTATCGGAAGGTGAGACATACTTGGTCTCGTGCGAGATCGATGAGCCAAGTAATGTCAAAGAAGCTCTTGAAGGGGCACGAGAAGAAGAGTGGCTAAAGGCAATGAATGATGAGTTGCATTCAATGCATGAAAATGAGGTATGGGAATTGTCTGATCTTCCTCGTGGCAGCGATCGGCAATAAGTGGGTTCTTAAAATAAAGAAGAACTCGATGGGAGTATCGAAAGGTACAAGGCCGGTTGGTGGCCAAAGGCTTTACGAAGGAAGGTGTTGATTTCAAAGACACTTTCTCTCCTGTGGTTAAGTTTAATTCCATCAGATTGCTACTTGCGATAGTGGCAAACTTGGACCTTGAGTTGCATCAGATGGATGTGACCACAGCCTTCCTCACCGGTGAGTTGAGTGAAGAGATCTACATGAAACAACCCGAAGGGTTTGTACAAGTAGGTCAAGAAGACAAGGTATGTAGACTAAAGAAGTCTATATATGGTCTCAAACAAGCTTCAAGACAGTGGTACTTGAAGTTTCATCATGCAGTCACAAGCTATGGTTTTGTGATGATGCATGAAGACCATTGTGTGTACTTGTTCTTCAAAGAGTCCAGTTTTGCCATTATGACATTATATGTCGATGACATTTTAATTGCAAGTAGTAGCTTGGAGTTGTTGCTCGCCATCAAAGGATGGTTGTCCTCCACCTTCAAAATGAAGGACCTGGGGGAAGCTTCTTATATCCTAGGTGTTAAGATACATCGGGACAGAAAGAAGCATATGTTAGGACTTTCACAAGAGCTTTATATAGATAAAGTTCTTGAGAGGTTTAACTTGACCAACTCTAAGCCAATGAACACCCCACTTGCATATGGTTGCAAAATTGGAGAGGACTTATGTCCTAAGACTCCAAAAGACAAGGAAGAAATGACTAAGATACCTTACCTTAGTGCCATTGGTAGCCTTATGTACGCCATGATTTGTACACGGCCAGACATAAGTCAAGCGGTCGGTTTACTTGCTAGATATTCTTGAACCACGGCATGGAGCATTGGAAGAATGTCAAGAGGATCCTTAGATACCTTAAAGGTACTAAGGATTATTGGCTATGTTATCAAGGAAAAACCCTTGGTTTACACGGCTATTCGATGCCGATTGGGGAGGAGATAGAGATTCTAGCAAATCTACAAGTGGTTATATTTTCTTGCTAAATGGGCGCTACTACTTGGTGTAGTAAGAAACAAACTTGTACAGCCTTATCAACCATGGAGGCAGAATTCGTTTCTTGTGCCTCGGCTGTCCAGGAAGCCCTATGGCTTGGTTATTTTCTTAAAAACTTGGAGTCGATGGTCAAAATAAGTAAGCCCATTACTATCTACGGTGATAGTATGGCAGCTATAGCCTACACCAAGGACCCCAAGTATCATGGAAAAACCAAACACATTAGCATGAAATATAATTTCGTTCGAGATGCGATTGAAGGAGGTGAAGTCAAAATTGAATACATCTCAACAGACCTTATGGTGGCAGATCCTCTCACTAAGCCATTGCCACCCATTGTGTTTGCTCGTCATGTCCGAGCAATGGGTCTTAGGAGATTGTAAATATGCTAATTGTTGTATGACTTTCACCACTTTGGTGTCACACATGTATATATGTATAATGATGATCAATAAAGTAATTATTTGATGTCATTTACTTAGTTCCATTAATAACACACAATGAACAAATGAACATGTCCACCATAGGCATTGAGAATGACTTTCTCACACCAAGTCATTCGCCCTTGATCTTAAGTAGACCAAGGATGAGACTACCAAAGACTCAAATAGGGTGTTGTTTCTTCAGGAAACATGTGACATACAATGTTACTCTATTGAGTGGGAGTCATGTTACAACACATGACACTTTGGTATACTTTTTATGTCGCCTTGATCTGAATAATCAAGATGAGGTGCTCTGCACTGATTTTGTATGACACTGATACATTCTAGCCTATGTGTGAGTGTAAGCTAGGGCTTGCACAGAAATTTCATGGCTTGTGACATGTCCTCCTTTTATATGTTAGAAGGAGCACACTCTGAGGTGTTTTAAGAGGGAGAAATGACACACCCCTCATTCTAAGTGATATCACTCCAAGTGGGAGTGGTGTTTGTAAAACACCCTAAGAAGTGTTAATAGAATCTTTGTGAGTATGTTGCAAAGATCCTACGACCATGAAATTCGACTAGAAGAAGAGTTTAAGCAAGTTGTCTCTAACCTTGCGTAGTGTGAGAATTCTTCGATTGGACCCTTAATCACTTTAACTCGTTGTTAATGATTCACATTGACAAAGTTACTTTGATTGGTTGTCGAAGGTCGCAGATGAATGCGGCTGGAGTATCCTCCTTTTGGGTAACTAAATCTATATGGATCATTAAGCAGGTAGAGTGTAAAGGAAAGACAAGTGAAACTTGGTACATGAGTCCTAAATTCAACCTTTGAGCTCACATGTTGCATTGGTACAACATGATAAGGTCTGAATTGGGGATAATACGAATTAAAGAGTACTCGAGACTTAACACAGTCATCATTTAAATGAAAGAGACTGACTGTGGTTAAGAATATGTACCATATGTCTTGGGGTTCTAAAGGCACTACTTGAAGTAGTTCAAGGAAAGCTTGAAGATGTTCAAGCATGTCTTGTTAAGTTCAAGAAAGTTTGAATAACACACAAACACTTGAAGTGTTCAAGTGAGTTTGAGAGGACAATCTTCCATTTGAGAGTCTAACAACCTCAATGGAAGAGTGCAGTGTGGATGCCTTAAGGTCGCACTCACAACTCCTTTTATATAGTTTGCCAAAGTGTTTGGTTTAGTATGAGAAAGGGTTTTATTCGAGTGGGAGCTTGTGCTCAAAGATCATCATTGGTGCGAGTGGGAGTTTGTTGGAATTCTTGCGCACCAAGATGAACTGGGCTAGCTAAAGGTAGCTAATCACAGCTCAACTCAGCTCAATCTGAGTGTTTGAGCTAGAGAGATGTGTATCTGCTCTTAGTGAGCTGATATGAGCTCAAGGAGCTCAATGGATGATTTAATATGTCTTGGACTAGCTCTATGTGAGCTCGGTACAAATGTGTCTAGGCACCTTTTGGCGAAGAGACGTGTCTCTTGGCGGAAAGGTGCGTAAATTGGTGAAAAGGTGTCGGAGAGGGCCAAGCACACCTTCGGCTTAGGCCGAAGGGTGCGTAGCACCCTTGGGTGCCGAAAGGGCACCCTAAGGGGGGCCTCACACCCATTCGGCCATAGGCAAGGGGTGTGAGTGCCCCTTCGCCCTAGGTGCCTCTAGGCAAAGGGGTGCACCCCATGCCTTGCACCATTCGGCCAAAGGGACATGTCTCATGTCCCATGGCCGAATGGGCAAGGGCATGGGTCACCTCCCTTGCCTCTTCACCATATTTGGATAATTAATTAATTAGTTAATTAATTTCCTATTAGACACAATTATTTATTTATTCCTTTTCTAATTAATTAGTTAATTGAAAAGGCAAAAGGCATGAGACATGTCTCATGGACCAAGGGGCATGGTTGCAGCCCTTGGCCCTAGAGACATGTTACTTCGCAAATGAGGAGGCATTGTGCCCCCTCATTGGCAGCCCATCCTCCTCTATAAATAGAGGAGGGTGGCGCCATTTCCATCATCCCACAACCAGCATTGGTTCTCTCTTCTCTCCTCATACTTCCTCTTCCAAGCTAGAAGGTATTCTAGGAGCATTGTGAGTGGAACTCACTTTGGAGACAAATCCTCTCCAATCCGCCCTTAAGGTGTTCCCCGTGCCGAGTCTTCTACATCAACAAGGAGCGAGAATCTCTAAGATTCTTAAGCTGCGTCCAGAAGAAAGGTACACATCCTTAATCCTTACTTCAGTATTATAGAATGCGAACATGAGAAGCATGTTAAAGACGATCCTAAAATCAACACTTCCTTCATTTTGAGGTTGGGTTGCAGCAACGATACCACGTGCGGAGGTCGCTTGATTCCGCGCTAGTTATTTATAGGATTTTGAAAACTGGCTCTGTAGCTGTAAATGCATGCATATAGTTCAGATCATGTAGTTGTAAATGTTTACAACTTGAGATATATTACCTTCATTGTTTTACGAGTCGAGGCGGAGCCCCGACTTGCCTATATTGGTAATCTTTGTTTAATTGTGGTGCCTAGTGATTTTGTGTTTGTGGCAATGATAGATGTTGGATAAACCATGAACTGCATGTTTGGTAGAAGTTGGGTGGTTGCGCATGCTTGCCTTGTACGAGTTTTTAGGTTGCTAGTCGATACTCGTTTGTTCTGTATTTGAGCTCGATGCTCCGCTGCCGCGTTTTCCGCCGTAATTCCTGTTTCCGACGTCGCGGCCGGCTCCGCCTCCGCAACCGGGCGGGGTGGCTGTGACATCAAGCATGAAAGAACAATGGAAAAATATGACAAGAGAAAGGAGACCTCCATTTATAACATCAAATATGAAAGACATCAATGTCATACTAAAATCTTGCATAGTTTTAACTAAAGTCAGTACTGAAAGAGTAGCACAACATAAATGGCAATCCATCATGACACATCTGAAACAATACCACAACATAAATGGCAATCCATCATGACACATCTGAAGTTGCAAGATACAAGTACTACTACTACAAACTCAGGTGCTAGGCATCTAACCATAGAATTACAGCCTTTTTATAAAAGCATAGCTAAAATTTCTTTGATTTCAACTGCTGACTTTCCACCTGCAATCATGGTTTGCAGCAATGCAAACCTCCTCTCCCTGCACTTCTCTACCTTCTCTTCAGCACGTCTCACCCTCTCATCCTCCTTGTCTTCGATGCGCCTGAGTTCCCTTTCTTCTCGCTCTGTTTCCCACTTCATTTGCTCAAATTTTAGCCTTTTCTCCTCAATGGCTACAACAGCAGCAGCCTTGGCAAATGCACAGTCTTGAATTGTTTGTGCCAAGTGGTTGCGTGCCAAAGTTGGATTTTTTATTACTGACAGGCTTGGCAGCTCCTTCCTGCGATCTTTTTTAGACTTCTTGTTGTCACTGCTGTCCAACTTACCATGCCGTTTAGTGCCAACAGCTACCATTGGGGATGCATCTACCTCAGTAACGAAAACATCATCATCCTTCGGCTGAGACTGTGGGCTGAGGACCACCTCTTCATTGCTGACCATAATGGTGTGAGGATTGATTCCATCCTCGTTTGCAGTTGCTATAAAATCATAAGGCCCCGAACTATCATGATTTCCAACTGCTGGATCCTCATCCAGAAAGCTTGGACCCTCTTCTGTCTCTTCTGCATTGAACCTAGTGGGACAAGAAGATTAGATAACGCAAACCAAATCACTATCACCAAGAAACCGCAACAGCAACATATGGATTAAAACCATGCAACCAAACAACCTTAGATGACCAAAGAAGATGGCCTATATAATATATTTCCACTAATAAAGGTAACCGTTAAAATGGACACCTTTAACATCTAATGCTACTTAGCACGATTCAAAATAGACTAACCAATTCATTAAGACCTGGAAACTTAAAGCAACTTTAATAACAACATATCAATGCCCAGAAGACAACTACAACTTTCTGACCTTTTCGGAACATGAAACCTACTTTCATACACGGAACGACAACATTATATCTGAAAGCATTACGGAAACCATAGAATTAAACTATCAAACTGACATACCTGAGGAGTTCATTGAGGTCAGTTTCTACACTAATGTTGCCACTATCGAAAGTGGCAGCAGGACTGACATTGGGTCGTTCCCCAACAAGAGCATGTATTCGCTCATAATGGGGGCACATCATGTCTAGCTTTGCCTGGACTGTGTGGATATTCTTCTTCTTGTCTTCGTCTGTTACGCCAAAACCAGCTGCAGTGCTTTTCTCACGGGCAGCTTTATACTTATTGAAGTACGTACGCCAGCGGTCAGCCACAGATTTGTGGTCTAGCTTATACTTACCTTTGAATTTACTATTGATAAGGGTGGCTAATTCCTTCCAAGCTTCAATTTTGCGGGGAGGTGCCACTCCTACCTCTGTCTTTCCAGATACACCAAAAATCTTAGCCTTATTCTGCGGATCCTCTAAAAAATTTAGAATCGTTGCATACTGCTCCCCACTGAATTTCAAGTTCTGCTGGGTGGACATGGCGTTGATGAACTTGCAAAGTACAAATCAGGAACACCAGTTACCACAGTACTACAATTTCAATGCAAATGGGGAGGAAAAAGAAAAAGAATCTGGTTAATAATCAATACAACACAAGAGGAAGTTAAACAATTCCTTTAAGCACTTCAACTAGCAGATTACTGTTTACAATCTATCACCACGTGCTCCTATTAAAAAGAACAATACTATTTTCATTCCGTCATTTGTTGGAATGATGTGAACAGGCTTTCGGTAAAGCTACATACTGGTCTGGTGCTCTCTCTTTTTGCTATCCAGATACTGTAATGTGCATATGAAGCTTTGCCTTTAAATTTACTAACTCTCATCTAAGTTTATGCAGGTCAAGGAAATAGCAGAACACATTCTGATTAGCAGGGAGGGACTAATTGTGAAGAAGAATTTGCAGAAATAGAGGTTGACTCGCATACTACTAATGTTCTTCAAAAACAAGTAAGAGTGTTGCCTCTATTGAACTTTCAAGCCAGTCAATGCAGAAACTCACAAATTGGTAAAGCCAAATACAGGGTAAAGTGGTTTCTTTACTTTATATATGCATTTGATTACTGAACTGTACTGTTTCAAAAGCCTATGTTTGTCATGGTTACTATTCTCATGTAATCTCCTAAAGCATTCATCTGTAGCCTAAAAGTGATCTAGACACCTACGTCATGTGCAGTGGCGGATCTAGCCTCTAAAAAGTAGGTGAGCGGGAAAAGAAACTCAATAGTAGTACCCGTCTTCCATCTTGTTTCTAAGCAAAAATGGTTCATGCTTGGGAAAGAATGCAGCTAAGGAAAGGTTCATAAACATGACAGCAGACATCCAATTAAATAAAGAGAGCAAGGTTACAACACTTTAGACGTACAACAACCTGTAATTTTCATGTTATTCTTACTAACCTGTATCTAAAACAGAAGGGTGACAAATTCTAATAATCAAACTTATGATGCTACTAGTACTAATGAACCTTCAAAGGAGTTAAAGGAAGAAAGTGTAAGAAAAGTAAAAAGACTAACCAATTCAGCAGGGTAATAGATATCAAAAAAGAGAGAAGTAAACTGTAAGGTTCAAAACATGCTTTAGTTAACCAATAGACACCTACAGATTCAAGCATAAGCTAAATAACAAGCTAAACCGACTCCTTAACAACATGTAAACGAGATTTTCATTAATACCTTAGCAAACCAGATTTATTTAATAAAACAATAACTACGCAGATTTCATTTAAACTCTAGTTTAACATGGCAAGGGATATGGCAAAATCCTAAGTTCACCAATCTTCAACATGGAGGCAACTGATATTTGATAAATAACAAGGAATTAACAAAGATGAACAACCATGGTTATAATATTAATTAACAACCTTACTGAATGCTAACGACAAATTCAAAGGAACAAGTGAAACGTTGAATGGCTCTAAGGACAGCAACTGTTTCTTTTCTCAGAACACAAGCTAACGGAACCTAAACTTAGCTACAAAAATTCTTCTTTCTAGAAGTTAACCAACCTTGTTCACGAGCTAACAAGACATATAACTCAAATATGGTACTACTAACTTCTGCCGATGCACGGAACACATAACATGGTTAATCAACAACTATCCCAAAAGAAATCAGCACAAGCAAAGTTCAATTTCAACAGATTAATAAATCCCCTCAACCCAAGACGAGCCAAAATGACCCAAGACGAGACAAACTCACATTCGGGTGCGTCTTCGACAAGCAGGTAGACCGTGGAGGACGGGCGATTTGAGCAAGATCTCCACAGATGATGAAATTAGGAGGAGTGGAACGGATCTCGTCTGCTAGAGGAGAGGCGTTCTTGCGATGCCAAATCGTCTGTGGGAGGAGAGTCTTGCGATGCGATCTCCTCAGCGAGGGGAGCTTCTGAAAGATGCGATCTCCTCTGTGAGAGGAGCTTCAACCTCCAAGCTCGTCTGTGCCAGGAACAGATGCGAGATGAGATGCGTTGCGATGAGGAGAGCAACAGATATGTTGGGTAGTGAGTTTGGGCCAAACTCACGGTGAGAAACCCAATTCACTCCTCCCGCTTTCACGTTAGGCCCGCATGAGTTTTAGTGAGAAATTACAGAATCTCACCATGAAAAACATGAGATGAAAACTTAAACACTTCACTTCTAAAAGAGTAATTTTGAAGCCCAATGTTGACATATGTCCTTATCACACACACATATATACATATATATATATATATATATATATATATATATACACACACTAGTAAAAATGTATTGCACGTGGACATAAATGAGGTTGTAAGAGATTTAAAGCATAAAAGTACTAATTTTTTTAAAATTAAATTATGTTTATTTCTTCTGTTTTTTTCCTTAGCATATTGATGATTGGTACATTATCATCAACATCATGTGTCATCTTTCTTCTTTAATTTCTTCTACTGCATTGCATGAAGTTTTTCTCATTTTTTGATTTTCCTTGATTTGCTTCTAGTCGAGATAGATTTTATATGAATCTTGAAAGCTCGTGTTGCAATTATTTTTCTTTTCTTATGTTCGGTCTTTGCAAAGTAGTTGTTATCAATGTTGGAAAAAAAAATTCAAACTCCTCATTCTCAGACAATAGGGGGTTTCAAAGCTGGCCATTTGGAGATGATTTTTTTACCTTTTCCCTACTCCTTTCTCACTAGTGAGAAACCTAAAATCTCACTAAAAGAAAATCGGACCTTCATCTTTCACGCCAGGAGTGAAACTTGGTTTCTCATCGTTCACGCTCCACGCCCCTCCCTCCCCGGTCCGCCTCTGCGTCCTACCCGACCGCGCAGCCCAGATCAGCCTTGCTCGCCTCATGCCTGCTTGCTTGCTTGGTGGTGGCTGACGAAATCGGTAAGCAGCCGACGAAATCGGCGACCCATTTGCTGGCGGCCGACGAAATCGGCGACCCATTTGCTGGCGGCCGACGAAATCGGCTCATGTCTGCGTGCTTGCTTGATGGCGGCCGGCGAAATCGGTAAGCAGCCGACGAAATCGGCGACCCATTTGCTGGCGGCCGACGAAATCGGCTCATGTCTGCGTGCTTGCTTGATGGCGGCCGGCGAAATCGGCGACCCAACGAAATCGGCGACGAACCAACCTCCCTTACTTGCTGCTGGCGGCCGATGAAACAGGCGGGCAAGAGGAGGGGTGTGGGGATGCGAAAGTTTTGTCACCGTGGAAAACCGTTTTTTGGTTTGAGGTGTTCAACACTCTCCATCTCGTTTCTCACCGGTGAGAAGTCGAGAAAATCACTGAAAATTTTTTTGCCTCCCTGTGAGGTTTGAAACCCCCTAATGTCATGTCAGGTTTTTGTTTTATCTATGTTTTATTTTTTTAACTTTCTCAAATATAAATTCAGATATTTTACACAAATGGTAGTTTTATAATACTCCATTCAACCTAATGTTACTAATTTAAATTATTGAGTTTTATGTCAATTTGTCTTCAATTTATCTATATTATTTTTAGTTACAAATATTAGAAAATATATGTTTTTAAATAACGTATTATAAAACTACTATTTGTGTAAAAAGTTTGAATTTATATTTGAGAAAGTTAAAAAATAAAATCATAGTTAACAATAAAATTTGAGTATTTCAAAAATATTTGCATGAAGGAAGTAGTTTATATTGTTTTTTTAGATGTTTATTATTCATCCAAAATATTAATAGTGAGATGCAAAACCATAAAATGTTTTCCAATAAATATAGATATGAGCAAAAGTTAGTAATAAAAGTTTGAAATTGTCATGATATCTTCAATTAATGTTTGTGATTTAAAAATTCTTAACACTATAAAAAACTGTATTTATAGACATTGGAAAATTTATGTCAACTTAGAAAAGCAAAGCAATTATATTTATAGTCAAAAAAGGATAAAGTGCACTCATGATCCTGTAATTTTTATTATTGTATCACTATGATCTTGTTTTAACTTTTTGTACCAATAAAGTCATGTTTTTAATTTTTTCTTCATCCATAGACATTTTCCGTCCATTGACCGTTAACTTTAACGGATTTGTGGGAAAAATGATAAAATCAGAAACTCAAATATTTTTAAAAAATTTATTTACACCCCAAGTTTTAAATTGAACCATTTAGCCCTCCCAACAGTTTTAAACTTAACACTTTAATCCAAATGTTTTAATTAAGGCCAACAATACCCAGCCACCATCGGGCAGCCGCCACCGCGACTGGACAGCTGCCTACCGCCACCGCCGAAAAATTGCAGAAACTCAAAAAAATATCCGAGAATGTAGATCGGGGCCTAGGACCGCCGGATCCCAGCCCAGGGCTGCCGAATCACGACCTAGGGCCGCCGGATCACAGTAAAAAAGTTACATGACCATGGGTGCACTTTACCCGGCAAAAAAGTGTTATTTCATCCATTCAATAAAATGATTGATTTATTTTCTAGTATTTAATCTACGGTTTTAATTCAACTTTTTAACATATGATGTAGAATAATTATATGCATATGCTAAAAGTTTTTCAATTAAGATATTTTTTAAGATTTTAAAATTTAGTATTTCTACTAAAAAAACTAATGTTATTAATAATGTAAGGCACTCACAAGTTTGGAAGTCAAAATTTTCAAAAAAATATATAATATTATATATTTTGTAAAAACAATATATACTATGTTACTTGCATTTTTTTTTCCAGAATTCCTTTTTCTAAAAAAAGATTTGTTTTCTTCAGGATTCTAATGTTATTGAAACTTCAATATAAATAGTGATTTATAAAATTCGGTTATACTATTAAACAACGTAATTTAATCTAAAGGGTATAAAAAAACCATTCACTCTCTCCGTCCCTAAATAATTCCACACTTTGACTTTGTTGTTTGAAGGTTCAACGTTTGACTCAAATTGTAACAAGTTTTAAAAAAATTCAAAAACATATATTTAGAAAATTTATACTTCAAATTATGATATACATATAAATTATTGACTTAAATGTATAAACATTAATGAAGAAAATCATAGAATAAATACTGTAAAACAACAAAAATAAAGTGTAGAATTATTTGGGGATATGAGGGGAGTATTAGTTAACAAAAATATTCATTCTTACTTTTCAAAATTGTCCATTTCAATTGAAATCATCAATTGAAATTAATGGGTTAAAAAAATATTTTAATCGTCACTCATGCTTTTCAAAATTGTTATTTAACTTAAAATAAACTAATGGCATATCATATACTTCATTAATTGATCCATTTGACTTTTATGTTTCAAGATTCAATGTTTGGCTCAAATTTTCAGAAAGATAAATAGTAGAAAAATCCAAAAAATATATATATTTAGAAACATTATATTTCAAATTATGATACACATAAATTATTAACTTTACATGTTTAAATATTAATTAAATAAAATCATAGATTAAATACTGTGAAACAGTCAAAACAAACAAATCAATTGATGGGGTACGGAGGGAGTATATTTTATATTACTCCTATCATTTATGATTTATGAATATAGTTATTTGTGTTTTTTTCTAAAATAATTTGTGTTTCGTGAACAATTGAAACTCAGAGCTCAGTCTTTACCCTAGTGGTTAACCTCTTAAGGACACAAGTTAAAGGTATTGAGTTCAAGCCTCCATCATCCCATGCCCTCTACCCCTACTTATCATAAAGAAAACTCAAGAGGTATAAGTTAACATTTAGTATGTAATAAGAGAAATTTATTCCAAAAATTTAAATATTATTTTGATAAAAAAGTCGCTTACATCATTATAATTCATAATTTTATAGAGTTCTCTCATTATTTAATATAGTCAATAAAAGTTTTAAGTATCTAGCCTAGCAGCTAAGCTTCTGGGACATGAGTTGCAGGCATTGTGTTCAAGTCTCAATCATCCCCAATCCTCTACCCCTATGTATCAAAAAAATAAATAGTCATTTTAGAAATTTTAATTTGCATTGAATATAATTGAATATCATATTGTAAGTTAATCCTATCATTGATGGGACTATGTTTATGCATGTTTATTCAAAGAAAAATATGAGTTTGTGAACTATTGAAGTTCAAAGGTTTAAATAACTCTAAAAGTGAAGTTGAATATTAATATTAATATAGGTTTGATATAAAATTGCAATAAACAATGTCATTTACGTCTATTATTCCCCTAGAATTCAACATTAATACAAATGTAATTAATTTTTTTTTATAATTTTAGAATTTTCATCTTGCTTCCATATCATTTTTCATGTCAATCCACCATTTATAACTTATTAGTATACCTATATGCATATATGCTTATATGAGAAAAAATATATGTTTCTTAACTACCAAAACTTGAGGGTTTAAAACATTTTAAAAGTGAAGTTCAAGGATATATGCAAATTATAGAAAGAATTATAAATGTAAAGCGACTTGCATCTCCTTTTTAGAATTTTATTACTTTATCCATAAAAAATGTCATAATTGACTTTCATGTTTCAAAGTAACGTGTTTGACTCAAATATTTACAAAGATGTATAGTGAAAAAATATACTTAGACAATTTAACTTTCAAATTACGATACACATGCATTATTTATATTTAAATGTCTAAACATTCATGAAAAAAATTATATATTAAATACTTTAAAACAAAAAAATATGTGATAATTGTTTTTACTAATAGAGGGAGTATTGTTAAACTCTTATTTATAGTAATTTACAGTTTTTGGTCCTATTAAAAGCGCATAATTATAGCTTGAAATTAAAAGGTAAATAATTTATTCAACATATTTTGAAGCCCCATTCATGATTCTAAAATTTTAAATTAAATTAAGGTAAATAACATGAACGTGGATAAAAATAGCTATAATATTTATTAAGTTAAGGAAATTAATTAAAAGTGTATATTAATATAAAATATTATCGTATGCATGTAAAATATTATATGAAGACTCTAATTACCACTCATGACTTATGATTATTTTTGTTTGTTGTTTTCATAGAGACATTGTACTTACAATTAGTAATTATATATTGAAACTCAATGGCACTCCAAAGTTGACTTAGAATTGTAGAGAATACAATCACTTTTTCTTTTATTTTATTCTTCCAAATTCTATCATTACTAAAAATCTAGTATCATTGTTAACCCTAATTAGTTCCTTTTATATAATTTTATCAATATTGAAGCTTTAATTAATATATAGTGCCTATAAATTGGATAAATTAGTTATGCCTATAAATTGTTTGTAATTGGATATGTTCCATTCTTTTTTGACCAATTCAGCAATGCTTCTTGTTTTTTTTTCTCTATTTTCTTTCTTTTACAGTTTAGAATCTTCTATTACATAATCTTATTGTGATTAAAACTTTAAATGCTAAAGAATTACAATTTTAGGTCTCATTAAATGACTGTAATAATTTAGATAAAAAGGGTAAAAAAATCATTCAATATTTATCAAAAACTCATTCGTGCTTTTTAATATATAAAGATATATACATGTGTGGGGGGGTATTTAGGTGTAAGAAAATAATATATATAGATTTGTAAATGTAGAGGTATGAGGTGTTTTTTATTCTTTTTATAAAGATCAAGTGCTTAAATGATCATTAAAAGAAACTTGAGGAATAAGAAAGAGTTTTACCATAATTATGCTATTTTGGAGGAGTGGGCTTCAAACTTGAAAGTGGGTGCAAAAAAAATTCGGTGAATTTTTCGTTTTTCATAGGTGAAAAAAATGTTCTTTTTCACAATACCCCTGCACCCCCTCAAACCAGAAACAGAAATCAACGCGTTCGAAGCGGCGGCGGCGGCGGCGCGCGGCGGACCTGGGTTGGGGAGGTGCGCCGTCGACCGGAGGGTGGTTTCCGGCAACTTTCTGGCGTGAAGAGGAGGCGAGAGAGAGGGAGAGAGAGAGAGAGAGAGAGAGAGAGAGAGAGAGAGAGAGAGAGAGAGAGAGAGAGAGAGAGAGAGAGAGAGAGAGAGAGAGAGAGAGAGAGAGAGAGAGAGAGAGAGAGAGAGAGAGAGAGAGAGAGAGAGAGAGAGAGAGAGAGAGAGGGTGGTTATCCGAAATTCACGGTGAATTCGGATAATTCACTTCTATGGTGAATTTGGGGAGGTCCTAAAAACTAAAAATCACATGGTGAATTTGGGAGGTGAGAAATCACAAAAATTCACTCCCAAATCACCATGTTTGAAGCCCCATTGTTCTAGAGAGTTTTTTCATTGGTCTTTTAGTATCCTATTAAGATTAAAACTTTACATAATATAGAATCACAATTTTAGGTCTCATTAAGACATTATAATAGCTTAGATAAAAAATGGTAAAAATGCCGTTCAACATTTATGAAAAGAGCATTCATGCTTTTTAATACAACTTTCACAATTTAGTCATCAATACGTTTGTTGAACATAGAAAAATATTCTATAAAAGTATGAAACTAATAATAATTACACATAGTAATTTAGGATTTCAACCGTTTTTTTAATTGATTAATTAAATTAAAATAATAGGGATACATTTTTAGATTTGAAAATTATTGGTAATATTGTAATTGAATGCATAAAAAAATAGTAAAAGTAATTTTACTAACATATCATTATTTTACATTTTTACTATCTTCGTTTGGTGCAGTTTCCCACTCGGGGATGATATACAAACGCTTCATCCACTTTAATCTTTGTACCCAATCAATTTATTTAATTATTTAAGGATGAAGAGAGTATTGAAATTCTTAAATGAATGAAGCGATTAAATTATTATATTGTAGTAATAGAAATTTAATGTGTTGATTTGCAATTAAAATTTTAATAGTGTAGCTTAGAAAATTTTTCATTAGTTTGAGAGTACTTGGATTATATATATTTATATTAACCTCTTTCCCCAACTGTTTAATTAATCAAGTGTTTAGTGAATAAGGATTAAAAGAGATTTAGTCCAAAAGTTGAATAAAATTGCAAAAATCAAGTCACACAACATTTATGAAATAGGCATTCATGTTTTATATAATACAAATATAGATACATATGTTTAGGTGTTAAACGTGTTTAGTTATTGTTAATTATGTGTGTTTTCTCCTTTTAGTGTTAGAAGTTTACATGATCACTAAACGAAGCTTAAGGATTAAGAAAGCACATGATATAAGGTGCATAAGCTTTAGGACCATAAGCTTGAGGACTTGGAAGATTGATGACCACTATGAAAATATTTTATCTTTTTTCCCTTTTCTTGATACCTTTTAGGATTTATATCATTATTAAAATGCTAAACAATATATAGAAACACAATTTTAGATCTCATAATTAAATTAAAGACTATGTACAATAGCTTAAACTTGAAGGGTAAAATCTATGTTTAGAATTTTATCATTATTAAAACTTCAATCAATCGTGTTTTGCATATTTATGTCTTATAATTGAAAGAGAGGAACAGATAAAATCTAAAGGGTAAAAAAATTGTTTAACACTAATTTACCAGTGGCTAATTTGTGTTATTTGGAAATTTCATTTTGTATTAAATTTAATGTTTATCTATTTTTATGTTAATCTTATCATTTATAGTTTATGAGTATGTTTATGTTTTTTTTCTGAGATAAAGTGTGATTTTATGAACGATTGATACTAAAAGGGTTAGATTAAGAAAAAGTAAGCCTTATGATCAAGATAAATTTAATTTAAAAGTTGAGATAAATTTACAAAATCAAAGCACTTACGTATCTCTATTTTTTATTCTTTATTTTTTTCAAAGCTACATCATTATTAAACTGGTATTAATTAGTATTTTATCTAATTGAACAAATATACTTTAAAGATCATAACAATTTAAATATAAAATATAAAAATTTGAACAATTTACCAAAGGTTTGTTGGTATTTTCTTTGGAAAAAATGATATAGTTGTGTGTGTGTGTGGGGGGGGGGGGTATATATTAGTTGTAGAAAAATAATGTAGGTACAGTTGTAAATATAGAGGCATGAGGTATGTTTTCTCTTTTAGTGAAGGTTGGGGGTTTACATGATCATCAAAAATATTGACGAATGAGAAAATGTTGAATCATAATGTATTCTGTTTTTGAGTAGTAGTAGTAGTGCATGTTTAAACATTTTTTTAGTTATTTTTTTCTTAGATCTTTTAGGATCCTATCTATTAAGACTAAAAATCTAGATAATATAGAATCACAATTTTAGGGATTTAGATGACCAAAAAATAAAATTTAAGGACTATGAAAGAATTAGCCCATAATGTTGCATTTGTTGGAGGGGTAGTGTGCGCTTAGTCTATTTTATTTTCCCTACTTTTTAGCTTTTATTATTCAATTTTATTAAAACTCTAAATCATGAAATTAAAATTTTAGATCTCATTAGTTAGAAGATTAATACACAATTTTAAAGAGTAAAAAAATCGTTCAATATTTATCAAAAACTCATTCGTGCTTTATAATATATAAAGATATTCAGAATCTGAATTTTTTACATAGAAAATGTTGTAGATATAGTTGTAATTACACACACACACACATATATATATTATACGTGTTATGAGTGTTTTCTATTTTTAATGAACAAGAGGGACTTAGATTATAACAAAAATAAATTATGAGGACTATGAATGAGTTTGTCCATATTAGCCAAGAGTACTTGCGCCTGTAACTATTCGGTTATTTCGGTTTTGACCGAACCGAATTAGTCGGTTTAATCGGTTTTCAACTATAACAAACCGAATAGGTCAAATAAAGGGCTATAACAGAATAAACCGAAACCGAATATTTTCAGTTCGGTTCGGTAAAAAATCGAATTGGTCAAATTTCCTTGCAAACGCAGTTTGGTTCAATTCGGCTAGAATCCGAACCGGTCGAATTTTAATCACAACCATAAACCATTCATAATTCAATACATTCCATATTACACTCCAACTAAATCTTAACAAACTTAATAGTCTTAAAAGTCCAGTTGAATTCATCAAAAAAAAAGTCCAGTAGAAAACATGCAACCAAAATGATGATGATGATGCATTTCTCTCAATTTCCATTCTTCAATAATACCTGCACAAATAAATGAATTCAACTAAATATCATAAACATGTTTTGCAATCTCAGATTATTTAATGTCTATAAAAGAAGACATTATAAATTATACATGCTTTGAATCCATCAGCCAAGTGCAGAATCAACACAAAGTAAGTTTAGACACATCTGCACACAAATAAACTCATTGCTTTTAATCCATTAACAGAAATCTTCATCAAAACCCTGAAACCCACAGATATAGTAACGCTTAGTATAGAGCCACAGAATCCAGAACCAAAAAACAAAGAACAATTCACCAAATCAGAAGCCACCAGACCGTCCTAATTTCAAATGAACATTGACAAAGTGAAATATGCATATATCTAAAACTATATGCATATATCTAAAACTATATGCATATATCTAAAACTATATCATAATATCTGAAACTATATCCTTGTGTAAGAAAGTTGATTTTCATGGATGAGGATATTAATGGGTAGATATCTTTTATCTATCCGGGCATATATAAGAATTTTTCATAAAGTTACATTCATGGTTTAACATATCATGTACGGCCGAATTCAATTTAAAGTAACAGTAATTGAACATACATATCAATAATATCAAAGAGTACATGCTCTTGACACTTGTATTGATAAAATATCTGTGCTAACATATGAAGAAGCGGGTATCATTCAGGGTGGCCGTTTGGGGATCACAACTGATATATATGGGTCCAGCTCGTATGGCTGTATTGCCAAACGCAAACGCCATATGGGCCAGGCCCACCAGAACCAGCCTCGTATTTACGACGAGCTCCTCGTATTTACGGAGAGCCCCTCGTATATAACTCATAAGGGCGCCCCGTATAATCCCGTTAGCAGCAAACGCTTGCTGGGCCACCAGCACACCTAAGTACTGTCAGACAAACACTGTTGAAACAGTTGTGTCCAATCCGCCGCTCTGAAGTCAGAAGTCAGCGGCTCAAGCGTGCGGGAAGATCCCACCAAACACTCTACCCCAACGTGGGAGAGTCTTGGCATCACCCTATAAGTGGGTGATGCCAACCCACACATAAAGTGATTACTACACACCCCCACCTCTCTTCTCTTTCTGCACCTGAGTATTTCCTATGTCTTACTCCTTGCAGATTCAGCGGCTGCCTTATCACGATCACCGGTGTACCCATACCGCCGGAGATCGCCCTTTGGCTATCAATTTGGCGCCGTCTGTGGGAAACGAAAAACAGCCGTTTTTTCTTTCCTACCAACTTTTTTTTCTCTCCTTACCCATCTTCATGGCCAAAACAAGGAGAACTCACAACAGTGTGCATGTTGAGGACGCTGCTTCCAGCTCCTCCGGCGCACCCCCACCACTCCCTGTTGGTGGCGCAACGGGGATACAGCAGCCCCACCACTCCCTGTTGGTGGCGCAACGGGGATACAACAACCCCCACAACCGCAAGCGGCTCGCTTAACATATCTCGTCGGACCCTCTTCGGCCCCCAAGCAAGTCATCATTGACCCCGCTCAGATGACGCTTCTCCAGGCGAGCATGCTCAACGACATGAAAGCCTTCATGGTGCAAACCATCAAGGCAGAAATGCAGGCCGCACGCCTTCAGCCTCCCAACGAACGGGACGAGCAGTCCCAAAATCAAAACCTATCTACTGGGAACCTTTGCGTCGATGACCTCCTCCGACGAATCAACATAGTCGAGGAGCAGGTCAAGACGCCAAACCAGGTCCTCGACGACATCGAGGTCCTCCTAACGCAGCCTTTCACAGAAGACATCATCGCCGTTCAAGTGCATGCCGGCTTTCGAATGCCAGTAATCGAATGCTACGATGCCACCACAGACCCTGTCGATCATCTACGACGTTACATCTCCCAAATGGAGATGGCTCGCGCTACCGACCCCATTCTCTGCAAGGCTTTCAGCTCTACCCTCAAAGGGGCCGCATCGACGTGGTTTGGAACTCTACGAGGCCAGCATTTTAAATGCTTCATGGACCTCGCCTCATCGTTCCTACGCCACTTCATGGGAGCTCGACCTCCCCCCAAGACTGTCCAGCACCTGCTAAGGGTGAAACAGCAAAGGGAGGAACCACTCCGTGACTACATTCGGCAGTTTCAGGCAGAAGCCATCCAAGTCCAGGGACTCTCTTCGGACATGCAACTCCTGGCCGTGACACAAGGCCTCCAGCATGAGTCAAGACTCGCGTACAACATTAATGAAAATCCCGTCACAACGATGGGTGAGTTCATAGATCGGGCAACTCAATTCATGAACTCCGAGGAGATCAACAAGCCCTAAAACAGGCCCCCGACAAACGACCGCAACAAGAAGTTTGACAAGGGATCTGCCTCATCGAGGTACCAACCCTCAAACGTCAGTTCGAGGCCCTCCGATCATCACCCTGCGCTTCATGACACCCGCACGAATATTCTGCTAATGCTGGAGAAGCAGAACAAGGTCCCCAAGTGGCCTCAACCCATCCAGCACAAGAGCACCAAGGGGTTTGACAAGTACTGCCTCTACCACAAAGATCGCGGACACGACACAGAGGCGTGCTTCCAACTTAGGAACCTCATCTCTGAGATGATCGAGCAGGGCAAGCTCAAGGAATTCTTGTCCAACTCCACCTCCTCTTGCAAAGACTTCCCAAAGGCCCGTAAGAGGGACGACGATAGCGACGACCGCGAGAAAACGCGTCGACACAATAGCCCTCGAAGGCAAAACTTGCCACCACCACCACCGGCGGGCATCATCCACGTGCTCACAAAGTCAGAAGGCGCTTCCTCTAGAAAGCGTTATGCGAGGGAAATCTTGCAGATTGACCACCTCGAGGAAAACGTCATCTACCGTCCCAACGGGACAAAGGTCGTCATTCCACACTCTGATCCACTGCTTATCACAGCAAGGATCGCGGGTTACGACACCAACAGGGTCTACATCGACACTGGTGCAAACACCAGTGTCATTTTCAAGGACATGCTCGATAAACTCGGGATACACATGTTCGCTGTAAGAAGGAGCTCCGGACCTACATTTGGCATCGGCAGGGACATTGTCCCAACAATAGGGGTCGTCAACCTGCCCCTCATGTTAATCGGGGACACACAATTCGGCACGGTTGATTGCCACTCCATCATGACGGAGTTCCTGGTGCTCGAAGTCCCTTCAACATACAACGCCATTGTTGGCCGACCAAGCCAGGTCGATTTCCACATGATATGCGACATCCGCTCTCTTACAATCACATTCGCAACGCCTCGTGGGGATGCACACATCTACGTCGACCAACGAACCACAAGGACAAATTATGTGGCCTCTCTGAGCTCAACGGTCGATCCACAAACCTCGAAGGAGGTCGATGACCCAATGGATCCGGACGACAGGCCACGCCTCGATGACGTCACAGAAGAAATCGAGGTTGTCCCGGGTAAGAAGTTTAAGGTTGGCAAAAACCTTAAACAAAAGGAAAAGATGGGGCTCATCCACCTCCTCGAGACAAACCTCGACGTTTTCCCCTGGGACTTGAAGGACCTGCCAGGCGTCGACCCCAGCATCATCACGCACAAGCTTAATGTATTCCCGGATTCCAAACCGGTTAAACAAAGGAAAAAGGGTATGGCTCCCTCTAAAAAGCAGTTTGTAAAAGAGGAAGTTTCCAAACTCCTCGACGCCGGAATAATAAAAGAAATTCAGTACTCCGAGTGGCTTGCTAACATAGTTTTAGCTGACAAAACTAACGGCGACCTTCGTATGTGCGTCGACTTCACGGGCGTCAATAGGCATTGCCCCAAGGAACCGTATCCATTACCAATCATCGACCAACTCGTAGATGTCACTTGCAAGTACAAATATCTATCGTTCATGGATGCGAAGAGTGGTTACCACCAAATCTACATGGACCCAGAAGACGCCTTTAAAACGGCATTCACAATGGACGACGACGTATATTATTACGTTTGAATGCCATTTGGGCTCAAAAACGCTAGAGCTACCTATCAGCGTTTAATGAACAAAGTCTTTGCCCACCAAATGGGCCGCAATCTTGAAGCATACGTCGACGATGTCATTGTGAAAAGCATGACATTCGATGACCACCTTCAAGATCTTGACGAAATTTTCAAGTCATTCCGATGATACAACATGAGGCTCAACCCAGCCAAATACTCCTTCGTTGGAGCCAAAAAATTCCTGGGCTACATGATCTCCGAAAGAGGAATCGACGCCAATCTTAAGAAAATATCAGTCATCGCGGATATGGCGCCAGCAAGGAACATCAAAGAAATCCAACAACTCACGGTAAGAATAGTTGCCTTGGGACGATTCATTTCCAAACTTGGAGACAAGTGAAGGCCGTTCTTCGAACAGTTTCGCATGAAAAAGGCATTTGCTTGGACGCCAGAGTGTCAGGAAGCCTTCGAACAACTCAAGAAACACCTCTCTGATTTGCCAACCCTAAAATGCCCACAACCGGGGGACGAACTCGTCATCTACCTCTCCACCTCGAACAACACTGTCTCTTCAGTGCTCGTCAAGGAAGAAGGCCCACAACAGTGGCCCGTCTACTACACAAGTCACACACTACGAGGGGCCGAGACGAACTACGCTCCCCTTCAGAAAACGATCTACGCTTTAATCGTCGCCGCCAGAAAATTACGGGCGTATTTCCAAGCCCACACAATCATCGTCAGAACGGATCTACCAATCAAGGACATCCTAAATAGACCAGAACATAGTGGTCGTTTAGCCCGTTGGTGCATCGAGCTCGGGGAATACGTGTTATGACCCGTCCTTTCAGACGTGTCATAACTGGAAGGAATTAAAAGAATAAGGACTAAACTGAAAGAAATAGAGTAGTTATGGGTAAAATCGAAAGAATTAGGAAACTTGGGATAAAATTGAAATAAATAAAATTTGATTAATTTAAGGTTGAGACACGAATCACGGACGTGGAGGCGGAGCTATTTCTAGCGACTTCAACGAAGAGAAAGGGATCGGGGGGAAAAGTCATTCTTCATCATCTCTCTTTGATGAATCATGATCTGAAATTAGGGGTTGAAGTAAAAAGGAAGACGATTGGGAGATCTGCAAGTGAATCCAGCTAGAGAAGAAGAGAAGCCGCCGGCGAGCTTGAGGCTGGTGGTCTGTGGAGACGCCATGAGAGGGAGAGAGAGACGGTGGGACTTGGTTGGGAGTTCAATTTCAAAATCGAAAGAGAGGACGCAAGTGAGATGGAGGAGCAGCTTCAAGGTTTGTAAAAGTTGGGTGAGATCTTTCTTTGTCTTCTTGAAATTGATCAGAACTTGCAAGTTGTTATTGGCTCTTCAATTGCATAGGATTGTATTCGGATTTGATCAGTTATGCTCCTAACCATGCCTCCTTAGGTAATCGATGAACTGATTCTTATTCATGATCTATTAATTTTAGTTGTTCGTAGCTTGACATTCGTAAGGCTAGTTTCTGAATGATTAGCTTAACATTACTTTAGTTGCTAAGTTTATTATGCTGGAACTGATGGTTTTTGGAAGCAAGGGTTGTTAGGTGATTCAGGCTATATGTTTTGGTTGATTAATTAGCCAGATTTGTGGTTTCTTTTATTAGGAACCAAGACTATGTTGTATGTGAGTGTTAAGCTTGTGCCTTTCTTGATTTTCAAGTGACGGTGGGTATGTTTTGGTTTGTTGTTAAATTAGGAAGGGACATGTTTCTTTGCTTAAAAAACTGCTAGTTACAGTAGGAGTTTGGGTTTTAAAATATTAATTGTTTTGCTTGATTACGTTGGTTTGTGTTACTCCACTTCGTAGTAATTTTGTTTGACTAAAACCTTAATTAGTACTCCCTCCGTCCCATAAAGATTGCAGCTTTTTTTTGGTCATTTTCACAGTATTTAATCTACGATTTATTTTAATGAGTTCATAAACATGTAAAGTTGAATGACTAATATGAATCTCATAATTTGCGATATAAATTTTCTAAATATATTTTTCTGATTTTTTTCACTATTTATCTTAGTAAAATTTTGAGTCAAACATAAAACATCAAAATGAAAGTATGCAATCTTTACGGGACGGAGGAGTATTAACTTGACAGACTTTGGTCACATGCTTGTAACTGTTAAACACCTAGCATCATTTTATTCTTCCAGTTAGTTTTCCTCTTGTGATCTATGCTACCCTCTTGATTGTTTGCAAGTTTGTAAGTTTCATGAGTAGGAATTAAAGAAGCGTTTCCTTTATGAAACTTAGCTAATCATGTATGTTTTACTTCTGGACTCCTCACATTCACGCTTTCTTATCTTTCTTTGCATGTACCATGTTTTTGGGAAGTATGGAACTTTACAGAAACTTGGTTACTTCTTGTTTTGCTGGCTGTCCATTCTCTCTTCCGTACTTCCATAACCCTTGATTACTTATAAAAGCAAGCTTGATTAGGACAAATTGATCATGATGCTTGCTGCCCATTTTATTTATAAACATCCCTGAACTTCCATAATTCTTATTAAGCTGCTCATATATTTTCTCCATGTTTCTTTTCTTGGTGTTTCAAGTTCCATGCTACTAGAGAACTAGCATGCCTATTTTCTTATAAACGTTCCATGAATCTTGTCTACTGCCTTTTAGGATTCAACCATGATAGCTTCTCTGAAGCATGTCTCCTTTAATGTTATTGCATGATTGTTTGACATCTTTCCTTACTGCCTGATTGCCAAGTGTTCTCTGATGCATGCCGGTGGTAGTTCCCGCTACCACCCCCCCAAAGATCTTTACTGCTTTCTGCTTTAATCTTTCATATTTCCATTCTTTCTTCTCGAGCAAGATACTAACCAATCTTGTTGAGAACTACGTGATTCCTCTGATCCCTCTCTAAGTAGTATCACTGATACTGAAAGGGTACGTAGGCAACCCCTTCGGGGCCCGAGGCATTACTATGTCTTATAGCTTGCAGTGCAGCCTGAATCTTTTCAACTGCTCAATGGACTTGAAACTTGAGGATCAAGGAAGCTGCACAAGAAAGGACTTGGACTTCACAAATTTTACCCTTTCTTCTTCTTTTCCTTAAACTTGTAAATACATGTATACACGTAAAGTTTGTAAGTTTAATAAGAAACTTATTTATTTCTTATTAATTTCAGAACTTAGTTTTATAAAAGAAAGATCCTGAAGGTTGTGAATCGTCGTTCATCGGTTTATAATCTGCTTTACTAAGCAGCTGGAACGGTGGTTCATAACAGATGGTATCAGAGCAGGACTTTAAGTGTGTACTTCTTTGCAAGTTTTGGTTTTTAAATTTAGTTGATGCTAAGTCCTTTCCTCAGTACTGGTAAGTTGAAGTTCTTTGAAGAATAATGGGTAAGTCCCTGAACTTAGTACTTCTTAATTTCTTTTCTTTCAAGTAACCAGACACTAATACCTTGTTTTCTTGTTTGACTGAGCACACTTGTGCAAAGTTACTTTCAGCATTAAGATGATTGATCGAAAAGGAAGTGTTAACACAACACTAAATTGGAACTGCAAAATAGAGCCTGCAAATTTGGGTCGACCACTTTCAGAAAACTTGGTGGACTCTTTACAAGCTCAGGAGAGGAGCAAAAGGGAAACGTATAAGCTGGAGTGAATGATAAAGGTAGCAAGCAACAAACCTAGCAAGGCTGGAAGGACTTCACTCCACAGACGAAGCTAAGCCTTCTAACCCTGTTGCCTTCATCAATTTCTTTTACTATATTTCCAAATGTAATTGGATCTGTAACTTTGAGGATTTCAACTTAAATGTGTTTTCTAAATTTGGTTAAAATTTCGAGATTTAATTCAGTTTCTCCATCATGCCACGTGCCAATACAACCTCCTGCAGGTCAAAAACGCAAAGTGTGTAAACAGAAATACGCGGACAAGGACAATAATAATAAAGGTGTCGAGGATTCAGACTTACTCGAGTGGCGCTCTGACAAATATCCTTAGCGATATCCAGGGCCCCCGAGGACGTGTACTTCATGAAATGCCGGTCTCGGGAAAAGCGGAGGCCCTCAGCAACACGAAGTCTCACCTCCTCGTCCCCGAGAAGTACGGACTCGTCACGGGTCAACCCCATTATGGGATCCCAGGCCTCCCTCAGGGCTAGACCCTTGCGCTCGAAAGCTTTGGCCCGCAACTCTCGCCGGTAGTCCTCGAGCAGTTGAGGCTCAAAAATGGGGTCTAACCCCTAGAGGGTCTTCAAAACTTTAGAGGGCCTCTTGGCGGCCGCTCGAGGAGCCACAACAGCCCTCCGAGCGTCGCCAAGAGCCCCACAGCTTCCCAACGCCTCGACGGGCCGGAGGGCTCCTCTACAAGGGCCAGCCCCTTGCCCTTGTCCATCCTGGGGGTGGGACAGCTGTCCGAGGACACTTCCACACCCTCGCCCACTACAAGACAAAAACAAGGAATGAGATTATATAATTAGAAGTAATCTCCAAAACTACAAATGAACACCCAGAGAAAAAAGGGGGTTGTACCTTCAATTCGGGGGCGCTTCCTACGAAGGCTAGACTCGTCGGAGTCCCCAGAGCTCTAATCGATGATCAGGGGAGCAACCGCGCTAACTGGTTGCGCCTTCGTCACCAAGGCCTCTTGGCCTCGAGCCTCCCCACCATTCGAGGGCTCAGCAGAGGGCCCCTCGTAAACCCCTCGAACGGGCTCTGAGGGGAGTTGATCCTCCATTTTCTTCTTAAGGGCTTCCCTCAGATCTTTCTTCTTTGCAAACACGGCACTGGGGTGCGTCATCTTAACTGCAACGAAGCACAAAATCGAATTACAATAATATCCAAAATACACGATCACAGAAAGGCAAAAGTGAAAGGAGGTGCAAAACAGACGTCGAGGGTTCCTGAAAGCGCTCTCGAAGCGCTCAATTAGCTCCCCGTCCAAGCCCTCGACCCAGTTAACCAGGGTATACACATGGCCCACAAGCCGGTGGGCCCTGCTGATCTGCACCCTCCTCAGCACCACTTCGTCCTTGCTCAAAAGAGTGAAGAGAAATGCGCCATCGCAATCCTCGATCCTCACTGCTGCGCAGATCCACTCGCACAGGGTGTCGAGGGCTTTCTTCCCCTCACTCCCCGCCCACAAAAAGGGCTTCACAGACACCCTCGCATCCTTCTCCTTGACGAAGAATGCGGGGAACCCCAACTATCCTCCTTCAGAATGAAGAAGAAGTTGCTCTTACAGCTTCCCCACGAGCTGGTGGTGTCGGCAAACACACCGACTTTCACCATCTTGTTCCCCACCTTGATCTCCTCGGGGGTGAGTTGGTAAAAGGGATGGCCTACTGGTCTCTTCAACGTGTAGAATTGAAGGAAAACTTCCGGCAACACCGCCGCCTTCGCCAAATGGCAGGCCACCACGAACGCATTTATTGTGGTAAACACGTTCGGGGCCAATTGTCCTGGACAAACCCCCACCCTTCGCAAAGCTGCAGCAGCAGAGAACATAGGGGGAGCCTCAATCCAGCTTTAAGCTGAGCCTCGTAGACCACCATTGATGTGATCATGAGGTCCCCAAGCAACAACAAAGTGTCCCAGACGAAGAGGCAGTCGAGTGAGGCTCGGAGCAATCCTTGGCGAGGAGGTTCAGAGGCCCAGACGGCCTAATTCATGGTCTGGACAAGCACCTGACATGGATAAGGCAACGCCTCCACGCGAGGACTCTACGCGAGGCCTCAAGGTGAAGGATAGGCTTCTTCACGCGAAGGCACCCAGGCGTTGGCAAAGCACTTTGGCAAAGCCGTCCCTGTGAAGCCTCAAGGCGAAGGTTGAACTTCATCATGCTAAGGCATCCAGGTGATGGCGAGGCCATCAGGCGAAGCTGTTACGGTCACCCCGAGCGGGTTGCGACCGGGTGACCCGGGGCTCCGGTTTTGGCCTGCGGGTCACGTTTTTGGCGTTCAGGCGGCTCCCGAGGCCTATCCGAGTGTCATTTTGGAGAACCCTTTCGTTTTTGAGGTCGTGTGGGTCCCCCGGACGTTTCCGCCGAAAATATTTTTCCGGCGACGGGGGGTTGTCGGGGTCGTCTCGGGACGTACAGCGGGCTCGGTAGCGCTCTCGAGACCTCAGATTGGGAAGCCGTTTGCAGTTTTGGAGTCGTGAGAATTTCCCGGAGGTGGTTATGGAGTTTAATATTTGGGGCGGGACGTTCGGTTCCGGGCGACTCCCGGGGCTCGGGACGGGAATCCCGGGGCTCGGGATGGAAATTTTCTGACGGCTTTGGGGTAAGTTGTGTTATAATTTAAGATGGAATTTATGGGTATTTTTGTAGAATTTTGGAGTGACGGAATTTTGGTTCAGGTTGACACGCTCGCACATCGGGTTTTGTTCGGGTTCAGCGAGCTCGGTAGGACACTCCGGATTGGTAAATAAACATTTGGAACATGTTTTATGAATTTTATAATATTCTGAGGGTTTTGTCCAAATTTCATTTAATTTGGAGTTCGGTAGTTATTTTTGGGCCAAAATAGGAACTTTCGGAAAAGTTAGGAGATTAATTTGCATTTGGCCACAAAATAAAAATTATTTCAGCATGGGCAGCAGCTGGCTTTTTCGGCAGCACTTGGGATGAATTAAAGGACACATGTCTTGTTTTAATTTAAGTGGAGAAGTATGGGTTAAAAGTGAAGGAAAATATATTATGACATATTATTTCCAAAATGAGATAATTTCTCATTTCACTTTCTTTTCTCTTCTTCTTCTTCCTCTTGCTGCCGACGCCATTGAAGCATCCTTCAAGCTTGAAGTTCTTCTCCTTGGATGAAATCAAAGAGGAATTAGGTGCTTTATGTGGTAAGTTCCTTCCTAAGTACTCTTTACTTGTTGGAATTAAGAATTAGTGAAGAAAAGAGGATATTTTGAGAATGATGAGTTTGTTCTTCACTATAAGCTAGGATGATTCTCTTCCTCTCATCTTTTAGTATGATGTTCTTGGGTTGTAGGGGAGTGATAATCAAGTGTTGGATTTTGGAAAAAAACTTCTTGGATAAAAATCCCCATTTTGCCGAAATTCCTTGGAAATTCTAAGTTGATGTGTGTTTGTCTTCTTGATTCAAGCTTCAAGTATGTTAATTCTAGCATGATTCTAAGCTTATATATGGATTCAATTTGATGGAAAACAAGTCGGGTTAAAAACCCCCAAATGGCCGAATGTATAGGTTGATGTTCAATGTTAATTTTGGTTGTTTTGGATGCAATTGGATAGCATTCTTGGTTTAGAAGTGAAATTGGTGATTAGAATGGTTATTTGGTAGCTTGAATGGATTGAATTGGATGTTGGGTGAAATATTGGTTAAGAACCGAAAAGTTTAAGTGAAACTTTATCTAGGTTGGAGTTTGGCTTTGGTTGAATTGGATGTTAAAATGGTGTTGGGGGTGAATTTAGGTGTGGTTTGAAGTTTGAAACGTTGATTTCGGGTAAGAAATGGAAAGGTTGCAATTATGCGGGTTTATCGGAAAATGTCGGGTAATGAAGGGTTTTAAGGTTGGATTTGATCAGTTCGCTTGTTGGATTATGTTTGACAATGTATAATCTTGCATTGTCTACGTTGGTTCTGAATTCAAGTTTCGTGGAAATCGGAATTTTACGGAATTCTGCCGGATTTTCGGTTTTGGGGTCGGGGTGTAGTTTGGTAGTGTGGTTAGCAAAGTTGCTAATTCAACTTGATTTGTGGTTCGAGGTTCGGAGGTTAGAAAAAGAGGGGTTTCTGAGTTTCGGGTCGCGGTGTGGAAGTTGTCCAGAATCGGTCTAATACTCTGGATTTGTGAGGTAAGGGTTTGGTTCCGTTATTTTGGTAAGATAGGTATATGTTTTGGTTTTACTTTCTGTTCTGCAAATATTTCAGAATTATATGCCTTAGGGCATATTCTGTAGTCTGTAGGAGTATGCCTTGTGGCATACTCTGTATGTTAACCTTACGACAGTTGTGGGTTCGCTACCCCAGCTGGTGCACCATGCTTCTGTATTAGCTTCGGCTTCTGACTCCCTTAGAGGGAGGCTGTCGTTCCGATTTGTTATAAGGGTTATGGCGATTTAGAATCGCACATCCTTCGGGATTACGATCATTTCTGTACATGCATGATATTCGTATTACATTGCGTATATTGCTATCTTTCTGTTTTGCAGGTTACATATACTTACCTTACCCCAAATCCCTTACGGGTCCTTTTAGGACTCACCCTTTTGGGTTCTTTTTGGGTTTGGTAGACACGATAAGCGGCTGCGGAGTAGGTTTCGTGAGGTTTCTACCTTGGTTGTGTTTTGCGGCAAGCGCACCTTGCGGTCCGGGATTTTATCTACTTGGTCGGAATCCCGCGAGGTATTTGATGTTTAGGCCTAGGGTTGGCTCTGTAGTTGCATGTGCATATTTTCCGATTTGTTGTGATGATTGTATATTTGTATATATGTAAATATTCTGCTTACATTGCATGTTTTGAGCGCTTGGCGCTTGCTAGACACCCTAGGTTCGGAATTTCTATATGTTTCTATGTTGTGTGCGTAAGTACTCGTCCACGGAGGGCGGGGCTTACTCTGTTGCTAATGCATGAATTGTATGTTTGGATTTTATTTTAGTTATATGTATGAAAATGTTCAGGTTGCTTCCACAATCGTTTCGCTTTTCGGGTCCGCTACGCGCTGTAGGTCTCGATGGACCTGCCATTCTGTATCATTCCGGCTTCCGCTTGACGTCCGGCGCCCCGCCTCCGCAACCGGGCTCGGGTGGCGACGGTGACAAGTTGGTATCGAGTAGGTAAGTGACCATATTGGTCGTCGGTGGTGACTTGTAGTGACAACTATTGTTATACATTTTATTTTAGAATGGTTTGAGTACGGAGATTGGCCACCTCCTTACTTGAACCACTTTAAAATAAAATTGTGAAACAAAGTTTGGTCCTTCAAGTTATCCTGGTAGTTGCGATTTGAGCTCAGGATTTCTGGATTTTGGTAAAACTATTACGAGAAAGGGATTGTGGAAAAGATCCAGGTACGTAAAATTGTGTGTTAGGAAAAGATTTGGTGAATTAAGCATGAATTGCTTCTGTGATTTTGTGAAATACATGATTTTATTATTTTGAGAAATAACTTATGTGTCAAGTACTGCATTGCACTACAGAGCATTAGAAAGCTGCTGCTAGTTTCTGTAGGGATTAGAAGTGACTGATTGGTCTGGACTCTGTTTGGTCTGAAATGTTTCAGGAATGGTTAACACGCGTAGACAGCGTGATTTGCGACCGGAGGAGGGGACCATAATCCCACGCCTCCGAGAGATAGGGAGGGGAGGCAGGGGGATTCTGGAGTAGAGCGGATACATACCCCGCCACCGGTTGCACAGCAGGGTCAGGGGTCTTCTACTACTTTGGTTCAGGTGCTGGAACAAGTACAGCAGTTGTTGAGGACATTAGTTCCAGACAGATCCATACTGATCCACAGTGCGGGAGGACTTGGTCGTGGCACCATCTGTACATTCTAGCGGAAGGAGTGAGTAGCCACACCCGGACTACTACCCACACTCATGTACGGGCACGATCTGAGAGTGAGTCTGAGGAGGACGAGGAGCGCAGGAATCCGCCATCTCGGAGGGTACGACCAGAGCGTAGCTCCGCAGCTCGCTCCGATCGTTCTGACCAGGAGACACATCAGCCCCCTCGACAGCGACGGAGGATTATTGAGCTGGATTCTGATACCACCCGTCGGACCCACCGACGACGGGGAGGTTCGGGGCATCACTCTGACTCTGATGATGTCCGTTTGTTGGAGAGGTTTCAGCGCTTGAACCCTAAGAAGTTCGATGGCAGGGGAGGTCCCGAGGCAGCCGAGACTTGGTTCATGGAGATTGATAAGCTCCTAGGGAGGTTACACCTACCCTCTACAGTGATGGTATCCCTCGCCACGTTTAACTTGCAGGAGGGAGCCGATCATTGGTGGAGGAGCCTTCGTGGCAATCGAGGGCGAATGCGGGGCTAGCACCCGATCAGGATCTGGATGTTACCTGGGAGCAGTTTACACAGCTGTTCCATCGGAGATTTATCGGGGCTGCAGCTAGAGATCTGCGTCAGGCTCAGTTTGATGAGCTCCATCAGGGAGACAGGACTGTCGCAGAGTATGAGCGAGAGTTTGACAGGCTTGTCCACTACGTATCACAGTACCACGGTATGGAGGAGGAGAAGGCAAAGAGGTTTATCCGACGACTGCGCCCCGAATACAGGTGGGCTCTGAGGCCGTTAGACATTACTTCGTATGGGGAGGCAGTTCATAAGGCTCAACTCCTCGAGCAGGAGGAGGTTGAGAGTCGCCTCATCTCACAGCGAGGCCAGGGGAGTTCGAGGGGTTCCACACAGCAGGGACCCCGGCAGATTTCTGGACGGCCGAATAGGCCTGGGCAGTCTAGCAGAGGCAGAGGGGAAGCACCACCCCCACGACCTTGTCCGACTTGTGGTGGGTATCACCCCGGTCGACCTTGTTACCGGCAGGAGGGCCGATGTTTGCGATGCGGGTCTGATACTCTCTGGGTACGGGATTGCCCTCTGACTGTAGGACAGGGTTTCGGCAGTCTGCAGCGTCCACAGTCTCGGGCACAGCCCAACGCGCCGCGTGGGCATGGGTTTCAGCGGGGTGGCCCGAGACCTCAGCAGCGACAGCAGCTTCAGCCACCCCCACCACAAAGAGCCCGGAGCAGGGCGAGTTTTTCTGATTGAGAGGGGAGGCCCTAGCCATCAGGGAGGATCTAGTCAGCAAGCAGGAACTAGCCACCAGGGAGGCCAGAGTCAGCAGGGAGTTCTGCAAGGTACTGTATTTCTGAATGATACTCCTGTTCATGCGTTATTTGATACAGGTGCATCTATTTCTATTGTAACACAGAAATGTGTTACATCTCTGCATCTGTCTGTTAGTACTTTGCCCCAGATGTACTTAGTAAAAACTGGGAGTCGGTTTACTTTTCCAATGATATGGTTCGGGGTTGTACGATATACGTAGGTGGACATCATATAGTATCGGATCTGTTGGTTTTAGACACACCGAACTATGATGTTATTCTTGGGATGGACTGGCTATCCAAGAATTTTGTGCACATTGATTGTGCAACCCGAACCATTATGGTTTACGGAGAGGTACTACCTCTCACGGCTCGATCGGGTTTGACTATCGCACAACACGTACGAGTTGCATTCTGGATCACCGTCGATAGTTGGTGTCGGGAATGTTATGATCTCAATGAGGCTGGTATTAGGTTGAAGTTAGATTGTATACCGGTGGTTCGAGATTTTCCGCAGTATTTCCGGAGGAGTTGCCGGATTACCACCGAGCGGGAAATTGTGTTTGAGATCTACTGCAATGCATCGCTCCGATATCTATTCCTCCTTATCGGATGCCCATTTCGAGATGCAGGGAGTTAAAGAAGCAGTTGGAGGAATTACAGCAGAAGGGCTTCATCCGACCGAGCACTTCGCAGTGGGGTGCTCCGGTTGCTTTGTAAAGAAGAAAGATGGGACGCTCCGACTTAGCAAATATTACACACGGTTGAATGCCCTTACTGTAAAGAATAAGTATCCGTTACCGAGGATTGATGATCTTTTTGATAAACTTCGGGGTTCGGGAGTTTTCTCGAAGATTGATCTCCGATCTGGATACTTTCAGCTTAGGGTGAAGGAAGAAGACATACCTAAGACTGCTTTCCGCACCCGATATGGACACTTTGAGTTTACGGTCATGCCATTTGGGCTGACCAATGCCCGATGGCATTCATGGATCTGATGCATCGGGTGTTCCGACCCTACTTGGACTCATTCCTGGTGGTTTTTATTGATGATATCCTGATATAATCTATGGATGAGGATTCGCATCGGGAGCATCTGAGGGTAGTTCTGCAGACACTTTGGGAACATCAGCTTTATGCTAAGTTCTCAAAGTGTGAGTTCTGGATTCGGGAAGTTACTTTTCTGGGACATATTATATCTGAGCATGGTCTGTCTGTGGACCTAGAGAAGGTGAGGGCAGTTCGGGACTGGAAACAACCTACCACGGTACGGGAGATCAGGAGCTTCCTGGGGTTAGCAGGATATTATCGGAGGTTCGTGTCGGGGTTTTCTATTCTGGCATCTCCGCTCACGCAGTTGACCAAGAAGGGTCAACCGTTTGTCTGGTCTGATAGGTGTGAGCAGAATTTTCAGGAATTGAAGCGGCGGTTGACTAACGCTCCGATTCGACTCTTCCAGATCCGAGCTTACCGTATGTGATTTATACGGATGCTTCCACGTCCGGTTTGGGGTGTGTGTTGATGCAGGGCGTAATGTGGTAGCTTATGGGTCAAGGCAATGCGACCGCATGAGCTGAACTACCCGACGCATGATCCGGAGTTAGGCTGCAGTGATTTATGCGCTAAAACAATGGAGGCATTATCTCGCTTGGTAACAAATTTCAGATTCTTACCGACCATAAGAGTCTGAAATATCTGTTTATGCGAAGGAGTTTACCATGAGGCAGCGCAGATGGCTCGAATACATTAAGGATTATGATTGTTGTATCGAGTACATCTCTGGCAAGGGCAACACGGTTGCCGATGCACTGAGCAGGAAGTATACCGGGTTGGTCAAGGGAGGAGATGTTGGTGACCGATCCGAGGAGAGTGATTTGACATGCCTTTGGCACGGTGGCGGCTACGGGAGCGTACTCGTATACATACTTACTATACATTCCGAGTGGCTTGACAGGTGCGCGAGGCGCAAAGTAGAGATCCGGGGTTGAAGAAGTTATCTGGGGAGGAAAAGGTGTCTTTGATACAGGCATTTCAGTATAGGCAGGGATTGCTGTACTTCCGAGACCGCCTTTATGTACCAGAGGATCAGGAGCTCCGGAATGAGATTTTAGAGGAGGCACATTCGAGCAGATTGAGTATTCATCCCGGGAGTGAGAAGATGTATCAGGATCTGCGTACTCACTTCTGGTGGCCTAGTATGAGGAGACACATTGCCACACATGTGTCTAGGTGTGCCGTATGTCAGCAAGTGAAGATTGAGCATCAGAAACCGGCAGGGACACTGCAGACTTTGTCCATTCCAGTCCGGAAGTGGGGCAATGTTACTATGGATTTTCTGACTGCACTGCCCCTGACACGGTCTCGCCATGATGCTATCTGGGTTATTGTGGATCGGCTGATAAAGTGCGCACACTTTCGCCTATTCGGCCGCTGAGACCCTCTGGAGAAGCTTGCCCGGCTTTACATCAGGGAGATTGTACGATTACATGGAGTACCAGACTCCATTGTATCTGACCATGATCCGCGTTTACGACGCAGTTCGAGAGCATTTCATGAAGCACTGGGCACGCGACTCCATCCGAGTACTGACTTATCACCCATGACGGATGGGCGGTCGGAGCGGGTGATTCGAATCTTGGAGGATATCTTTGCGAAGCTGTACTTTGGATTTTGGAGGAGATTGGGACCAGCAGTTACCCTTGATAGAGTTCTCGTACAACAACAGCTTCCAGACTACGATTGGTATGGCACCATATGAGGCGTTGTACGGGAGGAGGTGTATGACACCACACTGCTGGACAGATGCGTCTGATAGGGTTGAGTTGGGACCCGAGCTTATTGAGGAGACTACGGCGAAAATCAGATTGATTCAGGCGCGGATCAAAACCGCGAACGACCGCACCACTGCTTATGCGAACCGCCGCCGTAGGGCTCTGGAGTTTGAGGTTGGGGATAGGGTTTGGCTCAAGGTAGCACATATCCGAGGGACAGTCAGATTCAGGAAGAAGGGCAAGTTGGCCCCACGGTATATCGGCCCATATGAGATTCTGGAACGGGTCGGTAAGGTGGCATACCGGTTAGCATTGCCTCCTAGTCTGCTGCTGCACAATGTCTTCCATGTTAGCATGTTGAAGAAGTGCATTCTAGATCCGACTCGATTTATTCCAGTGGAGGAGATACAGCTGGAACCCGATCTTTCTTATCAGGAGGTGCCGGTAGCCTTTCTGGATAGAGATGTCAGGAAACTCCGTAACAAGTTGATTCCTATGGTCAAGGTTCAGTGGTCACATCATACCGACCGGGAAGCGACTTGGGAGACGGAGAAGGACATTCAGGACAGATACCCCGAGCAGTACCAGCGGTTGATACCCCTCTTGGAGGACCAAGAGTCCTAAGGGGGGGAGGATGTTACGGTCACCCCGAGCGGGTTGCGACCGGGTGACCCGGGGCTCCGGTTTTGGCCTGCGGGTCACGTTTTTGGCGTTCAGGCGGCTCCCGAGCCCTATCCGAGTGTCATTTTGGCGAACCCTTTCGTTTTTGAGGTCGTGTGGGTCCCCCGGACGTTTCCGCCGAAAATATTTTTCCGGCGCCGGGGGGTTGTCGGGGTCGTCTCGGGACGTACAGCGGGCTCGGTAGCGCTCTCGAGACCTCAGATTGGGAAGCCGTTTGCGTTTTGGAGTCGTGAGAATGTCCGGAGGTGTTTATGGAGTTTAATATTTGGGGCGGGACGTTCGGTTCGGGCGACTCCGGGGCTCGGGATGGAAATTTTCACGGCTTTGGGGTAAGTTGTGTTATAATTTAAGATGGAATTTATGGGTATTTTTGTAGAATTTTGGAGTGACGGAATTTTGGTTCAGGTTGACACGCTCGCACATCGGGATTTGTTCGGGTTCAGCGAGCTCGGTAGGACACTCCGGATTGGTAAATAAACATTTGGAACATGTTTTATGAATTTTATAATATTCTGAGGGTTTTGTCCAAATTTCATTTAATTTGGAGTTCGGTAGTTATTTTTGGGCCAAAATAGGAACTTTCGGAAAAGTTAGGAGATTAATTTGCGTTTGGCCACAAAATAAAAATTATTTCAGCATGGGCAGCAGCTGGCTTTTTCGGCAGCACTTGGGATGAATTAAAGGACACATGTCTTGTTTTAATTTAAGTGGAGAAGTATGGGTTAAAAGTGAAGGAAAATATATTATGACATATTATTTCCAAAATGAGATAATTTCTCATTTCACTTTCTTTCTCTTCTTCTTCTTCCTCTTCTTTGCCGACGCCATTGAAGCATCCTTCAAGCTTGAAGTTCTTCTCCTTGGATGAAATCAAAGAGGAATTAGGTGCTTTATGTGGTAAGTTCCTTCCTAAGTACTCTTTACTTGTTGGAATTAAGAATTAGTGAAGAAAAGAGGATATTTTGAGAATGATGAGTTTGTTCTTCACTATAAGCTAGGATGATTCTCTTCCTCCCATCTTTTAGTATGATGTTCTTGGGTTGTAGGGGAGTGATAATCAAGTGTTGGATTTTGGAAAAAACTTCTTGGATAAAAATCCCCATTTTGCCGAAATTCCTTGGAAATTCTAAGTTGATGTGTGTTTGTCTTCTTGATTCAAGCTTCAAGTATGTTAATTCTAGCATGATTCTAAGCTTATGTATGGATTCAATTTGATGGAAAACAAGTCGGGTTAAAAACCCCCAAATGGCCGAATGTATAGGTTGATGTTCAATGTTAATTTTGGTTGTTTTGGATGCAATTGGATAGCATTCTTGGTTTAGAAGTGAAATTGGTGATTAGAATGGTTATTTGGTAGCTTGAATGGATTGAATTGGATGTTGGGTGAAATATTGGTTAAGAACCGAAAAGTTTAAGTGAAACTTTATCTAGGTTGGAGTTTGGCTTTGGTTGAATTGGATGTTAAAATGGTGTTGGGGTGAATTTAGGTGTGGTTTGAAGTTTGAAACGTTGATTTCGGGTAAGAAATGGAAAGGTTGCAATTATGCGGGTTTATCGGAAAATGTCGGGTAATGAAGGGTTTTAAGGTTGGATTTGATCAGTTCTGCTTGTTGGATTATGTTTGACAATGTATAATCTTGCATTGTCTACGTTGGTTCTGAATTCTGAAGTTTCTGTGGAAATCTGAAATTTTACGGAAATTCTGCCGGATTTTCGGTTTTGGGGTCGGGGTGTAGTTTGGTAGTGTGGTTAGCAAAGTTGCTAATTCAACTTGATTTGACAGATTCTGAGGTTCGGAGGTTAGAAAAGAGGGGTTTCGAGTTTCGGGTCGCGGTGTGGAAGTTGTCCGAATCGGTCTAATACTGGATTTGTGAGGTAAGGGTTTGGTTCCGTTATTTTGGTAAGATAGGTATATGTTTTGGTTTTACTTTACATCGCAAATATTTCAGAATTATATGCCTTAGGGCATATTCTCAGAACTGTAGGAGTATGCCTTGTGGCATACTCTGTATGTTAACCTTACGACAGTTGTGGGTTCGCTACCCCAGCTGGTGCACCATGCTTCTGTATTAGCTTCGGCTTCTGACTCCCTTAGAGGGAGGCTGTCGTTCCGATTTGTTATAAGGGTTATGGCGATTTAGAATCGCACATCCTTCGGGATTCTGATCTGTTTCCTGTACATGCATGATATTCTGTATTCTGTTGCGTATATTGCTATCTTTCTGTTTTGCAGGGTTACATAAACTTACCTTACCCCAAATCCCTTACGGGTCCTTTTAGGACTCAACCTTTTTGGGTTCTGCTTTTGGGTTTCGAGTAGACACGATAAGCGGCCTGCGGAGTAGGTTCCGTGAGGTTTCTACCTTGGTTGTGTTTTGCAGTTTGCACCTTGCGGGCCGGGATTTTATCTACTTGGTCGGAATCCCGCGCGAGGTATTTGATGTTTAGGCCTAGGGTTGGCTCTGTAGTTGCATATGCATATTTTCTGATTTTTTGTGATGATTGTATATTTGTATATATGTAAATATTCTGTTATGTTGCATGTTCTGAGCGCTTGGCGCTTGCTAGACACCCTAGGTTCGGAATTTCTATATGTTTCTATGTTGTGTGCGTAAGTACTCGTCCCACGGAGGCGGGGCTTACTCTGTTGCTAATGCATGAATTGTATGTTTGGATATTATTTTAGTTATATGTATGAAAATGTTCCGGTTGCTTCCACAATCGTTTCGCTTTTGGGTCCGCTCGATGGACTGCCATTCTCAGGGCTTCCGCTTCCGACGTCTCGATGGACCATTCTGCCATTTCATCATACGAAGGCGTATGGCATTCCGCGAAGCCTCAAAGCTAAGGCCCTCCTTCCGCTCCAACTGAAGTCTTAAAGGAGAAGGCAAGACGCGAAGCTTCCGGCGCCCCGCCCTCCGAGGGCGAAGCCTTCAATACGAGGCTCGGGTGGCGCGAAGCCTCCAAGCAAAGCGAGGCCTTCTTCGCGAAGCCTGTGGGAAGGCGAGGCCTTCGCGAAGCCATCTCCGCAAGCTTCCTAACGAAGGTGAGGCCTTCGGTGCGGGGCCTTCCGGTTCGGGCGAAGCCACGGCGAAGCCACCTAAGCTCCTCAAGTCGGCCAACCACTCCCAACCACTCTGGCACACTCCCACCTTTCACGCTGACATTCGGGAGCACAATTATCTACTTTAGCTTTTACCTTTTTATCTTTTAGAAAGACATGCATGCACAAGTCATCAGACGCTTTATGGCATGCATGCGCATAAGTCAGAGTCTGTCCCCTTCTCTCCTATAAAAGGGACAGCAGACTCTTTTTGTAAGGTAGAATATGTTTAAAGCTTAAGAAGGAAAATTCTTTAGGCTTCAGTTCTCACCCCTTGCTATATTCCGCCATCCCCCTTGATTGTTTATCATCAAGTTTAATATCTAGTATTGCTCAATCTCGTAGTTGAGAGGTGCTAGATCTTCCATACTCCCCAGGCTTTTCGCAGATATTGCCCAACCTCGAAGTTGGGAGGTGTCTGTGGCCGAATTTATCCCTTCCTTGTTCGTCGACTCCCTCAAGTTAGATATGCGCTTTCGTACGATCTTGCGGCTTCGCGTTCGTCGTACCCGTGATCGTATCAACCATGGTCTGCTCCCTCAGGGCACCGTCGTTTAATTCCATCCCCGCCCTTCTCAGCACGTCCGGCGGAGAAAGCCCGCAAACCACCCTGGAGTACACATGGTGGTTTCGACAAATGTCGACCATTCTCTTCTCCGAAAGGGCGGTTCGGGGCCACAACTCCCCAATGTCAGGGCCAACGCCAGGATTGCTTGGGTTCTTGGGAGCCATCTACAAAAATCAGTCACAGATTCGAAATTAAAACCCTAAACCCAAGAACCCAAGCGACGCGTTTCGCGAAAATACAAATTCGTCAATATCGCAGACGAGCAGACAAGAAACGATAAAATTCCACTTACATATTCAACTGGAGTAAACGGAGCAGGAAGTCTGTGAGACGAACGCTCTTCAAATCTCGCCGGAAATTCTTCGAAAATCGCCGAAAAAGGGAAAACCAGAGCGAGGGAGAAACTGAAGCGAAAGAAGCAAAGGAAGCGAAAAGTCGGGAAAACTGACCTCTCACGTGGGTTGGCGTATAAATAGAGGGGGATGAGAGGTGAAAAGACCCCCCCCCATGATTACAAACGGCGCAAAAAGCGCAATTTCAAAAAGTGCTTGCAACCGCCACAAAAAGAATGGGCCAGAACTTGGGCCTTTCCCCTAAATAAGACACAAAATCGGAGCACAGGGGCCCAACCCATCCTCCGCTGTGGGAGGAGGACATACTGATATATATGGGCCCAGCTCGTATGGCTATATTTCCAAACGCAAACGCCATATGGGCCAGATCCACCAGAACCAGCCTCGTATTTACGGCGAGCTCCTCGTATTTACGGAGAGCCCCTCGTATATAACCCATAAGGGCGCCCCGTATAATCCCGTTAGCAGCAAACGCTTGCTGGGCCAGGCTCAACTGGTCCAACATAGTACACTAACCAAAAAGTTGGCCCAGCACACAATGCCTAAAAGCTGCGCCAGCACACAAGACACAAAAGTCAGACTCAAAGACACCTAAGTACTGTCAGACAAACACTGTTGAAACAGTTGTGTCCAATCCGCCGCTCTGAAGTCAGAAGTCAGCGGCTCAAGCGTGCGGGAAGATCCCACCAAACACTCTACCCCAACGTGGGAGAGTCTTGGCATCACCCTATAAGTGGGTGATGCCAACCCACACATAAGGTGATTACTACACACCCCCACCTCTCTTCTCTTTCTGCCCCTGAGTATTTCCTCTGTCTTACTCCTTGCAGATTCAGCGGATGACTTATCACGATCACCGGAGTACCCATACCGCCGGAGATCGCCCTTTGGCTATCAACAACCGTTATATCAACTGACTCTATTCAGCACATGATGAGAAGTTTTGCAAATGAAGATCAAAGGATGAAATTGCTTCCTGATCAGAGTAATAAGTGTTTTCTTCCTCCAACAACTTAATTATTATCCGATAGCTTTGAATGCTAAAAAAGACTGAATAAATCATGCATTTCTAAATCATAGATTTATGTATCAAGAGGATGAAATTGCAACAATCTAAACAAGGAGATAACAAAAACAAGCTGACCTTAAAATAATCCTAAATAGCTATATAACCGACTAAATGCGAAGTTTGATATACTCAAAATCGCCTTGGACGAAAACTGAAGATCAGAGTCGTACGTACCTTGCGACTTCAAGAGATGAGACGAGGCTTAGCGGGCAAGCAAGAGAGAGGCATCATGTTCGTCGGCCTTGTCGTAGTCATCGTCTTCGTCGAGCAGAGAGCAAGGAGGAGGAGGACTGTATGTCTACATGGTTTCTTCAGGGGGTCTGTGGGGCTGAGACTGGGGGACCCAATCTCCCCCTTCCTCTTTGTGTTGGTAATGGAGTACTTCTCCAGAATTACGGTGAGTTTCTTTAGTGATAAGAGGACTGATTTTCATCCTAAATGTGCTGCTTTGAAGTTATCTCACTTACTTTTTACGAATGACATAATGATCTTTTCTAAGCCTAATCTCAAATCTGCTTCTAATATTCTGGCGGCCCTTGACTTAGGTCACTGTAAGCCGCTGGTGGAGAAGATTTTGAGTACTTATCTTATGCAGATATTTTCTCTATTCAGAATTTTTGGTCAATGATCTTCCCTATTCTTAAGGGTACCCTTGTTACCGTTTTGTCAGAGGCGATCCAGAATTTCAATTGAGTGGTGTCACCTTACATATTAATTTAATAAAATAAATATATGACAATTGACACCTAAGAGTTTTCATATTTTGAAAACAATCTAAACTTATCTTGAATATGATGTTGTCCGTATCCAATTAAGACATGTTCATAATTGAAACTTTAAAGTGACAACTTTAGTTGAATTATAATGGGCCACATTCAATTGGTAGGTCCATTGTAACGGTGGATAAATTTGGGCTAAAAATGAAAGCGCATATAAGAATTAGGGTTTTCACTTATCATATCCTTTGTATATCACTATATATAGTGTCATACCTCTGAAAAAGAACACGACCACTTTTCATTTCTACATTGCAAGATGTTTAATTTAATTTATGTGAAAAAAATTAAACTAAAAAGATAGGAATCGTTTTTAATTAATTAATTTTAGGATATATATATATAAATTGTTAATTTACACCGACCCAACGTCCTCGGGTGGGCTGGCCCATAACGGATCTGTAATGAAAAGAATATGTTATGTTATGCTATGTAATGTTATGTTTTGTTAATTCTTTCGCTTTTCTAAGTTGTTTCGTGCATGTTTCGAAGTTTCCGGTGAAATTACTTGGCAACCGAGAAATGAGTTTGTTTATTTCAACCAATCCCTCCGCTCTGGTTATAATACTGCTGTCATTTCTGCTTGTGGCTTTACATATTGTCCCGTGAAATTGTTTTGTCATTGTTGCTTGTAGTATTTTTTATTCTTGGCATGATGCATTTTCCTTTTCCTTTTTTTAATGGGTCGTGATTTTTGAGCTAGAGTAACCTTTTTGTCAGAGGCGATCCAAGATTTCAATTGAGTGGTGTTACCTTACACGATCTGTTGGCAAATGTGTGTGATGTTTTCATCTTTTTGCGAACTTTGATTGTGCTCTTTCAAGTTACTTATATATATATATATAATAAATTGTTAATTTACACGATTCCTACCCAGGATCTGTAGATCTTGTCGTCGATCGCCGGGAACGGCGCATCTAGCCCATACTTGTCAAAGAGACGCGTCCATACAAGCTGGAATTAGCTAGATAGCTGATAGATCGAGAGTTGATAGCTAGCAAAATACCTTGACCAAGCGTGAGTTACTATTATTTTAATGAGAATTACTACTGATTTGCATTGTATACTGATTGTTTTTCTGGGACGGAGGGAGTACTATTATTTTAACATTGTGATAATTATGTTGTTACTATTATTTTAATGAGAATTACTACTTTGATGACTTTATATTGAAATTTGAAACCATTGTTTGCTTTATTGAGATCCATTTGCATGTTCTTCATTGAAGTGAACAAATACTCCCTCCGTCCGTAAAAAAATGTAGCGTTTGACTTTGCTGTTTTAAGTTCAATGTTTGACTCAATTTTTAATAAAGATAAACATTGAGAAAAAAATTTAGAAAAAAATATATTTAGAAAATTTATATTTCAAATTATGATACACGCGTGAAAATTTTGATTTTCAATATCAACACAGTCATGAAAAAAAAATCATACATTAAATATTGTGAAACTGTCAAAACAAATGTTGCAATCTTTTGCGGACAGGGGGAGTATTATACAATGCAAATCAAATCAAAAAATAGTAAACAAATATGAATAAAAATTATATTTAAACATTTGAATTTTATAAATTAAATAAGCGGATCGGGTCGACCCGTGGATACCCGATGAAAATGCGGGTCGGGTCATGGGTCAACCCGTCAGGAAGCAGGTCAGGTCACGTGTCGGCCCATCAATGGCCGTGTCCATGCGGGTCTCGGGTCGGGTCGACCGGGCCCAATGCCCATCCCTAGTTGTGGGCCAGCCCACCTGAGGACGTTGGGTCGGTGTAAATTAACAATTTATTGTATACAGATATATCCTAAAGTTAATTAATTAAAACATGATTCCTACCTTTTTAGTTTAATTTTTTTTCACATAAATTAAATTAAACATCTTGCAATGTAGAAATGAAAAGTGGTCGTGTTCTTTTTCAGAGGTATGACGACTATATATAGTGATATACAAAGGATATGATAAATGATCCAAATTTTTTTGTTAAAAGAAAATACTCTGCAAGAATAAGTTACAAGTCGCATAAGACTTGTTTATCAATATACATATATTGAGTTGACAGAGTATTTTCAACTTGTAAATTTTATTATATGGGAATAAGTAATTAACATTTTTGGAAAATGTGTAATTAAATCAAAGCTTACGACAATCGAACAAAGATGTCGTTTTGATAAGTAACCACCGTATATTCGAAAGGCCTCATCTTCGTCATTACTCCTCACTTCGCCTCTACTGCTCAACCCTAATCTACCCACCCTCGTCACTAACTCGTCTCTGTCTCCAAGCCTTTAGCAAGTGCTCTGCTCGCTTTTGCAGAGTAGTTCAGAAATCGCGACACTCGACGCCTGAGCATTTCGTGCGACGCCATCACCCAATCACGTGGATTCAACCAACTTTGCGACAAATTGCAAGGTCAGAGGCCTTTTGGTTGCTTGAACATTCTAGTATAGTACTATGTCTCTAGTTATAAAAAAAACTGTCTGTTTATAACTGCAAAGAAAATGTTTGGCATGGTCTTGTCTATTTCAAGTATTTTTATAGCTGTGAATACAAGACAATGTTTGGCGGAAAGTTCTATTTAGGTAATGTTGTTTAATGGTTGTTCAGTTCATGATGACTCACTGAATCCGATGACAGTTTATGAGTGATTGAAGTATTTTAGTTAATGCATGATGGAATGATTGATTTATCCGGAGGGAAAACTGCTGGCCAAACCTTAGATGCTCACTTGAACTACTGTTTCAATTATGATGTTGTGGTAAATGCTTGTTTTGTGAAATTGTCTTTGGAAATCATAAGATGGTTATATGGGTGGGAAGAAGGGAAGAACCCTTAAAGGTTTTAAGCATGCCTTAAGACTGGAATTACTGAAACTTGTAGCTTGTTGTCATTAAAGTGTGCCTTGCTAGTGATAATCTTAACAACCAAGTTATAGGACCAATTATTTAAAACAATACTAATAATTTATATAAAAATCATTTTTTCAAGAAATAAATGATTAGATCGACCTCACTACCTTGTGAGATCGACATACACTCCTAGTTAGATCAAAAGAATGACGCTCTTGCTACATGTTTAGACCCTGGACCTTGCTGCGTTTTAGAAGTACTAGGGGTCATCCGAACATAACCTGCCGCCAAAACAGTCATTCAATAGTATTTCATGATAACATGATACAAAATCAGTAATCAGCCGTGAAATAATCCTCTAACCTAGCTGAACTCAAGATCTGTAAGAGAGAGTTCAGCACAAGCATGCTTTCAACCATATATACAACCTGTTTCCAAAGTTTCCAACATTGAGAAAAACAGCAGCAAACTAACGTTTTACACATTTATTTTGTCCATAAGCACCAGTTTAGCAAGAGTCTAACCCTGTACATGCAAAGACTTCTAGTCCTACTAAAACCATAGATCAAAAGAATGAGGCTCTTGCTCATGTCCTTGGCATGGATGATGTGGGCGGTGATATTGACATTGAGCAGCTTCCACAGTACAGTTTTCCAGCATGGGTATTAGAATTGAGAAATCTGTACCGTAAAGAGCGGCAAAGAGGAAGAAAGAATGCGGTGCTTACTGCAGCAGAGCTGAAGCAGATCCTCATGATGATGGGGGTCGAAGATGATATGAGCAAACTGAATTTTAAAAAGTTGATTCTTTATTATCTCATCGACCAATTCCTTCTTGCTTCAACCAATAAAAATCCAAGTAAATTGTGGCAGCTTGTTGAAAATTTGGATTGCTTTGAAAATACTAATTGGCCTCCAGCAACTCTGAACTGCATCTACCACTCATTGGATAAGCTGAAATCAGATTGTCCAGATATGGCTATGGCTGAGAAAAACAATTCTGATCAGTTCCTGTTTAGGTCATGCACTCCAGTATTGGAGGCAATGGTATATGAACGTATACCATCCCTCCGGCCTGAATTATTGACTGAAGAGCCTCCAATCATTCAAAAGTACATGAGTAGTAGGAAGGCTTTACATGATTGGGACTTGGGCAATCTGACACCATCCGAAGTAAGATTTTATTTTTATTTTGTTTGAGTAAAATTTAAGCTTATTTAACTGTCTTGTATGTTTATTTTTCTCTAGATCCAAGCATGCCCTTACTGTGGCGAAGAAACTAATGTGGAGGCACCTTCTACAGGTTTTTTTCTTTGGCTGCTGGCCTTACAAATTTTTCCAATGCACAGAACATATTCATGCATCTTGCTAGTGACTTCTTTATTTGATATTCCAATTTTCGTTGCTATCTTGATTAAACTCGTGTTAGAGTATCTTCTTTATTTGCATTGTATACTGATTGTATTACATCCTGTCTGGATTAAACTCATTCACTGTGTTTGGATTGGAGGGAGTGGAGGGAAGGGATAGGGAGTTGACTCTTCTGACTTCTCCTCTTATTGTGCACTGTGCAGGTTTCTTAAAAATTGATTTTTCCTCTCACAACTGCTGCTGTAAAAAAATGTTGTGATTTTAGGGTTTTGGGGTTTTGTTTTTTAATATCTTCAAACATGATGAGAATAATCATGAAGAAAAGTGTCCATTGTTTTCCCTCCGTTTCCTTTTTACTCCCTTTGATGAACTTAGTAGACTGTTACAGAAAAAGGATGGAAGGGAATGGGAGGGGAAGCGAAAGAATGTCTACTTGTTTTTACTTATTTCGATTGAAAATGGATGAAGGGAGTAGGACTTTACTTTGTCTGCTGGACTTACAGAGTACCATGACTTTCAAGGCTCACCAATTGCTATGAATCAAGAATACTTAACAGCAAGCATGGATGAAGCTGTCGATGAAGCTGCGGAGCTTGTTAGAGGAATGGTTCTTGCTGGATGTGAACAGGATGCTGGATCTGATGATGTTGGATGCTCTCAAAGGGTTGCTGCTAGGAGGTCAAGAAGACAGAAAGCCGCACCAAGAAGGCTGATTGATGAACTCAGTGGTAGAAAAGGTAAGAAGAAGTGAGAAGTCAAAACATTAAAAAATTTGGCAAGCAGGAACATTAGTATGCTTTGGAATGTAACTACTTTATTCAATGCTGAAACTCAGCTTATACAGTATATCACTTTGATCTCCTTTACAGCCACAGATGCATATATACATTAGGGGGTTTCAAATAAATTAATCAATCCTTGAAACCCCCTAATGTGTGAAGTGCAGCTGTGGCTGTAAAGGAGATCAAAGTGATATATTGTATAAGCTGAGTTTCAGCATTGAATAAAGTAGTTACATTCCAAAGCATACTAATGTTCCTGCTTGTCAAATGTTTTAGTGTTTTGACTTCTCACTTCTTCTTACCTTTTCTACCACTGAGTTCATCAATCAGCCTTCTTGGTGCGGCTTTCTGTCTTCTTGACCTCCTAGCAGCAACCCTTTGAGAGCATCCAACATCATCAGATCCAGCATCCTGTTCACATGCATCTTGTTCACATCCAGCATCCTGTTCACATCCAGCAAGAACCATCCTCTAACAAGCTCCGCAGCTTCATCGACAGCTTCATCCATGCTTGCTGTTAAGTATTCTTGATTCATAGCAATTGGTGAACCTTGAAAGTCATGGTACTCTGTAAGGCCAGCAGACAAAGTAAAGTCCTACTCCCTTCATCCATTTTCAATCGAAATAAGTAAACACAAGTAGACATTCTTTCGCTTCCCCTCCCATTCCCTTCCATCCTTTTTCTGTAACAGTCTACTAAGTTCATCAAAGGGAGCAAAAAGGAAACAGAGGGAAAACAATGGACACTTTTCTTCATGATCATCCTCATCATGTTTGAAGATATTAAAAAACAAAACCCCAAAACCCTAAAATCACAACATTTTTTTACAGGAGCAGAGTGAAGAATGCATGAATTAAAGAACGAAAGGAGCAGAGTGAAGAAGGCAGGAATTACAGGTAAGAGGTGTGAATGAACTTAATTCGATTAGAATAAAGTTTATTTGGTAATCTTCAACCTCAGTTCCAACCGATGGTTCATGGGAATCAGATGAAGTTGGAATTAGAGTTCAAGCAACTCATTTACATGGAATTCATCATTTTATTTTGTCTTGGATATTCCTATTTATTTTTTTAAGCCGATTATTTATGGTATTTGAAATTAAGAATTTGATCCGAAGGAAGAATTGGAAAGAATCGAGCTGGACTAGAGGTTCAAGCATTGGCCTCTTGAACCTCGAAGCTTACTGATTAATTCTCCTTGAGTTCGGCTACCGAAATTGTTAGGTAAAGCTGGTTGTTCGTTGAATTTAAATATAATCATTGTGTTCTATTTCTGTTCTGCTATGAATTGAAAGGTGTAAATTATTGGTTAATCTATCATTCATGCTTGTGCTGAACTCTCTCTTACAGATCTTGACAAAGTGGAGGAAGATAATTACTCGTACTAGACTGTTAAAGGGTTATAGCTTAAGTTCAGCAAGGTTAGAGGATTATTTCAGGGCTGATTACTGATTTTGTATAATGTTATCATGAAATATTATTGAATGAATGTTTTGGTGGCAGGTTATGTTCGGATGACCCCTGGAACTTCTAAAACGCGGCAAGGTCCAGGGTCTAAACATGTAGCAAGAGCCTCATTCTTTTGATCTATGGTTTTAGTAGGACTAGAAGTCTTTGCATGTACAGGGTTACACTTGCTAAACTGGTGCTTATGGACAAATTTTGTTGTAAATGAATGTATAAAACGTTAGTTTGCTACTGTTTTTCTCAATGTTGGAAACTTTGGAAACAAGTTGTATATATGGTTGAAAGCATGCTTGTGCTGAACTCTCTCTTACAGATCTTGAGTTCAGCTAGGTTAGAGGATTATTTCACGGCTGATTACTGATTTTGTATCATGTTATCATGAAATATTATTGAATGAATGTTTTGGCGGCAGGTTATGTTCGGATGACCCCTAGTACTTCTAAAACGCAGCAAGGTCCAGGGTCTAAACATGTATCAAGAGCCTCAATCTTTTGATCTAACTAGGAATGTATATCGATCTCACAGTGAGGTCAATCTAAACATTTATTTCTTGAAAAAATGATTTTTATATAAATTATTAGTATTGTTTTAAATAATTGGTCCTATAACTTGGTTGTTAAGATTATCACTTGCAAGGCACACTTTAATGACAACAAGTTACAAGTTTCAGTAATTCCAGTCTTAAGGCATGCTTAAAACCTTTAAGGGTTCTTCCCTTCTTCCCACTCATATAACCATCTTATGATTTCCAAAGACAATTTCACAGAACAAGCTTTTACCACATCATAATTGAAACAGTAGTTCAAGTGAGCATCTAAGGTTTGGCCAGCAGTTTTCCCTCCGGATAAATCAATCATTCCATCATGCATTAACTAAAATACTTCAATCACTCATAAACTGTCATCAGATTCAGTGAGTCATCATGAACTGAACAACCATTAAACAACATTACCTAAATAGAACTTTCGGCCAAACATTGTCTTGTATTCAAAGCTATAAAAAATACTTGAAATAGACAAGACCATGCCAAACATTTTCTTTGCAGTTATATACAGACAAAGTTTTTTTTTCATAACTAGAGACAGTACTATACTAGAATGTTCAAGCAACCAAAAGGCCTCTGACCTTGCAATTTGTCGCAAAGTTGGTTGAATCCACGTGATTGGGTGATGGCGTCGCACAAAATGCTCAGGCGTCGAGTGTCGTGATTTCTGAACTACTCTGCAAAAGCGAGCAGAGCACTTGCTAAAGGCTTGGAGACAGAGACGAGTTTGTGACGAGGGTGGGTAGATTAGGGTTTAGCAGTAGAAGCGAAGTGAGGAGTAATGACGAAGATGAGGCCTTTCGAATATACGGTGGTTACTTATCAAAACGACATCTTTGTTCGATTGTCGTAAGCTTTGATTTAATTACACATTTTCCAAAAATGTTAATTACTTATTCCCATATAATAAAATTTACAAGTTGAAAATACTCTCTCAACTCAATATATGTATATTGATAAACAAGTCTTATTCGACTTGTAAGTTATTCTTGCAGAGTATTTTTTTTTAACAAAAAAATTTGGATCATTTATCATATCCTTTGTATATCACTATATATAGTCGTCATACCTCTGAAAAAGAACACGACCACTTTTCATTTCTACATTGCAAGATGTTTAATTTAATTTATGTGAAAAAATTTAAACTAAAAAGGTAGGAATCGTGTTTTAATTAATTAATTTTAGGATATATCTGTATATAATAAATTGTTAATTTACACCGACCCAGCGTCCTCAGGTGGGCTGGCTCACAACTAGGGATGGGCATTGGGCCCGGTCGACCCGACCCGAGACCCGCATGGACTCGTCCACTGATGGGTTGACCTGTGACCCGACTCGTTGTCTGACGGGTCGACCCATGACCCGACCCGCATTTTCAGCGAGTATCCACGGTCAACCCGACCCGCTTATTTAATTTATAGAATTCAAATGTTTAAATATAATTTTTATTCATATTTGTTTACTATTATTTGATTTGATTTGCATTATATAATACTCCCCATGTCTGCAAAAGATTGCAACATTTGTTTTGACAGTTTTAAAATATTTAATCTATGATTTTTTTTTTGTGACTGTGTTGATATTGAAAATCAAAATTTTCACGCGTGTATCATAATTTGAAATATAAATTTTCTAAATTTATTTTTTTTCTAAATTTTTTCTCAATGTTTATCTTTATTAAAATTTGAGTCAAACATTGAATTTTAAAACAACAAAGTCAAACACTACATTTTTTTATGGACGGAGGGAGTATTTGTTTACTTCAATGAAGAACATGCAAATGGATCTCAATAAAGCAAACAATGGTTTCAAATTTCAATTTAAAGTCATCAAAGTAGTAATTCTCATTAAAATAATAGTAACAACATAATAATCACAATGATAAAATAATAGTACTCTCTCCGTCCCAGAAAAACAATCACTATGCAATGCAAATCAGTAGTAATTCTCATTAAAATAATAGTAACTCACGCTAGGTCAAGGTATTTTGCTAGCTATCAACTCTCGATCTATCAGCTATCTAGCTAATTCCAGCTTGTATGGATGCGTCTCTTTGACAAGTATGGGCTAGATGGGCCATTCCCGGCGATCGACGACGAGATCTACAGATCCGTTGTGGGCCAGCCCACCCGAGGATGCTGGGTCGGTGTAAATTAACAATTTATTTTATATATATATATATAAGTAACTTGAAAGAGCACAATCAAAGTTCGCAAAAAGATGAAAACATCACACGCATTTGCCAACGGATCGTGTAAGGTGACATCACTCAATTGAAATCCTGGATCGCCTTTGACAAAAAGGTAACTCTAGCTCAAAAATCACGACCCATTAAAAAAAGGAAAAGGAAAATGCATCATGCCAATAATAAAAAATACTACAAGCAACAATGACAAAACAATTTCACGGGACAATATGTAAAGCCACAAGCAGAAATGACAGCAGTATTATAACCAGAGTAGAGGGATTGGTCGAAATAAACAAACTCATTTCTCGGTTGCCAAGTAATTTCACCGGAAACTGTGAAACATGCACAAAACAACTCAGAAAAGCGAAAGAATTAACAAAACATAACATTACATAGCATAACATATTCTTTTCATTACAGATCCATTGTGGGCCAGCCCACCCGAGGACGCTGGGTCGGTGTAAATTAACAATTTATTATATATATATATATATATCCTAAATTTAATTAATTAAAAAACGATTCCTACCTTTTTAGTTTAATTTTTTTCACATAAATTAAATTAAACATCTTGCAATGTAGAAATGAAAAGTGGTCGTGTTCTTTTTCAGAGGTATGACAGCTATATATAGTGATATACAAAGGATATGATAAGTGAAAACCCTAATTCTTATATGCGCTTTCATTTTTAGCCCAAATTTATCCACCATTACAATGGGCCTACCAATTGAATGTGGCCCATTATAATTCAACTAAAGTTGCCACTTTCAAGTTTCAATTATGAACATGTCTTAATTGGATACGGACAATATCATAGATAAGTTTAGATTGTTTTCAAAATATGAAAACTCTTAGGTGTCAATTGTCATATATTTATTTTATTAAATTAATATGTAAGGTGACACCACTCAATTGAAATCCTGGATCGTCTCTGACAAGACGGTAACAATGGTACCCTTAGGAATAGAGAAGATCATTGACAAAAAATTCTGAATAGAGAAAATAACTGCATAAGATAAGTACTCAAAATCTTCTCCACCAGCGGCTTACAGTGACCTAAGTCAAGGGCCGTCAGAATATTAGAAGCAGATTTGAGATTAGGCTTGGAAAAGATCATTATGTCATTCGCAAAAAGTAAGTGAGATAACTTCAAAGCAACACATTTAGGATGAAAATCAGTCCTCTTATCACTAAAAAAACTCACCGTAATTCTGGAGAAGTACTTCATTACCAGCACAAAGAGGAAGGGGGAGATTGGGTCCCCATGTTTGAGTTTTTTTTTGTATTTTTTTCTCTTTTCCACTTTTATAGCTATTAGGATCCTGCTATAACTAAAACTCTAAATAATGTAAAATTACAATTTTAGATATCATTAATTAGAAGATTATACTCAAACTTAAAGGGTAAAAAAGTCAATCAACATTTATCAAAGTCACATTTTTGCTTTTATATATATAAAGATAAATATATATATATATATATATATATATATATATATATATATATATATTGCACTTATCAAATACCCTCAAACTCAAATAATTGTTAGTCTCTAGCAATTTTATCTACATGCAATCCTAGACTAAGCATAACATTCAAACAAACTACTAATGCTCGCTTAAGACAAATCATCATCTAGAACCACACATCTATAAACATATAAATGATCAAATAGGTTTTAGGGCTTTGTGGTGCTCAAATCAAGAAAAAAGAATCACTCTTTAAGTGTTTCACTCTCTGAAGTGGGTGTGCACATGTGGGTGTGCACGTGTATAATGACCTTACAAAACATCTTTAATTCATAGGCTTGCAAGTGAACCATAACTGCTCAACTTATCCCGAAAGAAAAGGTTGCATGTCTTACTAGTTGGGTGGTCTTTCATCTCGGTTGTAATGAGGTCTGGTTTGGTGAAAATGGAAATCTTTTGAAGGTTTTCTTTAGGTGGAGCTTATTTGAAATATTCTAAGCTTACAAGCAATTAGTCATTAACAATAAAACCATAAACACACATCATCCAAACCCATACTCTCTTCTTTTGCAAGCTTCCACCCCTTTTCACATAATTGCACTTTTGAACCCATATAAGACGATCCTGACATAAACAATAACTAAAAGTGTCTTTTTATTGATTTCATTTACTCTATCCATCCTAAATACTCCCTCCGTCCCCAAAAGATTGAAGAATTTGTTTAAACACGGAGATTAAGGTGAATGTAAAATGTTTATATATGTTTACTTAATTGCCCCTTAGTTAAGAGTGCACAAAAAATGAGGTATAAAAAGTAAAGATAAAATGAGGATAATTTAGTAACTTTGAGAGTGAGAAGTTTCCTTTTAAGGAAAGTGATCAATTTTTCTGGGACAGCCCAAAAAGGAAATGTGTTCAATTTTTCAGGGACGGAGGGAGTATAATGCAACACTTTCACTTGATACGGAGATTAAGGTGAACTTTTTTTGATAGAGTTTCCATTTTACCCTTTTCTATATTGAAAGATATAATCAAACACGGAAATCGAAGAACGGTAAAATAAAATTAAACTATAATAATAAATATTTCAATAATAAAAATTAAAGAATTATATTATTGAATAGAAAATTTTATTTGGAGTAAAAAGAGATCCATAATGACTATTTTTTGGTATTTTATTTCTTAAATTTTATAGGTAATGATGATTTGATAAATTGGTATGTAAAATGTTACCAAAAAAAGAAATGTTGCATTACTTTTTAGATGTTCTAAAGAAGAAAGTGTCGCAATACTTTTTGGACAAAATGGGTAATTTTTTTTCTTTTACAACAAATGCTCACATTTCTTTTCCAGAATTGTTACTTCACCAACCTCAAATTCAAAGTTCGAACACAACACAAAAATTTATTACCTATACACAGAATAAAATACTCAAGAAGTTTCATAAACGGAAAGGTAATATAAGAGAATAGATATGACTCAAAACGTGGGTGATTAAAGAATTTGATTTTAAGGATCAAAGGGTGTATCTAATGAAAATTTATTACAAGTTGGCTATTTAGAGAACTGACTCATTCTAATTTGTCGCAGCTTAACACACAACATATTAAGACTGGTCTAGTCACCAAAAGTAAAGGTATAGTTTCAACTGTTTTAGCTGGTAAATTTTTACTCCACCTCTTTGCAAGCTCTTCATAAGTAAAGAGGCAACAACAAATTTTCCCATCAAACTCAATACTCTTTTCTGGATCAAACCTAGGTCTTACTACTATAACGGAAAACATTGCTTTCGTAATGAACCTTTTACTTTCTCATCCACATATATATATATATATATATATATATATATATATATATATAATCATTAAAATCTGTGAAGGTTGGATTGGTAGAGATTGAGTTGGTCTTAATCTTTAAAAGACAACATTCTACTCTATCATACCTATTTGAATCTTTTAAGAAAGGCTTAAGTGCACTAGAATGACGTCTAACAATACCTTCTTGCACGCATTCATGGATGTAGGATTTGAAGACGCCTAGCATGTGTCCAATCATCCTCACTGTGCTACGATCACCCATTGATAATTCTCACTTTGCTCAAACCATTCTCAACTCTTTTACTCCCAACTTTTCCAGCCATCTTCTTCCTAACATCCAGAGTTCCTAAACTTTGAATTTTACCTTTTTGCTTCCTCCAAAAGCCTCATAATCTGCCTTGAACAGCTGAAACGTACAAATTGAATTGAATTGTCAGCTGCTGCTCCTCACACTCACACCCAGCCGCTCAAGCTCTTGAGCAACCATCTCTGCATTCTTGAAGTGCACGCCCAAGATGCCAACTTCCGCTGCAGCCTCCACATTCCTTAGCCTGAACACCGACGATTCGTTAATGGCATTGCATGAAAAGAAAAGAGTCCAAATCACCTGCCCCTTTTCCCCGAGTCATCGTGTCCCCTAGTACAAGTAATTGACACCATCACTTGATCCGTTAGAAAAAGTTAACAGATCAACTAACGATATTAATTAGTTGTACTGACAAACATAGGGACATAAGGAAAAGGGGACAGGTGATCCGGGTTCAAACGAAAATTATGTGCTTTTAGCCTGCTGCACGTTCAGGTCCTAAACTTCAAAACAGACATGTTATGTGATTCCTTATGGGAGTAAAATACATACTCACTTTGTCCCAATTTAATAGTTACATTTGACTGGACAAGGAGATTAAGGATAGTGGAAGACTTATAGATTTTTCCAATTTTACCCTTCAAATGTTTTAATCAGTATTATAATTCTTCTATCACATCAAAATGACAAAGGACGGTCTGACCTGTCATCGACAAAAATGCAGTTTCCTGGATCAACTTGAAGATGTTCCAAAGCTTCCAAATAGAACCCAGGATCAGGCTTCCTCTTCCCTGAGATGCAAACCGTCACGATCATAAAAGAAACAGCCCTAACCCACTCTGAGATCAACACAAAAATGACCGGCTAACATGCATATATTACACCAACATGAACAACATACCAAATCTGCACGAACAGAATGTCCAGGATAGATAATTAGATATGTTTAACTCGTCCTCAATCATTTTGTACCTGCAAAAGCAATCATGAGATACACAAACCAATCCCAATCAATGATTGCCGGAAGATCTAACAATACCAGATTGATTGCCGGAAGATCTAACAATACCAGATTGGGTAATTGGTAAAGGCGTGCATCTCATAGTTATTATGTTTAAGGGTATCAAGTAACTCTTCAACCCCTTCGATGTATGTATATCCTCGTTTCATACAAGTTTTGAGACCTGAACAAACAATAAAGTTCAAAGTTAAACATGTATTCATTCTACTTTACCCCAGGAATTGTCACTTTAAAACAAAATTTCAGCATACTAACTTACATACCAAAGAGCTTCACTAAATTTCCCATTCCAATAATGAACAGAGTGAGGAATTAAACACCCGTGGTCACTAATATAGATACATACAACAGAGTAAACAAGCAGACTGACTGCTATGAGTCATATTAAGGCGTTAAAAAATTATTTCTTGCTAGATACGCTGCAATGATGACTAACAACAACACCTCACCGACACAATTTTCAATTTATAGATACAGCTCAACAAAATTTAGGAGGAGCATACATAGTGTTCAAAAACATATGATCCATTATAAAGATCACCCTCAGTTAGCAGCAGGCTAGATGAGAAGATTGACATCTCATTTCAGCATTCCCCATATGGCTAAACTTTTAGTTAACAGCAAAAAAAGCACCATGGTTTTGGTTAATATCATTTTCACCTTTTACTTTCACTCTTTATCCAAGGTGGATGTTGGAGCACAGGAAGGCTAAAACACAAACAAATTGATTATTTAAGCAACAAATATCCATATACGTCAAAGCTGATATAGGTCTACAATATAACATTCCAATATGACCTCCGTACTTCAGATTAAACTTGAAATATCGACTTTGAACACTTGACTTTCTATGCTCTTAGGTCAACAGTGCTATTACAGAAGGATCATATGGGAAAATAAGATTAGAAATTCTGGAAATCAAAATGTGATAAAGCACACCTTCCAAATCAAAAGACCTGCCATCCTTAAAGAATTTTGCTGCCAGCTCCGACTGAATTAAGATTCAAGGAAACTTAAGATGTAATAATGTTTACTAAGTGATTTGGTCAATAGTACTTTCACTGAATAAAAAAGCAAGAAAACATTAAAGCTGCAATGAGAATATAATCCAGTGCAATAAAATAAGGGTGGACGGTGATAGATGAAGGATTACTTTTACTCTTGTTAATAAATCATGGATCAGATTAGCAATTAAGTTTAAAGATGTTCTGAAGAAGGATATAAGAAGATTAAGTGCATAGTTTTACATCTCTCTCTCCATGCCTAGCTGAAATAACATGTAAGGTTCCCAGGGAAGTTCATTTTTTTTCCCTAAACAGGTATCAGCTCATTCAACAGCGCCACTTGCATGTGAAAAGTTCAAGTAAAAGGTAGATTGCCTCCTCCAAAACTCCTGTGATCACAATATGGTGGTAATCTTTATAGGAATCACATAAATTAGAAATTAGAGTTTCCAGTAAGCACTTGTGCGAGGAGAAGTACAGAGAAGGCTAAAAAAAATCAACAACAGAACAGAACCAAATGTAATCATAGGTTCATAGGTATTCAGGGGTAACATAATATTGTCCAAGATAAGAAAATTTGTGAAGTTTCTAAATAGGGAACTCTAAGTTTCATCCTTAAATTTTTTTTTAAAAAAATATTTACTTGGTGTACCTCACTGATACTCCCGGTTTCGAACTCAATCCAGGCAGTGGGGTGCTTGCAGGCTATTAGTTCCTCAAGAGACATTCTGACCATTAAATTTAACTGAGATTATTTAAAGAAGAATCAAATAAAGGCAACTAGATATCCTAACTAAAAGCATGACTTCAAAAGTAATGTTCATGCAGCAGAGCAGCAGATGAATGATACAAGTACAGATACGACTATAGAACTAAAGTGAGGCACCGCAAGAAAGCTGGCATGGATAAATCGAGAACAAGATAGAAAAGAAAAGAAGAGGCCAAGTACCCAAAAAAAATAGGAACGTCTTGGTAAAAAGGATCGCGAACAATGGTGTCCATAACATCGAAGAGCAAAACTGGAAGCTTCCGATTATTGGAAGTTGAGAGATGATGTGCCATTCGGATTCTGGCGGGGCAACTGACACACAGCTTTCGGGTCATAGGGCAAGCTTCTACTGGGTAACTCAACAACACAGCCATTCAATTCAATTCAATTCAATTTGGCCAAGCTTCCTGCACATCCGAACATCCAGAATCAAACACCCATCCAGAAAAACTCTACCCACACAAATCAGAATAGCTAAGATCAGAGGAGGTTCAGGAGAGCACCACTAATCAGCAAAACGAGAAGGATTGAGGCGTTGCTCACATGGTGCTCGTAGTCAGACGGAAATGATGCGAACACGACTGTGAACGCTGGTGGTCGGGGAAGGCTTTCGACGGCTCCACTACGGCTGATTGAAGTGGTGAGAAATGGCGGATCGAGCGTCTTGGGCAGCAGAGGCTTATCTTGGTTCAAGACGTCCAGAGGCTTCTATCAAAATTTGTTTCAAATTGATCCTTTCATCACAGTAGTTTCCGTTAATTTTTTCATAATCATTATATGTTTACTTAAATGCTACTATCAAAATTTTAATTTGATCCTCCTAGTTTTTTAATCTTACAATTTAGCCCAACTTCATTATTTCTTCCCCGATTCTTCTCCAACCTCATCATCTTGCATCCAATTCGCATTCATGCCAAATTCAGACCGGAGTGCCAGATAGATCTGAAGCTACCTGCTACAGATCTCAGGGAACCCCCAACAACTCGCCGGTGCCTTCATCTCATCCAGGCGTCTCCGGAAGAGGGAGAAATCTCTGCCGACCCGTTTACGGACCTGCGAACTAACACACATCTTCCTCTCCAACCGAGCCTCAGTTCGTCGTGACGCCACCGCCATCAGCCTCGTCGACCTCCACCTCGCCGATCCCTTCCGCTTTCAACGCCGCTGGACCTCGTGCACGCCGTGTCCGAGAAGGTGTCACGACTCCCTTCTTCTTCATCGTCGACTTGAGTTGCTAGGGACATTGTGGATTTGAAGCCAGTGAACGCTACCACCATGGATTTTGTTAAAGCTGGAAACTTTGGTCAACTGATGGATAATGGGAAGGAGGAAGGTTTGGGTGGTTTTGAAATTTTTGAAAATAGTTGGGGCCAATTTACAGATTATTAAAACAATTAAGGTTTGATTGAATGTTAATTCTGTACATTTATGAAGATGTCCTTAATTAAACAATAGTTTTAACATAAAATGTAACAAAAAGATCTGTTTAGGATGAAATGAAAGCTAAGGGACTAATATGAGATGAAATCTTAAAAAATGACTAAAACATGACATGCATAAAAGCTAAGGTACTATACGTTTACGTTACCCCTATGACATATCTGTAGAAACCTCTTAACCTTAAAGTATGTTACTTTGACCATTAAATTTCTTAGTTTAATTTTTTTACTCAATTTTTTTTTAAAATCCCTACATATAAGATAAAGTAAGCTTTTTTTTGTGAGAATAGTGGTTAAGGGTCAAAAGGTAAAAGTGATGTGAAAATGTTTATTCAAAAGAAAACGATCAAATCTTTTTCGAATAACCCAAAAAAATACAATCGAATATTTTATATATATATATATATATATATATATATATATATATATATGATGTCCACTTCGGGCTCAGAGAATAATTAATATTTTTTAGAATAAGATGACATCATTATGTGAGAGATAACACATCATGATCATGTACTACAAAAGCAAAAGGGACAGATTCAACAATTAGCACATGAACATAGAAAAGCAATTAGCAAAAAAAATCCAAAAAGGCAATTAGGCATGGAAGTGGAACTCTTCAACATCATTAACTTCTTCAACATGATCAACAACAAGGCTACTTGGTGACTGCTTCATCAGCAACAATGAATATACGTTTGCATTTTACGTGGTAAAATGAATGATCACTGATGAATTTACAAGTCAAGCTTAATAAGGGGGTTTCAAATTTAGAAATTGGGGGATGAGTTTTTCACCTAATAACTAAGGGTTTAAGAGGTGAGTGAGAAAAGTGAATAAGAGGGCCCAAGTTTAAGGAACCCATGAAATTGAAGGGGGTTGGGGCATGAATTTCGCGCACCCAGCATTTTCCCGCCTCTTTTCCCTTACCTTTTTTCTAGCTTGTGTGCTTCACTGTGCGTTTACTGGAAGTGTGTCAATTATATTTGTGAACTTATTTGTGCGCACAGTTGTGTGCCGCACACAATGTTGTGCGAGACTATGTGCGGACTGTCTTGCGCTGCGCACATATTCGTGATTCATCAGCGTTCAAAATAACTTTGATGTTGTTCTTCTACCTATTGCACCTACTATTGATCAACATATAAAATGGTGATTAGCATGATGAGTTGTTTAGATCGACATCACTATCTTGTTAGATCAACATGACTACCTAGTTAGATCGACATCACTACATTGTCAGATCCACATGACTACCATGTTAGATCGACATAACTACTTGATAGGTCTGCATTGATAATAGATCAACATGATAAGTTGTTTAGATCGACATCGTCAGATCCACATGACTACCATGTTAGATCGACATAATTACTTGATAGATCAACATTGATAATAGATCAGCATGATAAGTTGTTTAGATCGACATGACTACCTAATTAGATCAACATCACTACCTTGTCAGATCCACATGACTACCTTATTAGATCCATATGACTACCTTGTTAGATCATCATCGTTTTTAAGACTAGGGTTAGATATGGGTTAGGTTGGGCATAACTTTGATGGGATCATATGTGGGCAAGTGAAATGTGATAAGATGGCCCTACACATAATGAGCATCGTCTAGAGTTTACGTGAATCTATGCAACTGTGCGCACCGCACAAACTTGCGCACAACTGTGCACAAAGTTCCTCTGCTACAATGGTAGGCCTCCTACTGCGAGGATCCGGCATCAGGCTATGTCTGCCCTCGACCCAAGGGATAAGAGCGTCTTGCTATCATCTTCTTGCGCTTGTTTACTGGCCTGACCTCGGCATCTAGATGCGGCACCTCACTTGGTTCAGTGGGATGAGAGAAAATTGGTGCAGAACTTCTCAATTCCACTGGTGTGTATTCACAGGTCGAAGCAAGAGCAGAAGATGTTGGCGTGGGTGTGAATCTGAAAGTCGAAGTAGGAGGATGGGGCATGTCCATACGGGGGCGCTGGCCCAACGCCTCGAGAATGCCACGGGTGAAAACCATGTTCTCGACCCTCATCTCCTTGAAGTGTCTTCCTGCGAAATTCCCCAGTTCCTGTAAACTTCGTGCATACTCTTGATCCACTATCTTTTGTCTCTCAACATCCACGACACGCTTGGCCTCAATTTCTCTCACCTCAGCCTGCAGTGCCGCAATGCGTTCACCCTATATCATGTCCCTCTCCTTTGCTTCTGCAGCGACAACATCAATCTTCGCACAAACACCGGAAATCAGCTCCTTGACATGCGCCTTGATCTGCATAAAAAATCTATCAAGCGAAGAGGGTGAGAATCTTGTGGTACTGCTAGTCCCCTGACCCTGAAAAGACGGACTAACCGGTTCACTCCCATAGTCCTGATCTGCATCAACCTTGATTTCTTCCTCCATTGCACCAACACCTTCTACAGGGGCGACACTTGACGCCCTTCCCTTGCCTTTCTTTGCTGCACTAGCCCTAATGGCCCTGCTCCTTGTTCTGCCAGCTATTCGAAGTTCGGCAGGTTGATCCTCATGTTTCATGTCGACGTAGTTCCAGATGTTGGGAGGTATGGTCGGAACTGAGTCATTGTCTTCCCTCGGAACTTCAACTTTGTAGAAAGTGACGTTATGAGTTGAGGATAGATTAGGCTATTTTTGGAATGCCAAGCACTTGCAATGATACCCTGCCATATAAGTATGCCAGCTAATGGTTGAGCCATTGTAGCAACTTTGTATAAAGTGTCAATCCGCTCAATCCACTCAATGCTAATATGATGCGGTCGCTTTGTTGGTTGCACGTTCGTGTGTATGATCTTGTTTAGTACCTGCAATGGGATAGTGAGAACACGAGACGAAACAAACTTGCCCTTTCCAGCCCTGAATTTTCAACCACTGAACTGGGGTGTCTGGATGTGAGATAACACCCTGGAGTCCCCTTAAATCCTTGCCAACACTCAATGTTGAACTCGTCCCGTCATTTGGAATATCAAGCAGCTCGCTAATGGCACTTGGGGAGAAGTTGACCAGTGTCCCTCTGATCTGCACCTCTGTCGGGTCATCGTCATACTCCTCCTTCTCAGATATGGCCTCATATACTACAGCATAGAATAGCTTATGGTAGAAGGGCATATCTTGCTTACGAAATTCGAAAAACACTTGTAATTTCTCGTGTACTCTTCAGTTACTTCGTACGCTGTACTTTACCTTTATCCAAAGACTTTGGCTTGTATTCCATAAATAAACGAGTTGCTATCAATTTGTGCTATGCAGCAGGGTTGCATAGTCTTGATTAAATTGCATGATTTTGGTTAGGAAAAGATAAAATTTTCAAATTAACAGATTGGAAACTTTTGGTTTTGATGTGTTAAAGAAATGAAAGTAAGAGGTAAGAATGAAGTTTATCCATTTAACTAACAAAAGCAAAAAACAATGAAAGATACAGGGAATGAGGATAGTTTTCGATTCAATTTCATCACATGACAATTAGGAACTAATACAAGATTAAAAAAAGGGAGAAGAAAGTATGTGAAAAGGAAGGTATAAGCATGAAAATAAATGTAAAAAACAAAACAACACATGTGGAAAATTAAAAGACAAACCGAAACTCTGCATGGAAAATATGCAAAAACATTTTTGAAAAAAACTGAACATTAGAGGTAATAAGTTTAAACAAAAAAAAGTAGGAAAAAATACACGTTGAAATGTCCAAATAAGTATATTTAATTTACAAAAAACAACAAAATAAAATAAATAAGAAAATACGCATGAGTTCACACACTCTAACTTACACTATTACACATTGTAAAATACTCAAATAAACTATTCATCCATTTTCATCTATATTGTAGGATGTTTAATTTAATTTAATTCCGTTGTTAAATCAATATTTCTTATATATCTTATCTATATCAACTTGCATCCGTACATTATTCATCAAATATATACAACAAGATAAGATCCAACTGATTCTTAGTCTGATCATTTCATTAAATAGTTTGGGTAATCCAGTTATAAATTTTTCTTTATATATATATATATTATTGTTTGACAACAATAAATTTTCATTCAAAAAAAAACATGGGAAACTTTTTGATGAAAAATACATAGGCCAAGCCCAACGCCCACTTGAAATATTGGATCTCCCTTTATGGGCCAGAGAAAAGAGGAGCCCGGTCCATCACTGTCATGTCGTGTCCTCCATCGAACAAAACGGCAGTTAGATGAGTGATCCTTGTTCCGCCATCTGATTTGCAATAATTGACAAAAATTTTTGAAAGGAAATATAATCCTTAGAATTTATTAGTACTTTACTTCTTGGTAATGGAGTAGTATTTGCTTTTGTGTATTTTCGTGGGAGGGTGGGAAGATTGAGGATTGGCGGAGAAATGGTGGAGGCCACTTCATCATCATCATCTGTTGATTGATTCGCAAGCGAGAATATGCCATTACGCCTCTCATTCGGGTTCGATCCCAGCGTTGTGAATTGGGTTTCTTCTGTTTCTCATTCAGACATCGATTTCTGTTTCTGGGCTAATCGAGCTTCATCCGCTGATTGATCATGTGCGATGGCCAAGAGGTTTCCGATTCTGGTTCTGATCAGCAGCGGAAGAAGAAGAAGAATGCTCAGAGCAGGAGAAGAAACGGGTTCAGAAGGGCAAAGGTAGCGATTTTATTCCCCTTTTCCAAGACCCAGAAAGAAGGGAGATTCGGAAGAATTTCTAGTAATTCTTCAGGTGAGAAAGGTGGTTGCTTTTGTTTGAAGCAACCTGAAACTTTGGAATCGCCGGCCGATCTCACTGCAAGCGATCCAAACGATCCTGGTTTCACGTATGAGATGATGAAAGGTTTTATTGAGAGGAATGACTTCTGTTCAAGAGATTGCAATCCCCATCAGTTGAGTTGAGGAAATTCACTAGACATATATGCAGATTTGTTGCTCTCAAACTCTTTTGAGATGCATGTTTTGTGCTACCGTGATTAATGACATTGTTAAAGTCTCTCTTTCTGAGATCATAATACTTTCCCCAGTTCATTTTAAGAGTTATGCACCACATAGAAGATGAATCTCCGGTGAAGCTGAGGTGTAATTAGGCAGGTTCTTGTGCTATGGTTTCTCAGAATCAAGTGATTGAGTGCAAGTTGGGATTTTGCAAATCTGAGAATGAAGATCATGAGAAATCAAGTCTTTGAAGAAACGAAGCTTAGAAGTTAATGGTAAATTGGTAATGAGAACAAGATAAGGAAACCAAACTCAGTATCACCGACAGATAAAGAGTACTACACAGGTGAATGGCGGCTACTTGATCTCGTACATCACTCAATTAGACAATACTAGCAAATTACTCACTCCTACTTCATGGATTCAAGTCCAAGTCCTCATCTTGAATTCAATCCTCAAGTCCTCAGAATGTACTCAGGGAAAAGGGAGATAAGATTGAAAAATCCAAAAAACAATGGCGGATGGGTCCCACAAATGTAGTGCCTTTATATGGCATATGGGTCTGTCTATAGGTGACTGCTGAGAGGCAAAGGCGGTGACTTGCAATGCTAACAGTTTAGTATAAATAATCACACGTGACGGCCATAACACTGTTTTCTTCCTCCGATGTCCCACCCATCCTGAATCTGATCCCCTTTTACGAGTATATTATTGTCTCTTTATAAAGAGGAAGTCTTTTGTGTTTTTTTTTTTCTTTTTCTTGCTGCTGCTGATGATGGGTGTCCATCTTCTGCTTCATCCCTTCAATTTTTTTAGTTCTTTCTATTTTTGTTACTTAAAAAATGCGAAAGGGAAGCCAATGCTGACGCTTGTGGGCTCTGAAGATGGCAAAGAGGGTATTTTGTTCACTGTAATTTTGGAGGCATGAGCTGCAGCTGAGTGCTCACTGTATGGGTGAGGTCAGGCAATTATTATTATTATTATATACATTTTTGTAGTTTGGTTCACTGTTTTAATAAGTAGTGGTACAGCATTGAGTAATTTGTTTATGTTTAGTGGTGGTAGAGAGCTGAAGTGGGAAGGCGGTGATCGGCTTCCTTCTCTTTTTGCTCCTCCTCCACCTCTCGCCCTGTATTCTTCTTCATTTCATTTCTAGCTTTCAGCTTGAAGGTCTGAGTTTTATTTTCTTTATTGGTTGTTGTTTTTTTTTCTTCTTCAATATGTTTACTGTTTTGTAGTTCCTCCGCGACTGTCAGCAACTAAGTTGATTTGTTTGATTTTATTCTGTGGAATGTTTTCTTCTTCCGTTTCCTATGTGAACTCAGATATGGATCCTTTATTCAGGATTGAAATTTTTTTCATTTACAGGTGCAGCATCTACAGAAATGGTTGCTTTCTGAACTTAGGGTCCTAAGAATTGGGAGTCTGTGACAAGTGTAGTTTTTGGTGCCAGAAAGCTCCATCATTTTCCTGGGTACTAAGGAATTTACCTTACAGATCAGCCGTTGATCTCTCAGGCTGCTCCATACTGCTGCTCAATTGTAAGTGGATGTGTGGTTTGCTTAATACAACTTCCTGTTTCTTTTCTTGTTTTTTATGAAAATACATGTGGTATGTTGATCTGATCAGCAAAGCACTTTGACTAATGCTTCTCTTTTTCTTGGGGCTAGGTGAGAATGTCGTCTTCAAGGCCAAGTAATTCAACTAACAGCTCAAACAGATCCAGGCACAGTGCAAGGGTTATTGCCCAAACAACTGTAGATGCCAAGATTCATGCAGAATTTGAGGAGTCTGGGGCGTCGTTTGATTATTCTGCTTCTGTGCGTATAACGGGAGAAGAGGTTCCAAGATCTGACAATGTGACAACTACATATCTCCATCAAATACAAAAGGGGAAGTTCATCCAACCATTTGGGTGTTTGCTAGCATTGCATGATAAAACTCTTAAAGTAATCGCATACAGCGAGAATGCTTCTGATATGTTGACCATGGTCAATTATGCAGTCCCAAGTGTTGGGGATCACCCTGTTATTGAAGTTGGAACTGATGTAAGGACTATCTTCACTGCCCCCAGTGCCTCTGCCTTGATAAAGGCCCTAGGAATTGGAGAGGTTTCTCTTTTAAATCCCATCTTGGTCCACTGCAAGACTTCGGGGAGGCCTTTCTACGCCATTGTTCATCGAGTAACTGGGAGCTTGATCATTGATTTTGAACCAGTTAAACCTTATGAAGTCCCCATGACTGCTGCTGGGGCCTTGCAATCGTATAAACTGGCAGCCAAAGCAATCACACGTCTGCAGGCTTTGTCTAGTGGCAGCATCGAAAGGCTCTGTGACACGATGGTGCAGGAAGTTTTTGAACTCACAGGCTATGACAGGGTAATGACTTACAAATTTCATCATGATGATCATGGAGAAGTAATCTCTGAGGTTACGAAGCCAGGCCTTGAGCCTTACTTGGGTTTGCACTATCCAGCCACTGACATCCCTCAGGCAGCTCGTTTTTTGTTTTTGAAGAATAAGGTCCGCATGATTGTTGACTGTAGAGCAAAGCATGTCAAGGTGCTTCAAGATGAGGCTCTCCCATTTGATCTTACCTTGTGTGGTTCAACCCTAAGGGCTCCGCACAGCTGCCATTTGCAGTATATGGAGAACATGGGCTCCATAGCTTCTCTGGTTATGGCTGTTGTCATCAATGATACAGATGAAGATGATGATACGCCTGAGACCATGCAACCTCAACCAAAGAGGAAGAGGCTTTGGGGTTTAGTAGTATGTCATAACAACAGTCCTAGATTTGTTCCATTTCCCCTCAGGTATGCTTGTGAGTTCTTAGCTCAAGTGTTTTCTATTCATGTAAACAAGGAGTTGGAATTAGAAAATCAGGTTGCGGAGAAGAACATACTGCGTACAGAGACACTCTTGTGTGATATGCTCATGAGAGATGCACCCTTAGGCATTGTGTCACAGAGCCCAAATATAATGGACTTAATAAAATGTGATGGTGCTGCCCTTTTATACAAGAACAAGGTGTGGAAACTTGGAGTTACTCCGAGTGACTCCCAGATACATGACATAGTTCGCTGGCTTGATGACGCACACATGGATTCAACTGGTCTTAGTACGGATAGTTTATATGATGCGGGCTTTCCTGGGGCTCTTAATCTAGGTGATGTAGCGTGTGGAATGGCAGCTGTGAGGATAACCCCCAAGGATTTCCTCTTTTGGTTCCGGTCTCACACTGCAGCGGAAGTCCAATGGGGTGGTGCAAAACATGAAGCAGGTGAGAAGGATGATGGCAGGAAGATGAATCCAAGATCATCATTCAAGGCCTTCCTTGAAGTTGTTAAGAACAGGAGTTCACCTTGGCAGGATTATGAAATGGATGCAATCCATTCTTTGCAGCTCATTTTAAGGAATGCATTTAAAGACACTGAGACTGCAGAGAACAGTGCCAAGACTATCAATTCACAGCTTGGTGACCTCAAGATCGATGGTTCGCTTGAACTGGAAGCAGTGACAAGTGAGATGGTTCGGTTAATTGAAACAGCGTCGGTCCCTATATTGGCTGTTAATGTTGACGGGCTGGTAAATGGTTGGAACAGAAAAATTTCTGAGTTAACTGGTCTTCCTGTTGATGAAGCAACTGGGAAGCATTTGCTCACACTTGTTGAAGATTCTTCAATCGCAACGGTTCAGAAAATGCTTCACTTGGCATGGCAAGGTATGTGTTAGTCCTGGAATACAATGACCTGTTCCTGGTCTGGTAGTTTTTTCAAAAACATACTCCATATATATGTATACACACACATATACACACGTGTGTGTGATTAACATACAGCACTCCTGGATATGAGTCAGTTTAGTCCAGACTCCACACATGGTTTTAGGGTATGAGAAATTTTCTTTATAATACTCTCCTGTTTACTTTTTGTTTCCTTCAATACTGTTGCCAATTAATTTAGCAACTTACTCAACATTTTCTGCTCAAGTGACAGGCAGATTCAATAGTTTTAGTCACTCAACTAGAGAGCTTTCTTTCACATTTTTCACATGCACAACAGTTAAAATTTCAAAACTCTGGTATTGCCAGAAGTCTAATTTTGTCAGCTGTTTCCCGCCTCGAGCAGGAAAAGAAGAAAAGAACGTCCAATTTGAGATCAAAACACATGGATCAAGATCAGAAGTGGGTTCTATCAGTTTACTTGTTAATGCTTGCGCGAGCAGGGACATTCATGAAAATGTTGTAGGTGTGTGCTTTGTGGCTCAAGATATCACAGACCGGAAGACTGTTATGGATAAGTTCACCCGAATCGAAGGTGATTACAAATCAATTGTTCAGAATCCAAACCCGTTAATTCCTCCAATATTTGGAACGGATGAGTTTGGATGGTGCTCTGAGTGGAACCCTTCAATGACAAAGTTAAGTGGTTGGAAGCGAGAGGAAGTCATTGACAAGATGTTGCTAGGAGAGGTTTTTGGTACACAAACTGCATATTGTAGACTCAAGAACCGGGAGATTTTTGTGAGCCTCGGCGTTGTACTCAACAATGCCATGACAGGATCTGATTCTGAAAAGATCCCATTTGGTTTCTTTGCCCGCAATGGCAAGTATGTGGAGTGCTTGCTATGTGTGAACAAGAAACTGGACAGAGAGGGAGCTGTGACTGGAGTGTTTTGCTTTTTACAATTGGCTAGCCACGAGCTGCAACAAGCATTACATATCCAGCGATTGACAGAGAGAACAGCGTTGAAGAGATTGAAAGCAATATCATATTTGAGAAGGCAGATCCATAATCCTCTCTCTGGCATTATTTTTTCCAGGAAAATGCTAGAGGCTACTGAATTAGGAACGGAGCAAAAACGGCTTCTGCAGACAAGTGCCTTATGTCAGCTGCAGCTGAGCAAGATACTTGATGACTCTGATATTGATACCATAACTGACGGGTAAGCTCTCTCTCTCTCTCTCTCTCTCTCTCTCTCTCTCTCTCTCTCTCTCCTGGGTGCTTGCAATTTGAGTAAAATTTGCTGCCACTTCAGTTGTCTGTTGAGACTTTCTAATGTCTTAATAGAGCTTGTTACAAATAGAGCGGAATGGAGACATGGGATTCATGTAGCCGACCTCAACTTGTTGGGATTAAGGCTCAATTGATTAATTGATTATTGAAACTTTCTAATCTCGTATCTCATAACTCTTAACAGTGTTTTGCGGACTTAAGATTGTTAGATTACATCTACATATATGATAGAATTAAGTCCGTTTCCTTTCAAATGATGATAGAAGCAAAAAAGAAAAAAAGATGTGATAGAAAATAAGTTTTTTATCCATAAAAAAGAAAAAGATTACACCTAAATTCCAAAGGGATAAATCTCCTATGCCAAATTGGTTGTAATAGAAGATAGCTTCCAGCTACCAGTTTCTCCTTTGTACTTCAACTTGTTTATTTCATCATTTTTTCTGTTCAAAAGGGGGGGGGAAATGTCTTACCACATTGTTTGGAATCTGGAATATGTCTTTTCACCTGATATATTTGTGATTTATTCATGAAATAGTTGCTTGGACCTTGAAATGATGGAGTTCACACTTAATGACGTGCTGGTTGCCTGTACAAGTCAAGTGATGATAACTAGCAACGGAAAAGGCATTCGGATTATCAATGAAACAGCAGAAGAAATAATGAAGGAAACTTTATTTGGAGACAGTATAAGGCTTCAACAGGTCTTGGCTGACTTCTTAATGATATCTGTGGACTTCGCCCCGAAAGGTGGCCAGCTTTTCCTGGCAGGCAGCCTAACCAAATATCAGTTAGGGCAATCTGTGTATCTTGCGCGCTTGGAGCTCAGGTACCGATGCAATCTTTATTTCTGGATTGTGTATGGTGTCCAAGAATTAGCATGTATATACTTCATGTCTTCCAAAAAAGTTGAAACGTATTCCTTTTTGAATTGTTTTAGAAAAGGTGAAATGTTTCCTTTTGAGGAAACTTCTTAAACTCACTTTTTATCTTGTTACCCTCAACTTTTTGTCTTATACATCAACTTTACTTTATTACATTCAAGTCTTCAATACTTCTTAATCTTCGTGCTCAGTCAAATATTTCATGTTTTGTGTCACTATGCTTCTGCATGAATTTACAGTTTCAACTAATTTTTGACAATTAATTGCCACTATAAATTTCATGCTACCAACCCCAACGAAGTTGGGATAAAGGTGCTGATGATGATGCTAGGGAGCTAAGAAAAAAGAAAACGACGACTTGGACGGAGTAGGTAGCAAACAGTCATTGAATGAGTCTGGTTTTGGTTTCAGGATAACGCATTCAGGCAGTGGAGTACCCGAATCACTACTGAGTGAAATGTTCTCGAGCGATGGGGAGGCATCGGATGCAGGCCTTGGTCTTTCGATCAGCCGGAATTTGGTGAAGCTCATGAATGGAGATGTCCAGTACTTAAGGGAAGCTGGCAAATCCACATTCATCATATATGTTGAGCTTGCTGCTTCCAATAAGCCACAATCTTAGGCCTACTGGTAGTAGCAGCTTCCCTTCATGAAAGGATGACCAGTTGGCTGTTTTAGAGCCCTGGTGTTACTTTGTTGTTGTCTTTTGAATTTGATCACTGGGTTTTGGTTTTGTTTCTTTGCATGTTGGTCTCCTTGGCAATTTGTTACTTGAGTTTCTTCAACTTTTAATTGTATAGCTGATGCCTCATTAACTCTCATGCTTTTTCATTAATATCTGCTGATTTCTCTTTTCCTTTTCATCCTGTTTAACATATTGCTGTCATGCTTTATTTATATACTGAACTCAATTAACCATCATCAAGTAATCCTAATGTTGATGGGTTTGGTGACATTGGGATGCGAAAATAGTACTTTAGATCTGTTACATGTTCAAGGCCTTTTGTTCTTATTTGTTTTTACTTCTTTCGTCCCAAGTGTGTTCACTTTTAGCTTTTTTGTATAGATTAAGATTGTCTTTGGTCATTAACTCATTAAGATTGTCTTTGGTTATTAGTTTTTTTCATCATTACTCCTTCCAAAATCATTCCCGCCCCTCCCAACTCACTCTCTAGATTTTTTTAGTGGCATTTACAAGGGTAAACGTGAACTAAAATAAAACAAAATTGGAAAAATGTTATTTTATTTAGGATAATTTTTTTTGATGTTATAACAAGACGTTTGAGACGGCGAGAGTATTATATTTTGGAACAAATTGTTTTTTTCTAAAAATAATCAGTTTTATGTGTCAAAGAAGGAAACATATTACTTGGACAATGGTTGCTCTCAACATATGACAGGAGATAAGTCCAAATTCATTAACTTCACACCTAAAGCAGGATGTACAGTGTCCTTTGGAGATGATAGCAAATGATAGGTTGTTGGCAGGGCCGGCCCCGGGTAAACTAATGTTATCTATCACCTAGGTGAAATTTCACCCACTTTGTGGAAAGACTTTTCTACCCTCATATATATAATCAATCTCTTTCAGCTTTTAGCTAATTTCAGCTCCCTCTCTCGGCACCGTATCTCTGCTTTCTTTGTCGACGCTAACCTGCTTCTTGCTTCTCTCATCGGCGTTCTTCATCGATCGAAGATCAGGTAAGTCTTGTCGATTCGGCATTCTTCGTGATCGGTCGAGCATCCTCTTCATCGATGATCGGTCGGTCGGTCGAGCGATCGGTGTCGAGTATTTTCTTTATCGGACGATCGGTCGATCGGTCGAGCGATCGGTCGGACGGCGTGCCGGTTTACGTGTTCGTTCCGGTATTGGTTGGTGATCTGTTCTTTGTTTCGTAACTCGTCTTGATTTTTCGCATCGACTACTCCTTGTCTGATTTAGTTGTTCATTCTTTTAAATTAGAGATGGATTCGGATGAGTGTCTTCTTTGGTGTTTTTGGAGGAGCTTCAGATGATGGAACAGAGTTCTATTTTACATTCTCTGATGAAGCTGATGATTTAGATTTGTATGTAGATGAAGCTAATATTGCAGGTTCGTTTTTCTCATCTTGAGCTGGGTTTTGGCGTATTTGTTTCTGTTAGTAGACATTTGTAGAACATTGCGGCAGACATGTATGCTTAAGCTTCCTAAGTTTCCACTTATTTCTGTAGACACATTCGACACTGCTGTTAGACGTTTCGAAACCGCAGAGTTGCCATCTTTAAGCGTAGGCGATGCCTTCATGAAAAGCGATACTAACGTTTATGGTATGTACTTTTATATTTTTATGTTGTTGTAGTACATTAAAATTTGGTTTTGTGTAGCGATTGTTTGTGAAAACGGAAATAATGTTTTCATGTGTGTATTTTATTGTTGGGAAATTGATTTTGTGAACTAGAAATGTAAATATTCTTTTATGGTATGTGCTATATTGTAGATAAATCTCACTTGCGGTAGTTTTTAACAATGTTGTACATTTTGAATTATCCCAAGACACATACACTATCTCTGGTAGACATTTACCACTTGATTACTTGCCTTCGATTACTCTTTGGTACCTCAGGGGCTGTTTACATTGAGGTTACTTAGTAATCCTTCTAATGTAGATTCGGTGTAGAAGATGGTTGGTCTGATGATATATGTTGGGTAGGATCGACATTCGAAACTTTCAAGGACTGTTCACATTTTGTGAGAGAGTATGCTATTTCTAGAGGTTATAAGTTATGTGCTCTTAGGAAGAAGTGTAAGGCAGATGGTACTTTTTATCATCAGGATTTTGTTTGTTGTTACTATGGTGCAACTCGGAAAAGAGGAGATTTGGGGCCAAAAAATTCCTTTTCTGTTCCAAATCAGGTTGGGAAGCGTCGACGGGTTGACAAAAGGTGTCAGTGCACTGCAGGGTTTACATGCAAGCTAGTTTCTGATAATTGGACTGTTCATAGACACCGTGTTAAGCATTCTCATGCTTTGCTTGATCCATCTCATCGGTTTTTGTTGCGTACTTCAAAATATGTGCACAAAGATATGTTCCAAGCTATTTTTGATTTAATGGCTTCCGGTATTAGACCATGTGAAGCGATTCGAGTTTTATCGAATGAAGTTGGTGGTCTTGAAGCTCTTGGAATGAATAAAAGGATGGTTTATAATAGAATTAGTGCCAAGAAATCCTTGAATGCATATGATGGAGATTCACGTTTGTTATTGGATACTTTCAAGGATAGGTCGAAGAAGGATTCTGATTTTTTCTATGAAGTATCTATTGATCAAAATGGCCGAATGAGTAGTTTTTTGTGGCATGATGAGATTATGAGATCGGATTATATGACGTTTGGAGATGTTGTAGTTTTGGATACTACATTTAGAACAAACAAGTACAATATGTTTTGTGCTCCTTTTATTGGAATTGATAATCATAAGCGAGAATCTAGTTTTTGCAATATCATTCCTTGTTGGTCGAGGAAGGAAGATTTCATTTGGTGTTTTCAAAGCTTTCTACGGAGTATGGGTGGTAAGAAGCCGAGACAATCATGACCGATCAAGATGCGATTATTGCTCATCTTTGTGGATCTCGTTTTAACCGGTGTTCAAGACCGTGTTTGTGGCATATATGTGAGAATGCAAGAAGGAAGTTGTCCGGTTTAATGCGAGTGGAAGGTTTCCCAGATATGTTTCACAAATTGTTGTATCTTTGTGTTACGGTGGATGAGTTTAATGGATATTGGGATAAGCTGATTTCTACATATCATTGTGGGAACAACACTTGGTTATGTCATTTGTACAGTTTGAGGAACAAATGGTCCCCGTCGTTGTGCAAGCATGTTTTTTCGGCTTGTGAGGTTGAGAGTAGACATGATTGCTATATCTAGTAGACATCTGGAATTTATAGAACAGACATATGATAAATTTACTTATTTGAGTTGCTGGTATACGGTCATCTTAGAGGAGCGAAAGCACTAATGGTGTGTTGAATTCGTTGGATAATAGTCAGATGGTTATGTTTTCTTGTTTTTCTGCTGTTGAAAATATGGTTCATGAGTGGAGGTATAAGAGAATTGATGAAGATTATAGAAACATCGGTGTTCCTAATTTACGAGTTCCATATTTTAGTTTGTTAGTTGAGGCTTTAAAAGTTTACACTCGTGTCGTATTGGTAGATTTTGAGAAGAATGTTTTGGATGCTGCATTTGGTGTTCATGAGCTTACTTATCAAGATGATCAATCTGTCCATTTTGAGGTGTCTATTGGTCGTGATCCCGGGAAATTTGTTGTGAAGTATGAAGCCATTTCTTCGGCGATTTGGTGCTCTGTTTGTTGTTTGAAGAGAGAGGGTATTTGTGCTCTCATGCCCTTCGTATTCTTAATTTCGTAATGTTCCCGAAGTTCCATTTCGGTATATCATTCATCGTTGGACTAAGGGAGCTAGATTAGTCTATGATGTTTCGGGAAGTTCTTATGTGTAGATTCCTTTTCATGTTTTGCTTGGCGTAATTACATTATGAAGCGAGCTTTGAAGTTGGCTTTGGATTGTCGGAAAGATGAGAACCTTAGATCTACGTTTGAGGAATTTCTCGAAAATGGAAAAGATTACGATCTGCTTCGCAGGTAATTTTTTTTTATCTTTTCGAAGGTTGTTTTCTGTAAAGAACATATGATCTTAGGGTGGTTGACATTTCTGTGTTCTGTGGTAGACAGCTTACTATTATTTAATCTAACGTTGTAGGTATCCATGCATCGGAAAACATGGGTCAGCCAACGGTCATAAGTAGTTTAACTTCGGAGACAATATCGTATTTGCAGAATCCAGAGTTTGTTTCTTCAAATAATTTCGGGAAGAAGAGACGTAAATCAGATGTTGGTGCTAAAGGCGCAGAGGCGGCAAAGTGGGATGTCTAAGAAATGAACTTGTGGTTTTTGTAGTTTAGTTTGTAAGACAATCGTAGTTTATTCTAATTTGGTTATCTTTTGTTGGTTTCAGTTTTGAAAGTTCTCCCCATTTCAAATTAGTTCAGCAGACACATACAGCATCTATGGTAGACATTTGATTTTAACCTCTGTTATAGAAGCGGAATTAGAAGTTGGTACTCTAGTTTAGTTTGTTTCTTCTTTTCCTAATTCAGTTGTAAGAGAATCCATTCTTTTTCAATTTTTTATTTTGTCGCGGAAATGTTAAAGGACCAACAGACAGAGAGAGACTCCTTTTGTACGTTTCGAATTTGTTATTCAGACACATGCAACGTCTCCAGTAGACATTTGTGTGTAACCTTTATTGTATAAGCGAAATTAGAAGTCCTCGGAACTTCTTTACTGTATGTGTTGTTTTGTATATACGATACCAACCACTCTAGTTGTGTCTTCTGTGGAATTAGACAGGGGTGAATTCTTTTACAGCATACAGGAGGTAATGAAATGTTGGAACATAACAGGAGTTTGTAAATGTACTTAATTCTTATGTTTGGTACATAACAGGAGTTTGAACATAACAGGAGTTTGTCTAACATCTAAGCCTCACTGATATGCTTGTGCCTTCTGCAGAATTACATCTTTTTCTTTGTTTTGGGGATGTGCAAGTACTGTGGCTGCTATTTGGACCCTATACTTCTTAATTGAATATACCTGCAGTAGAGCAGACGTATGAAGTGAGAATGACATACATATCATGACAAAGATAACAAACATTTTACGGCTGCATATTAAATTTAAATTACCGAGCCAAGATTAGAAACGAATGGTTGACCATGGTAGAACTCCATATGCTTCATTGCATAGACTGCCTGACGGTGTAGTTTTCCATGTACTTTGGGTATGCCTTCTTCCATAGAAGGTCCACAAATTCATACTTGAATGTTGCAAACTCGGGAGCACGAGGGTGGGCTATTTCCGGGAGGTAGATGCCTACCAAGCTGTTTACGTAGCAAACAAATATATGTTTAGACAGTCCTTGTGTTTTGTCCGTGTTTTTTCATGAATGAATTCGTCAATAAAGTTGTTTACTTACAAATATTTGCAGGAATGCTCCATACTTGTTCAGATTTTCATCCCTATTGTCCATAATTTCAATCTTTCTCTTCCCAGGGTTGATGCAGAACACAAAGAAGTGTGCGTCAAGTATGATTGGGAAAAACATCTAAAACAGTGAGAAAGAATTATGAGAAGTTTAATACAAGTTCTGACGTTTCAACTAATTGCGACAGACATATGCAGTAACCACAGTATGTAACCCAAAGAAGTAACAAGTTTTAGAATAAACTTACCAGTTTAGCCGTTTTCAAATTTTCGGTTGAGACATTGTTCTGTGTTAGCCATCCTTCCATTGTGGTCGATAAGGCCTTCACATATCCAGCTTTGTCATAATCTTGGCCTTTAAGCAATCCACTGTACATCCCTATTGTTTCTTTGTAGGCAAAGGTATATTTGTTAAATGCGTAAGTGTTTCATAAAATTGGGTTATATACTGTGTTTGGTAAATTCTTACCGAGATTTACATTTCATAAAACTGTTGAAGGTCGACCATTGGCTTCTACATTATTCAATATGAATGCATAAGCAGATACAATGGTATCATATACTAGCGCTCCCAACCTTAGCGTAAGCAATTCCTCCCTATTGTTCATCAGTCTATCTCCAAAGTTGCACAATCTCTCACTGAAGATACGCAGTAGACATATCAGTTATAACAAGTAGACATATACCACAGAACTATCAGACGTATGCAATATATTTATACTGTATATGAAGTTTACTCTGCAGGAAGGCTGATTCTCCAAGCATAGTCTACGAGCATGCTTTCTTCTGCGCTGATGTACTTTGCCAGATTCCTTTTTAAGGGTTGGAGATATGGAGATCGGATTGTATTTGTGGTCTTTTTAGGACTTGGTTTCAATGGATCTTGAGAGCACTCGGCAAAGAGGTTGAATTTTGGTACGTCTGGACTTGGGAAGTTCACATACTTGGGCATGGCATCAGACTCATCTGGCATTTCCAATTTAAAGGGAGGTAGTTTTTCCAAATCTTTTATAATCTCTATGTTAACTTCTTCTCCTTCGACATTCAGCATATTCCCCTCCCTTAGCATCTTCAGTTGGTGTTGTCTTGCTAGTTCCATTGCATCCAATATTTGATTCGCTTGCAAGAAGAAGTCTTCATCTGTTATTTCTGGCGCAGGTGCCTTCATCTGCAAGAGTTTCTGTATTTCCTCTGAACTTTCGGGAAGTTGCAGCAGAAATCTTGGGCGCCTTCGCACTCTGTTAGAGGATTCTTTGGCCTCTAGGACATAGTTGAACAAGTACTTCATTGTTTCGGTGAAAGCCTTTTCAGCACTAGGCTTCTCATTTCCCTTGTACAGAGCGGAAAGCGATTATTATACATATCCAGGAAAACATATAAGATCGGGAGACGAAATTGTAAAAACCTTAATCCAGTGGTGACACTTCAATCGATGGTGACAGACGTATCTAGTAGTCAGAGCAGACAGATGAATAAAAAAGTATTTAGGACCAACTTACATCCTTGTTTACATCTTCATTTTCTTCTCCCTGTGGGTGCTGCCTCTGTTTTACACCCTCTGTTTTTTTGGGCTCATCTTCAGTGTTTTCATGTCTATGCCTTTTCCGCTCCTTCTCAGTTTGATCAAGTTTCTTGTCAAGTCTGTGGGAGATGTGGAGTCTCTGTTGGTGCTGCCCTCTTCCATATCCGCCATCCCTCGATTCATTACTCGATCTGCGGTGTGCTAGTTTGTCTGTCCCGACCACAAATTGTTGGAAACTGTCTTGGGACAAGAACTTCAGCCTTATACTGGAATCTATCAAGATAGTACATTTGGAAAACAGTACCAGTTGACACAAGTCAGCTGGCTGCGTGACAGATTCAAGTACAATGAAAATAACTAACCTGTAAGAAGTACAAGCAGCCACCACAGTTAGCAGATCTTCTTCTCTCTTTGAAGTGTGATATTTCCCTCGCCAAAGTGGTCAGTATGTAAGCCGACCAGTTGAATTTGCACACATCTTGAGTTCCATTCTTCAAGGTTTTATGAAGCACAGAAGCTCTGAGTTGATCTGTTGGATGGGGTAAGGAGTTTTGTTGCAACATAGATGATGAAGTTGAATTTGAAGAAATCATCGGCTTCGCCGTGTGGAAGTTTCAATGTTAATATAACTGGTCAATGGTCCTTCATTCTTCCCATACCTTTAATTTATTGCGTCGTTAGGTTCTCGAAAACATTAACACAATTGATAACGAGAAATTCATGTTATACCTCATTCTCCATTGTGTGAAGTCAGGATCATCAATGTTTGAATATCCATGTTCCTTGACTGCAATCTCCCCTATTGGAAGTCCAAGGATATGATGTACATCCTTTGGTGTGATTGTGATCTTCCTGTTGTTGATATTTAAGGATGTGTCGGTGGGTCGAAAATTTGGACCAACCATGTCAACAGAGAGAGATTGAGCTTTGTACATGTTATATTAAACATGCTTTGGAAGCCCAAGTCTTCAATGACTTTAACATGAGGTTCACTCGTAGCAAGGTCATCCATTTTCATCTTTATTGCAAGTGGACTGCAACTGGTTTGCATTCCACTGTCACTGCGTAATGAGCAAAAGAGAAGTTAGCCGGATATGAAACAGAAGTAATTAGATCAATAGACATATTAGTGAATACTAGTTGACATATTACCTTCCTCCATCTTTAGCTCCACTTTCTTCATCGTCCTGCTCCTTTTTCAGTTTCTTCTCTTTTTTAATTTCTTTCTTTTCTTCCTTCTTCTCTTCCTTCCTCTTCTTTACTTTCTCTTCAGAAGCTGTTGCTTCCTTCTTCTTTCTGTCTTTATCAGCATGTTTCTCTTGTTCTCTCTTGCTTTTCGTTTTCCCGTCCTTCTCCTTTGCTTTCGTCTCCTCTTGTTCTCTCTTTCTTTTGTTTTTTCTTCCTCCTTCTTTGCTTTCACCTTCTCCTGCTCTCTCTTTCTTCTCTTTTCTTCCTCCTCCTTCTTTGTTTTCATCTTCTCTTGTTCTCTCTTTCTTCTCTTTTTTTCCTCCTCCTCCTTTGCTTTCTTCTTCTGTACTCTCTGTTCTTCCTCCTCCTTCCCTCTCATCTTCTCTTGTTCTTTCTTTCTTTCTTTTTTTCTTCCTCCTCCATCACTTTCATCTTCTGTACTTCCTGTTCTTTATTACTCCTGGTGCATAATGCATTCACGAAATGTCAGAGCATACATTTCACTTGTTTATACGTTTCGATTGATTTTACAACAAATGAAGCCTCAAATCTAGTGTAACATTCTGCTGGACGATATCAAGTCATATAACAGACATATCAAGTCACTGTAGTACTCATATGTATGAGTCAGACACGTTCCTTTTGTTATATGTATGAGTGAACTCGCCTTTTGACATCTGAATGCAGTACAAGATACACAAAGCAGTCCAGTATAACAGACACATTACCTTTCCTGGTCTTCCCTTTCCTTTCGCTTCTTCTCTTCGTCAACTTTTGTGTCCTTCTTCTTCTTGTCTTCAGCAGCATGTTTCTTTTCTTCTTCTGTTTTTGTCTTCTTCTCTTTCCCTTGCTGCTCTGCTCCATCAATGTCAATCAGGTCTGGTTCTTTCCCTTCTTGGATTTCCTTACGTTGTTTGGTCAGACGGCTGCTTTTTCTTGTGGCCCTGCAGGAGAGAATATTTAATCAGATTCATGATGCACAGATGGTAGGATATTTTGAGTAATCTGAATACTCATGCCTACTTACATTCTCTTAAACCTTGTCGCTTTCTCTGCTGGTACTCTCACATTGAGTTGTGAACTGACAGCTGACACTACAGCTTGTTCTTGTATGCTGTACATCGTAGATAGTATTATATTCACTTCATACATTGTGCAACTAAACCTTCTATAATACACATATTATTCCAGCATAACATACACTTCCTCTTACTTGTCATGTGAAGATAACTATTTCGGAACACAATGAATGCACAAATGTCAATTGACATTAGGACAAATGAATGCTGAAAAGTAGTATAACCTTGTTCCATTGTCTGTTTGCACTTTCCCAGGCCGTTGTGAGGTTGTTTTGCAGGTCCTTGGTCAAATGGTTTATCAAGAAAGCTGCACGGAGGACAAGAAAGAGACGTTAACCATGAACAGATGGACTCAGAATTACAATGCGGATAGTAGAACAGCTTACCTGCTAATTAGTACTCCAACTCTCTTCATCACTTCGTTCACGATTTCTTGTTCGTCCATTGCTCTGTTTGTGGTTCCTTCATGCGGTAATGTTTTCTTTTTCAGACACTGGAAAAAGAAATGTCAAGCCAAATGCGGAACCTAAATGTCAAATGCGGAAGAAGAAATGTACGAAGAAACATTGCAACTAGGTTTTGCATGTTCGTCTCAGTCATTCCTTTTATTTTTCTTCTGTTTTCGGTTTTCAAATGAACATTAGGTAAGTAGGTTTTGCGATTTCTGAAGCAGAACTAGGTCTGAAGTAATACCTTCTCCCCTTCATCACTTGATGTATCCGATTTGGTCGCCGAAGAAAGTAGCTCGGTTCCTTACGGAATTAGGTGGAGATTTGGCGTCGACGCTTCGCCACTCTGTTTCTGTGTTGATGATGGAGTCGGTTGAGTCGAATCGTCGCAACTGGTGTCGAAATGTACTTCACTCTCTGTGGAATCGTCCATCGCGAAGCTTAGGTTGAAGAACGGTGGAAGCTCGAAGCTCTGGTTTGCGTATTAGCGGTTACCGAGGTTCGATTGACGAAGAGAAGAGGGAGAGCTGGTTGGGCAATTTGGTCAATTGCGAAATAGGTGGGTTAGGCCGAAATTGTTATAGAGTTGGGCGGTAGGTGATTTTCACCGGGTGGGAGAGAGAAATTAGCACATTAGATCTTCATGGCATTTAATTCCTCTACGATCTTCTGCTTAGTTACCTTTCAACTCTTCTCTCAATCTCATTCAATTATTATTCTTTCTATTTTCCAACTAAACTTATCATTAATTCAAATGAAAAATATCAATTTTCCCAAAAAACTTCAACAGTCACTTGCAATTTTTGTTTACTTTCCCAATTCATATCAATGAGGAAAAAATCATCTACAATCTATTATAGAGCCACAAATCCAATTCGAAAAAATATCAATCAATTCAAGGCTTGAAGTAAATACTCGATGTGCTATTGCTCTTTTTTTTAATTGTCTGATCTTTTTGTTTATCTTTGTATACTATATTGTCCAAAAAGCATTTGTCTGGATGTGAAAAAGAAAAAGGAAAAAAATGAGAAGAAGAGTTGAGAAATTGTTTTAAGAACAAAAATTATCATGACAATTTGAATACGATGAAAATTTGCATAACGATGTCAATGAGAATTTGAATAACGATGTGAATGACAATGAATTCTTGCATAATGATGTCAATGAGAATGAGTAGCATTTGAATAATGATGTGAATGACAATGAATTATTGCATAATAATGTCAATGAGAATGATGAAATCAATAATGCAAATGAGGCTATTGATATGCAAAATGTTCCCAACAACGAAAATCTTGGCATTCATGAAGATGAAACTATTTCATCTTTAGGTTTTTATCCTAAAATTGGGAGAATCTTGATAATAAATCAAGAGACATTACATTAGAAAAGGAGACTATTAGAGATTCAAATCTTGACTTTCCATTGGATGATAATAATAGGCATTTTTCTTATTCCTATTTTTCTCGAAAATTGAGTAATGGTGAGATTAGTGGTAGAAAGTGGTTAATATGTTCCAAAAGTGTTGACAAAGTGTTTTTTTGCTACAAATTGTTCAAATTTGCTAGTAATCGAAGTTTGTTAGCAAATGAGGGTTTACATGATTGGAAGCATATTAGCGAGAGGCTCAAAACCATGAAAATAGTGCAGAGCATATGAATAATATGAATACTTGGAATGAACTAAGAGAATGATTGGATAAAAATCAAACAATTGATAAAAGTTTGCAAGATGAGACTATGAAATAGAATGATCGTTGAAGACAAGTTTTGTTTAGAATATAATATGCTGTAAAATGGCTTGCTAAACATAACTTGGCTTTTCGATGATCCAATGACAAATTATACCAAGATAGCAATGGTAATTTTCTGGGATTGATTGAAATGATAGTTGAATTTGATGTTATAATGCAGGATCATGTTAGACACATTCAAAATCATGAAATTCATTATCATTATATTGGGCTTAAAATTGAAAATGAGTTGATTTCCCTTTGGCCCATAATGTTAAAAGTGCTATCATTAAGATCATTAAAGAGGCTAAATATTTTTCTATAATTCTTGATTTTACCCAGATATTAGTCATCAAGAACAAATGACTCTAATAGTACGTGTGTAAATATGTCAAATCTAAAGATCGATGAGTACTTTTTGAGTTTTTAAATGCAGATGACACATCTCGATTGAGACTTTTACTCTATTGCAAGATGTATTGAAGTCTCTTGATCTTAGTGTTGATGATGTGAGGGTCAAGGTTATGATAATAGTTCCAATATGAAAGGAAACATCAAGGAGTTCAAAGTCGTTTTCTTGAAATAAATCGAGAGCATTGTATATGTCTTGTGTTTGTCATAGTTGGAATCTTACTGTTAGTGATATGACACATTCTTGTGTTAAAACTATCTCTTTTTGGAATTATTCAAAGTATATATTCATTATTTTATGATTCTATAAAAAGATGGCAAATTTTGCTTGACAATGTTTATGGTTAAGCGTGAACTTTGTGTAATACCCATTGGGAGAGTAGGATCAAAAGTGTTATTGCTATTAGATTTCAAACTTCCAAAATAAGAAAGGCTTTGTTGAAGTTATATGAATCCTGTGAGGATGCAAAAGAGTGAAGTGAGAGTTTAGCTAATGCACTTAAGAGTTTTGAGTTTCTTCATGACATTTGGTATGATATTTTGTTTCTTTGTGAATATGGTGAGCAAGAAATTGCAATCTGAGTCTATTTGCATTGACACTAGCCTAAAACAAGTAGGAAACATATTGTCGTATTTTGAAAAGTACAGAGAAGAAGGCTTTACTACTAGTATTATTAGAAATGCGTGTAAAGCCGAGCCATCCCGCAAAGCGTCATATTATTAGAAAAAAACTATTTGATGAGAATGATGAGGATGAAGAAATTCAGTCCGTTGATGAGTTATTTAGAGTTGATTACTTTCGGTTGTTGTAGACATGACGATCACTTCTTTAAAAGCAGATTTGAGCAATTAAAGGCATTATACTATTACTATATTTATGGAAAATGACATTATTCATGAACAGTGCCATTGTCATTTTTTCCTTTAGTTTAAGCTTTATTACAATAAAATGTTTTTAAAAAATCAGATAAATCTCTAAAGTTTCTCACTCATATATTTTTATCATATCCTCCTTTTTTAATGTAGGTGATCTGAAAGTCGAGAAACTATATGCATGAACTAATTTTAACATATCATACAATTTCCCTTTTTGTTTTTTTTTGCTTTAGTTTTAGGTTTAATAACTTGATTTACCACAAATTTTTAAACTTTTTTAGATAGAATTCTAAAGTCTCTCACACATATAATTCTATTATATCTTCATCTTTTAACATTGGTGGTCTGAAAGTTGACATGGACTAATTATAACTTCATATAATTTCCTTTATTTTTTGCTTTAGTTTTATGTTTAATTACTAACTTTTTTCGGATAGATTCCTATAGTTTCGTACTCATGAGTTTATCATAACTTTATATAGTTTTAAAAATTTATTTAGAAATTTTATACTTCAAATTATGAAAATTATTGTATATGAATAGTATTCACGTAATAAGATTTTATCATTTTTTTCATAATTTGTTATGATTTTTTTATTATAACTTTATATAGTTTTCAAAAATTATTGTATATGAATAGTATTCACCTAATGAGATTTTATTATTTCTTCATATTTATTATGATTTTTTTATTTAAATTGTTAAAGGACTATTTCGGTCCTTTGACTTTATACGCTTTTGCACATTGGTCATTGGTTAAATGCAAAAAAGACCTAAAATGGTTCTTTTATCTATACTAATTGTCTACTTTTTCCCTTTTCACATCTTCTTCATTACATGCTCATAGTTTATCCTTTCTTCAATTTTTTTCTTGACCTATTCAAGTTTCCAACTCGCTTATTTAATTTCATTTTTGTTTTGTATAGTTTAGACAAACAAAATTTCTCACTTACATAATTTTGCATTTTCTTCCCCTTTCACATGAATGCCATGAATGGAAATAAAGTATATGTGTGAACTATAATTTAGTCTCATATATTCCATTTCATTTTTATCGTATTGATATGAATTTGTTGCGTTTTAATTTTTCTTAGAATTATCAATGAAATTTATCACTCATATGATTTTACATTTTCATCATCTTTTCACATGGATGGCATGAATGGTGAATAATTACATGCATGGTCTACAATTTACTCTAATATATTTCATTTCACATTTAAGTCGTATTTACCATAATTTGTTGCATTTTACATTTTTGTAATAATTGTAAAAGAACTATCTCTCGCATTTGACTTTTATTTTTTACCGTTTACGCATTGACCCATGAGGTTTTAAAACTAATAGGTTTTTACCCTTAATGATTGTTTACTTTCTCATTAATTGTATTTTATGAAGTTAGACCAGTATCTATAACCTTTTTACTCGATGTTACATTCTTATCAAATTCTTATAAATTTTGTAATTTACATCAAGCTGCGAAGCATGGAAAATTGAATTCTTGTTTGAAAATATTTTTGGATTTTTGTTTGATTCAAACAGATTAAAGGGATTAGATGATAAGGAGTTGAGAGAATCTTGTGCTAATTTTCACTCCACATTTTCTCGTGGTGATTCATCCGATGTTGATTTAAATGATTTTTACTCGAATTAAAAGTGTTGTAAACGATTTTACCAAATAAGCCAATGTCTGCCATTGAAATTCTTAAGTTTATAAAATCTACAAATTGTTTTCCGAATATTTCCATTGATTATAGAATTGTTTTAATTGTGCTGTGAATCGTGACATTTAGGGGTGTAAATGGGTATGTCCTTTAAAGAGTAGCTTGAGCTCAAGTTGAGCATATCGAGTCGATACCTATAGAGTTCGAACTCGAGTTCGAGCATGAAATGAAGCTCGATAAGTTAACGAGTCGATGTCGAGTCCAACGATACTCGGCCCTATCGGGTATCGATACTTAACAATACTTATCAAACCTCTTGAATTTTTTGACTATATTATAGTTTATGTTAGGTATAGTAGTATTTTATTGATAGTAATAATCATTATTATCTTGTATTTTTATTATTTTTCAATTATAATATAGTTTAGAAAGTTTTAAAACGGGCCCATCGATCTATTCGAACCGAGCTCGAGATTTTTCGAGACGAGCTCGAGCCTAACATATTGGGCTTGAGTAATTTGAGCTCGAGCTCGAGTAGTATCGATAACTAACGAGCCGAGCCTGAGCTTAAAGGTCTCGGGCTCGGCCCGACCCTTTACACCCCTAGTGACATCGGCTGAAAGAAGCTTTTCTAAGCTAAAGTGATAAAAACCTACTTGATGTTATCAATGTCGCAAGAAAGGTCGAATGGTTTGGCAATATTATTAATTGAGAAGGATTTATTAGAAAACATTGATGTTGATGTTATTATTAATGATTTTGCATCCCGAAATGCTCGTAGAAGCAGCTTTTTGTGATTTATTTTTGGTTTTTTTCTTTATAGGTGATAAAGAGTGATCTTACAAGGAGGAGATTATTAGATAATTGGTAACGGTGATAGAGGTTGAAGGAAAAATATTATAGTTTGTATGAATTCTTATTTGAAAAATATTATTGACGTAAATGCAATAAGACATGTTATTATTTTTTTATAACATTTATATTATTTTTTTATGAAATTATATTTTCGAAATTTTATAGGTGGCCCTCATTTTTTTCATTTTGCCTAGAGCCCATAGAATGTCGTGAACGACCTTTGGTTGTTGGTATTTGTAAGTTCGGTAAGAAGAACCAATGTATGTCAATAATATGCTCTTCATTGAAGCTTTGAAACACAACCTATTAAGCATTAGTCAATTATGTGACAAGGGCCATAGTGTTGTTTTCAAATCTGGTTAATGTCATGTAATAGACAACAAGACCAACATAGTTAAGTTTATTGGCAGAAGACATGGTAACATATACATTGTTGATTTAAATGAGTTATATGCTTCCAATGTCAAGTGCCTAATTGCTTCTAATGAAGAAAATAGTTGGATTTGGCACATGAGGTTGGGACAGGCAAGAATGCATACTATTGCAAAGTCACAAAGAAGTACTTACTAAGTGGTCTGCCTAAGATCAAGTATGAAAATAACAAGGAGTGAGGCATGCATAAAAGGCAAGCAAACAAGAGCATCACACCGAACTCAACGCATAGTGTCAACAACAAAAACCTTGCAACTCATTCACATGGATCTATTCGGTCCAGTTCTTACCACCAGCCTGGGAGGTAAAAGGTTTTGTCTTGTAATCATAAATGATTACACCAAATACACTTTTTTTAGCGGGAAAGGACCAATATGATTAAGCATCATCTAAAAGTACAGTTGATAGCCAGCTTAGAGCTGGTGATGACCAAGATACAAGATAAGGATAATCTAGGCCCTTTCTAGCTGATGTATGAGCGACAACATTTACCTCTCTAGGGATAAAGGAGAAATTACACCTATTAAACCGGGTCCTTAAAGCGCGAATATTATCAATAATTGCTTGAAATTAGTATCTGCAAGGTGGTGTAGAAAGATTGAGTTCGCGAATAATGAGCGGGCAATCCGACTCAAAGTCCACATTAAGCCAACCATTCTGCTGCGCAATCTAGGTGCTGGCGTATAGAGCAGTTGCCTAAACAAAAAGTGGATCAACACCAGAATATGCGACACCACTACGTAGTTGTTTTAGGTCTAGTAGCGCCTTGGTAGCGCAAATAGGTGGTATAAAAAGCATCCCGCTACAATGCGTTACTTTGGCAGGGGCGCTTGTAAAGTCGTAGCGCCGTAAAAGCGCATAAAAGCGCTTCTAAGCTTCAAAGCGCAGAAATGCGGTACTTAGGCGCTACTACACCTACTTCCAGCTGCCACCATGCGTTTGTAGCGCTAAGAAGCGCTCATGACCACTACAAACTGACTTTTTATACGTCTTCCTCCTCCTTTCTTTGCATCTGCATTTTGAATCCAAAGCAACGAAAAATTGCTCGGATGACTTCAAACACTCCATTCTCTTCAAAAATTTGATGATTTTCTTTCATAGATGAAAACATCTCGTGACACTTATCAAATAGTTCGTGATTCTCTCAATCGGATTAAAGTTGTTCGTAGGCTGCGGTGATTCTTTTTCCAGATCTTGGTTGGTTCCTCCTTCATTCTAGCTTGTTCAAGTATCGAGCTGATCTATTGGAGTTAGGTATGAACTATTATAGTTTGTTTTTACATTTTTCTATTTTTATATATTGATTTTTTTTGTTTCAGCCTTTGTGTAAATTTTTGTGTATTTTGAAAATGGTAAAATTAATTATTTTGTTGTTCTGTAGTTGAGCCATAGTTCCTGTCTGTGAATATTTTGTAGAATATTATATGTATAATATTATTTCCATAAATGTGTGGGATTAATATTGCAAAATATAATATTCTACTTAATATTCACGGATTGTCCAGTTGGACGGTTTGTAAATGTACAACCAGAATGTTAAAGTTTTATGGTTTTGTATGCATAACCTTAACAACTGCATAAATTTTGGCGTTTTTTAAGTCATGTTCCTCATTATACTTGCTTCGGGGAAAATAACCCCGAAAATATGGTATAATGAGGAACTGAGACGAAATGCTGCCGAAATTTATGTAGGTTGTAGAAGTTATGCATACATAACCATAAAATTTTGATATCGATTGTACTTTTATGAATAGGATAGGACCCATGCACCCTTATTTAGGAGAAAATAACTTAAATAACTTGTTTAAAGGGAGTAGTTAGTAATTAAGGTTTTGATGAACTTATTATGGTTTGTTATTTAACATTGATATGCAGGAGAATTATGGATGAAAAACGTGATTGGATGTATCAACGTTTAGAGAAAGGGACTCGTGAAATCAGCCGAAGATTTTTCCAGGGGTTACAGTATTTTCTAGAGTTTTCCTTTTCGGTTGATGAATCAAACGGGTTGTCGACGGTGAAATGCCCGTGCAAAAAGAGTAAAAATAGATTCTATTAAGATAAAGTTACAATTGGAAATCATTTATGCGAATATGGTTTTAAACCAGATTATTATCCGTGGGATTGTCACGGTGAGGCACTACCGATTGATCCGACTATTTTAGGAGGTCATAATCGTTTTGTTGAAGAAGCGTCGTCTAGTAATGCACGTGTAACCAATGAAACGACATCGGCAAGTAATGAATATCAAGGTTGGAATGTTGAACAAATGGTTTATCAAGGTTTTGGATTCCATTATAATAGTGTTGAGCAGGGAATGATGACACTGAAGATGAAAATGATCATGACAATTTTGAGGAGAATGAAGATGAGATGGAAGATGAAGAAGAGATGGAAGTCGAAACACCCAATCAAGATGCGCAAAAATTTTATGATCTCTTGCAAGCTGCTTCACAACCTTTATATGATGGGTGTCGTCCTGAACACAAGAAGCTATCGGTTTTGACAAAGTTTTTAAGCCTCAAAAGTCAATACAACATATCTGATTCAGTCTTTTGAAATTGATCAAATATGTGGATGAAATATTACAGGAGAAAACTCATTGCCGCAGAGCACAGTAGAGGCGAAGGTAGTGATTCGAGATTTGGGATTGCCGTACATTAAAATTCATGCATGCGAGAACAATTGTATGTTGTTTTATGGTACTTTTAGCAATTTGAGGCACTGTAGAGTGTGTGGTGCGGAGAGGTTTAAGGAGGGCTACGGATCGACGTGGAAATAAGAAACTTAAACCGAAGAAGGTTTTACGTTATCTTCCAATCACCGAGCACCTTAAGCGGCTTTACCGGTCGTCGAAAACCGCTGAATTTATGGGTTATCATGCAAAAGCCAATGCAAATGTAAAGCGGTATGATTGGACACCCCGGTAATCTCGGGCATGGAAACATGTTGATGAGTTTTATCCTGATTTTGGTGGAGAGCGCATGGAGAGACATGATGTGGAGATCCGTTATCTTAGGCAGCGAGTGGCGGAACCTGGAGGTGCCGATCCACCGAAATGACGGCTTGGTCCACCGACAAGGCGAGATCTGCGCCGAGACAAACTCAACACTTAGTGTCGTTTGGGGAGAGCTGCAGAGGATGGGCGATTGTCGCACACCGTGCCGGCGCATTTGGTGGTGGGATCATCGAGGCCACGGACGGTGCCCCCTCATACCGACGCCTTTCTCAATGGCCTCGATCCACGGGATGATGTGTACATGCCGCAAATGCAGGAGCCTACTCCACGAGAATAGCATTCCGACCGGCGGGCCTTTCAATTCATTGTTGTCGATGCGAGAGATGATGGATGCTTTCATGAGAAATCGATACTACTCCGGCCCGGAACGCGATCCCGAGGACTCTCGTGATGATCGTTCTCCATCTACTTAGGATATTTAGATTGTATTTACATACTTTTGATGTGAATATGACATTGTATAAATGTATATTAATGCAATTTTCCTTTTTTAATTCATATTAATAATATTAGTTAACAATAATTATGTAGCAATAACAAAATTAGAAAATTATATATAAAAAAAGCGTTGTACCGCATTTAAGCGCTACAAAAGCACTACAAACACCTAGGCTCACATTTTACTGTCGTGGCGAGCTTGTAGCGCCTTTAGGAGCTACCAATGTAGCGCTATGAAGCGCATCCTTCAGAAAAGCGGACTCTGTAGTAGTGCCTAGAGTAGCACGCTATTGCGCAACTATGGTAGCGCATCGCAGCTAAATTTGCGCTACAAGCATCAAATTAAATACGTAGTGACCACATGATATAGCATGTAAAAAAGCTCTATTAAAGTCTCGAACCACTATTCCATAAGCTGCTAAATTTTCTTCCTTCTTCAATGCAGCGTCAACATTAATCTTCACACGTTTTGGGGGTGGGCATAGCCATTTAGCCAGCTGTCTGGGTACAGATGATGTCTCGGTAGCTCGCCTTCCTTGCGCTGAGGACCGTGCAGTTATCCAAGACGTTATCTTTTGAGCCAGGACAAGCAGAATGCTGCATTTTAGTTCATATACAGTCATGTTCCTATTGTACCAAACAAACCAAAGAGCCACCGTCAGGCGTAAGAAGTGTTTTTTAGGATTACTGTTACAGCCGCCACGCGCCAGACGACTTCTGAGGTAAATTCTGTGCAATTTTACGATCCGTTTTCTGATTTCTGTGAATACCAGAACTTCAATTTAAACATGTTAAACATGGTTTATGTGTGTTATGAAATCCCAGGGTTGGTGTCAAAGTTTCAGTTCCGTTGGTGTTTCCGTTTGGAAAATATGCAAGTTACGGTTGGACTAAATTGCAACTTTGCAAAGTTTTGGGCCAAAATGAAAAAGAAGAAAAATTGAAGCCAATAATTGAAAGAGAGAGAAGGAAGAGCCCGCCATGATAGGGAAATTAATAGAAAAAAAAGAAAGGAAATGGGAAGAGATAAATGAAAGGTAGAAAATGACCTTTTGTCATTTTCTTCTTCCTTCTTCATCTTCTTCCTCTCGCTTTCTCACGCATCCTCCATGGAAGCTCAAGCTTGAACTTCAAGTGATCTTCACCAATCTTGGTCCAAGCTTCGAGGTAATTATACGAAACTGATCCTCGGGAGAAGTTAGGAACATCCTACTGATCAGATTTTTCTGAAACAGCTCCGTTTGAAAGCCGTTTTTTTGAAATTTGGTACATGTTGAGGCGCCACACATGTGGGGTAATTTTCTTAGTTTCTAAACATTTTTTGCGTATTTCTTGATCAGTTCTGAAGAGGAGTTTGAGCTTAATCGATTCCGGAGTGCTGTCGAAATCGATTTCTGATTTTCTGCACGAGAACCCAACTTCAGATTTGTTAAGAGGTAATCATATATGTTGTTCATGGTGCAAAGTTATACACCTTATGCTGATCAGAATTTGTAAATGAGTTCTGTGTAAAACCGTTAACGAAAGAATTTCTAGTGTGTGGCGGATTTGCTCAGATCTGTGATTATGTGGTTCCTGAATGTTTATTTTGTGATCTTTTGATGAATTGTCAATAGGGAGTTACGCAGAAACTAAGCTGAAACTCTGTCGAAATTGGTTTATGGGAATCTGCGCGGGAGCCGAGTTCGGGAATTTTCTGTGTATAAGGTAAGGGTTCAATTTTCCTTAACTCTGCATTCTAGGATGCTTACATATGCGTGTCGGGGTGAACTGGGGCTGAGTTCGAGTTGAGGGTGGGGCCCGGTGACACCGAACTCAGTTTATGGCATAGGCCCGTGTATGCGGGTGGACGCTCCGAGATAACTTGTCCGGTAAGTTACCTCCTGTCAGTACTCGGGATAACTTGTTCAGAAAGTTACCTCCTGCATTATGGCATTTGGATCTGTTCTGCGCAGGATAACTTGTCATGCAAGTTACCTCCAGTCATCCCTCGGGATAGCTTGTCAGGCAAGTTACTTCCTGCATTCTGGCATCTGGATATGTTCTGCTCGAGATAATTTATCCGACAAGTTTCCTTATGGGAATGCTTCAGGATAACTTGTTTGGCAATTATCCTTATGTATTCTGCTATCTGGATATGTTCTGTCGGCAGCGGGGATTCCGGACCCCGGGCTGGTACCATGCCTCTGTTATTTCTGAAAACCTCTTCTTCTGTAAGGCTAAAAGCCTCAGAGGTCTGTTGATTCTGTTTGACAACTAACATTTCTGACACCATATTTATTATTATCTGTATATCTGTTTCCGTTTGTATCTGTGTTTTCTGTGCAGGTATATCAGTTCCGAGTATTCTGGATTTCTGAGACACCCTATCCTATGTCTGACCCTTACTGAGTTCTCAACGAGGACTCACCCATATATTTGTTCACTTTTTCAGGCACGACTGATAAGAAACCCGAGGAGTAGAGTCTCTCAGTGCTTTCTGGTGTTTGATTTCAGGTACTGTTAATTCCGAACCTGTCTTCTGAGTCTGGAAAAAGGGTAGTCTCGTTTGAGATTTTCTGCTATTCTGCAAAATCCGATTCTGATTTGAGCACATTCTGAGTTTACTGACGGTTGTCTTCTGTTCTCTGTTTAGTAGCAGCGGTGACCTACATGGGATTACGTTCTGAGGATCTTGGTGTACCAGATCCCTCCACACACGTAGGTATTCTGGATATTAGGTTCTGGCTATATATATGTAAACGCATGCATGTAAAGTTAGGTTGCATCACATATGTATCAGTATGAGAATTTCAGTATTCTGCTGCATTTTGAAACCTGCGGGGCAAAACTTGTTTTGTCATATCTGTATGTATGTGCATATGTGTGTTGTGTTCAGACGATCCTCGTTACTTGCACTACAAGTTAATAGCATGAGTAGAGTAAAGGAAAAATTTTAATCGGGTTGGTTCTGGGCCACCACACCGAGGGCTGTTTTATCGTTGCCCCTGATTCTGGTTCCCACTCAGGCCGCCGGGCGTTTCGTATTACGTAAGCTTCCACGGAAGGGGGTAACAATTACCCAGAGTGGACCAGAGTCAAACATACTAGTCCAATGCGCCATTAGCAAGAGTAGAAATATCAATATGGAGAGTTCGCCATAGCTGTTGCGCTAACAAACACTCCTAAAAAGAAGATAAATCAATTCCAACGCCACCTCACAAACTGGACAGATTGGGGAAACATCCACACCTCTAGTTGGCAACATGTCTCTTGTTGCCAAGATCTCGTCGCAATCCTTCCATAGAAAGATATCGACTTGTGGTGGAAGCTTGAGCTGCCATAGCCACTTCCAAATGTCTGAAACCTGGCAAGGATTGTCTTGATACAAAATTGCACATGCAAGGTAAAAGGCAGAGCGCACAGTAAAAATACCAATTATCTGCCATATCCCAAGTGTAGAGGTCAGGCGTCGGTTGGGAGCATAAAGGGATGCTTGTGATATGACCGACATCAATCGGATGGAAGAAATCTTCAATATCCGCCCTTTTCCATGACATAGTAGTCAGATCAATAAAATATGAAACTCGCAGGTCAGAGTGAAGCAAGTCTGGTGTAGTGACTAGGGAGAAGTCGGGGCTAGGCACCTATCTGTCACTCCAAACTAAGAGTTGATCACCAATTCCAACATGCCAAAAACCGCCAGCTTCTAAGACGGTGCGCCCTGCCATAAGTCCCTTCCAAACTGGGGATGAACTAGAGGAGGGATCCACTTGGAGAAAAGTAGAATTAGGAAAAAATTTAGCACGTGCCATCAGACAATTAGGAACAGTAAAAAAATGGCACCCCTGTTTAGCTAGCATGGCTCGATTAAATGCTAGAAAATCTCTGAAACCCATACCTCCTACTCGCTTGGAACAACAAAATTTACTCCAAGCTCACCATGCAATCTTTTGATCATCTTTGTATGCCGACCAACAGAAGCGGGTGGTGAGAGATTTAAGCAACTTACATATAAATGGAGGAAGCAAAACACAAGTCATAATATGTGTAGGCATCACCTGCGCAACAGACTATCAAAGTTTCACGACCTGCTTGAGAAAGAGTTGTAGCTTTCTAAGAAGCTAGCCGCTCCGTAACCCGTTCTACTAAAAAATCAAGTTGGTCAACTTTATCCCTTCCAAGAAGCCGCAGGAAGCCAATGTAATCTTCCTTGAGACATTTATGAACGCCCAATTTTTTTTATAGAAGCACACCTGCTTTCCGAATTCAAAGGCCTACATGTAGATTACTGATTTGGATAAATTGACCTTCTGACCTGATGCTGATTCATAAAGCTAGAGAATATCAAGTAGGGAGCATACTTAATGAGGAAGATCCTGCATGAAGAGAAGTGAGTCATCTACAAAAAGCAAGTGTCTAATAGAAGGACTATTCTGGCTTAAAGCAACTCCTTCAATCCATCTATTAGCTTCAGCTTTCCGCACCGTGCAGAACACAAAGAGAAAAGGCGAGAGGAGGTCTCCCTGCCTTATTCCCTGAGAAGGTCGAAAACATCGAGAGGGGATACCATTAACAAGCACAGAGAAACTTGCTGACCCCACACAAGCCATTACCAACTCAACCCAAACTGCAAGAAACCCAAGCGGATCAACATGTACCTAAGGAAAGACACTCGACTCGGTCTTATGCTTTGGTTATATCAAGTTTGACTGCAAAGGCACCCAAGTGACTTCCATGCATGCCATTAATCGTGCAACAAGTTTCTAAAGCCAAAAGTGCATTGTTAGTCAACAGGCATCCTGACACAAAAGCGCTTTGATTTTCTGAGATCACTGAGGGCATTATTGTCTTCAAATGATTAACCAGAACTGTTGTGATGATTTATTAATCACATTACAGAGAGTAATGGGGCAGAAACCTGCAAAATCCACTGGATCCTTGCACTTTGGGAGTGCTAAATAAGTATGATTTAACTCAGAAGGCAGGATACCTATGGTGAGGAAGTCAAGGATTGAAGCAGTCACTGACTCGCCTACTATATGCCAATATTTCTGGTAGAAAAGGGGAGGAAATCCGTCAGAACCAGGAGATTTTTTTGGATGCATTTGGAACAGAGCAATCTTAATCTCTTCCGTGGTGTACAGTTGGATAAATTTCGACATCATTTCTAGCGTAACTCAAGGCTTAACAAAGTTCCTCCGTGACTCACCATTTGAATTTGTTGTTTGAGTAGTTGATAAATAGTTTTAAAAATTTAGAAAAAATATATTCAGAAAATTTAGATTTCAAATTATGATACACATATGAAATATTTAATTTTCGGTGTCTAAACATTCGTAAAAAAATCATGATTAAATACTCGAAATGATGGAGTCTTTTGCGGACGGAGGAGTATAAAACTTCCTCCTATCTTAACGCTTTCGAGGTAGTGAATAGGTTCTGAAAAAAATATTGAGCATCCTCTCTTTCAATGTCTCGATGCTCGCTAACAACTTGGCCCTCAACGCCCCAAATTTTAACAATTTTATTCCACTGTTTACGAGCATTAGCTGGTTAATGAAAAATTTTGGTATTTCTATCACCATCAACCAACAAATTCTGACGAGCTCGTTGGCTCCAAAAGATTTCCTCTCGCTCAAGCAAAATATCTAACTCCTTCTGCAGGGTACCTCGATGCTCCAGATCCGCATTCAATATGGTTTGACCCACCATATTTGTTGTGAACCCAAATCTTTCAAACAGTTAGGAAGAATTCGGGTTCACAACTCCCAGAGCCTTTCTAAACTAGAGTTGTTTTTATAAAAGAGAAACTAATAAATTTCTAGTTTAAAACTTAAGGAGTTAGAAAATATTTAGAAAGTCCTTGTACAAGCCAAAGTTTAGAGAAGTGAGTTTAAGAGTTACAAATAGGAAAAGAAAGTACAAAGCCAATTTGAAGAGAGACTTAGCCTAGTAGAGTTGTCTTCAAGTTCCTTTCAACAATAGCTCCTAGCCTCTGGATCCTTCTCTTCTGGTTTATGATCAACCCTTTGACAAGTCCCAAGGTCCCTCCAAACCAACAATGTAAGAGTAAGTAATTGTACAATTAAACAAACAAATTATAATATAATTCAAGAGAGTAAAAGAGAGGAACATAAACACTTAAAGGGGTGTGGAGTGCACCCCTCTTGAAGGTCGATTTGTCTGTAGAGTGGTCACCCAAGTTGCATGAGCAATCCTCTCATCATACCCCCTTTTTTTAAGTGCGTGGTTTCAGTTTTTACATTTTATGATCAAATTTGGTAAATAGTCATCAGTGATACATTACAACTCTATCTTTCTCAAGTAAAATTAAGCTACTTGGCCGAGACATTGGGAGTCATTTTCCCTTACTCTCTTGTTATCTACTATTAATATATAAACAGGTTCATATTGAAGGAGGAGCCGCTACGTGTCAAATCAATTTAATTCGTTAAAAACAAAAAAAAAATCGTTTTTCTGAAGAGACCTATATAAATAAATGACTGAATTTCATAATTTTTTAAAAATGCAGATAACAACAAATAGAGAGACCTATACAAATTACTATTCGAACCTAATAAATCTCCAACAAAACTTATCACAAAAATCCGAAAATCTTATCTCAAACTTAAACCCTAGATACTCACACTATAAATACAGAACTTATTTGCAAAGGATTCAACAATTCATATTAAACTCGAAAAAATTCGTCACTGCTCCTGAGAAGTCTGGTACACAATATTCAATTATTCATATGATGTCTAACATGCAGGAGATGCGATCCACATTAGATGAACTTCAACAGGACTTGAACGCCCTATACATGAAGATCGAAAAACTTGAAAGCGTAAGTTGTTGATTGGTAAATTATTTCACGAAATTTTAGAAAATATATCATGTACACTTCTATTTGCAGTTAACAACATTCAGTTTGAGCAAGCCGGAGAAATAATTATCCAATTAGTCGACGAGTTGATCGTAGAAGCAACTATTATAAATCTTTCTTTTGAATGCCTAGTGAAGAGGTTAGTATATAATCATTCGGTGATATAATCCATGCAAAATAATTCGATTTTGGCTCATAAGTTAATAATCAAACATTCAAACAGTTATGGCGTCCATGTTGGCGAATATTTGGGTTTTTCATCCATCGACATGATCCGCTTTGTTGAGCGGTTGTCATTTCATTTACCGAATGAGCAAAATATTGTGTTTCCTGAGGAATCGGACCTACGAAATGTGATTGAAAGACATAATGATAGTCGTTCCCAATTTGAGGCTTGGATGGAGTGCAATAGGACCAATGCGGACGCTCGTAATCTCACGTATGTTGAGTTTCCGAGATATTTTGTATGGAACAAACAAGATAAAAAGTGGACTAAACGCAAGAGAGGGTTAAGTTTAGGTAAGATTTATTACACTCACCCGACAGCTGGTGAAAGATACTACTTGCGTATGTTGTTAAATAATGTGAGAGGACCAACGACGTATGAAGAGCTAAGAAGCGTGAATGGACAATTGTATGACACTTTTCGGGAAGCATGTTTTGCTATGGGGTTGCTTGAAGGTGATGGTGAGTGGCATGAGTCGTTACGTGAAGCTTCTCAATGGGCAATGCCAAGTCGTTTGCGTGAACTTTTCGTGACAATCATTTTATTTTGTCAAGTTTCTGAACCTCAGGTTTTATGAGACCGACACCGCGACATGTTGGCGATGACATTTTACGGATTGAGCGAAAAACGTAGCTCTCGATTTGGTATTACACGATGATGAGAAATATAATTATGCCCTTTATGAGATTGAGAAAATAATGAACAAGTTGGGTCGATCGTTAAGAGAATTTGATGGCATGCCATATCCTGACATTAGTGCGTTAATTATTGAAGAGAACTCTCTGGTTATCGAGGAGCTAAATTATGATAGGCAGTCATTAGTACTTGAGCACGAGCGGCTTTATGGTGGCTTGAATGAGGGACAACGGGCTGTGTATGATCATGTAATTGAGTCAACCCTTTCTCACACGGGTGGTATGTTCTTCGTATATGGTAGTGGTGGCACTGGGAAAACGTATTTATGGCAAACAATTTTGGCTCGGTTACGTTCAGAGGGTAAGATAGCTTTAGCTGTTGCAACTTCTGGGATTGCTGCATTACTTCTACCTGGAGGTAAGACTGCACATTCAAGGCTAAAGATCCCTATTATGCTCGATAATGATTCATTTCTCAATATTAAGCGATCCAGTCCACTTTCGGATCTTATATGTCGAGCTGCGGTAATTATTTGGGATGAGGCGCCAATGGCACATCGTTATGCATTTGAAGCGATGGAGCGCTCTTTACGCGATTTAATGGCGATGTCGATCCGAAGCGAAAAACTTGGTTTTCGGAGGTAAAACCGTGGTCTGGGGGTGACTTTAGGCAAATCTGCGCGATACCACGAGGTACTAGAGGTGACATTGTCGCAGCTACAATCTGCTCCTCTCAGTTATGGTCATGTTGTCAAGTGCATACCTTATCAGAAAACATGAGACTGCGTAGTTCAACATCCCATGATGTCGTTTGGTTTAGTGATTGGTTGTTAAAATTAGGTGAAGGGTTATTACCTCTTAAGAAGTTAGATGATGATGAAGATTATGTTGATCCAGAATGGTTACAAATTCCTGACATTTTATTGGTGCCATTTGTTGGACATCCGATTGATGCTGTTGTTGATAATACATATCCAGGGTTACTTGACAGGATTTCTGATAGAGACTATTTGAGAGAGAGAGCTATTCTTTCACCAAAAATGAGATTGTTGATGCAGTTAATGACCATATCATGGCACAATTAGTGGTGACAGTGTTACATATCTTAGCGCTGACCGGATATCACTATCATCGAGAAAATGCCGAGGCGCAAATCGAACTATATCCCGTTGAGTATCTAAATAGTTTAAATTTCTCGAGTACCAAATCATCGGCTTGTGTTGAAGATTGGTGTACCGATAATTCTAATGAGAAATCTAAATCAAGCTCTTTGGGTTATGTAACGGGACCGAGACTTATTGTCACGAAGTTAGCATCTAGGGTCATTGAGGCTGAAATCCTTACGAGGTGTAACATTGGGAGCCGTTGTCTTATACCTCGGGTTGAAATGGTGCCATCAGATAGTAAATTGCCTTTTAATCTATCACGACGTCGATTTCCTATAAGAGTATGTTTTGCCATGAGTATTAACAAGAGTCGTGGTCGACTTTCAACCAAGTTGGTCTTTATTTACCGAATCCTGTTTTCAGCCATGGTCAACTATATGTAGCGACTTCACGTGTGACCTCTCCAGATGGATTCCGTGTTTTTCTGAGTAATGATAAATCCAGCAGGTCCACATATACCAAGAATATAGTATATCCGGAAGTATTCGAACGTGTTTACCGTAATAAAGTTTGATAAATATAAACAAGGTGATTTTAGTTACTTATATAATGCACGTTCATGTTCTTATTATGTCGATTGTTTTAGTTAATGAGTATGCAATAATTATTTCAGACATATTTTAACATAATTTATAGGCAGGTATTTAACCATACTAACCATTACAGTATGTCCTTTTTGTTGTAGGTGATTGTTTGGGAAAATGTCAAATCGTATCTGTGATCTCAAACAATATGGGTTTGATTGGTCAATGAGGGTCCGTTTAACGCGGTATTAGAATGCTGTTACTGTGAATGATGAGAGGTTCATCGGTGTCGAGTTGATTCTGTTAGATGCTAATTTGAGTATTTTAAGTTTTGTTTTGATTTTTATGAAGTAATAATTATTCAATTTATAATGTGCGATATTTTGATATTAACATAATATCTTACGAATGATCACATATCAGCACGCGTGTCCCGGCGCTTGAAAATAAATTCCGTCCATTATTAAAGGAAGGATTGGTCTATAACATTAAAAATTTTGCGGTCGGTAAGGCACCGGATTATATGCGACAGTGTCATGTGTGAATAAAGTTTATTTCACCGGATATACAAATGTTAGCGTTGTTGAGGGTGATACGATGGCATTCCTCAACATAAATTTGACTTTGTCGACATTGTGGATTTATCGTCCAAGTTTCCGCAGAATTTATGTTGCACAGGTGGGATGTTTTAGTCTGTTTATTTATATTAATTTTATATTAATTTTTTGGTATAGTTTCTAATCTGGTTAAATGCAAATTGCAAAAAATTATTCGTTGCAGATGTTGTTGGGTGATTAATCAAACTGGACGATACCCGCGAGAAGAGTCTGAAAAGTGGTAGTTTATCCAAGCTACAATCTATAAGTGTAGTTGATCAAAGGTATGTATCATTTATACTGTATATTATTTGATGACATAGAAATGAGATTTTTATTCCTAAACACGTATACATGATTGTTTTGCGTGATCGGGATGTCGATATAATGTTTTGGGGTGACCAGTTAAACTTTTACAAGGTCTTGCAGATATTGATTTAGATGCATGTGTGGTAGTTGTTATCACTACCACTTATGTTAAGAAGTATCGGGGTATGTACATATGATCTATGGAATTGAGTGATTGATATGTAATGATGCTTATTATGTTTGTTTTGAATTGTATATCGTAAGTTTCATTTATCGCAACTTGTGGGACAAAAATCCATGTCAACATTGACATTCCAGTGAAAGCTTTACATGACTTGTACGTATTTTGTATGTTTTATATGTAATTATTTATTCTAACATTCAATTGTTAGTCATAACATCATATGAATTTCAGGTTCGTTGTAAATGGAAATGCTATCACTAATCGTATTCTTTGAACGAACTTCAACTATTTCAACGAGCGGACATTTGTTGTTATTAAGCGTGCCATGTTGCGTCAACTTGAAGCCATTTGGTCTTTTGGAAAATCACTGTATGCGTTTGTGTTTTGTATTTTTCATATTTTTAAATAACATTTTATCATGATAATGGTTTGTATGATTTTATGCGAGATAAGGAATTTTAGATGCAATGCGATGATCATGGGTGTTAGTCTTGGTTATCCACTATGGTACCTAGCATGTCGGGTATGCTTGAAAAGGTATTCGAACAAGCCTGATTATTACTTGTAAGGGGTGTAATACTATTGTCCTGTTACGCAATTCATCGGTATGTTCGACAACGCTTATGTATGTTGATTATATTGATTTATTATGAGTATATATAATAATGTTGATATGACTCCACGTGTATTTTTTGCTAGGTATAAAGTAGAAGTAATAGTTATGGACCGCACCGGGGAGTCAAAGTTCATAATGTTTGATAATGTAGCATGCAGACTTTTCAGTGTGATGCTCGGACATTCGTAGGTTATGAAAAAAGCTGTAAGTGATGGTTTGTCAATTCAAATATAACACGCGCTACGAGACATGCTCACATTTATTCGAAATTTTCATTTTACATGATGAATCAGTATATAGGAAGCGGGACGGATGAAGTTGGAGAGCATGTACGAAAGTTTGAAAGGGATGAAATATGCATGGGATATAAAAGTCACTGACTATAATATCACAAACAAACGCTCAGGATTTACCGTTCAGACATTTTCTGAAATTGATTATGCGACAGATGGTCGAGATGCATTAGAACTCATCGAACTGGTAAGTATGTGTGCACTGTGTAATGTGTCATGTAATAAATACTAAGTAATAATATTTTTCATACATAATAAAACGTATTGCATTTCTGGATCATAGAGACAATTACAAGAAAAAGCGTTTACTACCACTAAAACGCGTTCGGCGGATCAGTGACGAGCGGCGATAGCCCTAATGATAGGTATTAAATTTTTATATGATTGGAAAATAAACTATGTTATAAACACAAATTCAGTTTGGCTATATTATGGTGTTTTTCTGTATAGTTTGCCGACTGTTGAAGAGATTGGTAGCTGCGGTGTACTTGGTAATATAGATAATATTGGCACATTAGAAGTACATGATGGTAACAGTGTCGGACAATCCAAGTACGTATGTTGCATCTACTACTATTACTTATAATATAATCTTTAAAATGTTATTAACTTTATGTGACATGTATTTGTAGGGATGAACTTTCCCGATCCAATAAACACATTAGGGATTATTGATGAGCCATGTAATGCGCGATGACGAGATGTGACCGTGTGCATGTACAGGACCAATAAGATCCGTTCGTGTTTTCAATATTCTGATACTCATATTTGAAGTTAGGTGTTTTCTTTCGTGCCTTGACATGTGTTATGGTTTTTCTTTTCATTTCTAATCGTCGTCGTTTGTGAACCAGATTCAGTAATAAGCTTGAACGTTTTACTCAGTTGGTCATCGATCCTTAAATAACATAGCATATGGGTTACTTATGTAGGAATTTATACAAATACGCCAAATAGTATAGATATAAAGATATAGACGTTAATTCTTTTTACCCCGTCCATAAACACCTTATTTATTTTCATATAACCGTAGGAGGGGTATAAGCTAGTTGAGCCGAGACTTAAGTTCTTTCCCATCAACTTACTCCACTTATCAAATCAGTTTTCCTAGAGCCTCATAAGACTGTCTGCAGTCATTTTACCATGAACAACACTTGTTAACAATCATTTTTTTCTATCTTTTTTCCTAATTGACTAACTTAATTTTAGGGACTTATTTAACTTTGATTATGACTGAATTAAAAGAAAAGGGGCGAAATTGAACATTTTGAACCTTAAATGTGGGGGGATGTTATTTGTCCACTCTTGCTTAACATGCAAGTATCAGACTCCTTCACGTATTATCTCCAGTTATTGTTCCCATCTCCATCTCCGCATTCTTCGATCTCCTAGCTTCACCTGACTTCTCCAACCCCAGCCTAGCCCTAGCTCACCTTCAACCCATATAAATAGAGGCTTCAACAGCAATTGAAGGGGAGAAGTCACCATAGCAACTTGCCTTTCTTCCTCCGCCATTGTTGTTGCCAAAGCTTTCGGTTCATGCTCAACCTCTTCCTTCTATCTTCCTCCAGCCGCCCTAGAGCCTCCACACAGAGCCAAGTCATCTTCCCACCGCTGAACTTCCGGGAGGCCAGCAACACCTTCTCGCTACCCAAAACCACCGCCGGAGGACTTCGTTTCTCAGCGCATCCGCCAACCCTGCTCGCTGCCGTCCTCACCTGCAAGAGCCAAAACCGGCAGACCCATCTGCCGACAATCCCAGTCACCAGCGCAGCACCCAGGCCGTCATCACCGTCGGAACAGAGCCCGGCCACATCAACCGACTACAAACACTAGCAGCCTTCACCCCGAGAAAAGGAGGTCCATTCACCTCTCCAACGCCGGAATCATCTTCTCCGGCCTCCGGCGATCTACCCCTGTAATCCTGCTGCAAAATGACGCCGAAACGCCCGTGGTTGGAAGCTCCGATAACGCTCAAAGCTTCTCCGGTGACCCGCGAGCTCCCTCTCCGGCCGCCACAGCGCGACATCAACATTTCCCGCCGGAAACGTCCACCCCGACCTCCGGCGACCCTCTCCGGCCAATCTCAGAACCGGCAGACGTCCCAGCCAGCGACCCGCGAAGCTCCGCCATGTTCACGACTTGCAGAACTTGTTTTTCTTTTTATTATTTTACTTTTTCTAATTTCTACTTGGTACAAGCCCTCTCCCCCCTTAACTATTATTGTTTATTCACTTGAGTTACTAACTTCTCTATTTGTCCCTTTTTCAGGTTGTTTCAGTTTTTAAGTTTGTTTTGTTACAAATAAGGCACTACAGCTTTGTGTTTCTAAAAGGCAACAAAAAATACCAAAGCATTGAGGCAAGTGGACCATCCTCAACTCCGAGCAACTCGACCGCATCAACTCCAAGCAACTCGACCGCATCAACTCCAAGCAACTCGACCGCTGCAACACCGACTCGACAGGTACGCATTCTAACCCCTAGTTCTCCCAGTCCAACGGGAGCGAACTACGTGGGCTTTGATCCCGATTCAAACGGGTACGTAGGCAGTTTGGAAGCCCATAATCCAAGCCCAAGTCCAATTAACTAAAATTAACCAATTGTTTGAAAATGAAAAAATTAACCATTTTGCATTAATTAATTTATGGGAATCGGCTTTTATTTTGTTTTAAGAATTATTTTCAGACAAATTGGGTGTCTAACACCTTCCCAATTTGTACCCAATCCCCGGACTTAAAATCTCTAGTTTTCGTGGAAATTGCCATTTCTAAAATTCGGAGTCAAAAATTGGATTTTTCCTTAATTTCCCATTTTCTAAAAAAAGGTGGCGGCTCCCTCGTTTTTCCCAAAATTGGCGGAAAAGCCCCGACGAGCGGCCCTCCCGCTCACAGGTGGTGACTCACTGGGGATCATTTCAAAAATTTTTTTGAAAATAAGAGGATTGAATGCTGAAAATATTTGTTAAAACATTATGAAAGCCGATTATGTGTGTAATATTTGTTGATTGCAAAGCATGGTGATTGATAACATGGTGATTGACATTTGTGTGCTCTGCATCACCGATATACTGTTCATTTATGTGTGCATTAACCTAGGTAGTGAGCCGGAGACCATGTTGCATAAGAAAGTTGGTCCTCCCAACATGATTATGCATTGGTCCCAACTCCACAGCGTTTGAAGGTCGTAAAGTACCGTTTGACCAATGGGTGCTCCTCGCACCCGCAGGGAGGTATATGCACACCTAGTTGTTGGAGAACCTTTGACCAACCCATTCTCACCCTCATGTACATAGTGACTTTAAAACTGAACTTTAGGTACCTAATATTCACGGTGTGTTGCATATCTCGGTGTTTTCTATATGTTTGCCTCGCACGGTGTATTGACCTACTCACTGCATGACACTCACCCACATGCACCTAAATCAAGACAATGTACTTGAAAGCTTAAGAGACTTAGACATAGGCTTTAAATTAAGCGTTATAGTCTAATTTCCACTAACTTGTCTAGGCTGCAAGACCTAAAGTGAGTCAACTAAGAGCATCGAGCTTCAAATCCCGAGCATAGTACCGTCATGCACAGTGCACTAAGGGCAACCCTAATCTCGTAAACTTTAGTGTGTCATCTACCTTTACAAGAGGCAACCACCATGTTAACCATAGCGTTGCTATAACCCGATTTACTCCTCACCCATGGTCAGCCACCATTCTGTCACTCTAGATAATCCATGCATCCATGCATTTGTGTACGTCCATGCATACACGTCATGTAACATGCTCATGCATACATGCATTTGTGTCTCATGCATGCACATAATTATCTGACACACATTCATATAGGTGCGTCACATGCATGTAAAAGCTGTTAGACATAGGAGGATTAATCGAAGGTCATGGGTTCGGTCTGAAAGTTCAAAGTCCATCGAGAAAGAAGCAAGGTCAAGGCGCACTAAATTGAAGACACGATGAAACTAGATGCCCATTCTCACTCTCTGGTGGAACTTATCTCGTGTTCATTGCACTTCTATCCTACAATGCCAAATGTCAAAATCACCAAGGACGAAGAAAAATGATCGAGTTCCTGACAAGAGTTCCATGACCTGATTAAGAAGGCCCTTGATTGTCCCACATCAACTTGAAGAAGACCTGTCTCATCCCCTCCTTTCTCTCACAAAATTTCTTGATCTTACATTGATGTAACCTTCTCTGCACTCTTTTGATGTTTAGGATGACTTGAGCTTCTATGTATTTTCTACACTATGATTTTTCTATGATCCAAAGCTAGTGAATATCAATATGCTTTTGCACTATTCAAGAATGTGAGATTTCAAATTTGGTGAATGAATGACAACTGAACTTTTAAGTCACGAGTGTTTCGATCAATCTGAAATGATCCACGCAGGAATGAGTCAAAAAGATAGATGGCCGTCTTTCGTAGCCTAAATCATCTTTACACCTGAACGACATTTTATCCTTTGATTACCACTTTGAGCCTTAAACACTTGAGCCTGTTCCTTCTCGAAACCGCAATCCTAACCTGGGAAAAGGGTATGCATCTCGCGAGTGTTGAGTCTCGAAGACCACTGATCATCGCTGCAACAGTTGGTGAAATGAATTGTGCAAGGAAGTCCAATCAGAGAAACTCGCATCGGAGGAAATTCAAGCGATGAAAGCTCAAATCGTCTTCGCCCATCATATGGCGGTCTCGCTTTGTATTGTCGAGTTGTTTTGAGAAAATAAAATAAAAAATAGAAAGAAAGAATGTTTGATGTGAAAATTCAAGGAAGCCTCGCTAGGTCGAAAACCCGTAATGGCGGCTTAGGCAAAAGTGGAGGTTAAAAAAGTTGTTGCGCTTTAACTTCTCTGCGTCCCAAAAGCAGATTACAAAGTCCTCAAGAAATAAACAGATTTTCAGGGAGTATCAAACATTCATCAAGAGAATCGGATCCATCGGAGGTTGACAGGCTTTGCATTTCGCGAGAAGCATATCCCGGGGGCATCATTTGGGTATTTGAGCCTATATATCATTTCTTTCTTCGAACCTTAACCGAGGCCACATTACAACCTTACTGAAAGTCCATACTATCGACTCATTTTTATGTGGATCGTTCATGTCGAGAGAGGCATTGGTCACTTGATTGTTTTTAGTGCGTTTGGTCAAAACACATTTCTTCCATGGTTCATTAGCAACTATGCTTTAGGTTTTGGAAATCTTATAGTGCGAGATGCTTAAAAGTTCTCTTTATCCCGAGCGCAAATGAGATCACTTCACTCAAATCAAATCCTTCAGTATCACATTCATTTCTTTCCTCACCATAAGTCCATCGAAATAAAGCTCCCTCAAAGAGCATGTCCAGACTATTGATGAGAAGCCTTTTCTCAAAACAATGTGATTTCACCTCAAGCCTTTCGAGGCAAAGCAAGCAAGCCATATTGACTCCGAGTCGACATATTCATAAGCCGAGAGAAGCAGGGGGCATGAATCCTCTCAAGTCATCATGTAATCAAAGAAGTGCACTCACCTCGCATAACTACCAAAACGCCATCAGACACATACATGGGGGCATCTCTCCCTCCGAAGTTGAACATATGCGAAGGCCTTTCAGTTTGGGCCCATGACTTTCAAAATGAAGAAAAGAGTCTTAGAGTCGACCTAATAACTCATTGCATCTGACTATAGTCTTAGGAGGCATATCATGCATCATGACACCTGCCGAGCACAAGCCCTACCAGGATAGATGACCCTTCGTCAAGCCCTACCGGATAGGCAACCTTTAGTCAAGCCCTACCGGATAGGCACCCATCTCAAGCCCTACCGGATAGGTGACCCTTCATCAAGCTCTACCAAATAGGCAACCTTTAGTTAAGCCCTACTAGGTAGGTACCCATCTCAAGCCCCGCTAGATAGGCCACCGTTAAGCATTTAGGCAAATCGACTACCTCTCGATAGGACGACCCCGGCCGTTCCTTTCTTAATAGGATGACCCCGACTGTTCCTCTCCCGATAGGATGAACCCGATTGTTCCTTTAGGTGGATAGATAACCTTAGCACTTTAGCCCCGTATTCTCCCAACCTTGGCACTTTGGCCATTCTTTTCAATAACAATGGCAATTTGGCCCCATTTCAAACAACTCGCATTTAGGCCCCACCTTTGGATGATCTTGGCTCTTTGGCCTGTTTTAGAAAAACTCGACATTTAGGCCCTTCATTTCAACCTTGGCACTTTGGACCCCGTATTTCGACAATCTTGGCACTTTGTCCCCCTGCATCTCGATGAACTTGGCACTTATGCCTCTGTACTTTGACAATCTGGACACATAAGTCCCGCATAAGGCAATTAGACTGCCTGGGTATTTAGACCCCACAGTAGGCGATTAGACTACCTGGGCAATTATAGGCCCTGATTAAGGCGATTAGATTGCCTGGGCAATTATAGGCACTGATTTAAGCGATTAGACTGTCTGGGTATTTAGACTCCACATTAGGCGAATAGATAGCCTCAGCAATTATAGGCCCCGATTTAGGCGGATAGATAGCCTAGGCGATTATAGGTCCTGATTTAGGCAAATAGATAGCATGGGCGATTATAGGCCCCGATTTAGGCGAATAGATAGCCTGGGAGGTTATAGGCCCCGATTTAGGCGAATAGATAGCCTGGGCGATTATAGGCCCCGATTTAGGCGATTAGGCTGCACAGGCGATTATAGGCCGGATTTAGGCGAATAGATAACTGGGCAATTATAGGTCTGATTTAGGCGATTAGACTGCCTGTGTAATTATAGGTCCCGATTTAGGTGATTAGACTGCACTGGGTAATTATAGTCCCGATTTAGGCGATTAGACTGCCTGGGTAATTATAGGCCACGATTTAGGCGATTAGACTGTCTGGGTAATTATAGGCCCCGATTTAGGCGATTAGACTGCCTAGGTAATTATAGGCCCCGATTTAGGCGATGGACTGCCTGGACGATTAAACAGCCGGGTTATCGTGCCCCATTCTTCGGCATTTACGCCCACTAACGATCAAACATCATTAACCTTCACTTAAGTAAAAGTAAGGCGATGGGGGGCAAACTGTTAACAATCATTTTTTCTATCTTTTTTCCTAATTGACTAACTTAATTTTAGGGACTTATTTAACTTTGATTATGACTGAATTAAAAGAAAAGGGGCGAAATTGAACATTTTGAACCTTAAATGTGGGGGGATGTTATTTGTCCACTCTTGCTTAACATACAAGCATCGACTCCTTCTTCACGTATTATCCAGCTTATTGTTCCCATCTCCATCTCCGCATTCTTCGATCTCCTAGCTTCGCCGACTTCTCCAACCCCAGCCTAGCCCTAGCTCACCTTCAACCCATATAAATAGAGGCTTCAACAGCAATTGAAGGGGAGAAGTCACCATAGCAACTTTCCTTTCTTCCTCCGCCATTGGTGTTGCCAAAGCTTTCGGTTCATGCTCAGCCTCTTCCTTCTATCTTCCTCCAGCCGCCCTAGAGCCTCCACACAGCCCAAGTCATCTTCCCACCGCCGGACTTCCAGGAGGCCAGCGGCCCTTCGCTACCCAAAACCACCGCCGGAGGACTTCATTTCTCAGCGCATCCGCCAACCTCGCTCGCTGCCGTCCTCACCTGCAAGAGCCAAAACCGGCAGACCCAGCCACTGCGGACAATCCCACAGTCACCAGCGCGGCACCCAGGCCGTCATCACCGTCGGAGCAGAGCCCACCACATCGACCGACTACAAACACTAGCAGCCTTCTCATGTTCGCATTCATCAATACCGAAGAAGGGATTAAGAGTATGTACCTTTCTTACGGACGCAGCTTAAGAATCTTAGAGATTCTTGCTCCTTGTTGATGTAGAAGACTCGGCACAGGGAACACACGAAGGGCGGCTTGAAGATGATTTGTCTCCAAGGTGAGTTCCACTCACAATGCTCCTAGAATGCCTTCTAGTTTCGCAAGAGGAAGTATGAAGAGAGAAGAGAGAACCAATGCTGGTTGTGGGATGGATAGAAATGGCGCATCCTCCTTCTATTTATAGAGGAGGATGGGCTGCCAATGAGAGGGCACAATGCCCTTTCATTTGCGAAATAACATGTCCCTAGGACCAAGGGCTGCAACCAATGCCCCTTGGTCCATGAGACATGTCTCATGCCTTTTGCCTTTTCAATTAACTAATTAATTAGAAAAGGGATAAATAAATAATTGTGTCTAATAGGAAATTAATTAACTAATTAATTAATTATCCAAATATGGTGAAGAGGTAAGGGAGGTGACCCATGCCCCTTGCCCATTCGGCCATGGGACATGAGACATGTCCCTTTGGCCGAATGGTGCAAGGCATGGGGTGCACCCCCTTGCCTAGAGGCACCTAGGGCGAAGGGGCACTCACACCCCTATGCCCATGGCCGAATGGGTGTAAGGCCACCTTAGGGTGCCCTTTCCGACACCTTTTCACCAATTTACGCACCTTTCCGCCAAGAGACACGTCTCTTCGCCAAAAGGTGCCTAGACACATTTGTACCAAGCTCACATAGAGCTAGTCCAAGACATATTAAATCATCCATTGAGCTCCTAAGGTGATGTGGACATCACCCCTATTTGTGAGTTAAGAGGCAACCATTCCTGCCGAGGGTCTAAAGGACCCTTGGCGAAGGCATGGACAAAGAAGAAGTGGCATTCTAGGCGACGGCGAAGCCCCACAGCGAGTCGTGCTCGCAAGGATCTTGGCGAACCCAGGCCCCATTGGCGAACCCTTGGCCTTTGGCGAAGTCATGGTCTTGGCGAAGCCGTGCTCATTGGCGAACCCATGGTCCTTGGCGAAGACCACTGTGCAACACTACCGACGCAAGCGAAGCACAGGTGTTCGCCAAGCGGAGGAGGCCTCCATACGCAAGTCAGGCGACCCCTTCAACTTGTGCAGAGGCCCTCTTCCTCCCATTTCCCGCCAACTACAATTCCTGGGAAATTGGGAGCCGCTAAAGCAGGTAGTCTACACAGCCTATGCTGTCACCTCACCTGCCACCTCTCAACTCGCCTACCATAGAACCAGGAAGCTGGTTCCCTTGTCCAGTCATTCTTTATTTTCCTTTACCGTTTCTTCTATATAAGGCAGCATGTAACCATTGTAAAGGTAGAACATATTTATAAGAAATCTGTAATTCTCCAAGTGAGGTTTTGGCTTTCTTGTTCTCATTTCTTGCATTCCATCTCCTTAAGTGATCCGTGCAAGAGGATCCAACATAATATCTAGTATTGTTTGAACTTGTATTCAAAAGGTGCTAGATCCCGCTTCCTTCCCCAGGCATTTTCAAGGGCATTGCCTCACCTCGTAGTGAGGAGGTTCCCTTGGCCGACTCTGTTTCCTTCGTGTTCTTCCTCTGTTTCGTTTCCCATTCTTGCTGGAAACCGCCTCCTTCGAGCTAGATCCGAGCTCGTGATCACTTACCCCCCCCGTGATCACATCAGTTGGTATCAGAGCCAAAGCGCTTGTCGGAGGTATCTTACCGTATCAGTTGTTTGTTTTCTTCAAGTAAAACCATTGCCTTCTTTCTTACACTTGAAGAAAAACGTTTTGTTGTTGAAGAGAAACCGAAAATATTTGTGCGTGGTTCATGTGACTAGAGGAAAGTGCATATTTGAGTGCTGATTATTGAAGTGGAGTGAGAAAGAAAAGTGATTTGGATTTGTTGTGGGAAAAATATTATCTTGTGTTGATTAAGTGCAAAAGAAAGGTTGTTGAAGAAAAAGAAAATGATGAACAAGTTCATGTGTTCTTGAGTGTTCTTGGTATTCTTGAGATGTTCATATAAAGTTCATACCAAACTCATATGAATAGTACTTTTGATCCAAAAATATTTTATGAACTTGAGCAAAACGTGTTTGTGATTGCAAAAGCCCCTTTCTAAACTCCCTACCATACTTCTTTCAACCACCATCCACCTTAAATCATTCAAAAGCTAGTTTCAAGTAACTAGTTATCTTTCTTGAATTGCAAGTTTCGGTCTTCACTAGATATTATGGCTTGTTCCTACTTGTGTGTTTGCATTTGATCTAAAAAGTTGAGTGTGATCAAGTTAAGAGAACCTGTGAAAGCCTTGTGTGGAGAATCAAGAGTGAAACCGTGTGGAGTGCTCACCTAAACACGTGAGGAGAAATGAGTGGTACTGATTTTATTGTCTAAGTGTGTAGGTAATGGAGGAAGAAGACCTGCATTTCATTGGGTTTCATCCCTTGAAAGGGAGGCGCAAACTTGAAGATGACTTATGGCAATGGATCGAGGAATTGGAATACCACTTTTGGTATTATCAATTTCATAAAGAAGAGAGGATAGACCTTGCCATAAGGTGTCTAAATGGAGAAGCCAAAAGATGGTGGCGACAAGATTTCGCTCAAAGAGAGCACTACAATGAAGCCTCCATTCGAACTTGGAGCGGATTGAAGAGGCTGCTAGTGGAAAGATATGGATCACCTCGAGAAGAGCCACCCTCCCCGTTCCACTCCCAAACGAGGTCCCCCTCTCGGCCTACATCCTCCACCCACATTCAGAACCATAGTCGGAGGAGACCGAGCCCCACACCTCCACAAACACTATCGGCCGAGCCATGTACTCCACAACCCAACACTTGCACCACCCAAACTCCTTCCCCAAATCCAAGTCCTCGCCAAGATTCAAGTGAAGATCTTTCTCAAATGATTGAGAATCTGAGGAAAGAGTTTGAAGAATATGAGAGAGAGAAAAAGAAAAAGAAAGAGAGAAGAAAGGAGAGGGCTCTCCTTAGCCAAACAAGTGAAAAAAATATTGCACCCGGACCTTCGACCCATCTCCAAGAAGAAATAACCATTTCATCTTCTAAATCTTGTTATTCTTCTTTATTTGTGCACGAGTTTGAAGGAGAGAAGGGCACGGATGCGCCATACCTTGAAGGAGAAGAAGGATTTTCGGCTTTGAAGGAGGACCCTCCCTCCCCTAACCTGGGGAGAGGTAACCTACTCTTTTCTTTTAGTGATGAAGTGAATAGGCATGAGTGTGAAACCTTATTCGAAAATGAGCATGCATCTCAACCATTGCTTAATTTTCTCATCCATGATAAGTGTAACATATTCGAATTCCCTCTTGAAAGCATGAAGCATGATGATTCGGTTGACCATGAGCTGTATGTACACGATGCATATCCCATATCACTCACCCCTAGCCATGAATTCTCTTCAATGCATGATCATGAATCCTATTTTTTTGATCATAAGAATGAAAGGCCTAGGCTCACATTTGACCCCGGGATACCAGAAATTGTGTGTAAGGTAGAAGTGAAGAGAAAGGGCGGATTGTCCATCTCAAATCCTTCAAACCATTTTTTTTGGAACTTTGATGTTTACAGTTTTGGTCCACTAACCCTTAATGCCTCTTCAAGTTTATTGTGGTGCCTTAAGATTTGTAGGGACAATTTCCTTATGAATCCGAGGACGGATTCTTCTGAAGAGGGAGGGTATGATGTGGACATCACCCCTATTTGTGAGTTAAGAGGCAACCATTCCTCCAGAGGGTCTAAAGGACCCTTGGCGAAGGCATGGACAAAGAAGAAGTGGCATTCTAGGCGACGGCGAAGCCCCACAGGCAGAGTCGTGCTCGCAAGGATCTTGGCGAACCCAGGCCCCATTGGCGAACCCTTGGCCTTTGGCGAAGTCATGGTCTTGGCGAAGCCGTGCTCATTGGCGAACCCATGGTCCTTGGCGAAGACCCTGTGCAACACTACCAGACGCAAGCGAAGCACAGGTGTTCGCCAAGCGGAGGAGGCCTCCATACGCAAGTCGGGCGACCCCTTCAACTTGTGCAGAGGCCCTCTTCCTCCCATTTCCCGCCAACTACAATTCTGGGAAATTGGGAGCCGCTAAAGCAGTAGTCCACACAGCCTATGCTGTCACCTCACCTGCCACCTCTCAACTCGCCTACCATAGAACCAGGAAGCTGGTTCCCTTGTCCAGTCATTCTTTATTTTCCTTTACCGTTTCTTCTATATAAGGCAGCATGTAACCATTGTAAAGGTAGAACATATTTATAAGAAATCAGAAATACTCCAAGTGAGGTTTTGGCTTTCTTGTTCTCATTTCTTGCATTCCATCTCCTTAAGTGATCCGTGCAAGAGGATCCAACATAATATCTAGTATTGTTTGAACTTGTATTCAAAAGGTGCTAGATCCCGCTTCCTTCCCCAGGCATTTTCAAGGGCATTGCCTCACCTCGTAGTGAGGAGGTTCCCTTGGCCGACTCTGTTTCCTTCGTGTTCTTCCTCTGTTTCGTTTCCCATTCTTGCTGGAAACCGCCTCCAACGAGCTAGATCCGAGCTCGTGATCACTTACCCCCCCCGTGATCACATCAGCACCATCCTCAACTCCGAGCAACTCGACCGCATCAACTTCAAGCAACTCGACCGCATCAACTCCAAGCAACTCGACCGTTGCAACACCGACTCGGCAGTCGCATTCTAACCCCTAGTTCTCCCGGTCAACGGAGCGAACTACGTGGGCTTTGATCCCGATTCAAACGGCACGTAGGCGGCTTGGAAGCCCATAATCCGTGCCCAAGTCCAATTTACTAAAATTAACCCATTGTTTGAAAATAAAAAAATTAATCATTTTGCATTAATTAATTTATGGGAATCGGCTTTTGTTTTGTTTTAAGAATTATTTTCAGACAAATTGGGTGCCTAACACCTTCCCAATTTGTACCCAATCTCCGGACTTAAAATATCTAGTTTTCGTGGAAATTGCCTTTTCTAAATTTGAGTCAAAATTGGGTTTTTCTTAATTTCCCATTTTCTAAAAAATAAAGGTGGCGACTCCTTATTTTTCCCAAAATCGGCGGAAAAGCCCCGACGAGCGGCCCTCCCGCTCACACTTGTACCTCAGAACCCCCTTTTAAGTACTGAGAACACTAACCACACCCTCTCAACTTACCCTTAATCAACAGTCATGTAGTTGTTAGAAATTTAATGAAATGGCAAACAGTAATAGAATCATGTGTACTTGACAGTCCCTTTAAACTTCACAACACAACTATACCAAGTTATAATTCGGTCATCAAGATGTTTGTCAAGAAAATCTCTCAATTAACATACATCAGATAAATAGCCTTCTTTTATGCGTTAACAACACCATTTCATTACTCCAGCATGATATCCAGCAACAGATACAACAATTTCTCGTTTTCACTTCTGGCCAGCATAGAAAATCGGTTATCAAGAGTCAAGAACCAACATGCATCCAAAGTTGAAATTTCATATGAAAGGAACTAGAGAAGAAGATTTCACACCTGGTTGCAAGATCCTCCAACAACCTGATCATAGGCTAGGGTTTTGCTTGCTGGTTCTTCCAAATTCTTGCACCCTTGTCGAAATTATCCACCCTTTCTAATTTAGATGAGGCCAAAAATATCAAAACCTACAAGTCCCTTGCTTGAATCAATGGAAGATGAGGGATGGTAAGAAGAAGAAGCAAGACTTGCTCTGTTCTGTCGCGATGGAGAAGAAAAGAGAAGACCAGAATGATCTCGTCCTCCTAGCCTTTCCTTAGTTTTAAATAGGTATTTAATTATGAAAACACTAATCTTTCAATTAGTGAACACAAAACCCCACTCCCACACTTAATGTTCATTTAAGTCACTAATTTACTCAATTTACAATTCTTTCAATTCAGTCTATAACTCCTTTAATTAACCAATTCAGTCTTTATTATTTTTTCATCTTTACAAATAAGTCACACTTTTATCTCAGTCATCATCAGTTTTAATCATCTTTCTTATTTCTCAAGCTAACTCTAAACTTTTCTTCAAAGTTCAAAGTTTATCCAATTTCTCTATTTTTCACTTTAGTCCTTCATATTTCTTTATCAATTCTATTGGGATTCTAACGGTAGTCGTGGTCACACATGATTTCCTAGCTTTTCCTCCAAGTAGTGGATACGGTGATGTAAACCTCGAAACTCTTCTCGATGCCGAGCAAATTGGGTTCTACATTTTTGAAGGCGATCCGACAGTGATAACTAGCCTCCCATGTTGATCGTAAAATCTCTTCACACTTACCCTCCAGCGTCTACATCTCTTCAAACCGCCATAACCGTTGTCCCGACACTATTTTTGGATGAAATGGACCTCTACCTCGTTGTGATCGAGCACGGGAAGTAAAAGTTCCGCACCCAAAAAGAGGAAAAAGCCGCTGCCTAGTTGCGGTGAAAGCTCTGTCCGGCCTTTCATGTACAAAAATTCCTCCCGAAACCATACGGTCCCAAGTGAATGGTACACCATAAAAACCTAGATCATCTAGACCTACATCTGAAACAACTATGTGAAACGCTTCCATCCGGGATTGTCTACGGGAAGATCGCCATGTTTTTGATGAGTCCATGGAATTTCATTCAAATTACCAACAACCAGCTAAGGAAGCGAGTTGGCCACCCAAGAGTTCTCAACAAATCCCATGACTCGCTACGCGGGACACTTTCGGGTGTCCATAAAGCCTGTTAGACACCAATTGATCCCGAGACCACTCACTGCGCATCAATATGATAGTCGACGATGAGAGCACCTTGACTTGCCAACCATCCCGCCATAGCAATGCCAGGCCACGCTTGTGTCCTTTACAAGGGACAATGAAGCATGAAGGATAGCCCAACCGCCTACAGGTAGTGTCCATCTACTTTTGGTTCTTTTGAGTCTCGAGTAAGAAAACAATCGAGGAGGATGACGTGGTGAAGCACAAACAATGTCGGCTATTTGCAAGATGCGGTGGCAGGAACCCTAGGCTTAACTATCTTATACAAGTGAGCACTCTCTAAGAATGTCTTTACAGAATGAAGTGAAGGATGTCCTATACAATACACTTTAACTATTTTTCTTGCTAAAAAGAGCCAAACTGATGAAGAGTTTGTGACTTTTGCTAATTGTGTTCAAAATGAAAAAGGTATGAAAATAGTCTTAATGAGAAGTGATAATGGTGGTGAGTTTGATAATAGTGGTTAATTTGGTTTAATAGTATAATATAGTGATTAATTTGGTCCTTATTTAAGTCTCCAATGGTTGTTTTGGCTCTTAAAAAATATGATGATTTTTTAGTCCTTTGAACTAGTTTGGGAGGTTACTTTGATTGTTGAACTATGAAGATATCATCTAGGTTGTCATACCGGTCATGTTATTTTTTTGGTTTTAAAAACAGGACAATAGATTGAACCGTAAAGTTAATTGTTCAAAGTTTAAATGGTTTAATTAGTTGAACCAGTGGTTGGACCATTACTTTGCAAAATGTATATTTAACAAATACTTAAGCTACATAGTCAACATTAAAAATTATACAAACATAATAATCCATACTTTTTGTAAATAAAGAATAAATCTTCAAGTTTAATTTGAAAACAAAAGGGTTGAGAATAATGAGTATTTATATTAAAATGGCTTATTTGTAATTAACACAAGGTGAAACCCTAGATACTACTTCTAGCAGCTCCTGCCGCAATAAAAGACTGAAAGTCACCATCTTTCTTCTACGTTTTCGTATTCTCTTAGTCTCTTCTTTTTTGTCTGTTTTTTTCTTTAATTTTCCACTCCTCACAACTTCATTCCACCTTCTCCTTTCATTATAGAAGATCCTCATTTGAACTACCTGTTCTTTGGAGATTGCCCATATGAAAGTTCATATTAGGGCTGAGTTCGAGCCGAGCCGAGCCCAGCAGGTTCGAGCTCGAGCTCGTGAAATTCAGGCTCGGCTCGAGCTTGGCTCGAGTTGACGAGCCCGAAAATTCAAGCTCGAGCTCGGCTCGAGGTTCATGAAGCTCGAGCTCGGCTCGAGCGATTCGTGAAGCTCGCGAGCTCGTTAGGCTCTTAGGCTTGATTCGACTCCAAACGAGCTCACGAGCTCGAGCTCGTTAGGCTCGCGAGCTCGTTAGGCTCGATTCGTCCCCAAATGAGCTCGCGAGCTCGTTAAGGCTCGTGAGCTCGCACTACGTATAAAATGGGTGCACTGGTAGGGGCAATCCGCCACCAATTCCGCTACCATGGTGGCGGGCTAGCCCTTCTGAGGCCGCTTCCATTTGGCCCGCTCCTTCGACTTGGCCGCTACCCGGCCAGCTACAGTTAGTAGGGGGCATGGTAGCGGAAGTGCGCTACAGGGACACGGTGGCGCCACCACATTGTGGTAGCGCCATACCCCTACCAATCCCGCTACCATCATTTTATTTTTAAAAATAATTTCTTTATTTTCATCATTTAATAAATCATTCAATAATAATATTATTTAATACGTTTTCATTTAGGTTACAATTAAAAGCGAAATAATCACCTTAATATCTTCATTTTCATTTTCATTTTCATTTTCATTTTCATCATTTAATAAACTCGTCGGGCTCGAGCTCGGCTCATATATTATTCGAGCCTCGAAACCGGCTCGAGCTCGAGCTCGAGGCTCGTGAGGCTCGGCTCGTCGGGCTCGTTAAAGCTCGAGCTCGAGCCAAGCTCGGCTCGGCTCGATTCGTTACTCACCCCTAGTTCAGATTTTTGCATTTTTTCATTTTTTTTCGCTAGTTTTTGGAGAACCAGAGTTCAATTAGTTACTGGTTTGACCGGTTAATTGGTTACTGGTTTTTGACCGGTTTGGTTATTTTAATCATGGTTATTTGTGACAGGTACCGGTGAGATTGAAGAAACTGAAGGTACAGGGTTAAAGTGATAATGTTGAAAGACCTGAAGGGTTAAAAGTGGATTAAACAGAAGAAAATTAAAAGAGTAAAACATTAGCTAATCGCGAATTCGCGTTAGCTTTCATTTCCTCTTCGTCTTTGGCGCAAAACCAGAGCGCATCGCTTCTCACCAGCCGCAACCGCCATCCGTCAGCCGCCACAGCCAGTCGCCACAGCTAGCCTCCAGCCGCCATCGCCGCCCGCCACTGTATTTTTTCTTTCTTATTAACTGCTCTCTGAGCAGTATTTGTTTCGACAATGGAGGATGTCAAGCAATTATCGTTTCCAGCAGACAGCCCTCCACTTCCTGTCATTGCCGCCGCCAAACTCTCAGGCTTCAATTTTCCCATCGGTCCCCCCTCGGTAGCTCCAACTCTGCGTTTCTCTGACGGGTATTGTTACGTTAGTCGTGGATTTCTCTGCCAGGATTCTTAGGGTTTTAATCTTACAATTTCATGCGTTTCGAGTTTAACCAGAGGCACTTCGTTTCCAGGCTAGAGTTACATGGAGCTTCTGTGATTCTTCGTTTCATTGGTCGGGTGTCTAGAATCCCAAATTTTTACGGGCGAAGTGCAGTCGAGTCAGCCCAAGTAAGTTTATTAGATCCTTTTCTTCACTGAAGAGAAGGGATGTTTCCTCCTTAATTAACCGAGGATTACGCTCAGTTCATTTCTGCTTTAGGTTGTTGGTGCCTTACAGTACTGAAAGTCTGCTTTTACAGATTGATGAGTGGCTGGAATATGCTCCAATCCTTTCTTCTGGTTCTGAGTTTGAGAATGCTTGCACTCACATTGACAAGTATTTGGTTCAGCGCACTTTCTTGGTGGGCCACAGTCTGTCCATTGCTGATATAGCAATCTGGTCTGGTCTTGCAGGTACACTTTGGAGGTGATTGTTTTCGGGAGCTTTCTACCTTGTACACAATACTGATTAACCTATATAGAATGCCTAGGTGTTACGAACTTGAAGAGGAATATGTACCAAGAAGTGCCTTAATGTTTGATAGCTATATGTTATTACTATATATGCTATATTGATATCTAGGTGGAGAATCAGATGTTAAGTTTTCATTATGTGAATAGTGAACCTAAAGTTATTTTGGTCTCAAGATCTAGTAAACACGATTGTATGATTTCAAGGGATGTCTTTTCAACCAAAGGGTATTTGGTCCATATGATTTTATCATTGATATATATGTGCATTGGCATATGTGGTGTCGTACAAGTAACTGAGATTTAAGGAAGGTGTTATAAATAAGACTTATAGTAGACAGATCTGGTACAAAATGAATGTTACTCTGAAATATTTGTCGAAATATGTTAATCAAAATGGTATGTTATGTAAGCATAGTGTACGCTACATATAGAAGTGTAAACGTGAGCGAGTTCTAGATTCCAAATAGTTTGTTTCAATCCATTTCAATCTGATTTGTTGATTTTAAACCAAATGCTAAATTTTCATTGATCAGTGAGTCATATTTGAATTAAAATGCTGCGCTGTTTTATTGACTGATCCTCTTACATAAGCTACTATATTTTGTATTTTGTATCACATGGAATCAGCAGGGAGTGGTTGAATCAACATTGAGTTACACTTTTTAGAACTGCGGCTACAAGTGTAATGTTATGCTTGTGTGCGCTTCCAAAAAGTTTCTTGGTTCGCCTATTAGATGGATTTTTCACTGAAAAAAATGTCAATGTCTCATTGGAAGTCCTTTTGTTGCTTGCCTAAGCTGATGGGAGCTGTCTTTTTCAATAATGTATATCTCCATTTAACATATCGATCTCTGTGATTCTATAGCAACTATCTTCCATGTAAGTGGAAGATAGTTTATTGTGATAGTGTTTTAAATTTCATTTCATTCCCTTGTAAGTGGGTTTTGAAACGAAGGGTATTCAGCATTTTATTTTATTTTATTGCTTTGCTTTTACATGAGCTTGTGTTAGTTGCTTTTGACGCTTTTGGCAATTTATTGACTGTAAATTCCGTGCCACAAACCTATAAAGATGTCTAGTTTACCTTCAATTAATTAGCTAAAGCTTTTTAAGATTTTTCCATTCATATTGATGTCATCTGCTTGTAGGAGCCGGGCAAAGGTGGGAGAGTCTTAGGAAGTCTAAGAAGTACCACAATATGGTTCGTTGGTTCAATTCAATTTTTGAGGAATTTGGCGATGCATTGAATGAAGTTGTAGCATCATGTGCTAGTAAAAAAGGTGTAGGGAAAGTGGCTGCAAAACCAAGAGAGCAGCAGAATACTAATGGTGATGCTTCTGATAGGGGGAAGGGTGGCAATCGGTCGTCATCTGAAGTTTTTCTCCCGGATGCTGAAATAGGTAAGGTGCGCTTGCGATTTGCACCCGAACCTAGTGGGTATCTTCACATAGGTCATTCAAAGGCAGCTCTACTGAACCAATACTTTGCTGAACGGTACCAAGGTCAAGTAATTGTGCGATTTGATGATACAAACCCTGATAAAGAGAGTAATGAATTTGTTGATAATCTTTTGAAAGATATTGAGACTTTGGGGATCAAGTATGAAACTGTCACCTATACCTCTGATTACTTCCCCCAGTTGATGGAAATGGCAGAGAAATTGATCAGGGAGGGTAAAGCTTATGTTGATGATACAACAGTCGATGAAATGCGTGCACAAAGGATGGAAGGAATTGAATCAAAATCTAGGCACAATAGTGTAGAGGAGAATTTGAAGTTGTGGAAGGAAATGATTTCTGGTTCTGAGAGGGGTTTGCAATGCTGTGTCCGTGGGAAGTTAGATATGCAAGACCCCAACAAATCTCTTAGAGATCCAGTGTATTATCGCTGCAATCCCACACCCCATCATCGTATTGGTTCCAAGTACAAGCTGTACCCTACTTATGATTTTGCTTGTCCATTCGTAGATTCCATACAAGGTATTACCCATGCATTACGCTCTAGTGAGTACCATGATCGCAATGCTCAGTATGACTGGATTCAGAAGGATATGGGGCTACGCAAGGTTCACCTTTATGAATTCAGCAGGTTGAATATGGTCTATACCCTTCTTAGTAAGCGTAAACTGCTGTGGTTCGTTCAGAATGGAAAGGTAGATGGATGGGATGATCCTCGTTTTCCAACAGTCCAGGGAATAGTTCGCCGGGGTTTGAAGATTGAGGCATTGATACAGTTCATTCTTGAGCAGGTAAACAAATCAAAGTATTCAAGTTATGTATGAGCTTCCAACTGATAGCTGCTGGAGCGTTTATTTTTATTATGTATGAAGAACTTTATCTCACTGCCGAGTGCGCTTCAGTTATGCTTATTACCTATGAGATGCACTATATTGGCTATTCTGTCACTAGTGTTCTTTAAACATGTTTCACCATTTGTTTATTATGTTTATTGTATTTGATTTGCTAGACATGCTTTCTTTCTCCGTGTGTTTAAAATCTCAGCCTCTCTGATTTCAGGGTGCGTCAAAAAATCTTAATCTTATGGAATGGGACAAACTTTGGAGTATAAACAAGCGAATCATTGATCCTGTCTGTCCTAGACATACTGCTGTCATTAAAGAAGGACGTGTGATGATCACTCTAACTAATGGTCCTGAGGAATCTTTTGTTCGTATCATCCCAAGGCATAAGAAATATGAAGGTGCTGGAGAAAAAGCAACAACTTACACAAAACAAATATGGATAGATGAAGCTGATGCAAAGTGCATCTCTACTGGTGAGGAAGTAACCTTGATGGATTGGGGAAATGCAATTGTGAAGGAAGTTATTAAGGATAACAATGGAAGTGTCTCACAACTAGTGGGGGTCTTACATCCTGAAGGATCAGTGAAGACTACAAAGTTGAAGTTGACATGGTTACCGAAAACAGAAGAATTAGTTCAGCTATCATTAGTGGAGTTTGACTATCTAATCACCAAGAAAAAGGTAACTCGTGATTCACACAGGATTGACTTTTTCCAGTGGGTTTTAAGGAGTGGTTGGTAGATGAATTTATTTATTTACTAGTCCCTCTGTCCCCATATAATTGCCCATATTCCTTTTAGGAAAGTCCCTAAATAATTGCTCAATTTCCTCTTTAGGAAACTTTTACCTATTGATTTTAGTTTCTTACCTCCATTTTTTCTTACTTTTTAACACTCCTTATTTACACAACCACCTAGCATTTTACCTACACCTATTTTCTCCTTAATCTTTGTGCCCAAGGAAATGGTGCATTTAACTGGGGGTGGAGGGAGTAATAAAAAATGCTATAGCATTAGCAGTAGGATAGGTTTCTCTCTTCTGGCAAATGATAATGGCAGTGTGCAAGTAGCTTTAAACACACTAAGTTTGATCAAACGTGATCATAAAATTGTTTTGTTTTTCTGTGAAATGCAGCTGGAAGAAGGGGAGGACTTTGTTGACGTTCTCAACCCATGTACAAAATGGGAGACCGCTGCTCTCGGGGATGCGAACATGCGGAATTTGAAGCGAGGAGAGGTTGTGCAGCTGGAGAGGAAGGGCTACTTCAGGTGTGATGTTCCTTTTGTCAGACCTTCAAAGCCAATTGTGTTGTTTGCTATTCCAGATGGCAGGCAGCAGAGTGTTCTGAGGTAATAATAACACACAGGAGGATTTGCACCTTCATCTCCCTGCTCACAACCTTCTTTACAGTAGTTATATTTGCTGCCAATGAAGCAGTTGAGAACCCTTTTCCTCGCATTTAAGGGTTAATGGAGGTCTGTGCCTGAAGCTTTTGTTCCTTTTCCCGATACAATATGTTTCTTGGATTTCATAAGCTAGTTGATTTTCCCACAAGTGTTTGCCATTTTGCTTCTCTACTTTGTGTCTGGCTAAGTGAACTTTATCTAAAAAGAAATTTGTTTTGGGAGAAAAGGGAATTACCCGTTTAGTTTTGGAAAATTTTCAAGTTTCTATTCCAAATTTCCTTTATGGAGTAATTGTTTGGATGTACAACTAGTTTCTAACCATGAAAACCTTGTTTTCCTCTGTTAAAATGGAAAACTTTGTTTTGGAAGTTTTCAATTTCATATTCGAGTTTTCTGAAGCGAGTTTTTTATATTTAAAAAACTAATATATTTTTAAACATTCAAACATTTTGAGACAAGTATTCTGGAGTCGATAGCTGCTGTAGTTGTATTTATATAACCAGTTGTGTTTTACATTACGCTTTCAAGCATAATGTTAAAACATCTACCAAAGGAAAGAAAAAATTACTCTCTGATATTCCTTGGTAGCCGTATAAAGATGCAGCTGAATATCTATGTTACAAAGCAACGGCCTACCTTGTTAAGCGGGTTTATTTTTTCCGGTTTAAAAGAGTGCTGTGTTAAAAAAAAAAACACACAAAGGTTTGGAGTACCGTATTAATCTGGCCCGTTGACAACTTGACAGCACTGCTAGTTTTAATACTCATCCAAGTGCATTATAGTGGTTTACCAAAGACATCATTTAAAAATTTAACATTTGTCCTTCATATTTTGTAATGAATAATGTCATATGTGTTTTATATATTTTGGGATAATTTGTTATCGTAACTTTTCAATTTTTCGCAAATGCAAATTTATTTTGTCTGAACTCTTTTTTACTAATATTTAATTTTTTTGTAAAAATTTAAGTCGGTGGTTGTTTTCACCGGAATATTGGATTTTGTTGCTAATTTTGTTGATTTTGCATGAAAGGAAGAGGATTGATTTTGTTGTTTCGTGAGGAAGGAATGGCGGATCGGTGAAAAGTTGGGAGTTCCGACAAATACGGCGGCGCGGCGACGCTTCTTCTTCTTCTTCTTCTTAGGCGCTTGAATATGAGAGTGCTGTGTTAAAAAAACACACAAAGGTTTGGAACCGTATTCTACAACTTGAGCAACTTCTATTCCTAAATTTCGTAACAGCTAATATGAAGTACTACGAGCAACTTCTATTCCTAACTAACTGCTAATATGAAGTATTTGAAGTACACCTTTCAATTATGTGAATTTCTATGTTTTAGCCCTTATAATTTGTTTTTTGTCAGTGTTTTTGTATTATTCTTATTTTGATGCTAAAACATAGTTGTATTCGTGCAAATGAGGAAGCTTTCTCGTCATTAGACTGTATTAAAGACTTTGTATTGAAAGAAATCATGGTTTGTGGTTTAAAATTTGATTTTGGATCTGGAGTGAAAGTAGGTGATTTTAATGTTGTAGTTTCGACGGAACCCCATTTGGTAAATCCCTAAAGTTGTTTACATAACGTTCAAAAGTTGTTTATCGTATCACCCCTTAAATTAGCTAATATTGGTCAGCGGTCTTAATGAGGCCCCTAAAGTTAGTCATTTCAGGACATTCTAGATGGAAGCTTTGTTTTAGAATTTGGCTAATCGCGTTGGAGTACTGAAAATAAGGGTTGACGAATTGTCAAATAGCGTTTTGTAAAGCGGTTGTATGATATTAAAACTATAAGTATAATTATATTCGATTTTTTAATAATAATGTATGTTTTAGATGGAAATACTTAGCAACATATACAGTATTTAGGCGCTTTGGACATGAAATGCTTTCCATGATACCTTTTAGCGGTAATTCATGTTGAAGTACTTGATTGAGACTATAAGGTAACAATATGTTGTAGTTGAACTTCTCATCATTCTTAATTTAGGTTGAGTATAACTTCTTTATTAGATGACTTGCTATTCCTTACTAATAATTTTGTCTAGGTTTTAAGCTTAGGTGTACTTTATATTGATTAGAACCAGTAATTAAGCCCATTATATGGTTTGTATCATTTTAGGCCGACTAGTAAAGTTATTTGTGATAGTAGTAACGTTGTTTAATAGTACAGTAGCGCTGTTTGGTGGCCTTGAGTGTGTCCTAGGACGGCTTCTAGGTACATGGATAGGCGTCGGTGGGCGTTTTTAGGGTGGCTCTGGTGTGTTCACCAGATGATAACAGTAGCGATCTGGAGCTCGAAAACGACGTTGGGCTTTTCTTAAAAAGCGTCATGGTTCTGAACTGTTGATCAACTAACCTCATTAATGCTATTTACTATTAGACGTACGAATTGAGATGGAATTAACTACCTTTAGTGGTGGGTGTGGGTCTTTAATGAAATGTAATTATGCACCTGTGAAGGAACTTGGAACATTTCTCCATCTCATTCGTCTGCTGTTATGGGGTTGGGTTGTTGTCTTCAGGCTTCTTCTTTTGTTGCTCTTTGTGGGGTTGCTTGGTGTTAAGGTTGTTTGGTGGTGTTGTTCATGCTGTAATGCCTTTGGTTGACAGATAGATGAAAAGAGAGGCTTTCTTTGGAATTTCATGGCGTCATCATGTGGTGAGTCAATCATCATCATCAAGCAGTGATGAGAGCTACGAAAGCAGAGCTAATGGGCCTAGTTTTGTTGGTCTAGGTTTCCACTGGCTTGAGTTTGTTGCTTATATCTTGCTAACGCATGAGTCTTTTGGTGTTGGTATATCCAGGGTGATGATTCAGGCTGCGGATTTGAGGAGTGAGTTGACCCAACATTCCCAACTCTTGCAATCTCTGTGATTAATGAGTTGAAGGACTCTAGAGATATCCTTCGTCGGAGCAAAATCGAGTTGTCACGTCCATTGAATTGGCCAGTGTGTCATTTTAGGGGCCTCACATGTCACAAGTTTAACGCCAACGTTAACCAACGTGATTGTCACAAACAGCGGACACCGTTGTTAAATCCTAAAGTTATTTGGCTACACTACTAACGTTATTTTAGATACTAAATCCATACCAACTGAAACATAACAAAGTATCAACCTACAACCCTTCATACACTAACACGAACAAGCTTTCTATGCTTTCTTCATTCTTTTATAAGCTCTTGTTTCAACCCGAGGGAGAGTTCTTTTAGGTGATTGAACTTGTTGAGCATTTTCCTCCTTGCTAGATTCACCGTCACCTTGAGTAACTTCTTCCTTCCTAGTTGCTTGCACATCAGCATCAATATCCTCATAGAGTTGTTTAAGTTCAACAGCCACAACCACCTCAGTATCTTCATGCACCATCACATTGCCTTCACCTGTTTTTAAATTCCCCTCAACCATAGCAGAGTTTTCATCCATCTTGCAACTCATGATACCTTTAAGCATCTTAATTTTGGTTGTTGCATCAGTCCTTGCATTAGAGAGAGCCATCTTCAAGCCAACAACCATTCGCAGTAGCCATGTGGCCGTTTCAAGAGGAACCTACAGAGCAAGTACGGTGTGCACTATTACTTCAGTTAAGTGATAAGTAAGAACCAACATATGACTTGCAATATTAAACTTACTGATTCCATAGTGGGTGGTATGGGGAAGCCTTCAAAACATTGGTATCAGGAACGGCTCGCTTGCTCCAGTATCAAGATTTGCAATGTAAATCCTTCGTGAAAGAAACTCAAACACTATCTATGCATCAGCACTCCCAATATCAGGAACCATTGATGGATATTGGGTGGACTCAAGTTTTCTTTTCTGTTTTGGTGGCCGATGAGGAATGTTTGTTGCAAGAAATTCCCTCTTTATCGTGTTCAATTTCTGCATTTGAGCCATCCACCAGTTCCCATAAGGTATATCCCGCATTAAACCATCTTGTTCCTTAATGCTCCAACCATCTTGTTGGGTTTGATCGACGATTCGCCCTTATCACAGGGCATTTGGTGTCACGACCACCCCGCCCGGTTGCGGAGGCGGGGCCGGCCGCGACGTTCGGAAGTGGAAGCTACGGCGGAAAGCGCGGTAACGGTACTACCGAAACCCGCTACGTATAGTGGTCCCATGACCCGGCCCGTAATAACGGAATGGTCGTACTACGACCCGCAACCTACAAAACTCATACATGGCAAGTATACAAAACAACTTAACAACCAAACATGCAGTTCATGGAATACCATTCATTACTCATGATAACCAAATCACCGAAACCATTTCATACATATAACCAATGTAAGTCACCTCGACTCGACCAGAACCAACACATATTCCAGAATATACGTCATATACACTATTATGATCCGATATTCATGCATGCAACTACACCTACAGAGCCACCAAAGTAAACCCTAGAATACCTAGGTGCGGAATCAAGAAAACATCCCGCACGAGGTTGTTCCTTAATCTCCGCTCTTGTCAACCATCTCGAGAGGACCCAGTGTAAGGTAAGATACGGTTTGATGTCGAACGCAAAATTCAAACACAAGCCCATGTATGCAAAGTCGAGGTTGGCGGTGCATAGTCTCTAGGAGGTCAATATACTGAGAACATAACGAAATGTAAGCACGGCAGGCAGGGGTCGCGATCCCCAAACCTGTCGTAGGTCACGTATATACCGCACTCCGCGGCACCCTCCAGTGCGGACACACGAACAGAATATCGGCACTCCCGTGCGGATACATTTCCGGTCTCATCACGCAACCAAAACAGAATAGAATATATACCAAAATGGCATAAGTATAAATATCGGCGCCTAGCGCGGATATACAGAACAGAATACCAACCCGTGGCCTCCAAGACCATCATGACAGGTCCCGGGATCACCGAACCACCGTCCTCAACCCGGGAACCCGCCTCAGAGAAGTTGAACCCTTACCTCAGCAACACCGCTCCGTAGCACAACTCCCGGAAAATTCCGGCTCCCGGCCCGAAAAGTCGCAACTTGCCTTTTACGGTCCCACGCTCTATTTCTTTCCCTTTTATACTTCTTTTATTTTATCTTCTTTTCCATCTTTAACAAAAATAGGACAAGTGTCCTTATCCTTCCCCATTTCAGCCGACTTTACTTCTTCCTCTTTTCCTATTATTGCAGACTTTTGGCTAATTACCACTTAACCCTTTAACTTTCCCAAAAGTTGCAATTTTAGCCCAACCGCAGTTTCCGACCTCCAATTGGAACGAAAACTGAACACAACCCTCGGAACCCCATATCATACACAAATCATCTTTCACAAGTTCAATTACTCATCCAGATTACCCCACCCTTGGAAATTTTCATCCCGCCAGATCCGAGAAGAAGATTTGCAAATATGCAAACGAAGCGCTACCGAGCCCGCTGAGAAACAAAAAATGTCCGGGGACCCACACGAAGAAATAATGAGGGTAAAACCGGAGCCCCGGTCACCGGGTACCCGCTCGGGGTGATCGTAACATGGGGTGCAAGTCCCCAACATCCGATTACCCACCCTTGGCAATTTGTTACGCTCGGGCAATTTGTTACGCTCTGACTCTTTCTTTTTAGAAGCCGGTTGAGAAGAACTCAAAAAGAAATTAGAAGCCTTCGAAAACGAAGCCCCAAAACAACAATGGAGCCCTAAGTTTGAAGCTGTTTTTTCATGCTCCGCCTCTTTCTGTTTCTCCAGACGGTTTTCGACGAAGGTGGTTGAAGCAGAAGAACACCATAAGAAGAAGGAGATTTAGGCTAAACGGAATGGTGGTAAGTGTTAAATGTGACGGAGACTGATGAGATTCCAGCTCCTAAAGTGCACATAAGGTCAGCCCCAAGCCCCCTTCACAACCTTGGGCATCAATGACAAGGGCTCGGGCTAGAAAGGCAAGAGAGGCACGTGGTGTTCATGAAGATTTGGGCCGAAAGTCAGGAGCATGACATGGAGCATCAAGGCTAGGCTGGAAGGAGGAAGTTTATGGTGCAAGGGCTTGCATCTAAGTGTAGTGCACCAAGCGCAAGACATTGGCGCGGATGCATGCACACCAAGGTTGGAGACTCATGCCATCAGAATTGGGCGGCAACTTGGAGAGCCTCTAACTCCATCATCTAAACTCCAAATTGGGCTTTCAAAACACTATTTTGTAGTTCAGGAAGTGAAGAATCCAACAAGACCACTTTCAGCCCATTTGAAGTTCTGTAGCATCGGTGAGGCCCGTTACACGAAGGGATGTCGGGTTGGGATCATGAAGGACCCACTTGTATCTTGAACTCTTTTATTTACTTGTTTTCACCTAGTTTAGCTTAAGCCTAGTTACTATTAGCTTAAGTTAAATTAGAAAGACTCAGGAATCTGTGTGAGGAGAGAGGTTGAGGGGGTATATCCAAGGCTATCCCTCACTTTTGCAAGGTAGAACTCATATGAAAGCTTCCTTCAACCTTGTGAAGGAACTTGAGCTCTCAACCCTACTCTTTTCATCTCCAGCCCTTGGGGCTTGTTCATAGCCTCAAGATACATCTCTAGTGTTGCCTTCACATCGTTGGAGGAGGTGCTAGAGCCATCATCCATCTACAACAGGCGCTATAACTCTTGTTGCCAAACCATCCGGACTTGGAGATGAGGGTTTCCGACACATCTATCCGCCATTGTTGTGTCTAAGAGCTAGATCTATTAGAACAAGACCTCCTCAACAGCAAAGAGATTCTTATCAGAGAGTCACTAGCCGATTACTAGGGCCATAAATTGGCCTTTGTGAGCTAAATGGTAACTGATAAGTTCCTCTGTCGGAGTTTAGAGTCCATAAGTGACTCATTGGGAGTCCTTTGATCCCTCATATGCTTCGTGGCGCATTTATAGAAACCTCTGAAGGTCCACTGGGCCTAGGTTGACTAGTGGTTGACTTGTGGTCAAATTGACCTGACTCACGAATGGCCTCGGTTGTTATTTTCCCCGACGCACTTTTGGGATACAAAAAGGCGCCCAAATCCATCACTTCAACGCAGTCATCACCGTATACTTTTGGGTACCAACGTAATGGTCGCTGAATCGGTTCCGGTGCCTCTACATGCTCAATGACTAATTTAAGGACCATAAAAAATGTCAGAGGACAACTTAAGGACCCGTTATGAATGAAATAGAAAATGTTTGGGGTTTCAAATTCGTCACTGGCTACAATAAATGCCTATCCTAAAACTGCACGTTGGCCCTTTTCATAACACATAGAATCGCTTATCTTGTCGGGTAACGCTGTTTACTATTAAACCAAACCCGATTTAACCAAAATAAGATACAAACAAGAAATTTGTCACAACAAATTTGATTAATAAGATTCAACTCGTGCTCTCCTACTGACAAGAATGTCACTTTACATGTGATCTTTCACAACCATAGGTTTGTACTTTCTTCTTTTTCCCTCTTCGGAGTCCTTAGGACCTCAGTGGTAAGTTGTGGATCCAAGTCTTTAGTACCATCACCAGCCGTAGCAAACTCCACGCCAGGGGCAGTTGCTGAGAAGTTCAAATGTCAATTCTGAGAAACTTTAGAACCCTAAAACTTCAATACTGCTGACGAGTTGATGAAATCAAGAACTCTGGAACTCGAAAAATCTCAGCTACCGCGAATTCGTTGAATTGCTTTGTAGAAAACTTCGAAAGAGGACGGTGAAAGTGATTTCGTGATTAAAAACAGTCTGGTGCAACCGGCGGATGAGGAGTGGGGAGTGGGTTGCTCGACATCGTGGGGAGGAAACCAAAGAGACGTTTAACATTAATTAACCGTTAAATGTGAAACGACGTCGTTTTGGATAAGCAAACAAAAAAAGAAAAAAACGGTATTTCAGGTACTTCAAACTCTTGGTACTTAGGATTAGAAAAGCCTAATTCTACCCCCTAGTGCGCAGTACTTTTGGTACCATCAGGGGATAACTATTCTCCAAACCTATAGACTCAGAATTAATTTATTAATTTTGAATGTTAGTAGACTAGCAAATGTAATGGAGTAGTAGTAATTAATAAAAGGCTGAAACTTTGAATTTTAGAGTGATAACGATGAAATAAATTCTGGGTGGACAATAGAATTGTTGGGATTAGTTAATAACAATTGAGGTTTTTTTTAATCCGCAAACACCTTTCATGTACTTGAACGTTATTTTACTTAATTCCTATTACTTTTTTTTAAGCCCCAAACGCTTTTTGGTTAACCCTAAACGTTAGAGCAGTAAATCAAGTTTAAGATGAACTTTTGTAAGTAAATTACATGATTTCATAGGTTTAAATAATTAATGTCGTGAAATTAACTCTTTAGTGGTGATGGGAGTGAAATAGGTTTAAGGGGAGCATAAGATAACTTGTTAAAAGGGTAAAGAGTTGTGTAAATCTTTGACAGTGGTGATTTTCCTAGGTTATGTTGTTAATTTGAGGTTAACTGTGTATTCAATTTGATAAATTAGTGGTGAAAGTTAGTTTTTGGAGAAAGGCTTATATACGCCAGGCAGAGTACGCCTATATGCAGCTCCGTTTCCTCCTTCCGTTTTGTCATAACAGGATATTATCATAATTTAAAAAAACACAAATCCTAATTTTATATTGCTATAATTACTACTCCCTAAAATCACTCCACGTATTTACTGTATCAAACTACCCACCATCCCAAAATCCCACTCCCACCCACGATTCTCTCCTCTTGATTCCTCCTATTAAGAAAACAAATCTCACAATCCCACAATTCATCTTCATATGATGAACCAAAAATTTCAAATGGTGAACATCAACGACTATACCAGTGAGAGATGACGGCTAGGGGTGTCAAAAGCTAACCCGACGTGATTAACACGCCCGAACCCGACCTGACAAAAAAAGTCAACGACCTTAAACCTGACCTGACATGAACCCGACCTGACCCGAAAACAGCTCGACTTGAATGAACCCGTAAACCGAATGACCCGAACTTGACCCGAAACCAGCTCAACTCGAAATGACCTGAAACCCGAATGATCCGAACCAGACCTGAATCTCAAACCCGATTAACCCGAATCCTAACCCGACTTGAATCCCGAACCCGATTAACCCGAATCCGAACCCTATGGAACCCGAAATAAACTATCATCATAACAAAACATAATCGTCTAATGCATTATAGAGTTACTATCATCATAACAAAATAAACTACTATCATTCATTACCTAAACTCTAAAGCAAGAAAATGGTAGTAAACAACGCCAATATTTCTAATCTTTTGGAATAATGTCTATTCTCCAATTTTGTTGGAGCAATGACCAATTTTCAATTTTATTGGAGGAACTAATCTAAAATTTTATTGGAGGAATGTCCAATTTTCAAAATTGTTGGAGAAATATTTAATTTTCAATTTTGTTGGAATAATGTCTAATTTCTCTTCAATTTTGTTAGAACGACTCCGTGAAATAGATTTCTTTTAAACTCCAACGAAAAGGGGAGAGGAAAATGTGTGAATAATTTTCTTATCATATCGTTGTTGTATATATGAATATAAAATACGTAGTATTATTTATAAAGAATATAAATATAAAGAATAAAAGTTTAGTTTAAAATTTTCAGCTACTCGAACTTGGATCGACGAAACTTGAACTTGAACTCGTAGAAACCCGAACATGGACTAGAAGAAACTTGAACTTGGACCCGAAGAAACCTGAAATTTGACCCGAAAAAACCTGACTTGGACCCGGGACTGAAACAACCCGAACCCGACTTGACCCGAAGTAAACTCGACCCGATGGCGAACTGAACCTGAATAACCCGAACCCGACCTGACCCGAAATAAGCTCAACCCAGAATGACCCGAAACTCAAATGACCCGAACCCAACCTGACCCGAATGCAGCCCAACCTGAAATGATATGAACCTTCAAAGATTCACAATTGAGAGGATCTAGCTTGCTGAGAAAGTGATATTGTAAGGCTGGCCTTCACCACCTCCAAGCTATTTTCGGCTTGGCAATGGAGAAGATAATGTCGGGGTGTAGATGGTTCTAGCATCTTTCTACTATAAGATACTAGAAATAAAGTTTGAAACCACTTTGATGGAATCAAGGGGAGGGCGAAAATAGCAAATAAGGAGAATAAAAGCTTTGGAGAAGAAAATCTCACAAATGTTTCAACTGAGTTCTGCATTGAAAAGTGCAACAAGAGGCCCTATTTATAGGTGTAGGGAGCGACCTAATACCCTAAAGACTTGCCTAAGAAGTTCCAAATCTAAAAGATTACATTTCCATAAGTGAAAAAAGGAGTAGCTTACAAGCAAGTTCCTAACTTGCTCTCCAGGTTGAATTCCTTGAAAAGTGGCGCCTCCTTGCTCTTCAAGCACCTCCAAGAAGCTTCTCAACTTGTTTTCTAAGTAAAAGGAGCGGCCAAAATGAGGGAGATGTGGGCCGTTGCTTATTTGGCCCAAAACTCTTGTTCTGGGTCTTGAACTTGGTGTAAAGTGCTCAAATTCCAAGCCTTGTCTTCCAAGTTTTGTTCCTTGTCAAAATAAAAGCCCAAAGCTTGAATTTTATGTTTTTGCAACTTGAAATTTCACTTCTTGATCCTCTCTTTCTGCCATCACTCCCATGAGGAGGCCCAATGCTTCTCTAGTCTTCTTTGCAATGAGTGCTTGAGTCTAGATTCATATCATACCACCCCTCTTAAAAGGATTCGTCCTCCAATCTAAAAGGTGCAACACCTACAATTCATAGACATTTATAACAAACTTGAAAGCACATTAGGGGCTAGTGAACCAAAACTCAAAAACCTTTCAAGGACTAGGTAAGAAATAAATCAAATGCATCTTGGTGTCAAAAACTCTCAAGCATGTAAGCATAACCACACCAATATGCAGAGTGAGAAGAAACAAAAGCTTACAATGATTCATGACATACTTCCATGAGAATTCAACACAGTCACAAAGAAGCTTATACTCATGGAAAACATGATCGGAGTCAAGCTCAAGCTCTTGTTCTTCTAAGAGGGAAAGAACAAAGGGAGTGTCATAACAAAGCAAACACCAGAGTTTTCCCCAAGTTACCAAAAAATGAACTAATCTAGTCATGGTTAAAGAATCAAGGCATGTCATAGCTATACTAGACTTAGTGAATCCTAAAGGTGGGAAAATGGAAATATTGCCCTTTCTCTTCACCTCATCATGCATGTCCTCGGTCTCCACATCATTATCAACAATACCCATGACCAAAACATGCTCAGAGACTTCATATAATGGATTGGCATATATTATGAAAGCTGAGGTAGGTTCATACTCAAACAAGACATTATCAAGCACATGTACATGTTTCCTAAGGCAACAAATTGTATGTGCATCCCAGAAGTTTGAAACAGAAGATTTAAACAAAACCACAGTTTAAACATAACGAAATTGTTTGAAAGTAAACTGTTCTTTTAAAAAAACGCAAAGAGGTTTGGTTCAAAACAGGCTTGGTGACTGTTGTGGTGTGCTCCAAAAATCTGGGGTTTCAGTGGTTTGGAGGGGGTTATAAAGAACCATTGCTCTTTCACAATCAATCGCTTGATCTACGAAACCTCACCTTCTGCACTGTGTCAACATGTTGAGAATCCTGTTGCTCTTTCTCCTTGCCTTCGTTGTTTCTTTGCAGCCCTTATGTTGCTGTTTTCTTGCACTTTCTTAAATGCCAAGGCATACTTGTCATGAATTCTGACCCACTTACCATCTTCATGCTTTCGAAACCACTCTTCTTGACCGTGGCTTGAATGAGGTAAGTAGAAGCTTCCCATGCTTCAATTTCAGTTGATTTTGCAACCTCATGGTTCTGAAGTATCTGCTGATCAACACAAAGATACGGCATGTGTTCTTTGTGTCTACCCTCCACAGACAGTCCTAGCAACTGGACTATCCTTTTCCCAAAGTCGATTTCCATCCCTTTCACTATCTTATACATAAGACAGATGTCTCCCCATGTTACCAACCGGGTGCCTTCCTTAGGGAAAAGAATGGCTGTCACTATCTAGTGTAGCACTCGTGGTTGAACTGTTTGAACAGCATGCATGTGAATTGATAAGGCAGATTTTCAAAAGGAATTTCCAAATTTCCAAAGAAATAAAGGAAAGCTTTCTTTTTGATTGCGGAGTATCAGTGCTTCAATTTCTGAATCACTATCCCATTGCTGAAAATCCCTCATGTGTAACTTCTAATGCACATCCTTTTACTACGGACACAATTCCCAATCCATCGATGTCACTTCTAGATTTGAATAAAACTCAAAACCAGACTTGTAAACCCGTTTGCTTTTGCAAAACGAAAGGCATTAAACCGTAATGATCTAACCACATCTCTATTTCCTTTACCCCAAAAGACTCTAGAGGCTCTCTTGTAACATAGGAATGTCTTAGAAACTTCGTAAATCTAGGGTTTACCTCTGCAGATTTCAGCATTTTTGTCCGAACCGCCTTCTTCTTTTCGATTTAGGAGTGAGTTGCTTGGGCTTTGCGGTGGAGGGTTTCGACTCCTTCAAAACAGATAGAGAGGGTCTTTGCTCTGATTGTTCTCAAGCCATTACCTCGGTCCTTACTCTTCGTGGATCGAACAAGCTGGAGCTTTCGTCTTTCTCTTCTTAACACTACCCTTTAGATCAGCCAAAGTCATGGCTAAGTCAAAGCTATCGAGAGAAGAGGAGGAAGTGTACCTTTTCTCGGGTGAAGTATTTGCTTCAAAGCTGCAGTCTTGCTGAAAGAAGTTGATCAATGGTCTTCTCGAGTCGGTGTCGAGCTCATCGGGTTGAGAGTAGTGCGGTCGATTGTTTCGGCGGTTGCAAGGTTTTCCAAAAACTGAGTGTGACGATCTTCTTCGCTACTTGAATCACCGGGGTAGTCGACTAGGGCTTGCTGAATTTTGGGGTTGCTAGAGCTAGGGTTTGGAGAGGAGGAAGCCATTGTGTTCGTTTGGAGAGTCCGGAGGCTTGCGGTTTCGAGAGAGAGATAGAGTGTCGAGAGACGAAAGGAAGAGTGTAGAAGAGGGGTTGTAAATCTCGGTAAAAATATTTAAAAATTTACGTTTTACCCCGGTAAAATATCTTTTCATCCCAAAATAACTTCTCCCCTTACCAATTTTCTTAAAATAAGAAAACAAGAGACATGTCCAAAACGATGTTTTAAAAAATATTCTGGGAATGTTCATGCACGAATTTACTTTAAAATTAAGAGCACATATGTATGAAATTAATTTTCATATTACATGTTCTTATTTCATTTGTGAGACTCTAAACAGGTTTACAAGAATCATACCGACCTTTTACCTTGGATTGTTCATGCCCAGTTCTCTTGATGTTAATGAATCTTTCTTCACAAAGTGGTTTTGTAAATATGTCCATAGCTGGTGATTTGTATCAACAAACTCAAGTAGAACATTTTCATTAGCAACATGCTCTAATAAAATGATATCTCACCTCAATGTGTTTAGCTCTAGAGTGATGAATAGGGTTTTTAGCTAAACAGATCGCACTAGTATTGTCACATTTAATGGAATCTTTTCTAAAGTTGAAACCAAAATCCTTCAATTGTTGAACCATCCACAAAATTTGAGCTACACAACTTCTTGCAACTATGTACTCAGCCTGCAGTTGATAAAGCAACCGAGTTTTGTTTCTTTGAAAACCAGAGACTAGACAACTTCCTAAAATTGACAAGTACCACTTGTAGATTTTCTATCTACTTTCTTGCTGCAAAATCTGCATCTGTAAAACCATGAAGTTCAAACATTGTATCTTTTGAATACCATAAACCAAGAGTTGGTGTATCAACTAAATATCTAAAAATTCTTTTGATGCAATGCAAGTGTGATTCTTTTGGATTTGACTGAAATCTAGCACATAGACATACGCTAAACAGAATATCAGGTCTACTTGCAGTAAGATAGAGTAATGAGCCAATCATGCTTCTAAACAGTTTCTGCTCAACCTGTTTACCATTCAAGTCTTCATCTAATTTGACGGTTGCACTCATAGGTATGGGGCTGGGTTTTGCTGTAGTATAGCCAAACTTCTTCAAGATATCTTTTATGTATTTGGCTTGACTTATGAAGATCCCTTCCTTTGATTGCTTGATTTGAAGTCCAAGAAAGTAGCTAAGTTCTCCCATCATACTCATCTCAAATTCTCCTGCATTAACTTTGAGAAATCCTTGCACAAGGATTGATTAGTTGCACCAAAGATTATGTCGTCAACATAAATTTGTACAAGCAATATATCCTTTTCAGAGAACTTAATAAATAAGGTATTGTCAACTTTTCCTCTTGTAAAACCATGATCAACTAAGAAAGTGCTCAACCTTTCATACCAAACTCTAGAGGCTTGCTTTAAACCATAAAGAGCCTTTTTAACCTGAAGACATGGTTTGGAAAATGAGGGTCTTCAAAACACGGAGGTTGTTCTACATATACCTCCTCTTTTATAAACCCGTTTAGAAAAGCACTCTTACATCCATTTGAAAAAGTTGAATGTTCATAAAACATGCAAATGCGCAAAGCATTCTTATTGCTTCAAGTCTAGCTACAGGAGCATATGTTTCATCATAGTCTATTCCTTCCTCCTGTGAGTAGCCTTTGGCAACTAATCTAGCTTTGTTTCTTGTGACAACACCATTTTCATCAAGTTTGTTTCTAAAAACCCATTTAGCACCTACTATGGAGTGGTCTTTTGGTCTTGGTACCAATATCCATACCTCATTCCTTTTGAACTGGTTCAGTTCTTCTTGCACGTTGTTTATCCAAGTACTCATCTTGTAATGCTTCATCAATGGATTTGGGTTCTATAAGAGAAACAAAAGCTTGAAACACACAAAGATTCTTTAATGTTGAGCGAGTCATTACCCCTTGGGTTATATCACCCGAATGTTCTCCCGAGGGTGACTTGATTTGTGCTTGAATTTCCACTCATGAGGCGGTGTCTGTGAAGGCTGGCAGTTGAATCTTGTTCTTCTGGAATGTTCTCAACAGGTTGAGAATGATCTTTTCCTTCAGAATTTTCATCTGCTTGTCCTCCAGTCGGATTGTTTCCTTCACTGATCCTCTGATTTGTGTCTGCTGGGCTTTCAGAAACATCATCTTCTTCTCTGAAAACATTTTTAGCCTCATCGAAAATAACATGTATTGATTCTTCTACCTTTAAAGTCCTTTTATTGAAGAGCCTAAAGGCTTTACTTTTAAAGAATAACCAAGAAAAATAGCCTCATCATTTTTCGAATCGAACTTACCGAGATGTTGTTTATCCAGATTCAGCACAAAACATTTGCATCCAAAAATATGAAAGTGAGAAATATTTGGCTTTTACCTTTCCAAAGCTCATATGGGGTTTTGTTTAGGATGGGCCTAATCAAAACCCTATTGAGTATATAGCATGAAGTGCTTGCCATTTGTACAATGGTGAGATTCTTCCTTTCGACAACACCATTTTGTTCGGGTGTTCTTGCACAAGAGAAATTGTGAAAAATACCAAGTGAAGCACAAAAGGATTCCATTTCTGAATTAACAAACTCACCACCATTGTCACTTCTTATCGCAACAATTTTATCACCCTTCTCATTTTGCACTTTCTTGACAAAATTGACAAAGACTTCATGAGTCTCAATTTTCTTAGCAAGGAAAAAGGTCCAGGTAAACCTAGAATAATCATCAACAATAACAAAACAATACTGTTTACCTCCAAGACTGGTCGTTGAGATCGGACCAAATAGATCCATGTGCAATAATTCCAGGTTTTTTGCTGTAGTCACAACCTATTTAGCTTTAAAGGAGGCTCTTGTTTGCTTTCCTTTCAAGCAAGCTTCGCATTCCTTGTCTTTGTCAAATTTGATCTTTGGCAGACCTCGTACCAAGTCCCTTTTTGACAGTTTTGCAATTGTGTACATGCTTGCATGTCCTAATCTATTAGGGTACGTTTGGTTGTTGGGATTAGCAAGGATGGGATGAGTTTTATCCCATCCTATCACTTCATCCTTCATTTGGTGCGTCTCAAGAATGGGATAAAATTATCCCCTTTTTTGTTTTAATCCCGCATAAGTGGGATTTTTCTGTCCCTTGGATAGTGATGGATAACGAAAGTAGAGATGGGATAACTGCTCAACGAAGAAGAACTGCCCAGTCTAGCAATCTTCGCCGCCAAAATCTCTCCACCACCACCACCGTCGTTTCCGCTCCATGTCCGACGACCCTCGCCGCCCATGTCCGACGACCCTCGCCGCCCATGTCCGACGACCCTCGCCGCCCATGTCCGACGACCCTCGCCTCCCATGTCCGACGACCTTTTTCCTCTGCTCACCATTGCCTCCTCTTTATTCATCTGCCATTTCCACCAACGTCGTTTTCGTCCCACGTCACCCAAGTCCGGCGACCATCGCCGTGCAAGTCTGGCAACCATCTCCATTGTAATGTTCCGCAATTAATGGACACAAACCGCCTCTAAATGAACTATTTGGTAGTGGGTAGAGAACATAAGAGAGCGATGCGAAAGTGAAAGGGAAGGAGGCACTTCTGGGTTTAGATGAGATGAAGGAGATAATGCCATGGAGCAAGTGAGAGCGATCTTGGAATCTCATTTTTTTTCCTTTTTGATGCTTACCCAATTAATTTATCATTAACTTTCAGATTAATGCTTGGCTTAGGCTCTCCCAAAAGTTATTCTTTTTCATGCAAGCAAGCGTGGAGCTCCTAATTAATTATGCATTAAATTTCATATTAATGCACTACGTTTCAAAATTCACCTTTATAGTCATCCTATGTGGAGCCAAACAAGGGATTAAATACTGCATTATCCCATCTAATCCTATCCTGCATTATCCCAACCTATCCCATTTTAATCATCCAATCCCACCATTTTTTATCCTGACAACCAAACGTACCCTTATGCTACAGCCAACTATCATCCTTGTTGGAGGCAATAAGACACTTCACGTTAAAAGAGGATAAATCATCTAGATCAAATGTGTAAACATTTCCACATCTTTTACCAATAAACTTAATACAGTTTGTCATTTTATCAATCACATGGCATTGGTCTGATTTGAAAGTGACATAATAACCACTATCGCACAATTGACTGATACTCAACAGGTTGTGCTTCAGTCCTTCAACTAGAAGAACATTATTGATGGTGGATGAACCAATCTTACCAACCTTACCAATATCGAGTACACAGCCCTTGCTTTGTTGTCACCAAATGATACTGCCTCCTTTTCTTGGTGTATAAGCTGAAGAACTTGCTCCTATCTCCGGTCATGTGCCTTGAACAGCCACTATCCGGTACCATGTATGCCTCTTCAAGACCTAAACAAGTTGAACATTTCGTCGACTTTTGGCACCCATATCTTTTTGGGTCCAGAAATGTTAGTAGCATTTTGATAATCCAAATTTGCTTAATACCATACCTGAAGTATCCATTTCAAACGACACTCAAATTTACTATGTCCTTTTTGACGACATTTTTCACAAGTTATATAGGTAACATTAGCAAGCTTCTTTTGAGAACAAGGTTTTCTTTGTCCATAACCTATTCCGGTTTTGTCATAGTAAGACTTTTGACTCTCAAGAAGATTGTCTAAGCTCTTTTCACCATTAACAAATCCTGATAAGTTTTTTTCTAATTTTTCATTCTTAGTTCTTAACTTCGCTATCTCATCTATTAATGTCATATTTTCAGTTTTAAGCTTTTTAACTAGAGCATCATAATCGACATACTTCAGCGAATTCTTTAAGCATTTGAGCTCTTTCATCGGTGTAAGAACTTGAAGAGTTAAAAGATTCAGCGGTAGCCATCAGGCATATCTCAACAGGTTGACTGTTTTGGAATGTGCAGTCAATAGGTTGGCAACTCTGAAATGAGCAGATTTCTTCATCATTCGTGAGGCATAGGTTCGCCTCTTCTTCTTCATTCGACGATGAATCTTCTGTAGTTGAACAGCTATCACTCCATGCTGCCATACCCTTCAATCCGGGTTTTCTTTTCTTAAAGGTTCTGTTCTTGTCCGAATTCTCTCTTTGCTTATTGGAGCTGCTCTCATTTCTTTGGCGATCAAACTGCATATGTCCTCTTCCACCGCATTTGTAACAAATTGGAGGTTTGAAGGGCTGCTCCTTTTGTCCTTCATTTGTTGATATCTCCTTTATACTTGAGCAATTTCTTGATTTTTCTTGCTATCATTGCCGTCTCATCACCGGTTTCTTCCTCATTTGAGGAACTTTCTTGATTCTTTTGCCTTCAAGGCAATTGACTTTTGTTTCTGTTCATCCTTTCATCTTCTCTATCCTTCATTTCATAAGTCATTAGTTTTCTAAATAATTCATCAACACTAATAGTTTTGATACTACCTCCTTCATTAATAGCTTCTACGGTACTCCTCCAAGTTGAAGGTAGACTCATAGAATTTTTCTTACCAATTCCTCATTTGTATAGATCTTACCATACCGCCGAAGTGGTGTGATGATTTCGTTGAATCTCCTATGCATGTTTGAAATTGTTTCTTTTGGATCCATTGCAAACATTTCATAAGCCTTGACCAACATGAACATTTTGGTGTCTTTGACTTGATCCGTTCCTTTGTAGGTCACTAGTAGCTTATTCCAAATCTCATGCGCACTATCACAAGCGAAACAATGTTAAAGACATCAGGAGTTAAAGCACATAAAATCACATTTACCGCCTTTGCGTTCATGGTGCACATTTTGTCATCTTCTGAGTGTAATCTCTTAGAGGCTTTGGTTAAATTTTTCCATCATCATTAACGATGGATGGTACTTGCGGTCATGCCTTGATAATCCTCCAGAGATGATGGTCTTGCGCCTGAATGTGATTTTGCATTCTTGTCTTCCACCAATTGAAGTTTGCGGAATCGAAAAGTGGAGGTCTTGATGGATTGTAACCTTCAAGAATCATGCTTGGAACTGATGCCATTTGATCTTCGGATCTGAAACCATGAGGTTTTGTCATAGATCACTTAGCTCTGATACCAATTGTTGTCCCAGATAGGCAGCCAAGAGGGGGTGAATAGGTTGACCTCAAAACGAAAACTTTTTCTTAAAACGTAGATACTGGAGCGGTCTCAACCCGTTTAGAAAAACGCGACTAGAATGACGTAAAAACAAAGAACCAAATAAAAATGCTAAGAAGATTGACACCATCGATTTATAGAGGTTCGGTCAATGACCTACGTCCTCTCCTCAAGTTCACCACTTGAGAGTTCCTTCCACTATACTTTAAAACAGTTACACCAACCAAAAGTATACAAAGTTTTAACCAAGGCTCAACTAAAACCTATTTTTGGTTTTCACAAAGTCTCACCAAAAGAACCTAACACTCACCAAAATAGTTTTACCTAGGCTCACTATTAACCTAACAAAAATCCCTGTTTGGTTTTCCCGAGGCTCACCAAAACAAACCTTATAAAACTGTTTTTAAGAAAACGTCTCAACTTTGTTGAGGTTTTCACGAAAAACACACAAAAACGTTTTAAACAAGATTTTCTCTCTCCCAAAATAAAGTAATTAAACTAGGATGCGGTAGAAGCTTTGATCTACGAAATACGCAGTCTTTGGAGAGCTTTAAGAAGATTGTCCGCTTGTGCAAAGTGAGAGCTTTTTTCGATCGATATGCGAACTATATTTCATGAAGTCTTGCTCACGTTTTAAATAGCCGGAGAGAGGAGCGTCCAACAGCTATTTCTGTTTCTTGAGCGAGAAGATGTGCACGAAAATCTCCATAGAATCTCGATGCTAACGTTTAAATTCAAAAGAGATTACAAGAAAGAGTTCTATTCAACCACAATTACTTCCTATCTTTCTTCAAGTAAACACATCTACTAAGTGGGCTCAAAGTGCCAACTTCTTGGGCCGTTTAAAACAGAACCCGTAACACAAAATATATCAAATGAACAAAGAGCATAACTATTAACTTCCTCCCAAGCTTCTCTAAACCTTACATAAAACACCCAAAACTTTTGTAATCATCAAAATCTTTTTCTTGTGAGAAATTAATCCATGATACCATCAAGGCACTTTGTTGCAGGTTGGGTTCCTGTCAATTTTCTCTGATAGGTTAAGATACGCTCTTGTCTTCTCTCATCTTTCTACTCATTTTCTTCTCTCGATACTCTCTCCTCAATTTTTCTCTCAGTGGCCATTTTAGGATCTTTCTTTGGTATTTGAGCCATTTCACTTTCTGTTTCTCTCAGTCCCTCAACTTTCCGCTCAATTTCTTTTCTCTCAATCTTACCACGGTGCACTTCCTCTTCTCTTTTGGCTAAGGCAAGCCACTTCTTGATTTACGCCTCAAGCCGATCTAAGTTGGACGTCATGGTGCTATTTGTAGTCTTGGCTTCCTCTTGAAGGTAGGGGTTTGAAGAGATGCATGAACTACTTTCACTGTGAGGCTCTTGGTTGAGGTGTGGATGTGAGGCTTAGGTGGGATAGGTGTATAAGGGAGTGAAGTATGCTTGGGCAGCAAAGGTTGGTGTCACATCTGATGCTCTGCTCAGGTAGGATGTTGGCCATTGGCGAGGAGTTTGGTCATAACTTGAGGCATATGGGGGTAGAGTGGGGCTAGAATGTGGGTAATGGTGCATAGAGGATCTTCGGGTAGGAGGGGATACTTAGTGTGAAGATTGGTTAAGGGGTTGCTCGTGGGAGTTTGGTGCATATCTCCATCTTAGAAGGTGTCTTAGGTGCTCCCATGACTTTATGTGTCCTACTCGATTCATTCTCTTTCTTGGGCCTTCCTCATACAACCACCAATACCTTGCTTCTCCAGCTAAACAATCCAAGGCTACTTCAAGCTCTTCAAATTCCTGGATGTCGTACTCCTTGAAGTAAGCCTCCACACTCCTTTCCTATGACCAATAACCATAGAAATTTTTATGCCCTTCGAATTTGGGTTTAGGCCTCATCTTGTAACAATCCCTAAGTGTTTGCTCTCACACTCGTGTTTCACTTAATTGGCTTTTCATAATGAAACTCTCTTGCTCAAATTCTCCAAGGATGCTTCAAATCACCCAACTTCCCAATTTAAATGTTGGCCATAAAGTGAGCACAAACCAAAATTTCAAGTACAATTCAAAACTAAAGTAAGAAAAACACTAGTTACTTTTTGACTTGGGTGAAAAGTGTTTAAGGTGGATGGGGGTCGAAATAAAAAGGTTGGGGATTTGAAAAGGGTTTTTTCAAAAATATTGGTGGTGCACCTCACTATTTCCACAAACACTTGCTTTATTTGGTGTCAAGCTTTGCAGATAACCAACACTTCTCTTTTCTGATTTTCTGAACCTTCAAAGATTCACAATTGAGAGGATCTAACTTGATGAGAAAGTCACTACGTGGGGAAGGTAGTTTTCAGCATGCGGCCGCAGCTGAGTTTCCGCATGAACGAACGCGCGGTTGTGGCAGTTCGTGCCTCGTGCCTCGTGGTCCACGTGCCTTACCTACCACCCACCCTATCTGCGGCCGTTCTGCGGATTAGGCCGCAGTAGGTTAGTCTATAAATACCCCCATTCCCTTCCGATTCATTTCAACACAAATCAAAACTATCATCTCTCAATTCTCTCAACTCTCTGAAGTTCAGGTGGAAGTTGCGGTACTGTCGATTTCAGGTGTATTATTGAGGTAATAAATATTGTATTTATTAATTTATGCTTATATAGTTTTTAATTCAATTTAAGTTATGTATTGGTAATTTTATTTTATTTTTAAGTAATTTAATTAAATTAGCTTAGCCGTAGTTCTGTCTATGAAAACTTGTAAGAATATATTTTTTACACTTTATTTCAATACGTTGGAATAACGGTGTGAAATAATATATTGTACAGAGTTTTCATGGATTGTCCAAGTTGGACAATTTGTAAAAGTTTACTATCGGTGTATTAAACTTTTATGGTTGTGTATGTAAAGCTGAGCGGATTACATAAGTTTGGTCGCATTTTCGTCTTGTTCCACGTTATACCTGCAGGAGTAATATTCCAGAGAAATGGTATAGTGTGGAACTAAGGCGAAATGTTGCCGAAATTTATGTAATTACAGTTTTACATACGCAACGATAAAAGTTTCTTCACTAATAGTACTTTTATGAATAGGATAGGACTCATGCACCCTGGATCTGGATTAGGCGAAACTGATATGTGAATATTAATTGTGCATGTTTATTGTTTTTACTGATGAATGAATGATCATAGGAAAGACCGTAAATGGGCAAAAGACGTGATTGGATGTATCAGCGCTTTGAGGAAGGGACTCACTATATAAGTGAAAGATTTTGGACCGGGCTTCAGAAATTCTTGGATTACGCTTTTGTTGTTGCTAAATCGAATGGAGAAGAACTGGTGAAATGCCCGTGTACAATTTGTAAAAATAGATACTATTATGATCGAATTACAGTTGGCAATCATTTACTGTTAGACGGATTTACACCCAATTATCATGTGTGGGATTGCCATGGTGAGCGACTTGAGATCAATCCATGTGTGTATCGAGGTTATCGCTTTGACGAAGTAGCGTCGACATCATCAAATCGCGTAAGTACAAGTACTGCAATAGATAATTCTTCCGATGGTAGCCAAGAACGGCCGACTTACGAAGAAATGGTTCGTGATGCTTTTGGGTTTCATGAGCACTCTAATAATTTTGAAAATGATCGAGTAATGACGATGAGGACGTTTCAGCTCCCAAGTGCCAAACGAAAGGGCGCAAAAGTTTTACCAAGCTGCTGTGATGCATCAAAACCTTTATATGAAGGTTGTGGTGATAAGTACACCAAATTATCGGTTGTATCCAAGTTGTTGAGTATGAAAAGTCAACACAACATATCAGATGCCTTTTTCTCTGAGATGATCGGATATATCAATGAAATATTACCCAGAGGAAACTCGTTGCCAACAAGCATGTTTAGTACGAAAGCTATGTTGAAGGAGCTGGGGTTACCGTATAAAATAATTCACGCTTGCGAGAATAATTGTATGTTGTTCTACGGTAGCTTCAGCAAGTTATTGAATTGTAGGGTGTGTGGAGCGGATAGGTATCATGTGTGTGACCCGGGTAAGAAACCGAATTCCAAGAGCGACAAACGACCAGTCTTCAAGTCGCATGGCAACAAGTCAAAGGCGACAATTTATGAGGAGATGGTAAGTTTTTTAAAATATTTATACATAATTACGTATGTATAAAAAAACTTCTGAATACCTAACATATTTTAATTGGCAGTGCGAGAAGGCGGGACAACGGTGGACATCCGATTCGGGAGGAGGTGGGCAAGGAAAATGCGGCCTTGGTAAGTTTTTTTTGTTTTTAATCATTTTATATGTTTTATGTATTGAATTTATTATTCATTAACTCAAAGTTCTTAATCTTAACTTGTAGGAGTACAAGAAGCGCTTGATCGAGAAGTATGTGGAGTAAGGACCGTTCCCGATATTGATGAGGACATCTACACGGATGTCTTGGGCCCGCCCACGCGAGGCGATGGGTCGGTGTCCCGCCCCAGCTTTCTCGGCCCGAGCTGTTCGAGCAACCTCGGCCGTCGCGAGTAATAAAAATTGTACATTGACAATTCATCATTTCATTATAAGTATAACATTTTCAAAGCGTAATTTTGATTTCAGCGAGATCGACTGGAGGAGCAAAGATCGGAGGGATATGGATGAGATCAGCGACCGAGATGCGGTGGTCGCCACTCTCGAGGACCACGTTGCTCGTGCGCAGACAGACGTTGAAGCCAGCCCGGGTGGCAGCCAGTGGCAGCCGAGGTGGAAGCCGGGCGTACGAGATGACGCGTTCGACGGACGCGATCATCGGCATCACAGTCGGCGCTACGCAGGGGGACACGTCCGACTCTCCGACGTGCCAGAGACTTATGTCACCGGACCATCCCGGCCTTCCCCCTCGCCACGTCACGAGCATCCTCCGAGGCCGCCTTCTCCGAATCCCGACCTCACCCTCCACTCCGGCCGAGATGATTATCAGCCGGAGCCGCCGCGGACATCGGACCAGCAGACCGGCCCGATCAACTTTTTTAACAACTTCCTCAACAGGATGGATGATTCGGATTTCGACGATTTTCTACAACAGCATCCTCCGAACGTTTAGAATTAGAATTACTGTGAATATTTTGTGGTTAATTATATTCAATATACATTCAATTTATATTTATTTCAATTATTAATTACTTTCTTAATTAACATTATTATTATATTTTCATTTACTGATTTAAATAATAGTTACTAAATATTTATAAGAATTTATTTTTTTTCACAAAAATTCTTATTACTGCGGCAACGCAGCCTTGATGGCCTTGTGATAATAATTGGCGGCGCAATCAAAATGGTCGATACCGCTGTCAGTGTCTGCAGCATGCACCGCAGAAGAGGCCGCGATCGTACCACGGCCAAAGCCGCAATGAGTCCAAAAGCTGCGGACATTTCAAGCTGCGGCGTTCATTGCGGCCATCGCCGCAGTTGGTACCACGGGCCAACTGCGCAATGGGCCGCAGTGAGGCATGCCTTCTCTACGTAGTGAGTGATATTGTAAGGCTGGCCTTCACCACCTCCAAGTTATTTTCGGCTTGGCAATGGAGAAGATAATGTCGGGGTGTAGATGGTTCTAGTACCTTTCTACTCTAAGATAGAACAATACTAGAAATAAAGTTTGAAACCACTTTGATGGAATCAAGGGGAGGGCAAAAATAGCAAACAAGGAGAATAAAAGCTTTGGAGAAGAAAATCTTACAAATGTTTCAATTGAGTTCTGGATTGAAAAGTGCAACAAGAGGCCCTATTTATAGGTGTAGGGAGCGACCTAATACCCTAAAGACTTGCCTAAGAAGTTCCAAATCTAAAAGATTACATTTCCATAAGTGAAAAAAGGAGTAGCTTACAAGTAAGTTCCTAACTTGCTCTCCAAGTTGAATTCCTTGAAAAGTGGCGCCTTCTTGCTCTCCAAGCACCTCCAAGAAGCTTCTCAACTTGTTTTCCAAGTAAAAGGGGCGGCCAAAATGAGGGAGATGTGGGCCGTTGCTTATTTGGCCCAAAACTCTTGTTCTGGGTCTTGAACTTGGTGTAAAGTGCTCAAATTCCAAGCCTTGTCTTCCAAGTTTTGTTCCTTGTCAAAATAAAAGCCCAAAGCTTGAATTTTATCTTTTTGCAACTTGAACTTCCACTTCTTGATCCTCTCTTTCTGCCATCACTCCCATGAAGAGGCTCAATGCTTCTCTAGTCTTCTTTGCAATGAGTGCTTGAGTCTAGATTCATATCACGAAATAACCCGAATGACCCGACTTGACCTGTCTAATTGATACCCTTATTGACGGTCTTTCTCTGGATCTCCGGCAACAGTTTTAAGACGGAGTGCCACAACCACCTCCATGCCGAGCAACATCAAGCGACGTGCAAGATGTCTGACGATGCTTAGTCTGCATATGATTCTGAAATAACCGACGAATGGAGACAGATGGTAGAGCGGCGATGATTCTTCTTCATCCGACGACACTTCCTCTACTGACAAATGGATGTTGGAAAGGCTACTCATCTCCATTATCGTTTGATCCAAGGACTGCGACACGCTTAATCTACGGTGAGTGGAACACTCTTCAAATGCTCCTCACAATTTGTTTGATGTACGACGTGATGATTGTCTGTTGTTATGGTTGTTTTGTGTGACGTTTGTATGGAATCCATTGAAGTTTCTCAGATTGCGTAAGATGCAGTAGGATGAGCCGATTTGGCTAGAATTTTACCATGATGGTAGTCTAATGTAATATCTATTTTATCTAATATTTTGGGCTAGACTGAAAACAATCACATTTTGTCTGATATTTTTGGATAATTTGTGAAAATGTTAAATTTGTTTGAGATTTGTAGGTTGTCTGATATTCGTGAAGGTTGTTGTCTAATATGATTGGTGTTTTGTCTGATGGTTATGCTCTTATTTTGGTAAATCTTTATTTGAATGAGATTTTCCTTACAAGTTGTTTGATTATTGTCATGGTGATAAATTGAGATAAATTTTGTGTTATCTAATGTTTCACTCTCTTTTGTAATATATGCTAGATTTGTATGAGAGTTTTCGCAGAGGTTGTTTGATATTTGTCATGGATCGAATTGGTACATTTGTGTCAGATTTTTCTTGTAGTTATCTTATATTTGTAATGAATTTAGTATGAGCTAATTTATGTTATGTATGATGCTTAGGACCCTATCTTGTAATAGATGTTAAATTGACACGAAATACATATGAATGGGTAATGCGTCATTATATGATTTATTATATGAATATGATAAAACATTTATATTTATCATTTAGTATCATTAATTTAATTTCCTTCAGTATTGTATATCTTGGGGTGGTTTTTTGTGAACTCGACGTTCACAATTTATTTGTACATAGGTGTACAAATATGAGTGAAAATAGGGTGGCCCGTGCACATATTTTACGTTCTTGTAGATCTACATCATGTTTATCTAATCGTCTGTAATTAATACCTAGCGTGGAAAACATGTGAATGGGTTGGCGGATAGAGTCGACCCCACCAATACTACACCTACGGTGTACATGACCTGGAGAAATGGTGAAACAGAAGTAGGACGCAATGAAGGCTCGAGTAGTAGAGGAACACCTATAATGGTGGATGGATATGTAGGCGATCATTCGTAGACAGTTTGCTCCACATTAACCGACATAACCAATAGGCAGCACAGGAACCAAACTATGCAAATGTCCAAGACAAATACACAACGCCCTTTGTCGTGTGTGACCTAACTAGGGCTGGGTATTCGGTCGGTTCGGTTAAAACCGAACCGAATTGACCGGTTAATTCGGTTTTGGACCGTAATAAACCGAATAAACCGAACTCACCCATAAAACCGAATAAACCGAAACCGAACGGTTTCGGTTCGGTTTTTAACCGAATAAATCCAAAATTTTGGTAAATTCAAATTTTGGCAAAATTTTCCCTATTTTTTCTATCACCTCCCTAAACTTGTTGAATGAAACAAAACAATTAAACAATTGCAACAAGATGATTTAAAAAAAAAGATCAAAATATGAAAACAATACCAACATAAATTAAATGTAAAAAAATAAAATAAAGGAGTTCGGTTTTCGGTGACCGAAAAACCGACCATGCACACCCCTAGACTATATAGCGAACCGATAAGCAAATTCAGTTTGAGCGTGGCGAGTCATCACCTACACTGGATCGGATAGATAAAAGGAGACATGTTACAGCTGATGGAATTCGTGGTGGCCGCACTATTCAATCTGAGTCTATTCATACTACAGTTGAGGTTATGTAACATATGTACTGAATCGTATGACTTATCATCTACGTGCAATTGAATAGTTGTGTTTATCAGGATTAACAGACAATGGAAGGTTTGGGCCAGAGGAAGAGTATGGGGATATGTTTGAGGCAAACAATACAAACCGACATGAAAGTATGACGTTTTTTTACATGCACGTTTTTTGCCACCGTTAGTGGATGATGTAAATATACTAATTTACTTACTTCTACAGGGACAGTCACTGAAAAGGAGGATTTTGGCCCACCAGATTACGTCTGTCTGAATCCTCACTATAGAGCGATTGTTTGGGCTTTAGAACGAAGTGTTCGTTCCAAATTACCGAGAAACCCGAAATTCTCGATATGTAGCATTTATGGTAAAATCCAACTACAAATGGAGATTGAAACACTAGAGTATTTGAAAGAACTATTGGACTACCAGTGTGGTGGGAGGTCACTTTATTTTTGTCGCAACATACGAGAATTCAACTGCTGGTTTTCATTCACATCTATTGGTGATGAATTAGACAAACACATAAATGATGGTGGCGGTCCATATGTATTTCGTATGAAAGGAGAGAATCATCATCAGATAGGATCATTGGTTCCTCCCACAGGCCAACGGCTAGATTTTCATAGTTATATATTTACGATAAAGATAACGAGGTAGAAAATTGTTTGAGAAGTTTTGGCAGTGGGAATCATACGCATGATGATGTAGAGATTGTCAGAGGATTAATGCAAATGGTTAATCAACACAACCAGCTGGTGTAGGAGTTCAAGAGTGCGGGGGACATGAATCGGTAGTGTGACGTTTTGCCGGTGATAATAAGATTGTTGGGGATGGTCGAAGATACAATCTACCAACATCAAGTGAGGTAGCCGCACTCATAGTTGGTCTGGATGAGGAGGAAGGTTATAAAATAGATATTCTCATGTTCAACAGAGAGCACGGTGCACAAAGAATACAAGTGTATCACCTTAAACTAATGGCTCCACATTTCCCAGTTCTCATTCCTTATGGAGAAGATGGATACATGAAAGGTATTGAGCAGCGTGAAGGCAAGGAAAATGTTGTTAGGAAGCATGTAACAATGCATGAATATTACGCATTCCAGTTTCATAGTCGGGCAGATGTGTATTCTACAATATTGCGTGGTGGAAGGCTGTTCCAGCAGTATGTGGTGTATGCATGTTGTTGCATACTTGAGGAATGGTTCAGATTTTTATGCAGGAACCGGGATAAATATTTTCGTGAGGTGTTGTATGGCCTCCAAGATGCCATAGCTCGGCGATTCAGATGCAAATCGGTATGGTCGACCGTGTATATTACCTTCATCATTCACTGGTGGACCTCGATACATGATCCAAGCATACTGAGATGTCATGGCGATATGTCGATAGTTAGTACACCAACAGTTATTTATAACAATGACGTGTTACCTTAAGTGGAATGAGATAACAAAGTTTCTCGAACTGATACCAGACAACCAGCAGAGGATAGGCCTGATGTTATCGCTCGCGTATTTGAGATGAAACTGCACTCCCTGCTACTTGATGTCATAAGGTATGGAATGTTTGGAAGATGCACTGGAAGTTAGTTAAGCATATGCGTGAAATTATTCGATATGGTAGGGACGATGGAATGTTACAACTAACAATGTAAAAATGTGTCATATTGTAGTTGTCGTGATTATCGAGTTTCAGATTAGAGGCCTCCCACATGCACATATTGCAGTGTTCCTGCAGCATGATGATAAATTAAAGGATGATAAATGCATTGATCGATATTGGTGGCGGACCTGTATGGGTGGCCGCCACAATTTTTCTATGTTGATGTGTTTTGACGTTACTAGACGCCATGGGGATTTGTGCAATGTGCGTTCGACTCAGAATTGAAGAATGGAAATAGAGGGGTCCTCTACTTTTAGTCTTTTGAATGACAGTTGCGAAGAAGATCCATTAATTCCCTCTATAAATGCTTATATAGTCCATTGTTACAGTGACAATATTGTAATATTCCAAATAGTGTCAGAGGACACGTGTCCTTTGTAGGTTCGGGTATGAATGGTTCTGGAATGTCCTCAATATGTTCGGGCCAATTATGTCCGGTAATGCCATTGTCTTGTACGGGTTATGATTTATTTAAATTTTTAATGATGCCCTTATTTTGGGCTACTGATTGGGCCTTTTGCTAGGTCTTTTTGGGCTTTTTTTATAGATTGGGCCTGACAGAGATCAAGTCCCCCCTTAGCAATTTGGCTAACTGTAAGGAGTCCGAATTTTTCTAAGTTGAATGATAATGTTCGGTATTTCCCGGACCATCAAGGTCCGAGACTTTTGACCTCCAGAGTTATTTTTTAATCCCCATTGAGGATTTCTCGGACCTTAATGGTCCGAGACTTTTGGCCGTTGGTGATATTTGTATCGCCCTTTTGATTTTTCTCGAACCATCATGGTCCGAGACTTTCGAATTGATTTGTATCCCCCTTTTGATTTTCTCGAACCATCATGGTCCGAGACTTTCGACCGTTAGGGATATTTGTACCCCCCTTTTGATTTTCTCGGACCATCATGGTCCCCGAGATTTTTGACCATTGGGGATATTTTGGATCCCCCTTTTTATTTTCTTGAACCATCATGGTCCGAGACTTTTGACCATTGGGATATTTTGGATACCCCTTTTGAATATCTCGGACCATAATAGTCCGAGAAGTTTGACCGTTGGGGATATTTGTATCCCCCTTTTGATTTTCTCAAACCATCATGGTCCAAGACTTTCGGCTGTTGGGGATATTTTAGATTCCCCTTTTGAATTTCTCGGACCGTAATGGTCCGAGACTTTTGACCGTTGGGGATATTTGTATCCCATTTTTTATTTTCTCGGACCATGATGGTCCGAGACTTTTGACCGTTGGTAGGGCTGATCAACTTTACGGTTAAACCGAAATAACCAAAAAAAAATTTCGGATTTAGTCAATTTGGTTTGGATAATTCAGTGTTTGGTCCGGTTTTCGGTTTAACCGAAATTTTTATACGGTTTTCGGTGTGGTTATTGGTTAACGTTTAAATAATTCGGTTAATCGAATTAACCGAATTAATAATATGTACCTTTAACCCATATACTAATACCCACCAGCCAGCCCATGTACCCAGCCCAGGCCATCTTTCCCAATAACTCTAAGACTAAAACCCTAATAAACACACACACACGCAGCGGAAGACCTCTTAGAAGCTCTCACTCATCATCTTCAAAGGCTCAAAGCCTCACACACACGACAGAAAGAAAGAAGAGTTCCTTCAATTCCAATTTCCATTCCATCAGCTATCACTCCACTCACTTCATCTTCATCTATTATGCTCACCGACGACGTCTCACTAACACGAACGTTCAACTGTTAATGGAGCTTGAAGATTCAAGAGGTGTGGTTGAAGGTTTCATTGAAGAAACAGAACCTCCTCCTTCGTCGCCGATGGTAAGTCTGTTAACTCCAAGCTCTCTAGTTCTACTTTTAGTGTTAGCTCGATCATATACTCCTATTTGCTTACGGATCATATACTCTTACTTTTAGGATTTATAAATAATTGTTGCTGGTTTCTAGTAATTGTTATTGTATGCCATTGTAGCCACATGAATCAAGCTTGAACCGTTCTATAAAAGTCTTTCTTCCACTTCTTTTCTTTTCCCTAAATAAGGGTTGGTGAATGTTGCTAGTACTAGATGGAAAAATCACCTCGATTGACCTTAAGAATTCTTGTGGTAGATCCACAACTTTATTGCAAATCCTTTGAACACCACCTAGCTGTTAAAAACATAAGAGTTATATGTAGCATCTTGACCGGATTTTTTAAAAACTACTTAGCTTATCTATAAGGGTTTGCTGCCTCTACTATTCTATGAGAACTTGCTTTATATTCGCCTCCTGGATGATTTTACGGTGATGATTTTTGCATTTCCCTGGATGTATCAGGGCCGGATGAAAGTCGCCTCTTATTGTTGTAGCGTGATCTAGCAGTTTGTACTGCAGTCTTTTTAACCTCAGCAAATATCAGTATTTTTTATATATGAGTGTCTTATTCTTATCATGTTCTTGACCCAGCAGCTAGTTCAATCCTCACACTAAATTATGTATACTATTTGATTTATATTTGCAGAACGACAATGAAGAAGGGAATGAAGTTCCAAAGCAATCAACTCAAGAACCTAGCTCTACAGGATCAAACAAAACAGTCAGATGCCCACAAAAGAAGAGAAAAGCAGCAACTTCGGTCTCAAGCTTGGAAACATTTTGACAGGATTGAAACTGAAAGTGGTGAACATAAAGCTAAGTGTAGATATTGTTCAAGGCTTCTCGCTGCTAATGTGTGTAATGGTACTTCCTCTCTTAACCATCATTCCAAGATCTGTAGTGCACGTAAAGAGTTAGATTCTAAGCAAACTGAACTGGTATTTAATGCTGAAAATCAAGGGGAAGGGGGTTTAGGTCTATGGAAAGTTGATCAAGAGTTAGTGAGGAAGGGGCTTGCTGAAATGATCATTATCGATGAGCTTCCTTTTAGGTTTGTTGAAAAGGAAGGTTTTAGAAAAATTTTAACTCTTGCTTGTCCAAAATTTTGCATGCCTTCAAGACATACAATAGCTAGAGACTGTTTCCAGAAGTATGAAGATGTGAGGATTGAACTGAAATCTATGTTTAGGAAAACACAACAACATGTATGCATCACCACCGACAGTTGGACATCATTGCAGAAAGTGAATTACATGTCTATAACTGCTCATTTCATAGACGAAAATTGGAAATTGCAGAAGAAAATTCTAAATTTTTTCCCAATTAGTAGTCATAAAGGGGCCGCAATTGCAAAGGCAGTAGAAAATTGTCTTCTTGAATGGGGGATTGAAAGGGTATTCACCGTTACGGTTGACAATGCGGCCTCTAATGATGTAGCTATTGATCTCTTGAAAAAAAGAATCAATAATTGGGGGACAGGGGTGGCTGATTGCAGATTTTTACATATGAGATGCATTGCTCATATAATAAACTTCGTTGTTGTTGATGGGTTAAAGGAGAAAGCGATGCGGGGATCTGTATCAAGTGTTAGAGTTCTTGTAAAATTTGTCAGAATTCAGCCGCTAGATTAGCTCATTTTAAAAGGTGCATTGTGAAAGAAAGAATAGAAAGCAAGTCATTGTTGTGTTTGGATGTTAGTACTAGGTGGAACTCCACATACTTAATGCTAGATGCTGCCGAGAAATTTGATGTGGCTTTTGACACTTTTTCGGCTGAAGATCCATTCTTTGCACAAGAATTAGAAGAGTTGGGTGGGATTCCTAGTAGTGAAGATTGGAAAAATGTAAGAAGGTTGATCAAGTTTCTTGAGCACTTTTACTATCAGACTTGTAAGGTTTTGGTTCATCGTATGTAACATCAAACAACTTTTTCATGAGATTGATGAGATGTCTAGTCGGTTGCAAGAGTGGATTTTGAGTGATGATGAAGAGTTTTCAAAAATGGCAAAGAAAATTAAACAAAAGTATGATAAGTATTGGGGTGATGTGGAAAAGATGAACATGTTGATTTACATTCTTTGTTGTACTTGACCCACGCCATAAATTCCGATATATTGAGTTTGCTTTTGAGGAAATGTATGGGTCTGATAAGGATTTGGGGATGAAGTTAACACATGCATGTAAAGAAGCTTTGAATGAATTGTTTAGGTGGTATGAGAAAACTTACCAACGAAAGGTAGTTGTTGGAATTTCTTCTTGAGTCTTCCAATGACTTGAAACGAAAGGTGGGGTTGCATGCTATGGAAAGAAAAAAGAAATTCAAGTCAATGATTGGGAGTCATGAAAATAAGTCGGACTTAGTTAGATATTTGAATGAGGATTGTGAGCCTGAGGTAGAGGATCAAGAAACATAATTTGATATCTTAAATTGGTGGAAAGTTAATCTTTGGACGATTCCTATTCTCGAGTCTTATGGCTCGTGATGTTCTTGCTATTCCTATATCTACTGTGGCCTCTGAAGCTGTTTTTAGTACGGGAGGTAGAGTGCTTGATGCATTTAGGAGTTCATTAGCTCCTAGGATGGCACAAGCACTTATTTGTTGTCAAGATTGGGTTCAGAGATTAAATATCGAGGATAGTGTTGAGGAAGATCTGATGGATTTTCAGAAAATGGATGAAGGTAGGTACTGCTTTTTCTTCAAATACTTGCTAACTTATCAATTTATTTCTTAAGTGCTATGTTCATGTTTATTATTATGTTTTACCCAGATTTCTCAAAGCTAGCATTGGACAAGAATAACGTAGATGTATGATGGATTGATCAGATTATTAAAGATCAGTAATCAGGTGATTAGATTTCCGGCTTGTGATTTGCTTACTATTATAGAATTTGTCCTTCTAGTGTCTAACTATAATCATGACTAATTGATTATTATTTTTCATTTTTGTTGTAGATGAATATGGAAGAATTAGAGATCAAGTGAAGAAAGTAGTTTAAAACAATCTAGCTCAAAGTCATGAAGCTGCATTTTTGTTTTAGCAAGTGCAAGCTACTGTTTCCTATTATCTTGTTGTTTGGACCGTACTTGGCGGTGGCCTCTTTTGTTTGTGACTTATTATGCTGATTGTTTTGGACCGTACTTGGGACTTATTATGCTGATTGTTTTGGACTGTACTTGGATTTAGGAATTTGGTTTAAGACTTATCATGAATGCATTGCATAGGTTGTGTTGTGCTTGCTGTTATATATTAGTATCATGAGGTTGATGTTCAAGCATCGGTAATTACATAGCTTTTGAGTTAAGAAGAAGAGAACATTTTCGGTTATTTTGGGTAATAATCAAATAACCGAACAGTCGGTTTTCGGTTTTTACGGTTTCGACTTTATTTGGTTAATTCGGTTACTAATAATGGAAAACCGAAAACCAAATACATCAACAAATTCGGTTTCGGTTATAACCGAAATAACCGATTGAGCAGCTAACTGCTAGGGATATTTGTATCCTCCTTTTGATTTTCTCGAACCATCATGGTCCGAGACTTTATTTGTATCCCCCTTTTAATTTTCTTGTACCATCATGGTCCGAGACTTTTGAGGCGGTTTACTAGCAGTTTCGTCATAGCTTGTGCATTAACTGCCGCTTTTTGATCAACAGTGGATATGTATCGTTTTGTGACGGTACGCCTTCCCGAACATCCTTAAATAAGGAATAGCTCTTGAATTGCTATTCACTTCATTCGTGCTTCCTTGCTCCCTTTGCTCTCTTTTCTTCTCTTAAGCTATACACTTTTTCACGACGGACAATCCGTCGCTAAAGGAGGCGATCAGCTTTTTTCAGAGCTGGAGAACTGTCGAGAAAGTCGACCCAGAAGAGTATCTTGCACCGTTTCTTAATTAGGCCACCATCGCTCCCGGCAGCTAAGAGGGTTCTTCCACCGTTTGGTAGTTCTACCGTCAACACCATTCCATCGTCGACGCGTTCGCTAACGCTTCGCCGGTAAACCTCTGAAGGCCAGTCCATAGCCGTTTTTTTCCAAGGTATTTAAAAATGGCCCTTCCTTTCCCAACTCCTTCCTCTGCTCGCCCTTCGGGAGATCTTTTAGAAACAAGTGGCCCTGTACCCGAAGAATGGTGGTCGGAAGTTGAGCACTTCCGAAGCAGGGCCACTCCAGAACTAATAAGGCAGTGGCAACGTGACTTCTTCCTTTCCTATACCGTAGCTATTAGAGTACCGACGGCTGAGTGTCGTGTATACGAACCGGACGTCGGTTGCCTTGTAAGTTTTAGGAGCCAATTGGAGTGTGTGCTCTGGTTTCCCCCCACCCTTTCGTCCATGTATTAGCAGAATCCCACGGCTTGGTCGTCAACCAACTAAGCCCGAACACTTACTGCCATATAAACGCGTTCCTCGTGTTATGTCAGGTGTTCGGGGTGGACCCAAAGATTTCCACATTTTTGTAATTTTACAAATCTGTGCCGAAGTCGAGGAACTGTTTCTACAACTTCGGGGCTAGAGGGAACCCTTCAAAGAGGTTCAACCTTATTTGGGATCTTCCTTCGAGTAGGAAAGGGTGGCATGGTGAGTTTTTCTTCATGAAGCCCGAAGCATCCTGGAATCTCCAAACTGTCCAAAAGGTTGGAGAGCCAGTGGATATCAAGGACCCTTTCCGTTTGTTGGAGTTGGAAGGTGCTCGGGAAAACTATAAAACCTTCCAAAGCAAGTTGTGACAACTGGTTGATTGGTTCGGGGATGAGCGTCCCGAACCGTTCCCCGTTCCAATTAACTGGACTCTCATCCTCAAGGAGTCTTATCCCATTTAGGGATCATTCGGGGTAATTTGGGGGCACTTGGAATCAAGGAGAGCCCCCATTCATCATAGGATTTGGCATTAATTCAACGTTTGCGGGGCAAGATCCCACACACGACCTTCGTTCAAGGTTCATATCTATTCTTTGATTCATGTACATTCCCTTTTGTATTAACTAATTGTGTTTTCTTTCGCATAAATGGCTCCAAAGATTAACCATCAGGACCTGTTCAAAGGTGCCCAGAAGAAGGACAAGCTTGCTAAAGAGTCTTCCAAGGCAGGTCCCTCCCAACCTCTGGCGACTGAGCTGAAGAAGAGGAAGAGGGATGGAGTGGATGTCTAGGAGGCCGCTCCATCCGGTCCATCTGAGGTCCGCTCTCCTGTTCATCTGGACATTACGTTCGAGGACCTGTTTGATGTGTATGATCGGGCAGGTCCTTCTCCTGACAAAAAAAGGCGTCTTCGGGGAGCTACCCCAATCGCCGAAGAACAAACTCCGGGAGTCCTGCCCACGGACTTTGACTTAGGTAATCGACTCTTATCTTTAGAGAATAAGTGTTTCTGGAACATCTTCGGGATTCTCTCCCGGATGTTTAGAGATGACCTAATTCATGACGTCACCGGACACATTTCTGCTGTATAGGTCCAGGCTGGAAAGAGGCCCAAGAGAAGGCTCGTCAAGAGCGCGATGCCGAGTTTGCTCGGTATGGATCAGACTTGATCCCTCAAGAGCCGAGGTGGCTAATTCATGAGGACCAAAACCTCATGGATGATGAGGACGCTAAAGAAATGGCCCCAGAGCTTTGGAAAGGGATGCCAACTACCCGGACCATGGATTGGCTCGAGCATTAGTTCCCAGATCTGGCTATGACAACCTCTAGGATGCATGTCTTAGGCTCTCGCAATATTTTTGGAATTTTTAATATAAGTGAATGGGTAGTGTTATATGACAAGTAACTTCGATAAGAACAATGATAATTGAAATAAATCTAAATGGAAGTAATTGACTCTTCGTCTTTCGGTCCTAACTAAAAGCCCCTTTGGTTGTTTAATAAATGTTAGATGACATGCTGTCTAATTGTCTTGACCTTTTTTTACTTGTTGCGTCCAACTATAACCTCCTAATATTCCAAATTACCTTACTCAAGCAATCCTAAGAAGTGCCTTATAGGCTGGATCACTCTCTCAAGTCATCCAAAAGATGGACGATGCCAATCTTCCATAAACCAATGAGCCAAGCTAGAACAAGAGCTGAAAAAAGCAGAATAATGTGTGAATGCAAAGTATTACACTTACAAGCTTGGTCACTCCTCCAATAAACATGTCAAATCAAATGAGAGGCATGGGAAGATGGCTACAAAGCTATTGTCGTAGTGGCAAAACTCATTCAGAGAGTTTTCCATTACGAACAGTTGCTCCGGGCATCCCGGACTTCAAGCTCTTCAGCCTTGTCTCTTCCTGAATGATGTCCAAGGTGATCTACCGGACTTTTTTGTTGCAGCCCAACTTGCCCAGACCGAGGCTGCCTTCCTGAGCACTGTTGCTGCTCAGAGGTACTTTGAGGAGGACCTCCGGATGAGGGTTGCAACCCTGGAGAAGGAAAAAAGAGACATTGAGGTCAACCTTGAGAACCTCAAGAATCATACTGATCAAGACATCAAGGACCTCTGAGACGAGATCAATACTATCCGGGAGGAGCAGCAGGAATGGGAGGAGGCAGCAAGAGGGGCGGTGAACTTAGTTGCGAGAAGTTCGATCAGGGCTTCTGTCTTGCCCGGAGGCAACTTATTGAACGAAACCCTCATGTGGACCTCTCCGGGCTAGACAGTATTGACGAAAGTCCGGTCGATGCTTCTTGGTGCGGGGAGGAATTCTTGAAGGCCTCGGAGCCAGTTAACAGGAGCGAGTTTAGTTTTCCTTAGTTTTCTTTTCTTTTTGCTATCTTTTGTGCAATCCTCCGGGACTTCTGTAATTAATCCTCCGGGATCATTTAATGACTAATTTCCAAAAGTTGGCTCATCTTTTCATAGAGGTTCGGTCATAAGACCTACAACCTCTTCCCGAAAGTATCTCAATTTATTAAGCTAACTTCGGATTACACATAGTACTTCCTAAGTGTTTCAGAATGATATGAGCTAACCAACTCTCTTCCTTCAGAATCTGATAATTTGACTCTTTTCCTTTCTTCGGCGGTCACTGCAAACAGACCTTCCCAGTTCGGGGCGAATGCATCTCCTTTTGGTCTCCGGGAGCCCAACTTGGTTTGCCTTAGTACTAGGTCTCCAACCTTGATATTTTTTGTTCTAACTTTTGAATTTTCCGAGGCTGTAGTCTTTTGTTGAAATGTCTTTCTTCGGAGTTCTCCTTCTTCTCTTCTCCCTTCGAGGAAATCTAAAGTTTTCCTTAATTCTTGTTCATTCTCGCTTTCTTCAAAGACTTTTGCCCAGAGAGATGAATTGGTACCTTGATGGGGATGAGAGCTTCGGTTCCATAGGCTAAGGAAAATGGAGTTTCTCGAGTTGACATTCGGGGTGTAGTCCGGAAACTTCATAAGACATGTGGAAGCTCTCCAGGCCATTTACCCTTTGCGCTCCCAAGCCTCTTCTTTAGACCGTCTTTCAACGTTCGGTTTGACACTTCGACTTGTCCATTGCTCTGCGAGTGTGCGACCGGAGCAAAATGAAGTTTGATACCGAATTCTTCGGCAAAATCTTGGAACCTTCCGTCCGTGAATTGTGTTCCGTTGTCTTAACTAGTACTCTCGGGCATCTAAATCTGCAAATAATATTTTTCCAAACAAATTTTTGGATGTTGTCCGCTGTTATAGATGCCAATGGTTCGGTTTCTATCCACTTGGTAAAGTAATCAACAACAACTACGCAATACTTCAATCCCCCGGGCGCCATTGGTAGCGCTCCAATCAAATCAATACCCCAAATGGCAAAAGGTATTGGGTAGTCCGAAGATGTCACATTCTCCGAGGAAACTCTCTGTATCTGGGCGTGCTCTTGGCACTTCTTGCATTTGTTGATCAACTTCCTGGCCTCTTCCTTCAGATTTGGACAAAAATACCATGTATGAGTATTACCGCGACCAATGCATCTGACCTGATATGAGACCCTCAGATAACTTCGTGAACTTCTGTTAGGACGTCTCCGATTTCTTCCTTATCGATGCATTTTTGCATATGTGAAGAAATATAAACCGACTCTTGTTATAACGAAGTTGCTTAATTTATTTCTTATTTTTGCTGATAAACAAACAGCTCCCTGTTCCCATGTTTGCTCGCTTTGGTGTCTGCTTTTTTGTGTTGCTCGTGAGCGGGAGCGGGAGCGGGAAAAGTGTCGCTCATTCACTTCAGAAGAGCTAAAACTCATCTCGAGAGCTGTACATTTTCCTTTCTACAATGGGAATTAAGGTGATTGTTGTTCCACCCATCAAATGGTTTCTGCTGACGATCTTTCAAATTGTATGGGCGACACTTTAAACATGTTGTTTTTAGGGTTTAACGAAGCTTCTCGCCGACAACGCCCCGAAGGCCATGAAGGAACAGAAATTCGAAAGTTATTTCGGCCGGAAAATCGCCATCGACGCCAGCATGAGCATCTATCAGTTCCTGGTATGTGCCTTTCACGTTCATTTCACTCGTTTTCGTTCAGTTTAGCGGCTCTGGGGGTTTATGGGGAATACCAGTTTTCGGCTCTTCATTTTTGCAGATTGTGGTGGGACGAAGTGGGATGGAAACGCTTACCAATGAGGCTGGTGAAGTTACTAGGTTATCCCTTCACTTATTCTCCAGCTATAAACACCTTTTAACTCCTTGGGCTTACAGTTCAGGATATACTGATTCTTCAGAACTTGCTTTTTTCTTGTCTGCCTTGTTTCGGCTAATTAAATGTTCACATATTTGTTTTCCACGCCTTCTGTAGTCATTTGCAGGGGATGTTCTCTCGCACCATTCGGCTTCTTGAAGCGGGGATGAAACCTGTGTAATGTGCTCCCCTACTCTCCTCTATATGGGATGTTTTTGAAAAGCAATATATTACTCCAAGGAGAAACACTATGAGTCCATTTGGTTGGTGCGAAGCCATTTGAAAAATCTTTTCCAATTTATCCAAATATTTGATAAATATATGCTTCAAAACAATAAATTTACTCAATTCAAGGTTGAATTACAATTTTTTAATCATAAAAAGTATTAATTTAGTGGATAAATTAGAAAAGAATTTTCATACATTGGCTTCGCACCAACCAAATGAACCCTATAAGCCGTTTCAGATATTTGTCCTGTGTTAACAGTTGCTATGTGTTCACATTTGCTAAATCACTTGGATTTTTGCACCAGCTATGTCTTTGATGGGCAGCCTCCGGATCTTAAAAAACAAGAGTTGGGAAAACGGTAGCCCCCTTCTGCTATTTATGCCTCTGAGCTGCTACTTGTAAATTAGAAGTTTGTTGGAGTTCAGCCAGTCCACATCTAGTTCTAGTCAACGTTAACTGTTACATAATTTGTTGTACAGGTATGCTAGGAGAGCAGATGCAACTGATGATCTAGAAGAAGCTAAAGAGGTAATCGTTTCTATCGTTGTCAAGCTGGATATTGATGCATGAACATTCACTGTTTATTATGATTATCCCAAGGATATCCATTGACATTACTTTTTTCCATTGTAGAGTGGCAACAAGGAAGACATTGAGAAATTCAGTAAGCGGACTGTTAAAGTGAGTTAATTTTTCATTTTTCCACGTCTTAGTTTATAACTTGAAGGCTGTTATTATAAAGATTTATGATTACTTATGTACTTCTTGTGATGATTGGTATATAAAGGTGACTAAGCAGCACAATGAAGATTGTAAAAAGCTTCTGAGACTTATGGGGGTGCCTGTTATCGAGGTGAACATTTATATTTGTTCTGTTACTGCACTGATCTACTAAGCTTCCGTTTTGTTTACCATGGTAGTGGTGTTCCCTACTGGGAATTGGTGTTTTAGACCCTCACTACCTGCTCTGAGGTTTTGGGCTGGATGCAACTGCCCCCCGCACTCCAGAATGCTATGCTAATGTGTGATATGATATATGACATGACATAATCACTTTTATTGTGAGCATATCGTCGTTTGACTCTAAAGTACTGTAACTAACACAAGGTCAAAGTGAAAAAATGGATATTTATTTTTTACCTAAGGGATGGAGGGATTTTATTAGTGTTAATTCTGTTTCTCTTTTATTTTGGCTGGCTGGTGGTGCTTGGGGCTTACGTGCAAGTTAGGGCTAGGTGCAGAGCCCCAAAGGTTTTGCACTTCTTGTCTTCATGGCAATGTGACTTAAGTGAAGAGCAGGGTAGGCACATGACGTGCATGCCTTTAACTAGATGCAAAGAATGGGCTTCATTTAATTGTGAAAGTTCTAAATTTTTTGAACGGGCTACATGAAACCTAGATCAAATACTGCATCAGGGTAGTGATTCAAGTCCCAAAGCAAGGAAAAAGCATAAGAATTAAAATGGGAACATAGTAGTTAAGAGTCAGCAATAGCAGAGAGCCAAAGGCAGACTATTGACCATGAGAAAAGAGAGGAAGAAACATAGTGAAGAGGACTTTATGACTAGTCTTCTGTAATCTAAATGCTAGTGTTGTCATAATTATTTTTGCATATTATTTGAATGTTTTTGTGCTAAGTAATTCAAGGTTTTTACCTTTAATTAATAGTGGGTTATGGTTAGCTTTAGGTATTATTAAGTTTTTCCAGTTTAGTCTATAATATTATATATCAATTCACGGTGTAGCACTTTACTTCATTAAATCGTGTGCTTTGCTTTTTGATTTGCGCTTTGAGACCCTAGCACTCTTGTTCGCTTTTTGTTTTTGAAAGCGTTAGGCCAATGGTTTTCTTCTGGCAGGCTCCTTCTGAAGCTGAAGCTCAATGTGCTGCTCTTTGCAAAGCAGGGAAGGTACGTATCTATTTTTCTTGTATAAATTGAGTCTCATTCAGCTTTGTTAATACTCCCTCCATCCGCAAAAGATTGTTTCATTTGTTTTTTCAGTTTCACGGTATTTACTCTATTACTATTTTTTTCATGAATGTTTAGAAATTGAAAAATAAATAATTCATGTGTACCATAATTTCAAGTCTAAATTTTCTAAATATATTTTGTCTGAAATTTTTTCACTGTTTATCTTTGTTAAAATTTGAGTCAAACACTGAACTTTGAAACAACAAAGTCAAATGGGACAAATTATTGGCTGATGGAGGGAGTATAAAACATGAAAAGAAATTAACTGCTTACACCTTGCTATGTTTGAGCTGTTTAGGGAATTTAAAACATAAGTTTGCACTTTAACTTCCCCCTCCCACCCATCCTTCTTTGCTTCTGTTATCTATCTCTAAAGTTTTAAAATTTTGAGTTCAATTGATAAGTTTTTTGAGGTCTCCAATTATTGTTTTTTTCCTTTTATAATTTTTGGTGTTAGGTCTATGCTGTGGCTTCTGAGGACATGGATTCTCTGACTTTTGGGGCTCCTAGATTTCTTCGCCATTTAATGGACCCTAGTTCAAAAAAGATACCAGTCATGGAGTTCGAGATTTTAAAGGTGATCATTAAAAGGAAAAACAAATTTCATATATATAAATTTTGGCACACTATCTGGATGTATGATTACTTGAATGGTTCAGATTTTGGAGGAGCTGAATCTTAGGATGGATCAATTTATCGACTTGTGTATTCTATCTGGTTGCGATTACTGTGACAGCATTAGAGGTATTTGGGTTTTCATTTCATAATAGTTGCATTTTGAACAAGTATCAGTATGGCTTTTCCTCATTTTTGTTTAGTACAGCTGAAAACCTATGATGCAGGTATTGGGGGTCAGACAGCTTTGAAGTTGATTCGTCAGCATGGTTCTATTGAGAATATACTTGAGAACATTAACAAGGAAAGGTATCTTTTTGCTTTCCGCTCCTGCTATGTGAAGTGGTATTTTAATTTTTCTTGTGTGGGAGGTCTAGAATTTGATACTTATTAGTTCAAGCTTGATATTGTTCCGTTTGACAGTATGGTTTTCCCCCTCCTATTTTCAGATATCAAATACCAGAGAACTGGCCCTATCAGGAAGCTCGGGGGCTTTTTAAAGAACCACTTGTTTGCACTGACGAGGAGACGCTTGATATTAAATGGTCTTCCCCAGATGAAGACGTAAGAACTGGAAGAGCTTTCACATGCCTGTTTAGGTTTTCATGTGATTGATATTCTTATGTTGCAATTCTTTTGTTGAATTTCAGGGGCTGATTGCATTCTTAGTGAATGAAAATGGGTTCAACCAGGATAGAGTGACAAAGGTTTGATTGCTGCCTCCAATCACTGATTCTCAATAAAGTTCATTCTCTCCTGACTTTAACTTTCTTCGAAAACCACTGCCCCTTCTCTTACCTTGACTTTCATTATTAGGCAATAGAAAAGATCAAAGCAGCAAAGAACAAGTCCTCACAAGGCCGGTATGTAGACTTCAATATTTACACTTCTATTGAAAATAATGCTAAAAGTATCACAAGCCTAAGATTACTGTGATTTTCAGTGGATTTTGCTATCATCTTTGTTTCATAGGTTGGAGTCGTTCTTTAAACCAGTTGCAAATACCTCAGCACCAATCAAACGAAAGGTACTTCTGCATCACGGAATTTAATTATTCAGTGTCAATTCTCATTTTTCTTTATGTCCTTTTCATTCATGATGATGTACGGATTGACATAAGTTCTGAATTGTGCCCCTGTGATTGAAATTACATTCATGCTATATATATTGCATTTGATATAGTCAACTTGCAAGTTTCGTAGTTGTAGTGCATTGTTTTGGAGAAATAATGGATTGCATTGCTAAAGCTTTGAAGTTGCTTGAGAAGAAGAGAAACGGATTATAGTTGGTGTAGATATAACCAAGCTAGTCCATTGTAATGATGTGGTCCAAAAAACAGTTTTCCTATCATTTTCAGAACTTACTTTCAAGTTGGGGATGCTTTGCGCATTTTTTATATTTGTTTCCTTGAAGCCTTATGGTCCATCTCTCTCCCTAGGTTCCAAAACAAAGAATCTGAAAGTAGTCCCTAATCTCCTGGACAGGCAGGCTATATATTCTGAACTATTGGCCGATAGACCTGACTGCTACTATAATATCAGTATACTGGTTGACAGGGGACAAAATGCGTGCTTGTGACACCCCCAGTAACTCTTAAAGACAAATATAAGGTGTTCTCTGTTCAAGTGAGTAGATATTCCAGGCCCAAGATAGTTGGCAGCAGAAGCGTGCCAACACTAGGTCTGCAGTGCAAGTACTCGGATCTAATTCTTCAAGGTGTGTGTGCCTTGGATCGTGAAACTCAAATCTGGTGAACCTTCCAGCATTTTATGCTATGTCACTGTTTATCCAGTAGGAGTTGTCGTATGCCTGAGGTGCATGAACCATTTAATTAATAATCAAGCAATAATATTTGAATGTAAGGTTATGTTAGAATTAGTTAAGCTTGGATACTTGGACTCACCTTTGTGATAGAACTTTAACCACAGACAAGGGCATACTTACATTGGGGGCAGTGTGGGCGGCAGCCATCATTGAACTTTTGTAAACTATAGGTTATGCGTATGTATATGTAAGGTATGGCTCCTGGTGTTGTCATTCCCCTAGAAAATTAGCTGTTCATATCTGAATCACTTGGCCCTTGAACTATAATACTCCCTCCGTCCCAAACGTTTTGCAACATTCTTTTTTTGGGATGTCTTAAAATTTTGTTACCTTTCTGTTTTTGGTAACTTGTACTCCTATTAGTCTAACTTACCAAATTATTCTTTCTTCCAAGACCTAAACAATAAGATACTTAAATCTAATCAAATATTGGTCTCTTTCTTCCTTAAATATGTTTTGCTCTTCACTTCCCGTTTTTTTGATAATCAGGGGCAGGGGGTAAGCGATAGTGGAAGTAAGACTTAAGACCTCCACCTCATGTCCTTATGAGCTTAACCACTAAACTAGAGGCTCAGGACTACATCTTCAATATTCTAATTGTTTGATTTTGGTTTACGAGTGTTTCTCGGATTCTGTGTCTAACTACATCTTCCAATATAAAGAAAGCATGAAATAAAAAAGTTGAAAGCCAAACTTTTCTAACCATAATTCTTATGCCAAGTCGATACGTTGCTAAATATATGGGACAAAGGGGGTATAAATAAAACTTACCCCTAAAATATAAAAGTTGACACTTAACTACCTATACTACTAAAGCATGTGCAGTTCCTTTTTCTTTTGTTTTTGTTCTCCACTACCTTGTTGTGCGTGATCTGTTGTCTGCACTTGTTTTTTTAGTTAATTATTTCCATTACTTATGCAAATTGAAAACAATTTAATGATGTTAATTATTTTACTTTGTGCGATTATTTCTTTTGCAAAACTGCAGATAATTGTTTGGTCTGCTCTGGTTTAGATATTGGTGCTCATTGCTGAAGAAAGTAAAAACTGCATCATTTCAGCAAAGAACAAGAAATATAAATGCTTCAATTTAGAAATTGAGAAATGGTAAAAACAATTGCTTTAATGGTCACTTGCACATTCGTTCATTAAAGTTCGACTCGTAACCACTCCATCCTTAAAAAATAGATACATTTGTTTTTACTGTTTCACAGTATTTAATCTATCATTTTTTTCATGAGTGTTTAGGCATTTTAAGTTCAATAATTCTTATCCATATCATAATTTGAAGTATAAATTTTCTAAATATATTTTTTTATGATTTTTGTTTTCACTATTTATCTTAGTAAATATTTGAGTCAAACACTGAATCTTGAAACATGAAAGTCAAATGTATACATTAATTGAGGACGGAGGAAGTAAAGGACTCATCCTTCCTTATGCAAGGTCTCGGTTTTGAGTCTTTTGTATGGAGAAAACACCTTTGGGAGAGCTACCCCTCGAAGAGGCCCAACAATCCTCGATCCAGTTAAAACTGGAATACATTGTTGTTCAAAAAAAAAGGGATGAGTTTCAAGTTTTTAGTTCTTTGTTTGCTGTGTACATTGATAGTTATGTTCATGTATTTGCCATTTATTCAATTGAAATTACTTGGACAGTTAGTTATGCTAAATTCTATATCCTAGCAGTTTTGCGGAAAGTTGTGTGTAGAATTAGTCCCTCGATTGCAATTTTCTGCACCAGACTCATGGTGCTAGTGACAGAATTTGAAGTAATTATTGGTTATTATAGCAGGAAACTCCGGTTAACAATGCTAAGCAAATGAACAAGAAGTCAAAGGCTGGTGGTGGAAAGAAAAAGTAGCCTCGGCATGAACGATGGTGCTCAATTTGATCAGGTTTGACAGCCCTCAATGAATCTCAGTTTTGCTGTGCGAGAGTTTTCATGTTCTTTATCTTTCGCTGTATGATCAACGGTTATCTCAGTCTACATACTGCCGGTGCCAGATGAACCATCCAAGTCTTTTTTGTGTTGAGAATTACTGCTAATACCGCTGCTTCATAGAGCACAGTTTTAGGAATCTTATGGAACATAAAATCAGTAGAAGGGACTTTCCAATGTCATTATTGTTGTTGCATGGTGTGTATGATGCAGGTATCCCAGAGAAAGTCTGCAACATACAAGTAAGGTTGTTACTCTCGCGGTCTTTAATGTCATGTTAGTGGTAGGCGCATCGCAAAGTCTAGGGTTTGCCTTTGTTTATTGTTAGTATTTTTTCCCCCCATTTTTTTTAATGTACTCTCTGAATCAAGGAATTTGGTAATATAAGTTGGTCCCTCTTTTGGACAAGGTTTGTGTGTTGCAAGTGCTTGCCATGAGCTTTAGGATGAAGAAGTTTGGACTTGGATATGAATGTTCTCTTGAAGGTCATGTATTGCATAAGTACATGATTTGAAATGTGTAAATGCAATGTAATGGATTCTCTTGAGGAGAACACGTTTAATTAGGGACTCATTTAGTTCATAAAATCCATAGTGGATTAATCTAGATTTATTTTCCTTGTTCCTATCAAGTTTTCTTTTTGCTTTATTTTTTCTAAGTGGAGCTGTAGCCATAACACCCATTATCCAAAATGGAGCAACAATTGCAAGCAAAATATGCATAGTATTTAGAAGTAATATAAAATAACTAATGTAGCTTGTCAAAGAGTAAAACATATTACTCCATCTGTCTCAAAATTATTGAAACATTTTCCTTATTGGATTGTCCTTAAATTATTAAAACACTTTCTTTTTTTAGTAAACTTTTGTACATGAATTTACTCAATTATCTCTCATCACTCTCTTCTATCTAATAAGTCAACTCAAAATCAGCTCCACCTAAAACAATGTGCTCAGTCAAAACGTTTAAAAAATAATGGGACGGAGGGAGTATTATTCTTAAAGTGCGTCTTAATGCAACAAAAAACGATTAGTGATTATTTTTTTCAGTGAAGGTTTGGGACCACCACGTAACAAATAGAAAAATAAAACACAATTTGTTCGACCACAGTGGGAGTCGAACCCACGACCTTTTGATCCGAAGTCAAACGCGCTAATCCACTGCGCTATGCGGTCACATATATTTATCATTTGAGCTGCACTGTTAATATCTCTAATATCTTTACAACTTATAGGGCCATTCGAACCTTTTGAAGCATACTCCAATAACATTCAAATTTACTATATACACTATTTCAATTTTTAAAATTAATTTTCTACACAATTACCAATAAAACTTACTTTATGTTTCCATACTTTTTACACACATCTCGAGACTGAACAAAAAGATTTTTTATTATTCTCTTTAAGTTTTTGATATTCATTTGATTTCAATTTATTTACATTATGTATTTTTCGAAAAAATTGAAAAATATATGTTCATAAAGTATATATATAAAAATAACATTTGTATACAAACTGTTTAAATTTATATTCCATAATGATACAAAAATAAAATTATCGATTAAATGCTAAAACTAAGGGTTTGCCATGGTATTGTTCTAGTTTCTGCTTGGGATCTAGAGAGGCCGAAACAAATTGGCCATGGAAAAGCAAACATGGAGAGCGGTCATCAATTTTTGCAGAGATCCAGTCCCTTTCGTTTCTATGGATTAGTATCAGGTGTAAAATTTTTAAGGTGCCATGGGAAATGTGGTTATTAGCACCATTATTTTCTGTAGGTTCGTGAGCTATGTTTTCTTCCCTGGAGCTTCAGGTTTTTCGGTTCTGCAGTTGTGCCGCTCTGGTGATGTTCATATGTTGTTTTCTGGGGAGGGGTGGTGCTTTGTGTTCTGTTTTGTGGAGTGTTTGATGCCCTCTACTTGAGGGTGTTTCTTGGACTTGTTTTCTCTTTATTTTTATTTATATATAATCTCATAGTGGTTTAAAAAAAGTATTTTGATCATCAAGAACAGGGAATACAATGTTTATACTTTATGTGCACATAAATGTCAAAACAAAGGGATGAAGAGAACATTCTATCATGTTCATTTGCCAATTTTGCACATGCATTTCACTTTATAATAATTGAGTAAACTTCGCTGGTGGTCCTGTAAGTTTGTGGGTTGTCCTATTTAGGTCCCGTTTGAAGAATTTGGCTCATTTTAGTTTTGTAAGTTTCAATCGTGTGCACCGTTAGTCCTGTCGTCACTTTTTCCGTTAAAATCACCGTTAAAGTGGTAAAATTACCAAAATATCTGCGTCGTCCCAGCTTGCTTCTTTACCCGCTTGCTTCTTTACCCGTGTCGGTGGTCAGAGATGGTTTCTGCAGTGTTTGGGTGGCCGATTGACGACGAAGAGGAGGCCTGGTAGCGACGAGTGGCTGAAGCGGGTCAGCAGATTTTGCTCTATCAACGTTGCTGGAGAAGTGTGCGACGACGAAGGTGAGGGAAGAAGATGGCCGGAGGTGAGGGAAGAGAGATGATGAGGTTGTCCATTTAAGAATAGTTAGAATTTATTTGTAACTTTTTGAATGTCCTTAGTCCCACATATTTGAATTTAGCAACAAAATGTGGAGTCTCCTGAAGAGTTAAAAGACATTTTAGAGTGAACTGGCTGTGATAACAAATATGATGCTGAAAGTAGTTTCATTATATATATATACGATGGTAAGATAAAACTATTGAGAGAAGTAGACCGTTTCTATCTAGTGTGGCCAAAATCTTTGGCGAATGCCGTCGTGTGCAGGCGGCGGTCTCGACGATCCGGCAACAAGAAATTCTTCTCACTTTGATCCACTACGTATCAGATCTTAGTTTTATCGCGGTCAATCCGTTTCATTTTCGTTACAATAGAAGCGGCACAAGCCGTTACAGCAGCCGCTACGTGTGAGCTCGCTTTAACTAAGCTTGTCGCACCATAGCCGCTTCATCTAAAGCGGCATCAGCGCTTCAGAGCGAATCCACAATTTGACTTGTCCCCTTCGCTCTAGAGCGGCAGAAGCCGCTTCTATGAGTATTTTTTTAATCCCATAATCTCCTGCTATTATATATATTCCCTTCTGTTCATACATATATTATTATTGTATAGTTTAATATTAGTAATATACTATAATATTAAACTTATTTAATTCAAAAGTGAAAATCTAATTAGCATTGAAATATATAATTAATAAATATCATAATTACATCAAAATACTATATTTACATTAAAATATTTCGGAAAAGAAATCCTATCACTCTGGAGGAGGCTCGTCCGACCGACGTGGCGGATGTTGAGCTAAGAGAGAAGCAATGTACGCATCCATTTCCTCCCGTGACTGGAAAAAGGACTCGTAACTGGTGGACGATGGGAGGGTGTGCTGCGGAGGCTGCACCGGGGGATCAGGCCGGTAAACATCATCCTTGAAATCGTCAACAATGTAGGGGTTGGGCTGTTGTGGTGACAACTGTCATCGTCCGGATCCCTGGCTCGATGATCCAGCCACTAAACCTGCAGGCACATCCCTCGGTGATAGGATACGCCGCCGCTGCAGTGCTCCCTAGATGGAACTAATGGATGAGTTCGCCAACCGAAGCTGGTCCTCTTGCTGACGAATTCTCTCATCTTGGCGCCGGATCACCACCTCTTGCTCGGCGTAACGCGTGAGGAGGGTACGGATGTCCTTTTCCTGAATCTCCATGCGCTCCCGCTCCCTTCGGCGCTCCTCCAGTTGAAGCTCCCGCTGAGAGTTAATTCACACTTACAATTAGACCTTAATTTTTCTAAAAGGTTAAAATAAGCCAAAACTATTTAATTACCTCAGATGGCTGCGGCGGCTGGTCCGGCCGGCACCAACCTGCGGGGTGCGCCCTGACAACGCCCTCTGGTGGGTGGCCCGTTCAGCTTCGCATAAATAGCAGCATCAAAAAGAGGCATATCCTCATCATCGCTAAGGTCCGCATACTTCTCCCGCATCATCTCCATATACTTGGCCTAAGTGATTTTAAAATAATCAATTAAATTGCAAATATCATAAACTTAAAGACTATTAAAGTACTAAAGTGGCAGTACCTCAAACGTCGGGTCCTCGCCACCCCATTGTCTGCGGAACTCCAGGATGCTAGCAAGCTGACCCTCTTGCTCACTCTAACCATCAAAACAATTTAATCAATTAATAATGTTAAAACTCAAAGTAATTAATGTATAAAGATATAGAAAATGCCAGTACGTACTATCTGATCCCACATGCCCTGCTTCGAGGTTCTCCCATGCTTCCTTCGCTTTGGCTTATCATTGATCTTTAAGGCATTCACCATGGCATTTTTCATAATTTCCTTATACTGGTCGGTGTTCCAGAAATCTATTAGCTTATTCCAAACCTCCTCACTGAGTTCGGGAGGTACGTGTGGCCGCCAATGGGAGTGGTCGAAGGTCATCGGGTCGATAGGATACCGGGATTTGTATTGATTCCGGATTTTAGCCAACTTCCCCCGGTACACCACTCCAAACCTCAAGTGTAGTTGCTTTAACACATCATCCGAATATGAGGTCCGGGGTCAAACGTATTTCAACTGAAAAAATATTATATAATAAATAAGTAAATAAGTACAAGATAATAGTAGATGTAACTATTACCTTGAATTTAGTTGCGTATGCATTCCTGGTGCTTTGAGGGAGGTCGGTATAAAGGCGCGGCCATCCCGTCCAATAATCGTCGACGATGGTGATGATATCTTTAGGCACGCCCGATTTTTCTTGTGTGAGGCTGCATAGAGAAAAAGGAAGTTCGTTATACACATTCTAATTGTAATTGCTGGAAAAAGAAAACATAGTTTAGAATACTTACTGGCAACATAGTTTAGAATACTTACTGGCCCACCAATATCATCTTTCTTCCATCATCCTGAACCTCTGGTGGTGGGAGTAACGCAGGCAGTGGCCTATCTCTACGAGTAGATGTACCACGCGGTGGTTGCAGTGGAGGAAGAGGAGGTAAAACCGGGAGATGTGATGAACCGGCAGATCCAAACGGCCCCGCAGATACGGGTGACTGCTCCATCGGGTACCCCTACCGCGGCTATCACGACGTCCATTGCGTTCTCTTGAAGATCCACTCGTGTCCCTACTCTGGTCTCGCGCGTCGCTATGCTCCTCACTGTCCATGTGTTTTGACCCTAACATATTTTTTATGTAAGTTGAGAGCAAACAAATTGAGGGATAAACCTGAAACTCTTAATTGGCTCTAGCAACAATGGAACAATACTTTAGGTGGAAAAAGATCATCATACAACAAAAGTGGAACAATACTTTAGGTGGAAAAACATCAACAGACAAGTAAATGTTTAATCAACACTGAATCGAGAGAAGAAAAAGAATTAAACATCACTATTAATTGAATGGAGCAATACTGTAGGTCGAAGAAACAACAGAACTGGCTCTAGCAAAAATGTATATAAACAACACCTGAACTAAACACGACAGCACTTGTTCGCGTTAAAACACCATTGTTAACTAACTAATGGGCAACACTAATTTTAGTAAAGAAAAAGAACTGCACTACTAAATGGATGGAACAACAAGTTTAGTTGAAGAAACAACAAAGTTAGTAGTAATTAACTAAAAAATCAATTAGCGTCACCGAAATTAAAAGAAATCAGCAAACACTTGATGACTCTGCCAGTAATTGAAATCAGCAAACACTTCAGCAAACCAGAAATATCGATCCACGGTGATGCCGGCGAAGTGATGCCGACGACGACAAATCTCCCACGGGAAGCGTCTTTCTCGGCTGAGACCTTTAGGGGAACTGGGAAGGGGAAAGGGGCAAATGGGCCAAATATCCTGGGAAAGGCGAAGCTTCCACGAGAAGCTTCATGTAACGGGCGGTCGTTTCAATTATTGACGGCCCAAAACAACAAACAGAGTTCCAATTATTGAAAAATGAAATAAAAGGTTTTTAAAAACCACTAATTCTCACTAAAATCAACATTTAACACATAATTCATTAACTATAAAAAACTCAATAATTAACACAACTCTATCATTTTAAAAACCCTGACTAATTAACACAGAAGTCAATAATTACCAGAAAAGTCATTAATAAACACAAAAGTCAACTGCAAACATAAAAGTCAATAATTAACATTGTGATTATCGTCATCTTCAGGAAAGTTGTCCTCGAGACGCTCTGGCTCAGCGTTACTATCCACGAGAAATATACTCACATCATTGTCTGTCACGACTATTGTTTCTTCAATCCGTGGAGCTTGCAATGGCTCGTCATCCTTGTCAAGTTGTATGTTACCTGCGAATGAGCTTGACGCGGATCCCCGTCGACCTTCACCAGTCCAATGTCGAGGCTTCATTTTGAAAACTGTCCATCACTTCCTTAGATCCCGAATTTTTGAGGGGTACTCAAGATAAACAACTTGTTGCGCCTGACTAGCTAGAATGAACGGATCATAGACCTTTCATCGAGAAGTGTGGTCAACATCAATGATCTTGGAGTGTTTATCTGTTCCAACACCTTTATACGGGTCAAACCACATTCCCTTGAATACTGTCAATTTGTTTTTATTATAGCGAAGGACTAGAATTTCATCAATCATGCCATAACAATCGACACAGTCTTCCTCATTCTTATCACCGAAGACACAAACTCCCCAATTAGTAGTCCTCTTACCACATCCATATTCTCTGATATGGAATCTGAATCCGTTGACGAATGAGCCACCCCATGATTTCGCCATTTTTTGCGGGCCATACGCCAAGTCATAGAGTAACGGGGGAGAGGAAAGCCGATTTGCTTCAGCCAACTTCTTGAACCACTCAGCAAAATTAGCTAGTCTGAACTTATAAAGACCATTAGTGGCCAATATCGGGTATTGTGAGCACGAAAGCTCGTTGAATTGGCTGCATGAAAAACAAATGTTAATGTAAGAGTCAATTAAACGTAATCAAACTGATAATTGAAAATTTTCAATCATATTCACCTTGTATATGGTTCAACCTCAGGACAGTTCATGAGAATATATGTTTGGACATGATGCAATTCCTTATCTGTCAGTTCTCTATTTCTTTGTTCATCAAAGTTCTTGACCGAATGGTTGAATACTGATAGTCCGTTTTCATCAAATGTTAAGTTATAAAGTTCATTGCGCATCTGAGGGTTGATGCGAGTACCGAGATTGTCAATCATGTAATGCTCGGAGAAAAACACGACCTCCTGTACCAAATACTTCTCAATGATCGACCCTTCCTTGAATTGTTTATTCGTACATTTCTGTTTCAACGTTTTCATCAACCTTTCGAACCCATACATCCACCAAAATTGCACAGATCCACAGGTTTTAAGCTGCAACGGTAAATGCACAGTCAAGTGCTCCATAGAGTCAAAAAATGATGGAGGGAAGATCTTCTCAAGCTTGCACAACGTCACGGCAATAAATTCTTCCAAATTATGAACGTCTTCCAAGCGGAATTCCTTAGCACAAATTATTCTGAAGAATTTGCTAAACTCGCTATTGGAATCCAAATTTCATCAGAACGCGTTTCCTCGTAAAATGATAGGAAGCAGTTTTTGCATAAACACGTGACAATCATGTGTTTTCATGGCGTAAAATGAATTATTCGATGTGTTTACACAACTACCAATGTTAGATGCATAGCCATCAGGAAGTTTGAGAGTGTTCTTCAACCAACTGCAAACATTGTCAATCTGTTCTTGATTCAAAGTGTAAATTGCTTTAGGTTGGCATGACTTTCCATCACGACCGGGAAATAAATGCAATTCAGGTCGGATATTCAAACACTGAAGATCATGTCTCGAGTTTGCGTTGTCCTTGCTCTTCCCTTTATGATTCATAACCGTGTAAAAGATATTATCGAAACAATTTTTCTCTATATGCATAACATCAAAGTTATGTCTGACCAACAAATGACGCCAGTATGGCAACTCCCAGAATATCGATTTCTTAATCCAATTGTGAGTTGTACCGAAGCCATCCGCTCGTTGTTTGTCCCAGTATGACCCAAAAGGTGGGAATTGAATCTGATTAATCTCCCTTAGAATTTTATCACCATTTTTATACTCAAGCGGATCTATACGCTCTCTGCGCCCCCATGTTTGAATGTCATTAGGATAAGCATGTCGACGGTGTAAGAATCTTCTATGGCATCCCCACCAACAAGGTTTACGCCCATAAGTTAATTGAAAACTAGACACATCACTCATACAATATGGGCATGCAAGTCTTCCATGCGTACTCCAACCAGATAGCATACCGTAAGCCGGGAAGTCACTTATCGTCCAAAGCAGACATGCTCGCATTGTAAAATTTTTTCTGCGATGCGCATCCCAAGTTTGAACACCATTCGTCCATAGAAAATGTAACTCGTCTACCAATGGACGTAAAAAGACATCAATATTACGCCCCGGAGATCGAGGACCCGGGATTAGGAGTGCCATGTAAATGTACGGCTGCTTCATGCATAAATCTGGCAGTAAATTATAAACTGCTATGAATACCGGCCACATCGAATATGGGTTACCCATGTCTGATAGTGGGCAAAATCCATCAGTGCATAACCCTAATCGTACATTTCCAATCTCTTCAGCGAAATCAGGAAAACACATATCAACATGTTTCCATGCCTGCGATTGGCTGGGGTGTCCGATGTAACCATTTAAATTTTCATTTGCCCGATAACTCATAAATTCAGCAGTTTTTGATGACTGATAAATACGTTTAAGGCGTTCAGTGATTGGCAAATAACGTAAAATCTTCTTCGCTTTAAGTTTCTTTTTGCCACGTCGATCCGTACCGGCCTCAATGTATCTCTCCGCACCACACACTCTACACTGCATCAAATTGCTGAGAGTACCGTAGAACAACATGCAATTGTTCTCACATGCATCAATTTTACTGTATGGTAGCCCTAAATCTCTGATCACCTTTTTTGCCTAAGCAGTACTACTCGGAAATGCATTTTCACCAGGTAATATTTCACTGATAGCTTTTATGAAGTGGGAGAAGGCGGCATCGGAAATATTGTGCTGACTTTTCAAACTTAAGAATTTAATCAAAACTGCCAGCTTCTTATGTTCAGTACGACAACCATCATATAGAGGTTGTGACGCAGCTTGCAATAAATTGAAAAATTTATGCGCCTCTTCATTTGGAATTTCATCTTCTACAACTTGTGGCTCTTCTTCAATCCTCTCAAAATCATCATAACTATCATTATTCTCATTTTCATCATTATTCATTTGTTCACAAGTACTAGAATGAATTCCCAAACCTTCGTGCACCATTTGTTTAACATTCCATCCTTGATAATCAATCAACATTGAATCCATTTCAGTAGTTACACACGGATTACTAGACGACGATCCTTCGACAAACCGATTACGACCTCCAACAATACTAGGATCAATCTATATTGCCTCCCATAATTATCCCATACATAATAATCTGGTTTAAAACCATACTCGCATAAATGATTTTCAATAGTAACATCATCATAATAGAATATGTTTTAACACTTTTTACATGGACATTTCATCGTCGACAGCCCATTCGATTTAGCATTAGAAAAGGCAAACTCTAGAAACTGTTGTAACCCCTCAAAAAATCTTCGACTTATTGTGCGAGTCCCCTTCTCTAATCGCTGATACATCCAATCACGCTTTTCAGCCATGTTTTTACTCCTACAAAGCAATGTTCAATACAAAATATGGTAAAATCCACAAGACCAGAATTTACTCTGTACGTATAAATTGTTTAAGCTTTTTTATCATAATTAGTCACCTAGTTAAGGGTGCATGGATCCTATCCTATTCATAAAAGTATAATTGGTACCAAAGTTTTATGGTTGTGTATGCATAACCTATACAATCTATATAAATTTCGGCAGCATTTCGTCTCAGTTCCTCGTTATATCATATTTTGAGGGTTATTTTCCTCAAAATAGATACGAGGAACAAGACTAAAAATGTACCGGAATTTATGCAATTGTATCTGTTATACATACACAACCATAAAACTTTGACATACCAATTACACTTTTACAAACTGTCCAAATTGGACAATCCATGAATATTTAATATAATATTATATTAAATATTATTCCCAAAAAATAATTTTTTGGAAACAATATTATTCATATAATATTTTACAAAATATTCACAAAAATAAATTTTTGAAACAATATTATTCATATAATATTTTATAAAATATTCACAGACAGGAACTATGGCTCAACTATTCAACAAATTTATCATTTTCAACATATACACTAAAAAATAACTACGTATTTAAACAAATATTCTGTAAAATGAGTTATAAAAAAAATATATGATAAAATTACTGCATACATACCTAGATCCAACAGATTTTGTTGAAGAAAGACTTTGTTGTAGATAGAGAACTTTGAAGCAACGAACAAAAAGAACTATGAAGAACCAGACGAAAATGGTATCGAGAGGTTCGGGAGTGAGTGTTCTTCATAAAATGCAAGAGGAAAGGAAGCAAATGCTTAAAAAGGAGTTGAAAGCGGCAATCGCCGCTTAAGAACCGCTCCAAGGGCATCAAAAATGATGGTGGTAGGTACTGTAGCGGCTCTGGAACGGGAATTCCGTTTCACTCATTGAAGCGGTTTACGCCATTATAAAACCGCTTCGAAACGAAGTCCGAAGCGGAAGTCGTAACAGTGTGTAACGAGCTCATTGTTTAAACGGCCTAATCCGTTTTCACGCCGCTACGAAATGGCCAACATCTACGTAGTGATCAAGAATTTCTAGCTTCTCACACTTCTTCTAGCTTGTTCTCTAGCATGAGTTAGTAACAGGCAACAACGCCAGTCTTTAACTGGTATGAGTACGTGATAGCCAAATGGCGGTCTCCGGCTGGTGTGGAAGCTCCGGTGACCGCGGTAAGACAACTCCGGTACACGAGAAGAGCAAGACAAAGGAAACTCTCAGTGCGAGAAGAGAAGAGAGGTGGGGGTGTGTAGTAATCACCTTATTTTGGGTTGGCATCACCCATTTATAGGGTGATGCCTGGACTCTCCCACGTTGGGGTAGAGTGTTTGGTGGGATCTTCCCGCACGCGTGAGCCGCTGACTTGTGAGTTTAGGCGGCGGATTGGACAATACTACTCAACAAGTGTTGGCACGTGACACTTGAATGTGCTAAGTACCGCTTTTGTGTCTTGCGTCTTTGGGTCAGCTTTTTGGTTGGTGTACTATGTTGGAGTACCAATCGGGCTTGGCCGAAAGTGTCTACCAACAAGATCATACGGGCGCCCTTATAGGTTGCCCACGAGGAGCTCGTCGTATTTACGAGGATCTCGTCGTATTTACTGAGGAGCATTCCTCGTATTGGTGAGCTGGCCCATATGGCGTTGCGTTTGGCAATACGGCCATACGGACTGGGCCCATATATATCAGTATGTCCTCCCCACAGCGGAGGATGGGTTGGGCCCCTGTGCTCCGACTTTGTGTTTTATTAGGGAGAAGAAAGGCCCAAATACCAGCCCATTCGCTTTATGGCGGTTGCAAGCACTTTTTGAAATTGCGCTTTTTGCGCCGTTTGTAATTATGGGGGGAGTCTTTTCACCTCCCATCGGCCTCTACTTATACGCCAACCCATGTGAGGAGTCAGTTTTCCCGATTTCTCGCTTTCTTTGCTTTTTCGCTTCAGTTTCCTCTTCGCTCTAGTTTCCATTTTCGGCGATTTCCGAAGAATTTCCCGGCAAGAGTTGAAGAATCCAACCGTTGAGTCTTCCGTTTTCATCTCCGGTATACAAATCAGTAAGTACCACCCTTCTATTTCCTCATTTCCCGTCACGCGTGTCGCGGCGATATCTTCGCCGCGCCGCCCGGGTTCTTGGGTCTAGGGTTTAATTTTTTCAATTCGTGGTTTATTTCTGTAGATGGCTCCCAAGAATCCAAGCAATCCCGGTGTGGGTCCGGATACCGGGGATTTGTGGCCCGAACATCCCTTTCGGAGAAGAAAATGGTCGGCGTTTTGAAACCATCATGTGTACTCTCGGGTAGTTTGCGGGCTTTCCCGGCGGACGTCTTGAGAAGGGCGAGATGGAGTTAAATGACGATGCCACGAGGAGCAGATCATGGTGGTCTACGAGGCTCGGCAAAAGGCTGGTGAGGCTCCCCTCTGCTCCCTGCTGCTGCAATTATGCGAAGGGTGGGGGTTTGCTCCTGCAGTTTTATACGTTGAAGAGGCCGGTCGGGCACCCATTCTATCAGTTAACCCCCGAGGAGGTGAAGGTGGGTAACAAGATGGTGAAGATCGGAGTGTTTGCTGAGACCACCAGCTCGTGGGGGAGCTGGAAGAGCAACTTCTTCTTCATTCTGAAGGAGGACAGTTGGGGGTTCCCCGCATACTTCGTAAAGGAGAAGGATGCGAGGGTGTCAGTGAAGCCCTCTTTGTGGGCGGGCAGTGAAGGGAAGAAGGCCCTCGATGCCCTGTGTGAGTGGGTTTGCTCAGTGGCGAGGATCGAGGAGTGTGATGGTGGGTTTCCCTTCACTCTTTCCAGTATGGACGAGGTGGTTCTGCGGAGGGTAGAAATTAGCAGGGCCCACCAGCTTGCAGGCCACGTGGACATCTTGAAAAGCTGGTCGAGGGCACGGGCGAGGACCTCATTGAGCGCTTGAATGCGCTTTCGGTAACCCTCGATGTCTGTTTTGCATTTTCCCTTTGTTTTTATGTGTTTGTGTATTTTAGATCTTTGTTGTAATTTGGTTTTGTGCTTCATTGCAGGCAAGATGACGCACCCAGTGCCCTCGTTGCAAAGAAGCAAGATCTGAGGGAAGCCCTCAAGAAGAAAATGGAGGAGCAACTCCCCTCAGAGCCCGTTCAAGGGGTTTACGAGGGGCCCTCTGCTGAGCCCTCGAAGGGTGGGGAGGCTCGAGGCCAGGAGGCCTTGGTGACGAAGGCGCAACCTGTCAGTGCGGTTGCTCCCCTGGTCATCGAGGAGAGCTCTGAGGACTCCGAGGAGCTTAACCTCCGTAGGAAACGCCCCCGAATCGAAGGTATTGCTCTTTTTTCTCTGGGTGTTTGCTTATAAATTCATATTCTTATCCTCCCTTTTTATTTTGTAGTGGGAGAGGGCTTGGAAGTGTCTTCGGACAGCTGTCCTGGCCCTGCGATGGACAAGGGCAAAGGGTTGGCCCTTGTGGAAGAGCCCTCTAGCCCCGTCAGGGGCGTTGGGGAGCCTGTGGGGCTCTTGGCCGATGCCTGGAGGGCTGCTGTGGCTCCTCGAACGGTCGCCCGGAGGCCTTCTAGAATCCCGAAGACCCTCGAGGGGTTAGACCCCGTTTTTGAGCCCCAACTGCTTGAGGACTACCGGCGGGAGCTGCGAGCCAAAACCTTCGAGCGCAAGGGTCTGGCCTTGAGGAGGCACAGGGACCCCGTAATGGGGTTGACCCGCGACGAGTCCGTACTTCTCGGGACGGGGAGGTGAGACTTCTTCTTTGCTTTGAGGGCCTCTTACTTCCCGAAACCAGCATTTTATGAAGTACACGTCCTCGGGGCCCCTGGATATTGCTAAGGACATTTGTCAAGGCGCCACTCGAGTAAGTCTAAATCCTCGACACCCTTATTTATTATTGTCCTTGTCCGTGCATTTCTGTTTATGCACTTTGCGTTTTTGACTTGCAGGGGGTTGTATTAGCTCGTGGCCTGGTGGAGAAAATCGAGGATCTCCTGGCCCAAGTGAGGAGCCTCGAGGCGAAGGCCAAGGACTCCGAGGGAGTGGATAGCCTGAAGAAGGCTTTGGCCGGGAAGGAGGCCGAGGTATCTTCCCTGAAGACCGAGGTGTCTTCCCTGAGGGAGACCTCGAAGAAGAAGGAGGTTGCCCATACCGCGGCTATGAATGCCTTGGAGCAAAGGTGAAGGCCGTTAACTCGGATAGGCGAAATTCGAGGCCCTCTTCCTCTCCGATCATCATGCGAACACGGGCCTCTCAGTCGAGATGAATCTGGTGCTCGAGGCGCAACAGGAGATGGAGGCCATGGTGGAGGAGCTGTCCTTGAGGGCGGTCTATGCCGAAGAGCACGCCTCGAGGGCCGCGGCCATAGTTGCCGAATGCACCACAACCCTCAATGAGGTGGTGGGCTCGGCGTGGCTGACCTTCGCCTTCAGACAACTTGAAGACCAAGTTGGTCTTAAGTTGTACGAAGGCGAAAGTACTCACCGCTGTTTTTCGTAAAGCCCATTGCTGAGAGGGCTGCTCGAGTGGGCAAGGCCTTCGAGCTGTTGACGGAGGATGTTGTCGACGCCAAGGCCATGGAGGGCGTCCGTTATGCTGAGGGATTCCTGCGCTGCCGCCGCCAAGTGGAGGCCATGTTTGAAACGGCGCAGCTGGATCCCCTCGACGCGACGAAGGTGGAGGAGCCCTCCGAGGCGGTATTGTTCGAGTGGGGCAGGGTCGGAAAGAAGCTAGGGGCAAAATATCCTTATGAGATTCTGCCAGGTCATGTAGAGGACCCTTCTGTACCCCTAAACGATGATGCCCCAAAGTAATTTTTGGGGTTTTAACTTGTAATTAATATTTTGCCCTTACTTTATAAAGTAGTGAACAATCTTTGTAGCATTTATTGCTTCTTATTTGACATATCGATAATGCTTGCACAACGCGAAGACTTCAAATTTCTTTAAGACAAAGCGCACAACTTAGACGTAATAAGACAAAGCGTACAATTTAGACGTAATAAGGCCTCAAGTCATTGACGTGATAGTCGTTTTTGAGCATTTTGCCTTGGTGGTCCTTTAGTTTGTAGACGCCGCCTCTTTCTTTACTATGTACGATGTAAGGTCCTGCCCATCTGGAACGAAGGGCTCCATGTCCAGGGTTACGGCCCGACAACTCTGCTTTTAGCAAGACCATACCACCCACGTAGATTTGCTTTGCTCGAATCTTAGCGTTGTGGTCGAGGTTTGCCCACTTCAATAAAGCCATAAGCCTAAGTCTGGCACCCTCGCGGAGTTCCTCCACGAGGTCTAGACGCGCCCGTAGTCCGCTCTCATTATGAGGAGCGTCGTAATACAACGTCCTGATTGTTGGTACAGAGACTTCGATTGGGAGCAAAGCCTCGACGCCGTAGACCAGGGAGAAAGGAGTTTCTCCTGTTGGTCCTCGTGTAGTTGTTCTGTAGTCCCAGAGGACGCTGGGTAGCTCCTCGACCCATTTCCCTTTCGCATCATCAAGGCATTTTTTCAGGCCTTCTTTGATTGTGCGATTTGTGACCTCTACCTGGCCATTCGACTGTGGGTGGGCTACAGGGGAGTAAAGCATTCGTATATTCATTTTGTTGGCCCAATCCTTAAGCTTTGTGCTCGAGAAATGAGTCCCATTGTCCGTGATTATGGCCTTCGGCGCACCGTATCATGACACGAGGTCGTGCCAGAGGAAGTGTATGACTTTGGAAGTAGTTGTTGTCTTGAGTGGCCGGACCTCGATCCACTTAGTAAAGTAGTCGACCGCCACTATGCGGATCGAGGCCCCACAACGCGAAGGGTATGGGATATGTTTCCGTAACCGCTTCGTTTACAGGCTACCGCTGGATGCGGGAGTTGAGCTGGCATCTATGGCACGTACGCACCAAATCATGCGCGTCTTTCCTCAACGTTGGCCAATAATAACCGAGGCGCAAGCATTTGTGCGCAAGCGCATCGGAGCCAATGTGTGCTCCGCAAACTCCGGAGTGAACTTCGTTCAGGATGAGCTTGGAGTCATCGGAGCTAATACACCATTGTAAAGGAGCAGAATACCCTTTACGCCATAATGCACCATCTATGATGATATGGCGCGATGACTGCGTCCTTATTTTCTTTTGGAACGCCGGCGGGCCATCGATTGCGCCAGTTTGGAGATACTGAAGGATTGGGTGCCTCCAGTCAGTTGTTGCGTTGGCATCGATCGCATGAATTGTCTTTATCGAAGGCTGTGCCAAGGTTTCGAGGATTGCATCAATCCTTCCCTTAGACAACTTGTCAGCCTTAGTGTTTTGATCCCTTGGGATCTTGTTGATATTCAGCTGTTCGAATTACCCTTGTAGGCTTTTCACGAGTCGTAGGTACCTAGATAGAGTGGGGTCCTTGCATTCGTTTGTCCCCGTGACTGGCTTACCACGAGTGTGAGTCACATGCACGGTCAGACGTCGTAAGCCAGCTTTTAGGGTAGTTTTCAGCCCTGATAGAAGGGCTTCGTATTCTGCCACATTGTTTGTGATAGAGAATTGGAAAGTCACTCGTAAGTTGGCTTCAATGCCGTGCGGGCCCTTTATATGGATGCCCCCTCCTGAGCGATCAGTACTGGATGAGCCATCCACGAACATGTCCCACTCGGGAGGTTCCAACTCCGCTGGTGGATCCCTTGAAGGACCATGTTCGAGGGTAGATGGAGAGCTCGGCCATGAAATATGCGAGCTTGTGTCTTTATGGCTCGTCGAGGCTCGAATTTGATGTCGTATTCCCGAGCTCGATGCACCAACGGGCTAAACGACCACTATGCACCGGTCTGCTTTAGGATGTCCCCGATTGGTAGATCCGTTAAGCGATGATTGTGTGGGCTTGGAAATATGGCCGTAATTTTACGCAGCTGACGATCAAAGCGTAGATCGTTTTTGAAGGGGAGGGTAGTTCGCCTCAGCCCTCGTAGCCCTTAATGAGCACCTTGAAGAGACAGTCTTGTTCGAAGTGGAGAGGTAGATGGCGAGCTCGTCCCCGGTTGAGGGCATTTCAGGTTGGCAAATCGGAGAGGTGCTTCTTGATTTGCTCGAAGGCTTCTTGGCATTCCGGTGTCAGGTGAATGCCTTTTTCATACGGAGCTGTTCGAAAACGGCTTGCACTTGTCTCCAAGTTTGGAAATGAATCGTCCCCGGCGACAATTCTTCTGTGAGTTGTTGAATTTCCTTAATGTTCCTTGGTGGCGCCATATCTGTGATGGCTGATCTTTTCTTAAGGTTGGCGTCGATTCCTCTTTCGAGAGATCATGTAGCCTAGGAATTTCCCAGCTCAACGAAGAAAGAGCACTTGGTTGGGTTGAGCCTCATGTTGTATCGTCGAACGACTTGAAAGTTTCGTCAAGATCTTGAAGGTGGTCATCGAATGTCATGCTTTTCACAATGACATCGCCGACGACGCTTCCAAGTTGCGGCCCATTTGGTGGGCAAAGACTTTGTTCATTAAACGCTGATAGGTAGCTCCGGCGTTTTGAGTCCAAATGGCATTTGAACGTAGTAGTATACTTCGTCGCCCGTTGTGAATGCCGTATTAAAGGCGTCTTAAGGGTCCATGTAGATATGGTGGTAACAACTCTTAGCGTCCATGAACGATAGATATTTGTACTTGCAAGTGGCATCTACGAGTTGGTCGATGACCGGTAACGGATAGGGGTCCTTGGGACAATGCCTATTGGCGCTTGTGAAGTCGACGCACATCTGAAGGTCGCCGTTAGTTTTGTCGGCTAAAACTATGTTAGCAAGCCACTCGAGTACTGAATTTCCTTTATTATTCCGGCGTCGAGGAGTTTAGAAACATCCTCTTTTACAAACTGCTTTTTGAGGGGCCATACCCCTTTTCTTTTGTTTAACCGGTTTGGAATCCGGGAATACATTAAGCTTGTGTGTGATGATCTTTGGGGTCGACGCCCGGCAGATCCTTCAAGCTCGGTAAAACGTCGAGGTTTGCCTCGAGGAGGTGGATGAGGCCCATCTTCTCCTTTTGTTTAAGGTTTTGCCAACCTTAAACTTCTTGCCGGGACGACCTCGATTTCCTCTGTTACGTCATCGAGGCGTGGCCTATCGTCCGGGTCCATTGGGTCATTGACCTCCTTCGAGGTTTGTGGATCAATCGTTGAGCTCAGAGAGGCCACGTAATTTGTCCTTGCAGTTCGCTGGTCGATGTAGATGTGTGCATCCCCACAAGGTGTTGCGAATGTGATTGTAAGAGAGCGGATGTCGCACCTCATGTGGAAATCGACCTGGCTTGGTCGGCCAACAATGGCGTTGTATGTTGAAGGGACTTGAGCACCGGGAACTCCGTCATGATGGAGTGGCAATCAATCGAATTGTGTGTCCCCGATCAGCATGAGAGGCGGGTTGGCGACCCTATTGTTGGGACAATGTCCCTGCCGATGCCGAATGTAGGGCGGAGCTCCTTCTTACAGCGGACAGTGTATCCCGAGTTTATCGAGCATGTCCTTGAAAATGACACTTTGGTGTTTGCACCGGTGTCGATGTAGACTCTGTTGGTGTCAGTAACCCACGATCCTTGCCGTGATAAGCGGTGGATCGGAGTGTGGAACGACGACCTTTGTCCCGTTGGGGCGGTAGATGACGTTTTCCTCGAGGTGGTCGATCTGCAAGATTTCCCTCGCATAACGCTTTCTAGAGGAAGCGCCTTCTGACTTTGTGAGCACGTGGATGATGCCCGCCGGTGGTGGTGGTGGCAAGTTTTGCCTTCGAGGGCTGTTGTGCCGACGACGCGTTTTCTCGCGGTCGTCGCTATCGTCGTCCCTCTTGCGGCCCTTTGGGAAATCTTTGCAAGGGGAGGTGGAGTCGGACAAGAATTCCTTAAGCTTGCCTGGTCGATCATCTCAGAGATGAGGTTCATGAGTTGAAAGCACGCCTCTGTGTCGTGTCCGCGATTTTTGTGGTATAGGCAGTACTTGTCAAACCCCTTGGTGTTCTTGTGCTGGATGGGTTGAGGCCATTTGGGGACCTTATTTTGCTTCTCCAGCATCAGCAGAATATTCGTGCGGGTGTCACGAAGTGCGGGATGATGATCGGAGGGCCTCGAACTGACGTTCGGGGGTTGGTACCTCGATGAGGCAGACCCCTTATCGAACTTCTTGTTGCGGTCGTTTGTGGAGGGCCTGTTGTAGGGCTTGTTTATCTCATCGGAGTTCATGAATCGAGTGGCTCGATTGATGAACTCACCCATCGTGTGACGGGTTTTCATTGATGTTGTATGCGAGCCTTGACTCGCGTTGGAGGCCCCGAGTTACGGCCAGCAGTTGCATGTCCGAGGAGAGACCCTGGACTTGGACGGCTTCCGTCTAAAACCGTCGAATGTAGTCACGGAGTGGTTCCTCCCTTTCCTGTTTCACCCTTAGTAGGTGTTGGACAGTTTTAGGGGGAGGTCGAGCTCCCATGAAGTGGCGTAGGAACGATGAGGCGAGGTCCCTAAAGCATTTGAAATGCTGGCCTCGTAACGTTCCAAACCAAGTCGACGCGGCCCCTTTGAGGGTGGAACTAAAAGCCTTGCAGAGTATGGGGTCAGTAGCGCGAGCCATCTCCATTTGGGAGATGTAACGTCGTAGATGGTCGACGGGGTCTGTAGTGGCGTCGTAGCTTTCGATGACTGGCATTCGAAAGCTGGCAGGCGCCTGGACGGCGATGATGTCCTCTATGAAAGGCTGCGTCAGGAGGACCTCGATGTCGTCGAGGACCTGGTTTGGCGTCTTGACTTGTTCCTCGACTATGTTGATTCGTCGGAGGAGGTCGTCGACGCAGAGGTTCCCAGTAGATAGGTTTTGATTTTGGGATTGCTCGTCCCGTTCGTTGTGAGGCGGAAGGCGGGCGGCCTGCATTTCCGCCTTGATGGTTTGCACCATGAAGGCTTTCATGTCATTGAGCATGCTTGCCTGGAGGAGCGCCATCTGAGCGGGGTCGATGATGACCTGCTGTGGGGCCGTAGAGGGCCCAGGTTGATACGTTAAGCGAGCCGCCTGTGGTTGTGGAGGCTGCTGTATCCCTGTTGTGCCACCGATAGGGAGTGGCGGGGTTGCCACTAACTGGGAGTGGTGGGGCTGCTGTATCCCCGTTGCGCCACCAACAGGGAGTGGTGGGGGTGCACCGAAGGAGCTGGAAGCAGCGTCCTCCACATGCACACTGTTGTGGGTTCTCATTGTTTTCGCCATGAAGATGGTAAGGAGAGAAAAAAGTTGGTAGAAAAGAAAAAATGGCTATTTTTCGTTTCCCCATGACGGCTCCAAATTGATAGCCAAAGGGCGGTCTCCGGCTGGTGTGGAAGCTCCGGTGACCGCGGTAAGACAACTCCAGACTGAGAAGAGCAAGACAAATGAAACTCTCAAAGTGCGAAAGAGAAGAGAGGTGGGGTGTGTAGTAATCACCTTATTTTGGGTTGGCATCACCCATTTATAGGGTGATGCCTGGACTCTCCCACGTTGGGGTAGAGTGTTTGGTGGGATCTTCCCGCACGCGTGAGCCGCTGACTTGTGAGTTTAGGCGGCGGATTGGACAATACTGCTCCACAGTGTTGGCCTGACAACACTTGAGTGTGCTAAATACCGCTTTTGTGTCTTGCTTGTTGGCGCAACTTTTGGGCATTGCGTACTGGGTCAGCTTTTTGGTTGGTGTACCATGTTGGAGTACCAATTGGGTTTGACCCAGAAAGTGTCTGCCAACAAGATCATACGGGGTGCCCTTATAGACCGCCTACGAGGGGCTCGTCGTATTTACGAGGAGCATTCCTCGTATTGGTGGGCCTGGCCCATATGGCGTTTGCGTTTGGCAATACGGCCATACGGACTGGGCCCATATATAGCAAGACGAGCTTTCATTCTGATGCCACCCACCATCATGGCTGCATGGTTGTCTGTAAGATCCATAGAAATATGGAAATGGGAGAAATTGGCCATGAGAAACAAATCAAAGAGCATTTTGAAGCTACCATGATTAATTTTCAGGTAGTAGAACAGGGGATACGTACTACATAGTTCACTTTTAGCTGCCAATGCTGAATTTATTGACATGTGTGGTGGTGTAGCCCTTCTTTTGAGGGTGCTTAAATGTGGCTCATGTAAATAATAGATTTCTAATTGTATTTGGACTGGATCTAATATAATGATCATTAGGATTATGAAATAGAATTAGAATGAGATTAGGTTTTCCTACCCTCTCCCTTATAAATAGTATGTGGCTACTATTAACCTAGTAGTAGAAAAGAATACATTCGGCACCATCACAGAACGCACGTAAGGGATAAAGGAAGAGAGGGTAAAAGTCACGCTTAGGGTTTGAGTTCTTCTCAGAAAATAAAAGAAAAGCATGGACCGAGGTTAGTCATAATTATTATTAGAGATGGGCATATCCATTGGATCGTTCCACGCTCCACCGGATCGCTCCACCATGGAGCGGGTTAGTTTTGTGATCCACCTATGGTGGAGCGGGTCGTGGATATCCGTTGGAGTTCCATGGAGCTCCCCCCATAAAAAATATTTACAACATCAGTCCTCAAATTTTTCAAAAAATTACAAATTGGTCCTCAAATTTTTAAAAAATTTACATTTTGGCCCAAAAGTGTTTACATTTTTAGTCCCTGAACTTTTTCAAAAAAATAAAAAATGACCAAAACTTTAAAAAATTACACTTTAGTCACTGTTGGTGGAGCGGATCGGATCAATACGGATCGATCCACCATTAAAGTGGAGCGGGTCATGGAGCGATCCACCACCCACCATGCGGATCAAGGCGGATCAATCCATGGAACGGGTCGACCCGCTCCAATGCCCATCCCTAATTATTATATTCAATTTTGCAAATCAATCTCGTTAGAACGATCTTATTTTAAGGTGGATTGAATAGAATTAATCCAACAATTGGTATCAGAACATGTGTTAATAACGTATTGATTTGCCTATGGAAATATATATCGTCGTTTAAACGATCGGCCATTAACTTTATGTTTGATCTAGTCATTGTAACAATTCTATTTTACCCGTCCGCATGTATGTCAGTAGAAATTGTATTGACTAGATGAAAAGCATGTGGGTGGCTTTTGTTTATGATAATTTGGAAAATTGATTGTTTTCTGTGATCATTGGTATTTTAGTTTAGTTGAAATACTATTTACTCCATGAATATAAGTTTAGCATATGGAGCAATATGCATGACCGCCTTACATTATGTTGCCGACGATGAAGGGATGAGTGTGCATCATTATAATTTTTCAAGTAATGATATTATCTCCATTGAATTATTCTATTGATGCCTTCTGGATATGACTTCCAATAATGTAAAGCTTGTCAGAAAACCTATAGCTCTTCATAAATTGATTCGGTAAATTTTCTTTGAAATCATGAACATATATTTTGATTTGCTTTCTTCTTGATTTCTTGTTTAGATTTTGAAAGCATGAAATCTTGTTTATCAATGATATTTCCGCTGCACTTAATATTGTGAGAATCAAATCACACATGAATGATTAAGATTTTGTAGATTAAATGTCTACTTTATATAAAAGGTTGTTAGTCACCAAAGTGACCTACCTTGAAGGGTTAGTTAGACATTTAATTTGTACTTTGAAATATTAAAATCGTGATTTTACTCAATTAAATGTCTATTGAAAGTAGAGATTGTTAGTCACCAAAGTGGCCTATCTCATAAAGTGGTGTAGACAATTAATTGTGTAATTGTAATTGCTCATGTTTGTGATGCTAATAAATGACATAAATGTATAGTGGGTAATTGAGAACATTAATTATAATGCTAGGAGGTCACCCAAAGGTGGACCATTGCTTGTAATTAATGACACTAAAAGGATTTATCTACTTGGTTGATGTGTTTGCATATCCAAAGATATCATGCATGTTGATTTGAGTATGATTGATTGTCTGTTAAAGTTTGAATATTAGCATCATTGATTGGATTTGTGTATTAAGTTTTCACCCAAAGGTGAACTTAGATACATGACTAAAGTTATATCTTTGTCTGGATCTATTAAGTACTCAAAGCATTAATGTATGAGCTTCATTAATGATTGCGCTTTCTTCTAATGTGAACGCTATGGGTAGTGGAATGATCAAGTTCAACAGACTTAATTATGTTGAATGGTCCGAGCAAATTCAGTTTCAGCTAGGGGTCTTGGATGTAGACTTAGCTATTGTTTCGGACGAAAAACCCGCAGCCATTACTGAAAAGCACTGATGATGAACGTTCCCATTATGAGGCCTGGGAACGGTCTAATAGGCTGAGTTTGAACTTGATGCGAATGATGATGGCTGAAAATCGTAAGCCATCAATGCCCAAAACGGACAATTCAAGGGAATTTATGGTGAAAATTAAAGAATACTCCCAAACGGACATAACTGACAAATCCATTGTGGGGAGCTTGATGAGTGAGTTGACAACCAAGAAATTTGATTGATCACAACCCATTCATGATCATATAACAGACATGATGAATTCGGCATCAAAGTTGAAATCGCTGAGTATGGATGTGAGTCAGTCCTTCCTGCACATTCATTATGAACTCACTTTCTCCCGAGTTTGGTCAGTTTTAGGTGAATTACAACACCATTAAGGAAAAATGGAACATTCAGGAAATAAAGGCCATGTTGGTTCAGGAGGAAGGGAGGTTGAAGAAATTGAAGGATCACTCTGTCCATCTCACGGTTCATGAAGGATCTAGCAGTAAAGCTAAGCCGGGTAAGAAAAGGGACAAAGCCCCTATGAAAGTTGCTGAGGGCGGTATCCATAAAGAAAAGAGATGTCTCTTCTGCAATAAGATTGGTCATCTCAAAATTGATTGCCCGAAAAGAAAGGCATGGTTTGAAAAGAAATGTACATATTATGTTTCTGTATGTTTCGAATCAAACCTTATTGAAGTGCATAATAATACCTGGTGGTTAGATTCTGGTGCGACTACTCATGTCTCACATGTAATGCAGGGATTCCTTACAATCCAGCCCATAAATGGAACTAAAAAATTCTTGTTTATGGGAAACAAAATGAAGGTGCGAATAGAGGACATTGGGACGTACATACTGATTTTGGACATTGGACGTTGTCTAGATCTAGAAAAGTGTCTCTATGTACCTGAATGTGCTAGAAACTTAATTTCTGTTGGAAAGTTGGATGATCTAGGATTTAATGTTAAGTTTGGAAGTGGTATGTTTTCGTTATTCAAACAAGAGTATTATTATGGTTCTGGTACTTTGTTTGATGGTTTATACCACCTTGACGTTAATTTTGAATCCTTGTTTCATGTTGATCATAGTATAGACAATAAATGTAGCGAACATAATGAATGTTCTGCTTTCTTGTGGCATAAAAGATTTGGTCATATATCCAAGGAAAGTATGTTGAGGTTAGTGAAAAGTGAAATCTTACCTCAGCTTGATTTTACGGATTGGGATGTGTGTGTCGATTGCATTAAAGGCAAGCAAACGAAACGCACATGTAAAAATCCAGCCACAAGAAGCAATCAACTCCTTGAGTTGATACACCAATATATATCTGTGGACTCTTTGATATTTCATCTTGGGGTGGTGAAAGGTATTTATCACTTTTATTGATGACTTCTCTCGGTATTGTTATATATATCTGCTGCATGAGAAAACTCAATCGGTGAATGCTCTCGAAGTATTCATTAATGAGGTGGAAAGGCAGTTAGACATAAAAGTGAAAGTGGTGAGGTCAGATAGAGGTGGTGAATATTATGGAAAGTTTGATGAGAACGGACAGCATAAAGGTTCATTTGCAAAGTTCCTTGAAAGTCGGAGCATTTGTGCACAGTATACAATGCCCGGCACACCACAACAAAATGGTGTGGCTGAAAGGCGGAATCTACAACTACAATTTTGTTGGAGCAATGTCCAATTTCTAATTTTGTTAAAGAATCTAATCTCAAATTTTATTGAAGGAATGTCCAATTTCCAATTTCTTTGAGCAAATTTCAATTTCCCATTTTGTTGGAGCAATATCAAATTTTCAATTTTATTAGAGGAATATCTATGTCTAATCTTCAATTTTATTGGACAAATGTCCAATTTTCAGAATTGTTGGAACAATGTTCAATTTTCAATTTTATTGAAATAATGGCTAAATTATCTTTAATTTTTGTTAGAATAACTCTCAAAATAGATTTACTTTGAATTTTAATGGAAATGGGACATGAACTTGGATCTTAAGAAACCCGAACTTGGCGCTAAAGAAACCCGATCATAGATCCGAAGAAAACCGACCCGGACCCGGCCTGAACCCGAAACCGAAACAACCTGAACCCCGAGTGACCTGAACCCGAACCGAACCCGAACCCGACCTGACCCGAAATCAGCTCAACCCGAAGGCACCCGAAACCCGAATGACCCGAACCCGAACCCGACCTGACCCGAAAGCACCTCAACCCGAAACAACCCGTAACCCGAATGACCCGGCCCGAACCCGACTGACCCGCCCGATTGACATCCTTAGTTAGGAGCATGATAAATAATAATAGAGTACCTCCTTCATTGTGGATGCATGCATTAAAGACTGCTGCATATCTTCGAATAGGGTTCTTAGTAAGGCGATTCCTAAGACACCTTATGAACTGTGGACGGAAGGAAACCCGATTTAAAGCACCTTCATGTTTGGGGCTGCCCTAAGAAGTACGAATTTATAATCCACATGAAAGGAAGCTTGATGCAAGAACCATTAGTGGTTACTTCATTGGCTATCTGAAAAGTCAAAGTGCATGATTTTATTGTCCTAACCATAGTACAAGAATTGTTGAGTCTGGTAATGCTCGATTCATTGAGAATAGTGAGTTCGGTGGGAGTGGAGAACCACGAAAGGTGGATCTTCAAGAAATTCAGGTAGAAAATAATACGCCCGATATTTCTTCACGGGTTGTTGTACCTCTTGTTGTATTACAGTCACACAACATGCAGGAACAACAAAATAATGCTCCAAACCCACATGATGAACATGTAACTAATGAGCCGGCTAATGATGAGCAAGTCTTGAATGATCAAGTGGAAGATGAACCACAGGAAATGAAATTAAGAAGGTCTGAAAGGCAAAGAAGGCCAGCTATTTCAGATGACTATGTGGTTTACTCACTTGAACATGAATATGACTTGAGCATTGGTAATGACCCGGTCTCTATCAAAGAAGCCATGAATTGTGATAATTCTGAAAAGTGGATAAATTCCATGAAAGATGAGTTGAAATCAATGGATAACAACAAAGTTTGAGACCTTGTTGAGTTGCCTAAAGGATCGAAACGAGTCGACTGTAAGTGGGTCTTTAAGACCAAGCGGGACTCCAAAGGCAACGTCGAAAGGTACAAGGCATGTCGCCAAAGGTTACACTCAGAAGGATGGCATTATTACAAAGAGACTTTTTCTCCAGTTTAAAAAAAGGACTCTTTGAGAATTATTATGGCTTTGGTGGCTCATTATGATCTGGAGCTTCACCAGATGGATGTAAAGACCGCCTTTCTAAATGGTGACTTGGAAGTGGAAGTTTATATGGACCAAGCGGTAGGGTTCTAATTCAAAGGAAAGGAAAATTTTGTGTGTAAGCTAAAGAAATCAATATATGGACTAAAACAAGCTTCCCGACAATGGTATCTAAAGTTTAATAATACCATTACATCTTATGGTTTTGTAGAAAACACCGTCGATCGGTGTATCTACATGAGGGTCAGTGGGAGCAAGTTTGTTATTTTAGTCCTATATATTGATGATATCCTACTTGCTGCTAATGATATTGGCTTGTTGCATGATGTTAAAATGTTTCTCTCTAAGAACTTTGAAATGAAAGATGTAGGTGAGGCATCCTATGTGATTAGAATAGAAATATTCCGTGACAGATCACAAGGATTATCTCAAAAACACTACATCACTAAAGTATTAGAGAGATTCAGAATGGAAAAGTGCTCTCCTGAGGTAGTTCCAATTCAAAAAAGGATAAGTTCGGTGAAAAGCAATGTCCTGAGAATGATTTTGAGTGAAAAGAAATGGAATTTATTCCCTATGCATATGTGATTGGGAGCTTGATGTATGCTCAAACCTGTACTTGGTCAGATATCAGCTTTGTTGTTGGAATGTTAGGCCAATATCAAAGCAACCCTGGATTAGACCACTGGAAAGCTGCAAAGAAAATCCTTAGGTACTTACAAGGCACCAATGATCACATGCTGACTTGTAGGAGGTCAGATCACCTTGAGGTGATTGGATACTCAGATTCAGACTATGCTGGATGTATGGACTGAAGGAAATCCACATTTGGTTACATGTTTTCGGTGGCCGGAGCAGCAGTTTCATGGAAGAGTGGAAAGCGGTCCGTCATTGCTACTTCCACTATGTAGGCTGAGTTTGTAGCATGTTTTGAGGCCATTGTTCATGGAATGTAGTTCCAGAACTTTGTCTCAGGTCTTGGAATTGTCGACAGTATTGCCCGTTGAGAATTTATTGTGATAGTTCTGCAATTGTCTTCTTCTCTAAGAATGACAAGTACTCGAAGGGTGCAAAGCACATGGAGTTAAAGTACTTGTCAGTCAAAGAAGAAGTGCAGAAACAAAGAGTGTTGATTGAGCATATTGGTACTGATCTAATGATAGCGGATCCGTTAACTAAGGGATTATCGCCCAAGACATTTACTGGACATGTTGAAAGGATGGACATAATAGAAAAGTCCTTGTTAGCATAATGGCTCAAATTGATGACACTCTAGAATTCATTTAATGTTATGTTTCTGCTTATTTACTTATACATGTATATTTATGGTTTGAGGATTATTGTCACCCTCATTTATGGATTGAGGATTATAGCTACCCTCATGTAAAGTAAAGGATTAAAGATCTCTATTATTGTTAAACTTGAGTTGAGTTGATAAATGATACATGGAAGGAATCATGTCAATTAAATGACTTGTGACTGCCATGATTCTATTATTTCAATTCAGTTAAAGATGATGGCTTGAAGGATTCATTGTAAAGTGCGCATTTATGGATTTGACATGGGCCAAGTGAAGAATGTTAAATTATTTTATTAATTTAATTATGTGGCCCATGTAAATAATAGACTCCTAATTGTATTTGGACTGGACCTAATATAATGGTCATTAGGATTATGAAATAGAATTATAATGAGATTAGGTTTTCCTACCATCTCCCTTATAAATAGCATGTGGCTACTATTAACCTAGTAGTAGAAAAGAGGGTAAAGTCTACTTTTAGTCCCTTATCTTTCCGATTTGTCCTACTCAGGTCCCATTTTAAGAATTCGTGTCATCCAAGTCCCTTAGCTTTAATTTTTGTCTCAATCAAGTCCTACTGTTAAATTTTTTGTTAAGTATTCCGTTAAATTAGTGAATTTTACGTAAATGCCCTTATGATTTTGATATAATTACATGTTTAATAAATACACAGTCATTAATTTTTTAATGAATGTACATACACAACCTTAAAGTTTTTTTTACACTCAACTAACTCATCATCTTCCAAACCTGATCTTCTCCGCCTCACAAGCACACAAGCAGATCAATCATCCGCTTCGAAAATCTCATGCCTTTTCAACCCTTCGACATTTCTACATCATCTCTTTCATTCCTCTCCCTCTTCCCTCCTGGAAAAGCAACTTCACCTTAGCGATTAAACACGGACCAACTCACTCTCGATCCCAAAATCCAAAAAAAAGGAAAAAAATAAAACACAAATGCAGATCGACCTGGAAACCCCGATGATGTATGTGGGTTTCTGGAGGAAGCTCCAGCACTGAACAGGGCACCGCCAAAGTAATCCATCGGGGCGGCCGGCGAGACGGAGCCTGTACCGTTGTGGCTGTTACTGTTTCCGATCCCGCATGTGAGGAGCTCGGTGAAGGATGAATTCTGATGGGAAATGTGGCTGATCTGTTGCTGATCTTGATGTTCCTTTTCCGACCTCTTGCTCTGTCCCGTCGCTGGTTCTCTTCTCGTCCGCTCAATTGCCGGGAGTTTCCGGTTGATATTGGGTATTGAGAGAAGGGAGTTCGGGATATTGGCCGATTGCGAGAAGGAGTTCAGCGCGCTTTGATAAGCCATTCTACGGCTTTGCTCGGCTGATCGTAGCCCAGCCGATCTTGAAGATCGTAGAATTGAATGGCGGTGGTCACGGACAATCGAACCCGCCGGTCACGGAGACCTCTGGAAGTCAAGACCTTGCTGTGCCGATCTTTGCCGCCGGTGGCCCTCGAAACCCGGATGATTCTCGACGAGTGGTGCCATCCTCGGAGAGCAGTGGCGGCGGAGCCAGCGTCTCCGATACCGCCTGAGGTGGCTCTTTTAGTAAGGGCTAGCCCTCCACCGTCGTCTTCGCCTCGGACTATCTTACCTGAATCGCCTCCGATCCAGTTCTTAGCGAATAGAGAGAGAGAGAAGAGTGTTGTGTTGAGGATGGTGAAAATGTGAAAGTTTAAGTTGTTGGACATTTTTGAAAGATTTTGAAAAAAATGAGGGGATAAGTTCAAATTTAAAAAGGGTATTTTGGTAAAATAATTAATTTAATGGTTAACTTAACGGAAAAATTAACAGTAGGACCTAATTGGGACAAAAATTAAAGCTAAGGGACTCAGATGATACAAATTCTTAAAATGGGACCTGAGTAGGACAAATTGGAAAGATAAGGGACTAAAAGTAGACTTTACCCGTAGAAAAGAATACGTTCGACACCATCACAGAACGCACGTAAGGGATAAAGGAAGAGAGGGTAAAAGTCATGCTTAGGGTTTGAGTTCTTTTCAGAAAATAAAAGAAAAGCATGGACCGAGGTTAGTAATAATTATTGTATTCAATTGTGCAAATCAATCTCGTTAAAACGATCTTATTTTATGGTGGATTGAATAGAATTAATTATGTGCCAGTTTTTTACCCTGGGCTAAAGAAGAACTCATTCCCCTTCCCTTCAACATTACATGATCCTCTGACTTTCAAGCAGGTTTAGGAAGTTTGTGTCTTAGTGCTGTTTTTTTTGGGTAAGACCACGCTACTTCCTTCGTCTCAAAGGTATTGCAACACTTTCCTATTTGGGACGTCTCAAAAGAGTGCAACACTTCTTTTCTTGGTAACTTTTTACATACCAATCTACCAAATCATCCTACCTTTAAAAAATAAAACACCTATAATAGTCAATATGGATCTCTTTCTCCTCCAAATAAATTTTTTTATTTAATAATATAATTCTTTAATTCGTATTCTTGAAATATTTATCGTTTTAGTTTAATATTGTTTTACTGTTCTTCCTTGATTTCTGTGTTTGATTACATTTTTCAATATGAAAGAGGGTAAAATGGGAAAGTTAATCCAAAATCTTCTCACTTAATCTCTATACCAAGTCAAAGTGTTGTATTATATTTGGGACGAAGTAAATATAAAGCTGGAATAGGATGAGATATATGTTGCCTGCGTACACGCACTTATCCTTCGTCCATCTTTGAATGAGATGCCTTTTTTTTAACTGATGATGTACGTACTGGACTTCCTTAGTAATAAAAGGTCTGTTTATGACAAGTGAAACATAGTATAGCTTCATACAGAGTACTAAATGCTTATAAAACACTACTCGTTCATAGTAAATTTTACTCCACCGTCCCTGATAAATCACATAGTTTGTTTTTCAACATTTAATCTGTGATATTTTTACTTTTAGATATATATTGTTAGATAATCTATGTGCATATCGTAATTTGAAATTTCAAAAAGAAAAGATGAACGCGAAATTTTACATACATGGGAATTAGGAAAACTCTTAGTTTGAAATAGAAATCTAAAATAAAACTAGTAAAAAAAGAGTAGCAAGAAAATTTGGCTGCTAGCAGCTGGTAGAGTCCAAACCATAGCATAGTATATGCCAAAAATTAAGTAGAAAGTAGGAAATTATAACTGGACACAGGTAATTTCAATGAATTGTAATGCCCGTCACCCTTATAGAAGCCAGAAATTATGCATCTATATTGCCTTCCCTTTCATATCAGGCTCTACTTACTGCACTCTGTAATTTGATTCCTCTGTTCCTCCAGTTTCCTTGCTAATCCCAGCAGGCACCAACATGGAGGCAAGTTACTAGTAGCTACTGCAAATTTTTTTTTTTTTTTTTGTTGTCTTGCAGAACACAGATCAGTACTAAAGTTCAAGGTTTTGTTTGAATATGTTTCAGGGGGAGTCAATGAAGTTGAAGAGAAGCAGGGGTGGATTTAGAGCTGCTGGTTTCATTTTTGGTAAGTAGTAGCCATTTACTGTATCTGTTTGATTGGTTCTGTCTGAAACTCAAGATTGATGTGATGATCTCTGCACTGCAGTGCTGACTGGACTTGAGAGCATGGGTTTCATTGCTAATATGGCGAGCTTGTACCTCTACTTCGTCGAAGTCATGGCTTTCGATGTTTCCGGTGCGGCTAATACCCTCACCAACCTGATGGGCACCATCTTCCTCCTCTCCATTCTCGGCGGCTTCGTGGCTGACACCTACCTTAACAGGCTCACCGCCTCTCTCCTCTTCGGATCGATCGAAGTTCTGGGGCTAGCTCTCATGTCCATCCAAGCTTACAGCAAGGACCTCCATCCTTCACCAATACCATGTGGGAAATCTAGCTGTGTCCATGGAGGAACGGCTTGGATGTTGTACTCTTCTTTGAGCTTGCTGGCGTTAGGGGCAGGCGGGCTCAAGGGCTGTGTCCCTGCATTTGGGGCTGACCAGTTTGATAGGAATGATCCTCATGAAGCTAAAGCTCAGGCTAGTTACTTCAACTGGATGATTTTATGTAACATCATTGGAGGAGCATTTGGTGTCACTCTGCTTGTCTGGGTTAGTACCGTCAAGAACTTGTGGGATTGGGCTTTCTTCATTTCAATGGCGGTCACCTTCATAGGCCTTGTCGTTCTCGCTCTCGGCAAGCCGTTCTATCGCCTCGAAGCTCCCCAACAGAGCCCGTTGATCAGGATCGCTCAGGTAATTGTCATGGCCGTCAAAAACCGGAAGCTGCAACTACCGGAGAGCCATGGTGAGTTGTGGGGTGGTGAGGAAGAAGAGAGAATCTCGCACACCGAGCAGTTTAAGTGTCTGGACAAGGCGGCGATATCCATCATCAACAACAACGATGAGAAAACAAAAGCTTGCACGGCGACGCAGGTGGAGGAGGTGAAGATACTAACGAGAATGGTTCCAATTCTCGGCAGCACCGTCATCATGAACACTTGCTTGGCTCAACTTCAAACCTTCTCCATTCAACAAGGCAGCATCATGGATCGAAGCTTGGGAAAGCTTCAAGTTCCCGCTCCTTCAATCCCTGTAATCCCACTCGTCTTCATGTGCATCCTCCTCCCAATCTACGACAGATTGTTCGTCCCTTTCGCCAGAAAGTTCACAAACCATCCATCAGGGATCACTCAGCTCCAGAGGGTCGGGGTCGGCCTCGTGCTCTCGGTCATCTCCATGGCTGTGGCCGGTGCTGTCGAGGTTAAGAGAAGGAACCGAGCTCTCGCCGATCCTTCAAACCCAATCTCTCTCTTCTGGCTCTCATTTCAGTTCGCCATTTTCGGGATCGCAGACATGTTCACTCTGGTCGGCTTGTTGGAGTTCTTCTACAAGGAGGCGCCTCTCTGCATGAGATCACTATCCACTTCTTTCACCTTCTTGTCCCTCTCCTTCGGCTACTTCCTCAGCTCCATCTTTGTTGAACTCATTAATGGAGTCACCAAGAGGATCACTCCCAGCAAACTGGGATGGCTCCATGGCCTTGACATTAACCATAACAATCTCAACCTTTTTTACTGGTTCTTGGCTGTTATTAGTGCACTTAACTTTCTGAATTACCTCTACTGGGCTTCTTGGTACAAGTACAAGTCTGAAGCCACCTGTAATGAAGCAGGCTCTAATGCAGCTGATCATCAACGGGATGGTACTGTAGCTTTGACTACCGTTGACGGCAAAACAAATGAGCCAACGATTCCTGTTTCTTTTCATACCGTCGAAGGGGCTACAATTTCTTGAAGAGCAAAGTACGTGAGAGGATTTTGCCATTTATTTCGTGGTAAAATTCTACCGTTGTCTTTTGTTGTTATTGTATTTCCTTCTATTTACTCCTCTTCAATGCATTGTAATTCTACTTCCTCTATTTCCTACGTACTCCCTCAAATTGTTGCATGGTTGAACTTTTCAGTCAGCAGCGAAATGAAAAACTAAAGGAAAAATTACAGCTCTACTCCCTGGGCTTCTGTTCCCCTGCCCATCTTACCTAAAACACCTCTGCCCTTCGCACGTCCGCCGCCGTTGTCCATTACCGCCTGCAAACATAATTGTTATCTCTGCAGCATGACGGGTGGTGTAAAGAGGCCGGGTCGAGCCCCTTAAGTTATCAGCACTACTCGGGTTTAAGTTTGAATTGCTTGAGCTCAAATTGATAGATTCGAATTCGACTCGAAACAGGCTTGAGGTCAATCTTATAAGTCGATACGCTCGTTTTCAAGCCCCTTTCAAATCAGTGTTAGCGCCTAATCTTGTTCAGGGGCTTAGTTTCGGCAAGTTAGGAAAGGTGAGGGCTCAGTTGCTCATCTTGTCAACCTTGGAGGAAATGTGGTGGTTTGCGCACTATGGCTTATTCTTGCTCACCAAGCCAAATTCAATCGCGAAGGTAAATCATGGCCGAAATGGGATGATAATCCCCACCAAATTTGGTGTTCACTCCACGCAGGGGGGGTGGTTTCATTCTTGGCGCTGCCGGTTTTTGACCGGTCCTCCTCCATTGACGACGGCCGACGTTGCCTCAAACTCCAGCCCGGCCATCGTGAGCCTGCCCACAACGCACGTTTATCACAAGCCACGACTAGTCATTGATTCAGATCTCTGCCTTCGTCGCTAACAGCCCAGTCGCCGGACTCCACCAGACGCCGCTCGCCGTTTCGCTGCAAGTCACCACGCTCTGTCCTTGCGGTGGCTCCCATCAATCCCAGCCGCTGCCTGGTAACGCCGTCCCAGTTTCCGGTTCCATCACAAGTACTGCTCGGCCTAAACTATTTCGTCTCTTTATTTGTTGGTGTTTGTCATGGTTGTTTAAGTCAATTAGTTAGCTTATTTTCTTTGTTGTATATACATAAATCTTAAGTGCCAACGTCTGTTAATTTGTTCTCTTATTGTACATGTTTTTATTTGAGTTTCTCATGAGTATTCTCATTAATTTTGTTAATTTTTGAAAATCAAACAAATATGTAAGATAAACCAGTGGTACCAACTTTTAGGTGCTTGAGAATTTTTATTTTCCCGCATACACTACGTATTTAAAAGACCATTTGCAGCACTAAATGCGCTTCATAAGCTTGCGCTGGTATAGAAACGCAACTAGTCGCTGATAGAGCTGCTTTTACCAGAGGCGCTTTTTATGCATGATGCGCTTTATGGCGCTACTGTGTAGCGCATCGGTACCGCGTACAAACGCTTCTAACAATCCACGTTGGCTGCTGACAGAGATCAGACTTTGTACCGCAAATGGAGCGCCTCCAAGCGGTACAAAGCTTTTATTTTTATTTTGTTTGGAAATTTTCTATTTACAAAATGAAATAATATTAATAAATATTGTAAAAACAAAATTAAAAACACAATAATAATTTCAAATTTAATTTTACATTATATATTAATATTTTTAAATTGTTATATTTACAACAAAAAAACCTAAATTAATAAAATCTTAAATCCTACAAAGGTGGAGCTGGAGGAGTATCATCACGAGGAGGACCACCGGGACCGCGCTGGTGCTGGGGCTGCTGAGGAGTCTGGACCTACAAGATGCTTCTGATGTAAGCCTCCATCATGTCCGGAGTCGACATGAGCTGAGCTAGAGGACCGGTCGTCGGGATGCTGAACTGTGGAGGAGGCTCCTCCATGTGCGGGCTATAAGCATCTTCGTGCATACCGATGAGGAAGTTGGCGGTCCTCGGGGACGATGATCGTGGCCTTGATGATCAGGCAACCAAATGTGTTGGCACCGCTACGTAGAGAAGAAAACATTTACTACGGCCAGGGCCGCAGTAAATGTTTAGTGCGCAGTAAGTGCAGTAAACAGGTGTAGTAAAAAATTTATTGCGGCCATGGCCGCGATAAGGCCACAGTAAACGTTTTTCTTTTCTCATTTTCAACGAAATATCATTCATTTTCAACCAAAAAAACTCAAAAAAACCCCTTTTTCTCTTCTTCTTCATCTTTCCTCTTCTATTCTTCCTCTATCTTCTTCATCTCTTCTTCCTCTCCTCTTCCGCAAGATCTCTTCTTCTTCTTCTTTCTTCTTTCTCCAAATCTCTTCTTCAATTAGATCCACTCCTCCCTCTTCTTCTTCTTCTTCTTCTTCTTCTTCTGTTCTTCTTCTTCTCGTCGGATCTTGCAGAAGGGCGTTGGAATCGCCGGATCTGAGTTTTTTTTGCAGAAGGGCGTTGGAATCGCCGGATCTAAATCAATAAAATGAAAAGAATAATTTCTGAGTTTTTTTTGTGAAAAATATATATGTAATTTGTTCTTGGTTTGATATATAATAGATGAGTTTCTTCAAAAAAAACGAAAAGGGAATGGAGTGTTGTGTCGATGAAGGATGAAGATGATATTTTTCTGGGAATGGATGAATATGGTGATTTCTGGGAAATGGATGATGATGAAATTTCGATTTTTTTTAAAAATAAAATAAAATAATGTACTGCGGCTAAAGCCATAGTACTTGTTCATACTGCGCGTATTTTTACTGCAGCCTCTCCCGCAGTACTTATTGCAGTTGTACTGCGGCTATAGCCGCAGTAATGCGTGTCTTCTCGACGTAGTGCACATCAGTGTGAGACAACAGGCCCATGCTTCGAAGCACTACCCAGACGACGCTGAGGCCTGCGTTTGTCTGGAGAAGTAGGTCCGCCTGTCGCATGATAAGTATATCATGCTCAGCTGAGCGCTGCCTCAGAGTATGGATCTCGTCCTCTTGTCTGTCGATGCGCTCCTTATCCTTCCGGCGCTCCTCCTCCAACTGTAGCTCGCGCTATAAATTATGTAAAAGTAACAATTTAGTCCTCAAAGTTTTAAAACGTTTCAAAAGTGGATGATATATAATAGTTATATCGAATGGTTGCAGAGGCTGGAACATGTCAGGATGGACCAGCTGCGGGGGTGCTGATCTCCAACGTCCTCTATTGGGGTTTTGGCCGGTCACCTTCATGTAGACGTCGGGATCAAAAAGTGGCATGTCATCCTCAGCATCATACTTCTCCCGCATAGTCTCGATATATTTTTCCTAATTTATGAAAAATAACATTAAAATTTGTTTTATAAAAAGTTCATAATGTATTGAAAATATTAGTATTAAAGTCAGAATGAGGGAGAACCTCGAAATCCACATCTTCGCCACCCCACTCTTTCCGGAACTCCAAGATGCTAACTGGTCGACCTTGTCGTTCGCTCTGTCCATTCAAACATTTAAATATAATAAAATTAATTTAATAAAAAATAATGAAAAATAAAAAATAAGATAGAGTAAGGAAGTAATTAGGTATCGCTCGTACGTCCCCTACAGCGACAAGCTCTCGTGCCTTTTCCTTTTCGGCTTTCCGTTGACCTTTTTTGGGTTTTCTCTCGCCTGTTTCGAGGTCTTTTGGAAGTGTTCAGAGTTCCAAAAGTCGATCAGCTTGTCCCAAACCTCCTGAGAGAGCTCAGTAGGTTTGTGCTCGTCGGCAACGAGTTTTCTCCATGTAATATTTCATTGATATACTTAATCATTTTCGAGAAAATGGCATCATATATATTATGCTGCCTTTTTAGGCTCAAAAACTTGGTCAAAACCGATAGCTTCTTGTATTCGGTGCGAGCCCCATCATAACGAGGTTATGATGCAGTCTGCAACAAATCAAAAAACTTCTGCGCCTCTTCATTTAGAATTTCGATTTCATCGACTTGCATGTCTGCTTGATTCTCCTCAAAATTATTGTAACAATATTCATTTTCATCATCATGATCATTAGCCGTCCGTTCAACATTATTCGGACGAATTCCCAAACCTTCATGAACCATTTGTCGGACATTCCAGCCTTCATAGTCAGTAGTCATCGAGTGTCTTTGCGGCGTACTTGCAAGTGGATTTCTAGACGACAATTCGTCGACGAATCAATCATGACCTCCAACAATAGTCGGATCGATCAATATTGCCTTACCATGACAATCCCACACATAATAATCTGGTTTAAAACCATACTCACATAAGTGATTTCTAATAGTAACATTTTCACAATAGAATCTATTTCTACACTTTGTACACGGACATTTCACCGTCGACATCCCATTCGATTCAGCAATCGAAAAAGCAAAGTCCAGAAAATACTCTACTCCCTCAAAGAATCTTCGATGATAGAACGAGTCCCCTTCTCTAACCGCTGATACATCCAATCACGTTCACTAGTCATATTTTACTCCTGCACATCAATGTTAATTTATAACAAAACTTAAAAGGTAAAAAACAAACTTAAATACACCATCTATACATGCAAACTGGTTAAGTTATTTTATCCTAATTATAAAGGGTGCATGGGTCCTATCCTATTCATAAAAGTACAATCGGTAAACAAATTTTATGGTTGTATATCTATAACTCGTACAACTTACATAAATTTCGGCAATATTTCGTCTCAGTTCCTCATTATATCATTTTTTGGTTTTAAATCCCAAATCATATATAACAAGGAACAACACTAGAAATGCATCGAAATTTATGTAACTGTATCGGTTATACAACATCAAATCTCACTAATTTTAACAAGACTGAAAATAAGAAAGTCTATATAAACAGAACAAAATAAAAATACTACATTAATTCATACCTAGGTAAATCCACAAGATCTAGTTTGTTGTTTGAACACAACTACCACTAAATAATCATCGATAATGGTTGAAGCTACCAACTTTGTCAAAATAGAAAAAACCACGGAACTATGAGAAGGGAGAAATGTAGAACTTCATTTGGGAAAAACTCAATAACTATTATTTGGAGAAAAAAACGGATCTGAAGTTGAAGTCGGGAGCAATTTTTTCGTTGCTCCTGAATCTGTTTTGTGCTGAACATATATAAAGAGGAAGGAGGAAGAAGATGAATTCAATTTAAAGGGCCTATGAACCGCATATTCACGCTACATTGGCGCAACTACGACGCAAACAAACATGGTGCCAGCTATAACTTTATTGAACCTCTTCCATGCGCTACAAAGGCGCTTCACATCTGCTCCATGAAGCGCCTTGTAGAGCTAGTTGCCTGGTGGAGGATTTGTAACGCCGTTTGACGCTTCTTAAGGCGCTACAGGACTCCCCCCATCTACGTAGTGATAATTGACTGACGAACTTGGATATTTCGTATACCATTTTCATTTCTGTTATTTTATCAGTCTTTTCAATTATTGCACTTTATTTCTTTAGATCTGTTATTTATTTACCTCCCACCTATTTCAAAAACCCCAAAACATTGCTTTTAGTAATTATTTTCAACAATCGAATTCATTTATGTTATTTTATCAGTCTTTTCAATTATTGCACTTTATTTCTTTAGATCTGTTATTTATTTACCTCCCACCTATTTCAAAAACCCCAAAACATTGCTTTTAGTAATTATTTTCAACAATCGAACCGATCTCCATGGATCGACCACACTCTCACTATCTACAAGAACAACTCTATACTTGGGGATGAATGAGAAAATTTATTACTTGATCTGGGCCTAATTCCTGTACTCAAATCTCGTGTATCAAGTTTTTGGCATCATTGTCGGGATTGGTTTTCTGATGAGTAAAGTGCACCGGAGGTCCCATAACTTTAATTATTGTCCTATTGGGATCCCATTTTAACTTTTTGTCCTCTTTAAGTCCTCTTTTTTAACTTTTTACTCATTCGTGGTCCTTCCGTCCATTTTTGCCGTTAAGTTTAACGGACCATTGGGGAAAATGATAATTTTAACTACTGAACTTTTCCTAAAAGCTCCATTTACACCCTAAGTTTTGAACATAATAATTAAATCACCCCAAACATGTGGGTAGAAAGGTCTGGGCTGCCGATCTGGCGGCCTGGGCGGCTGATCCGGCGGCCTGGGCGGCTGATCCGGCGCTGGGGTGGCCGATCCGGCGGTTGTCCGGATGTGGGTAGAAAGGTGGTGGGTTTATTTGCAATGTTTGAAAAGTTTTGGTAAAATTGTAAACTTTAAAATTGTTTGGGGTGATTTAATTATTATGTTATGGGACCCCAATAGGACAATAATTAAAGTTATGGGACCTCCGGTGCATTTTACTCGTTTTCTAATTGTTGATTTTCTTGGTATTCACTTTTTGTTTCTTGCACTAGATCTGCGTTATAATCATGATTTACTTATACTGTGATGTGGTATAACCCTTTGGGAAATTATCAAAAACCCCCCTAAGGTTTGACATAATTTAAACTTTGCTCCATGTATTTTAAGAATTCATCGAAAACCCCCCTGACCTTTAACGAAAAATACAATTACCCCATAAACCCTAACTTCCGTTTAATTTATGTTAGAATTTTTGGTTTAGTTATAAAATTGAACCCTAAACTTTTTAATCCTAACAATCATACCCTTGGCCTATTTATTTTACATTTACTCCCTCCACAACCTCCTTTAACGTTCAACAACCATCTCCAGTCCTGCTAGTTCGATCTCCATGTTCCTCTCTCCTCAAGTTGCGCTCCCTTTGCCCTCAATTTACTCACCAGAGACCTACCCTTTCCCCCAGCCCCATTTCGTGAGATTGCTCCGAAACAAATCTCACCACCTGTCGCCATCGTCGATGGACTCACATCCTCTATTTCACGAATTGATGATGAAGTTGCGGACTGTAAGCTCCGCCTCCTCCAGGTGGAAGGATTGGCGGCTCACAATACAAGAAATCGGAAAGGCTGAAAGGGTGTTGGAGAGCTGTTGTTCGCCATTGAATTCCGGTTGTCCTGGACTCCATTCGGAACTGAATAAGAAGATGTGTGCTTAGGGTTAGCATCATCCACGATTCGAATGCCCTCCATGGCGATCTCGCCAAGATGGAATCAAGAAGGAGGGAGGCTCGATTCATCGACGGGCTTTGAAAAAAAACTCCTTCTGCAATCTCTCCCTGGCGATCTGCATCAGTTTCACCACACGGGGCCTACAAATTATGGCAATATGTTGATTTACGTAGCTTTCTCGATCTAAGAATTCAAGACTCACGGCTAGGCAGGATACGCGTCTATTAGTGAAAAGGGTTGAGAGAGGCTATGATTGTAGTGGCTGGCAACAGGCTGAAGGACACGACAACGCCAAAGGGGTGGTGTAGCGTAGCTTGGCAGAGAGGATAAGTGGAGAAGGGGTGAAATTGTATAAATATTAACATTAGGTGTAAATTTATTAGGCTAAAAGGGTCCATATGTAAAATAAAATAGTTAAAGGTAAAATTGTTAAGGTTAAAAAGTTACCATCCAATTTTTGTAATTAAGCCTAAAATCTAACTGTTATTTTAACAGAAGTTAACCTTCAGGGGGTAATTGTATATTTCGTTAAACCTCAGGGGGTTTTCGATGAATTCTGAAAATTCGGGGGGCAAAGTGGAGATTATGCCAAACAGCATAGGGGTTTAGATAATTTCCCTAACCCTTTTGCCTTTTATCTTATGTATTTTTGTCGTTTAAGTCACTAACTATTGTTTATTTTGTTTTTTACAGGTTTAACAAGTTTTAATTTTATTTTCGTACAAAAAGGGCACTGACTGCTTTATTTTGTTTTATTCTCTTCTTCATGTTTTCTTAATTAATTTAAGGGTTTTTTAGTTTTAGTCAATTTGTTTTCGGTCTTTGTCTCATCATTGTCCCTTTTATTGGTTATTACTAACTTTATTTTATAGGTAAATTGCACCTATGGTCCTATAACTTTAATTTGTGTACTATCGTAGTGTCGTTTTAAGATTTTGTACCATTAAAGTCCTGTTTTTAGAAACTTTCTTTATTCGTGGTCTTGTTTGACATTTTTGTCATTTTGAACAATTTGTAAAATATAAAAATCATCAAAAGGTTTAGCGAAATTTCAATTTTACCCTCAATTTTTACAAACCTACATAAAGCCTAAAATTCTACCTAACATTTATAAACATTTACAATATTACCCTAACCATTTTCTCTCCACCTTTATCTCACCACCCTCCTATCCACCACCACCAGAACGTCACCGGACCGTCGGTAACCTTCGTCGGAATACCTAGGACCGCCACCATCCTTCATAAAAGCACCTAAGGCCACAAATTGCAAGTCTCGGGCCACCAATCGTGAGCTCCAAGCCACGAAACACGTGTCTAGGACGGCAGATCCGCAGCCTAAAGCCGCGAATCGGAAGCCTAGGGCCGAGAATCGCCTGCTGAGGGGTGTGAATCGCAAACCCAGGGAGTTGCAGCAGTGACCCGTGGCATTTCGGTGACGGCCTGTGGCATTTCAGCAGTGGTGGGTAGGATGGTGGTTGATATAGGTGGAGATGAAAAGTTTAGGGTAGTATTGTAAGGGTTTATAAATATTAGTATAGAACTTTTCGTTTATGTAGGTTTATATAAAAAAAATTGAAAGTTTCAATAAACCTTAGGATGCTATTTATACTTTACAAATTGTTCAAAATGACAAAAATGTCAAAAAGGACCATGAATGAAGAAAACCTTTAAAATGAGATTTTAATGGTACAAAATCTTAAAACGTGACTACGATAGTACACGAATTAAAGTTATAGGACCATAGATGCACTTTACCCTTTATTTTATAAATTACGCTAACAATTAATTTATGATTACTAAGTCCATAATTTATCATTATTATAAACTAATTTACTACTTATTTCTCTTTTTGTAGAGTCAACTCGGGCTATTTTAAACCTACTCAGGAAAAACAACAAAAAAAAATCAAAGGCCGCATAAAAAAAGCATAGCATCGAGGCAAAGGATCGTCCTCAACTTTTAAGCAGTTCGATCGGAACATCGAGGCAACTCAGACTGCTGCACCATCGATCTGACAGGTAAGTACCCTAACCATAAGTTCTCCCAGCTACACAGGAGCAAACCGTGATGGCTTTGATCTCGATTCAAACGGGTGTGTAGTTAGCTTGAAATTCTGTAATCCAAGCACAAGTCCAAATTAACTAAAAGAAAGCCTTGTTTGAAATAGAAAATAAATTAACCATTTTGAATTATAAAATAATGGTAATCGCTTTTATTTTGTTTTAAAAATTATTTTCAAACAAATTTGGTATCTAAGACCTTCCTAGTTTGTACCCAATTAGCAGACTTAAAATCTTTGGTTTTCTGCAAAATTACCTTTTTTAGGGGTTTGAAGTCAAGTTGACTTTTTCCTTGATTTTTACCATTTTCTTAAAAAATTCGATGACGACTCCTTCGATTTTCCAAAAAAATGGAGAAAAGCCCCAAAGCGGTTCTCCTACTCACGCTTGCATTTTGTTCTAGTGCTAGATCAGGCTTGTGCTCTGACTATGCTTGCAGGGACATTGTCCGGTTTATGACCTAGAGCTTGCAAGTGGATCTTGCAAGCCTAGATTTGAAAATCCAGAGAAGAGCGAGGAACCTCAGAAATCAGAGTAAGATCACACATGCGTTTCAACCGTTGCACACCACAACCGTTTCAGGATCGTCAGTTGGGATGTAAGATCCCCATGCGCATTGCCAGGATGAGGAGGAGATCCCACACCGAAACCACCACGAGGAAGCAGGGAGGAGAGTGCTAGTCCCACTCTCTACTATGTATGGACCTCCAGCTGTTGGGGACAATGAACGTATGGTTCGGCCACCTCCAGCGGTAGGGGACTACATTATCTCGAGGCACGTCCATGCCCTTGTAGAGAGACATTTGTTCCAGGGGTTTTCCAATGAAGATCCCAATGATCACTTTGAGCAGTTTATCCTCATATGTGATACCATGGGATTGCAAGCAATTTCCAAGGATTCCAAGGGGATGAGACTCTTCCCATTTTTATTGAAGAGGGCCGCCTTCAAATGGTACCTGGAGCTCGAGCAGATAAGAATCCGTGCTTGGTAAGATCTCGAGTCAAGCTTCTTGAAGAAGTACACCCTCAAGCTTAGGAATTCCTCCTTAATTTCCGACAAGAGAAGGAGGAGACATTAGCTCAAGCATGGGCTCAGTTTAAAGATATGAATAAGAGATGTGTGTAGTCTGGATATTGATGCGTGCAAGAGATGTATATGAATTGGTGCTCAAAATCAAGTTTTAAATTCTTAGTCTGCTCACACTTTCCCCAAAAGAAGGGTCGTCTATTGTAGACAGGGTGAGTGGAGTTGGTCCACATAGATCAAGCTTGACAAATGCTTGCCTTGCTAAATGCTTGGAAATATTTTTTGGGTTTTTAAGTAGGGATGTTGTAAAAGCTGCATATCTAGGAAGAGTAAAATGCATAAATTAAAAACTAAAAGTAAATGTAGAAATAAAGACCTCCTAGGTTCACCACGCAGGACAAATAAACTAGAGCAAATGTAGATCGAGAAAATACTAAGTAGGTGGGATGAGTAATTATCAAGAAAAGGCCTCTCGGCTTAGTGTCATTCTCAACACTACAGCTCCAGAGGCTCCCGCCTTACCCGGCCACCTAGTGCAACATTACGGTCACTCATGTCTCAGTCTGGAAGGCCCTTGGCTCAATCCAGTGAGTACCCTCAACGAACAAGGATGCGCTCTCGCTGCAGTCCTCAGAATATCTAGTGGAGATCCACAGTCTATCCGGTAGAGGTCTCTCGATGCATCACTACCGGACATAGAAGAGTTTGAGGCTATAGTAGAGCTCATACGCCCTTGCACCCTTATAAAGTTCAATCTCCCTACTACTTGCATAATCTAGCCCCTACAACCGGAGACCTCTAGCAACTTGTCATGCTAGAATCTCACATGAGTGTGGTGAACTACTTGCTACTCATATAAACAACAACAATAAATGAAGAAAAACAATTCAAAATAGACAAAAGAAGAGAAGAGAAGAACCTCTAACTTCAGATCTTCTATAAATCCTTCATAGCATTATTGAAGAGAAAGATTAGCATACAAAATAAAAGTGCAGAAAATAAAGATAGAAGACCTAAGCCGGCCCGACTACTACTACAGCTAACCTAGAACTAAAGAATGGTGGGAAGGAGAGTATGGAGGTAAGGTGTGTGTAGGGGCGTTGAGAGGAGGAGAGGTCAGGCCTCTTTATAGCATAAGAGGGTAGGAGCTAGGGTTTTGAAAAATCAGAGAGGGGGCAATCGCTTCCATATTTGCACCCAGTCGCTCCCTCGGTCCCTCCATCGAATCTTCCTAGTCTGACCGAAAGCGACTAGAGCTCACTGCCAGAGAGGAGCGATCACTCCAAGATTCACGGGCGGTCACTCCTCTAATCGCTCCCTGAGCTAGATGTCACATTCTCCAATTTTTGGCCGCTTTTGCATTTTGGCCCCCAAGCTTTGTTCTTGGTCGCTTCTAACACGTCCGAAATTCGTCCAAAAGTGCCATGAAAACATCTGATTCACCATTTTTTGCGACAACATAAATTTTCCTTCAAAAGATGCTCCGACACACAATAAGGACCAACTTGATTAAAAACCAAAAGTCATTCATAATGAGCCAAACTGTCAACTTCGTGATACATGAAAATTTATCCTCAAAATCAGGACTGGAAAATCATGGTCACTCCCCTTGTGTTTACTCTTAATTCAAAAGGTAGGGTTGTGCCATTGTGTGCAGTGATCAACAGTTCAACATTCTTACCATAGGCTTGATTATCGACCTTTAGCTCCCTTACAAAAGATGCCCAATGGGAGTTAAATGTAATCCATGTGATGACGATCTTACCATGGTTGTAATGCGGATTGGCTAGGTAACGAGGGTAGTCGGTTGAAGGTTTTTGCGGTAGAGATTTTTAGGAAACAATATCCCTCTATATTCTAGGATGCTTTCCCAAGCAAATCTCAAAGAAAACCTAGCTAGATCTCTTATCTAACCGGCAACGGTCTCCCGATGCATCACTACTAGACAATAGATCAGTTTGAGGTTGTAGTAGCACGCCTACTCCTTTCCACCCTCATTAAGCTGAGGATCTCTCTCCTATTTGTATGATCTTCCCCTACATTCAGAGACCTATAGCAACTTTCATGCTAGGATCTCTAAGGAAAAGAGGGAATTACTCATGGCCCACAACAAAGTAACATGGTGGATTAGGGTGGTGCTAGGTTATGGTGGATTAGGGTGTGGCGGATTAGGGTTTTAAGAGTGAGAGATAAGGTAGTATATATAGGGGTTATGCTTGGGTAGAAGTTAGGGTAGGAGCTAGGTTTGAGAGATTTTTTAGGGGGTAAATTCCGCTGGTAGTCCCGTAAAAATAATTATTGTCCTGTTTTAAAAACTTGTCCTCTTTAAGTCCTATCCTATGGTATTGTGTCCTATTTTGGTCATTTTTGTCCACTTAAGCCGCTAGTTTTAACGGATTTATGAGAATTTACTCATTTACCCTTATGAAAATTTTACTTCTGTCCTTAAACTTATAGTTCCCTAAAATCTTAACCCCAAAGTTTAACTCATCTCCATCTCCACCCCAAAGTTAAACTTGTTCCACCACAAAGTTAAACTTGTTCCGGCGATGTTACCACCACCACCATCGCTATCTGCCCTCGACCATCACCGATTCTCCTCCTCCTCCTCCTCCTATCACCAACTACTATGGCCTGGACTATGTCGTCATCAAGACCCTCCCTCCCTCTCTTGATTTACAGGCCCAACAACAGCCTCGCTCTAGACGCCCCTATCCTGATCCGACTACCGGATCCTATGCCTAAGATCACCACCGTGGAGGAAAGCAGCAACAATTTCGATTGCGATCATCATCATCCGGAAATTAGCCGATTCCATTTCTCGCTGAAGTGGTCCTACTCAATCGTATTCAAAAGGAGACTGGTTACTAACGACACCCACGGCTTTAGAGGCCTGAACAAAATCTGTTTGGACCTTGAGAACCTCCATCACAAGCATTGGCGCGTAACGCGGCGGAGCTTGTTAAGCTTGGCCATGACCGACGGGCCCCATGATGAGTGCATGTTTATATAATTTTACCTCACCAATTGTGTTTAATTATTCTCATAAAATGTTGGTCTTTATACATTCTATGTGCAAAAATCATGTAGGTAATCAAAGTGGCAAGTTCGGTGCTAAAGGGATTAAAATTGGGCAAGTTTAGAAGTTTTTGGGCTAAAGTGAAAGAAAGAGAAAGGTTAAAGGACAAGCTGTAAAGGAAACATGAAGGTGGGGTCGTTTTGGAAACAATTAAAAAGATGAAGGGGGAGATAGAGGTTCAGCCCAAGAAAAGGGCTGAAACCTTCTTCTCTCTCACGCAGACGTGACTTTCAGCAGCAGCCAAGGCCAGATCTCGGCCAGCCAAGGGCTGGCTCTTGCCAGCCCCTCTCCACCGCCGAACCTGGCGAATTTCCGTATGACTCCGCCGGGTGACCACTTCCACACCCAACATTTTGTTAAAGATATGGTATATAATGTATATTTTTAAAAATTAAGGTATTTAAGATTCTTTTTCAGCAATTTCCTTCCAAATTCCCAATTCTATTTTGTTCTGCTTGTCTCGCCCGCCGCTGCCCAACCCAATTCTATTTTGAGGGCTTGTGCACAACCTTGCTGCTGTGCACAACTTGTGCACAATCTGTGCAAGCTTGCCAAGCTCGTGCACAACTTGTGCACAATCTGCGCAAGCTGTATGTTGCGCACAAGCTGTGCACAATGCTGCGCAAGGTGCTGTGCACAAGCTGCACACAACCTGTAACATGCTTCCCTTACTCACGCGGATAAAAAGAGGCGAATAGTGGCGTTATTCGCCTCTTTTTATCCATGTTTGAAACCCCCTATTGAGTGTTGAAGTGGGTTATGGACGGTTAAACCGTTAAAGCATGGGTTAAACCAAGACTTGTCAATAGTCTGAAACATACATCATTTTTTCTTGTCTTGCTATAAATTAAGCACAAGAGGGATATAAGAGTATATGGTATAAATTCACGTGCTTAGGAAGTCGGTACTCATTTTATCTTTAGAAAGGGATTGGCAATTGATGTGATACCATTTATATAATACAACTCATTTTATCCTTAGAATACAAGCTGTTGCATGACAAAAGAAAGGAAGCTAATGCCCACTCATGGGATTATAACTTAGTATACAAAGTTGAAACTGCTTTATCATTAGATGATACCATTGAGAATTGGATCAACGGGCACGGATTTAGTTATCAATATTAATGTTGTATACATACACATGATAAGTGTTGTTTGTTTGATTATGGCTAGCAAACAACGAAGTTGTTTTCTTTCTTTCAAAAGAAAACTTCAGGCCAGAAATGGAACTTCAACTTCAACCTATGAGGAGTGAAGCTTTTAATGTTGAAGAAAAAGCTCCAGTAGTAAGAAACAATGATCTGTTGTTGGGAGTGAAATTCGGGCTCGGCTCGAGTTCGAACGAGCCCGAAAATTGAGCTTGAGCTCGGCTCGAGATGTGCTCGAGCTCGGCTCGAAGGTTCGTGAAGCTCGAGCTCGTTAGGCTCGCGAGCTCGGCTAGGCTCGATTCGGCCCCAAACGAGCTCGCGAGCTCGAGCTCGTTAGGCTCGATTCGGCCCCAAACGAGCTCGCGAGCTCGAGCTCGTTAGGCTCAACTCGGCCCCAAACGAGCTCGCGAGCTCGTTAGGCTCGCGAGCTCGTTAAGGCTCGCGAACCTTACGAGCCGAACTCGTTGGGCTCGAGCTCGGCTCGTATATTATTCGAGCCTCGAAACCGGCTCGAGGCTCGTGAGGCTCGGCTCGTCGGGCTCGTTAAAGCTCGAGCTCGAGCCGAGCTCGGCTCGGCTCGATTCGTTACTCACCCCTAGTTCAGCAGCCCTAACTTTGAATCCTAGCTCGCCTCCTCTCCGCCACCGGCGACCCAGACGTTTCACTTGCGCTGCCCTTCCTTCCGCCAACAGCAGCCATCTCGCCTCCTCTCCGCCACCGGCGACCCAGACGTCACCGGAGCTCCACCAGCACGTCCCTGACCACCGGAGAACAGCCCCACGCTCCGATGCATCTTCTCCGGCCATTTTCCGGCTAATTTTGCTCGTCACCACCATCGGTTGTTTTTAAACTTTAATTTCTGATTTTGCTTGTTTAATTTAGACTCTCTCTACTTTAATTTTCATAATTATTGTTGGGTTGTGAACAATTGCTTGAATTCTTGGTTGGGTTAGTGTAGAACAACTCGGACCTCCTCGGGTCCGGGTCTTTTGCGGATTGAAAGGTTCGGACATGCCACGTTGAGAATTGTGATGTTCGGTTGTTCAATTAGAAGTTTAATTCTGACATTTTCATGATTTCTCGGTACCGCATGCTTATGTTTATTTGGTGTTCGACGAGTACTCGAGAGATACTCGTCGAACGTAGGCCACGGGTTGAACACGAGTTTCCCGCTCCGGTCGAGAGATTCGGAGGGGTTACTTAGGAGAATAAGGTTAGCCCATAATGGTCTTCACCTCGGTGCAAGACAAGAGATTGTTCTTGGTCGAGGTAGAAGAACAAGTTCCGTGACTTGAGGAAGCCGGAACCGTTGTTTGAATCCTCTCCTCACTTATCTATAATTTCTCATCGTTATTATTGATGCGTATCTGTTGCTAGGAGCTTGTTTCATGCTTAATTTCGTTGCATGTTTGGGTTAGAGATTTCACGTGCATATGCTCACATGGTGCTTGGGAACAAGCACGAAAGTGATCTTCCCGAGCTTTGGCCAAAAAGCAAGTTCAAGTGGTTTGTCAAACCACTTAGGAATTTATGGCTTGCACTTAAAGTCCTCTCGGTGGTGCGGGAAGAGAGATCGATCTCGGCCATCGTGTAGGTAATCGACTCGAGAGATGTCGGTAATTTTTAATCCTTTTCCTCTAGCAACAAATATAAATCATGCCTGTTTGACTTTCATGAAGCATTTGACCCGTTCCCGAGGTGGTTATCTTTTTATTTTTATGCATTAGAATTATTTAGGTAGGTAAGGTAGTGCAATCTAGCTATTTAGCATTTCGCGCATCTAGTCCCTGTGGATTCGACCCTTACTCATCGAGTGCTACACTCGACCCGTACACTTGCGGGTGTGTAAGGTTTTGTTTGCCTGACACACGTCATCAGCAAAATGGCGCCGTTGCCGGGGACTAGTTTTGTGTGAATGCTATTGTAGTTTTAGCTAGTTTATTTTCTTGCACTTCGGTTTAGATTCTTGGTTACTACTTCTATTTTTATTTTGCAAGTACTTTTGCTCGTGCTACTGATGGCACGACACGACATCTATCTAAGGTAGAGAGCTCGGCCAAGCTTGAAGCCTAGGTAGTTGTTCGTGATAACTAGTTGGAAATGTTGGAGATGTGTTGCATGTTGAGTTCGGTACTGAGGCCGACCAGACTTTGTCATTGCATGATTCGGTACTGATGCTGAAATCTTCGTTTGTGCAGGGAGTTAAAATGGGGGCCTAACTTGGTCCCCTAGATATGATCCTCATTATCTTGTTTCTCTCCTTTTAGCGTTATTGATTATGCTTCATTTTAAGTTGGGGGAGAGATGTGATTATTTGTATCTTTGAGGATACCAACTTCCTTGCATGTACATTGCTTACTCGATATACAAGTTGATTTGAGGTTTCTTGATCTTGTTTGCTTGTATGTAAATTTTGGAAGTAGACCAATTCTTGTTTCTTAATTGATTGAGGTAGAGATATGCCTTGTGAGGATTTGAGCTAATTCTTTCTATTTTCGTATATGTGTGATTCTTCATGAGAGTGTCCCATTTTCCACTTGAGCTAGAACTTGCATGTTTACCATTGTGAGCCCACATGTGTTGTATGTGAACTTTTGATGATGATGGCAGATTAGGTGCCGCCACTTTACCAAATAACTAACCCAAGACAATATGTCCATTAGATGAACCCCATTGTGTCCTAATAGCTTTATTTTCTTTCATAACCCTCATTATGAGCTTATCCTTGTTTCCATCCTCTTCTTGTCCATGGAATGAGTTGAGCATAATTTGTTATGGGCTTAGGAAGAGTTGAAAATATTTATGTATGAGAGTTACTTTGAAAAGCAAGTTGGGGGGAATTTTTCATGTGTTGGCTATGTGTTTACAAGTAAAGTGTTGATGTTAGAGTGACGACTTTATAGTTTACAGCTACATATGCACACTATTCTTGGCTATTGGTTATGTCGTGTATCTCTCTAAAAAACAAGACTTTACAAAAATGCTCGCAAAAAAGGTGAAAAAAAGGAAGCAAAAAAAAGAGAGAAAGTCAATGAAAAAGAAAAAAATGAGTCAGTGGAAAAGAGAGATGCATTGGTGTTTTATGTTAAAAATCAAGATTAGTGTTAAGTCCATCCAAGGGACTTTTGGTATTGGTTTAATTTAGATTTTTGGAACATTTTTCATCTTGTTAATCACATATTGGGTGATGATCTTAATTGATACATTTTTAGTTCCTCATGACTTGTGCATGCTTAATTTGTTCCATTTAGCTCCACCAATTAAACGGCCTTCAACCAACATCCATGTCTCACCTAGCCGAGCCACATTACAACTGTTGTTAAGACTAGGGCTGTAAACGAGCCGAGCCCTTATCGAACTTACTCGAACTCGAACTCAGCTCGTGTTTTATTGAACACTGTCTTATCGAGCTTCGAGTTCGAGTTCGAGCCGAGTTCAGGGCTCGATAATTTTATCGAGCCGAGTTCGAGCGGAACAGAGTTCGGTTCGATAGGTTATCGAGCTATCGAGCCATATGTATATATATATATAATGAACTTTGGTTATTCAGGGCCTCAGGTGTAAGTAATTAAAATGTTAGGGCCTAGTTGACTGAATCTTTAAAGTTTCAGGACTTACATCAAATTCGAGCAGCTATCGAGCCGAACTCAAGTATGGTTTGAATGTTCGTTTATAGGTTTTCGAGCCGAACTCGAGCAATCGAGCCGAACTCGAGCAATCGTTCGAGTCGAGTTCGAGCTCGTATCATGAAAGCTCGTCGAGCTACCGAGCCGAACTCGAGCTCAAACAAAAACTTTCGAGCCGAGTTCGAGCCGAGCATAGTTCGAGCTCGGCTCGGCTCGTTTACAGCCCTAGTTAAGACCATTGTCACTAAGTTTACATACAACTCCCGTAGGGGATTTTTAGTGGGGAAGCTTTAGGTTACCATGCAAGCTTATGGTCGAAAGTGTTTAATTGAGAACCTCCATCACAAGCATTGGCGCGTAACGCGGCGGAGCTTGTTAAGCTCGGCCATGACCGACGGGCCCCACTCGTCCCGATTTTTGCGCAAGACATCGGTGATGAATTGGACGATGAGTGAGAGGCACTACTTTGTGTTGTCCCAAATAGGCAGCCAAGAGGGGGGTGAATTGTTTGGCCACAAAAACTAGTTCTTTTTGCAAAACCGTTAATACTGGAAAGGTCTCAACCCGTTGAGAAAAATGTGTCTGGGTAGATGTAAAAATGAAGAAATATATAAAAATAAGGAGAAGAACGACACTGAAAATTTATAGAGGTTCGGTCGACGACCTACGTTCTCTCCTCAAGCTCACCACTTGAGAGTTCCTTCCACTATACTTTAAAATGGTTACACCAACCAAAAGTATACAAAAGTTTTTCCTGTGGCTCAACTATAACCTAACTTTGGTTTTCCCAAAGACTCACCAAAAAACCTAACACTCCCCAAAATAATTTTCTCAAGGCTCACTATTAACCTAACAAAAATCTCTGTTTGATTTTTCCAAGGCTCACCAAAACAAACCTTACAAAACAGTTTTCTTGAAACACTCAATCTGTTGAGCTTTTTCACGAAAACACTCAAAAACGTTTTAAAGCACTTTTTCACTCTCCCAAAAATAATTTGAAGATACTAAGATGAAACAGAGGCTTGAACTTCAAAAATACAGCACTACTGGAGAACTTTAGATTGGCTTGATTACTTGTGAGATAGATGATATGGCTCCGAGAGTGACTTAGTGAGTTCTACTCCTTGATCTGCTTATTCTGGGTTATATATAGAGGAGAGGAGCGTCCAGAGCATCTTCAGTAACGACTCTTTCCATCCTTAGAGCTTCTGAGAATCTTCCAATTCGATTGCAAAAGCCTGCTGCCTTTCATCAATACGTTGAGAACAGAAAGGAAACTCTGTTGTCTTTCCTAAACAGGTTAAGAACATAAAGAAAATATATAATGTTGATAAAGGAAAGTAGATCTCCCCAATCTTTACAAGATGGTCAAATATCTTCTGGATATCTTATAAATATCTTCTGTCAAATGCCTTCAAACACAAGCTAGCATGATAAGGTAAGAGATATTTAAAGGACTCGAACTTTTCTCAACTTTACAACAAGATCTCAAAGTTTTGTTATCATTAAAATCTAACTTATATGAGAATAAACCTAACACTTTGGATCGGTAATTTGAATCACAGGCGGAGACAACGTTTTGTGGAGGGTGTTCGGGTCCCATTTGGTGAGATTGAAGTTCGTCTGAGAAGTGGGTAAATTGGTTGCTGGATTTTTAACAGTGATGTGGTTGGTGGGAATTGAACTTTAGAATTAAAATTTTGGGGAATATAAAGTCGGGGACTTAAGTAAAAGTTTCATAAGGGTAAAAAGTAAATCAAAACGATTCCGTTAGAACTAACGCCCAATTGGACGGAAATGATTAAAACAGAACACAATACCATAGGATAAGACTTAAACATGACAAGTTTTTAAAACATGACAAAAACAGGACAATAATTATTTTTACGGGACTGCCAGCGGAATTTACTCTTTTTTTAGGGAAGAAGGTCTTGGAATATGGGCGAGGCGATCACCCCACAGGTGGCCCTGGCAGGAGGAACCTTTGTTGATGAGTCTGACACCTAGGGCAATCACCACGTCACTTTTATCTAGGAGTCCCGCCTTTTGAAAGCGTTAATGTTGACTTCCGGAGATTCATTGTAGGGGGCGATCATTCTGCTTGTCAAGACGAGTAGCCCTACGCTGTAGAGAGATTTTTCCTCTGTTTTCTTCCTTTTTGCATTATGGCCCCCGGACTTCGGCTTTCTTTGAGTTCCTCCATGTCTGAAAATGCCCGAAAAGAGCCCAATTCACTCACTTTACCCACAACTTTGATTTATCTATAAAAGATGCTCAAGTCCAAGCTAAGTAATAGCAATATATCACTAAAGCATGTGTTTTGGAGGTGAAAATATAGCATTTCTACATGTGTATCAGGGGCGTTTTTTCACGCTTTCACCATTTGAACAGAAAAATTGTAATGTTGTTTAGGTTTGGTTTGTTATTGGTGGCGGATCTATGTGGGCAGCCGCCACAATCCTCATGTGCTGTCTAGTTCTGACGTTGTTGGATGCCATAGAGATCTGTGTAATGTATGACAGATTCAGAATTTGAGAAAAGGAAATAGAGGGGGGCCCTCTGCTTGTATTTAGCGAATATTGGGAAAATCGGATGACAGTAGCAAGAGAATCAAGTTAATCGTTACCCCTCAAGGTGTGTGTAATAAGTGCTTTTATAGTCCATAGTCAATAGAGTGGCACTATTGTAATATCCCAATATAGAATGGCGGCGTGTCAGAGGACACTTGTCCTTAATATGTTCGGGTGTGTATGGTCCGGAATTTCCTTAATATGTCGGAGTCAATTCTTATCATGTCTGGTGATGACCTTGTCTTGGTCGGGTTATGGATTATTTGGATTTTTAATGGGGCCCTTATTTTGGGCTACTGATTTGACATTTTGCTAGGACGTTTTGGGCTTTTTAAGTAGATTGGGTCTAGCAGCCATCAAGTCCCCTCCTTAGAAAATTGGCCGACTGTAAGGAGTCCGAATTTTTCTAAGTAGATTTTGACTTTCGAATGACAACGTTCGAGCGTTTGAACCTCTTCCCGAATGAATGTTCGGGCTTTTGAACCTGTTCCAGAATGATAATGTTCGGGCTTTTGAACATTTTCCCGGATGATGTTCTTCGAGCTTTTGAGCCTCTTCCCAAATGAACATGTCAAGGCTTTTGAACCTCCTCGAATAATGTTCTTTGAGCTTTTTCCCAGATGATTATGTCCGAGAAAATGAAGACTTTATGTCCCCCTTTTGTCTCGAACTATGTTCGATCTTCTGAACTATTTCCCGGATGATGATATCCGAGAAATTGAGGACTTGACATCCTCCTATCTCGAACTATGTTCAAGCTTCTGAACTATTTCCCGGATGATGATGTCCGGGAAATTGAGGACTTGACATCCTCCTTTTGTCTCGAACTATGTTCGAGCTTCTGAACTATTTCCCGGATGATGATGTCCGGGAAATTGAGGACTTGACATCCTCCTTTTGTCTCAAACTATGTTCGATCTTCTGAACTATTTTCCAGATGATGATGTCCGGGAAATTGAGGACTTGACACCCTCCTGTGTCTAACTATGTTCGAGCTTCTGAACTATTTCCCGGATGATGATGTCCGGGAAATTGAGGGCTTGACATCCTCCTTTTGTCTCGACCTATGTTCGATCTTCTGAACTATTTCCCGGATGATAATGTCCGGAAAATTGAAGACTTGACATCCTCCTTTTGTCTCGAACAATGTTCGAGCTTCTGAACTATTTCCCGGATGATAATGTCCGGTAAATTGAGGACTTGACATCCTCATTTTGTCACGAACTATGTTCGAGCTTTAGAAATGATTTATGTAAGCATATCTTCGGGATCTGGGACGTTTCTGAGACGGGTTCTAAGTGGTGTATCTCCGGAATTTTAGGCGGTTCTTGACGATATAGCTCCGGGATTTGGGACGGTTTTGAGACGGTTCATTTCCAGTCGTTCATTAACTGCTACTTTTTGGATGGACGGTGGAGATTGAATACCTTGCGACGTTTCATCATCTCGGACTTCCTTCACATAGTGAGTAGAGGTAATTCATTTCCTCACTTCTCATTCTTGCACTTGTATTCATGCCCTCTTGTTGTTCCTTTTTTTTTGCAATAAGGTCGTCACGACGGACAACCCAACTCTCAAGGAGGCTGTCAGCATCTTCAAGAAGTGAAGGACCGTCAAAGAGGCCCACCCAGAAGATTTTCACACCCCCTTTCTCAGCTCAGCCGCCGTACGGGAAAGCTACAGAGGCTCGTCGGCCGTACACTAGTTTTACCGGCTCCACCGTAAGGCCATTGATACCGCCACCGTTTGCCCGTCCTTTGATCTCCGTCCAGCAGCTCGCGCATCTCTCCTCCGGCCATTTACCCGAGGTATATGAGAATGGCTCCTACCTTTCCTACCCCTTCTATTGTTCATCCCACGGGTTGTTTATTAGAAACCAAGAGTGACTTCCCAGAGGGTTGGTGGTCCGAGATAGAGAACTACAGGAGTAAGGCTACTCTGGAGTTCATAAGGGAGTGGCAGTCCACATTTTTCTTCCCCATGACGGTTCGCACCAGAGTGCCCTCTCCGGATTGCCGAGCGTACGAGCCTGGACAAGGCTGGTTGGTGATCTTCAAAGATCAGATGTTGCTGGTTGGTGATCTTCAAAGATTAGATTTTTCCGAGCGTACGAGAGCACCCTTTCATTCGGCAACCGGCAGAATCCCACGGGCTAACTGTTAACCAGTTTAGCCCGAACACTTACTTCCATATCAACGCTTACCTCATATTGTGTGCTCTATTCGGGACAGAGCCGACCATAACCACTTTCCTCTAGTACTACAAGGTCAATGTCAGCCCGAGAAATTGCTTTTATTACTTCAGCGCCCGGGGGTCCTACCCAAATATCCAACTTCATTTGGAACTGCCCTACGACTCGTAAAGGGTGGCATCGGAAGTTCTTCTTTATGGAGCCTGATGCTTTGTGGGGTTTGCAGAAGGCCCGGAAAGTAGGACTTCTGAACGTTCAGAACCCTTTGCGCTTGCTGAAGAAGGCTGACGCCAAGGACAATTTTGACAGATTTCACAATAAACATCGGGGTCTTGTTCCTTGGTTCGGGGATGAGCCGAAAGAAGTCTTCCCATTTCCTTTGTACTGGAGGCTGATAACCCAAGTGGTCCTCTCCCACTTGGGTATCATTCGGTGTGATTTGGGAGAATTAGGCATTCGGGAATCTCCCCCTTCGTCCCAACACTTGGACTTGGTTCAACGTCTTCGGGGAGACATATCTCTCGATGAGTTCAATAAAGGTTAATACCCTTCTTTTGTTTTGACATGTATTCCTTTGATATTAACTCTAATTCACTTTTTCCTTTGCAGAGATGGAGTCCGATTATAACCTCAGCGTCATTTACAAGGACATGAAGAAGTCCACCAAAGCTGCAGGCTCCTCCGAGTCTGGGGGTTCAAAGGCCGCTGCCCCGGAGAAGAAGCGGAAGAGGGCTGCTTCGGTTGAAACTAAGGACGCAGTCCCTCCCCTCTACATACCTCCGGGGAAGTCCCTTCTCCGGTGCACGTCGAGGGTAACCCCACTCGGGACGACGTGTACGAGATGCTGGAGAATTCCCCCGAACGAATTAGAAAGATTCGGGGAATGTTCAAAGCTGCTATTGTGACCGGGCAACAAGCCCCTGAGGTCATGCAGATCGAGGTCCATCTAGGTAGCAACAAATTTGTAAAGTTAGAAAAACTCTGTTTTTTGAATATATTCAGGAATCTTTCCCGATGTTTGACGAAGACCCTCTACATGACGTGGTTCAGTTTTTGTACTCTAGGTCTGGAGTGGAGAGAACCTCAGGAAGAAAAGTGTCATCGACGAGATGAAAGAATCTCGCACCTCGGGACCGAATTTATTCCCCGGGAGTCTGGATGGCTGATCCATGAGGATCAAAACATCATGGATGAGGAAGACGCGAAGGAGATGGCTCCCGAGCTGTGGAACGACACCACCATAGCCCGGACCATGAAGTGCCTTGAGCATTTCTACCTGGACCTGGATGTCGCTTCTACTAGGTTATCCGTCATTGGTCATCAGGTAAGTCTTGTCAATGTCCATTTCATTCTTTTAATATTCGGGATGTAACGTTTTTCTAAGTGATATGCAGGTTTCTAACCTGGGTGGATGGATTACCCGGATGGTCCGATCCATGGACAGAATCCGGAACGAAGCTGAGCAGCGAGCGAAGAAGGCCATTGTCGTAGAGGCGAAACTCATCCAACGAGTTCAACACTACGAGCAACTACTCTGGCATTCCTGCAGCTCACCTGCCCTGGTCCTTCCCGAGGGAAATATCCATTATGACATCAGCCAAACTGAAGCTGAGAATTTTCCCAATGCTGGAGCGTCATTCCTCAGTGCAGTCAAGGACTGCCGAGATTTCGAGGACGTTCTCCGGGAAAATATTTAGAAGCTCGAGGCTAAGAAGAAGCAATCCCAGGTTGACTTCACCAACCTGAGGAACCACTACGAGCAGGATCTTGAATCCAATGATGAAGAGATCTAGAAGCTTCGGGACGAACTTACCAAGGCGAATGAATGTGTCCCAAAGTTTCGTCAGGCGCTGAAGGATTATGTAACGCTCGTAATCCACAAGTTCAACTTTGGATTTTACCTATCCAGGAAGCAAATCATAGAGCATAATCCACACGTTGATCTTTCGGGGATTGACGTCGATGAAGAGCCCGAAGAAGACCCTTCCTAGTTCAGTGAGGAGTTCCTGCAGCCGCCCGAACCAGTGACTGTGGATGACATCGCATATCCTCATTAGCTTAGTTCTCCTTTTTGACATTCCAATTTTGTAATCTCTGCATCGGGCTTTATCAATGAAATTCATAGGGATTCATTCAACACTTGTTTTAATAGAGGTTCGGGCGTCAAAATACATCCTTCTTCCCGAATGTCTCATACTTCATTGAATCTTCGACCACCATACAAAATATTTCCTAAGTGTTTCAGAATGGTAAGAATTGACTAATTCCCTTCTTTCGGGGTTTAACTATTTATAAATTCCCTTCTTTCTTCGGAAACAACCTTAAATGGGCATTCTAAGTTTGGGGCGAACACATCCCTTTTCGTCTCTGGGAACCTAACTTGGTTTGCCATAGAACCTAACCTTAAATGGGCATTCTAAGTTCGGCTTCTTCTTTTTTTCCTTCGAACAAATCTAAATTTATCCTTAGGCCTTGTTCGTTTGCACTTTCTTCGAACACTTCAGCCCGGAGAGATGGGTTGGTTACTTTGATGGGGATGAGTGCTTCGATACCGTAGGCTAAGGAAAATGGAGTTTCTCTGGTTGACCTCTGTGGTGTGGTATGGTAGCTCCATAAAACATGCGGAAGCTCTCCGGGCCATTTACCCTTTGCGTTTTCGAGTCTCTTCTTCAACCCGTCTTTCAACGTCTGGTTTGATACCTCAACTTGTCCATTGCTCTGAGGGTGGGCGACTGGAGTAAAGTAGAGTTTGATACCGAATTCTTCGGCGAAGTCTTAGAATCCGTCGTCCGTGAATTGGATCCCGTTATCTGATATGAGTACTTTCGGGCACTCGAACCTGCAAATGATGTTCTTCCAAACGAACTTGCGGATGTTGTCAGCCGTTATAGATGTCAGTGGTTCGGCTTCTATCCATTTTGTAAAGTAGTCCACTACGATCACGCAGTACTTTAGTCATCCGGGAGCCATTGGTAGTGCTCCAATTAGGTCAATACCCCAGATGGAAAAGTGAATCGGGTAGTCCGAAGATGTTACATACTCCGAGGGAACTCTCTATATTCGGGCGTGTTCTTGGCACTTCTTGCATTTGCTGACCAATTTTCTTGCCTCTTCCTTCAGATTCGGCTAGAAAAATCCATGTGTCTTCGTGAACTCCTGTTAAGATGTCTCCGGTTTCTTCTTCACCGATACATTTTTGCATAGGTGAAGAAAAACCCTTTCGATATAGATTGCCGCCTATTATGACGAACTTGCTTGATTTTCACGGGTCCTCCGGGAGTGTTCCTTCGATAAGGTATTTCCAATAGGGAGCTCTCCATCCCGAAGCAATGTTGAATACCCGGAGGTAGTTGATACAAGGATTCTTCCTTTCTTCATCAGAGAAGGCGGACTTCGAGAGCTGATTAGCTTCGGAGTTAAGCGCCCGCAGAAGATTCTCGATGTATAACCTTTCAAAGTGCGCGGCTAATTTCTTTGCAACCTCGGCGTACTTCTTGAGACTTGGCTCCTTGACCTTGTACTCCTCATTCATCTATTGTACCAGAAGGTTCGAGTCGCTGCATGTCTTTAGGGATCGGACACCTACTTTCTTAGCTAACTCCAGTCCGGCGATTAAAGCTTCATATTCAGCCGTGTTATTTGTCACCGGAAAAGTGAACTTGATGGATCTGGTGGCCCTCACCCCTTCGAGTCCTTCGAGAACTAATCCTGCTCCTTGTCTATCTAATCCTGAATCTCTGTCAACGTAAAGAGTTCAAAAAGGATTGTCCTCGGTCTCGAAATGTTCATCTTCGGATCATTGGGGCAACTCGGCGATAAAATCAGCCATAACCTGTGCATTGATCGCTCTTCTTGGTTTGTACTTGACTTCATATTTGCTCAATTCGATACACCATTTTAATAATCTTCTGGAGTGATCCACCAGCTTCAGGATGTCTTTGATAGGGATATTACTCTAGACTACCATGGAGAACCCGAAGAAATATGGCTTCAACCTTCGGGCTGAGAAGACCAAGGCCTACACCACTTTATGAATCATTGGGTAGTTAAGCTTGACACCATGCAATGAGTTGCTCACGTTGTAGACCGGCCACTGCTTTCATTGGTTGTCTTCCTGAACGAGGACCGAACTTAAGGCCTTTTGTCCTACTGCTAGGTATACAATTAGGGGTCTATCCTCGGTTGGCTGCCGAAGGGTATGCATCTCCAAGAGGTAAGCCTTGATTTCCTCCCAAACCTTCTGACAATCAGGATTCCATTCGAATTTTCCTCGTTCAGCTACGTTTTCTTCCTTTGATTTTTTCTCTCCTTTCTTCACACTAATTCTTCTGGGTTCTACACCTTCCTTAATCAGGATTTTGAAGAAAGGGCGGCATTTATCCCCATACCATGATATGAAGCAACTCAGGGCTGTTATTCTTTCGAGAAGCCTCTGCACGTCCTTGACCGACGAAGGTGTCTTCGAGTTTAACAGAGCGTTGACTTTTGCCGGATTTGCGTCAATGCCACGTTCGGATACCATGAACTCGAGAAATTTCCGGGCAGTTACTCCGAAAACACACTTGTCCGGGTTCAACCGATGTCCGTACTTCCGTATCTGACCAAACACTTCCTCGATATCTTGTATGAGATCGGTTTCCTCTTTGCTTTTGATAATGATGTCGTCAACGTATACTTCGAGAATTCTCCCTATCTTTTCGGAGAATACTTTATCCATCAACCTTTGGTAAGTTGTTCCAGCATTCTTGATTCGAAAGGCATCCTGATGTAGCAATGTGTGCCGGAGTTGCTTATGAAAGATGTCTTCTCTTCGTCTACTGGGTTCATTCAGATCTGATGGTATCCACTGTAGTCATCGAGGAAGCAAAGCCTCGCATGTCCGGCTGTAGAATCCACGAGGCTATCGACCGGAGGTGTGGGCTACGAATCCTTCGGACAAGCATCATTCACATTTGTAAAATCTATGCACATGCATAGTTTGTCATTGTCTTCCTGGGTTACTACTATGGGATTACTTAACCATTCAGGATAAGATACTTCGCGTATGACTCATGCGGCGAGTAGCTTCGAGATTTGTTCTTTTATGAAGCCTCTTTTGAATGGTGCGTTGTTCCTTTTCTTCTGTCTTATGGGTCTTACGTTCGGGTCGATGTGCAGACTGTGTTGGATTACTTTCGGGTCGATCCCGGGCATGTCACTTGGAGAGTGGGCGAATAGATATTTATTCATTTGAAGTAGATTTACAAGTTTTGCCTTGCTGCTTTCGGGCATATGTTCAGCGATCCTGGTTGTTTGATCCCCCTCTAAGGTGACTTCTTCAGTCTCAGTTGCATCCTCCGCGTCCTCCATCGAACTGCCTTGCCTCGGGCCCTTCTGAGCCAAAGTCATGACGGCCTTCGCTTTTCTCTGGTTCACATAAATAGAGACGTCCCCTTCATAGGTTTCAAAGGTGAACGTGAGATACTTCACGTGACTTCGCATGTGGATAGCCCCTTGGCTTTTTCTCCTGATGATCGCATTATATGCCAAAGGGACGTCGATGACCAACCATTTGACCATCAGTGTTGTATACCGGGACTACCCGTCGGACCCGGTTCCTTTGAACATGGCTGGGAGTTCGATGCATCCGAGGACTGCGAGCTCGTCTGGTCCTACTCCATATGTTGCGGTTTTCACCGGGTTCAACTTACTCGACCTCAAGTTCGGTCCTTTGTAGGCTTCGGCGAACAACACATCTACGTTCGAACCGTCGTCACAGAGGACCCTTCTGACGTCAATGGTCCCGATCCTGAGGGTAATGACGAGAGGGTCATAATACGAGAATTGTACTTCAGTACCATCCACTCATTTGATTCTTGAGGCTGGATCTCCGATGTTTGCCTTCCTCTTCCTCGCATTTGACCACAGGGTGGTGGTGAAGGTGTTCAGTACTCCGGTAGCTTGGTGCGGGGACTTCCTTCCCTTGTTCTTCCTATCTGGACCAGCAGCGTCCCCTTCGGCCTTCCCCGGAAAATCCCTTCGTCAGAAAGCATCTTCAAGTAATCCCTCAGAGAACCCTTCTTGATAAGGTGCTCAATGTACCTCTTCAACTAGTAAAATTGTTCGGTATCATTTCCAGTATCCCTGTTGAACTGGCAGAGTGCCTAATGACTGTAGGCTTCGGGTCATCTCTCCTTTGTTCCCTGTTGTCTTTGTGCTCATGCTTCCCTTCCCTTTGGGACAGCAGATCCTGTGCGATCATGTGTTCCTGGGTGACCGCGTACATTTCCTCAACGTCGGTGAAGTTCTTTCGGGATAGTTCGTAAGCCAACCTGGATTTCAGGAGGAGCGCCATTATGAATGCCATGATTCGGATGTTGTCCGTCAGGGGACCTGGACCTCTGCCGGCTCTGTCGGTCCAGAGAGAGAGTCTGTTGTGGCGCTAGTCGTCTGGTCCCCTGACCGGGTGATCTCTTCCGCAAACGTTGCTCGTCTCGTGGCCTATGGGACCGTTCAGGCCGCTTGTGTAGGTTGCTCCGTTCTTCCTGGAGCACGATTCTCACTGCTTGGACTAGATCCGGGTCAAGTTGTCGAATATCGTTCCAGCGGAGGCTAGAGGTTGGCCGTAATGAGGTTAATCTGTGAGTTGTGTCTTCAGAGGAATTCTAGTAGTTGGGGGTTGGCCTTTTGCTATGTCTTTTTGGGCCTTTCAAATAGATTGAGCCTAGCGGCCATCGGTTGTTCATCTTCCTCAATTTTTCTTGAATCTCATTGATTCGTGCTGAACCGAGAAACCCATAAACACAACAAAAAAAGTTATACGTTTAAATTTTAATCTAAACGTTAAATTTTACAAGTCAACAAAAGAGTTTAAACAAAGAACGTTCAAATTAAACTAAAAAGAGCGTTCACATGCTAGAAAAGAGTTTGTTTAATGTTAGAAAACCATTGATATCGATAGTCCTTTAATGCTCAAATGACGTAAGAGATGGTCCTTTTAATGTATCCATGACACCCAACATGGCCTTTTAATACGTGAACGACGCACAATTTTATTCTTTAATGTGTTAATGATGCACAACATGGTTCTTTAATGCGTCAACAACGCACAATATAATCATTTAATGTGACAATGACACACAACCTTGACCTAAAATGCTACATTGGCACATAATGATTTTAATGACGCATCAATGGCCAATTTAAGATATAAGATATTTTACATTGATGAATTTTAGATATCTACAACGCTTCAGTGGCCTATTAAGGTAATTTTCAATGACACATTTTAGGTATCCACGAGACACCATTTTAATGTATTCTACAATGACGCATTTTAGTCCCTTTATCTCCATTGTTGATAAAGTTTAGGACCTAAGTCCTTTAGCTTCACCAATGATCATATATGGGACCTAAAAGGTGTCATTGGCGACTATCAGGTTTTAACTGTGCGTCATTGTCCCTAACGCTCTTCTTCTTCCTTAAAGCTTTTCTCCATTCCAAACTCTTTGTTTCAAGCATCTTAAAGCTTTTCGCAATTATTGGTCATTTTAGAGGTGTGCACCACTAACGAACAGAAGGACAAATACACACAAAATAACATCCCATTTATTGTTACTTACCGTTTTGATATAAACTAATTGAATATTGCATATAATCAAATGTGGAAAAACTAAATTATAAAATAATCATAGAAAAGTAAACAGTTGTCTTTACCCACAAACTTATAGGTCCGTTACATGCATTACCCAACATACTCACTTCGTCCCAAATGGATTGTCACAATATCAAATTATTTTCGTTCCAAATGAAATGACATTTTTCAATTTTTATTTTATTTTAGTCCACTTTTACTCTTGTAATATGAGTCTAGGGGGTGGGTTGTGAGGGGTTAGAGTGGATTTGAGAGGGGTAATGATGGAAGTTTATGTAAAATGAGTTAATGACCAAAGACAATCTTAATCTACACAAAACAAAACTAAAAGTGAGTCGTGACAACCCACTTGGGACGGAGGGAGTATATAATTTGGGACCGATGGCTTCTTTACTGGTTGTGCTCGGTCGTTGTGCTCGGTCGGAGACTCGGAGCCCTCAAAATGATACCTTTCTAAACTAAAGGGACTAAAGTGTATATGTCTAAAAGTTGGTGCTGGTATTCCGCTAGTCCCCTGATTTGCTCCTGCAAATTAGAAAGACCTCTTTTTGGAGCCAATCATCATTCTAAAAAGCTCATAGTAATATCTTTTCTTCCGGCCAATCATTGGAGTATATAATTGAGTACTTTAGTAGGCCTGCTGTAATGCTCTTCAACCTTTTTATGCTAAGAGTGTGCTTATCTGTGAAAAATAAATAAATAAATTTATCATATCAATCTTTATTAATATTTTTTTATTAAAAAAACCATATCAATTATTATAAATTTCCATTTTTGCTAAAAAATTCACAAAAACTATACGTGAATGAAATAAAATAAAGGAATGACCATATGTGTGGAGTGGCGCCAAACCGAGGGATCAATTCCTAATTATGTGGAGGGGGAATTAAAGAAAAATGTTAGGAAGAATGCAGCTGGACTCCTCTCTTCGGTCCCACCAAGTTACCGCCAACAATAAATACTTCACGCGTAAAGGAAAATATTTTGGTCCAATTAGGATCAAAGGAAACTCCTCCAACTCTCATATAGAAGTAGAAGAAACGAGCAAGGTTATTCAGTATACATGGGCTCTTAGGTAATATATCGTCTTTTTTTGTGGTCTTGGTGAATGTCTTCCTTTTTATATTATTATTGATAGGTGATACAACTGTTAATTATAAAGTTGTCACTCACCATAATTAATGAGTGATTTTTTTATCTACTTATGTGAATTATCTAATAAATTAATATTTAAATCAGTTATCCCGTGCCATAGGCTGGTATATACAATTATAAAGTTGTCACTCACCATAATTAATGTGACAGTTCCGTAATAAACAATGGTGACAATCAATTATAATATAACATCTATAAGGGTTGGACCAAAATACTATCGCACCAATTTCCCACCAATTTCGGATGTCACGCCCATGTAGTGATTGCAAGTACTCCATCATTAGGGTGTTTCAAACGTCGGGTAGGGGTAAAAAAAAATTCACCGTTTTTTATGCGATTCTCACCGGTCACGTTCTTCAAACCGAAACCGGTGCCGCCTCGCCTCCTCCTCCCCTCCCAACCCCACTCGTCTCCCGGTTCAAACACGCCGCCGCCTCTTGTCCTCCAACCCCCACTCGTTACCTACTAGAGTAGCTTGGCAAGCTGGTTAACCAAGCTGCTCAAGCAGGAGACGAGTGGGGGTGAGGGCATCATTAGGGTAGGGTCTCCACGAGGTTCTACGGAAAAGAGGTGGGAAGGCGGAGGTCGGGGGAGTGGGCTATGATTCATTTCTCAGTTTCTCACGTTCACGGCTCGCTTGAATTCGTGAGGTCCGATTTTTGCGAGGTGAGTCACCGAATTTATGGAGCTGAATTCCAAAAAATTCACCTCCAAAACACAAAGTTTGAACCCCCCTATTGCTGACCATAGTTTCTTTTTACACACAATAGATGTGAACTAGGTTTTTTTTACCCGCACAGTTAATTAAAGTAAATGTGAAACAAAAATAAATATTAAATGAAATATTTACACCAATTTGAAAGAACATAAAATGAAAGAGAGAGAATAGCATAAGTTTAACAAAAAAACTATAACTAACAATGTACAACATTCATCTAACATAATGTACTATAAATTGTTCGAGACATCCAAATTCATGATATATATATATATATATATGAGATAATACATGCTTTAAAAAGGAATTGTGAACAATATTCAAGTTAATTTTAAAATCCAAAAAAAGAGAAGGGAAGTTCAAATTTGAATGATGAAACTTAAATATTCTAAATTAAAAAAACTATAATTCAAAAAATGTACCATGCAACTCTACATTTTCTTAAAATAAACAGTAGTGAGTAAAAAACAATTTGGCTAATTTGAAGAAGGAAAACATCAGTAATTTGATTTAAAAAAATATTTGACTCTAATTTATAAGCATTAGAGTAAATAAGGAAAATATGAATAGTAGACAAACACATTAAATTGGAATAGGAAAACAAAATAAAATCTATTTGATTAAAAAATATCAAATGACTAAATTAATCACATTCAAAATGATGAGCAAAAAAACCATGGAAAAAAAACAAAGGTCGTGATTATAAGTATAACAAAACTAAATGACCAATAAAGTGGAAAAACTCGTTTTATATAATGTGTTCAATTGGAACAATTGAAAAATGAGAAACATGAATATTTTAAAAACATGATTGATCTGAAAGGATGATTTGTTCAATTGGAACAGTTATTAAAGGATTAACATGAATTTGTTAAAAATATGATTGATTTGAGAGGATATTGAAATTGTATATTAAAAAAAATTACAGGATGAAAAAGTCGAAAAAAATATCAATGCAAAAAGGTAGGGAAAAATATTCATCTGTCATGGCCATAAAACAAAGTATTTAATATGCATACTAAAATAAAGATGAGATATTCAAGAGATAATTTCAAATTTTACCCATGAATCCTAATAATGGTATAATAGAGAAATGAGGTTGAAAAATATAAGTTTAATTAATTAACTAAATTGGGGAATGATTTTATAAAATTATTTTTTTAGTAAAAGAAAAGGACCAAAAAACAAAAATGTGGAAACAAATATAATGAACTAAACTGTAAAAAACTAAAAAGAAAAAAAATAACAATATTGATTCGATTATAAGAAAACACTCCCTTCGTCCCACAATAATTACATATTTGTTTAGACTGTTTAACAGTATTTAATCTAAGATTTTTCTAAATATATAATTCATATGTTCATCATAACTTGACATCTAAATTTTCTAAATATATTCTTTTGAACTTTTTCGCTATCATCTTAGTAAAACTTTAGGTCAAATACTGAAATTTAAGACATCAAAGTTAAACTTAGCATTTTTTATGGGATAAAGGGATTATCAAATAACTAAATTATAAGAATTGAAATATAAAAGAAATAAGAAAGTGTAGAAAACACTTGATAGACCGGATCGAAAAAGCTAAAATAGAATGAATTGAATTTAATCTAAAGAAAATGACTAATCTAGAAACGTCTTTAGAAACGATAATCATTTAAAAGGTCCAAATAGTTTTTTTTATAAAAAAGACACCAATAGAATAGGGAGAAAAAAATAGATTCATATGTCACAGACGTAAAATCAAGAGTTTAATGTGCAAAATAAAATAAAGTTGAGACGTTAAAGAGACAATTTTTAATTTTGACCAAGAAAAATAAAAATGTAAAAGCAGGAAAATAACATTAAAAATTATAAGTTACATCAATTGAGTTATAGAAGTTTCGGGAAACCCGTTTGAAACACTAAAGTGAAAATGGTAACTCCGGTTTCGAATTCTACTTGATACGCATAAAGGGTTTACATGTAAATGTATGGAAATATAGAGGGCTTAAAATGATATTTTTAAACTTTTGAAAATGCGGGGTTTTTTTGCACATTTTTAAAAAAGTTCGGTGGCTTTTACAGAATTCCTTGAAAAAAAACGGATGAGTTTTGACGTAAAACGACGTCATTTCACTGAAAGTTCCGAGAAAAAAAATAAAAATTCACTAAAACGACGTCGTTTCATCGTTTGACTGAAAAAAAAAAGTCAAAATTGTGTCAAATTGGCTATGTTCATAATATCACCTCATTGTTCCACAAATAGAGAGTATTGATAATAGGATCTACTACTACTGGAATATAGATTCCACTATATAGCAATTCTAGTTAATTTATAATACTTCTTCTGTCCCAATAAAATTGATGTATATTTATTTTTTGAATTATCCAAATAAAATTGATATGTTTCCTAAAAATGAAACTTTTTCATACCAATTTTACATTTTTATCCTCTAGTCAACAACATTTCTTAATCTCCGTATCCAGTCAAATGTATCATTTTGCTGGGACAGAGGGAGTACTACTTCCTCCGTCTCAAAAAGAATGCTTAGTTTGCCTTTTTATGTTGCGTTTGACCTAAATTATTGATGTGAATAATTTTTTAAAAAAAATTAAAACAAATATAGTACAAATTGCAAACATTCATTTATCATTTTTATATGAATTTTTCTATTTGCAATGTCAAAATGTTGAAGAACAAATTCATAGATTAAATGATGAAAAAGAAATGTAGCATTTTGTTTAGGACAAGGGAGTATAAAATTTGAGTATACAAATTCTCCATCCATCCCAAAAAGAATATCACATCTAATTTTTAATATTGTGTTTGATTTAAACTATTATAAAAACTATTGTACATAAATTATTCATACTTATTTTGGTCATATTTTAAGTTTTTGATCTAATTGAGTCCTATTTTTTGAACTTTTGACCCAATTGAGTCATTTCCGTCTTATTGCTCCATTTATTTGGACGGTGAAGTGTGAAATGACCAATTTACCCTTTAATTAATTGCTAAAATATACCTCAAATTTTTAAAATTTAATCAATTCTATCCCAACATTTATTGAACTAGACCTAGATATTTTCACTTACACAATTCTATCCCAACATTTTTTAAATTTGCACATTAACCTTGAACTAACCTCCACTAACACCTCTGCGGTCGCTCGAAGGGATGAAAACGTGATTAAAATCAAAATTAATATCAAAATTCAAGGAACCAAGATTGATCGATTCCACTTCATGCAATTGATACCGGGTCTTAATCAATTTTATTGCTTGACCATTTTGTGCCAATCATAATATACTCCCTCTGTTCAAGGTGGGTTGTCATTTTTAGCTTTTTGTGTAGATTAAGATTGTCTTTTGGTCATTAACTCATTTTACATAAACTTCCATCATTACGCCCTTTCAAACCCATTCTAACTCCTCCCAACCCACTCCCCAGACTCTTTGAGTGGATGAATTATAATGGTAGAAGTGGACTAAAATAAAACACAAGTGGAAAAAAGCCATTTCATTTGGGACAAATAATATTTTGATATTGTGACAACACACTTGGGACGGATGGAGTATTATATTTGTTCTTAGTAGTAAATTACAAGCTCTCAAGTCTCGAGTCTCTCGACATTGTTGAGAGGGTTGGAAACTGGAACCAGACACAACCTTCACCGGCGAAGACAAGTCGCCACAACAAGAAACTGTCCCCTTCAAGAAAACCGGCCCACTCTGCAAACATCAACAAGCTCTGACTCTTCCCAACCCATTTCGGATTTGAATTTGATCCTCCGACGAACTACCAGGATACGCCCATCTTCGTCGGCTCCAATGAGTGCAACTCTTATCTCTCCGATGTCGTTCCAATCCCAGAGATTGAACATTTACCTCTTCATTTTCAATGTTGCGAGAGAAGAATCAGGTGGAACGAGGGTCTGTAGACCCAATTGGCTAACGGTGGTCGTGAAGAAAAGAGGCCAATAATCAAGAGTTCAAAAGATATGATTAAATTGTGTCAAAAACTTAAAATGAGACCAAAATAGGATAAAGTGGGACCGTTCTCGAAATTTACTCTTTGATGAAAGTTTGTGAAGTTTTTGTTTTATGGTTAAAAGAACATAGCCCTATTCAGTTTGTGAAATTTTTCATGGTATTTTTAGAGGTGTATGGTTCTTTTAAGTATATATATAATTATCAAGCACCCTGAGGTCTGATATCATATGCATTTTGCCCCATATTTTGAGAATTTATTGTAAAACATATACAATTTCCCGACTTGACAATCAGCTTTTTAGGATTAATTCCACCTTTAACCCTCCCGCACCTGCCACCCCCACTTGCCATGGCACACAACCATCATCATCTTGAGAGCCGATGTTCTTTCATTGTCAACCTTGACACCCTCACCTTCTCTCACCTGCACTTGCCCTCCTCCGGCCACAATCTGCCTTCCCACCTTCAACTGCGACGACTCATTGCTCTGGCAGCCGCAACGTGATCTCTTTCCGCTATGTGTGACACATCCTCTCTCCATCGACCTCAACTCAACATCTCTCAATCGAGCCTGATGCGTTTATGTCAGCTTGGACGGTGACACGATATTTAGAATGCAATCTATTGTTGGGGTTAGTCTATGGGTTTCTCTGATTTTTTGAATTTTCTATTTATTAGACACCGATGAAGAAAAGAGGCCAATAATCCTAACCCAGAGTCTTCTGCAATTCAAATTGAAGATGATACAACTACAATAGCCTCGAGTTTGCCTCATTTAAATATGGAGCTGCACTGTGTACTGAGGAACCACCACATGTGGAAGCAAAAGTTTCGAGTTTGATTGGTAGAGGTGAGTTTCTTTGCTTTCCATTTCGATTGTAGCGACGAGATTTTTGATAAGGAGTCGCCACCAATTTTTTTCTAAGTCGTTTGGAAACCTGAAACTTAGTCTACGAGAGGTCTAGGCTCGTTAGTCAATTACACACAAAAATATAAAATTTTCGAAAGCCAAAAAATTGGTACCACGGGTTTATCTTGTATTTTTGCTTGATTTTCAAAATTAATAAAAATGATAAGAATAATCATGAGAAAATCCCAAATAAAATTTAAATATGAAAAAATAGAAAACAAATATTAGCATGAACAGACAAGATCTATGTACATTTGACAGAACGAAAATAAACTAATAATATATCAAGTGATTAACACAACAAACAATAAAAGGGGAATAAAACACAAAGAATGAAACTCACTCAGTGATGAAATAAAATAAAATTGAGAGAAATGATGTGAATCACTCGTGATCATAAAAAGAAATAATTAAAAAGACAAATAGTTTAGGAATGATGCCCAAACTATTAATTTTTAAACTTATTTAATGACTCAAAAGACAGTTTGTAACTTTAGTGACCTATGTGAACTAAGGACCAATAAGGAGGGGCTGTAAAGGAAATAGAAAATCATTTTTTTTTAAATGAACAGAACACGTACCTGCAAGTGTTCACGTTGAAAGTGATGGTGGACGCGACGGACGACTGCTTCAGACACGGCTGGAATGAGGTTCTGCTGCGGTGAGAGTGGTGGAGATCTTCTGGCCGGCGCACGGCGTGGCTAATGGCAGTGGTTGGAGGTCGAACGGCAGCCTGGTTTGCTGGATTGCTGATTGTTTTGTGTCTTAACTTTATAAATATTTTTTTAATATTTTTTACATTAAGATATAATATAGGTAAATTGAAGTCGAATTGACATCAAAAATCAACTGTTGCATTACTTTTAGGACGGAGGGAATATAAATTTTCAAAATAATGATAAAATGGGACCTTTGGTCAAATATTGGTCGCAAAAATGGACGTTTTCCCATATTAAAAGAATAACTCACTTCTCACATCTAATTCTCAATTTATTTGCATTTTGTTCTTCAAAGTTTCAGTTAATTTGTCTTTAATATTGTCATAAACAATGTGTTGTTTTGTTTTTTTAACATATATTTCCATACCTATATCTCATATACTTTCTTTTTCCTATTTTTAATTTCCTGATGGCTTTTATTATCATGTGTTACTTTACTATCTATTATCCTCAACATTTCATCTTTTCTTAGTTTTTTAATATACATCAAATATAAATTACTTACAATTTAACAATGACTATACAGCGGTTGTACATTACTCCAAATAACCCTAGCGTAGCGAATGGCCGTAACATTGCCAATGTCACCGACAAGTGGGTCCCACAACGCGAACCAGTCCCTCCTGACCATCATCTGTCTTCCATCTTATTAGATGGTGCTTCGTTGGCTGTTATATTCCTTAACAACACCACAGGCGTATAACTAGCATTGCCCCTCCCTCGCCCTCAGATTCCAAACGTGCTCGCTTTCCAATTAAAAGCCCGGCAAAAATGAGTAATCTTACTCCGCTTTCCCACTCTTCCTACCTCCATTAAAAAGATCGCTCCTTGATCTACTAGATTAACAAGCCAAGTTTTTTTTTTATTTGCTCCCATTTCCAGCTCCTTTCTGTTGCAGCAGCAGAACCTGTGTATGCCATTTTTCCTCGACAAGGCTAACAAAGTCCAGTTCTTTCGATTCTATACCGAGTGAGGGTAGCTTAGAGTATTAATGGCTGGTGTATTATGCTAACAAGATCAGAGCTTTAAGAATCGTGTGGCAATGGTGAAGCTCCTGTGGACTGCGTTTGTTCTGGGCTTTCTTTTAATGGAAGTTGTTAATGGGTATTCGGAACATTTGAATGAGACCCAGTTGTCTCTCCTCGAAGGTTACGGCTATGGAGTCTCTAAAGCCAACTACAATCCTTTGATGGTCGGCCTCACTCTCATTCATAGCGCCAGAGCAAAAGGAGCTGGTTCGCACTTTCACTTTCTTCTTTTCACTCCTGCAAATCTTGTTATTTCTACTTCCAGATTTTCAATTTTTTTTTCTTTTTGTTGGGTAACAAGTTTGTTTTTTCGTCGTTTCCCCCTTTTTCCGCTGGCAAATACTGTCTCTTGGTTTGCTGGGGTTTGTCTGTTACTTCTTCCAGCATTTACTGTGACTTCTATCACACTTCACCAGATTCAGCTAAGGAATCTTTTCTGGGAGGAAAATGTAGAAGTGGAAAGAGGAAATGTGAAGTTCACATTGTCCCCCCCCCCCCCCCTAGCACAGAATTTTACAGTATTGGGTATCTTCAGTTCTGCCTTAACGTTCAACTATAACTTTTTTTTAAAAAAATCTTTCTCCAGTCCTCTTGTTTCCTTCTATTCTCAATATTCATCACTGGCTATCATTATCACTAATGGGGACTTTATTGAAATTATTGTTGTTTGTTGGCCTAATGCACCTTTTCTTGTCAACTACAGTCTGTCTGGATGGGACACTGCCAGGTTATCATTTGCACCGTGGATATGGGTCAGGGGCAAATAGCTGGCTCATTCAACTGGAGGTTAGTACTTAGTGGGCTCAAGGACTCATTTGTGAAACTCTTGCAAATTTAATGATTATGGTTTTAGATTCAAAAGCAATGTTTCTTGCAAATTTAATAATTATGGGTGCATTTTTATGCTTTTGCATATACTTCATGTGTACTATGCAACTCCTGAAGTCTGAGGTTCAACAATGAGTTAATTTGATTGAGACTGGGGAAATGGATTTTTTTTTTCATAATGTGTGGTAGGGAGGAGGATGGTGTTACAATATTAGAACATGTGTGTACCGGAAGAAGACCCGTCGGGGATCATCTACATACATGGAAAAGCAGATACCATTTACTGGAATATTGAGTGAAAAAGCTGAGGAAAACCCTGGTATGTTCTCGAATGCCTCAAATCTGATTAGAACATCATTGAGTGATGTAAAATCTTGAGTTACTGCTGACTAGTTTTTGTTTCATTCTGCAGATTTTTTTAACTGGAATAGGGTGAAGCTTCGGTATTGTGATGGTGCCTCATTTACTGGGGATAGTGAAAATAAGGTACCAAGCAGTAGGAGAGTTAAGCCACGGCTTGTACATGATCCTCTTTTCTGCTAAACTAGATTTCATTTTTCGTTTCTTTTTCTGCTCCTTCCTGTGTTCAGGCTGCACAACTGCAATTTAGAGGACAACGCATTTGGCTAGCTGCAATGAAAGATTTAATGGCTCAAGGGATGCGTTATGCGAAGCAGGTTTCCTTTCTATTTTATCTGGACTGCATTTACTGTTGTATTTGAAAAAAAAGAAAAGATTCTTACAATAATGGAACATTCAGGCTCTTCTCTCTGGTTGCTCTGCTGGGGGTTTAGCAGCAATTTTACACTGTGATGAGTTCAGGAACATGTTTCCATGGAGTACAAGGGTGAAGTGTCTTAGTGATGCTGGCATGTTCCTTGACACGTAAATTCCAACACCCTTCATGCTCTCTTTGTTCATTTGACCGAAAAGCTTGCCCTCATCATAGCTACATTTCCCTCATTTCTTGCATCATTGCAGGGTTGATGTCTCTGGTGGTCGAACAATCAGAAATTTATACCGTGGACTAGTGGGATTGCAGGTAATGTACCGAGTATTGATGTGCAGTGTGCAGGCATTTTCGTTACCAAAGTTCTGCAGTCATGAGGGTTGGTCTAGATATCATAAAGATATGACTTGCATGCCAATAGGATTATATCATAATCAGATGAAGGAAGAGAATCATGGCCTGCTCTAATTTCTTTATCAATTCTTCGGAATATTGCAGGGTGCGCAGCGTAATTTACCACAAACATGCACAAACCATCTTGATCCAACTTCTGTAAGCCTCTCCAGTTTCTTCTGTTCTGATTTGTACTAGTAAGAAGTAGAACCAGTTACAATAGTCAGATTACTGCTATAATCTTGTGGGTGACTCACTTTGACATGCATTTTGCTTTTGCAGTGTTTCTTCCCTCAGAATATCATTGCAAACATCAAAACACCTTTATTTATACTCAATGCAGCTTACGATTCATGGCAGGTAAAACCACAAACCTTTTTTGATACTCAATGCTTGATCCTTGAGCTGGAAAACATATGAATTAAGTTATCTTCTCCTCATTGTATCAGATACAATCCAGCATAGCTCCACCATCAGCTGATCCCCATGGTTTCTGGCATGACTGTAGATTGAATCATGCTAAATGTAATGTGGGGCAGATCAGATTCTTGCAAGGTGGTACTCGTTGCATTGGTGATTTAATAAATGTCTCATTTGGTTGGACTTAAGTCAATTTCATATTTTTAATCACATAACTTATTCCATTGGATTAAGCTGGAAATGACTTCAGCAAAACAATCCATTAGATTAAGTCATATATGTGATTAAAAATATAGAATTCATTATCGATCCAAGTAAATTTACTACTCTTTAAACAGATTTTTATCCAGTTTAAGGGTAAACTGCAAAGAAAATACCATACCTTTGTTAAATTGGACCAAATACGGCATAAGTCCTGATCCAACAAGTCATCAAACTAACTTGTTTAGAAATTGAGGCAGGGTTCAGGAACTCAATGCTGAATGCAGTGAAGGGTTTTGCAATGTCAGGGAAAAATGGATTATTTATAAACTCATGCTTTGCACACTGTCAATCAGAAAGGCAAGACACATGGTTTGCAGATGATTCTCCTGTCATAAGAAACAAGGTATGTGATGTCTAGAGTGGCCTTGCAGGTCATGTGTCTCTGTTACCTACTCCCTCTCTCCCAAATCTTTTGAAACCTTTGACTTTCGATATCCACTATATTACTTATTTAGTGTTTCATTAAAATATGTTAAGAAACTAGACACGCCAAATCACCGTATGTGTGCAAAAAGTTTGAATCTATGATTGAAAGTGTTTTGAGATGTAAAATCTTAGATTAGATGCTGATAACCGCGTTTCAAAAGTTTTGGGGGCGGAGGGAGTATTTCACTTGCAGGCTTTTGAGAAAATGGTGTGATTGATGTGAATGCAGGCAGTTGCAATTGCTGTTGGAGATTGGTATTTTGAGAGGTCAGGAGTGAAGGCCATTGACTGTCCATACCCTTGTGACAAGAGTTGCCACAATCTAGTTTTCAGATGAACACCAGATTATTGATTCCACTTCTACCCTCCAACTGCTACTGCATTCTTTCATGAGGCACAATAAGGGAACAGCAGCAACAGAAAAGAGCCTGCTGGGGAGTGCAAACAAAGCTTCTCCCTTTTTCAGTGTTATATCAATGCAAGTTGCAGTTCTGATTTTTATTTGTTTTAGTAAGGATATAGTACTTCTGAAAATTTGCATTATTGGATTTAATAGTCTCCTATGGCTTCTTCCTTTATTTTATTTTTTATATATATTTTTTTAAAAAATCTTTCTTTATCTTTAGGCCTTCTTGGTACAAAATCACTCAAAAACCAATCTACATTAGATGATTTATTTATTTATTATTTATTTTTTTCATTTTGTTTTTCATTTTCTTTAAAGAAATGTCACCGCCGCTTCTGTCATATTTCTTTGTGTACTCCATTATTTATGTGAGAATAATTCATGTAGATCATGGTTTAAGACTAGGAACATGGGCCGAATGCCAAGGGACAAGAGTCACAAGAAGTCCACCAGCTGGGTCAGGGTGCGGTGTGTCCTCGGATAATCTTTTACTTGAATTATTATACTCTGTCATTGTCGTTCATGAAAATTTAGTGCATTTTTTAAAGATGTTATGAGAGATTTAAATTATTTACTAGAAATAACACATTAAAATTGTTTGAAAAATATATATTTGGAAACTACACACATTAATTTATAATTTGCATCTAAATTATTTGATTTTGTATATTAAAATGTTGAAGAAATAAAATCGTAAATTAAATGTTGAAAAATAAACAAATCATTTTTTTGCGGATGGAGGTAGTAATAATATTTATAAGTTTTTTCCTATATGTATATATAACATTGATTTATTATCTAAAGAAGCGATGAATTTGCCATCCACTACCACTTTTTTTTAATACAAATGGATAGAAAGAGCTGAAGGTATAAACTCAATACCTACCTTATGTACTTAGGAGCTCAACCATTAGATTAGTGGCTCCGATGGGTAATTTACGACTAATGTTAAGTACTAACAAAAAAAAAGGTAGGAGAAGCTACCAAATATTGTTCTAACTTTTGTTTAAAAGGAAAAAGGATAAAATGGTCATTTTATCACTGAAGTTTATGAAATCTCTAAATTTACCACTGAAGTTCATTTTGAAGCAAAAATGCCACTAACGTTTTATTGAATGAGTAAATTTGCCACTGAACATTAGTTTGTCATAGTTGGCAGCGCTCATGTGGTGTGCCACTGGGTGATTACGCGGACATTGATTGTACATTTTTGTAGGGTTAATATTTTAATTTCACTTATAATTTGTAAAACTAACAATTCAACCCTTAAACTGTGACAGATTTTAAGGTGAAATTCAATATTAACTCTACAAAATGTACGGTCAATGTCCTTGTAATCATCCAGTGGCACGCCACATGAACGCCAACTAGGATAAACTAATGTCCAGTGGCAAATTTACCCATTCATTAAAACGTTGATGACATTTTCGCTTCAAAGATCCTATTGATGCTAAGAAGTTCAAGGATCCTCCTAAAGCGGAGTTAATGCATTAGGGCAAACATGATTTTACATTTGGTCCATTATGGCCTTATGAGGAGTCGGATCTTCAATATGTTCAAGAAGGCAGATTCGAGGTTCTTTAAAATTGGCGCTTGATATTCTTCCAATTTGATTTCTTGCTAAATACTTATATGTTTTCCTTGTCATGTTGAGATCGCATGATTCAGGGGATTTGAAGATATCTCATTTCTTTTCATGTAATATGCCAGAGATGAATCTAGACTTATACGAGTATAAGACTAGATTAATTAGGTTACATATAGCAATAAAATAATTTTAGCAACAATACTTCACATGTCATAAATAAATAAGGCACATTGGACTTTGCATTTCCTTGCATAAACGCCCCAAACAATTATTTTTTCAAAATCGAAATTTCTTTATTAAAAAAGGCCATTTAACTTGTCAAATCTTTTGAAATAGGCCCAATATATTGTTATCATCAAAATCAAGACTCAAGATTTTTCCATCAGGATTTAACGATCAATTGTTGACACTACGTTGTTGGAATGGTTTCTAATGCGGCTAATCCGTATTGCATATGTGGTAATTAGTGCGGAATTGGCCGCGTTCAAAACCGCATTATATAAGCCCGCAGTAGGTCGTCTAATGCGGTTTCGCCGCGGCTTAATGGGGCTTTGGCCGCATTACACATTTTCGAAATTTATAAAAATTGGATTCATCCATTTTCCTGATTCCGGTAATTATGGGCGGTGGCAACAATGAGCAAGCGACGTTGGTGGCATCGGTGGAGCTTCGAAATGCAGCCTTAAACCAAAAATTCAACACTAAATCCAGAAACCCCCCTCCCCCATAACAAGTTTTTAATAGAAACAAAACCGTGGCATATGAATGCTTTTGCTCAGCGGCGATAGGGAAACAGATAGCGACGGAGAGATGGAAGAGGTAAGGTGGTGGATCTGCAAAAGAAAAGAAGAAAATGAGGAGGCGAGGCGGCGCATCGGCTTTAGGAAGCGACGGAGAAGGAGAGAAGGGGGAGGAGGATCTTACCGTGGGAGGCGGCCAGACGAGGTGAAGCGGAGATGGACGCGTCTGGAGCTGCGGCAGAAGGAGAGAAGGCGGAGGAGAGAATTAAAGGCGAGGAGGATGCAATTTTTTGAGGAAGGAAGAGACATTCTCGGGTTTAAAAGCTGTATTACAGCTATAGAAGTTGAAAAATATATTAATGCAGATTAAAGAGTATGAAAAGCGATTTTTAATGCAGATTGCCTTTAATGCGGTTACAAGGACGTAGTGTGAAACTGCTCCAAAAATGGTAACATTGATGACAAATTTGCCTTTGAAATCTAACTTTGATAGCAAATTGGGACAAAAATAACAAGTGGCAAAGTTACCCTATTAAGTAGAAATAGGTGATAAAATTGCTCATCAACCCTTTATTATTTACACATGTTATTTTATAGTTACAATGTTGATGTAAAAATAGAATATAAAATTTATCAAAATATTTAGGATGAATAGAGTATGAAAAACCTCTTACATTGAACTTGAACTTGTAAATTCTAGGGTAATCGTCAAAACAACTCCTAAGGTTTGTCATAATATTCGATTTGCCCTGAAGTTTCTGAAATCTCAAACTCCTTGGATATTGCAAAATATACAATTACATCCCTACCATAACTTTAGTTTATTTTTTCACTAGATTATAGGGTAATCCACTCTAATAGTCACTAACCTACCGGTTTATCAGCAAACCCCTCCCTCCTACAATGCGCAACAACCAACCCACTTTAACTACATCTCACTTACTTGCGCCTTTCCTCCGCCTTACTTGTCGTTATCTGCAGGCCTCACACATTGTGGTTAGGGTAATTAGTTGTGATTTGCGATTTCAATCCACATCATTGCCATGCCTAGGAAAATACTTGTCTTTCACTATATTCGCCCGACTTGTCCTCTGGCTCATGGGGCCTTCGGCTTGCTCCATGAGCCGACTTTCCTTCTTGTGCCCACCTATGTGGTCTTTTTTTGTCCGGGCTCACTTTCATTCTCCCGTTCGGGTGGGGTGGGTGGGTGGATGGATCACTAGTTCTTTGTGCTTTAAGAATCTTCATGATAAAGGAAAGAAAGCCTAAGGTTCGGGCCGAAGAAGAATGAGGCCAAATTTGTCCACATTCAGCCAAGGCCTAATTTGGTTGTTGGGCCCATCGGCCCAATACCATGGTTAGCCCAGTGGCCTTTTCTTTTCATTCAACATCATTAATTTGCTAACTGATGCTAAGCCCAACTGCCCAAGCCTAGTCGTCAATGCACATCGAAAAAGTGAAGGTCCTTTACCATTCATCTTTCAAAAAAGTTAAGGATGTAGCGTATGGTCAAGTTGTATACATAAATAGAGTTAATAGAGTTTTACGATTACCTTTTGTGGTAACTAACTAGGAGTTTTTTAATCCACCCGAAGCGAAGTGGTGGAAGACGGTTAAAAAAATAAATTTGAAGAATTAAAATTTACTTATTGCAAAATAAACACAATCATAAACCATAAATATTGAAGAAAAAAAATGGTTAAACCATAAAAAGTTGAGAGTATGGATAAAAATAAAAATAAAAATAAAAGCATAGAAGAAAAATAAAACAAAGGAACGAATCATAAAAAAATGAGAAAAAAATAAAAGAAAATGAAGAATAGAAAAGACATACAACGTCAAAAAGAAGAAGAAGAAGAATTAAACTGAAAAAATATTATAAGAGGAGAATATGACTAAAATGTAATAAACTTGACCGTTTAAGGGAATAAGAAATTAAGACAAAAAAAAGTAAAAAGAAAAGAAAATGCTTAAATCATAAAATTAAAACTAAAATTAAAACAGTTGAGACCAATTTGAAAAATTATAGATAAACAACAAAATGGGGTGGGAAAAAGTGAAAAACGGCTCAAATTGTCGTGACCTTTGCTACATTTAAGCATTCTTCTGGTTGAGAAAGAATTGATAAAAAAGGAAAAGGAAAAAATAACAAAGAAAAAATTACTATTCAGTATGTGAAAATAATAATAGGAGTGTCGTGACATAAAAATGGAATACAAAAACAAAGAAGAGAATCATATCAAAACAAAAGAAAAAAGAAATGGAAATGGTTAAATAACGGAACTTAAAACATTTGGGTTCAATGTGTAGATAATACAAAAATATTGGAAAATACTGAAGTTTCTTCCTAAACAATCAGAAAGCATAACAAAAAAACAACTGTTTCGCATGTGAAAACAATAATCAGAGAGCCGTGACATAAAAATGGATTAAAAAAAGGAATATGGATAAACAATAGAATACAAAAAGAAATAAAAGAATTAGACCGAAACAAAAAGTAAAAAGAAAAAAATGCTTAAACCATAAAATTAAAATAGTTGTGACCAATTTGAAATATTATAAAAATGTAGGCCCATAAAGGAGTACTTATTCTTTAAACAACAAAGTGGGGTGAAAAAATGTGAAAAACGTCCCGTCCTGCCGTGACCTTCGCTGCATTTTAAGCATACTTTTAGTTGGATAAGAATAGATAAAAAGGAAAAGGAAAAAAAAATAACAAAGAAAAAAATAACTGTTTAATATTTGAAAACAATATAATAGGAGAACAATGAAATAAAAATGTAAAAAAGAAAGAAGAGAATTAGATCAAAATAAAAGCAAAAAAGAAATGTAAGTGGCTAAATAACAGAACTAAAATATTTGGGTTCAATGTGTAGAAAATACAAAAATGTTGTACAAGACTGGAGTTTTTTTCCTAAACTATCAGAAAGCAAAAAGACAATAAAAAACTGTTCAGTATGTGAAAACAATAATAGAAGAGTCGTGACATAAAAATAGAGTACAGAAAAAGAATACGGGTAAACAATACAATACAAAAAGGAAAACAATAATTAGATTGAAACAAAAGTTAAAAAATGCTTAAATCATAAAATTAAAATAGTTTTGACCAATTTGAAAAATTATAGAAATGTATGACAATAAATGAGTTATTCCTTAAGCAACAATATGAGTGGAAAAAGGTGAAAAACGACTCTTCTCGTTGTGCCTTTCTTTGCATTTAAGCATATTTCTGGTTGGGTAAGAATAGAAAAAAAAGGAAAAGGAAAGAAACAAAAAAAAAGTTAATTGTTCAGTATGTGAAAACAATATTAGAGGAGCAATGACATAAAAATGAAGTACAAAAAAAGGAGAAGAGAATCATATCAAAACAAAAACAAAAAAAGGAAAATGGTTAAATAAAAGAACTAAAATATTTAGATCTAATGCGTAGAAAATACAAAAAATGTTTGATAATATCATAAATTTTCCCCTAGGCTAAGTTTGGCGGGAGTGGGAAATTTATTTAGATAAATTTGAGGAAGTGTGTTTTGATTGATAGATAAGATGTATGTGAGTAGAGAAATTTGAGAGAAATATTATTTTATAGAAAATAATGGATTTAAGGTTGTTAAATGTACTGGAATTAAAAAAATTAGAAAAAAAATGTGGGAAAATTTGTAGACCCCTAAACAACCAAAAAAATAAAGAAAACGAAAAAAATAAAAGAAATTAGAGCGCCTAATACGACACGTTTTCTACATTTAGATATTTAGAATTACTATTCACATCAAGTACACGTTTTTTTAATCAAAAAAAAAGTACACGTTTTTTAGTAAAACGATTAATACCACATGATTAATGAACATTTCTAATAGTAAATACTCATTACCACATAGAATTTAATACATACTCCCTCCGTCCGCGAAAGACTCCACCATCTGAATTTGATGTTTCAAGGTTCAATGTTTGACTCAAATTTTAACAAAGATAAATAGTTTTAAAAAATTCGGAAAAAATATATTCAGGAAATTTAGATTTCAAATTATGATACACATATGAAATATTTAATTTTTGGTGTCTAAACATTCGTAAAAAAAAATCATAGATTAAATACTGTGAAACTGTCAAAACAAATGGTGGAGTCTTTCACGGACGGAGGGAGTATTTATTTTTGAGATAACCCACAAAATTGATACATTTTCTTTTAAGGAAATTTTTAAAAATAAGTAATACTTTTTTACTTTATTACTCTTTTATTTCCATGCTGTTTTTTTGGTATTATAAGCTTAGTTTACTTTCTCACATTCAAGTTTTTTGTACTCATTAATCTTTAGGTCCAATAAACATATGAGTACATTTTTTAAGATTTTTTTTTAAAAAGAAAATTTAAGTAAACATACTACTCAATCCGTTCCACCAAATATAGTGCATTTAATTTTGCACAAAGATTAAGAAAAATGGTTAACTAAAAGAGTAATAAGATAAAGTAGGTATATAAGACAAAAATAACTTTTTAGAGTGGAAAGAGAAATGAAGGGTAATAAAGTAAAGTTGATTTCTTTCTAAAAAACATTACAATTCTATTGAAAACATCTCAAAATGAATATGTTAGATATTTGGTGGGAGGAGGGAATATTTGTTTTACGAGGGATGAAGTATATTGAAGCTACATGGTCATGCGTATGTCAGAAGAACGCAATAACGGTAGCTATATGCTACCAAATATGCTGCAATTAGAATGATACCTACTGATTAGGACCATCTTAATCCAGAATTAGTTGATTAGGACCATCTTAATCCAGAATTAGTTGATGTGAATGGGTGTTGGTGATGAAAAGCAAGAGAATGTATTGATGAAAGCATGGCATTTAATTTTAAGGGCCCGGCTTAATTGGTAATTAGTTAGGCTGTTAGCCAAAACACTAGATTCCTCCAAAGGGAACGCTGGAATTAATCCTGTTTTTATTTGGATTGAAGCATGATGATTATGAGTAGATTCCATGGGGGGAAAGGGTCCCAAAGCTACTGTTCCACCCAAATGAAGTAAAAAGCTTATAAGGCCCACATTTAGGGAGGGGTGTCCTCTTCTCTTTAGTGGTCTGCGTTTTGTCATTTCTTCTGTTCACTCAAAATATCAACTTGGGTTGGTTTTCCTTATCAATTAAACTTCTCATTATATAATTTTGCCTAAAATTAATTTGGACATGTTTTTATTTATTTATTTATTTATTTATTTATTTATACTTACTCTCTCACAAGAACATAGATATGCATATATATATATATATATATATGTGGAAAAACACCTACTTAAATGTACTACTAATTAACTAACTTAATTAACTAACCTAATATACTAAAAGATTAAAACACCCTTTATAGAAATTTATTAAGAGGATAAATTTAACATTTTCATGGTGTGTGTTTTTCCACGTATGTGGTAAATAGACACCCACCATAGATAGATATGCCCCATATCTATTTTTTTGTGCCCTTGGGATGGCTCATTGCTGGTTGCTGGTGGAATTGGTGTCACTGGTTTGGTATGCCGTTTGATATTAAATGTACAATTTTTTTTAATAACTTAATTTTTCTAATTTTATTTTTAACACGCCCTATTTTAATCTCATTTTAAAAATTTATCTTATTCTTCTGGTACTAAAACAGGGACTTCTATTACGTGGCGCAGTCTATGCCGATGACGCTGGAGCCGGAGGAGATGGAGCTGGTGGACCTGTCGCTGAAACATGACAGGATTTGAAAGGGAGCTCCAGGGCCAGGGGAGGGCCGGCGGCATCGTGGAACTCGCTGGAGTTGATCAGATCCTTGATCGGCAGCTCCAGTGATCGGCAGCTGGTGGACCACCGTCGAACCAACCTGTAGTACCTGAATATTTGGTTTGCAGTTTTTCACAATTAATCCTAGCAGTAACTTGAATGTTCGGGATGTAGATGGAAAGCTTGAGATGATGACGATGATGATGAGATAAAGAGAGAAGAAAAAACTATTAGGGATTTTATATGCACATTTATTAAAAGTTTAAAGATTAATTTTTATTAAATATGTAATTAAACTATCATTGTAGGGATATTTGTGTAAAATTAACAAAAAAACGGAATAATTAGCGGACAAACTAACGAAAGGAGCAAACTAGGATGACAAAAAAACCATAGCTTTAGTATCAGAATATGACGAATTTTTAAAATGTGACTAAAATAGAACACGTGTTAAAGAAAAATGACTAAAAATGTATTTTACTCTAAGTATATCACTTATGCGTACACAACCACAAAAACTTAATTAATATACTGATTGTACTTTTATAAACGGCCTACCCTAGATAATACATGAATACTCAATGGAAGACTATATTTTACAACATTATTCTCAAATATGAAAATAATATTTTTTTGGATTAATTGCTCTCTAGGTATAAAAGGTTTTGATGATAACAAAAATTTTGGGGTCATTTTGTAAAGATTAAGAAAGATCAAGTGTTGATTGGTGTTTTGATATTTTATTAAATACTTGATTAAAATAGTTTTATCTCTTAAGTAGTTAATTCCAAAATGTTCGCCTAAATGCTGAAGGTTTTGCCTCGTATAACCAAATTAAACTACACAAGGCGTTACACAATTATGTAGAGGCGACAAGTAGCGCAGGCGCTCTGGCGATCAGCGTGCGGCGTGCGTTACAGGCGCTAGAGAGGCTTGGCAGGTGGGCACTGTGCCCAGAGGCCTGTGCCTTGCATCCCTAACGCGTTCACAGGATCGGCCAATTTGTGGCTGGTAGCGCCCTGCCCTGCTTTAGTTCTTATCCCAAATCTTTTTTTATGTTTTAACATTTAATCTATTAAATCTGATATGTTTATTATAAAATAAATAAAAATAATCATTAATTAATATTTATATTGATATTTTGGAATAAAAGATAATTGAATATAAACATATTGATACAAGTAACCACCAAGCCAAGGGCTAAAAGCATATACAACCATGCTGTTTATAGGAGCTTCTCATAATCCTAAAAGGTTCAAAATCAAGAATTCTAAAAGCTAAGAGTACAAAATTACAACGGAGTGTTTTCTTGCATGCTCCAAGATTTCAGTTCTTGTGCCATGGCCTGAATCTCCGAAAGTAAACAGTATAAAATTGTGTTCCATCAACAAGAATCTCCAGACTATAGGCCCTGTTCAAAAACAACAATTCACAAACAAAACATCACAAAATATCCAGAAATCAACTTTCCCCTCCCAACATTTTCTCTCATAAATATCACATCCAATTTTGAAAAACGTTTCTTCACAATTTCCATCAAATGAACACAATACAAAGTGTTGACATCAAGAACGAAAGTGCGTGAGTTCTCCACCTATCTATACCGTCTGTACTTATCCGGTTCAATTGGTGCATTTAGGCAAGAAAATCTAGAATATCCATCCATTCGTGAAATCCACAAACACTTAGAGCGGGCAATACTTGCAAAAACACAACAATGGCACAAGAAAGACAAAAATGGAAGAAGCGGAAGATGAGGAAGGGTAAAGATGAAGGAACCTTCTTTCTCGATTCGGCGTGGCGAGCTTGACGCTCTTCCCTTCGGGTGTGAGCTTTCGCTTCGATGTTCAGACGCAGCGAGGAGACAGGTCGTGCCCATTTGAGGGAGGCTTGAGTTCCAAACACCGATGAGCTTCGATACTGAACAGCGGCTGTGGGCGCGGTTGTGGGCCGGAGGCTCGGTTGCGGCGGCTGTGCGAGGCGGAGAGGGAGGCAGGGCTGTCTGGGACCTTTCGGGTTTGCGATCTGAAGAGAGCATGTAATTTTCACTTTTATTTGGTTGGTAACGCCCTAGGGCGTTACTAGGGCATTACTCATTTCAACTTTAATTTGAACTGGTCAAAGCCCAGGAATTGAAAATGAAAAGGTGGCTGGTAACGCCATAGGGCGTTACCAGGGTGCTACTAGCTCTGACAGGCTCTGACTGGTAGCGCCCTCAGTAATGCCTTGGGCGCTACTACGCTTTTCGGCCCCACAGTAATGCCTGGGGCGTTACTCCATGCATTACGAAATCAGCTCCAAGTACGTAGTGGTTCTGGAATCCTCTAAAGTGTTCAAGCTGGATTAATTCAAGAGATAAGGTATAAAATCAAAAGAATATCTTGTAGAGATTCTCTAGGTGTTTAACATTATAGAAATGTTTTTTTATCTCTTTAAATAGCTCTGCCAAAATCTATATTGCTTATTTTTTGGACTCATTATTTTATGTAGTTAAGTTTTAGTGTCTAATATGAGTTTAATTTTATCAAAGATAAGACACTACGTTGTTGAGGGAGCTCGGTAACGGGCCTGGTAGGTGGCAGCCCGCTACCGAGCTCCCCAAAAGTCCTCTAACTGGGTGGGGCGGGGAGCCCGCTATCGATGGCGCAATTCGGTAGCGGGCGTGGTAGCGGGTTTGCTCGCTACCATAGTGGTAGCGCCGCGCCAGCTGCCTTGCCCGCTACCACGTTGACAAAAGCTGCTAGCGTTGTCAACGGCGCAGTGGTAGCGGTCTTGGTAGCGGGTCACCCCCTGCTACTTGATATTATTACTTCATCCCCTTCCTTCTTCAGCTCATTTGCATATCTCAGTTTGCTCCGAAACGTATTTGCTCTCGAAACGTTTTTCCTCCAGTGTTATTCATTTCCCTCCATTTCTGAAATACTCACATGTTTTACATGTTGGAAGAAGTTATTGGTTCTTTGTTTTGGTGGTTTGGTCATGTATTCTTTGGTTTGGTTTTTGGCACTTGATCTCTCGTGGTTCTCCGGATAGTTGAAGCAACAAAGGATCCCTGAGCACGTGAAGCAACAGAGGGAAATATGCCGAGCTTGGTATGTATTTTATTGATTTTCATTTTGAGGCTGTGTAGTTATTTAATTTTTTGGTCAGAAAAGTAGAATCTGGTGTTATAGATTTGAGCCATAGTTTCTGTCTGTGGATATTACGTAGAATATTATATCAATAACATCATTTTCAAGTTTGGAAATAATGTTGTGAAATATAATGTTTTATTGAATATTCATGGATTGTCCCAATTGGACAGTTTGTAAAAGTACAATAGGTATATTGAAGTTTTGTGGTAGTTGTATATGCATAACCGGTACGCTGACATTAATTTCGGCTCTGTTTCAGTCTCCTTCCTTATTGTACCAAATGGGGTTTTTGAAACCCAGAAAAATTGTATAATGAGGAACTGAGGTGAGATGGTGCCGAAATTTATGTGGGGTGTATAAGTTATGGATATACAACCATAAAAGTTCGATATGCTAATTGTACTTTTATGTATAGGATATGACCCATGCACCTTTAGTTATGATGAATTAAGTTGAAGACATTAATTTATGTATAAGTAGTAAATAAATTTTTGGTTGGTTAATTATTATGTTTGTGTATATAATTTATATTATTATGTAGGGAGTCAAAATGGCTTAAGGACGCGAGTGGATGTATCAACTATTAGAAAAGGGTACTCGAGAATTAAATTCATGATTTTGGGATGGTCTGAAGCATTTTTTAAATGTTGCATTCACGGATGCAGAATCAAAAGGGTGGGACATGGTGAAATGTCCGTGTAAAACGTGCAAAAATCGATACTTTTTTGATAAAGCTACAGTTGGAACTCATTTATGTATGGATTTAAACCCGATTACTATGTTTGGGATTGTCATGGCGAGACTATTCAGATTAATCCGTTCATCTATCATGGTTCGAATTATCAAAAGAATTATGAAGCATCGTCGTCCGACAATGCACGTGTGAGTACTGAACCGGAATCGAATAATGACTATCAAGGGTGGGATGTCCGACAAATGGTTCATGAAGGTTTAGGATTGCAATACAACTCTTTACAACTTGATGAAAATGTGGAAAGTCTCGAAAACGATAATCACAATGATGAAAATGATATTGATGATTTTGAAATGAACGACGATATTGGAAATGAGATGGTTGAAAATGAAATGGAGATGGAAACTCCTAATGAAGAGGCACAAAAATTTTATAAGTTGATTGAAGCTGCCTCACAACCTCTATATGATGGATGTCGTGTTGAGCATAAGAGATTAGCCGTGTTGACAAAGTTCTTGAGCGTGAAATGTCAAAGCAACATATCAGATGCGGCGTGGTCCAAAATGATGAAAGTTGTTGATGAGATATTGCCTGGAGAAAATGCATTGCCACAGAGCACTGCAGAGGCGAAGAAGATGATCAGAGACCTGGGCCTACCGTACATTAAGATTCATGCATGTGAGAACAATTGCATGTTGTTTCATGGTAGATTTAGTCATTTAATGCATTGTGGAGTGTGCGGTACTGGAAGGTATTTTGAAGGGGGTTTGGATCGTCGGGGAGATCTAAAACTTAAGCCGAAGAAGGTTCTATGTTATCTTCCAATCACTGAGCGGCTAAAGCGACTTTACCTGTCATCAAAAACGGCCGAATCTATGACTTACTATGTAATGGCATCTGCAAACGCAACTGGTGTGATTGGACATCCCAGCCAATCACGGGCATGGAAACATATTGATGGGTTTTATCCTGATTTCGCTGGAGAGGTTGGAAATGTCAGATTAGGGTTATGCACCGATGGATTCAATCCTTTGTCTGACACTGGTAGCACCTATTCGATGTGGCCGGTATTCATCACAGTTTACAATTTACCTCCCGATTTATGTATGAAGCATCCGTACATTTACTTGGCACTGCTAATCCCGGGACCCCGATCACCTGGACGTAATATTGATGTCTTTTTGCGACCATTGGTCGATGAGTTAAATTATCTATGGACGACGGGTGTTGAAACATGAGATTCGCACCGGAGAACGAACTTTACAATGCGAGCTTGTCTGCTTTGGACAATCAGTGACTTCCCGGCGTATGGTATGCTATCTGGCTGGAGTAGGCACGGAAAACTTGGGTGTCCATATTGTATGGAAGATGTGTCTAGTTTCCAGCTAACTCACGGGTGCAAAGCTTGTTGGTGGGGTTGCCATCGAAAACTTTTACCCCATCGGCATAGATATCGTAATGATAGTGTCACGGGGGTTTCAGAGAGCGACGTGATGAAATTGTGTATAAATCTGGGTTGGAAATTCTTGCAGAGATTAATCAAATTGACTTTCCACCCTTCGGTTCACATTGGGACAGACAAAGACCGGACGATTTTGGTGTGTCTCACAATTGAATCAAGAAATCGATATTCTGGGACTTGCCCTACTGGCCTCATTTGTTGGTCAGGCATAACCTCGATGTTATGCATATAGAGAAAAATTGTTTCGATAATGTCTTCTACACGGTTATGAATCAAAAAGGGAAGAGTAAAGACAACGAAAACTCAAGACGTGACCTGCAGGCGATGGGGATCCGAAGTGAATTACATTTGTTTCCCGGACATGATGGAAGACCATGTAAACCTAAGGCAATTTACACTTTGAGCCAAGAACAGATTGGGAGTATTTGCAGTTGGTTGAAGAACACTCTGAAACTTCCTGATAGATATGCGTCGAATATTGGAAGTTGTGTGAACACATCCAATAATTCATTTTACAGCATGAAGACCCACGATTGTCATGTTTTCATGCAAAAAATACTTCCAATTGTCTTACGTGGCCAAGTTCCCGGAGACATTTAGGTTCCAATAGTAGAATTTAGCAAATTCTTCAGAATAGTTTGTGCAAAAGAATTCCAGTTGGAGGACATCGAGAAATAGGATGAATTTATTGACGTGACGTTGTGCAAGCTCGAGAAGATCTTCTCTCCATCATTCTTTGACTCTATGAAGCACCTAACTGTGCATCTACCATGGCAGCTTAAAATTTGTGATCCTGTCCAATTTTGGTGGATGTACGGGTTCGAGAGATGCATGAAGACGTTGAAACAAAAATGTGTCAACAAACAATTTAAGGAAGACTCGATTATTGAGAAGTATTTGATACAAGAGGTTGCATATTTTTGCGAGCACTATATGGATGACAATCTTGGTACGCATGTCAACCCTCAGATACGCAACGAAGTGTACGTCATGACTTGCCAAGAAAATGTTTTATCAGTTTTTAACCATCCAGTATCTTAGTTTGAGGAACATAGGAATAGAGTACTAGCGGACAAGGAACTGCTACATGTGCAAACGTATATTCTCATGAACTGTCCCGAAGTTGAACCATATTTAAGGTAACTGTCCTGATCATAACTTAAGTGAACCATATTCATTTCGTTACATATCAAATTAACCATGTTTTTCATTTGTGCAGTTAATTTAACGAGGTTTCATGCGCTCGCTACCCGGCATTGGCCACTGATGGCTTAGATAAGTACCGATTTTCGCATTTTGCTGCGTGGTTCAAGAACTTGACTGAGAGGAATCGATGGTCATTTCCCCCGTTATTGTTCGACTTAGCATGTGGACCACGAACGACGGTCAAATCGTGGGGTGGCGCATTTGTAAACGGGTTCAGGTTTCATACAAAAGAAAATGGCCGGAGAAAGACAACTCCTAATCGGGGCGTTTGTGTCTTTGGAGATACAAATGAGGATGATTGCGTGGATTTTTATGGTTGGATTGACGAAATCTTGGTTGTTCGCTACAACGAATCAAAGCTGACAGTGTTCAAGGGGACGTGGTTTGACCCAAATAACGGTGTAAGTACAGATAAGCAGTCTGGGATCATTGATGTCAAACACACATCTCGATTAAAAACGTACGACCCTTTCATACTTGCATGTCAGACACAACAAGTCTTTTATATTGAATACCCCTCTAAACACCGGGATCTGAAACAAAGATGCAACGTTTTCAAGATGAAGCCCCGATATTTCAAAGGTGAAGGTCGTCAACGATCTGTGTCAAGTTCGTCGGAGGATATCACCGAGCTGAGGAATGAAGTCGATCCTCTATAGGAGCCAAGAATTAAAGAAACCATAGTCGTCACAAATAACGATGTGCGCGTATCACTAGTTGATTGTCAAGCCGAGCCGGAGAGACTCGAATTTAACGATGACGTACAAGATGAGGCGAATTAGGAGTTTGCGATAATTTACGGACATTTCTGTTTATGTAGTTATGTTTCAATTTATGTATGTGTTAAAAATTTGTTTACAGTTAATATGAAGTTGCATATATTATGTAGTTATTAAATATGTAATAGTTTGTATTTTTTTTAAAAGATGGTAGCGGGCGTGGTAGGGGGTAGCCCGCTACCATGCGAATTAATTGGCTGGGCGGGCGTTTCGAAATTCAAACGCCCCTCGATTCCCTAAAAAGTAACTGGTAGCAGGTTCAGTGGGGGGTAGCCCGCTACCATCTGTCCGGTAGCGGGCTTGGCGGCGGGCAACCCGCTACCAAGCCTTTTAAAACGTTTTCAGCTTCCTCTCCCCTATTTCTTCCCCGATGCATCACGAGATCTCCTCCGAAATCCGCCGCCGACCACCGCCTCTTCCACCATTTTCATCGCCATTTCACTCGTTTTTAGGGTGAGAGTACATCAACAACTTCAGGTATCTCCTTCTCACTCATTTTTTCGGTTTTTCAACGTTTAGAAAGAGAGTATTTGACAATTTCTTTTTGAACGTAGAACACTGCCACCGCCGGCCACCACCGAGTTTCCGTCGCCGGTCGTCTCCACTGCCATCTATAGGTTTTTTTTGGTATTTTATGACTTTTAGTGTTTTAGGAATTATTTTAGTATTTTAGGAATTATTTTAGTATTTTAGGAATTTATTTAGGTATTTTAGGTATTATTTAGTATTTTACGAAATATTTTAGGAATTTCTTTAGTATTTTAGTATTTTATGAATTATTTTAGTATTGTAGGAATTTATTTAGGTATTTTAGGAATTATTTTAGTATTTTAGAATTTTAGGAAATATTTCTTGTGTATAATGAATTCTTTTAGTATTTTGGGAATTATTTCAGTATTTTAGGAATTTATTTAGGTAGTTTATGGAATTTTAGTATATACTTTACGTATTTTAGGAAAATAAGAATATTTGATGAATTTTAGTATTTTGTGAATTTTAGTATATACTTTACGTATGTTAGATCCGCGTCCATACCTTGTTAGATCCGCGTCCGTACCTTGTTAGATCGGCGTCCGTCCCTTGTTAGATCCGTGTCCGTACCTTGTTAGATCGGCGTCCGTACCTTGTTAGATCGGCGTCTGTACCTTGTTAGATCCGCGTCCCTACCTTGTTGGATCCGCGTCCCTACCTTGTTCGATCCGCCTCCCTACCTTGTTAGATCCGCGTCTGTACCTTGTTAGATCCGCGTCCGCACCTTGTTAGATCCGCGTCCGCACCTTCCAAAATACTAGAATAATTCCTAAAATACTAAAATTCATAAATAAAACCCAAAATACCTAAATAATTTTCAAAAATACTGAAATAAATTCATAATTCTAAAAAATTTGTTGATCAATCTTCTTAGAACGTTGATCGATATTCTTGCCACGCCTAGTACTAACTACTATGTCTTGTAAGGATATGTCATCTCCGACGTGTGATAGTGGCCACGGGTCAGGTCGTTGTTCCAGGTGGCAAAATTCGCAGTACACTCTCGCTTAATTAATATGTAGTTTACTCATTAATGTATAGTTACATAAAGTATTAATTGCAAGTTTTCCGACTCTAGGAAAAATATGTTTGGCGTCCGCACACATCTGCTGCAGATGATGTAAAGGAACATCTGCACCAGATGTGGGCCAAGATGTATCGGGGGAAAAAGAGTAAGATCATCTCCGACTACCAGGCCAAATACCCCCTCACCGAGGAGAATCCGTCTTACGATCACTGGCGATCAAAGAGGCCAAAAGGGATCCCTCAGGCCAACTGGGATAAACTGATTGATGGGTTGAACACTGATGAGTTCAAGAAGATCTCGGATAGGGCCCGAAAGAATGCGACCTTCGAGGCGGCATTGAAGCCGCAGAAGAAGCACGGCTCGAAGACGATGCAAAGCACCTACGAGGAGATGGTGATCCGAGAGTGTCGAGTCATCACCATCACCGACTTATGACGCCATTGGGATGGTGCGGAGAACACTCAGTTCGAGGTAAACAAATCAAAGTTATCGTCCTTGTAATTTTAGCATTTACATTTATTTACCGTAACTAGTGCATTATTTATCCACTAGGAGGAGTATACACGGATGGTGCTGGAGAAGTACCCGGATCATGACTCGCCCCCTTTTGATGAGCCGATATTCCGAGCTGTGACAGGCGGGCCCTACAGAGGCCGTTGGGTTGGCGCTCCCCCGCAACTAGTCCATCTAGAGCTGTTCCGGCCACCTCAGTCATCTCAGGTAAACTAATTTGACACTAGTTAGAAGTTTCTTCAAATATCTACATGCTTCAATACTCTTCTAACGTCATTTTCATTCACATCCTTTCAGCGCGAGCTTGCCGCTGAAGAGGCGCGCTGCAAGGCGGAGGAGGACCGCATCAGGATGGAGGATGAGTTGCATACACTGAGGGAGTGCCGGGCTGAGTACGAGGTTCATATGAACCGTACACTTCAGCAGGAGCGGCGTCGGTACGAGGAGATGCAACAGGGTCTTCGTACGGAGCTGCGGCAGCAGTACAACGCATCCTTCAGCATCCTTTGGCCGGCGCTTCTAGAGCATGGTGTCTTAATACAGCATCAGGTGCCCCGAGACTTGGTTGCGGGAGGATCATACCGTCCACCGCAAGACCAGTACGTGCCGCCAAACTACTCCACATACATGGTCCCGACGCCGCAGCCGCAACCTCAGTGGTCCTCCTGGCGTACGACTGTAGGGTTCCAGACGTCCACCATCCGCGGTGCTTATTATTATACCCCGATGATGTCGACGCCACAGCGGTAGGCACCTCAACAGCTACCGCACAGTAACGTATACGACCCTGAGTCGTTTAGGCGTAGTAATGTGTCATTTAACCCATTCTCTTTGGGGTTCAATAGACAGGCGTTCGACGATTCGGAGCACCATTCCCCGCCGCGTGAGAATCAGGGTGACGATTACGATTTGCCTCCCCCGCAGGACATTTTTGTAAATTCTATTTGATTTTGGATGTTTTTTTATTGTAATTGATACATTTGGTTAATTTATAATTAAAATCATTTCTATTTTTAATTATAATCTATTAGTATTAATAAATAATATCATTGTTCAATCATTTATTAAATGATGCAAATAAAGAAATCCTTTTTGAAGAATAGATGGAGACAAACTCTGAAATGAAAACTTGAGGTGATGACTTAAGGTCTTTTTGATTGGGCCTCTATAAATTTATGGTGTTCATCTATATACTGTAACGACAATGATTCAACGTGTGAAGTCGAAGCTTCAACTTGCAATTATTACTCAACGTGTTGAGTCATCTGCAACAAAACTACTTACAATATAAAAAGAATTTTGTATCAATCAATTCAATCCTTCTTGTTGTTGGTTCCTGAAAAATTAAGTGATTTGTTTTCCTATTTGTAATGTATTTAATATATAATTTTTTATCATGAATGTTTGAATAATTTATGTGTGTATCATAATTTGAAGTATAAATTTTTTAAATAATAGTTTTTTGAATTTTTTCTCGTTACTTATCTTAGTAATAATTTGAGTCAAATATTTCATCACAGAACATGAAAAACAATTCACTCAATTTTTCAGAGACAAGAGTATATTATATTCTAAAAATATTCACAGACATGAACTACGGCTTTTGTAACTTAAAACTTTAAAATCTTCAACATGCACTAAAACTAACTACACAGTCTTGAAATAAACAATTCATATATAACTATAAAAATTTCAAATAATTAAATTATCCTCAATCCATCCCAAATGTATTGTCACAAAATATAAAAAAATGTTCAAAATGAAACAACCTTTTTCCAATTTTGTTTTATTTTAGTCCATTTTTACACTTACAAATTCACTCACTCAAAAAGTCTAGGAAGTGGGTTGGAAAGGTGAGAATGTGTTTGGAAGGGTGTAATAATGATAATTTATGTAAATTAAGTTGATAATCAAAGATAAACTTAATCAATAGAAAAGTGCTAAAAATGACAACAACAAATTTGGGACAAATAAAGTATTATGCGCACTGACGGAACTATATAATGACAGGGGGGTGCTACTGCCCCCCCAAAGTTGATGGGGGTATATGGTATATGGTAGAAATTATGAGGATTAATGTAATAATTTACCCACTAGCCCCCACTCAATCCAAAATAAATTTTTATCCACTTATTATTAAACCCCAACCTAAATGGTCCCTTTTTTCTCACATACCCAAATTGCATCCATAAAAGAAGCCAACTCAACTTGGTTAGGTAAAAAAAATTTAATCCCGGTTTTCTATTTATAGTTTTATCTAAGTCATTTAAATTTGATATGTTGTGGCTTGGGACCACGTCTAATTAATCTTTAATTTTTCGTCTTAATCATCTTTTAGTACATTTAAATTTTGGATTTATGTGCGGTAGTTTTTGTGAGATGGTTTATATATAATTTAATTTTTATTACTAATTCATTTTTATTTTTGTACTTGTCATGAGTTTGAGTTTATTATTACACACAATTCTCTCTTTTTTTAATTATTTTCTCACTGTTTTTTGTTTCTTTATTTGGAAATATTGCTTTCTATAAAAAATCAAGTAAAAGAAATAAAAATGAACCCATGACACCAATTTGGCTGTATGAATTTGTATTATTATTTTTCTACGTAAAAGGTTAGCGGACTCAAAAAAATTTGTAGGTCGATTTTTATGTTCTCAATCGAGTTAGGAGTTAATGATTAATGGCGGCTTCATTGGAAAATAGTGTCGCTAACCTCCATTACTTCAACTATTACTATATATGGAGGTTGGTCTGCGGTCATTATAAAATGGGTTAAGGCCGACGTTTTATGGTTACAAATTCCAACCCCTAATTTAATCTACCGACCAGCCCCCCCAACTTCGAATTCCCGGTTCCGTCACTGATTATGCGTACTAAAAACAAAATGCTCTTCTTTGTTACTTTTGAGCTAGTTGGGATAGACGAAAGGAATGACTAGGGCTGTAAATGAGCCGAGCCGTTATCGAACTTACTCGAGTTCGAACTCGGCTCTTGTGTTATCGAACAATGTATTATTGAGCTTCGAGCTTCGAGTTCGAGCCGAGTTCAGGGCTCGATAATTTTATCGAGCCGAGTTCGAGCCGAGCTGAGTTCGGTTCGATTGCTTATCGAGCGATCGTGCAATACATACTAAAAAGAACCTAGGATAATTCATATGTAAATGATTAAAGTAATATGACCTAATTTACTACAATTTTGATGTATAATGAGTAATTTGAAAGTAGTACGACTTGGTTGACTAAAATTATAAAGCACCAAGGCTAAAATTACAAAGTATCATATTTCGAGCAACTATCGAGCCGAACTCGAGTGTAGTTTGAATAATTATTGACACGTTTCGAGCAGCTCGCTAGCAATCGAGCCGAACTCGAGCAATCAATTGAGCCGAGTTCGAGCCCGTATCATGAAGGCTCGTCGAGCTATCGAACTGAACTCTAGCTCGATCAAAAACTATCGAGCCGAGTTCCATCCGAGCACAGTTTGAGCTCGGCTAGGCTAGTTTACAGCCCTAAAAATGACCATGAGAGACATTTGAGGCAAAGAACTTTGCTATCGAAGTAAGAGATGCCAAATGCTTTGAAAATGACGAGGTACTATGTACTTTACTCTATTTTGATAACTGCAAAATTAGCGGTGGAAGTCGCTAGAAGACTGCACAATTAATGTTGCTACATACAAAGATACGGTGATTGTAGCAGAAGAAATAGTGGCTACGACCACTACAAACATTCACTGCGTATTTGTTGGCTCATTCAAAACGGGCTTGAAACGGCCCAACTCGCTTCGACCTTCCATTCCACTTATTTACGGCGCACCGCTTCAAATATTTTGGTCCTCCTCACTCACTCTTTTAACTTCATTTTCTTCACTGATCAAATTCATTTTTTCTTTCTCTCATCTCTCTTTCTCTCACTTTATGTCTCTCTCATGAAAAAGCTCTCCACTTTCCTTTGTCCAGAAAAAATCTTCCAACCTCCTTTCAGATCTGGGTTTAGGCATGGCAATGAGGTGGTTAAACCACGGTAACCCTTAAACCACGACCATCAATCACGATTTTTTAGTATCCGTGGTATACGATTTTACGCGTCTCGGTTATAAATTTTTATTCACAATCGTTAACCACGGATATCCACGGTTAACAGTTCATTCGCGGTTATTTAGATGAGAACTTGAGTATTATCCAAATATCCATAATAAATCCATAAATTCAACATAAACATCCAAACAACATTTTAAACATCCAAACAACACTTTAATCACTAAAGAAAAAAAACATTCATGATAGTCTAAATATATATCAACCAAAACATCCAAACATGCAAGATTGTCATCTTTATTTTGTTGTGACGAATGACTTCTCCTACAAAATAGAAAATGATATAGTTAGAAAAGAACATAATTTATTAGATAAGTTAATACAAATTAGGATTTAGATGAGAAATTAGAGTAAAATCCGTCCGCAATCCCTGTTTTTATCTTTGTGACCTATTCCGGTCCTAAATTAATTTTTTGCATTCAAATGGTCTTAAATTTAAGTTACACGTCATGTTTTGGTCCTTTCCGTCCATTTTAACCATTAAAATGGATGAAAAAGTGTAAAAAGACAATTTTACCCTTAATTAATTGTTAAAATAGACCTCAGTTTTTTAAATATTACACAAATCTACCCAAAATATTTTTAAACCTTACAGATTAACCCTCACACTCCATAATACTTCACTTTGCCCCTCAACTAATTGGTATTATGAACCTCAATATTTTACACTTCAACAATTTTATCCCAATAGTTTCAAAACTGTTAATTTCATCTTTTCCTTTCGTTCTCTCTTTCTTTCTTTTCTATCAATAAAAATTACCATATCATGAAATTAGAAATCTGAGTTTGACGAAACAAATGTCAAATAACCAATTGATCACCAACTTTAACAAATTAATCGAATTATTCCATCTAGTAATAAAACAATTCAATTTCATCACCTAGATATCTCAGCTCCTTCCCAACCACCACTCCACCTCTTTGCTGGACGATCGGCTGCCACTTGTGTCCTCTCGCCGCATCCCTTTTCCTAGCAAGCCCATGTCCTCCCCCGCCATGTCCGTCATTGTCACTCCAGCGCGCACAGCCAATGGATCTACGTCCTCCCTTGTTGACGGCGCTGCAACCTTATCACAGTGGGCCCATTCCGGCAGCCGGTTGCTCTAGATCTTGACGGGATAATTGCGGCCAGCCAATCTCAGCAAGACGATCGCGTGCGGCCGATCGCGCAAGATCTGAAAAACAAAGCAGTTCGGCTCGCGGACGGTGGGTGTGCAGGCGGTGGCGTAATGGTTGTGCAGGTGGAGGCGAGGGTTGTTCAAGTGATGATGGTGGGATGGCCGAGCGAGTAGCGAGGATGGTGGTTGGGAGGATTGGGTAAGAGACTGAAAGTTTGAGCAATCTAGGGATTAGTTGGTAAAGTTTTAGAAAATAAAGTACATACTTGGTAATTTGACCTTATGTTTGGTCAAAATCAGATATCCTAAAACGTGATATTCTTTGGGCAAAATAACAGGGCTGTGATGTTTGAAAATAGATGGGGTGGAATTGATTATGTTTAACATATTGAAGTGTATAATAGTAATTAATTAAGGGTAAAAATGCCATTTCACCTTAATCGTCCATTTTAACGACTAAAATGGAAAGGACTAGAATAGGTCGTGTAACATAAATTTAGGACCATTGTAAAACAAAAAGTTAATTTGAGACCGGAATAGGTCACAAAGATAAAACCAGGAACTGCGGGCAAATTTTACTCTGAGAAATTAGGAGATAATGGGTTAGGCTGGATCCTAGTTTGGAGGTGGATTTGTTTTTATCCTCCAAACCGCGGATATTGGTTATCCGCGGTGCGGATACCGTTAAACCACAACCAAAACCATTAAGCTGATGGTTATGAAAAAACCACAACCGCTAAGCATGCTACCAGAAATGGTCGATTAACCACAGTTAGCGGATTTTATCCACCCCACTTCCATGCCTATCTGGGTTATGGTGAGATTCAAGATCTAGTGATGATTTTTTATGAGATCGAGGTTTGGTGATGATTTTTGGAAAAATCTAAGATCTCGTGATGATTTTTTTTAAGATCCGAGATCTGATGTAGATTTTTTTGGCAAGATCTCATCTGTATGGTCAGATTTTTGTAGATTCGTGATGTTTTTTTAGCGAGATAGACTCCAACTTTCAGATCTTTGCTTTATATTTTTTTGATCTTTTTAATGGGATTTTTTATTGATGAAATTAGTTTTGTAACACAAAAGAATCAAATAATCAAATTTCGTACATGCATGTTGATGTTGGGTTTGCTGTTGAAGTTGTTCACTCTTCTTTTCTGGGTTTGCTATTGAAAGTTCCGATATGAATTTTTTCAGATCTGGGTCGGGATTTGTTGAATCTTCTTGAATTTGCAAACTGAGATCTGGTTTTTTAATTTGTAAAATATGGTTGTAGCGGCGTTGAAGCGGTTCCTCATCTCCATAGCGGCCATTTTCGTAACGGCGAGAGAAATGGCCTTTGTCGTTACAATTGTAGCGGCCCCATTACGAATCTTGCGCTACGAAACACCCTGCAACTGTGTAGTGGTTTGTAACACCAAAGCCGCTAATACTACAAAGTTAAATTTGAATTAAACCATCTCATTTCTTCAGATCTAGATCTCTCTTTCATCTCTCCATCTTCCTCTTTTCTATCAAACTCCCTCCACCCCATCCTCACAGTTCCGTACCTTTGTTCCACCGCCATCGACAACGTGCAACCCTCTATTCCGCAAGTGTTGTCGATCGGTCTGCCATCTTGCTTTTTCCATTCCGGATGTTCAAGTTTTTTTTCTTTTGGGTTGAATTTAAGATGAAATTGAGATGAATTTCTTGGTTTTGGATGAAGTTTGTATGACTATATGAGTTAAGTTAGATGAATTTGGAATTAAATTTTTTTATTTTGAAAATATACGTGTAACTGTTATGACCGGATCACCATCCGCTACCATAGTAGCAGCGTAGCCGCTATAACTAACATGGTAGCGCAAAAAAAAACATAGCACCATTTATAGTGGCACTACCACTACTATAGTAGCTTATTCGGATGCGGATAGATTGCTACCAAAAGGTTTCCAATTACGTAGTGAGAAGATGGTCTTCGTAAAGTTTTAATTACAGTTTCAGCCGGTACAAGACGGCTACTATGTCTTTGGTAAATGACTGGTTGGCATATACTACCTCCGTCCCTGAAAGATTATACACTTTGAATTTGCTGTTTCAAGATTCAATGTTTGACTCAAATTTTAACAAAGATAGCAAGTTTTAAAAAATTCAGAAAAAATATATTTAGAAAGTTTATACTTCAAAAAACATTCATGGAAAAAAAAAGTCTATAGATTCATGGAATCATAGATTAAAATCAGAAACAGTAAAAACAAAGTGTACAATTATTCAGGGACGGAGGGAGTAATATTTATCACGTAGCAATAAATGAGATTGGTAGCGGCTTTTATGCTATACACGCCCCTATTACGTGTGTTTTGGTCATAGCCCCTCCATCAACCACTACAAAAACCATACATGTACTCCGTGTACCTCCCTTAAATGTTGCGGTTGTAGCAGCTGACCTTCTTAGCAACCTGCACCGCTACAAAAACGAAAATAACTACACAACTACGAACATAGTGGCCCATTGTCCTTCTCTTACTCATTCCCTCAAATTGTTATGGAGTGTTACAGAAGCCAGCATATAACATGTATGGGTCGCTTATAAACATTTCCTTTCTAATAACAGTATGTTGGCGCCTTTCATGGCTGCCTAATCTTCTCGACCATATTGTTTGTTTTTTAATGCGCCGATCATAATTATGAAGTCTCTTTAACTAGATAATTTGTGCTATGAACAAAATTTTCAACTTCTCCTCCTGCACACGTGTCGTTATGGTAGTGTGGTTGGAGCCGCCACTATTAGTTAGCTCACTAAAAATTAAGTATGAAGTAATGCCAAGAAGTGAGAGTCTGTATTATCATCCACATTTACAATCAGAATGAAGGCTTATGTAATACACAGCCACACAAACACAGCTAGCTGCTATACATATACCACCAAACACTGTTGCTCTTTTTCTTCTTTTTTATTTTTTCCTTACCTTCTTTTCCTGCTTGGAGTGGCCTGCACATGTTAAAATGGTTACTGTATTAAGAGAAACAAAAAGAAGAGGCTAAATGGTCTGTCCAAATGCCACTGCAAGTCTTTGAAACTCTTTTGTATACATAATATCAGATGCTGGTGATGCTGATGATGATGATGAATGTTGGTTTTGTTGAATTTGATGCCAAACCCCACCTGAAACATCTTCCATGATCAAATCATTCGTCTGTGGTTTAGCTTGATCCTGAAAAAATGGAGTGTTGAGATATTCCGACCACTTGATCTCGTCGGCGTCACCCTGATCACCGGAGAAGATGGCATTGGTGTCCAGGATATTGAAGTTGGTGGTGGTGGTGGTGGCGTTGAAATGGCCGACGTTGACGGAAGGCTTCACGCGTATAGCCGGGATGGTGCTGGAGATCGTCGGAAGCACCGTCTGCGGTTGCGCCGTCAAGGTGGAGATGATGTCGGAATTGCAGGTGGAAGTAGTGGGATTAATGAACCACGAAGGAGGCGCTTCGTAGCTCAGCTTCTGGAAAGAAAGAAACCCCAACAGATCGGACGGCCGGCAATTACTAGCTGCTGTAGCGGCGGCGGTGGAGGAGCTCTCATGATTTTGCTGCGGCGGCGGGGGAGGCGATTCCAATTTCACGGCGTCGTCACTTGTTGTGCTCTTCTTGCTGCTAGGCCTAGCTGATGGATTAATTACAGTGCAGGCCACTGTAAATTTGTCTTTGCTCTGAAAATGATCCTCAATTTCTGAGAGTGGCTTGTGCGTATTGGGATCAATCCCTCTTTGCCTTAGCTTCTTCTTAATGCATGAATTCCACAGGTTCTTTATCTCATTGTCTGTTCTTCCTGGTAACTGAGCAGCAATCTGAGACCACCTGCAAAAAAGAACCAGAAAGGAATCTTCCTCCATACATTCTCAGACAGAAGAAAACAAGTAGTTGTTTTTTTTAACATTTAATTAATAATTTTTACTTTCAATATTTTGATATATAAAATCAAATAATTTATATGAACATTGTAAATCATAAATGAATGTTTTCAGCATCTAAACAGTTTTTTTTTTATTTTATAAAAAACCATTCTTATGTTATGTTCTTTTAAAAAAAATGGAAACAAAATGATTTCTTTTCAAAATTGATTTGAAATTTGTGAGATAAAATATTGATTTCATAGTATTTTTTTGGGTAAAATAGCACAACTTAAAGAGTGTACCTGTTCCCTAAGACAGAATGGAGCTCAATTATCAACTCCTCTTCCTGCTGTGAAAACGCTCCTCTTTTCAAATCAGGCCTCAAATAGTTAATCCACCTAAGCCTACAGCTCTTCCCACACCTTTGCAGGCCTGCACACATAAACCAATCATTATCATAATCATTATTCTCCCAAATATCTTTGATCACTACCACTTTCTCTTCATTCCTTTCTGTGACAGAACATTGATGTGCAAAATATATATAAATAAATACCAGCTAATTTGGGGACAGAGCTCCAGCAGCCATGTCCATGCTTGGTGATGTAATTCAGAAGCTTCTCATCTTCTTCAGGGGACCAAAGACCTTTCCTCAGCTTCTGCTTGTAACAGCAAGAATGTCTTCCCATGTGATTGATTGATAATGTGTGTGACCTTATCAGAAATTTCCTCCAAAATAACAAAAAAAAAAAAAACAAGAAGAAGAAGAAGAGGAAAAGATGAAGAGGAAATAAGAAACTGAAGAGAGCAGACAGGTCAGCTTCAAGAGGGTGATTGTGGATTTGAGGTTTCCTGATTTATATATCTAATATGAGTCCTCCTTCCATCACTTGGGTTCTCTGGTAGCTCCACGTCAGCGTTTCTGGGTGGGACCCACATAAATGGACGGCTCAGATGGAACATTGCACCTCCAATAATATGACTCCGAGTCTCGTCCGGTGTTTTGGGGCTCGTCTCTGTCGCTCGTGCACTTCGGAGGACAACACAAAGATTGACACCGGTAAATTGGTAATAAGTAATACTACCTCCGTCCCTGAAAGATTATACACTTTGAATTTGTTGTTTCAAGATTCAATGTTTGACTCAAATTTTAACAAAGATAGCAAGTTTTAAAAAATTCAGAAAAAATATATTTAGAAAATTTATACTTCAAATTATGACATGCATATAAATTATTAACTTTAAAGTCTAAAAATTCATGAAAAAAAAATCATAGATTAAATACTGTAAAACAGTAAAAACAAAGTGTACAATTATTCAGGGACGGAGGGAGTAGTATAAAGTAAAAAATTGTTGGTGGCCAAGGTTAGGGGTAAAATACCCGAGTTGTTCTCAAAGCTGGCCCAAGCTCAAGCATTAACAAAGTCAAATGTGTGGGGCTTGACAAGTCACATGAGCCCAAGCTAGAAGTCTAATAAGTTGAGTTTTTTTGAATGAGATATCATCCTTCTAAATCATATTGCACAATGTTTAAACATATACTTCCCTACCAAAAAAAAAACATATACTCCATTCATTCCTTAAAAGAAGCTTTGTTTTTCATTTTTGGTTATTTCAAAAACCTTGTTACTTACACCAATTTTAATTTATTATCCTTATTTTCTTTTTCCGCTCAAAAAGTTATTTTTATCTTATATGTATATTTTACATACCAACAAATTTCTTTAATTTAAGTGGCGGTCAAACCTATGCAAGTTTAAAGCGACGGAATGAGAGTACTTATTTGTTGTGTTTTTTGAGCCTAACATATCGAGCATATAGAACTTACCTATCACAAAAATTGGAGCGAAATGAGCTTTCAAGTTAAGTTCGGGCATATTACGGGCTGAGCTCTAGCCGCTATTTACCGAGCTCGATGAACTCAAACCCGAGCTCAAGCCGGGACAAACCGCTGATTCACAACCCTAGCCAAGGTGACACACAATTTTTAACTGCTCCTATGAATTTATAACCTCAAGAGTGTTTTTTTACAAAGGGCAAGTGGGAATGCTTTGGATTCAGACTAAAAAAACGCCTTCTTTGAGTTTCAATTAAAAGATTGCTAACTTAGAATTTAGCCTCAGGGGTTTCAAAATGGTAAAATTTGTTGTTAGCAAGGAACAGCCCATGATTGGTTAAGCAATTTGAAGATGTAGCGGTTAGCAATTAATTTATGATAACACCATATAGAAGCTTTATATGCATCTGTATTAATTATTAAAATTTAATAATTCATGTACTCCATTTTTTCTTCCTTATCAAGAAAATAGATAATGAATATTTCTGAATCAGTTTTTTTCTCCTTAATTTCTTAACTTAGCTACCTTTCCCCACAGCTACCACCTTTTGAAAGATGACCAATGATCCTGTATCGGTGATGTAATTTTATTCTTCATCATCTCCAAATGAAAATATTAATGTTGATTGCAATGAAAATTATCTGTCATTGATTCATAATTGATTTATATTGATGTAAGGCATATTTGGTTAAACCATTGGCTTAAGTCCAATTTTATCACATATATCAAAATACTCAATTTTAGAATGAATTCTATTTTTTTTTATTTGCATAAATGTATCAATCCATTGACTTCATGGATTAATCCATGGATTAAGCCCAAATATGGTTGGTATGATTTAATTCTCTGTATTATTATTTGACTAAAAATTAGGATTTCATTCTCAAGTTGAGTTAATTTATTGTTCTTAAACATTTATCTATCAAATTCTAAGGTGAATTGGACATACTTCAACAGATTCTCAGCCTCTCTTCCTTGCAGTTATTTCGGTAATTTCCCTGAAGCAATACCAATTTGGTAATTCAGATGTTTGTCCCAGAAAAAAAAGTGATTAGCATTCTCAGCAAATTAACAACCCCCACCTGAAAAAAATAAAAAATAAAAATAAAAATCCAACTCTCAAATACTGAATTCTTGCCATAACATCTCATAGCCCTCAAATTTTACATTTCTTGCCATCTTATATTCATATTTTTTAACTTCTGTCATGATATATCTGATATATATAAACTTTAATTTCCCTAAACAAAACACAGCAATATATATTGATTTAATCATATTGTAATTAAGCTTGCTTTGTGTTAGACAATGACAAATTTGGATGAATTATCCTTGATCTAAACTTGTTGGTATGCTTAATTAATCTGCAGATGGAAACTATTAAACACTGTCATTAAATCATCAATTGTCTGCAGCGCTGAGTACGAATACGTAAACTTCCTTCTCTAGCTTCTTCCTCAATCTGGTCAATGTCAATAACAGTTACTTGGCACCCAAGTTATATTCAACACTTAAAATTAGCCCTTATCTTTTAAAACAATCACTTAGACACTTTCTCATTAAAAAATTATCTTATATTAATTTTTTTGGACTCAAAATCATGGATATAATGCAATTAATTAGCTATCACAACATTAATGGAGTATTATGTTTGTATGTGACATTCAAACTATATGGCCAGTTATTGACAAGCAAAAGATAAACAAATTAGTGATTCCTGTATGAATGATTAATTAAAAGCACCGATTGGACAATAAATCACTAAAATATTGAAAATTAAGAAAAGAAAAAGGAAAGAGAGACTTGCATGCTAGCTTAGAAACATCCAAACTTGTATGGGGCTCATTTCATTTTTATCATATATAAAATGTGGAAGAGTGTATTATTATCAGTATTAATTTATTGGCAAGCACGTTCTAGGGTTTAGAGAAAAGAGGCATATGATTAGAAGAATGATACAAAAAAAAGATTACAATCATTAGCTTCCTGCAATAGAATACTGGTGCTTCCTTGGGCTGCTCTTAGCTAGCCTACCATTATGAAATTTCCTTTGCAGTGTCCTGGTTCAAGCATCCAGGCTGATATGTAAAAAGTACAAACCTCTCCCATGAAGAAGAACAAATTTTTTTTATTTAAAAAAAACAATAATAAGAAAGTAGTAGAAGAAAAGAAAACAAATAAATAAATAAATAAAAAGAAGACAATAATCATCATACCTGATCATGCACTGTCTTGTTGGGAATATGAGCTGTTTTAATTGTGAAGTCAACGTTACCATTCTAACTACAAGTTTATTCCAAATTCACTTGCTAAACCTCGCTGGCATTTCCTTTTTTTTTTAACCATCCAATAATCAATCCCAAAAATAATCAAGCCTCAGTTTCTTTTTTCTCAACTGATCTGGCTTCCTAAAGTTTATTTGTTTGTTTGCTCATAATCTTAATTACTTATACTCTTTGCGTCTCAAACTGATCTCTCTATTTTGAATTTGTATTAACTTAAAATATTGATTGTGTTCTCACTTTTAGATAACGATTTTTCTTTTTTATAATAATTTTAATTAATTTACTGAAATGATCTGGCTTCTAAAGTTTTATATTCTTTACCAAAGAACACACCCATTATTAATTAGGAAGAATCAATCAAAATAATTCATTCATCGTTTTTAGGAGCATGATGAATTAGTTATGTTGTTAAGAGAGTATGTTTGTCCCCGACAATTAAGATTAGATGCTTAATCTCATCACCTGACCTGGGATTCCTAACCATGCCATAGAAGCCGCCTTTAATTAGGCTGCCCAACCTTAATAATCACAGCACAGGAAAAAAATTCTAGCAGTTTAAGTCAGGTTCCACAGGGACTAGGGAGACCCGGCCGGTTTGTTCTTTTGATATTTGTAGAGAAAAAAGTTGAAAAAGTAAAAGAGGAAATATGAGGGAAAGAAAAATGAATATTTTATTTTTTGAGCAAAAGACGATCAATATTATTACCGATCAGGAACGATTACAGTCAAAGCCAATCTGACATAGAGGCTAACCAAGAAAAAATACCAACAAACAAATGACAGATAAAAAGTCGAAGAGCGTAAGGCAACAACAGATGACGACACCCTAGGCACGATAGAAAGCCTTTGAGAAAGCCCACACAAGGGTTGATAAAGCACATAAAACAGCGCGGTGAAGTAATATAGATCCGTGATCTTGTCCGAGACGCACCCAAGCAGCTCCCAAGGAGCCAAACGCCGTCTCACCGCGCATGTGCAATCGAAGGGGCACTACGTACTTGGAGGCCATCGGGTAATGCATGGGGTAACGCCTGGCGTTACTATGGGGCCGAAAAGCGTAGTAGCGCCCCAGGCATTACTCAGGGCGCTACCAGTCAGAGGCCTGTCAGAGCTAGTAGCGCCCTGGTAACGCCCTTGGCGTTCTTGTGGGCCAGTAGTAGTAGCGCCAAGGCATTGCGAGGCGCTGCGGTGAGCTTGTCGAGAGAGTAGCGCCTGGTAATGCCATTGTGCGTTACAGACGTTCAATTTCAAAATATTAAAATAAATTTCAGAATACTGAAATATTTTTTCAAATATTTAAAAATTTTGATAATTTACAAATATTAACAAATTAAGATAATTTACAAATATTAACAAAAAATGATATTAACAAATATTAACAAATTAATTACGATATTAACAAAAATAAATATTAACTGAATAAATTAATTGGGTGCACATAAAATTAATGATCATTTTTTTGATTAAGTATGTTCATATTTCTTTTAGAAATTCCCATTAAAATTAATGATCATTTTTTTGATTAAGTATATTCATGTTTTCTTTTGGATTTGATAGAAAAATTCATTAGTTTCTAACCATGGAAAGATAAAGAAAATATAATTTTAAATAAAACTTACTCTCATTATTATTTACTAGTTTATCTAAAATAATGATAATAATAATATAGAATCCCATTATAGTAATAAAAATAATATAGAACAATCCATAATGACTATGGCATCTTTTATAAGTACAATACTTGGGAATCATGCAATATAGACAATTGGTGCAGTGGGGAGATACGAGTTGCCCATTTTCTCACCTCCAGGAGTCAGGTTCGAATCCCATGGATGTGGGATGTGGAAGAAAGCGCATAATAGGAATTTGTTAAAACATAAAAAAAAGATTTGGGATAGTAACGCCAAGTAGGGGGTGTGGCGCTACCAGCTGTCGGCAGCGAGCGCTGTCGAGCTTGGTAGCGCCCGGTAACGCGTTGGGCTGAAATAATGCTCGAATGGTAGCGCCACAGTAACGCCCTTTGGCGTTACCATTAAATAACAGTTGGTAACGAAATTGGTGTTACCGGGCCTTCTACGAATACGTAGTGGGGGCCATAGAACCATAAGCAGACAATCACCAACAACGACCAAAAGTAAACCAACGACCACCAAAACAGACAAAAATTAAAAGACATCTCACACCGCACAAAATTAAAGCTAGACCACAAAAGCATAAGGAAAACAAACAAAAGGGTCCAAAACCAACGCAAGGAATGCCAGGTCGACCCAACACCTAGCAAACCTTGAAACCACTAGATCATGGCATTAGGTGGGGCAGGTAGAACCCAAACCCCATTAGACCATGTTTCATAACCGAGCGAAGAGCCATTGCAATCCCTTAACCACCACTAGAGACACGACACTTCACACCATGATAGGGGGATGAACACCCAATTTTCGGGGCACCTGTGAAGATGTTGTCCACAAGCACAGACAATCATCGATCCGACCGCGGTAGAGAGCTTGAGGGAAAGTCTCATGGAAGATAAGACCCAGGAAAGCCATAGACACATTTTGGGCCGGCGGCACGAAAGATGTCTCAGTTTGGTTGCAGACCACCACCGAGGGTAGGAAGGGCCGTTACCGCCTCTGACCAGCATCCAGGCCCAGCGGATGGGCACCACGGAGATGGCAGAGCCCCCTGGACACGCCGCCCTGAAGGCAGCCCATAGCACCCAGAGAAATGGTGCCTCCTACAAAGAGAGGGCCGGTCGCGGAGTCGCATTCCTGGCCAGCCAGCCAGACACCAGCGTGGGCTGAGAGGAGATGCAACGACGGGACGGCCCGACAGCATACCAAAAAAAATAGTAAAAATGTAAAATAATGATATGTGAGTAAAATTACTTTTACTATTTTGTTATGCATTCAATTACAATATTACCAATAATTTTAAAATCTAAAAATGTATCCCTATTATTTTAACTTAATTAATCAATTAAAAAAATTGTTGAAATCCTAAATTACTGTGTAATTTTTTTTAGTTTCATACTTTTACTTTTGGGTAAAGTACATTTTTAGTCCCTTAGCTTATGTGCGTGTCCTATTTTGGTCCACTTTTAAGAATTCGTCCTATTGTAATCCAATAATTGTGGTTTCGTGTCCTATTTTAGTCCTTTCGTTAATTTTTCATTAAATACGCCGTTACATTAATGAAATGACTAATATACCCATAACTAAATTTACAACTAAATCCCTAAATTTATAACAATCTGTCAATTTAATCTCAAACTCTCTTTTCTCTCCATATGTCCAATCTTCTTCTCAATCTTCCATCGTCTAGGTGATGAAACAACCAAGAGGGGAATCCAGATTTGGACCAAATCCTCACCTGAGATAAAGAGAAGCCAACCTCTGGTGAGCCCTGCCATAGGAAGGATCAATCCTTACAGCCTCCTCACAATCTCTGACAGCCTCCGGCAGCTTCCCCAGCGCTATCAGCGCCGCCGCTCGGTTGCTCCGGTATGCAGCGTTCTACAAGGCCAGAGCATCTACAAAGTTGCTTACATGTCATTACCAGCCCTCTTCAACTCTTCCGGATCACTAGCTCCCACTTTCGCGGCGGCCCCATTTCCGCCCGCACAATGCTCTCGTGGTCGTAGTTCCCGATCGATGAGCGGCGTGTCGGTCTTGGTGGGAGTACGGCGGCCATCATGGTCTTGAGGATTTTGCCGGAGGGGCAGATGTTGCCGTTGGGGAGCATTGGAGAAGTAGCCCCCATTGGAAGGAGTACTGCAGCTGGGTGGCATCAAGGTCGAGCCGGAGTAGATCAAGGGTGCCCAGTGAGACGGATCTCCGGTGACAAGGACGAACGGATCCGGGACTGGTGTCAGAAAGCTCACTGGAGTTGGCGTGGGGCTTCCCGGAGTTGGATCCGGAAGAGCTGGAACTGGTGGAGGCATTGAGGGAGGTGCGGTTGTTGTTGCGCAGTGGAGAGGGAGGGAGAGAGAGTAATGTGAGAAAAAAATTTATAAGGACTTTTATGTATATTGTTTAAAGGTTTAATGACCATATCTCTATTAAATGTGTAATTGGACTACAATTATAGGGGTATTTGCGTAAAATACAAAAAGAAAATGGAAAACTTAACCGTTGAATTAACGGTAGGATCACAATAGGACAGAAAACAACAGCTATAGGATTAAAATAGGACGAATTCTTAAAAGTGGATCAAAATAGGACACGCACAGAAGCTAAGGGACTAAAAATGTACTTTACCCTTTTACTTTTATAAAATATTTTTCTAATTTCAACGAACGTATTGATGACTAAATTGTGAAAGTATAAAAAGCACGAATGCTCTTTTCATAAATGTTGAACGACATTTTTATCCTTTTGATCTAAGCTATTATAATGTCTTAATGAGCATAAAATTTGGATTCTATATTATCTAGAGTTTTAATCTTAATAGGATACTCAAAGATCAATGAAAAAAACTCTCTAAAACAATCTCTAATATGCGCCACTTCTCCTCCAAATTAGCATATTTATGGTAAAACTCTTTCTTATTCCTCAAGTTTCTTTTGATGATCATTTAAGCACTTGACCTTTACAAAAAGAAGAAAAAACACCTCATATATATCATACCTCTACATTTACAACTCTCTCTCTCTCTCTCTCTCTATATATATATATATATTATTTTCTTACACCTAATACCCCCACACATGTATATATCTTAATATATATCTTTATATATTAAAAACCACGAATGAGTTTTTGATAAATATTAAATGATTTTTTTACCTTTTTTATCTAAACTATTTCAATCATTTAATGAGACTAAAATTGTAATTCTTTAGTATTTGGAGTTTTAATCATAATGAGATTCTATAATAGAGACCAAGAATCTTGATTCTAAATTGTAAAAGAAAGAAAATAGAGAAAAAATGAGAAGCATTGCTACATTGCTCAACAAAGAATGGAACATGTCCAATTCCAAGCAATTTATAGGCATAACACATTCTTAGTCCTTAAGTTTCATTTTTTGATCATCTATACCCCTAAGTTTCATTAAAATGAGAAAGCACTATATATTAATTAAAGCTTCAATATTGATAACACTATACAAAAAGAACTAATTAGGGTTTAACAATGATAAAAATCTTATTAACAAGATTTTTAGTAATAATAGAATTTGGAAGAATAAAATGGTAGACTCTACTTTTAGTCCCTTAGCTTTCCGCACTACGTATCGAAGGAGGCCTGGTAACGCCAAATTCGCTACCAATCCATTACAAATGTAACGCACAAGGGCGTTACAGGGCGCTACAAATCGGCGTTACTTGCCCAATGCATTACGAGGGCGTTACCAAATTGATGACTGAGAATCGAAAAGGTGGTAACGCCATAAGGCGTTACCAGGGCGCTACTAGCCTCTGACAGGCTCTGACCGGTAGCGCCCTCAGTAATGCCTTGGGCGCTACAACGGTGTTCGGCCCCACAGTAACGCCCAGGGCGTTACTCTGTGCATTACCACATCAGCTGCAACTACGTAGTGCCGGTTTGTCCTACTCAGGTCTCATTTTAAGAATTCGTGTCATCCAAGTCTCGTAGCTTTGGTTATTGTATCATTTGTGGTCCTTCCGTTTGTTTGACCGGTAAATTGACCGTTAGTTTATAGGAAATGACAAAAATACCCTTAATTCATTTACAACATTGTCTATAATTTTATTACAATTTGGATTTTTATCCCAAAAACCTCAACTCTCCAAAAAACTCACCTCCTTGTCCTCTCTCTAAAGAGAAAGAATCCCCATGGAAGAGAAACAGAAGAATAAGAAGAACAAGCAATAGTTGAACGAGAAGCCGAAGCACTAGCACCCAAAATGACCAATCCGCCAAACCACCGGCCACCTCCGATTTCTCTTTCAAACCGGCCGCCCACGTCAAAGGCCTCCGATTCGGCGGCCAATTCATTGTCAAATCCTTCACGATCCGCCTCGCCCGCCACCTCGAGCTCCTCCCTCAAACTCCTCTCCCTCCCTCCCAACAACGCCAACAAGTAGATCTCAGTGTTCCCTTCATCAACCACCGCCTTCATCCCCACAAATTCCACCATCTTGGCCCACCACGCCTGGCACACCCTCACCCTCGGCCTGGGCACCAAGAAGTCCAAGGTGGTGGTCTTCGTGTTCAAATATGAATTTCTCTGCTTTCGCTAACTGAAGCAGGGGGCGGAACCGGGTCGCGCCGGAAGCGTGCATGACCCGTTTGGGTCCGACCCAGGAGGGAGATGACCCGTTTGAACTTAGAGACCACCGCGTCGGTGGCAGCTCGACAATCGACGGCAAAATCCATGGAGGAGGAGGATGTAGGCGATTGGGACTTGTGTTGTTGTTGTGGTGGTTTGTTGAAAATTAAGAAAAGGGGGTTTGTTGAAAATTAAGAAAAGGGTAATTTGGTAAATTAATTAAATTAACAGTCAATTTACTGGTCAAACTAACGAAAGGACCACAAATGATACAATAACCAAAGCTACGGGACTTGAATGACACGAATTCTTAAAATGGGACCTGAGAAGGACAAACCGGAAAGCTAAGGGACTAAAAGTAGAGTTTGCCCAATAATAAAAGAAAAGAAAAGAAAAAGTGATTGTATTCTCTACAATTCTAAGTCGACTTTGGAGTGCCCTTGAGTTTCAATATATAATTACTAAAGTACAATGTCTCTATGAAAACAACAAACAAATATAATCATGTCATAAGTGGTAATTAGAGTCTTCATAATATTTTACATGCATACGATAATATTTTATATTAATTATACACTTTTAATTAATTTCCTTAACTTAATAAATATTATAGCTTCTATATATTTTTATTCACGTTTGTTGAACATGTTATTTACCTTAACTTAATTTAAAATTTTAGAATCATGAATAGGACTACAATATATGTTGAATGAATTATTTACCTTTTAATTTTAAGCTATAATTATGCGCTTTTAATATGACCAAAAATTGTAAATTACTATAAATAAGAGTTTAAACAATACTCCCTCTGTTAGTAAAAAAATTATCACATTTATTTTTGTTGTTTTAAAGTATTCATGAATGTTTAGACATTTAAATATAAATAATGCATATGCGTATCATAATTTGAAAGTTAAATTGTCTAAGTATATTTTTTCACTATACATATTTGTAAATATTTGAGTCAAACATGTTACCTTGAAACATGAAAGTCAAATGTGAAATTGTTTTACGGATGAAGTAATAGAATTCTAAAAAGGAGATGCAACTCACTTTACATTTATAATTCTTTCTATAATTTGCATTAGAATCCTTGAACTTCACTTTTAAAATGTTTTAAACCCTCAAGTTTTGATAGTTCCAAACTTATACTTTTTCTCATATAAGCATATATGCATATAGGTACTAATAAGTTATAAATGGTAGGACTGACATAAAAAAATGGTATGGAAGCAAGATGAAAATTCTAAAATGATAAAAAAAATTAATTACATTTGTATTAATGTTGAATTCTAGGAGAAAAATAGGCGCAAATGACATTGTTTATTGCAATTTTATATTAAACCTAGATTAATATTAATATTCAACTTCACTTTTAGAGTCATTTAAACCTTTGAACTTCAATAGTTCACAAACTCACATTTTTCTTAGAATAAGCATGGAGTAAATTCCGCCGGCAGTCCCGTAAAAATAATTGTTATCCTGTTTTGGACCTATTTTAAAAATTTGTCATGTTTAATTCCTATCCTACGGTATCATGTCCTGTTTTGGTCCTTTCCGTCAAATTGGGCCGTTAGTACTAACATATTTGTGTGGAATGACATCTTTACCCTTATGAAGAAATTTACTTTAATCCCTAACTTATATTTCCCAAAAAATTGTAACCCAAAAGTTTAACTTATGCTATAAACGCCACCACCGCCTCGCTCTCACCGTCCTCTTCGGAGCTGCTGTCGTCGGATCAATAATCTCATCGATCAAATTTTCGGGCTTCAGGGAAGGACTCGTTAGCCTTGGTTCTTATCCACGCCGAAAGCATCAGGTCTTCGAAATGGGTTTCGTCGCCTTCGAGCCTATACTACGTCGAAGCAAATCCCACCTAAGAATTTTTCGCCACCGTCCGATGTTGTGTCTGCTCGGCCACGAGTGTCCAAGATCGGACAAATCAGAAGAGTAGCTGGGAGCCCTCGGGATTGGAGGTTTAAAGCTTGTTCTTATGATGTGTAGGTGGCGGCGGGTCGTGGCTGGGATGTGGAGAGATATGGGAGGAGGGAGGCAGAAGCAAAGCATGGGCTTTATTGATATGATCAGTTAAACAATGAGGTTAAAAGTTTGAGGAAATATAAGTTTAAGGACCGAAATATTATTTTTACGGGACTACCAACAGAATTTACTCAATAAGCATGTATAAACATATATAGTCATAGCCCATCAATGATAGAATTAACTTACAATCTGATATTCAATTATATTCAATGCAAATTAAAATTTCTAAAAGGACTATTCATTTTTTTTGATACATAGGGGGTAGAGTTGGAGATGATTGAGACTTGAACACAAGGCCTGCAACTCATGTCCCAGAAGCTTAGCTACTAGGCTAGATACTTAGAACTTTTATTGACTATATTAAATAATGAGAGAACTTTATAAAATTATAAATTATAAAGATGTAAGCGATTTTGTTTATCACAATAATATTTAAATTTTTGGATTAAATTTCTCTTATTACATACTAAATGTTAACTTTTACCTCTTCAGTTTTCTTTATGATAAGTAGGGGTAAGGGGCATGGGATGATGGAGGCTTGAACTCAACACCTTTAACTTGTGTTCTTAAGAGGTTAACCACTAGGGTAAAGACTCAGCTTTGAGTTTTAATTGTTCACGAAACACAAATTATTTTAGAAAAAAAATAACCATATTCATAAATCATAGATGATAGGAGTAGTATAAAATATACTCCACCCGTACCCCATTAATTGATCCATTTGTTTTGACTGTTTCATAGTATTTAATTAGTATTTAAACATGTAAGTTAATAATTCATGTGTATAATAATTTGAAATATAAAGTTTCTAAATATATATTTTTAGATTTTTTTACAATTTATCTTTGTGAAAATTTGAGCCAAACATTGAATCTTGAACATAAAAGTCAAATGAATCAATTAATAGTGTACGAATGGAGTATAAATATGCCATTAGTTTATTTTACGTTAAATTAACAATTTTGAAAACCATGAGTGACGATTAAAATATTTCTTTAACCCATTCATTTCAATTGATATGACATTGATTTCAATTGAAATGTAAAATTTTGAAAAGTAGGAATGAATTTTCGTTAACTAATACTCCCCTCATACCCAAATAATTCTACACTTTATATTGTTGTTTTACAGTGTTTAATCAATGACTTTCTTCATTAATGTTTAGACATTTAAGTCAATAATTTATACGTTTTTCATAATTTGAAGTATAAATTTTCTAAATAATTTTTTTGAATTTTTTTAAAACTTTTTATCTTTGTTAAAATTTGAGTCAAACGTTGAAACTTGAAATAATAAAGTCAAAATGTGCAATTATTTGGGGACAGTGAGAGTAAATAGTTTTTTTACCCTTTAGATTAAAGTTACACAGTTTAATAGTATAACCGAATTTTATAAGTCACTATTTATATCGAAGTTTCAATAACATTAGAATTCTGAAGAAAAAAAATCTTTTCAAAAAAAAGGAATTTTGAAAAAATGCAAGTAATATAGTATTGTTTTTACAAAATCTATTATATTATATTTTTTGAAAATTTTGAATTTCAAACTTGTGAGTGCCTCACATTATTAATAACATTAGTTTTTTTAGTAGAAATACTAAATTTTAAAATCTTAAAAAAATATCTTAATTGAAAAACTTTTAGCATATGTATATAATTATTTTGCATCATATGTTAAAAAGTTGAATTAAAACAATAGATTAAATACTAGAAAATAAATCAATCATTTTATTGAATTGATGAAGTAACACTTTTTTGCCTAGAAATATAGGAGTAATTGTTTTGCTTTTCTAAGCTGACATAAATTTTCCAATGTCTATATATAAAGTTTTTTATAGTGTTAAGAATTTTAAAATCACAAACATTAATTGAAGATATCATGACAATTTCAAACTTTTATTACTAACTTTTGCTCATATCTATATTTATTGGCAAACATTTTATGGTTTTGTCTCTCACTATATATTTTGGATGAATAATAAACATCTAAAAATTAAAAAAAACCATATAAACTACTTCTTTCATACAAATTGTAACATACCATGTACAGTGCCAAAGTTTTGTCCGTTTTGGGCCCCAGACCCGCACGGATTTGCTTCTACCTTAATCCATAGGTAAAACACGTCTTGTGGAGTAAAGGAGCAACCACCATTATAAGACATGCATTACTCCCTTAACCCCTCCATGTGGGATGAACAACATCATCCACCCCCCAAGGGAGTCCAGCGTCTCACGGCACACGGACATGTATAATCAGCTCGATACCATCATAGTAATGTACCATGTACAGAGTCAAGATATTGTCCAATATATAAAAGTTGTAAATAATTTATTTTGGATTTTGATTTCCTTAATAGGAAAATTTTAGTAAAAAAAGTTAATTATTCGACTCTCAAATTTCTTTGATTTCCCTTCCCACAAATGAATCCCATAAGCATCATCAAGCCCATTTTGTTTCAACACATACATTTGAGAACATCTTTTTCAATAAGTTCATAATGTTTTACAAAAGCTATATGCACAGAAGTTTTAAAGGGTAACTGTAGTTGTATGATCTTCTCAAAGAAGACCGGGATTTCCACCACCTTACCTCCCCTCAACGTAAGGGTTGGTGGGCAATTAGATGTATCACTGCTTGGTGCTTGTGGTAGAAACTGTACCATTTTCTCTCTTCTTTCATCGCAGGTGAGCAGCTCCGTATCATATATTCTGCTCCTCTCCTTCTTGTGGATTTCGAACATGTGTTCAAAGGTAACTTTTACTTGGTCTGATTACCTTTTCTTTTTTAACCCAATCGAGGCTCTTAGAAACTGTTGAGTTTGTCTTCCTCTGTATTTCATGTTTTAGGTGCCTTGTTTTTGCTTTTAGGCGCCTTGTTATGTTGTTGTTCCCGAACCGTGGTTTCTTGCCTCTTTCTCAGAGGTAAGTTCCTCTCCTTCTTTCTAATTTATCTCTCTGGATGCATTTTTCAAAACTGTAGTTGTATGATCTCAACCACTAACATGTTATCCAAATTGTTATAACAAATCAAATTACCCGGCTACAAGTAGCATTGATGATACTCCTACACGATATCGATGTATATCTTCAATGTTGTGCTGCTATCACTTGGAGAAAACCTTGAAGCAAAAAGGATACAATTATTGGTAGATGGAGTATATCATTTAGAAAGAGGAAACAAAATGAGAAATGTTCTACAATGAGCAAAAGCCTAACGAAGCAGTGCTGCGTACGTAGAGGTAAAGTTCCACAAGTCACTAGTCATCAACTTTTTTTCTAGAGAATAAGCAATGGTGAAAAATAAGCATTGTCTAACGCTGTGCCAGTAACCAAAGTAATACCCAGCGTTATTTGGAATATGATTGAGTAAAATGTGTCCATTAGGCATGTCAACGGTACGGGTTATCCGAGGTACCTTTGAAACCACAATCCGCAATCCGCGTTTTTTTTTTGTATCCGTGGATTGCGGTTATACCTTTTGCGGATATAAGTTCAAATCCGCAACCACAAACAACGAATATCCGCGGTTCGCAGTTATTCCCACGAATATTATCACAACTCGTTATAAATACCTAAACATTCACAATTTTATCAAAATGCACATAATAACATCCAAATAACAAAAAATCCAGCATGTTAAAAGACTTAAATATCCAAAGGCCATATATATTTTATAAATACATGGTCATATTTTATAAATTTGTCACATGGATTGGTGGATGGTGGGTATCCGCGGTGCGGATAGCCTCTATCCGTTATCTGCAACCGCTACGTTAACGGATGCAAAAAATATCCGCAACCGCAAACCCGCGGTTAAAAACCACGGTTAAAACCGCCAATAACGGGCGGTTATCCGCGGTTTCAATCGGGGCCCACTGCCATGCCTAGTGTCCATAGGTGACTTTTAAAATCTGTCATCAAATCCCAATGCTCAACCAAGCTAGAGTATGGTTAGCTAGCTAGGGGCAGAAGGATGTGCTCGAAAATGTCCCAGCTCCTTGGGATTCAAATTGGGCTGTTGTGCCTCAAGCCGAGTGGGGGCATATAGACCCCGTTTTGTGCTCTGCTTGGATCCTTTCGTGCACAAGGCCCAAAACCATGCCAAGGGTGGCACCTAGCTAGGTACGCCAAGCCTAAGTGGGCCTCATTTTGCTCCAAGGCCTTTTCGGCTCTCTTCATCCGAGAACGTGACTACCTCGGCCTTAAAAACATTCAACATTTAATTTATAATTTTATTTTTTCAGCATTTTAATACATAAACTTAAATATTTTAAATGAAAATTAGAGATTAATGTTTTTGGTTTCAAAATATATATTTTTGATTTTTTTAATAATATCTTTCTAGTAATAATTTGAATCCACCATAACATCAAAAAAGAAACACACCAGTTTTTGTGACGAGGGAGGAGATCACTCCTCCATCTTTACATTTTATTCTTACTATACCGTAACTCTAAACATTAGGGGTTTCAAACTTAGGAGGAGAGATTTTCATGAGGTGAGAAATATTCACCGTGGATTCTCTTGAGGTGAAAAATATATATATTAGGGGTTTCAAACTTAAGAGGGTAGATGAGAAATTGAAGAATCATCCACGTGTTTCAAACTATTTAGAAACTAGATGTTCATTTATTATTTGCATATAAATTATTAATCTTTAGTTATTAAAATATTGAATAACAAAAATCATAGATTAAATGTTGAATTCCATTTTTCACGATGAAAACTGATTTTCATACCTCAATTGATTTTTGAATGAGTGAAAAACTTTCAAAATCACCATGAATTTTGAAAGTTAGTCCTCCTCATCCTCACCTCCACATAATTTTTTTTTGAACAGCAAAAAGGATTCATTAAACAACCACCTGAGTCCTTAAGATAAGGACAAAGGGAAAGTCTCCACAAAACCAAACACACCTGGGCACCAGAGAACAAGCACAACAACAACTCCTAAGAACACAAGCAGAGAAGGGAGAACTAGATCGGGAAAGTATCGAAAGAATCGCCAACTGTTGCGAGCATTCCAGATAGCCCAACCCGCAGTGTAGAGGACCGCCTCCCATGCTAGGCGAGTAGCCAACGGCACCAGATGTAAAGTTTCTGGAGCAAAAAGATCTTCCATATCCCATAGGAAAAGATGAGGCACCCCCCACCACATAGCAATATTATCCCACACCTTTCGAACCGGAGCACACCGAAAGATCGCATGCTCCTCATTTTCGATGCACTCCGAACACAACGGGCACACAATAGAAGGGATATCCGCACCTCTCACAACAAGTTGCAGCATCGTGGGCAGAAAACAATTACGGAGCCGCCATATGAAGATATTCACCTTTTTTGGAATCACACTTGACCATCTTGTTGAGAAGATCACCGAGGTAGTCATAGTTTTATCCAAATCAGAAGATATATCACGCACTTGGTAACTCCCAGTAGAAGATCGAGCCCAGGCCCACGAATCCTTCTTCTCCTGCACGAAAGTATAGCTTTCCAAACCAGCCATCAACTCGGCTAACTCTCCTTCCTCTCGGCCTCTCGGCTCATGCCGCCATCTCCACCGCCAAGTTACCCCATTACTATCCCACCGCAGCCTCTCATGCACAGGACCATTTTTATCTAAGTCAAGGGCGTACAATCTTTTGAACTTACCCTTCAAAGAGCATTCTCCCAGCCAACAGTCGTTCCAAAAACTTGTGTCTTCACCATTTCCCACTTTTCGCCTCAAATTACTATAAAAGGGGATTCCAGATTTTTCAATCTCTAACCCAGCTCGAATAATTTCAGCCCACACACCTCCAATCGCGCTTGGCTTCCCATTGTCAATCCCACCATCACAGCCGTAAATTGCTTTGATGATTCGAGTCCACTTAGCTCCCTCCTCCCTTTTAAATCTCCACCACCACTTGCCTAGAAGGGCAAGATTCTTCCCTTTTAGGCTAGATATATTCAGCCCTCCATCCTCCCACTTTCCGTACAACTTTGAGCTTTTGGCCCATATGATTTTCTTGGAGTTGCCAGTAGCTCCCCAGAAGAATTTATTGCGCATAATTTCAAGGCTGGAAATGACCGCTTGAGGTGCCCTGAACATCGAAAAGTAGTATAGGGGAAGGCTGCTTAAAACAGATTTAACTAATGTTATCCGACCACCGAAGGATAGGCATCTTGCCTTCCAAGAATTGAGCTTCTTAGCAAACTTCTGCTTCACCACTTCCCACCTATCTACTCTTTTCATGTTGCCCCCAACCGGCAGGCCCAAGTACAGAAAGGGCAGGACATCATAAGAGCAGTGCAGCCAATTGGCCAGCCACGCAGTCTCCATGCCCGTCACACCCACCCCAAAAAGCTTACTTTTGTGCAGATTTATTTTCAGACCAGAGGCATCTTGGAAGCATTTCAGAATCAAGACTAAATTCAAGGCGTTGGTAGCTGACCATTCTCCCAAGAACAGCGCGTCGTCCGCAAATTGGAGGTGGCTAATTGTTTCACTGTTATCACCAACCTTGAATCCTTTGAACACCTCCTTCTCCACTGCCTCCTCCATCATAATATTGATAGCCTCGGCAGCGATAATAAACAGGAAGGGAGATAGTGGATCCCCTTGTCGAAGACCTCGTTCCATGGTGAATTCCTGAGTTGGACACCCGTTGACTAAAACAGAGAGCCTAGCCGTGGTAATACAACTCATAACCCACTTCCTCCATTTAACACCAAAACCCATTTGAGATAAGACCGAGTCGAGAAATTCCCAACTGAGGCAGTCATAAGCTTTTGCAAAATCCACCTTGAAAAGCAGCAATCTCTTCTTTTTCTTCTCTGCCCATCGAACAACCTCATTGGCTGTTAGGACTCCATCCAAGATTTGCCGCCCACTGACAAAGGCAGACTGGCTTTCCGAAATAATAGAGGGCAGGACGCGCTTCAATCTTTCAGCAAGTATCTTTGCTATAATTTTGTATTGAAACCCAACCAGACTTATTGGTCTGTAATCAGCAAGAGTGATAGGGTCGGTGACCTTGGGGATTAGTGTTACAAACGTTGAATTGCAGCCCTTAGCCATCGTCCCCCGGCATTCGAAATCTTTGACAAAAGCGGTCACCTCTGGCTTCACTATATCCCAATGCTTCTTAAAGAAGTTGGAAGTGAACCCATCCGGACCGGGGGCTTTTGAGCCCTCACAACTCCACACGGCTTGCTTAATCTCCTCTTCTGAGAAGGTCTCTTCTAGACAACAAATCTGGGCAGCACTCAATTTTCTGAATTTTTCACTTAAAAAGACTGTCCGTGGCTTCGGATCTTCCTGAAATTGCCTCTTAAAAAAATCATAAACCTCGGCTTTCAATTTATTTGGCTCCTCAACCCAAACACCATTGATATTCAGCCCGGATATGGTATTCCTTTTTAGGCGCCCTTTGACAATACCATGGAAGAAGTTGCTGTTTTCGTCTCCGTCTATCGCCCACTTTACTCTTGCTTTCTGCTTTAGAGAAAGAGAGTGTAATCGTTCCGCTTTGAAGAAGTCCGCTCTTGCTTTAGTGAAAGCAGCGGCCTCCAAACCGGCAAGATCTTCTTGCTCTGCTCTCCTATCCCAGCTGTCCATTTCTCTCTTGGCATCTTTGAGATCAGTTTGGTGCTGCTGGCTACGCCAAGATTTAATCTTCATCTTTAGAGATTTGAGTTTCTCTTTAAGAATATTACTTGCTGGCCCTGTGACATGAAGTTTATCCCATTCCAGCTTGATCATTTTGTTGAACTCTTCCTCTTGCATCCAATGATCAAAAAAACGGAAAGGAACTGGCCCTGAATCCATGACAACTGATTTCAACAAGATGGGACAATGGTCCGCAAAGGCTCTTTCTAAAGCCACGACAGCAAGACCCGGCCACAGCTGCAGCAGCTCTCTGGATAGAAGAAATCTGTCTAGTTTGCTAAGCTTGGACCCTCCCACACCAATCCACGTGAATTTTTTTCCTCCCATACTTAGCTCCTGTAACCCGGCTGAATCAACAAAGGAGTTGAAGTCCTCCGCTCTTCTCTTATGGAAAACGCAGCCTTTCCTCTCCCCAATTCTTCGGACTACATTGAAATCACCCATCATACACCAATAGGGCACTAGATTATCTCGCAACAACAGAAGCTCCTCCCAAAGTTTTCTCCTAGACACATCATCATGCGGCCCATATACATTCACCAAGACAATTGGCACATCAAAACCCTTCCAGCACCCTTCCACACACAAGTACCCAGCCCCTGCAAATGCTCTAACTGCCTTGAAACTTTCTTTTTTCCAGACACATAATTGCCCCCCTGATCGGCCTTGGGCTGGAACCTGGCAGAAATTAAACTCCCCATGTCTCCAGAACCTGTTCACAATCTTGGTTGCATCTCCAACTAATAAAGATTCTTGAATAGAAAGAAAATCAACAGATTCTTTCGAGAGTAGCTCTCCCAACAAACGAATTTTCGTATCACCTCCCAATCCTCTTATATTCAGAGAAAGAATCTTCATAAAGAGGATATCAACGCACTGAGCAAATGTATGACCCCGGTCAGAATCCTTAGCCGCACTGGAGAACCCAATTTTGGTCCCGAGATTTCTCGCCTTGATGCTCCTAGATTCCGAAACATTCTCCGAATCTCCGGAACCCGAGCTGCTTCTGTGGTTTATGAATCCCCAACTTTCATCAGATAGATCTCCAACGCTGCCCTGAGGCACCACATTCGATACCCCCCCTTTCCTCGCCCCTTTCATGGATGCAAGCTTCTGTCTTTGGCCTTTGATGCGGGCAGCTTTTAGGACTTGCCTCATGGAAACCCTTCCAGCAATACCTCCACATCTCGCCTGAATTTCGAGAATGTGCCCCGATTCCGACACAGACCTCACCCCTTTCTTCAGCTTTTTCGGTCTTGGTTTGGGAATTTCCAATGCCTCACCCTGTCGACCAGGTTCCCCTGGTTTCCCAAAGCCAACTGGGCCGTCTTCTATTCCCATTACCGCCCCTTCAACCAACTTCCCTGTTTCAAGCCCAGCATTCTTCCTCATCGTTAGAGGCCCAATAGCACGCAGGTCGGGTTCGCCAGGGCCACTAATCTCTCCAGAAGCCGGATTAGCATGCAGTTTCCTTACTGGGTCGGGCCCAACTGGATCCAGTTGGCCCCCACTGTCTAGAATCGAAATTGGAAGCGGGCCTGGCCCAACCTCCTGCACCTGTTGGTACTTTATCTGAGAACCCTGGGCAGCCCGCAGGTCTTTACCCAACAGATTTCTTTTCAAACCGCCACCTGCACCGCTGATCCCATTATCTTTATCCTGTTGCTCCGCCTTCTCAGTATAGCCCAACCTTGGGAACTCAAAGTCAGCGGTACCGCCGTCCTCCTTTTGTACGGTAGCCGCCTTCGAGACGCTAGTATACACCTCTTTTCCAGCATCTAGCCCCCGAGACGCGCGCTTCACCTGCTGTAAATCGGCGTCTTCAGTGCTACGTCCTATCCTAGTCAGCAGTGTCTCCGGTACCGTTTCCGCCACGAAGCTGTCCGCCGCCGAGCCAACCTCCGAGTCATCGAAATCCTCCTCCTCCATCCCCAACTCAGAAAACACTGAACGTTCATCACCGTTTTCATATCGAGGCCCGAAATCAATGATGTCAGACAAATCCTCAGTTACTCGCACATTATACTCCTCCCCTTCAACGTTCAGAATCATGCACTCGTTTATCGGACACCATAAATTAGTATGTATACATACCTTCGCCATGAACGTCTGAGCTCGTTGACTTGTGAGGTCCTCAATCTCCAGAACTTTACCCCATTTGCTTGCTATTGAGTTAAAGCAAGAAGGACTCCAAGCATGAAGAGGGACTCCATGGATATTAACCCAGACGAGACGCCCTGGTCTTGATACTTCTTTCTCCAGTGACCAAGGGCAAACCCAATCAAACCACTTTCCCAGCTGAGCCGCTCCATCCTTCAGCACCTTGTTCATTATCTCAAGAGAGGGAAATTCGAGTAGAAACCTATGGCCACCAACATACTTTGCTGTAATATCCACAAAGCCACCCTCCTTAAGTATCCGAAAAACGTCATAAAGAATTTCCCCATCCCTAACTTCCCCAACCGCACAACGTTGTAGCCATAGCAGTTCTTCCTCTCGCACCTTCTCTATGAACACGACCCTTTTCTTGTGACTCAGCCCCTCCACTACCCCAGCGTAGCTTTTCGTCTGTGCCAAGTTGGGTGGTCCCCTAGTGAGGATATTCGTTCTAGTAATCTCAGCGTCGGGTCCATTCCTTAGTTCCACATTCTTGCGAGTCTCTGGATACTGTCGTTCAAATCTGGCCCTATTAATGATTAACCGATACTGCCCCACTTTGGCATCTCTGATTACCTCCTCAAGGTACTCCACATTCCTTATGCCTTTGTATCGAACAAAGCCAAACTTTTTCCCACTCTTTGCTCTTTTCTGGGGTACAAACACGTCCACCAGCTGGCCAAACTTGTTGAAAAAACTCCACATATCTGATCTGGACCAGTCTTCAGGGAAGTTGGTGACGTAGAAGCTTGTCGATACCCTATCGAGCACAAGGTTCAGGGTCTCTCCACGATCTTTGTTCAGGCGGGAGTTTTGCGCCACTTCAACTGGATGCCATCTCCTGTTTGTCTCGCCCCTCCTCACCTCTTTCCGGTCTCTGTTGCGGTGTCGTTCGTCCTCTCTCCGCCGCTCCCTCTGCCGCTGCCGCTGCATGCTGCCCTTGATAGATACTTAGGCCTGCTGATCACGTGGATGATGCTAATTGCATGTGGTCATGGTCACCTCCACATAATGAAGTTTGAAGTCCCTATTGAATGATTTATAGACAATAACCGAACTGAAATTCAGATAAATGGTCCGTTTAAACGAGCGTATAATGATATAATGATGAATCATTTTTGAAAATTTTGTAAGAATACTATCTTGGACATCTTGTGTTCAATTTAAATGAGTTTCCTCTCATCATCATGTTTGACGTTGACTTTAGTGGTTGCTTGAGCAAAATGTGGAATTCTCCTATTAGTAGTGTGCCAAAATCTGGACAAATAATTTCATTTGTAAATGTGAAGTCCATCATTTCAAACCATTAAGTCAAATTATTCTAATGAGATATTAAGTAATATGGCCATCCCACTTGGACTTGCTTCTTTTGGTGGAGTCCCCATGACCAAATTTATTATTATACTAATTGTTCTAATTAGCAGAAGCAGCAAAATAGAGCCCTAGCAGCCAGCACTTGAACACTGATCCCTCTCACATATAAATATGTTCCTAGCTAATATGTATGTGTAAGCTAAGAAAAATCTTTGCCAAGTATCACCTCTATCCTTGATAATTAATGCATAGAGTGATCTGATCTTGATAGCCAGGTATGTATTTCAAATATAATTTCCTTTTCTTCTCTGTTGTTTTTTTTTTCCTATTTAACTTTTGCCCATATATTTTCATGTGATCTTCAGTTAATTTCCAGTTTGGATTAGGTGGCAGTTATAAAATGAATTCAAAGTTGGCAAGGGTTTGTATTGTTCTGACTTTACTGATGATCAGTAGCTGCTTGGTGATGGTGAATGCTGGTTTGGCAGCAAAGAGGAAGTTGCTTGAAGATATTTACAGCAGCAAGAAAAGGCTTAACTCTGATGAAGTTTATGATCTTGGTGAGCCATTAGATGTGGGAATATATGTGAGCAAGAGAAAAGTACTGGTTGGTGATCAAAGTGGAGATCAATCAATATCAGCAAATACTTCTACAGGATATAAGCCCAACAACCACCATTATATACCCAGGCAAGACTTCAATAACTATGATGACCCTGGCAATGGATCAGATGGAAGTGGCTAATTATTAATTATGCATCTTAATTACTTTGACTCTCTTGTGTATGTTGTTGTATATATTATTGAAACTTTGGCTTTTGTATGATCATTAATGATGGATCCGAGTTATAGTGAGGAGTAGGATGCAGTATGATGATGTATGTATCTTTATCATGTGACTATGATGATGAAATGTTTATGGCCTCAAGTGCGGTGAAATCTAAAACTTAATTAAAGCAAGATTAGAATCACCTTTCTTAATTTGTATAATTATGTCTTGATAGTTTTGGATATAATCATACATGAGTTGCAAGACCTTTTTGTTGTCCCAAGTAGGCAAGCAATAGGGGGTGAATTGGTTGACCTCTAAAACGAAATCTTTTAACAAAAACGTTGACACTGGAAAAAGCTCAACCTGTTGAGCAAATACGTTCCAGACAGGAAATTGCTCAACCTGTTGACAAAGCTCGTTTCAAGCAAAATTATAACTCTAAACATTGAAACGGAGCAATAACATAAGTAAAAGTGACACCAAGATTTATTGAGGTTCGGTCAATGTCCTACGTCCTCTCCTCAAGTTCACTACTTGAGAGTTCCTTTCACTATTCTTCAAAATAGTTACATCAACCACAAGAAAGTTTTTAAACCAAAAAGTATCTCCACTAGTTAGACATAAATGGGCTAAACAACATATTGAGCCATCATATCTTCAGCCGAAACTTACAACATAATAATTAGACATAAATGTAAAATATTAAACACTTACCAAGCTTTTCTAAACTTTACACAAAAGACCCAAAACTTTTGTAATCATCAAAATCCTTTTCTTGGAGAAGAATTAATCCAACAATCTCCCCCTTTTTGATGATGACAAAACCTCTTGAGAAATAACTCAAGATTTCAAAACTTTCTCCCCCTTAGTAAAATATCTCCAAAAAAAAAATCTTCCTCCCCCTTAAGTAGAAATTTTTTTCTTCCCCCTTAGAAATATTTTTTAATTTCTCAAAACCATCTTTTTCTCCCCCTTTTTGTCATAATAAAAAAAGTGAATGAAAGAGGGTAGTAGATGATGTAACCTAGATTTCAGAATAGTGAAGGAATAAACCTGACAATGCGACATGTTTGTGCAAGCTAAAGTGTTTACCAAAAACATGTTTGTAAAATCCAACTTCACTTGATGAAAAATCATTCTTTTAATGTGGTGGAATCCACAAACGTTTCTACTAGTGAAAATCCAAGTGAATGAAAAATTGATATCTGTCAAGTGTGTAAAACTTTCAAAGGGAATATGCAGGTAGCGGTTTAAAACTGAATTTAAAATTTTTAGAGAAATACGATTTGTTCAATAGGTTGACAAAAAAAATCTCTAGATTGTTTTGCACTGATTTCTTTATGAAATTCGAACCATATGTGCATGAAATCAATTTTCATGACAGATAATTCTTCTTCATTTACTCAGATCAACATATTATAGATTACCTCATTTTACCTCAAATTTGCTCTTTCTCAATTCTTTTGGTGTAGGTGAATCTCTCTTCCATAGGCTTTGCCAAAATAGTCAGTTATACTTACATTTATTTCACAGCTTTTGAGATGGATTTATAGCAACAACATCCTCATCTCTTGATCTTTCAAAATCTATTCTTTTGATTTTCCAGAATTTGTTCAACGTTTTGAATGGTCCTCTGTTCTTTTGCTTGTGTAACTTATAATGTTTCAGTTGGTCTCTTGTTTCTTGACTTTCTTAAATGAAGTTGTGAGACTCTCAAGAGCATCCTATTTTCTCATCATGCTCATTTCAGATCTTGCATTAACTTAAAAAGAGTTCTTGCACAAGGATGGATTAGTAGCTCTAAAAAATATTCACACTATATAGATAAATAATTGAACAACTGAGATTTTATTTTTGAAAGACAACTTAAATAATAATATAATAAATATGAGAACGAATATAATCATAAATATCGACAATACCTTTTGTTAACAATGTCTCCTTATGCAAAACCTAACACGTTGAGTATTTCGTCTGAATTTTGGTACCCATATTCTTTTGGGTCCGGAATAGTTAGTAACATTTTTAACAACTCAAATTTCCTTAACACCATAAATAAAGTGTTTATTTATGAACAGACATTCATTTTCATTATGCCCTTTTTGTTTGTAAATTTTACAAGTCATGTAAGTGATATTAGCAAACCTTGTTTGAAAACTAGGTTTCTTTTGTTCATAACCTAACCCAGTTTTATCATAATAAGGTTTCTGATTTCCAAGAAGATTATTTAAATTCTTTTCACCATTCACAAAACAATATAAAGTTTTTTCTAATGTTTCTTTTTCAGATCTTAATTTAGTCACATCATTTAATAAAGCAATATTCTCAATTTTAAGCTTTTTAATGAGTGTATCATAGTTGAAATACTTCTGAAAATTCTTTAAGCATCTGTGCTCTATCATTAATGTATGAACTGGAAGAATTAGAAGATTCAACAGTACTCATTACCTCAGATTCTACTGTAGCCATCAAGCATTGTTCAACAGGTTGACAAGTCCGAAATGTGCAGCTTTCTTCATCCGTTTCTTCCTCATTAATGAGGCAGATGTGCGCCTCTTCTTCTCCATTTGAGGATGAATTTTCTGTAGTTGAGCAGTTGTCACTCCATGTTGCTATTCCCTTCAATCCGGGCTTTCTTCTCTTAAAAATCTTCTTCTTTTCTAAACATCCTCTTTGTTTCTTTGAACTGCTCTCATTGGTTGGACAATCATATCTCAAATGTCCCTTTTTATTGCAGTTGTAACATATAATTCGTTTGATATAGCTTTGCTTCTCCTTTTCCTTGCTACTTGTGCCCTTAAGCAACCTTTTGATCTTCCTTGCAAGTATGGATGTCTCGTCTTCCGTTTGAAGAACTCTCGTCCGTCTCTTTTGCTTTTAAAGCAGTAGATCTATTCTTCTTGCTAGTATTTTCATCTTCTCTATCCTTCATTTCATATGTCATCAATTTTCCAAATAATTCATCAACACTAATAGTTTTGATATTACCTCCTTCAATGATTGCTTCCACGGTACTCCTCCAACTTTGTGGTAGACTCTATAGGATCTTTCTTACCAATTCTTCATTTGTGTAGATCTTGCCATATTGTCAAAGAGGCGTAATTATCTCATTGAATCTCATGTGCATGTCAGCAATTGTTTCTTTTAGATTCAAAGCAAACATCTCATAAGCTTTAACAGACATGAACATTTTGGTGTCTTTGACTTGATCTGTTCCTTCGTAGGTCACTAGTAGTTTATTCCAAATTTCATGTGCACCGTCACAAGCAGAAACAATGTTAAAAATATTAGGAGTTAAAGCACAAAGAATTAAATTTATCGCTTTAGCATTCATGGTGCATAGTTTTTCATCTTCTGGTGTGTAGTCTTTCAGAGGTTTTGGTATAACGCTTCCATCATCTATTCTAATAGTTGAAATTTGTGATCCTGCTTTGATAATTCTCAAAAGATGATGATCTTGCGCCTGAATGTGATTATGCATTCTTGTCTTCCACCAATTGAAGTTTGCAGCATCAAACAGCGGTGGCCTTAACGGGTTCTATCCTTCAAGAAGAATGCTTGCCATCTAATATTTAGACTTGAAACCGTGAGATTTTAATCACAAATCATTTGCTCTTATACCAATTGTTGTCCCAAGTAGGCAGCCAATATGGGTGAATTGGTTGACCTCTAAAACGAAATCTTTTAACAAAAACATTGACACTGGAAAAAGCTCAACTTATTGAGCAAATACGTTCCAAGCAGGAAATTGCTCAACCTGTTGACAAAACTCGTTTCAATCAAAATTATAACTCTAAACGTTGAAACGGTGCAATAACATAAATAAGAGTGATATCCAGATTTATAGAGGTTCGGTCAATGACCTACGTCCTTTCCTCCAGTTCACCACTTGATAGTTCATTTCACTATTCTTCAAAATAGTTACATCAACCACAAGAAAGCTTTTAAACCGAAAAGTCTCTCCACTAGTTTTTCTCGAGGCTCACTAGAAACCTATTTTAGTTTTCTCAATGCTAACTAAAAAACCTAACAAATGGTTTTTCCAAGTCTCACCAAAAAACCTATTTTAGTTTTCCCAGAGCTAACTAAAAACCTAAATGGTTTTTCCAAAGGCTCACCAAAAAACCTAACACACCCAAAAATAGTTTTTCCAAGGCTCACTATTAACTTAACAAAAATCCTCTATTTGGTTTTCCCGAGGCTCACCAAAAAAACCTTTAAAACAATTTTCTAGAAAAAGCTCAACCTGTTGAGGTTTTTCCAAAAAACACTCAAAAACGATTTAAAACATTTTTTCACTCTCCCAAAAATAATTCGAAGAAACTAAGATGATACTGAAGCTTGATCTTCGAAAATACAGCACTGGAGAACTTTAGACTGGCTTAATTGCTTGTGAGATAATTGAGCTTGTTTGTATGAGAAGTGTTCTTCATTAATTGCTTGCTCTTGATTTATATAGAGGAGGAAAGCTTCTTCTCCAACGTCTTCTTCTTCAACGTCTATTTCTGTTTTTGAATTCAGAAGATACGCATTTAATTGCTCCACCAAATCTATTGTTGCCTAACGTTTAAAACTAAAGAGAGAGATAACAAGAAGAGTTCTAACTAAACACAAACTCTCTTTTTACTTATCTTAACTACAAAGTTACAAATGGGTTAAACAACATATTGGGCCATCATATCTTCAAATTGAAACTTACAACATAATAATTAGACATAAATGTAAAACAATTAAACACTTACCAAGTTTTTCTAAACTTTACACAAAATACCCAAAACTTTTGTAATCATCAAAATCCTTTTCTTGGAGAAGAATTAATCCAACACTTTTGCAAAATTTATCAGCAGCTGGTAACTACGTACACAGATGCATACGTAGCATGTCTTACACTGATGATGCATTACAAGCTAATGAAAATTTGAGTCAAATACAAATTCAAAAGTCAAACGCGACAGTTTTGCTGGGACGAATGGAGGAGTACTTATGCTAATATGTTACACGGATATTAGTCGCAATCTGGATAATTTGCAAAGGAAGAATTCATCTGGTGATGCAATCAATACCTTGTAGCTGATTATGAAGTTTAACAGTCTTTCCTTCCGTAAAAACATGGACATAAGTAAGATATCATCATGAGATTCTTGGTTGGTCAATCCACTTCTTTTTCTTTTTCTTTTTCGTTAAATTAATTATTCAATACTTTTATCATAACATTTTTCCAAAACCACCTTAAACGAAACCATAGAAATTAAGAGTAAATAACAAAAATCGTATGAAATAGAATCCACACTATTAACAACTGCTCATATGATATATAGCAAATGTCATAGCAAACTATAACACTTGGGAAAAAACCAAACTATAACGGCAAAATCACTTGATATTGATGTTATTGATGAGAATTGTTTTCTCTTCAAATTCAAGGGCAGGGGTGATATCGAACGAGTTCTTGATGGCAGATCTTGGTTCTTCGACAAACACGTCCTGCTACTGAAGGAAATTGGGCATGATGTGCCGCCACGAAAACAAACTTTAGACAATACTTTGTTCTGGGTTAGACTTTATGATCTACCAATATCGGCTTGGAGGGAAGACACCGTTAGGCGATTAGCAAGCAAGGCGGGGAAGGTCTTACGTGTGGGTTACAGTGGATCAGGTGAGATTGGTGGACGGTTTGCTAGGGCTTTGGTTGAGATGCCCATCTCTCAACCACTCCCTAGAGGAACACGATACAAGGGAGTTAATCAGGAACCAACATTCATTATTTTCAAGTATGAGCGGCTGCAACACTTCTGTTACAGGTGTGGGTTTCTTGGCCATATTGATCGAGATTGTGATCAAGCTGAGAAGGAAAACCAATATGGATCTTTTATGCGAGCTTCTCCAGCATCAACTCGATACCGCAGGTCTACGGGAGGCTTTCAGGCCAATTATTCATCTGCAGCAGTATCAAGGGTCCAATCCCAAACATACTTTCGACCGGGCGATGAGAAGAGTAATCGAGAATAGAAAGATGAAGGCAGCAAAGGGGGCAGGGGTGTGGAGTTGAAGTCTTAGGGAAGGGTTGCTCGAAAACTGATCTTGGAAGATGACTCTCAAGGAATAGATGGTGAGGTTGGCAAAATCGATGAGACAGACGCTACAGCAAACAATACTACTCTGAAACAGTTCTCCAGGCCAAGCTCAATGCCTAGCTTGGAAGATATCACAGCTCATACTCCTTCAAATAACAATCTGAATTTGAAGGACCATAATAAAGAACAATCTGTACCCCACACAACTGATCATGTTCCAACAGGGGAAGAAGTGAATTCCCGTGGGATTCTGACCAAGGGATCAGTGGTAAGAGAAGGGAGAAAAGATGGCCCAAAGTGGAAGAGAAAGGCGAGATTACCAAGAGGCTTGGAAATTGAGGCGCTAAGCATAGACACTGGTAGGAAAAGGTATGACCGAGATGATATGGAGATTGATAATAATGATAAACGTTCACTGCTGGTTGAGGCTCTACAGCAAGTGTTCAGTGATATTAATGCAACGGTGGACCCTGCTGAACAGGGCCGCCGATCCCAATGATTTGCATATTTCAGAACTGTTGTGGTCTGAGGGCACCACATGCAGTTCGTAATCTGAAGTCCCTCTCCCAACAGATAAAACCGCATATGTTGTTTCTTAGCGAAACACATTTATCTGTTCGGGATATGGAGCGGGTTAAAAAGAAGCTGGGTTTCAGGCATATGTTTGTCATCTAATATTTAGACTTGAAACCGTGAGATTGAAGTTTGCAGCATCAAACAGCGGTGGCCTAAACGGGTTCTATCCTTCAAGAAGAATGCTTGCCATCTAATATTTAGACTTGAAACCGTGAGATTTTAATCACAAATCATTTGCTCTTATACCAATTGTTGTCCCAAGTAGGCAGCCAATATGGGTGAATTGGTTGACCTCTAAAACGAAATCTTTTAACAAAAACGTTGACATTGGAAAAAGCTTAACCTGTTGAACAAATTCGTTCCAGATAGGAAATTGCTCAACCTGTTGACAAAGCTCGTTTTAAGCAAAATTATAACTCTAAACGTTGAAATGGAGCAATAACATAAATAAGAGTGACATCAAGATTTATAGAGGTTCGGTCAATGACCTACGTCCTTTCCTCCAGTTCACCACTTGATAGTTCATTTCACTATTCTTCAAAATAGTTACATCAACCACAAGAAAGCTTTTAAACCGAAAAGTCTCTCCACTAGTTTTTCTCGAGGCTCACTAGAAACCTATTTTAGTTTTCTCAATGCTAACTAAAAAACCTAACAAATGGTTTTTCCAAGGCTCACCAAAAAACCTATTTTAGTTTTCCCAGAGCTAACTAAAAACCTAAATGGTTTTTCCAAAGGCTCACCAAAAAACCTAACACACCCAAAAATAGTTTTTCCAAGGCTCACTATTAACTTAACAAAATCCTCTATTTGGTTTTCCCGAGGCTCACCAAAAACCTTTAAAACAATTTTCTAGAAAAAGCTCAACCTGTTGAGGTTTGTCCAAAAAACACTCAAAAACGATTTAAAACATTGTTTCACTCTCCCAAAAATAATTCGAAGAAACTAAGATGATACTGAAGCTTGATCTTCGAAAATACAGCACTGGAGAACTTTAGACTGGCTTAATTGCTTGTGAGATAATTGAGCTTGTTTGTATGAGAAGTGTTCTTCATTAATTGCTTGCTCTTGATTTATATAGAGGAGGAAAGCTTCTTCTCCAACGTCTTCTTCTTCAACGTCTATTTCTGTTTTTGAATTCATAAGATACGCATTTAATTGCTCCACCAAATCTATTGTTGCCTAACGTTTAAAACTAAAGAGAGAGATAACAAGAAGAGTTCTAACTAAACACAAACTCTCTTCTTACTTATCATAACTACAAAGTTACAAATGGGCTAAACAACATATTGGGCCATCATATCTTCAGCTGAAACTTACAACATAATAATTAGACATAAATGTAAAACAATTAAACACTTACCAAGTTTTTCTAAACTTTACACAAAATACCCAAAACTTTTGTAATCATCAAAATCCTTTTCTTGGAGAAGAATTAATCCAACACTTTTGCAAAATTTATCAGCAGCTGGTAACTACGTACACAGATGCATACGTAGCATGTCTTACACGATGATGCATTACAAGCTAATGAAAATTTGAGTCAAATACAAATTCAAAAGTCAAACGCGACGCTTTCTTTGGGACGAATGGAGGAGTACTTATGCTAATATGTTACACGGATATTAGTCGCAACTGGATAATTTGCAAAGGAAGAATTCATCTGGTGATGCAATCAATACCTTGTAGCTGATTATGAAGTTTAACAGTCTTTCCTTCCGTAAAAACATGGACATAAGTAAGATATCATCATGAGATTCTTGGTTGGTCAATCCACTTCTTTTTCTTTTTCTTTTTCTGTTAAATTAATTATTCAATACTTTTATCATAACATTTTTCCAAAACCACCTTAAACGAAACCATAGAAATTAAGAGTAAATAACAAAAATCGTATGAAATAGAATCCACACTATTAACAACTGCTCATATGATATATAGCAAATGTCATAGCAAACTATAACACTTGGGAAAAAACCAAACTATAACGGCAAAATCACTTGATATTGATGTTATTGATGAGAATTGTTTTCTCTTCAAATTCAAGGGCAGGGGTGATATCGAACGAGTTCTTGATGGCAGATCTTGGTTCTTCGACAAACACGTCCTGCTACTGAAGGAAATTGGGCATGATGTGCCGCCACGAAAACAAACTTTAGACAATACTTTGTTCTGGGTTAGACTTTATGATCTACCAATATCGGCTTGGAGGGAAGACACCGTTAGGCGATTAGCAAGCAAGGCGGGGAAGGTCTTACGTGTGGGTTACAGTGGATCAGGTGAGATTGGTGGACGGTTTGCTAGGGCTTTGGTTGAGATGCCCATCTCTCAACCACTCCCTAGAGGAACACGATACAAGGGAGTTAATCAGGAACCAACATTCATTATTTTCAAGTGTGAGCGGCTGCAACACTTCTGTTATAGGTGTGGGTTTCTTGGCCATATTGATCGAGATTGTGATCAAGCTGAGAAGGAAAACCAATATGGATCTTTTATGCGAGCTTCTCCAGCATCAACTCGATACCGCAGGTCTACGGGAGGCTTTCAGGCCAATTATTCATCTGCAGCAGTATCAAGGGTCCAATCCCAAACATACTTTCGACCGGGCGATGAGAAGAGTAATCGAGAATAGAAAGATGAAGGCAGCAAAGGGGGCAGGGGTGTGGAGTTGAAGTCTTAGGGAAGGGTTGCTCGAAAACTGATCTTGGAAGATGACTCTCAAGGAATAGATGGTGAGGTTGGCAAAATCGATGAGACAGACGCTACAGCAAACAATACTACTCTGAAACAGTTCTCCAGGCCAAGCTCAATGCCTAGCTTGGAAGATATCACAGCTCATACTCCTTCAAATAACAATCTGAATTTGCAGGACCATATTAATGAACAATCTGTACCCCACACAACTGATCATGTTCCAACAGGGGAAGAAGTGAATTCCTGTGGAGTTCTGACCAAGGGATCAGTGGTAAGGTAAGGGAGAAAAGATGGCCCAAAGTGGAAGAGAAAGGCGAGATAACCAAGAGGCTTGGAAATTGAGGCGCTAAGCATAGACACTGGTAGGAAAAGGTATGACCGAGATGATATGGAGATTGATAATAATGATAAACGTTCACTGCTGGTTGAGGCTCTACAGCAAGTGTTCAGTGATATTAATGCAACGGTGGACCCTGCTGAACAGGGCCGCCGATCCCAATGATTTGCATATTTCAGAACTGTTGTGGTCTGAGGGCACCACATGCAGTTCGTAATCTGAAGTCCCTCTCCCAACAGATAAAACCGCATATGTTGTTTCTTAGCGAAACACATTTATCTGTTCGGGATATGGAGCGGGTTAAAAAGAAGCTGGGTTTCAGGCATATGTTTGTCGTCCCAAGTTCAGGAGATTCAGGTTTGTCAGGAGGGCTGGCTTTTCTTTGCAATGAAGATATCATAGCAACGCTTGGTAGCTTCTCCAACTATCATATTGACATGGAAATTGCTTGGGGTGGGTTTGATGAGAAGTTTCGAATTACAGGGTTCTATGGTGATCCTGTTGTGAGTCATCGTCACCGTGCTTGGAACATTTTGAAAACTCTGAAAGCTCGCTCCACTTTACCTTGGGTTTGCGCTGGCGACTTTAATGAAATCCTTTTTGCCCATGAAAAGTGGGGAGGGATCGAAAGAAGCGAGCACCAAATGGAGAGTTTCCGGGATGCGCTAGATTTCTGTGGTTTAGAAGATATGGGCTACCAAGGTCTTGACTACACCTGGGCTGGTACACGCGCAGGTGGTACCAGAATTAGGTGTAGGTTAGATAGAGTGGTGGCATATTCGAGATGGCAGGTTCTATTTCCAAAATCTACTGTGCGGGTCCGTAATGGACCTTTATCTGACCACTGCGCTGTGATCTTACAGTGCAATAAGGAGGTCGGTGGTGGGGGGACCAGGCCTTTCCGCTTTGAATCTATGTGGCTTTGACATCCGGGGCTGGGGGATGAGATTGAAAAATTATGGAAAGAAGAGGGGCTGGATGCTAATCCTACCATTTGCCAACGCCTCAAGCACCTCCAACTCGGGTTAAGTTCCTGGAACAAAGATGTGTTTGGTCACCTTGATAACCGGCGAAAGCAACTTGACAAAAAGTTGCAGAATATTTCGAAAGCACGAGCCTCCAATGCTAGATTTGATGAAATAAATGGGTTAAGAGCTGAGCTTGCAGAACTGGAAACCAGGAAAGAAATTATGTGGCGTCAAAGATCGAGGGTGGAGTGGTTGCATGCAGGTGACAACAATACAAGCTTCTTTCATTCATTTGCCTCCTCCAGACACCGTTCTAATAGCATCACCAGACTCCAAAATGATGTTGGCCAGTGGGTTGATCAAGCCGAGGATATTGCAGAGGTGGTGTGTCATTATTTCTCCGATTTATTCACCACGTCAAATCCGCCAGGTAATGACAACATTTCAAGTCTTATTAACTGCAAGATTTTGGAGGATATGCAGCGAGCTTTACTTTTGGACTTCTCGGAGGAGGAAATTCTCCAAGCCTTGAAGGATATGCATCCGACAAAGGCTCCGGGTCCGGATGGTGTTACAGCCCAATTCTACCAAAAGTTTTGGAGCCAGGTAAGCAAGGATGTTAATAAGTTTTGTTTAAATGTTCTAAACAAAGGTGCTAGTGTGCAGGAGGCAAACTTCACTTATATTGCTCTTATTCCAAAGACGCCAAAGCCGGAGGCGATGAAACAGTTTCGACCGATCAGCCTTTGCAATGTACTCTACAAGTTGGTGGCTAAAACAATTGCAAACAGACTTAAATCAGTCATCCCAACCATTATCTCTGAGGAGCAAAGCGCCTTTGTTGGTGGGCGGCTGATAACGGATAATGCTTTAACTGCTTATGAAGTTCTTCATTCTATCAAGAACAAGCGTAACGGCCAGACGGGGCAATGTGCAATCAAATTGGATATGTCTAAGGCTTATGATAGGATTGAATGGAGCTTTGTGGAGAAAATGCTCCTGAGGTTAGGTTTCCCTACCAGACTAACAACAACTATTATCGACTGCATTTCTACAGTTAGATACTCGCCTCTTATCAACGGTATCCCTTCTGGGGAGATCATTCCTCAGTGAGGCTTAAGACAGGGAGACCCCTTATCCCCGTACCTCTTCATTATTTGCGCTGAAGGCTTATCCACAGCTCTTAAGAGGGCTGCCAGTGAGGGGCGGATATCAGGTGCCTCGGTTAGCTATGGTGGTCCGCGAATATCTCATTTATTATTTGCTGATGACTCTTTACTATTCTGCACTGCCAATGATCAAGAGACAGGTCAAATCTTGGACATTCTACATCACTATGAAGAAGCCTCGGGCCAATGTGTTAACCTTGATAAAACAGGTCTGTTTTTCTCTCCAAACACAATGAGCAGGGAGCGAGATACCATCCTCACAAAGTTTGAAGTTAGCGAAGCCAAAAATATGGAGAAGTATTTGGGTTTGCTGGCCATTGTGGGGTGCAGCAAGAAGAAGGCTTTTGGTTATCTTGTTCACAAGGTGGAAAAAGCAATTGCAGGTTGGAATTATAAATTACTTTCAAAGGGAGGCAGGGAGGTTTTACTGAAAGCTATCGCACAAGCCATCCCGACTTACACAATGTCAATCTTTCTCATTACACCTGACCTGTGTGCGAGAATTGAACGTAAGATGAACCGGTACTGGTGGTCTCACAACCGATCCGGAACAGGTATATGCTGGACAAAATGGTCTGATTTATGTAAAAGCAAAAGCATGGGTGGTCTGGATTTCAGGAACTTATATGACTTCAACAAGGCCATGCTTGCGAAGCAAGGCTGGAGGCTGCTCACAAAGCCGGATTCCCTGTGTGCGCGGGTTCTTAAGCACCGCTATTACAGATATTCAGATTTTCTTAATGCAGGTGAGGGGAACAACCCTTCTCTGACTTGGAAAAGTATTCTGGCGGGTGTTAACAATCATTTATTTTATTTTATTTATTTTCTTTCCAAATTAACTAAACTAATTTTTAGGGACGTATTTGATTATTTTAGTTTTGGTTCTGAGTCAATTAAAAGAAAAGGGACTGAATTGAACGTTTTAAACCTTAGGCATGGTGAGGGTATCATTTGGCCACTTTTGCTTAGCCTGCAAGCATGCGTGAGTTTATTCCTCACGAATATTCCACCAATTTCATCTCATCTCCGCCATTGTCGATCCTCTAGTTTCATCCAAATTCTTCAACTCCAACCTAACCCTAGCTACCCTAGAACCCTATAAATAGAGCCATTCTCTCATGCTTCAAACGAAAAAAAAAGCACCAGCGCCTCCTTCCTCCTTGTTCTCCGATCGACTCTCGGCTAACTTCCTCCATCCCGAGCCTCTCCAGCTCCGCCTCTGGTCTCCGATCGCCACTAACCCATAGCCCCGTCACCACATCACCACCCTGAGTCTCTTAAGCTCCACCGGACCTGGATCCGCCACTGTTGGCCGCGAATAACAACAGACCCGGCAACTCGACATCTTCACACAACCAAGCCTCCACCTTCCACCAGCCGTATCCTCGATTCCAACCTGCTCCCGTGTCGTGTTGATGCCGCCACGAGCCTCTACAAGCACCACTTCTTCCCCCCCTTTCTACTTTTCCTCTCTCTTTTTGTGTTTTCACCCGGGCTTTTCATTCTGTTTTCTAGAGACCCGAGGAAATCTTTTAAATAATTAATGTAGAAAGGTGAGGCGGCATACGAAAAAAAAATCCAGGATGACGGCTTTCAGTCCCTTATGTGGCCAACATAATGAAACCGAAGTGCACATTCTCTTCCATTGCGAAAGAGTTGCAGATATATGGAGACAGAAAGGCCTAGCTTGCATCCCAGAAGCCTCTCCACCCCATCTGCGTCAGTGGTTCCAGTACATGGATGATATTACCCCGTCGGGAGGGTGGGAATTGATCTTTATCATAGCTTGGACGATCTGGTTGCACCGTAATAAGAAGGTACATGATAATATCAGTTTCAATATCCATGATATCTTATGGCAGGTAGAACGGGCTCTTAACGAGGCGAAACTCTCCAAAAACCCGGCTTGGCCTAGAAGCGAGACTAAATGGCAACCCCCTCCTGCAAATTGGTCCAAACTTAACACGGATGCGGCTCTAGATAATATGGGTCGAGTTGGCATCGGAGCTGTCTTGTGGGATAGCCTAGGTCGTATTCAGGCGGCGTTTGCTATCCCTTATCAGAATAATCATGATGTCTTTTTTACGGAAAGCTTGGTGGTTTCAGAGGGTTTGCGCCGTCTTGGCAGGTTTGGCAATTCTAAAATTATTGTTGAGACTGACGCTTATCAGGTAGCTGGAGCTATTCTCTCTGGGAAGAGTTTCAGATCAGAAGCTTGGAGAAATGTCTCAGCTGTCCATCACTCCCTCTCCCGGCTAGAAGCGTGGCAAGTTTTCCATTGTTTCCGTGAAGGAAATCAGGTGGCTCATACACTTGCCCGAGTGGCTTTACATTCGGTTCAGCTGTCTATGTGGATTGATTGTACTCCAAATCCTATTGCTCATCTTCTGTAATTTTGGCTTCTCTTACGTTTCTCTCTCTCTCCCTCTCTTGCCCCCACTGGGCCCTCGGGGTTTCTACCTGGTATCTTCCCCGTTGTTTTGTTAGGAAAGTAGTGAATCCAGGCCTAGGTAGAATCTGTCTTTTCTCCCTCTTTTCAATTCGTTTGAGAAGCCTTCTTCTTACTATAAAAAAAAGAATAGAACCCGATGTTCAATAACACAAGTCAATACAAAATTCTTCAAATAATTTATTATTTTTTTTAATTCGAAATTTAGGAATTTAAGGGGTGGGTTGGGATTGGTTGTGTCTGTGGTTGTGGGTAGATTTATGTAGTCTTTCATAATATTAGAAATAGGTATGGTTCGAATCAGTTATCCGCGGTTCCGACGGATCAGAAACCGAATCTGAATTCCAGAGGTACGGTTTTTTTCTATTTTTCGGTTTGTCGGTTTACAGTCTATCGGATCTTTAGATTTTGGTTTTGGATGACGCGATTCAGCTCAGATTTTCGGTTTCTCGGATTCTTTGAGCACCCCTAAAGTGCGGTGCTTTCCTCTTGAAGGCACCGTTTTTTCATCATGTAGATTAAGTTTTCTCGAGGTAAACAGTACTAAAAAACCACCAAATTACTTTTCAACTCATCACAAATAGTCATTAATTTTTTTATAAACCTCTAAACTCTCGAAATCATACAAATTTAGTCACTTCATTTGATTTTTGAGTAAATTTATTAATATTATTTTTATTTTTGTCATTATTATTATGGCGGAACATATATAAGATCGGATAAAGAACGACGTGGATCGAATAAGAAGTTAAACATGAATTGCTTCTAAGTGCTCGATTAAAACACAAGTTATGATAGTACCAAAAGTAAAGTCAAAGCATGGTTAGACTAAGGAAAAACGATGTGATATTCTCTTAACTTGTCATTATTTTTTTCATAACCGAACGCTTAGTGATATTTTAGTTTAACTTTATGCTTAATCTATGTTGTTCATCCGTCTATCACATTGGTGAAAATTAAACAAGTATGCTATTTTTTTTTACTGTTTGAAAGTTCAACGGTTCATTGGATCGAATAAAATTTTCAGTGATCAATTCGTGATGATTTGAAAAATTAATTCATTGCCTTGTTTTATATATTTTATCTTTACATGCATCATCATGCATGTTGTAGCATCATTTATTCCCAAAGTCCGAGACAAACTGGAAAGAAGAGCGGAGACAGACAGTTAAAGCAAGCGAATACGGAAACGTGTGAAGGAAGGAAGGGAGGGCTGTAACTGACACATGGGGGACGGCTGAGATCTCACATGGAGACCCTCCTCCATCTCCGCCGTACGTCTTCAAAGCCCGCATGCAAATCCAGGCCGTCCAATTATCCAATAAAATAATAACCGACGGTTCGATCGAGGAGTTGTAGTGCAGTGCAAGTGCGTTCATCCATGCACGAATATTCCCCACTCCAACAACCAGCATATTAACCGACACCCTGGAACAAACCGACACCCTGGAACAAACTAGAAGCCCTCTCACTCTCTCTCTCTCCTCTCTCTACACATGTTGGGATATATATTCCGGTGTGATCATCTCTAGGTTTGCAGAAGTTGAAGAACGAATCAGATTTAGTGAAGATATCATCAGATCGTTTGAGTTTGAATCCAATGGCTGACGATGAAGCAACGCTGACCTGTTTGGAAATCCTACTCGCCATCATCCTTCCTCCTCTTGGGGTCTTCCTCAAGTATGGCTGCAAGGTACTCTCCCCGTTTCCCAATTAATTGAATTGTTTGATTGGATATATGAAGATTAATTTAATTATATGTGTAATACTCTTGAGTGAAAAATTGTATAAAAGATGAGATAAAGAAAAGTAAAGATAAAATGAGATAGTAAAGAATGTGCAATTTTTTGTGCAAATATTTTGGGTGGGAGATCAGAGTACTAAGTAATATTTGAATTTATATATCTGTGCTGTATTAGTACTAGTTTCTTGCAGCAATATTTCTGTAAATAATGGAGTTAGATACTTTTTGGGGAATATCTGTTTCAATTTGCTGTAGCGTTTTGAATAATTTTTTATTAATTGAGATAAAAAAGTTAACAATTAAACTCAAAAAACTACCGTTAATAGATAGCTTTTTAAAAATGCAAAAGCTACTTAAAAAAATTTGTTTCCAAACACAGCCTAATTAAGCTAGTCAATGGATTTTCAAATTAATTAAACGCGGGGCAATCTGTATTATTATATGCATGCAGGTTGAATTTTGGATCTGTTTGGGCCTGACGCTGCTGGGCTATCTTCCTGGAATTGCTTATGCCGTCTATGTCCTCATCAAGAAGTAATCTTCCTCCTCTTCTTAATTAATTTATCTGTAGTACTATTTTTCTGTCATAAACAAATCTTAAAAGAAATGTTTATAAAGTATAAACATAAAATTATCATTTGTATATAAAAAAAAAAAATTGTACTACTTGTATAAAAGTTTTAAGATTATACAATAGTTCAAAATGTTAGTAGAAAAATACTTTCGCGTTCTCAATTAATTCTACACTTTGTGTGAGCATGGAGATTAAGGTGAATGTAAGATTTTATATAATTTGACATAATTACCCTTGAGTAGAGGTTGCACAAAAAATAAGATAAAAAAAGTTAAGATAAAATAGGGATAGTTTGGTAACTTTAGAGGATAAAAATTTCCATTTAAGGAAAATGTAAAAAATTTTAGGGACAATCTAAAAAATAACTAAAAGCTGAAAAATGAAAGTTCCATCACTTATGGTATGAAGGTAGTATATTAATATCCTAATTAATACTCTTAAAATTTTGAAATTTTAACTTTCGATATCTATTTGATATTAAGTTATCTATAATATTATTTTTGAGTAGAAAAAATTCCTAAAATTAAAAATATGTTCATACAATATGCATACTAAAAGATTGAATTTACATTTAAAAATGTTAAAAAAATAAAATTATAAATTAAATAGTGAAAACGAATCATATCAAAATTTTAGAGACAGGTAGCATTATTAAATTTACCTCGATCTTGCAGGTGAGGCCTCTTCTGTTGCTGATGTGGGATGTTCGGCAAAGGATAGATGGTTGTTTCTTTTGTCATTTCCTCTTCTTCTTTTCATCAAAACTAAGAAGGATTAATTGCTTTAGATTTTTTCGTTCGCCATTTTGGTGCTCCCATTTGTTATTTGATTTTTCTTCCTTTTCGATAGCCCACTGTATTAATTATTTGATTTAATTACATTATTGTAGTTTCACTACTAATTTGTTGTTAGTTCCGTTTTACTACCACTGTTTCAAATGGTTTGATTTTTCTGAAGAACGTTATTATATGTTTGGTCTGAGACATGTTGGAGAATGAAGAGTTTTTCATAAACCAAAAACTTTTAACATTTTCACGCATCAATTAGATTTCGTAATCACATAATTAGAGAGAAATATTGTGCTTTTTATGTACGAGAGTTTTGTAATTTATGTCTTATTATTCCTCCGTTTAAAATGTGTTATCCCCTTTTTTGTAAAGATTAAAGTTGTCTTAGATAATAATAGTCCCTTCATACTTGATCCATTTAACTTTTATGTTTCAAGATTCAATGTTTGATTCAATTTTTTACAAAGATAAATAGTGAAAAATATTCCAAAAATATATATTTAGAAACTTTATATTTCAAATTATGATGTATATCACGTCGCCGCATCAACCGGCGGCGCCGATCACGGGTTCTATGGGCTTTCGTCGATGCTCGCGCCGACCTGCTCCTGTTTCCTCTCCATTTGCTCGGCGATTGCGCCATCTTCGCCACTCTTTGCTCGTTGTCGCTGGTCTTTGTGGTGTCGTCGTTCCGTCGTTTGTAATCGGGCCTCCGACTGGCCTCAAAATTTCCCGTCCAAAGCCATCGCCCTCTTACTGCGAATCAGGTGTCCCCTGTCAAAGCGGTTGGTGGGCTTGAATCATGGCTCATGTCACCACGGGTGGTGCACGCACTCACTGCGATCGGGTTTTGAGGCGAAGGACTCACAGTTCTCAGCCTGCTGGTCCAGTGACGGAGGTTGGGTCGGTGTGCTTCCACCTGATGCGAAGGCCACGTCGAAGTTGGGGGTGGGGTGTGGGCCTGCCTATCGAGTTGGCTTTCACTCCCCGTGCATCGGACGCTCGACGGAAGGCGGTTGCCTCCCAGCCCTTGCCGACGCACTAGAGATTCTGGTCTAGGGCGACTGGTGAGTCTAGCCCAGGCCATGGGCTCGCACGACGTAGGCAGAGGCCTTTTGTCACGACCACCCCGCCCGGCTGCGGAGGCAGAGCCGACCGCGACGTCGGGACCGGAAACTACGACGGAAAGCGCGACAATGAAGCGTTTTGTGCAAAAGACGGAATAGTCGAACAACGACTAGCAACCTACAAAACTCATACATGACAAGCATACAAGATAACTCGACATTTTACCAACCAAGCAGTTCATGGTATACCAAACATTGCTCATCGCAACAACCACAGAAGCACTGAATTCATTACATAACAAATCCAATATGGGCAAGTCGGGGCTCCGCCCTCAACTCAGAAGACAACAAAGGCAGAGTATATCTCCGATCATATAACATATACAAACTCATGATCTTAAATACATGCATGCAGCTACAGCTACAGAGCCACCAAACAAAATCCTATAAATACCTAAGTGCGGAATCAGAAGCCTCTCGCTCAAGGATTCCCGCACGTGGTACTGCTGCTGCTACAGAACCCAAAATGACAGAAAGCACCGCGGATCTCTACTCCGCCGGTTGCTTGCCAGGACGGCCTGAAAGATGGTAAACAAATAAAAGGGTGAGTCCTCGGGAGGACCCAGTAAGGGTTGAGGTAAGATACCGCTTGCTTAAGCGGTAATGAGCAGAACCTGCAAAACAGAACAACACATGCATATATATATATATGTGTGTGTGTGTGTGTGTGTGTGTGTGTGTGTGTGTGTGTATACACAAACATAAATAACATGGTGAGCCAAAATTTCATCACATGCGGTCCAACCGCTGACCGTTATAATATCACAGAACGACAGCCCTCTCCAAGAGGTCAGAATATACAGAAGCACGGTACCGGCTAGGGTCGCGATCCCCAAACAGTCGTAGGGTCACAGAAGTATATCGGCACCCCCAGTGCGGATATACACAGAATGTCGGCACCCTCCAGTGCGGACATAACCAACCAAACCATGGAGCACCCGTGGTCTTAAAGACCATCCCGGGTCTCGTCACAGAACAGAACGTATATATGTAAGTATAAACAGAAATAACGGCACCTGGTGCGGATATATAGAATAGAATATGAACCCGGGGCCTCCAAGACCATCCGGTCCTTGAGACAAAACAAACATGCATCCCCCTATGACGGGTCTCAGGGTCACCGAACCACCGCCCTCACCCGGAACCCGCCTCAACTAAACCCGATATACATGCAAATACTCCCAGAATGCATAACGAGAGAAGTTGAGCCATTACCTCAGAAAAGCTGCCCCGCATTACAAATCCCGGGAAATCCCGGCTCCCGGCCCAAAATGTGAAACTTGACTTTTATGGTCCCACACCACTCTACCAATGCTGAAACAAGCTGAACAACCATAAACAAATCAGAACTCATCAAATTAGACCCCCAGAATCAATCCCGCACAATCCCGCAAAAATCCACAGAAAGCTCGGTTTTACGAATCGAGCTAGAACATTGTTATTCATACACCCACAAACACATTCCAACCTTTACGCCCCACTTTCCAGACATTTTACCCGAAATCCCGCATAAAGGTAACTTTTGCACCCAACACTCGAATACGTCGTTTCAAACCACAATACGCACCTAAATCCATCCACGATACCAAATTACTATCCAATTCAACCAAAACATAACACCAACATAGATAAAGATTCACTTTTAGTTTCGGCCCTTTGCCAACTTTTCACCCAACTTCCAATTCAATCCATTCAAGGTTCTAATCACTCACTTTAACCACCAATTACACTTCCTAAGCAAGAATGCTAACCAATTTCACCTTTAACAACCAAGAACAACATAACCCTTAGCTTGCACAATTTGGCCATTTAGGGGTTTCTTCCCTAACATCCTTTCCATCAAATTGAAGCCATAGAAATTCTTAGAATCATGCAAGGAACAACATATCCCAAGCATGATTCAAGAACACAACTCTACATCATTTTAGAAATTCACCCAAAATTTCAGCAACTCTAGGGTTTTCCATCCAAGGAGTTTTTCCAAAATCTAACACTTGATTCTTACTCCCTTCCTACCCAAGAAGAACATACTAAAAGATGGAAGCAAGAGAATCACCCAAACTAGTAGCAAGGAGTTAATCATTTTCGGTTTTACCCTTCTTTTTCTACCAAGAACAAGCTTCCCAACTTGTAAGGAGATGAAGAGAGGAAGCTTACCAATTATGGAGTCCAAATCCTTGTTGATTTCAGCCAAAAGATGAAGAACACAAAGCTTGGAGAAGATGGTGAAGATGGCGGCAATGGAAGGAGAAGGAAGAAGAAGAAGTGAAAAATGATTTATTTCATAAAACCTTTCCCTTTTATATTTTCTTCCTTTCCCATGTTTAATCTCCATTTGACAAGTGTCCCAATCATAACTTAAGCACCTTAGTCACAAGGGTGACTCACCCCTTATCCAAATCTGAAATTTGGCTAAGTCATTGGCGCCAATCCCGCGCCAACGCCTCCCTCGCAATTCCCGACGTACGTGCGGCTCAACCTAAAGAAAAATCCCGTCATGCCAAAATTCCACAAATATTTCCATAACATCCATCTTAAAATATAACATAACTTACCCCAAAGCCGTCGGAAGATTTTCATCCCAAGCCCCGGGATTCCCGTCCCGAGCCCCGGGAGTTGCCCCGGATCTAACGTCCCACCCCAAAATATTTTATAGCGTAAAAAGCTCTAGGACGTTCCCTCGATTCAAAATACGCAAACGGTTTCCCAATCCGAGGTCCCGAGAGTGCTACCGAACCCGCTGTATGCCCCGAGACAAGTCCCAAAGGGAGGCGAAGGCTACGTGCAAACTGACCACACCCGGGCGAAGCCCCAAAACAAAGACATCAATGCGAAGCCTCTTGGCGAGGACCTTGGAGCTGCGAAGTCTTTCGGCGGGGACCCTGGAAATGCGAAGCCTCTTGGCGGGGACCCTAGGAGAATTTACCAGTTATAAGCGAAGTCCTTTGCGCGAAGCATCAGCAAACGTCCTCTCCTCAGCGCAGCTGCACCTGCGAAGCCTTCGCAACCCGCAGAATTCGGTTAACTAGACCTCCGCGAAGACTCCCTCCTATTTCTCACGAAGATACTCGGGAAGACAAGTGTCAGACTTTACGTGCTACAGACGTAAGTCTACTTTTAGGAGTACTGTAACCTTTTTGGAAACTTTTTGGTCTGACACACATGCACAATACTTTCTACTTTTCACATGCATGTAAGAAAGGAGGCGCCGTATTTGCCTTCTTTCCCCCCTTCCCTATATAAGTTAGTTTTCACACATTGTAACCTAGCTTTTGGAATATCAGAAATTTGTCTCCCCTTGTGAGAGTATTCGGTTCAACTTTGAACTCTGCCTTTTTATCTCCATCATCCCCTTGCTTCCATTAAAGTGGATTCAAGCTTAACATCTAGTGTTGCTCTTCATTTGAGAAGTGAGGTGCTAGATCCCTCACTCCTAGGCAATTAACCTTTCCATTGCTCTCCATTTGAGGATTGAGGTGGTTAGGAGCCGTCCCGGTTTCGTTTCTAACTCTGTCATTCATAACAAGCTAGATCCGCCAAGGTGAACAATCCATCTCTTTGGAGTGGATTCGTATCAAGTGGTATCAGAGCCTTGGCGCTTGTTGACAGATTTGTTATTGTTATTGTTTTCTTCAAGTAAGCCTTTGTTTATATCTTGTTCTTGAAGAAAACGTTTTTCTGGAAAAGAAACTTTGTTCAAAATCGAAAAGTTCAAAACATTTACGTTCAAAGTTGTTTGTGCAAAAGTCTGGCCGAAAGGTTTGTGTTTTTCGGATTCAAAAATCAAAGAAAGAGTGTTTATACTTGTCAAAGACCGAAAACGGAAAAGAAAGAACGAAGAACAAGTTCCTGTGTGTTCATTCGTGTTCTTGAGTGTTCGTGATAAAACGCAAGTGAACAGTACTTTAAATCCGAAAATCTGTCGCAAAATTTGCTCAAAAGTGTTTCTGCACCTTAAACCCTTTTGCAAAACTTACCTTTTATTTCTTTCAGCCCCCAGCTACCTTCTAAACACTTACCTATTTTCAAGTAACTAGTATCTCTTCTTTTCAAAGGGGTACACTACTTATTTCGAGTTCGTTTTCACTTTGATGCGAAGAACATTCTCGGGTAGAGAGTGGAATACAAGTCAGAGTTTTTAGTCGAACCTAGAGAGGAAAAAGGCATCGAGAGAACATCTTGATAAAAGCCATATTTGAGTGAAAACACGAGTGTAAACACGTGAGGAAATCTAGGTACGGTTGCGAAACAATGGCCCAAGAAGGCGCTTCAGATTCCACACCCCCTCACCCATCTACTCTCGGGTTTCAAAAGTACATGGAGAAAAATGAAAGACAAATGGAAACCCTGATGGCTATGTTACAAAATCTCCAAGCCATGACCTCCTCGGATCGCGAGAGGGTAGCCAAGCTAGAAATGGAAAGTAAGAGATCTGGTAAGAAAAAGGAAGAAGAGGATGGTAGTAGAGATCATGCCTCTACTCTACCACCACCCACGCCTCTTAGCAAGCAAGGACACCGCGATGTCCATAAAACACCCCAAAGAGAAGTGTTTTATGAACCTATTGATGAGGAAGAAAGAAATGCGGAGTGGGCTGGTCAGGGAGAAACCAGCCAACCTTGGAGGGATCCATACTATGAGGGATCAAGGAGGAAACCTAGGGGTCCGCACCCCAGGAATGAAGATTCGCCGCCACCGCGAGGACGAAATAGGTCCCCGCAAGGAGATCAATTTCGGCGAAGGCCTCAAACTCTTGAGCAGCAAGTCATGCAAGGCATCAAGCTTCAAGTTCCTACGTTCTATGGCAGGAGTGACCCGGAAGAGTTTATTGAGTGGGTCAAGAAAGCAGATATGATCTTTGACTGCTACGATTATCCGGACCACCTGAGACTCAAGCTGGCCACCATCGAGTTTTCGGGCTATGCGATGACTTGGTGGGAATCTTTAACGTTTGAAGAAGCCAGGGTGGGGAGACCACCGATCACGTCGTGGGAGCAACTTAAGACTCTCATGCAGAGAAAATTCATTCCCCCGTATTATGCCCAAGAAAGCTGCCAAAGGTTACAACAACTAACCCAAGGCAACAAGTCGGTTGAGGACTATGCAAAGGAGCTTGAAAGAGCTTCAATGAGAGCCAATGTTCTGGAAGGCGAAGACGCTAAGATGGCCCGATTTAATTTCGGCCTGAAGCCAGAGATATCCAAACTGCTCGAATTATGCGAAGTCAGGAATTACATGGAGCTGGTACACAAGGCCATCAAGATTGAACGACAAGGGAGGAGGCCTGCCTTCCAACAGTCTGCCCCCGCGAGGCCTACCCCTCGCCAGAACTACCCTGAGGCGAGATCTGGCCCTCGCCAAACTTTCCCCGTGGCGAAGCCATCCCATCTTCAGCCGCGAACCCCCGCACCCTCCAAACCTTTTGACGCCTCACGCCAGACAAGAAGTATAGAGTGCTTCAAATGTTTGGGCAAGGGCCATTATGCCAGGGACTGCCCAAACAAGAGAACCATGGTTGTGAGACCCAACGGTAATATCTCCAGCGAAGAAGATGAAGGCATCGAAGCTTTGGCGATGCCCTCGGAGGAGGAAGAAGAAGAAGGGGAAGCACCCCCTGAAGGGATGCTTCTAGTTTCCAAGAGAGTCCTGCAGACTACGCCCAAAATCATTGACACCTCGCAAAGGGAAAATCTCTTCCAGACCCGCGCCTTAGTCAATGGGCATCTCTGTAGTCTCATCGTGGACAGCGGTAGCTGTGTGAATGTCGCCAACCACAGCATGGTTAAGAAGCTGAAGCTCAAATCCACCCCTCATCCAAAGCCTTACCAACTTCAATGGGTGGATGACAATTCATGTGTGAAGGTGGAATACCAAACCGTTGTGCCCATCAAGATTGGGAAATATGAAGATGAGGTGTTGTGTGACATCGTGAAGATGCAGGCCACCCACATTCTCCTAGGCCGCCCATGGCGACGATAAGGAAGCAGTCCACTATGGGAGGACCAACAAGTACACCCTCATTCACTGCACTCGACCCTACACTCTACTCCCCTTAACTCCGGCGCAGGCCCTGCAAGACCAAATCCATCTGGCCACCCAGGACGGCAAACACAAGGGAAAAGAGGGAAGTGAGAAGCGAGGATCAGGAGAAGGGGCCCAAGGGGCCTTGAGTGAAAAAAATGAGAGTGCATCCAAGGGAAACACTGGGAGAGGGCATGAGAGAAAACAAGACAGGATACCCCCATCGCCAAAGAGAGAGACATCAAAAAGGCTTTGCTCGGGAGCAAAATTTGTTTTCTCATGGTACCATTCAACTGCATGCTAACCCTTGACAATAATTCTTCTCTCCCTTTGCATGTGCAGCAGGTACTCCAAGAATACAGCGATGTGTTCGAGGAACCGCGAGGGCTTCCACCCTATCGCGGCATTGAGCACCAGATAGACTTGGTGCCGGGCGCCCCTTTGCCAAATAGGGCCGCCTACAGAACCAATCCTGAAGAATCCAAAGAAATTCAAGCCCAAGTGCAGGAGCTGATATCCAAGGGATACATCAAGGAGAGCCTCTCCCCATGCGCGGTGCCGGTTTTGTTGGTACCCAAAAGCGATGGCACATGGCGGATGTGCATGGACTGCCGTCCGATCAACAAAATCACTGTAAAGTATCGACATCCCATTCCTAGATTAGATGATATGCTTGATGAATTATGTGGTGCATGCGTATTCTCTAAAATCGATTTGTAAAGCGGGTATCATCAGATTAGGATGAAGGAAGGAGATGAATGGAAAACGACATTCAAAACTAAAATTGGATTATATGAATGGAATGTCATGCCTTTCGGTTTGTCTAACGCACCTAGCACATTCATGAGGTTAATGAATCACATCTTAAGGAAGTTAATTGGGAAGTTTGTTGTCGTGTATTTTGATGATATCCTTGTCTATTCCAAATCCCATGATGAGCATGTAAACCATTTGAAACAAGTGCTTGACACACTTAGGTTAGAGAAGCTTTATGCTAAAATGGAAAAGTGTGTGTTCGCCACAGATGAAGTAAATTTTCTGGGTTATGTTGTGGGCAAGGATGGGATAAAAGTGGATGAAGGCAAGGTCACTGCCATTAAAGAATGGCAACGTCCTAAGACTTTAACTGAAGTAAGGTCATTCCTAGGGCTAGCAGGATTCTATAGGAGGTTTGTGAAGGACTTTTCGACAATAGCATCACCTTTGCATGAACTCACTAAAAAGAACAATACCTTTGAGTGGGGCGAAGCCCAAGAAAATGCTTTTGTTGAATTGAAGTCTAGGTTGATTAGCGCACCCCTGCTATGCTTGCCCAACTTCGAAAGGGTGTTCGAAGTTGAATGCGATGCCAGTGGAGTGGGTATTGGAGCGGTCCTACACCAGGAGGGTCGCCCCATCGCATACTTCAGTGAGAAGTTAAGTGGAGCCACACTTAACTACTCTACCTATGACAAAGAGCTTTACGCTCTTGTAAGGTCATTGCAAGTATGGTCCCACTACTTGCTCCCCAAAGAATTTGTTATCCACACCGACCATCAATCTTTGAAATACCTACAAGGGCAAGGGAATTTGAATAGAAGGCATGCTAAGTGGGTAGAATTTATAGAATCATTTTCTTACATGATAAAATACAAGAAAGGCAAGGAGAACATTGTTGCGGATGCTTTGTCCAGAAGATATGCTTTACTTGTAACTTTTGATGCCAAAATTGTGGGGTTTGAATGCATTCGCGATATGTATCAAGGTGATGATGATTTCGGGGATATATATGCGGACTGTACCAAGGGTAGCCGCGAAGGCTATTATGTATTTGACGGTTTTCTGTTTAAGATGAAAAGGTTGTGCGTGCCCAAGGGGTCCATTCGAGAAGTGATCATCAAGGAAGCTCATGGCGGAGGCCTCATGGGACACTTTGGCGTCGCCAAGACTTACGAGAACGTCAAGGAGAATTTCTTTTGGCCAAATCTCCAAAAGGATGTGGCGAAGGTGTGTGCGCGATGCGTGACCTGCCACAAGGCCAAAGCCCGCCTGCAACCGAAAGGGAAGTATTCTCCTCTCCCAATTCCTTCTCTCCCATGGGTTGATATTAGTATGGACTTTATTAGTGGTTTGCCTCGAACATCTCATGGGCATGATGCCATCTTTGTCGTGGTGGATAGATTTTCAAAAATGGCTCATTTCATTCCATGCCATAAGACTGAAGATGCATCACATGTAGCTGAGTTGTTTTTCAATAACATTGTAAAATATCATGGCATCCCTAGGACCATCGTGAGCGATAGAGACTCTAGATTCTTAGGTCACTTTTGGAGGACCTTGTGGTCGCGGTTGGGTACTAGCTTAGTGTTTTCCACTTCTAGTCACCCCCAAACAGATGGTCAAACTGAGGTGACTAATAGGACACTCATCGCTATCCTAAGAACCATACTAAGAAAGAACTTGAAAGAATGGGAGAAGTGCCTACCTCATGTTGAGTTTGCATATAATCGGTCATACCACTCATCTACATCCTGTAGTCCATTTGAGGTCGTGTATGGCTTTAATCCTATCACCCCATTGGATTTAGTAGCATTAACTTATGCGGACCAACTAGATGTAGAAGGAACGAGGAAAGCTCGTAACATGAAGGAATTGCATGAAAAGGTCCAAAAACAGTTGGAAAAGGCTAGTGAGTCTTATGCGAGGAGGGCCAATAAGGGAAGGAACTTTAGGAGTTTTGAAGTAGGAGACTGGGTATGGTTGCATTTGAGAAAGGAGAGATTTCCACAAGCCATAAAGAATAAACTTGCACCTAGGGGGGATGGACCTTTCCAAATTGTAAAGAAAATTGGTGATAATGCTTACGTGCTTGACCTACCTTGCGATGGGTCTTATGGTGTCCATGCCACTTTTAATGTGTGCGACCTGATTCCCTATGCAGGTGACCTTGAAGGTAAGAATCCGAGGACGGATTCTTTTCAAGAGGGGGAGTATGATGAGGACATCGCCGTGAATCAACCCAACAGACCTAATGAGGAACATGAAGATGCCCCAGTTCGAGCTCGCAAGCCTCCCAACCCTCTTGAAGGCATTGGCAGACCTATGACTAGGTCTCGATCGAAACAAGTTCAAGCAAGTCTCAACACGTTCATGAGACTCATGGCCCAGGATGATCAAGAGGAAGCTAGAGAACGGATTCTACGGCTTCGCCAACTTGGCATCACCATGGAAGAAGACAGCGCGAAGGCCTTTGGGTCCGTGAATATAAGCATACTTGAAGAGGAGGCCAAAGGCGAAGGCTACGTGCAAACTGACCACACCCAAACGAAGCCCTAAAACAAAGAAGCCTCACGGGCGGGGCCCTGAAATGCGAGGCCTCTCGAATGCGAAGCCTCTTGGCGAGGACCTTGGAGCTGCGAAGTCTTTCGGCGGGGACCCTGGAAATGCGAAGCCTCTTGGCGGGGACCCTAGGAGAATTTACCAGTTATAAGCGAAGTCCTTTGCGCGAAGCATCAGCAAACGTCCTCTCCTCAGCGCAGCTGCACCTGCGAAGCCTTCGCAACCCGCAGAATTCGGTTAACTAGACCTCCGCGAAGACTCCCTCCTATTTCTCACGAAGATACTCGGGAAGACAAGTGTCAGACTTTACGTGCTACAGACGTAAGTCTACTTTTAGGAGTACTGTAACCTTTTTGGAAACTTTTTGGTCTGACACACATGCACAGTACTTTCTACTTTTCGCATGCATGTAAGAAAGGAGGCGCCGTATTTGCCTTCTTCCCCCCTTCCCTATATAAGTTAGTTTTCACACATTGTAACCTAGCTTTTGAATATCAGAAAATTGTCTCCCCTTGTGAGAGTATTCGGTTCAACTTTGAACTCTGCCTTTTTATCTCCATCATCCCCTTGCTTCCATTAAAGTGGATTCAAGCTTAACATCTAGTGTTGCTCTTCATTTGAGAAGTGAGGTGCTAGATCCCTCACTCCTAGGCAATTAACCTTTCCATTGCTCTCCATTTGAGGATTGAGGTGGTTAGGAGCCGTCCCGGTTTCGTTTCTAACTCTGTCATTCATAACAAGCTAGATCCGCCAAGGTGAACAATCCATCTCTTTGGAGTGGATTCGTATCATCGCAACCCGCTCTGGGTGACCGTAACACCCTTAGATTTCTTGGCTGATGTTTTGGGGTTGTGATGGCAACAAGGTGGCTTTGGAGGTGTTTCAAGCAACCTGAACTTTCAATAAAGGTGGTGCACAATTCAAAGGTTGGAGATTGCAGGCTACCTTCATAGGCCTTTAGACCTCGGTTTTGCAATTTGAGGCAAGGTTTGGCCACACAAAGATGGGGGACGCAGGACAGAATAAACCATTGGGAGTAGGAGGGACGCACAAAGAAACGAGCCCGTGTAAACCAGGCGGGGGACAAGGAGGAATCTAGTCAGGCGGGGACGGGCGAGAGCTCACCCTGCCAGGACCAATGAGCTTAACTTTTCCGGGTATGGAGGGTTTGGAGTCTTCCCTCTCTACCTGTGTTCTGCTTCAATTGACTCGGATGGTGGACTGTTGTTTCTTCTTCAATGTTCACTGGATTTATGTCTTGTCTCGATTGAGCGTTGTTTCTTTTTGGTTTTTCTTCTAGTAGACACTCATGCAGGGACCATGCAGTTTTTAGCTCATAGAGAGCTTATAAGGTGGAGGCTAGTTACCTTCGTTTTTCTTGAGGATGTTGCACACCGGTGTTCACTTTTCCTAATTTCTTATTGGATTCCTGAGAGGTCCAGAGGGATTTCAGCTCCGAGGTTGGAGTTTGGCATTGTCTAAGACATTCGTCGAGGAATAGAGGCTACTCATCTTCTATCCCTAGGTTGTTTACTTATATTGTTGTTTTACTTAGTTTCGCCTTATCGTTTTTACCAGTATTTGTTAGTCTGGCAAGGTTTTTTCTCGTATATACTTAGAGCCATTAGTCTAGCATGTTCTAGGGATTTGAGTCCCATTTGTTTAAGTTCTCGGCAACAGTTGTTCTAGTTTAATGAAAGTCATCCACTTAAAAAAAACTTTATATGTCTAAACATTCATAAAATAAAATCATAAATTAAATACTATGAAACAACCAAAATAAATGGATCGATTAATGGAGTATGATGAAAGTATTATTTTACATGAATTTCCAATATTACCCATAACGTAATAATAAAATTACAAACACGGGCTACGTACATGTTGCAGCGTTTAAATGCGACCTTAATGCGGTAGAGGCAACACTAAACGCGAATACACATTAAACCGCATTAAACGCGAATTCAACCTTTATTTTCCTCTCTCATTTTTTATCCAAGAAAAAATTCATTTTCTCTTCTTCTTTCGCACCTCTTTCTTACCCTTTTTTATGAATCTAGCAAGGACAGAGGACATCTAACCTAATGGTGGCCAACTCATATCCGTTTTGACATGGAAAAATATACTTGGATTGGGACCTTGATATGATATTGAGAATGTAATATAAACTAGATGGTAACCTTGCTTGACCTTGATATGATATTGAGAATGTAATATAAATGTACTTCGTGTGGAATGTGCTTTAAAAGGCGCGCATTCCAAAGGTGGTTTGGGGTTGGTGGAACAGAATTTCTGCAGATCAGGGGAATCTGAGCCACCGATGGAGTCTTGAGACTCTGCCTTCTTTATCATTGTAATAGGGTAAGATTATTTCTTTCTATTTTTTTTCGTCTGGACCCTTTTTTGTTGCTTTTCATTTCTTTCGAGACTTGTGTTGTGAAGTAATGGCTGCTCTTTTTAGAAACTTTCTAACTATCCAAGTGTGCATTGCCATGGTGAATCAATACGAGTTAACTCCTTGAGAGTAAGCCAGGGTATCGAAGAATGCATCACTACTTTCTTTCGTCATGGCACAAGTGTCGTCAACCCCGAAAAGGCTCTTTGTCTGGATGATTAGGCATGAAGTCTTCCGTGGGAGCAATTTTATTCTTGCACCTTTAGCTCGCTTATTATGCCTTAACGGCTTTCATGTTGCTCTTACTAAACTTTTCAGCTTAGCTACCTTTGTTCCAACTTATTTTATCTAATGAAATAGGCTTCCCACGTTCAAAAAAATGCAATAGATTTGTAACTTACTCATACTTTAGAACCACTTTTACAACAAAATTTTGTTCATGTATATATTTGCAAAAAAGTTATAGTTTAGGTATAGATGATGTAATTTACTTACTATTTAGTGTTAACAAGGGAATTTAAGAGCATTTACAACAATAACTAATTTTAAGTTAAATAGTAGCCAAAATGACAAAAAAAACCACTTTGGCTAGTGAGTTTCACATTGTCACCGTAGCAATGCTAGTTATATATTATAGGTAGTCACATTTATTACTATGTTGAAATCAACTACATTTATTTTATAGCTAACAATAAATTCTCTTTTCACTCCAAACTTTAGAGAGCCAAATAGCAAAAGCTATTATGGCTAGCGTGATAGCTAATATTGCACTACGTAGTTAATGGGATAGTGGTAGCGGGCTATCTGCTACTTATCCCGTCACCTTGGTAGTGAGATGGCCTGCTACCGTGTCCGTTACTTTTTTGGCCGTCTCCTTCATTTGTGGCCAACCAGCACGCTACCAATGGTAGGGGGAATGGTAGCGGGTTACCCGTCCTAGTTGCCATATGTGTAGTGTCAGCCGACACACCTGGTAGCCCCTACCCCCCACCAGCATGCTACCATTCATTTTTCTAGTTTTTTTATAGTAATTAATTTGTTTCTTTTGTGAATTTAAAAAATATTGAATAATATTATAATTATTTATTATTTATAATTTTGAATTAAAAACACAAATAAATATAAATATATTTTAATTAAATGTTACATTAACAATAAACAACACGATCCTACGGGGAAAGGAAATCAAAATCGTCTGGGTTCTAACTAGGGGTGTCAATTGGGCGGGTCAGGTCAGGTTCAGGTCGGGTTCAGGTCGGGTCATTCGGGTTTCGGGTTGTTTCGGGTTGGACTGTTTTCGGGTCAGTTTGGGTTCGGGTCATTCAGGTTTCAGGTCATTTCGGGTTGAGCTGATTTCAGGTCAGGTTGGGTTCGGGTTCGGGTTATTCGGGTTTAGGTCGCCATCAGGTTGAGTTTATTTCGGTCAAGTCGGGTTCGGGTTCAGGTCATTTGGGTTTCGGGTTGTTTCAGTCCCGGGTCCAGGTCGGGTTTCTTCGGGCCAAATTTTGGGTTTCTTCGGGTCCAAGTTCAGGTTTCTTCCAGTCCAAGTTCGGGTTTCTACGGGTTTGAGTTTCGTCGATCCAAGTTCGAGCAGCAGAATTTTCAAACTAAACTTTTATTCTTTATATTTACATTCTTTATAAATAATACTACGTATTTTATATTCATATATTTATATATACAACAATGATATACTAAGAAATTTATTCACACATTTTCCTCTCCCCTTTTCCTTGGAGTTTAAAATAAATCTATTTCGCGGAGTTGTTCTAACAAAATTGAAAAGAAATTAGACATTATTCCAACAAAATTGAAAATTAAATATTTCTCCAATAATTTGTTAGATCAGCATCAATACCTTGTTAGATCGACATCAATACCTTGTTAGATCAACATCAATACCTTATTAGATCAGCATCAAGACCTTGTTAGATCGACATCAATACCTTGTTAGATCAGCATCAATACCTTGTTAGATCAGCATCAATACTAGGGTTGGCAACATAGCGGATTATCCGTGGAAATACCTAATCTATAACCGCGACCGCGAACATATAACTATCCGCGGTTAACGGATATCCGCCAATGCGGTTATACTGAGACACCTATTAATGAATATCCGGGAATATCCGCCACTCACGGTTAATCTGCGGACACTATCTAAAAAATATGATTACAATACAAAACAACATCCAACAAATGTTCAATAGTGTTTAACAAAGTTCAACAAAGTTTTTGTTTGCATCAAACAAAATATTTCCATTTTATGATCCTCCATCCTTTCCTGCACAACAAACACAAACTTAATGAAGTAATATAGCAACAAAAGTTACAAGAAAACATATTGCAAGATGAAGTTGCTAATTATCAACAACAAACATAAAACAATACAACAAACATATTGATGCTACTTGCATCACAAATATACAACTTTTCCAAGGCTTCACCTCTAGTTTCATATATAAAAGTAGTAGTTCAAGCTTAATGAATTAATAGTAACTAAGTATATAAAAATCACTAAGTTAACGGTTACGGATATCCGCGGTTCGGATAGCTGATATCCGTAACCGTAACCATTTATCTCATGGTTACCAAAATTCATCTATCAGTTAAAAACCGTGGATAATAACCGCGAATATAACCGCTAAAAAGACTAGGTTATCCGCGGTTTTCGGATATGATCCGACCCACTGCCATCCGTCGAATCAGTACCATAGTTACCAGATACGTGGGAACCCCTTGCGTACCGCGAATCAATACGTACATATCAATTCGCGGTACGTTCACGAACTGATACGTCGGAGTACGCAAATGGTTCGCCAGATCTGTCGAATCTGTTGGTGGTGGCTGAGAACAATGGTGAAGGTGAGATAGCAGAGAACTTGCATGCAGAGTCAAAATTTCCGGTGAAAAATGTTGACTGAGGTGAGGTTTCTGGCTGAGAACAATGGTGAAGGTGAGATAGCAGAGAACTGATCTGGATCTGAAAGTTCTTCCGGAGTGCTCAACGATGGCGAAGAACGACGGCGGTGAAATCGCAAAAGTCCAGACTCCATAATCCAGATATGAAATTAGTGGTGGAGAGACTGGTGGCGGAGAACAGTAAATTGTTGTTTGAGAGTAAAATTTTTGGTGTTGGAGAACAATGGCGGAGAATGATTCAACAGGGGAGCTCTGACGTTTGGAACTTTGGAGAGATAAGGAACTCTGTATCTATCTCTATCAGTTGTTGTTGCTTTAATTGGGGGTGTATATTTATGGTGAATATTATTAATGGTTTAACTGCTTTAATTGTTTCTTTAAATATTTATGGTGTATATTTAAAAAACAAATAAGTGAACAGAGTAAAGCCTCCACAATGAATGGATTCATTGATGTCAGAGAACAATTAATTAAGTCAATGAATTTGGTGAATTTTTGGTGAATGGATTGATACGGACATTAATATTTTAGGTGATTTTTTTTTGTGTTCATGGAATTTGTCTCTACCACTTTTACTATAAAAAGGTGTTCAACTGGTTTATTTTCCACAACAACTCAGACTCAAAATCATTGATAAACATGGCTTTTGGTAAAAGAAAAATGAGTGAAAGAGAGGAAAAAAACGCTGAAACTGAAAATGTAGATAAACACGTTGAAGAAGTGTTGGGAAGTAGCAGCGAGGGGAATGAAGATCAATCCCAAACACAACCAACTTGCTCACAACAATCAACAAGTCGATCCAAAAAATCCCAAGGGAAAGCAACCTTACCTTTGATAGATGAAGTTACTTATTTGGATGAAGTTAGTCAAGCAAATCCGTTAGCATGCGGGAATAAGTCGTGGTCGTGCAACCATTGCAAAAGGTCTTTCAAAAGCTCATACACTAGGAGAAGATGAACATTCCACTCCATTGTCTTGCCTTTGCCTTAACTCCTCGATTTTATAACACGAACTATTTGGCAACACCAGCTCCTGGAGGAACCACAAGAAAACCTCCAAATATGGACAAGGAGGTGATTATGGGTGTTATGGCATCATTCTCTAGAATTGCGGAAGATCAAAATGAAGAAAAACTTTATCGGGAGCAATTTGCAGCTTTTCACATGAAGAAAGGACTTTTTTCAATGGTGTCAGCTCAAGCGGATGCGTACTCCATGAATCCTATTGATTGGTGGTCTAGCTATGGTTCAGAAACACCGGAATTGGCCGAGATTGCAAAAAAAATATTTTCTCAACCAATTAGTAGTTCATCGGCAGAGAGAAATTGGAGCACATATTCTTACATTCACAGTGTCAAGAGAAATCGTTTGAATTGCACAACAGCTGACAAGTTGGTTTTTATTCACTCAAATATTCGTCTTCTGTCACGATTTTCTGAGAGTTACAAAGATGGGCATTTCAAACATTGGGATATTGAACCTGGGGCAACAAATTTAGAAGATGGAGATGCAAAATTGAATGAGATGAGATGGACCAATTTGGAGGATTCTGATCAAGAGATAGAAGAGCAAGCACCCACGACAAATTTATCAGAAAAGCAACTTGGCAAGAGAAAAAAATGAAGTTCGGATTGATTAATAATTTTTGCTTTAAATTTCTTGTATGTCTTTGAATTCATCAACTAAGTTTCTTGGCAATAGTTTATCTTTAATGAATAAGATGTGGGAACCGGTTTGTTAAAATAATATGTTGCCTTGTTAAGATAATTTATTGGTTTACTAAATTATTAGAGACGTGGGAATTGGTTAATTTATCTTTAACAAAGATGCAAGCACATGGCTGTTTTTTATTATTCTCATACAAATATTAATTGTCATTGACACAAACGACAAAAAAGGATCTCTTCAAATTAAAAGGGAGGGAAAGACGTAAAAAAAACACAGACTTGGGATAGGGAGGATACCAAAACTTTGGAAGGTTAGGGGAAATACACAAACAAATGCAAAAAACAAAAAGCAAAACGAATCTGAAAAACGTATCGGATTGTGCAACGTATCGGTTGAGACTACCCCTTCGAATCCGATTCTTCTACAATTGACGAATCTGCGTACCCGTACCCGTATCGCGTATCGGACGTGTCGCGAATCTGGTAACTATGTTCAGTACCTTGTTAGATCAGCATTAACACCTTGTTAGATCAGCATCAATACCTTGTTAGATCGACATCAATACCTTGTTAGATCAGCATCAATACCTTGTTAGATCGGCATCAATACTTTGTTTAATCAGCATCAATACCTTGTTAGATCCGCATCAATACCTTTTTAGATCGATATCAATACCTTTTTAGATCGACATCAATACCTTGTTAGATCAGCATCAATACCTTGTTAGATCGACATCAATATCTTGTTAGATCGACATCAATACCTTGTTAGATCAACATCAATACCTTGTTAGATCAGCATCAATACCTTGTTAGATCGACATCAATACCTTGTTAGATTAGCATCAATACCTTGTTAGATCGGCATCAATACCTTGTTAAATCAGCATCAATACCTTGTTAGATCCACATCAATACCTTGTTAGATCGATATCAATACCTTTTTAAATCGACATCAATACCTTGTTAGATCAGCATCAATACCTTGTTAGATCGACATCAATACCTTGTTAGATCGACATCAATACCTTGTTAGATCAACATCAATACCTTGTTAGATCAGCATCAATACCTTGTTAGATCGACATCAATACCTTGTTAGATCAGCATCAATACCTTGTTAGATCGACATCAATACCTTGTTAGATCAGCATCAATACCTTGTTAGATCCACATCAATACCTTGTTAGATCGATATCAATACCTTTTTAGATCGACATCAATACCTTGTTAGATCAGCATCAATACCTTGTTAGATCAACATCAATATCTTGTTAGATCGACATCAATACCTTGTTAGATCAACATCAATACATTGTTAGATCAGCATCAATACGTTGTTAGATCGACATCAATACCTTGTTAGATCAGCATCAATACCTTGTTAGATCAGCATCAATATCTTGTTAGATCATCACCAATACCTTATTAGATCGACATTAATACCTTGTTAGATCAGCATCAATACCTTATTAGATCGACATCAATACCTTGTTAGATCGACATCAATACCTTGTTAGATCAGCATCAATACCTTGTTAGATCGACATCAATATCTTGTTAGATCGAAATCAATACCTTGTTAGATCGACGTCAATATCTTATTAGATCAGCATCAATACCTTGTTAGATCGACGTCAATATCTTGTTAGATCAGCATCAATACCTTGTTAGATCGACATCAATATCTTGTTAGATCAGCATCAATACCTTGTTAGATCGACATCAATATTTTGTTATATCAGCATCAATACATTGTTAGATCGACATCAATGCCTTGTTAGATCAGCATCAATACATTGTTAGATCGACATCAATATCTTGTTAGATCAGCATCAACACTTTGTTAGATCCACATCAATACCTAGTTAGATCAACATCAATACCTTGTTAGATCGACATCAATACCTTGTTAGATCAGCATCAATACCTTGTTAGATCAGCATCAATACCTTGTTAGATCAGCATCAATATCTTATTAGATCAGCATCAATACCTTGATAGATCGACATCAATATCTTATTAGATCAGCATCAATACCTTGTTAGATCGACATCAATATCTTGTTAGATCAGCATCAATACCTTGTTAGATCAGCATCAATACCTTGTTAGATCGACATCAATATTTTGTTATATCAGCATCAATACATTGTTAGATCGACATCAGTGCCTTGTTAGATCAGCATCAATACATTGTTAGATTGACATCAATATCTTGTTAGATCAGCATCAATACCTTGTTAGATCCACATCAATACCTAGTTAGATCAACATCAATAACTTGTTAGATCGACATCAATACATTGTTAGATCAGCATCAATACATTGTTAGATCGACATCAATGTCTTGTTAGATCAGCATCAATACATTGTTAGATCGACATCAATATCTTGTTAGTTCAGCATCAATACCTTGTTAGATCCGCATCAATACCGAGTTAGATCAACATCAATACCTTGTTAGATCGACATCAATACCTTGTTAGATCAGCATCAATACCTTGTTAGATAAACATCAATACCTTGTTAGATCAGTATCAATACATTGTTAGATCGATATCAATACCTTGTTAGATCAGCATCAATACATTGTTAGATCAGCTTCAATACCTTGTTTTTTTATGATGAAAGTTTATTTCGAGTTCCTTAGGTTTCGGATTCGGGTTAATCGGGTTTGGGATTCGGGTCAGGTCGGGTTCGTGATTCGAGTTAATCGGGTTTGAGATTCGGATCTGATCGGGTTCGGGTCACGAGTTCATCGGGTTCGGGTCATTTTGGGTTGACCTAGTTTCAGGTCAGGTCAGGTTTGAGTCATTCGGGCCGTGTTGTTTTCAGGTCAGGTCGAGTTCAGGTTCAGGTCAGGTTTAGGGTCGTTGACTTTGTTGGACAGCTCGGGTCAGGTCATGTCAGGTCAGGTCGGGTTCTGGCGGCTTAATCAGGTCGGGTCAGCTTTTGACACCCCTAGTTCTAACGAGCCGCCGACCGCTGCTCTGACTTATCCGACCCATGGGTGTGATCTCGCGGAGGAGATGTCATATCCTTACAAGAAGATCAGTAGTTAGCAATTAAGTCCAAAGCATTTGCATAATTTTCAATTACGTCCAAAGCTTTTTAAAAGTTTCAATTGAATACAAAATTTTTTTTAAAAACTATTCAATTTGATTGAGAAGTTTTAAAAACGTTTAAAACTACATAAAGTATTAGAAAATTTTAATTTTACCCAAAACTGTCAAAAATGTTAAAAGTGAAACAAAACCTTTGAAAATATTCAATTTGACCCAAAACTTTTACAAATTGATAATTTGAGCCAAAACCTTTGAGAGCCTTCAAATTTGTCCAAAACAGAGAAAACTTTAAATTTGACCAAAAATTTCAATTTGAGACAAGACTTAAAAAAACTATATTTGACCCAAAACTTTTGAAAATTTTCAATTTGGTGCAAAACTTTTGACAAAGTTTCATTTAAGTCCAATGCTTGTGAAAAACTATTGAATTTTTTTCAATTTCGAAAACATTGTCCAAAATAATTTTAAAACCAAATTACCTATTACTCCCCTAAACTATGTTGATTCAATCACTTTAGTCCTTGAATTATAATTCGTTCAAACTTAGTCCCTGAACTATGCAACGTTAATCACTTTACCCTTTGACCATATCAATATTAGTTGACCTTAGGAAAAATACCTATTATGGTCCTAAATATTTTCCAATCTATACTTAAACATCCCAAACCTGTTAGATCTATCAAAAATACTTTTGTCCCCAACAACCTTTGTTCGTAGGGATGGCAATGGGTCGGGTGATAACCGCTAACCGCGGGTATCCGTGACTTTTTAACAGTTATATCCGTGGTTAATATCCGCGGTTATCCACTAGTATGTGAAAATTACTAACCGCGACCTTAGCGGTTACGGTTATGGATATGGTGTAACCGCAACCGCGAATACCCGTTACAATATACCCAGCCTCTTTTTTAATGAAATATACCCCAACTCATTAACATTATTCACTATACCCAAATAACACTCATTTTCTATTACAATGTTATCTACTCCAAACCCACTAATATACCCAGCCCACTAATATACCCTTTACCAAATTAAAAAAAATAAACTCACACACACCACACCACCCATTTGCACATCTATTTGATTATGTGCGCCTATTTGCACGTGATATTAAATAAGGTTTTACATTTTAATGCAAAGTGGATAGCGGTTTTTAGGCGGATAACGAATATCCGTGGGTGACAAATATCCGCGGATATCAAGAGATAGGTGTCAGTTACTAACCGGTGTAGCAGATACCAACTAACCGCAGATAGTAAAATATCCGCGGTTGGTGGTTACGGTTACAGGGTATCCGTGGATTAACCGCTCCGTTGCCATCCTTAGTACCTACCACCCTACTATCTTACTATTAACATCGTCACCACTTCCCTTCCATTTTTTTTATCTTCTCCTGCCTTCAAAACTTTAAATTTATACAAATATAACCCTAAACCGTTAAGTAATTGACGATGTTAAGCTTATCGGCGCCGAGTTACTCAGTCGAAGGACTAATGTTCTAGGATTTACATAGTTCAGGGACTAAGTGAGAACAAATTTTAGTTGAGGGACTAAAGTGAGCGAGTTAACATAGTTCAGGGGAGTAATAAGTAATTTGACCTAATTTTAAATAATCATTTAAATACTAAGCTTAAGTCAATAAACTGAACTTTTTAATCAAATCCAATTCTTTTAAATACTTTTCAATCGAGTTAGAAACTATGAAAACAAGTCAATAAATTTTAAATATTTTCCAAACAAGTCAATAAACTCAACATTTTAATCAAATTCAAATATTTTAAATACTTTTCAGTCATGTCAAAAGTTTTGAAAAACAAGTTAATAATTTTTAAATACCTTTGAACAAGTCAATAAATTCAACTTGTCAATAAAGTCCAAAGTTTTTGAAAAGCTTTAAATAAATGCAATAATTTTTCAAAACTTTCAATTAAATCCAAAATTTTTTCAAAACTTTCAATTAAATCCAAAAATTTTGAAAAACTTTCAATTAAATCCAAAAAAGCAATATTCCAATAATTTCCATCAAATCTCTAAAAAATTCTAACAAACCTCCAACAAAATCCCAAGTTCTAACAAATACAAAACAATACAAAAATAATGAGTAAATTCCGCTGGCAGTCCCGTAAAAATAATTATTATCATGTTTTGGTCATATTTTAAAAACTTGTCCTGTTTTGGTCATATCTAAGGGTTCATTGTCCTATTTTGGTCCTTTTCGTCCATTGATGCCGTTAGTCTTGACGGATCTATGTGAAAGTACCATTTTTCCCTCCTGATTACCTGACGTGGTGCTCACGTGGACCAACATTTAATGACATGGCATTTACTCCAGAAACCAAGTGGGCCTTCGCCATTGCAGCCGCCGGAATCACGAGCCGTTCGATCGCGGAGAGAACTCAATTCGTGGCGTATTTGATTTATTCCTCATTCTTGACTGGGTTGATTCACCTGATTGTTTCACACTGGTTCTGGTCATCTGACTGCTGGGCAAGTCCCGCGAGATCTGACAATCTGTTATTTGGATCTGGAGTCATCGATTTTACTGGCTCAGGCGTTGTGCATTTGGTCGGAGGAATCGCCGGATTTTGGGGAGCCCTAATTGAAGGCCTGAGAATTGGCCGATACGATCATGATGGAAAACGACTCTTCGTGGGCATAGTGGCACGTTGGTAGTTTTGGGCACTTTTCTCTTGTGGTTCGGGTGGTACGGTTTTAACCCGGGTTTGTTTGCTTCGATTCTCAAGGCCTACGGCGGACATGGTTTGTTTTACGGGCAGTGGAGCGCGGTGGGAAGAACTGCTGTCACGACCACTCTCGCCGCATGCACCGCCGCATTAACCACCCTGTTCGCGAAGCGTCTGCTTGTCGGATACTGGAATTTGACCGACGTCTGCAACGGGTTGCTCGGCGGGTTTGCGGCGATCACAGGGGGTTGCTCCGTCGTCGACCCATGGGCCTCCGTAATATGTGGGTTCGTCGCCGCCTGGGTCCTAATCGGGTTCAACAAGCTCGCGGAAAAATTCCATTACGACGATACACTAGAGGCGGCGCAGCTCCACGACGGTTGCGGGACGTGGGGGATCATTTTCACAGGGCTTTTCGCGAAGGGCGAGTACGTCCAGGAGGTGTACCCTGGTTTACCGTGGAGGCCGTACGGGTTGATGGGCGGCGGTGGCCGGCTATTGGCGGACCACTTGGTTTCTGGAGTAAATGCCATGTCATTAAATGTTGGTCCACGTGAGCGCCACGTCAGATAATCAGGAGGGCAAAATGGTACTTTCACAGAGATCCGTCAAGACTAACGGCATCAGTGGACGGAAATGGCCAAAATAGGACAATGAACCCTTAGATAGGACCAAAACAGGACAAGTTTTTAAAGTATGACTAAAACATGACAATAATTATTTTTATGGGACTGCCAGCGGAATTTACTCCAAGAACAATTCCATTTAATATCCAACGAATTCCAATGAATTCCCTGAAATTTAAATCCAATACCTACAAAATGCCAAAAACAATCCACACAATTCATTTAATAGCAACAATTAAACAACGAACAGATCCAAAAAAAGTAAAAAAAAAAAAAAATACAATTTAGGAGGATAAATTCCATGAATAGCTCATTAGTTTTGACGTGTGTCCTATTTTCATCCAATTTTAAGAATCCGCCTCATATGTGTCCCTTAGCTTTAATAAATTATACACCGTTAGTCTTTCCGTTAAATCTTCTGTTAGAATCGTCATTTTCTTTGTACATTTACGTAATTAACACTTAAAAATGTTCACTTAACCCAAATCTAATTCAAAACCTTTTCAAATCAGCTGCAATAGTTTGCTCCGTCGTTACTCAACCTCTTTCATCCGCATTGCATATCCTGAAACCTAACTCCACTTTTCGCTTTGCTTCCTCCTTCACAAGAACCACCATTCCCAGATCAGATTAACCAAGCTCCTTCCATGCCCATATTTATGCTCCTTCCTCACCCGTCCTAGCACTGCCTCGTCTCATCCCACTTTCTTTGGTTTCGCCTAATTTGTCATGATTTATTTTCAAATTAATGAGTTTTGCTTGTGCTGTTCTTGAAATGGGGTCCAAGAAGAAGTTGTTATCGTGTATGGATATCTACTGCTTTTTTCTCTGTTCTATGAAATTTATGTGGAGGTGATGATTAGGTTTTGAGAATCTGTTGAAAAAGAAAGAGGAAGGGATCTTTCGGGTTATGGACAAGGAATTGAACATGGACGATGAGCTTCGCCGAAGACTAGCCGACATCAATGGAGCTGAAGCTAACAGCTTCGAGTATGATACAAGAACATAGACTACAAATTGAGGTGCACGAGCTGCAAGGAAGGATTTTTTTAAAAGCTGGCCAGCCAATCATCATCTTCAAGCTGCTTGACAGAACCGCCGGTACCACTAGCGACGCAGATCTGGGGACCAAGCGGTTGCAGAAAGGGAGGGAGAGGAGAGCTGATTTTTTAAAAAGATTTGGACTAATTTGGAAAGGTTTGGAAAGATTTGGGTTAAATGAACATTTGTTGAGGGATACTTAAGTAAATGTACAAAGAAAATGGTGATTCTAACAGAAAATTTAACGGAAGCACTAACGGTGCATTTTACTAAAACAAAGGGACCCATCGAGACAAATTTCTAAAATATGACAAAAATAGAACATGTATCAAAGATAAGGAATTATACATGACTTTACCCCTTTTGAGGATCCTAACGTCAAAGCAGTGGAGAAACGCTTTTCCTTTTTCGAATGGAGAGAAGACATAAGGCGTCGACAGTGGTGGTGGATGGCGGCGATGGCTGCACTGGAGGAAAACCCCAAAAAATTGAAATGGGTCAGAGAAAAATTACCCACACAAAATTAAAACGAAAATGGTAATAGAAAAGGGATTACCTTGTGTTGTCGGTGCTCCGAGACGGTGGTGGACGGAAAATGATGGTGGGAACGCGTCGTGGAAGATGAAGGAAGTGGGGGGATGCTTGGTGATTTTTGAGGCGGAGGAGATGAAAAATGGGGAATAATGTTTTGGCGGAGGAGAAAAGCTTGAACCTGAAGAGTTGTCTGGAAGCTTTGGTGGTGGCGCGCTGAGGCGTTTCCAAGCCCACTACCACGAATTAATTTTCAAATATAAATTTTAAGTTTCCCGGTAATTTTGAATGGTAGCGTACCTGGTAACGGGTAAGGGCGTTACCATTTTGGTAGCGGATAACCCCTTACCAAACCCGCTATACCACACACCATTGGTAACGCCAAAAGTAGCGGGTTGCCCCTTACCATGTTCCAAAAATCTTTTAGGGACCATGGTAGCGGGTCATCCCTTACCAAACCAGCTACCTGTTGGATCAAAAGTTTATCTACTTTTTTTATTTTTGCTAGTTATATTTGACTAAAGAGTGTAACGATTAACATTGTTGCATGTAGATGCTCCAAGGCTCTGTTTGTTGGAACAAAAAAATAACAACAATTCAAGTACTACACAAATCTCAAAAGCATTACGTGCATAAAATTCCCTCTAAATTTTACCTCTATGTCATTTTTTTGTGTTAAAAAAATTTCGTTCAAACACAGCCTATAAGTGAAAAATGCAAAGGGGAACGTAGATTTAAGCAAACAAAGATGCACAAAAGCAAGTCGCTAAATTGTGATGAGCAATAGAACGGGTCGTCTCATTTGCTAATAAAATCTAGATGGCAACTCGGAGTACTAAACAACGAAGATAAGTAGGGGATCTCAGTCCGGCCACATATGATGATGTGCGTCCTTCATTCCCTAGAGTAATTATAGCAAACTTCAGAGTTTTGTTTTTTAAATAATTACCCTTAAAGTTAAAATTCTTATTTTTGGAATTTCTTCTAATTGACCCAGTCTTAGCAAAATGTGTTTTATCGATTTTGAGATAAAGTTCCAGCGGAGTTAAGGGCACAATGTGTTTACCCCTCAGTTGAAGCTTCCTCATATTCACACAGAGGAGTCGTGCACCGCTTACCTTCTACGGTCGAATGTGCGTTCTGGAGCCGAGCTTACTTTGATTCGACAAGTCTTAGTCGATTATTCCAGGCATATGGCTTCGTTATTGTGTTACATGTTTTTGTTGGAGTTTTCTTCAATCCAGGCGAAACTGGGTTGTGGATGGCATTTGGATGATGGGTTGTAGGATTGGTGATGTTTGGTGTCACGGGAATGTTGGTCGGGTCTCGTCTGCTTATGGCAGGATTGAGCGTAGTCTCGTCAATTCTGTTGTTTCACAAATTGGTTCATTGGTGTTGTCAAGGATCCGGACATGAATTGTTTTAGCTACTTTAGCTTATTTCGTTGTGTCGTCTTTATTCATCATTTTTCAGCCCTACTGCGCGAGGCTTTCAGTTACTTCTTTTATTGTTCGTGGTACTCTTTTGGTCTGAGTTTGTATTATGATTCTGCTGAATTAATATTATATGTCCTTCACCGTTTAAGAGAGAGAGAGCACAAACGGAAAAGGGTATTAATTTCAGTATATGGCCACTTCTGAATTTTAGTGGTGAATTTGCAAAGCATCTCTCCCTTGAGAAAACTTGTGTTCAGGTAGCTAGCTAGCTAGCTACCCTGGGTCAAGACTAATGACAAGAGATCGACAAAAAGGGTGTCCCAGATTGTTGGGATCGGGCAAAAGAAGAAGATCCCTGACAAAATACAAAATTAGATGGACATGGTTTGGTTGAAGTGGTCGAAATGGACAAACAAAATGGTCTCTCATGGACAACAAACAGCAAGCACATGTATTGTTGTCTTGATCCATCGCTTCTGCTTCCCTCCCTCTTTCTTGGAATCTGATTTTTCCAACATGGATGGACGATACCAATTTAGCGTCAATTAGTTTTCTTCTATCATTGGAAATTTACTTTTGACAATGGCGGCTAGCCTGACAAAAAAAAAACAACTTTTTCATTTTGAAAGAGAGAATGTAAGTGTAATTTAAGAGGGAAATTTTGAAAAGATGTTGGTTTGTTGTTGGTTTGCTGTAAAATGTGGATTAAGAACATTACCTTAGTCAACAAAATGTGAAGTTTTGTAAAATGTTGTGAAGTATGTTAGAAAAATGATTGATTTGATAGAGTTTTTATGGTTTTATAATGTATGGAACGAGATGCATTTCTACCTGCGCTTCATTACGAAAACAAATACATCATGTTCCATAAATATGGTCACATTTTACAAATTATATATTTTTATGTGTATCATAATTTGCAATATACTTTTTCTAATTATCTTTTTTTAGAATTTTTTTGCACTATTTATATTTGTAAATATTTAAGTCAAATATTGATTTGAAACATTAAAGTTAAATGGTGCAATTATTTGAGTACGGAGAGAGGATATATATTACTTGGCATAAGAGAGTTTGATATTATTGTAAAATAGACAATGATTAACGGTCAATGTGAAAAGAGAAGAATATATGGATGGTTAAACTTATATTATGAACAAAAGAACAAATTCCATTAAAAAATGTTGTATAATTATCAATTCCAAACCCACCAATATTACTCTACAACATGTCACACTCCATCTAAACATTCATTAACTATTCATGACTGTTAATTCATGGTTTCAAAATGTACGTATGTATAATACACCATAAGCAACACACAGTAGCTAAGGTCCAAATTTTGAAAACAATTTCCCCCAAATCATCAATTCTCTTTTGCTTCCTCATCAATTCTCCTCGAATCATATTTTCTTCAAATTTTCTACTCACATACATTAAATAAAAAATCTCAAAATTTATTTGAAAAATTATCATTTAACCCTTTGAAGTTTTAGATAATATTCACTTTACCCCCGTATTTTCGAAACCCTCTCTTTTGGTAAATATGTTTATCGTACAACTATTTTGGTAGAATTGCTATTGTTAAAAAACTTGAAATAAATTTTTTGTAATTAAATAAAATCTAACATGATCGATAATCAATAATGGACGTTAATAGTTAGAGGGATTTTTGTAGGTTTCGTCAAACCTTAGAGAATAAAAGAGAGATTTCCGAAAATACAATGATAAAATAAATATTATGTAAAACATCAGAGAATAAATGATAATTTTCCAATATATTTGCTGAATACAGAATAAGAGTAGGTACGTACTGGGGATGAGTAATGAAGATTGAAAGGGACCACGGCCAGCCCTGGCTACAAAGCAAGTAAAGCTTGTGCTTTGAGACTCCAATTTTGAAGGCTCTCTCCCCATCCCAAAAAAAGATATACACATATATACACAAAAGGTATTTTTTATTTATATTTTCATTTTTTGTCACAAACATTGTAGCATTTTATTATTGTTGAAATTTTTATTGTTATGTTGTGACATACATATTTTTAACTAAGCACTTGAATTAAGGTGGATATACGACATTGCACGTTTTTAAATTTTGACGTAAATATACTTGAGTGAAAAAGTTGTAAAAAAAAGAAATATGAAAAATAAAGGTAAAGTGATGATACTTTAGTGACTTTTGAGAGTGAAATGATTCATTTTAATTAATTAAAGTGAACAAATTTTTGGAGATAACCCAAAATAAAATGTGTACAATTTTTTAGAGACACATAAAGTGAAAATGTGTTTAAGGAAAGTGAACCACTTTTAAAGAAATATATACTTCAACTAATCTTGAAAAATTGCACAAAATTTAGATTTATAATTGATTAAGTTCCCAACCTTCATTTTTTAATAGTTAAATCATTAAGTTTTATATTGCACTATATAAATTGTCAAATTTTCTACTTGTAAATTTGGTGCCAAATTAGTAAAAATGAACAAGTATAATGATTAAATTATAGTTTTAGCCAAAAAAAGCTTTAGTTTAATAATTAATAAAATGATCTGCTTTGTATTTGTTAGGTCGGCCATCGGGTTGTTATTTGGTGGCCGAACATATGTTGGTCGGCCATCGGGTTGTTCTTCTTCTGTTACCGGATCACATGAGAGACCATCGTGACAGAAGTTAGCTCTGCCTGCAAAGAAGCCGCATCGGAGGGTTCTCTGGTTAACGGGCCTCCGACACTCAAGTTGGTACTATGTTTGTAGAGTGAGAAAGTAGAGAGAAGGCAGAGCTAAGTGATAAGATTACCTCTGATAGAGTGACATTATCATAATATTTCAAGATGAAGAGACGGTGTGTGTTAGAGAACACATGGCCGTAGGGTCCCGAATACAGGCCTTCAGGTGTGCCTTCGGTTAGTTGTGCCTTCGGGTGTGTTTTGGGTGCATTTGAGTGCTTAGTGCCTTCAGCTTTTAATGGGCCACCTCTTCTGGGTTACTGATAGATATGGCAATGGGGTGGTTAAACCACGGTAATCTTTAAACCACAACCACCAACCACGGTTCTTTTAGTATCCGCAATATATGGTTTTACGCATCTCAGTTATAAATTTATATCCACAACCGTTAACCACAGATATACACAATTAATGGTTCATTCGCGGTTATTTAGATGAAAACTTGAATATTATCCAAATATCCTAAATAAATCCATAAATTCAACATAAACATCCAAACAACATTTTAAACATCCAATCAACACTTTAATCACTAAAGAAAAAAATATTCATGATAGTCTAAATATTTATCAACCCAAACATCCAAACGTGCAAGACTGTCCTCTTCATTTTGTTGTGATGCATGACTTCTCCTACAAAATAGAAAATAATATAGTTAGAAAAGAACATAATTTATTAGATAAGTTTTACAAATTAAGATTTAGATGAGAAATTATGAGGTAATGGGTTGTGTAATGGGTTGGGCTGGATCTTAATTAGGAGGTGGATTGGTGTTTGTCCGCCAAACCGTGGATATTATCCGCGGTGCGGATACCCCTAAACCACAACCATTAAGCTAACGGTTATGAAGAAAACCACAACGGCTAACCATGTGGTTTTAATCGTGGTTAAAACTTCCATAAATGGTCGGTTAGCCACGGTTAGCGGATCTTATCCACCTCACTGTCATGCCCAGTTACTGACTCGTCCTTATGCTAGGCCTTGTTAGACCTTTTTGGCTTACATGAGCTATATTCTTGGGTGACTGGGCCTATCGGCCATCAAGTCCCCACCATAGTCGTTCGGCCGATCGAAAGGAGTTCGGAGTGGTCTGACGATGGTTTTACTTTGAGATTTTGGGGCTTTAATGGCCATCCTTTCGGTATACTGGATACTTGCTTCCGAATCTTTTGAAAGTTATGAGCTTGAGTGGCCCCCCTTTTGGTATTCTCGATGCTTCCATCTAGATCTTTTGAAAGTTGGGAGCTTGAATGGCCCCCCTTTCGGTATCTCGGATGCAAGGTCTTTAGAAAGTTAAGGGCTTGAATGGCCCCCTTTTTTGTATCACGAATGCTTGCATCCGGGTCTTTTGAAAGATGGAGGCTTTTAGTGGCCCGTCTTTTGGTATCCTAGATGCTTGCATACGGGTCTTTTTAAAGTTGGTGGCTTGAATTGCCCCCATTTTGCTACCCTGTTTTGAGATTTGGGGCTTGAATGACCCCCATTTTGGCTTCAACGACTTCCCCTCTTCTGTGCCGAGCGAGCGTCTTCAGACATAGAGAAAAGTTTTTAGGGAAAGCTCAAACGATCCTCTCCTCTTGTGTGCCGAATGAGGGTTATTCAGACTTAGAAAAAAAATTAGGGGAAAGCTTGAACGACCCTACCTTCTTTTGTACGAACAAGCGTCGTTCAGACTTAGAATAAATCTTTAAGGGAAAGCTTGAACGACCCTCCCCTCTTCTGTGTCGAACGAGGGTCATTCGGACTTAGAAAAAAATTTCTCGAAAGCTTGAACGACCCTCCTCTTTTATGCCAAACACATATGTCGTTTGGACACGTGTAGAAACATGTTCGTGGAAAGCTTGAACGACCCTGACATGCCCTAACACATGTGTGATATGCAATTTAGGGAAAGCCGAACACATGTGTGCGAAGATGAACACGTTTGGACTTAGAAAAAAATTTAAGGGAAAGCTTGAACTACCCTCCCCTCGTTTGTGCAGAACAAGCGTTGTTCGGATTTAGTGGTATGCTCGAACACATGTCTCGAATGTGTGATATGGCCGAACACATGTGTGATTTGCCTGAACACGTGTGTGATATGCCCGAACACATGTGTGATGTTTGAACACATGTGTGATATGCCCAAACACGTGTGTGATATGCCCAAACGCGTGTGTGATATGCCCAAACACGTGTGTGATATATGCGAACACGGCTGTGAGATGCCCGAACACGTGTGTGATATTCCTGAACACATGTGTGATACCTGAACACATGCGTGATATGCCCGAACATGTGTGTGATATCCTCGGCAACGGCGCCAATTTGATCAAGGGTTTTTTCTACCCCATTGCAATGCAAGAAATGCATGCAATGGATCAAATACATTTATAAACAGCTTACAACCCTTATAGTGTCACTGAAGTACAAAACATTGAGTAAGAGATCAAACCCAATAGAATCAAGTGTTCCTAGACTAGTGTGCTAAGTGTGTGCGACAAGAATGCAATTTCATTGGGTGGATGCAAACATGATGTGCATATGTGAGCTTGATTTCAAAACTTGTGGAACTATAGAGTTCCCCTAGGGCGTTCATGCATACCAACTGTGATTTGTGCATCTCAGCTTGTGGCTTAGAGGTGGATTAATGAGGCTAGCGCGCCTTCCATCGACATAAGCACGCTAATCTCTTGTCAAACGCTAACTCTACTACAAATAAGAGAGTTAGGTCGCAAGGCTTGGACATCTCCTAATCTAATTAGCGATTGGCTTGCGAAGGCCATATCTAACTCCCCACAAGTCAATCAACCAATCCCTATAGGCAAGCCCATGGAATTCCCTTTTGAGAAACTCCATGAACACCTAAATTGGGTATGTTTGAATGTCTACACTCCTACATACCTAAGCATGCAATAATCAAGGGATTGATACCTAAAATCAATCAAGCCAAGCACAACACCAACAAACCTCAAATAGCATAAATTCCTAGAATAAGCAAAGTCTACACACTCCTACTCATCCTACAACATCAAATCAGCGGGGGAACAACTACAAGTCTCATGCATGCCTAGAGGTGAATTTATATCATCGGGTTGTTTTCCTCTCAGACAAGTAACCGCCAACTCAAATAGAGTGGTTCCAGTCTCTTTTGACGTCCATAAACACACTCTTAAGTGACTTTACAACGTAGAACTTGCGCCACCGACAAGCTCCTACGCCGTCTCTGACTCGTAGTAAGCAAGCCAATTAATTTCTTGTGGCATACGCTCAATCAATGCTCTTTCAAACATTAAATTGAACACCTGGGGGATGTATGTGTAGATGATAAGCAAACCACACATCTAAACATTCAAAAGCACAAGGAGAATGATACCTAATGCACTATGTGCAAGAGAACATGTAGCCTAAACCCTAAGCAAGCAAACCCAAAGACATAGGGTTCCACCCACTTCTAAAGGTGCTGAAATAAAATGGACAACAGACAATAGGCACCAAAAAGAAGAGTAAAAGAGAAGGGGAAGAAGAAATCTCCTATTGATGACAATCCATAAGAGTCTCCTTCAACCCCTCATGCTCCTTGCGGTTGAAGGGGCTTGAAAGCCCCAAAGGTGACCTAAGAATTTCAGCCTTCAACCTCTCATGCTCCTTCTAATAGAGCAACATTATCTTAAAGTGGCAACATGTATCAGAGGACACGTGGCCGTAGGGTCCCGAATACGGGTCTTTAGGTGTGCCTTCGATGCTTTCGGGTAGTTGTACCTTCAGGTGTGTTTTGGGTGCATTCGAGTGCTTAGTTCCTTCAGGTTTTAATAGGCCACCTCTTCAGGGATATTAACTTAACCCTTTGTTAGGCCTTGTGGGACCTTTTTGGGCTTACATGAGATATATTCTTGGGTGTATGGGCCTATCGGCTATCAATATCTAATATAAAATGAGTAAAGTGCACTTGTGGTCTCTTAACTTTACTTGTCATCCGATTTGGGTCCTATTTTATTTTTTCGTCATCTTAAAGTCCCATTTTCAAAGTTATGAACTTTTCTCCATTTTTTTCGTTAAATTTAACGGATCTTTAGGAAAAGTTATAATTTTAAATACTGAGGTTTTCCTAAAAACTCTATTTGTACCCTAAGTTTCTAAAAATTACATTTTAGTCACCCCAAACAATTTAAAACATAACAATGTCACCCAAAATTTTCAAACATCACTACGTGGGGAAGACAATTCTTACTACGGCCGCCACTCCACTGTTTTGGCGCCACCGGACCGAGCTCAGCGATTCACCACGCGATTAATGGTGCGGTAGGACTATCGCGGCCGATCGGCCGCAACCATTGCTAAGGCCGCAATAAACAAGGCCACGGTCCACCGACGGTCCGGCGATCCGACGATGGTCTAGCTGCAGTCTGACGATCGTCAATGGTTCGTCGGTCCGACGGCTGGCGATGTTCCAGCAGCTGGTAATGGTCAGGCGATTGTCTGACGGTGGTGGATTGGTGGTCCAGCGGTGGTCCGGTGACATTGTTAAGTTTTAAATTGTTTGGGGTGACTATAATGTTATTTTAGAGACTTATGGTACAAATAGAGCTTTTAGGAAAACCCCGGTAGTTAAAATTATAATAATTTTTCTTGAAGATCCGTTAAACTTAACGAAAACAATGGACAGAAAGATCATCACTGCACCATAATTTTTAAAATGGGACTTCAAGATGACGAAAAGATAAAACATGACCTCAATAGGACGATAATTAAAGTTAAGAGACCACCGGTGCATTTAGTCAATATAAAATGTAAATGATCGTTATAATTTTAAATGGATCCAACTAATAAATTATATACCCTATATATACGCATTTATAAGAAAGAAGTGGATCCCCCTTTGTATAAGGTATGTCTGCTATTAATTATGTAAATATTTCATCCGTCATTGAAAACTTGGTGAATATCTTTTTTGATGTTGTGGGAAAATCAAATTATTACTAGAAAAAAATTATTAAACAATTCGGAAAAAATATATTTAGAAACTAGACACATTAATCTATAATTTGCATATACTCCATCCGTCCCCAAATAATTCTATACTTTATTTTTGTTGTTTTACAGTATTTATCTATGATTGTTTTCATAATTTATATGTATATCATAATTTGAATGATAAACTTTCTAAATATATTTTGTCTGAATTTTTAAAAACTTGTTATCTTTGTTAAAATTTAAGTTAAATATTGAATCTTAAAATAATAAAGTCAAAATGTAGAATTATTTCGAGACGGAAGCAGTACAATATTTTTAACTTTACATATTGGAATATCAAATAAATAAAATTATAGATTAAATGTTAAAAATGAAAGAGACCAATAATACAATCTTGACAGACAGTGACCGGACATAAGGACACCTAAAGCGGCCGTGAACACTAGTGATTGAACTCGGGAGCTTGCCAATTTCACAGGGGTAGTAGTAGCTACTGCTTATAGCCTCTAGCCTCGTTGTCTTGTCCCCTGTGTGTGGGAGAGTGTTCGGAGGAGAGCGCAAGTGGAAAGAGGAGGAAGGAATCAGATCACCATAAATCAAGATCACGCTACAACTATGTTGACTCAATAATTCAAATTATGAAATATATGTAACTCAAAATAGAATTCAAATGATACTCCCTCCGTACTCTCCTATGAAAATTGTATCATTTCTTTTTCTGGTTTAAGTTGCAGTGTTTGACTCAAAATTTAACTAAGATAAACGGTGAAAAAAGATCAATATATATATATATAGAAAGTTTAGATGACAAATTATAAGAAACATATGAATCATTTAATTTTACATATCTGTGAATTCATAAAAATAAATAGTAGATTAAATACTGTAAAAACAACAAAGAAATTGTGCGATCTTTCGTAGTAGAACGAGGGAGTAGTCTGAACATCTTGAGCCATTCGTCATTTGGCTATACCCATTTATCTAGAAAAAGATTTTATTTTACTCTCATCGTTTTAAGCGTGTTGTCACTTTTAGTTTTTTTTTTTGCATATACTCCATCTGTACCTCAAAAGTTGATCCAATTGTTTTTGTTATTTCAAAATTCAATGTTTGACTTAAATTTTCATAAAGATAAATAGTGAATTTTTTTTAAAAAAAATCTGTTTAGAAACTCTTTATTTCAAATTATGATATTTAATTGCAAAAATTGGATTCTAAATTTTTTAACCCTAATAATTTTAACCATAACTTATTTATTTTGCATTTAGATCAAATTAAAATACTAAAACACCACTCGTAGATATTTATTAAACGGGTAAACTTGATATTTCTATGGTATGTGTTTTTGCACATATGTAATAAATAGACACGCATCATTTACCTATTACAATTGCATACATTTCACTTGAGGTTGAATGAGCTTTATTATCCGACATTATTCTCAATTCATACACATTTAAAACACACATCAAGTTTTCAGCGTCGTTACCACTGACGATTGTTTATATAATTATTGATTGTTTAGTTATTTACTTTTCATTCAATAAAATCTCCTCCCGTACCATATTGCACCGTCAGCTCTAGCGTGGTAAATTTACTGTTAATGGAAAGTATGAGAAATTTACCCGGAAAAATATCATTAGTAAAACCAAAGCTTTAGTAAACTTGAGTTACAAATTTACACTTATATATATATATATATATACACACACACACACACACGTATATATATATATATATATATATATATATATATATATATATATATATATATATATATATATATATGCGCGCGCGCTTACAAAGGTAAACAGACATGGAGTAAAATTTGCAGTTTGAATTAAGTACATACTTGAACGGGATGAACACATGGCATGAACAGAAATTAAAAAGAAAAAAAAAGGAAAAGAAAAAAGAACTAAAATCTAAGTAATGGACATTCTCTAATTACTTACTAACTTATTAGTAATTGGAGTAGTTAGCGTGAATTGACAATTGAAGGAAGAAGTTAGCATTTAACGAGATCAATGCTTCTCGGCCTGTTGACACTGAAGAGAGTCGGAGACGCGAGAAGCATGAAACTTGGCAATGAAAATGGAGGCTTTCCGGTCAATCCCAGGCTCTGCGACCCAGTTTCGCTTGTCTTCGTCGCTGGTCCACGCCTTTGTCCGGCCGCCGGAAACGTCGTCGTCCTCCACAGCTCTGCTCCGTCGTGACTGTCTCTTCCCTCTGAAGATCAAGCTCAGCAGAGACGAAGAAGAAGACGACTCTTTCTTCTGCCTGTTGTTGCTTCCTCCCATTTCTTAATTAATGACTGATTAGAGATTTTGATAATTAACCTTAATTAATCAAGGCCTCGGAGCTCTGTTCTTTCTCAGGCTTCGCTTGCTGGGTGGCTTTATACATGGAGAAAATCTGTTGGGGCCGTTGAGATGAAGACACGTGGTGGGGGGATGATCCAATGGCTGTGATTGGCTGATTCGATATGGTGTAGCTGCAGAGGGATTGTTGGAGTTATGTTGTTTGTAGTCCAATGCTTTCCCTGGGTAGACCCGTCAAGCACTTGAAAAGCAATCATGGCTTTTGCACCTCGCCAATGGTGTGGTTGTAACACTTCCATTAACACCCACTTTTTCCTTTGTGTAAAAAATACTACATATTTTTTAAATTATTTCAAAAAAATCATAAATGGAAATTTAACATAAATTTAACCCGTTATATATTCTCATTTCCCTTTCATGTTAAATTTAGTCCATCCATCCTTAAAAATTTGATCAATTTGATTTTCATGTTTCATTTAATTAAGAAGTACTTAAAAAGATAAATACTGGAAAAAAATCACAAAATGTATATTTAGAAAATTTAGGTGGTTAAATATTTAAATTAAGGTTTAAACTTTATTAAAGTTACATATCATCAAGCTGTTAGGAAATTGACATTATTAATTGAGTAATTGAATCATAAGATCAAAGAGTTCCGAGTTAAATCGTTCAAGGTACCAAATTATACGAGTCATAGTTTGGGCCTTAGACGGTCTGAGTTGGTATAATTCAGGGTACCAAGCTACATTTTGGTCTTTAAAGTATGATATGTATATGAATAATTTAACTTTAAATGACTAACATTCAAAAAAAATCGTAAACTTAAATACTGTAAAAAAGCAAAATGAAATATTTCAACTTTTTTAGGATGAAGGGAGTATTATCCGAATCATAGTTGGGCCCCCGAACTGTCTAACTTGGTATAATTCACTGTACCAAGCTACATTTTGGTCCTTTTTCTTGAAAAATATTTTATTTTCAACTTTACTTTGATCGAGTATTATTGGAACTCTTCGAGGGGCAGTTCTCCGAACGGTATTTTCTTTATACACAGGATCCAAACTTAAGACTATTAGAACTGATGCAAGAAAGATTACTAAGAACGTAAATAACAAACACAGAATTTAATGTGATTCACTAATAGTGTGTTAGCTACGTCCACGGGCAAAGGAGAAGAAAGCTTTATTGATGAGGAATACAGATAGAATACGGCTAGGTCAACTGATCTCGAGAGTTTATATACTACTCTCACTAACAGATGCGGAAATAACAGATATCGTAAGTGTCGGGGGCATTTCCCCCTAGCCCCCATTAGGGACCAAGTTGCGTCCCCGAACCCCTAAACCAGGGCGCGTCGCCCCTGGACCCCGACTCGCTGCCCGATTGGGTCGTTCAAAGGGGGACTTAACTGATTCAAGGCACATTCTAACAAATCTCCACCTTGACTTGAATCCTCTCAAAAGTAACAGATGTACCAGACGCACCATAATAATGCCAGATGTACCAGAAACTCCTCTGCCTCAGATTTGCCCTCAAAGGGCAATCAGCAACTCCCAACATTCAACAAGTCCAAACAATGTTGGAACTTGCTAAATGGAACAGGCTTGGTGAACATATCAGCTGGGTTGTCAGCAGTACCCACTTTGTTCACCTTAATTCTCTTCTCACTTCTCAAGAAATGATACCTCACATCAGTGTGCTTAGTCCTCTCATGATGGACTTGATCCTTAGCTAAACAAATTGCACTGAGACTGTCACAATACACTATAGCCTGATCATGATGTAGACCCAAATCATTGACCAATCCTTTCAACCAGATTCCCTCTTTGGCTGCTTCTGTCAATGCCATGTACTCTGCTTCTGTAGTAGACAAAGTCACTGTAGGCTGCAAAGTAGCTTTCCAACTGATTCAAGGCACATTCTAACAAAGACCTTACTTAAGGAATGATGAACCTTTTACCACTCAACCCCAACAACTGTTGGTATATTTTGATCTTTTATTTATTTGTCGACGGTTTCACAAATACTTGCTTGCACCCTATTCTCTTTTGTCAATTTGAATAAAACCAATATTGCTCATAAAAATAATGCAATATTTTTTTTCTACAGTTATTTTTTTACTATTTCAAAATATAAATTTAAGAAATTTACATATAAAGATAATTTGATGTTAAACAAATATTTTTAAATTTCTTCTATTAAAGATTACTCCTCCGTCCCTATTTCACTCAAACACTTTTGTTTTTGAAATGTACCTAAATGTTTGCAAAGTTTACATATTTATAAAAATTTTCCAAGTAAACTTACCAAAAAAAAAATTCAATAATCTTTTTTTTCTTACTTTTTTTTCTTTAATTATTTTACTCAACTCACTCCAATACATTGAACTTGTATTTTTTTTTAATTATCCGGCATAATACCATTGACTCCACCACTCAACACTCTTTTTCTTATGGTAATTTTGTCAAACTTCCATATTTTTCTTCTCATATATTAATCACCGTGCAAAAATAAAACATTACAATCAATTAGGAATGAAGAGAGTAATATTTAGTTTCTTTACGTCGATGATACATGTTTTACCGCGGCCTTTACCGCGCATAAGGCCGCGGTAAAACGTTGGACGCGGTAAAGTGGCAGCGAGCCACGTTTACCGCGGCCGACGGCGCGGTACGGCCGCGGTAAAGTTCGCTGCCAGCTCGCTTCCAACGTTTACCGCGGCCCTTTGCGCGGTAAGGCGCGGTAAGAATTAGTTTACCGCGGCCTTACCGCGCAACGGGCCGCGGTAAGTTTTTTTTTTCAATTTCTTCCCCCGTTTTCATCCGAATTCTTCTTCTTCCTCTCCCGTTTTCATCTTCATCTTCTTCTTCTTCTTCTTCTTCTTTCTTTCCTTCTTCCTTCCTTCTTTCTTTCTTTCTTTCTTTCTTCTTTTTCTCCCATTTTTTCTCTTTTCCTTCTCTCTTCTTCTTCTCTGTTCTTTCTTATTCTTCTTCATCATCATCATCATCATCATCATCATCATCTTCTTCTTCTTCTTCTTCTTCTTCTTCTTCTTCTTCTTCTTCTTCTTCTTCTTCTTCTTTCCTTCCTTCCTTCCTTCCTTCTTTCTTTCTTTCTTTCTTCTTCTTCTCCCGTTTTTTTATCTTTTCCTTCTTTCTTCTTCCTTCCTTCCTTCCTTCCTTCCTTCTTTCTTTCTTTCTTTCTTTCTTTCTTTCTTTCTTTCTTTCTTCTTCTCCCGTGTTTTTGGGTTTTGTTCTCCCGTTTTACGGGGTTTGTGGATGAATTCGGATGAATATTCATCCGAATTCATTCACTTTTTTTTTTAAATTATTTAAAACGTTACTGCGGCCAGAGGCGCAGTAAAGCCGCGATATTACTGCGACTCGGAGCGCGGTAAGGCCTCTACCGCGATCAAATTTACTGCGGGAATTACCGCGGCGCTACCGCGAAGGAGGCCGCGTTAACCCCTGTTTTTTCTACGTAGTGATTTCATTTATAAGTGATTTATAAACATACATGATTTTGAATTCTTTACATATATGAATCACCTAATTTAATATTATTGTCGCATTCATAACATGATTAAAGTGTTATTATTTTTCTTTCAAATGATCTTTACTTCAATTTATGAGATCCAAAATTAAGTAGTGCAAACTTGAGTGCGGTTATTAACCTTTCTAACAACAATCAGAAGATGGTTTAAGATTTTCTTAATTTTATCATTTAATTTCTTTTTATGAGTATTCACTGCGTAGTTGATCCATTTGTTGACGGCCCAATATGTTATAGGGCCGTCATAGTTATGACAAGTAAGTCCGCTTTAGTTTTCGGCAAATCCGCTTTAGTTTCCTGTTATGTTTGTTTATGATTACCCAATCTGTCATAAAATACGACTGACTTATGAAAGACATAACAAACACCCATTGAAGTTCCTTATGGATTGTGAACATGTGGCGCATCATGACGGCATCATAACGGCTACCGTCATACTTTTTCAATTAAAATACCAAATCTTTTTCTTCTTCTGATTTATTGATTTAAAAATGATTTTTAAAATTAAAAATCGTACGAAAATCAATAATAATTGAAAATTATCAATTTAAAGCATTAAAAAGGTAAACCGCTCCATTTATATCTAAACTATAGTCCGTGTTGCAAATATATACTCGAACAAAATTTTGTTGTAAAAGTGGTTCTAAAGTATAAGTATGTTACAAATATATACTTACGATTTAACACCATTAAAACTTAACGGAAATTCAACTGAAAATGCTAAAATTGACACTTAGGGTTTTGAAATGTGTTGGAGACCCCCTCTAGTTTTATAATTTTATATTTTGAGCCATTATTATTAATTATGTGTGTAACATTTCAAATTATCTTTCTAAATCAATAATACAAATATAGAGTCCAAAATATTTAAAAAAATTATCAAATATAAAAAAGTGTTAAAAATAATATCAATAATAATACTTGTACTTAAATTTACCTTTTTTATTGCACAAAATAGTAATTATCAAAAATAAAATGGAAGAATGAATAATACTAATTTTTTTAAAAAACCTTTCATTGTGGAAGATTTTGTACATTACCTAAATAATTTAATTTCTATTGTAGAGGTTTTAGAAAATAACTATTCATCCTTACATTTTTATTTTGATAATCACTATTGTTCTTGCAATAAAAAATGTAATTTTTAAATATTATTATTGATATAATTTTAACCTTGTGTTTTCATTTGCTATTTTTTTGGATATAATTTTAGACTCAATCTATAATTTGTATTCATGATTCGGAAAGATTATTTAAAATATTACACACGTAATTAAAAGTAATTACTGAAAAGGTAAAAATAAGTTAGAGGGATGTTTAAGACATTTTAAAAATCGCGGGTTCAATTTGAGCATTTTAATCACAATTTCCATTAAGTTTTAACAGAAGTTAACTCGCAGGTATAGATTTGCAACATGCTCATACTTTAAAGAAACTTTTGCAAAAAAATGTTGTTTGGGAATAGATTTGCAACACGGACTGTAGGTTAGGTATAGATGATGCAATTTACTCGCTTTAAAAATATAGAGTAGTATAATCCAAAATTTACAATCTAAAATTTACTACTACTATAGTTTCTAGACACATAAACTAATCCTCTGGGTCTGGCGAAGTATTGATGTACCGCCCTACATCCTCTACATCATCCTCATCCTACTCATCATCATACTAAACAACCGCATCCTTTACTGGCAGACCCGATACTGCGTACACTCCCTGCGGATGACGCTGGTCGCTCTCGACCACTACTTGCACTATCATAAACCTCTCGTCCAACCATATCTCGAAAATCAATAAACATTTAATTAGGTCCTTAAATTTGCATAAGGTTACAATTAAGTCTTAATTTGTTCCAAAATCACAATTGAGTCCTAAATTGTTACAAAAGTACAGTCAGTATTCATCGATTCTATTTGTGTATTTACACATTAATTACTAGACGACGATCCGTTGACAAATCGATTATGACCTCGAGGTATAGTCGGATTGATCTGTAATGCCTCGCTATGACAAACCTATACATAATAATCTAGTTTAAAACCATACCCACATAAATGATTTTCAATGGTAACTTTTCATAATAGAATATATTTCTACACGTTTTACAATGACATTTCACCATCGATATCCCGTTTGATTCAGCAATCGAAAGGGAAAACTCCAGAAAAGACTCTAACCCCTCAAAAAATCTTCAATTGATTGCACGAGTCTCCTTCTCTAACCGCTGATACATCCAATCACATTCTTCAGCCATATTTTTACTCCTGCACATCAGCGTTTATATAACAAAACATATAAAGTAGAAAAAAACCTACATACTCCATACATACAAGTTGTTTAGGCTATTTTCTCCTAATTATAAAGGGTGTATAGGTTCTATCGTATTCATAAGAGTATAATCGATATACAACTTTTATGGTTGTGTATGTATAACTTGTACAACTTACATAAATTTTGGAAACATTTCGTCTTAGTATTATACCATTTTTTGTTTTGAATTCCCAAATCAGGTATAATGAGGAACAAGACTACAAATGCACCAAAATTTATGTAATTGTATCAGTTATACATATACAACCATAAAACTTTAATATAACGGTTGCACTTTTACAAATTGTCCAACCTGGACCATCCATGAATATTCAATTGAATATTATATTTTATAACATTATTTTCAATCATGAAAATAATATTATGTATATAATATTCTACGTAATATTCACAGACAGGAACTATGGCTGAAAGCTACAACATCAAATTTCACCATTTTCAACATAAACAATATTTAATTGTACAAACTGAAAATAAGAAAAATTCATCTATACAAACAAGAAAACTAAAAAAGCTATATTAATCTATACCTAACTAAATCCACAACATCTGATTTGTTACTTGAGCACATCGGACACAGAAGAATTACTAAAAATGGTTGAAGCAACTTTGATTCAAAAAAGCAAACCGCAAACTATGACAGAGAAGAAATAGAGAGCTTCATATGGAAAAAATCAACAACTGATGATTGGAGAAAAAGACGGTGTGAGCTCGGGAGTGTTGCAAAAATGTAGAGAAGAAGGAAGAAGAAGATGCATTTAAAAGACCTTTGTAACAATTCTATATGCTACATTAGTGGTACAAAGGCACGAATTAAAATGGTGATAGTGGGCAACGTTTAGTACCGCTAATCTGCGCTGCAAAGGTGCTACAATAGAAAAGGCGAAGCAACCATGTAGCGCATTATAGCGTGGAGGAAATGTCGAGGCTCACCTAGTAGGTGGTTTACCCATCGCATTGCCGTTAGTTGAAGGTGACGGTGTCAGTTGGGGAGGTGGTAACGCTGTTGGTCCGTTTATGCAGTGAATTGTACTGCATTTATTCCCTTGATTCTATTTGTGGACCGCCTTGAATGCATTGTCGATCCGTACTGTGACTATTTACTGTGGTGTGAAGAATTGAATTTTTTTAATTTAGTGGGGTGAGTAGACTTGTTTTAGGAATCATTTTTTTATTTTTTTTGAAAGAGGCATGATTTCGTTGAAGTATTTGATTCCTTCAATTATGTCCTTCTTGTTTATTAATTAGGCTGTAACTTTCATAATGTGTCTCATAAGTTAAACCAGTGTTAAAGTTTTAAATCTTAAACTGATCATTATATTAAATAAAAACTATAACAATGATATGTTATAATTTAACTGATTTATGTAGAAACGTTAAATTAATTATTGAGTGATTGTGATGTTTTTTTAACTAACTATGTTGTTTTGTTTGATTTTTATATTATGGTGGTTAATTCAAAATTTCAAAAGTTCTAAACGTCTAGCATTGGAGCAGGAAAATTTTTATATTTAAAAGCTAGTGTTATTAATGAGGGTCCTGATTAGGTGCCCTTTCTTTGACCAAGTAAATTGATAGTAAATAAGACTTTATGTGCTGGTGGCATACTTCATTTGATAGCTTTCCTTTTTTTTTCTGGAGATACTTTGATAGGAAGACGAAATAGGAATGGCGAGCACTTCTGTTGATCCGAGTGCGTTTCTGGATTCATTGTTCGATGACGCATGTATGTTTGAGTTTGATAAACAAATTAGTCCATCTCCTGGTTCTGAATGGTGATTGTGATGTACATTTCAGTTCGGTTGGTGCGGAATCTTCCGGCGACGGTTCTTTGACTGTTTTGGAGGATTCGTGGATTCCAACAGAAGGTATGATAGTGGAATCTGTTATAGAAGGTTTCATTAAATATTCTGAGTATAGTAGGCGTACCGGTTTCGAGATACGGTTCAGGAGCTCGGAGCGGTGTCGGAAAGCCGATGGAAATGGCAGTGAAGGAGGTCGAGTAAAGAAAATGAAGAGGGGCATTGCATGGAATTGGTTCTATAGGGACTATGAATTTTGTTCATGGGTACGTCTTGAATGCGTTAAAGGTGGAATTTGCAGACCAAATAGGAGGAATCCTAATCGCCCTGTTTGGTCCCAATTATGTGACTACAAGGCCGATGTTGTGTTGCTTAAAACCGGGGATGGTACTTGGATCTTTCGTAAGGTAAACTTGGAACATAATCATACATGCGAGCCAAGTAACTGTAGATTTATGAAAAACTACAGGTTAGTTAGTGGTGTTGACGAGATTCAAATGGTGAATGCTGATAGGGCTGGGGTTACTCCTTCAAGAATTTATAGTACATTTGTAGTTAGACATAGTGGAATTGAGAATGTACCATTTTCAATGAAGGATTGTCAGTTTGTTCTTAGAAGGTCGAGATTGAAGAGTTTAGAAAACAAGGATTTTAATGCTATGCAGAATTTGTACATAATGACTGATCAATGTCAGGCAATTGGTACGTTTAAAGTTGTTTGCAAATTTATCATACTTCCTTCCTACGTTAGCTTTGTTTGTAGAGTCCCATGCATTTTTATACTTATGTGTTACTATGGTTTTCTATAGAAATGGTGATCACTATTTCTTATTGCAGGTAATGCTGTGGCAATTGCTTTCACGAATACAAGACATCGCTGGTGTTTGTGGCATGTCATGAGTAATGCTGAGAAGAATCTAAAACGGTTAAAAGATTGGGAAGATATTCATAGAACATTACAAGAAATTGTTCATGATTCATGTAGACCAGGTGAGTTCGAAGATGTGTGGCTTAATTTCATTGAAGGTGGTTTGGGGGATAATGATTGGTTTAGAAGTATGTATGATGTTCTTGAGAAATGGGTACCTGCCTTTTTCTTGGATCAGTTTTGGGCCGGCATGCATAACATGCAACGTAGTGAAGGAATGAACAATTTTTTCCGTAGCTACGTCAATATTAACACAGGTCTACGACAATTTGCTGAACAATATTGCCTTATTGTGGGTAAAAGGGTCGACAATGAAGAAAGGGAAAACTGGAAGTCGTTGAATAAACCGGCTTTATGTGCTATGAGATTTAGGTGTGAGCATATTTTACAGAAATTGTATATAGTGAACAAATTTTTGGAGGTTAATAATGAGGCTAAAGGAGTTGCTTATACTAAGTTGGATGTGCTGAGTGTTGAATGTGTCATAAGGACGTATAATGTTATAGATCGTGGTGTTGAAAAAGCATGTGGCGGGGGTTAGAACCAGGGAATATATGGTAGAATACAATATGGAGAGTAATATAACGACTTGTGAATGCAAGAGGTTTAGTTTTCGTGGAATAATTTGTCGACACATGATTGTTGTTTGGCAAGAGGAGTTGAAGTTTATTCCTGAGAGCTACATTGTTGACAGATGGAGGAAAGACAAATTCCGGGAATGCAATCGTATAAAAATTCCAAATTACCCATTAGGTGTTGATAAAAGTGGGAAATTTAGGAAGATTGAGGAGTTGGAAGGGATAATGAGAGAAATAGCGAACCTGGTAAGTGAAGAACTATTTAGTTCCCTTATTTCTAGTCTTAAGATAGTTAGGGATAAGTGTCACGAGTTTGTTGTAGATACAGCAGATGTGAGCATTGACTCGGTTGGTCGTGTGTATAAGAAGCATGGAAATGCGTCCGGAGATGACGTGGTACCTAACTTATCAATTCAATGTGTCCTCGATCCTGTTGATCGCCGAGGGTGAGGTAGGGTTCCGGAGCGTCGGAAGTCATACCAAGCGGATAAGCGCAAAAGGTCACATGTTGGTGATAATGTTGCATAATGTAGCATCAAAGGAATTAAATTTCTTTTTCACATACCGATTTGCCTCTCGTTTTTCAGTATTGGTTACTAAATTTCACTTTCTAGAGTAGGTTCTGTTTATTTATTGCAGGTAGCATTTAAGGGAAGGTTGCTTGATGTAAAAGCTAATGTGGCTCATGATAGGGCGGTCAGCTATACAAACCAGCTGGCCTTGACAACAAAATTGCTTTATATGACATCAAAAGTGCATTGTGCATTACCTTTAAAGGTGGAGTAATAGATTTGACCATAAATTTAATTTTTTTTCTATCAATTTTAAAATATTCTCCACCTCACCATTAATTTAATTTGTCCGATTTCTAAACCAAGTATCATTGTTGTTTCAATATATATATATAAGATAAAATTAACATATTCATACACTGGCGAATCCATGATTTTTAGAAAGGGGTGTTCATATATATATATAAGATAAAATTAAATTCTAAATTTATACTCCTTTCGTCTGCAAAAAATTGTGCAATTTGATTTTGTTGTTTTAAGGTTTAATGTTTGACTCAAATTTTAACAAAAATAAACCAGTGAAAAAAATTAATATATGTATATATATACATATTCAGAAAATTTAGATTGTACATTTTAATACACATATGAATTATTTAATTTTTGATGTCTGAACATTCATGAAAAAAATCATAGATTAAATATTTTAAAACTGTCAAAATAAATGAGACAGTCTTTTGCAGACGGAGAGAGTATGATATAAAACTTTAAAATGGTAAAAAGTGCATTACAATTACTCTCGTCGAGTCATCTTCCTTTGAAAAAAAATTTACAATCCATCCTTCTCAATATATGCTATCAGACAATCTTTCCTAACATGATTGCATATGTGGTTGAGATGATTTCTTTGTTTGAATAGTGTTTCAGCTGTAATTCATCACCCATAGCTATAATTTTTAACGGTGGTTTCAAACATGCATCACAATTCTCGCTATTGAAATGAACTAAATCACTTAGGGGTGAGCATTCGGTCAGTTCGGTTTCAAATATGCATCACAAACCGAATTGGTCAAATTAGGTGTTGAAACTGAACAAACTGAAACCAAATTTCTACGGTTCGGTTCGGTTTTTGACCGAACTGGTCGATTTTTTTCCTTTGATTCAATTTTTCTTCGGTTTCACCTAACAAAACCGAACCAATCGAATTTCAATTACAACAATTCATTCATGCAATCGAATAAAGTCTTAAATATCTAAATAAAGTCTTAAACTACTATGGAAACAACTATATAAAACATAAATAGGCAAAATAAAAAAATAAAAAACACAAAATTCGGTTTTCGGTTAACCGAATAAACCAATTCATGAAACATAAACTGAACCAAAACCTTTTAATAGAATTTTGGTTTCCACCAAAACCGAGCAAACCGAACCGAAAAACCGAATGAATTCGGTTTTCCGATTTTTTCGTTTTCGGTCAAATAATGCTCACCCCTAAAATCACTTATGAATTCCACATAAATAAGCTGAATTAAAATTCCACTCATCAATGATTTACAATTTGCATTTTTGGAATAATTAACTATGTTAACCTATTTCGTCAGTGCCTTTATTTATAATTACATTAATAAAATTTTTAACAATCATACTATTCATACTTACACGTTGTAGTACAATACTTAGTAGTAGGACTGTAAATGAGCAGAGCGAGATTGAACTGTGCTTAGATGGAACTTTACAATAATATTTTGGGTCGACCTCCAAAGAAGCTCGATAGCTCGACGAGCCTTCGTGATAAACGCTATGACTCGTTTCGATGTAATTCTCAAGTTAGGCTCAATAGTTCCCCAGCATCATGAAATTCTATCTATTTCATCCAATCTATGTATTCGAGTTCAACATGAAATCGTGGGAGCTGTTTCAAAATTCATAATTTTGGGTAAAATTAGGGTTGTATAACAGGTTAGAATTTAAACTATGCAAAGATCGATAGTCTGATAAAACAACAATCTAACTAATGTACACTCTAACTCGACTCGATTAATTTAATGAGCACTAAACTTTGACCGAGCTCGAACTCAAAACACGATAAAACACTGCTCGATAACAAAACGGATTGAGTTCGATAAAGGTTCGGCTCATTTAAACACTAATTTACTAATTTGGGGGCAACCCTTAAATTCTTCCACCACAAATCACACATCTAGCCACCAACTATATAATCAATCACAAAACTATTGTGTTAACTTGTTTTGTTAAATTCTTCGACCACATATTCAACACCGATCTACGCCATGTTTCAGTTACTCCTTCCGTCATTTTTCAATACTTACATTTCACTTTTAATGTTTTGTTTGATTGAATTTTTTACCTAGAAGAATTAAAAAAAAAAACAAATTTATCTGGAAAGAAATATTTTTACGAACTAGAGACATTTATTTACCTTATACATCTAAGTAACTTGACATTATAATTCAAAATCAACAATAACAAAATTCATAGATTTGAGACTAAAAAGAAACATAATTAATAAAAAGGGACAAAGAGAGTATCTTTGTATTATAAAGAATCGATTACTTTTTTAAAAAATATTTATTACAAAATCCAAACGTTCGTAGATCATTTGCATTTTGAAATTATCACTTTCAATTTCTAACTGGAATAACAACACATAGAAGCATAAATAAAGCACAAATAAAGGGAGGAGGAGAAAAGCATAAAAATAATATAATAACAACACAAATGTATTACCAACAATTATAGAAGAAACAATAAAGGCAAATTGCTATAAATACGCACCAGTAATAGTCAACCTCTCCTCTACATTAATTTTCTGTCTTCACTACACACTTCCGTTTTCCCACCGTCAGTCACCCTCAAATCTAAACAGCTAAGGCACGTTACAAAATGTGATGAATAGTGAATTTGGGTAAACCACCCTCAGGTGAGCCAAGTTTTTTCCTAGCGTGGAGGGCTTGGGTGTGGAGATAAGCAATAGCATTTTGATTTTACGGAGAATGGGGAGGGTGGCTACTGGCTTGTGTCAGAACTCAGAATGTGCTAAGCATTTACAGTGGGACAATATTTCCTTTTTACGTTTTTCTTTTCCTAGGACTGCATTGCATGTCCATTTGCTAACAAATATTCCTTTTTACAGTTTTCTTTTAGTCTCTTTCTTTTACATTGGAAAATATTCCATCTTCTTGTGTAATCGTGCAAGTTTGGGTTCTTCAAATTTTCTCAAAAAAATTTCCGCCATTTTTTAAAATTTTCCCTCACAATTTTTTTAATAAACTTCCTCTAAAATAAAACCACTTTTCACTTAGCTATGTTCTTTTACCTCAATTTTTTTAAATTATCAAATACTTTTTTTTCTTCATTTTTTTAAAAATAACACACAATGTTGTTGATGTTTAAAAAATCATTCAAAACTTTTGAATATAAGATCTCGTGATAAAGTTTATAGGATAAGTATGTGCATTTAATTTATTTGTGAAATTATTATTATGATGTGTAATTTTTCATAAGTACATCATTTAAGTTTCCTAAATTGAATGCATATAATTGTGCCCCCACAAAGAAAAAAATCATAGGTACACCACAGTTGGGTATGTCCTCCGGTGGTCTGAGGCGTGGTGTTGGAGCTCCGGTAGCATGAGAAACGAGTTGGGGTTAGTACTAATGAGAGATTTAGGCAGCAACAAGGATTTCTCACAAAATCCAACTGCTGCCACAATCGTGGTATGGTGGCGGGCTGGAGCATACAACTAGTGGTGACTCGACAGTGATGGCTCGCCGGAAATGGTGGGTTCGCCGGTGGAGAGAGTGGCTGACAGCTGGGCTCTTGTGGTTTTAAATGCTTTGGAACTCGCGACGACGAGCTGAGGGATTTAAACCCACTTTTGGGCTGAACCTTTAAATGAGAAAAATGCCCAAAGAGGCCTAAAACTTTTACAGTTTTCGCGTTTTAGGCCTAAATCTTATCGACTTCGAACTGTTGGCCTAAACGTTACCTCCGTTGATGGGTTGAAGGCCTAAATTACTAGCTGGCCGACGAAATTCTGACGTGGACAAGTGACGGAGTTAAATTTTAAAAATGCAACTCTGCCGTGGCAAAACGACGTTGTTCTGTTCATGGCTCGACTTAATTAAACGCTGAGAAGACGACGTCATTTTGATCTTGGCTCAGATAACACTTATACGCTCACAGAACGACGTCGTTTTGATCTGACTCCACAACACTTAAACGCATACTTTAATTCGATAGAATCAAAAGCGCCAGACACGAAAAAAAACACAAAAGCGAAAAGAGAACCTGAGTTGTCAAAGCTAAAGCGTGGAGGGCCAGCTCTGTTCGGCGATGTTCGGTGATTCGAAGACAGCAGATTGAGGAGGGGACCAGTGCGCAAAGGGAGGGGCCAGCTTCCACTGTCATTTTCTACGGCAATTTGGTCGAAGAGGAGGTAAGGAGTGAATTTAGGGTTTTTCTAATTGACCAAAGAAATTCCTTCCTTTTCCTCATAAACTACAATAAATTTGTTCTTATGTAGTAATGGGACTCTAAGTATTGTGCAAACTAGTTAATCACAGTTTTTTAAGGTTTGGGGGTTAAGGGGTAAAACGTGACTTACTTAGTTTTTTTGATTAAAAATACTTACAGGATGTGTGATTCAAAAGGCAACATTGTATTTTTCTGCGATGGTACAATTGATTGGAGGGGAGGTATCGGTAATTATGTAGGGGGTGCTCAGAAAAGTGTAGAGTTCGATGCCGACCACCTAAATTACCGTGATTTGTTAGAGCTTGTGGGGGAGTGTACAAAAACGAAGTTTACTAAACTGTTATATGCGAATCCAATGGAATGTGGAGGGGATGGTATTAAAGATATAAAAAAAATTCGGATGATTGTATTAGAGTTATGTCGGATATTATTTGTAAAAGTGGGTCGATATATGTTTTACTGGAACATGATCAGTATTCTGTGAAGCAGACAAAGATTGGTGAAGGTAGTGGTGTGGCAGAGTTAAAGGTAGTTTATGAAGAAGGTGAGGATGATTTAAGTGAGGGTGAGGGTGAGGGTGAGGGTGAGGGTGATGGTGAGTGTGATGATGAAGGTGGGGGCGAGGGTGATGGCGAGGGTGGCAAGGATGACAAAATAGCTGAGGAGAGTGAAATATTAGAGAAGTTGCATGGTCATTGGAAGAAAGGTGAAGATGATGAGGAGGATGACTTGATTGATAGTTCTTACTTGAGTGATGATGATGATGAGCTCAATGAAATCAGGAGCAACGTGAGAGAGTTCAGGAAGAGATGGGCTGTTAAGAAATTCAGAGTTGAGATGTTATGTGCAGGTCAGAAAACTCAGTTTGAGGAGCAGGTGGGCGAGCAGCAGGGCTGTTGATAATTGTGGTTTTCCAAAATATGACCCGAAAAGTAGTAATCCTGAGTTTGTGGTCTCTCAAGTTTTTAGTGACCCTGCAGAGTTTAAAAAGGCGTTATCTGACCATTCTATTGCTGAAATGCGACCTATTAGAACAACAAAAACTGGTCTGGAATGGGTTAGAGCCATATGTAGAGGGAGAAGGTGCCCTTGGAAGATTTCTCTTGGGTTTGACAACAGAACTGGTTACTACCATGTGAAGACATTGGTTCAACCGCACACTTGCGGCATTTCTTTCAAAAATAAAAAAACTGATGCAAAGTGGTTGGCGGATAGATTTATGCCAGAGATAAAGGAAATGTCAACCATTAAAAATACAGCATTTAGAACTCTTGTGAGGGACAGATTGGGTGCTGAAATCAGCAAGGATGTGGCCTCCAACACCAAGAACAGGGTCTTCAAGAAGATCGTCGGATCATACATGAAGGAGTATGGATTACTACCTGCGTATGTGGAGGAATTAAAGTTAAGAAATCCTGGCACCACCTGTTTGCTAAAGTTGGACCAGGCTTCAGAGGGCTCTGATAAGCACATCTTCAACTCTTTTTATGTGTGCTTTGATGCTCTGAAAAAGGGATTCATAGCTGGATGTAGGACAATAATTGGAGTTGATGGATGTTGGCTCAAAGGCGTATGCAAGGGAGTGTTGTTATCTGCTACTGGTCGAGATGGTAATGACCAAATGTACCCGATAGCTTGGGCAGTGGTGAAGGTGGAGAACACTGAATCATGGACTTGGTTCTTGCAAAATCTTATCAATGATTTGGGCATTGGTGAAGGATTTGGTTGGGCAATTATAAGTGTCAAGCAAAAGGTAATATTCTGATTTTAACTAAGCAATGATGTCCATTTAAATGCGATGTTATTAATATATTGTATTACTGTTTTTCTGTTTTCGTGCAGGGTTTATTGAAGGCCATTCAGTCCCTGTTGCCACTTGTGGAGCATAGAACATGCACAAGACATCTATACTCAAACTTTGCTGTTCAGTACAGAGGCCCTTCTACGGAGAAAATATTCCGGGATGCCTGCAGATCGACTAATGAGAAGGACTTCAAGCTTCACATGAGCAAGTTGAATGAGAGAACGCCTGATGGTCACTCCTGGTTAGTTCAGAAAGATCCATCGAAATGGTGTAAGGCTTACTTTAATGACATGATTAAGTGTGATGTGGTGCATAATAATCTGACTGAAGCTTTTAATGGATGGATCTTAGATGCTAGGTGTAAGTCAATTTTATCTTTGCTAGAAACTGTGAGAGGGCAAGTTATGGTTAGATTGCATACACAGAGGGATGCTTGTGCAAAATGGGTTAGGGAATATGGACCCAACATTTTCAAGAAACTGGAAAAGGTTAAGAAAGATAGTCTATCATGCACATGTTTTTGGAATGGGGACAAGGGGTTTGAGGTCAGAGATGAAGAAAATATAACTTTTACTGTTAATGTGCAAAATAGGACGTGTGATTGCGGGGCTTGGCAGAAAACTGGTATACCTTGCAAGCATACATGTGCTGTTGCGAGGTATACAGATGAGGAACCTGAGGGGTTCTTAGATGAGTTTTACAGTCGGCATAAGGTTTTGGAAACCTATTCCTTTATGATGAATCCTGTTCCTAGCAGCAAATTTTGGGAGAAGGATACAAATGATGTTTCACTGGAACCACCAGCATTCAAGAAAACTAAAAGTAGGCTGACAAGTAAGAGAAAACTGGATCCTTTAGAAATGATTAAAGGCAACAGAATGTCAAGGAAAGGTGGGTCAGTAACATGTTCAATTTGCAAGGAAAGGGTCACAACAAGGGTGGTTGTCCACAAGTAAGCTTTCAAACAAACACTTGGTTGTTTATTTATATTTCTGATTTATAACAGTTTTGCATTGTTGTCTTATTGATTTGTAGAGAACACTGGCGCAACTGGCTGAAGGGAAAAAAAGAAAAGACAAGAGTAAGGCAGCAGAGAACACCAAAGAAGCTGAAAGGATAAGGTCAGCCGAAGATGCTAAAAGGGTTTCATCTAAAAAAAGAAAATCTGCTTCGAAGAAGTCTTATGTGACTATGCAGACTACTCAGACCACCACAACTCTTAACGTATGCACCTCTCACTGAAAACATACCTTAATGTTATTACTCAGTTATAGCTAGAACATCATATTCTTGATTTAATTGCAGCCTGGCAGAAAAAGTGAGCTAATACTTGGAAGGACAGCTGATCCTAAAAGGAAATCAGTCACTGTGAATAAGCTAGTGGAAGAGGCTACAACAACAAAAAAGAAGCTAAAGATACCTGCAAGTTGGAAGGAAATTGACAATGAAGCAGCAAAGCAAGCTTTTTCTAATGCTGTTAGAAAGAAGACCGACTGTTTAATGGAGTACATAAGGGAACAGAAGAGAAAGAAGAAGGATGCATCAAACTGATATGGGATTGGCAATTGAATGTGGATGAATGTTTTTGTAAAAGATGACATGTTGTTGGTTAATTAGGATAATTTTCAAAATTAGTATGTTTGACCATACTACATCATCACCAAGGAGGAATGGTATGGCATACCATACTAATAGTACATGTATGGATCAATATTTTGAATAGATGGTTAGGTGTTAATGAAGTTGGTTAGCTTTATGTGCTTCGGATGAATGAGATGTTCAGGTTGGAAACGTACAGGCTACTCTCTGCGGATGAGATTGTTTCTCAAGATGCATCCAGAAACCTATAGGCCTACTGAATGTTAAATTGTAAAGTTATAGACCAACTTGTTGGTTAATATAGAAAGTTATAGGCTACTTATTGATTACTTTAAAATGTTTTAGGCCTACATGTTGACGAATCTTGAAAGATATAGGCCTACAAATTGTTACCTTGAAAAGCTATAGGCCTAACAAACGTACATAAAATAAAAGGCCTACAGATTAGTTGGAGAGTCTAGGCAGATATAGGTTAGGTCCTACAAATTCATTCATTGATTCAACATAAATAAAAAGTTAAGGCCGATTAGTTGGCGAGTCTAGAAAGATATAGGTTAGGGCCTACAAATTCATTCATTCATTCAACATAAATAAAAGGTTAAGGCCGATTAGTTGGCGAGTCTAGAAAGATATAGGCCTAAAGATTTGTACTTTGAAAAGTTATAGGCCTAACAAACGTACATATCTATCACAATCTTGCGACAGAATAATAGAAGGGAGCAACAAACTCTGCATTTGTCCACTACTTCAAAACAAAGAATGACAAAAAGATACAACATAGAAAAATTAAGACATTAATCTTCCCATGGATTCTCTTGTTCTCTGTTTGTAAACTCTTCAATCGTTCATCTACGTATTTTTCCATGCTCCTCTGTGAATCTTCCATCTTCTGCTTCAATTTCTTCAACTCCTCTTCAATGAAAACAGAATGAACCATGACACCAACACCTTCATTCTTCCCCACACCTTGTCCCTCGGCAGACCCAATTACCCCTTGCTTCAATTTCTTCGACTCCAGCAACATCTTCATTATATGCTCTGGAATTGGTTCATCAATCCACTCACGGAACCCACAAAATCGGTCCGTCCTGAACTGAGGGCAACCAAGAAATCGTCTTCCAGCATTATACTCGGTCCACGCCGTCCTCACAACTGGTCACATCTTATGGAAACAAAAAGTAGCGGATTTACTCACCTGGCTAGTCGGCGTCGCGGAGGAAGAGGACCCAAAACTTCTCATTCTTGCTTCGACAGAGAAACTCGTATGAGGGAGGACTGAGATATGAATCAGAGGCAGAACGTTAGGGTTCTTGCGAAGAATGAAGATGAAGAATGAAAATGAAGATCAACGAATTAAGTCGAGCCAAGAACATAACGACGTCGTTTTGCCACGGCAGAGTTGCGTTTTTAAAATTTAACTCCGTCACTTGTCCACGTCAGAATTCCGTCGGCCAGCTGGCGATTTAGGCCTTCAACCCATCAACGGAGGTAACGTTTAGGCCAACGGTTCGAAGTCGATAAGATTTAGGCCTAAAACGCGAAAACCGTAAAAGTTTTAGACCTCTTTGGGCATTTTTCCCCCTTTAAATCACGCTTGAAGTTTTTAAGTTTGGGCAAAATAACCTCTATCTCCATCTCTTTTTTGCATCCAGTCCTTTTAGCTTTTCTTCTTCTTCTTCTTCCACTTTGATCCAAAAGTTTCCAAACTTGTTACATTTAATACATTTAAACTTAAATTTACCATTTGAAGTACCTACATAATTTTAGGACATAGAATATATAAATAGCAACATTTTATAAATATAACTAAGCATAAATTGTGAGATAAAAATATATAAAATATATTTTCATCATATTGCTGGATTATGACGGAAATATGACAGAAAAGGTCGTCATGTTTCTGTAGAATTACAGACCAACTACAAAATACGCTAAATACAGAATATGAGGGATACGCCCATCATAAATACGCTAAATACGCTATAAGGGAAACGGCCATCATCATATATAGTATTTACTAAGCAGAGTGAGCGAAACCTAGTTGGAGGTTGCCGTAGTCGAAAATGGTGTGATACACTCCCATGAACACATCTCCAATGATCCTGCGGATGGGGAGCAACAAGACACAAACATTTATACCTCATTTGGTTGGAATTAAAGTCATAATAATTCATATACATATAATAATTTGAAATCTGATTATTATTATTATTATTTTTGTAAATTTAATTCGCTATTTATGTTTGTAAATATACAAATCAAACATTAAATATTGAAACGTGAAAATTAAATGTATCAATTTACTGAGTACACAGAGGGAATTAGTATTAAAAGAGTAAATTTAGTTAAACCAAAAGTAAATCTAAACTTTTAATCTGCATAACACACTTAACATCTCTTTGGGAATATATATAAAGTTAAGCGTTGAATGTTGGAAAACGTTATCCAACATTAGGGTCCGTTTAGTTATAGAGAAGTTTACAAATTTTCATTTCCAAAACTTCTTTGTAAATTTTTTTATCATATATCTAGGTTTGAAGGTTTGGAAAACCTTGTTTTCCAAACATTGGAAAACTCTAGTATTAAATTAGGGGACATTGTTTGGAAAGTTCCTATTTTAATACTAGAGCTTTCTAATTTTTGGAAAACCTGTTTTTCATCTCTTAAAGATTAGGTATATGATCATATATTTACAAATGAATTTTAGAAAGGAAAACTTGGAAACTTCTCCATCACTAAATAGACCCTTAGCTTTTAGCATTTGAGGTTTGGAGAACTATCATAACCGTTCAAAAATTTCCCAACCTCTAATATTGAACTTAAACGCTCTTCCCAAACGAATCCTTAATCCACTCGATTAATTGAATGCATATTTATCGAATTTAATGATAAATTGTAAAATAAATTTTCATATACTCCATACATGCACCCCCAATTAATTAAAGGATTTAATTGTGCACAGAGATTAAGATGCATGTAAGACTTTGTATGTTCTGACTTGATTACCCTTAAGTTGGAGGGCACAAAAAACAAGACAAGAAAGTAAAGGTACAATGAAGATAATTTAATAACTTTAAGAGTGAAATTTTCTTTTTAAGAAAATTGAATAATTTTTCTGATATAACCCCCAAAAAATTTTGATTCAATTTTTGAGAGACGGAAGAGTACTTAATTAAATTGTACCAAATGAGACATAATCACTTACCACATGGGACCTCTTGGTGGAGGCACATCAAACGCTGTAAACCCGCTGATGCAGATCATCCCAACGCCGTCACCAACTTTAAGAACATACTGTCATAGGATCAAATGTTACATGGCCATGCTAGCACTATTTTAGAAAGAATTATTGTACCTTTTATTTCCTTGGTATCTGGAGAAAAAAAAATTTGCATTTCATTTTTTATATAAAAGGGATAAATTGTCTTAAATATACCTGAATTATACCCTTCATTGTAAATCTTTAACTTAACAAAAAAAAAGTTGCACAGATGATATTAATATGATTTTATTGCAAATATATACTTATATCATTAAGTACCGTTAAAACTAATGAAAATGGTGAAGAAAAATGCACAATTAACATTTCCAATTTTGGATATACCCCTAATTTCTTAAATGTGCATATTGATTATTTGAATTAACCCTTAAATATTACCTCCTCCAGTCTATAAAACCTGACTTGTAGGAGTATTATTTAAATTGTTCTCATAAAACCACATTTCTCAATAAGGAAACTTTTCAATACTTCTTTTACCTTCAATTCCTCTTCTCAAATAAAAAGATTACTTTTATCTTATATTCAAATTTTACTCTTTTGCTCTCTAGTCTTCAACACTCCTTAATCTTTGGGTCTTTATACCCGGTCAATTCTGGCAAGTTCTATCAGGTTTAACTTCTCCCACCCACTTAGCTACTGGTCAGCCCACACCCAACAGCCCACCCCCACCCCCCACCTCGCCTCGCCTCGCCTCGTCAGACAAGTCAACAAAGTTCGGGGTACTAATCTTATTTAGGTCATTACAAGATCATACTTTAAACTCAATTTTGTAACAAATTATTGTTCAGGTGTAAATCTGCAACGAGTAATATAGTTCAGGTATGTCCGAGACAATTTCCCGATATCAAAGGATTATGAAAATTTAGAGACTCATGATATGCGTAACAAACCTGATCGGCAGTAAGGGTGAAAGGTTTGCCTCCGATTGTAAATGTAACGTTCGGCATCTCTGAGATCATACTGCAGTCTACCTCTCCCAAGGGACTTGGTAGGCTCTCACACAGCTGTTGAGATTGAAAAACCCAAACACAATAATAGTTAACAATAGTATTCACTTCTAATGATGTCCTTCAAGCTCAGTCTGGGATAAATAAAAAAAATTCAGGTTTTGACAGTAAATTACCTCGTTAACATAGCTGAAAATCCTTTCTTTTGTCTGGTTTAATCTAAGCTGATTTTGGATCCAAATAACAGCCATCTCACAGAAGGCGCAGAGAGCGCTGTTGCCTGCTGATTCTTGTTGCACTTCTGTTGTCTCAACTTTTGTTCTTATCATGCTGCTGGACTTTAAAGTTAAAATTTTTAGATTGTACTCTTAGGTAATTTTTCCTCTAAGACATAAGAATGCAAGGCCTCTGGACACTGGTATTAAGAACACACCCACTCACACCACACGCGGTCTAGATGATGTTTGATCAGCTCCTCAAAGACTACAAGAAATTGCGCCAAAAACCAACGCTAGGACCGATGGTCAAACCGTCGGTTGGGTGAAAAAACTGATGGTTCAGCAGTCGGTCTGGAACCTTCGGGTTTTGGTTCATGGTCTGAATCATACCGACAGCTAAACCATCAGTCAGTCCATGATTGGGCCACGTCAGTTGCACTGTACATTAAATTTCTAGAAAAAATCATCGTGGGAGAAAAAACTGACACGTAACCACGGTTTAACCATCAGTCAAATCAACTGCTAAACAATCGTCAATCCAGACCGCCGATTTGGTGTAGCTCTCTTGTAGTGGAAGCTCTTTAATATTAAGGTTTCAATTAGCAAATGTGAAAGTCAGTAGAGCTTAAGTGAAATTTTGATGCTTTATCATGATTTTTGCTGCTTGTTAAAAGAGGAAAACAAAGGAAGAGTACAATGTGAAACAATAAGTATTAGCTCCTAACCTTGCATGCTGAGAACATAAGCCAATCTGAGAACATACTCTGTGAGGCCGTACCTGCTAAAGATTTGGTTGATTAAAACAGGAGAGATAGGACATGGAAATCAAATAAGTAATGGAGAGAACACACACCATGGAGATTATAAGATCCCATATCAGGTCCCCATACTCAGAAACAACTTCCCTGCATTCCGCACTAACAAGCCCCTCAGCTCCAATAGCATGATTAATTTCAGTTACCACGGGCTGTATATATATTTGGTTAATTATTTGCATTTGCTGATGAACAGACAAACGAGTTGAAGCAAATTGAATTCGCATCGAAGACAGATATTGAGACAACCAGGTTTCTTTTTAAGCCATTACCGTAGGACCAGCCAGTAAAAATATCCCAGAATCCACAATGGCAGCACAGCCCTTTGCGCATACACCTTCAAACAAAGGTAACAACTATATGCATGTTTACAATATTTTGGATTTCAGCTAACCCCAAGGGTAATCGTAAGTTGTTACTCGTATACGGAGTAGTATTTATTACCTGTTGAAAGATTTCCTATAAGAATATCTCCCATCTCAAACTGAAAAGAGTAGAAAACAGTTGGTTAGGGTCCATTATAATTTATGAGAGAAAGGAAGTAAAGTTGTCACTACTTGATAAATTGAATATAAAACACAATCTCTCACCTGCCAGTAACCTTTCTGTGTAATAGGAACATAAGTATGTTTCCCCTTATAGTGTCTTGGATCAGCACCACCGAACACAATTTCACCTCCCTCTTCGCCCTTTTCATCACTGTTGAGCCAGAATGAGAACACTTCTTCACTTATTAGACGTTGGTTAACCATATTGTACCTACAACGACATTAAACATGTTATTTCAAGCACTGAAATGGCAAAGATATTAGAGGGTCAAATCCAACATGAACCTACAACAAAGTTTAGCAGATGAAGTGAGAATGCTCCTACCATACTGGTGTAGTGTTCCCGACAGAAATCTCTTGAAATCCGAGACCAACAATTCCATCAAACTTTGCCGAAGCAAACGTAAGACCTCCGTGTGTGGCCTCCATAAAAACCTGTTAAAAACTTGGTCAGACACTGAAACCTTGTTGTTAATACCCTGGTTCTCACATACCCCACATGGGATGGAAATGAGGGCTTGCACACATCTTCACAAGAAGGAAGAACACGTAATCCGAGGGATGATACCCCACTGGCTATGGAACCCCTTGTGGTTAAATTGGACAATAGCTATCAACACTTGCCATTAGAGAGAGAGAGAGAGAGTAGTTAAGGAATGCAGCAACACTCACTTGATCCTTCACAATAAGATCCCCAACTTCAACATTGTCTTGACTTAAGAAACCAGATATAGAGCCAGATCCATAACGTATCTTACAAGGCTTCCCTAGTTCACAAAGAATAAGAAGCTATCATGCTCTCACTCTTGATTCCTCAAGCTGCATTCTGAATTTTTATTGAAGGAATAGAAGGATAGAAGTAAGATGAATGTCGTAATACCATTCTCAGAGTATGTGCTGGACCGGCTTGACCTATACTTGGAATGAAAGTAGCATGCAATCTGCAGAGGGTAGCACTGACTATTTAACAAGAAAGAAGGGATATGATGAAGACTTACAACTCATTTGATTGGACTTAAGTCATTGGTTTAAGTCAATGACTTAAGTACATTTAATCAAATATATGATATTTTCTTTGCAATTTACCCTAAAACTGGAAAAACGTACATTTAAAAACATTAAATTTACTCAAATCGAGAAAAATTCTAAATTTTAATCATAAACATGAGTTAACCCAATTATTTTGCTTTAAGCCATTTTCGGCTTAATCCTAACGATTAAGTCATTTATGTGACTAAAAATCTAAAATTTATTCTCAAATTAAGTAAATTTATTGAATTCTAATGTATATACATATATATTGAGTTTATGGTGAATTGTAAAAGAAAATATCATATACTTGAATAAGTTGCACTTAATTCACCAAATGGAACCTCAACTTAGAATTTAAACAAGATTCAAGGAAAACACACAGAGAAGTAGCACTTTGAGGATGGAACCCAGAGGTTTGAACTTCCTGTGTCAAAAATGACACTAAAATTTTGTGGAGGTGAGCCAATACCAATTACTCCATAGTACTGAACATCAAAATAGTTTTTCAATGGAATGGCATCTCCTCCAGCAGCTAGTGGATGACTGAGGCCAGCAAGTGCCTGTCTGCATTCTGCACTTTTGGCAGCCTTAAGAAGGTTCAAGTTTAGCTGCTGCTTCCTGAGAGGAATTCTGATTAACAATATTTCTGATGCAGTAACTGGAAGGAGGAAGAGTGTGCAAGTCCACAAACAAAAGACCAAAGGAAGAAGTCTTCCAAGTCCCATGTTTGGGAAATTTGGCTGCTACATATGTCATTGTTTATGTGTTAGAAGATATAGAAGCATCGTATAGTAATAAAAACGAACAATCTCTAATATAGAAGATGAGCATTCCAGTTGTGGATGCTGACCAAACATCAATATTGGAATCTGAGTAATAAATTATTTGATTTTATACATCAAAATGTTTAAGGAAAATAATAGATTAAATGTTAAAAACAGGTGTGATAATCTTTGCATAATGGAGAGTAATTACAAAAAAAAAAGGAAAAAGGTCATCCAAAGTGTAATTAATTAACCGATAGAAAAAAGGTACTGGCAACAAGAAACACAGAGAGTACATAATCATTCCATTCAAAATCTATCTTATCAACTGCAAGCTTTCAGCAACAGGTAAGCAGATAAACTGAGAAAGAAAATCATCCAAAAGCAAAAGTTTTGATTTTGTAAAGAGAACAATAGAAGTGAAAAATCAGAGGTGGAAAGTGAAAGAACAAACCTTCCTTTCTGAATTAGTTGTAAGTAATTTGTTATGAAGCAAGCTAGGAGATGCATATACTACCAAAGGCTTCTGAAATCTTATCCCAGACAAGGAACATAGCAGAGAAAATTGAGGCATCCACTTGACCCACTCCATCGTTGACTGGTAAGATACTTTGATTAATTACTCCAATTCGGCCTTAACAATTTTAATCTAACAATTATATCCTGAAGTTTTTCACATTACAAATCAGACCAACTAACAACGCAACCCAGGGCGCGCGACCACCTCCCCCTCCTGCCAATCGACTCAGTCCCACAACTCTCACCCAAGCCACCGAGCCTTACCACACTTCCCCATGGCCGCCGTTAAGCCACCATAGTAGCCACCCTCCGTCGTGCAGAGTGCGCCGAATCTGGGTTGTACCGTCCACTCTCCCCTCTGTCCGAGGCCAGAGAGAAGGCAGATCAGGCACGACAAGGAGGATGGTGGTGAAGCTAGTGCACGGCACGGGGGGGGGGGGGGGGGGGGGTAAAACTTTGAGCAAAAATAATCTAATAGAGGGATTGTGGGTATGTTTGATTGCAAGGATTAAGTAGGATGAGATAAGATTTATCCCACTTTGCTATGCAATCCTTTGTTTGGGTTGAAAGATGGATGAGAATAAAGAAATCTCTTCGTACAACTTAATCCTGTAAATGAGGGACAAATGAATCCCTTGATGAGCAATGGATGAAAAAGAAGGGGAAAGGATACAATTGGTTCGACGACTCTTCGACCAATTCTAGTGACCATCGCCTCCATTAGTCCACCGAAACTCACGAAACTCACTACCCAAGTCCGGCGACACTGGCCTCCCAAATCCAACGACACTAGCCACCCAAGTCCGGCGACGCTCACCGCCTTAGTTCATTGACGCTCTCTGCCCAAGTCTGGTGATGCTTGCCGCCCAAACCCAAAGCGCCCAGAGCTTTTAATCAGGAAGCTTCCCTTCTAGAGGAAGGTGAGGAGATCACGCTAGATTTCTAACGGACCTGAGATTCCAGAGCAACTCATCTCTTCTCTTCAATAGATGTCAGATGTGTACCTGGATTAGGCTGTTCGACAGCTCGAATCTGAGCTTGGGAGGTTTAGTAATAATAGCGGTAATTAGGTAATAGTTTTAATTAGGTAATAGTTGTTATTTCCTAATCTAGATTTCATTTTGTCTATATATTTGTACAGAATGATTAATTGGAAGATATACAGAAATTTCCACTCTCAAATAACTTTCATGGTATCAGAGCTAGGTTCAAAACCCTAGCCGCCGTTCCGCCAGTACAAAGCCTTTCGCATCAGTAATCAATGTTCGGCGCATGAAAGCCTGCTGCATCAGAAAGCTGCTCCGCATCAGAAAGCAGCCTCCTGCCCCGCATCAGTAGCCGCCTTGTTCCGCATCAGATGCGCCATTCGCTTTTGTATAGTAGCTCGATGGAAACCGATCTCAAAAGATATCTTCCACTCACTCTGCTCTCGTACCATATCCACGGTTACACAACCGATATCTACACAACAACCGAAAATTCCTCTTAATCTCTCGTAGTTCTAATTGGGAACAATGGTCCACATTTGTTGAGATCAATTAGATTCCCTTCGAAAGGGAAAATATCTGACAGAGGAATCGCACAATACTGAGGATTGGAAAGCTGATGATAGCTCTATTCGCATGATCTTGTGGAATGCGATGGAGCCTGATATTTTATCCACTGTACACACCTTCAAAACTACCAAGATAATGTGGGATCATCTCAAAGCTACATATTCGAAAAAAGACAAGCATGGCGCATGCATATGCAGTTTCTCAGGCATATGCAAGGTGTGAACAAGGTGATGCAACTCTTACTGAGTATTTCACCAAATTCAAGAAGATATCTGATGAGATGAGGGAATTGTTTCCCTTTGGTACAAACACAGCCAGACAATGGGATCAGCTTAATACTCTCACATTCATTGGGGGTATGTCATCCAGATACTCCTCAGCACGACCAATCCTTCTTGGTCAGACGACTATACCATCACTGTCTGCCACGTATCATCTTCTGAGGGAGATGTTTCCATCTGATGGGAGTGTTTTATCATCCATTACTGAAAACTCAGCACTAGTGGCGAATTCTTACAAAGGTAAGGGCACAGGTCAGTCATTTGTGAAAGGAGGAAAAGGATATGGGGGCACTTCTAGTCATGGCAAGGATGTGCAGTGTCGTTATTGCAAAGAGTGGGGTCACATGAAGTCGGACTGCCAGAAGCGCCCTAAGGATTCTCCACGCCCTCCTAGTGCTCAGGTGGCTATTGCTAATCAACACTCCAATTCAGATGAAGTCACTACACTCGTTAAGCGACTTGAGCAGCTGGGCTTTACTCATGCCAATATGACCTCTCAGCCACAGATTCCGAGGGCTACTGTAGCCCACTCAGGTATGACTTCCAACTGTTTTATAGCATCAAGATCATCATGGATTGTTGATTCAGGTACTACTGACCATATGACTGGTAACAAAAGTATACTGTCAAGAATTGCCACTACCTCACAACCACCTGTCCAAATAGCCAATGGCTCTACTTGTAATATAGAAGGAATTGGATCCACCCATATTTCACAAAACATGCCCCTATCATCTGTCTTATATGTCCCTTCATTTCCTGAAAACCTGATGTCTGTAAGCAAAATAACAGAGCAACTATATTGCTCAGTTACCTTCACTCCCACAAAATGCATCTTTCAGGAACTGGGGACGAACAGGTTGATTGGTACTGCATATAAGGACAAAGGTTTGTATTGCATGGAGAGTTCACCCCAGCGAGTGGCTTACTTGTGTACTAAGAGTGCTAAGGAGGTTCATTATCAGTTGTGGCATCCATCTCTCCAGGTATTGAAGAAGATATGACCTGAATTTCAGTCTATTTCAGAATTAGTTTGTGAGTCCTGTATCCAGGGAAAACATGTCCGTACTTCCCACCCACCTAGAGTCATTAGTCGGTCTGACAGTGTTTTTGCTTTAGTACATTCTGATGTGTGGGGTCCTTGTCCAGTTAAATCTATATCAGATTCTCGCTATTTTGTTACTTTTGTTGATGATTTCTCTCGTGCAACTTGGATTTTTATTATTAAATCGAGACAAGAAATTTTTGCAAAATTTTCAGCTTTTTGTTCCATTGTGCAAACTCAGTTCAATACTACTGTTAAAACTCTTTGTAGTGACAATGCAAAAGAATATTTTACAAATGAATTTGTGCAATATACAACTGATAATGGTATCATCCATGAACATGTGCTTATACACCTCAACAAAATGGAGTAGCTGAACGAAAAAACAGACACATTCTTGAGGTGGCTCGTACAATGATGATTCATGGACATGTTCCTCATCGCTTCTGGGCAGATGCGGTTCTAACTGCGTGTTACTTAATAAACCGCATGCCATCTTCTGTACTTGATGGTGCAATACCATATAATATCCTATACCCATCTGCACCTTTATTTTCTGTTCCACCTAAGATTTTTGGTTGCGTCTGTTATGTATATGATACCCGACCAGGCTGTACAAAACTTGATCCTAAATCCCTACGATGCATCTTTGTAGGCTATTCTGGGACTCAAAAAGGTTATCGATGTTATAATCCTAATCTTAGGCGGTATTTTATATCATCTGATGTTACTTTTGTGGAGTCTGTACCATACTACTTAGATTCTGAGTCTAGTACTTCTCCCACTCCCACACCAGTCCTGTCTATTCTGATCAGCTCTTCTTCAACTCCTGAGATTGGTGGATCACCAACACCTCCTGCGCCTGCTATTACTCAGGTATATACTCGAAGGGGTAACAAACTCCATGTTGATACTAACTCTGTCCAGACTGTGCAGGATCATGAGACTTGTGCCTCTTCTGACCCAACCACCGAATCTGAGCCTGATCCAACCACCAAATCTGACCCAACCACTGAATCTACACCATCCCCTACTCCATCTCCTAACCCTCCATCAATTCCTGCCTTTCGCCCTCCACTTTATATCTCTGATCATGATCTTCCCATTGCTCTTCGCAAAGGATCACGCACCTGTACCAGATATCCCATAGATCGCTTTTGCACCTATGCAGCCTTATCCACCGATTACCATGCCTTTACTACCCGTCTTGACAGTTACTCTGTTCCTAAGACTGTGGCAGACGCTCTGCAACATCCAGGGTGGTTTAGTGCTATGCAAGAGGAAATGTCAGCTCTGCAGAAAAATGAAACTTGGGATCTTTGTCCTCTCCCTCATGGTAAACAAGTTGTTGGTTGCAAGTGGGTCTTCACAGTTAAAGTTCACCCTGATGGGTCCCTTCACCAACTTAAAGCTCGGTTGGTTGTCAAAGGTTACTCTCAGTCATATGGCATTGACTATGATGAGACATTCTCCCCTGTTGCCAAGATGGCATCTGTTCGCATTTGCATGGCTCTGGCTGCCACTCGTCACTGGCCATTACACCAACTCGATGTCAAGAATGCCTTTCTCAATGGCATCCTTAAGGAGGAGGTATATATGACTCAACCACCCAGGTTTATTGTTTAGGAGGAGGTATCCAAAGTTTGCTGCTTGAGAAAATCCTTGTATGGTCTTAAGCAATCTCCTCGAGCTTGGTTTGGGCGCCTATCTCAAGCTCTCAGTCATTTCGGCATGACCAGGAGTGCCAATGATCACTCAGTTTTCTACAGGCACTTGAAGGGAAAGTCCATAGTGTTAGTCGTATATGTGGATGATCTCATCATTACTGGTGATGATGATGATGGGATCTCCGCTTTGAAGAAGTTCTTGAGCGAGCAATTTCAGATTACCGACCTTGGCAAACTCAAGTACTTTCTTGGCATTGAGGTATTACGATCTCGTGGCAAGCTTCTCATCTGTCAAAGGAAATATGTACTGGACATGCTCTCAGAAAGCGGGTTGCTTGGATGCAAACCTGTTGATTCGCCGATGGTTCCTGAAACCAAGCTTATGCCAGAGGATGGAGAGCTATTACATGATCCTGAGAAATATCGAAGACTGGTTGGTAAACTGAATTACTTGACAGTTACTCGGCCTAACATTTCTTATCCAGTGAGTGTTGTGAGTCAGTTCATGTCAGACCCTCGCACCACACATTGGGATGCTTCCGTTCGGATTCTCAGGTATCTCAAGGGTTCTCCAGGGAAAGGGCTTGTATATTCTGACCAGGGACATGACAGGATAGCAGGTTTCACTGATGCTGATTGGGCAGGCTGTCCTACCAGTCGAAGGTCCGCTACTGGAGTATGTGTCTTCTTTGGTGGGAACCTGATTTCCTGGAAGAGTAAGAAACAGACTGTTGTGGCTCGATCAAGTGCGGAATCAGAATATCGCGCAATGGCAAACACTTCTTGTGAGCTTTTGTGGACGAAGCGTTTGCTCAGTGAACTAGGTGTTCACCACGATGGTTTGATGACATTACACTGTGACAACCAAGCAGCAATGCACATTGCCAAGAATCAGGTCTTTCATGAACGGACCAAACACATTGAGGTAGATTGTCACCTTGTTCGGGATTTCGTCAGAGGGACAGCTTCGCACCCTCCATACATCCAACCGAGTCATGTTCGAACAGATCTTCAGCTCGCAGATATTCTAACCATGCCACTTCGAAAAGTACACATTGATAGTATATGTAACAAGTTCGGCATGTTAGATGTATATGCTCCAACTTGAGGAGGAGTGTTAAAGGAAATAAATAATAGTAATAATAGCGGTAATTAGGTAATAGCTGTAATTAGGTAATAGTTGTTATTTCCTAATCTAGATTTCCTTTTGTCTATATATTTGTACAGAATGGTTAATTGGAAGATATACAGAAATTTCCACACTCAAATAACTTTCAGGGCTAAAGGGACCTGCAGAATACTCTAGTTATCGCTGAATGGAGGCTTTGGGTCGCAGCGGAGGCTTGAGTTGCAGAGGGGCTTTCAGATTTGATATGCATGGACTCTATGGCGGATGACGGTTTTGGGGAGTTAAGCCCGACGACACGATAAGGATATGGCTTTGACTGTGATTGCTGGGGAAGATGGGAGATTCACGGTGGAGGTGGAGTCTTGGATGGTGGGAGTTGAATGTTACAGATGAAATGTGTTTTTTTTTTGCCAAATAAGAGATAAATTTGATGTAAACTCATCCATTCCTATCTTTTATAATCTTATCCTATCTCATTTTAATCATCCAATTCCACTATTTTTTATCTCTGTGACCAAACGAGCTTGTAGGTTTATTATAAGTTTCTAAAAACAACAATGGTTTTTTATGAGAAAAAACAATGCTTTAATTACCTTTTACTTCCCTAAAATATAATGACTTGCGCATTTTAATCCTAAATTATAACTCGTAACTCAGTTCCTACACTATAAAAGTTTAGGCACTTTTATCATTTGACTAAGTAACCCGCCGAGATGACATTGTTGCTCACTATCAACAATCATGAGACATAGGCATTGAATAAAGAAACAAACTTGTATATTGAAGGTAAGACCCAAAAGTGGTAATGTAAACGGCTCTAAATAACTTTGAGAAACCCAATCCACATTTCTCTTTAAAATAAGAACCCAACAAAAGATTTCGGAAAACAAGATAACCTAAGAGGAGAATCGAACAAGCTTGGCGAATTCATCGAAAGCATGAGCGTTGGATTAGTATTTGTCATTGTAGCGAATTGGATAGAGAAGAATGTTGGGCTTTTTGAGCTGCATCATGTTCTTGTCCCTCACTTCGTCGAATGATATCATTGGCTCATGTCCAACTCCCATTTGGCCCCTCTTATTCTTCATTCGAGGATGGAAACCAGACTGAGGCAAGCACATAAACCAGGATCTTTTTTTTTCTTTAAGACCATGTTTGGATACATACGAAAGGAATATGAAATTCAAGTGATCATAAGAGTAATCTCCCCATAAGGTCAATAAATGGTAATGCAGTCAACAAGCTAAAGTGTTTGATGGTGCATAATTCAAGGATTGAGTTACAACAAGTTATAATTTATGGACTAAAATGCTCGAGTCACTATAGTTCAGGGAAGTAACATATAAATAAGCCAAAAACAATTGGAAATGCCTAGATTTCGATATAACTCATGGATTTTGTGTAAAATTCTCATTCATTTTGGAGATTTGTGGGCCTTTCTTATTCTTTCTCATTTATGTTGTCATCAATTCATAACATGTTTGAGTTAATGAATAGGAAAAGACGATTAACAACTAGAGAATAGAGAGATAACAATACATTCATAAACCCTATTTCTCATGGCCACCGCACATGGAGTTGATTTTTTGCCAATTTTCTACCCTGCTTACACTAGCCACGATGCTAGACTCTCCGAGTCTTCCCCCGGCATCGACTCACGTGATCCATGGGGCTTTTTCTTCGCCATCATTCTCGCCCCATCAAAGAGTTGACTGTCGAAGCTTCTTCCTGCCACCGGCCCCGTTCCGTTGATACACTTCTCTTGTTGTGATGAAATATAATCGGTGGTGGTTCTGCGACCATTGGATAAGGCAGACTGGGGTGGGCTCTCGGGTATGGCGATGGTTATGGGTTCGGTTGAAGGGTTTCATGGATGATTTTGTGATGTTTTTGGTGAGTGTTGTTCTCTGGCGGTTTTGGCTCACGGGTGCGCCTATGGGTGGCCTCTGAGAGGCTTCGCCTTGGTGGTTGGTGCTTTGCTCCTTGGCAGGAGTTCTTACCGCCTGGGCTTTTCCCTGGACAACCCCGTCGTGGTCTATATGGTGTGTTGCACGAGGTTTGGTATGCTGGGTCTTAGGCCCTAATCTCGTGAGGATGAAGGAGTTAATCAGTTGTGTGACTATGGTGTGATAAGAGGAATGGTCTGGGTTTTTCTATTAACGACAGGACAGAGCTGTGGCTTGTCCTGCCTGGTGCCATGTGCTATCGGTTTGAGGACTATCTGGGTGGTGTCTCCCTGGGCGGTTCTGGAATTGCAGAAATTGACCCCTTGGTGTTGTCAAGGATTTGGACCTTTCAGGACAACTTGAGCCCGTCTGACGAGTCATGAATTTGTCTTAGCGACGTTTGGTCTTGTCTGGAGCAGGTCCCGTACCCAATCCAACATACTAGGTGTCCTCAGGTGTGAAGGACTTTTGGTGTTCGTTAGATGGATCTTGTTGTTGTTAGGGTAGGCAATCTTAGGGCCCCTCTCTCACACCATTATTTTGACATCTCATGCTCTTAGCATCAACCGTTAAGATGTTTCTCTCTACAACACTATTGGTTATCTTTCAGTTTTTTATTACTTTTGTTTCGTCTTTTCTGTTTGTTATTTTCAGTTTTTGCTAATCCTCCTGCACGAGGTTTGTTCGGTTTTCTTTTCTTGCTCTACTATTCTTAAGGTTTGTATTATGATTCCTTGAATAAATAATATAGACCGTTCTTGATCAAAAAAAATGTTGTCATCAATTCTTACCTAACTTATTCAATAATAACTCAACCATCTGGAAAACACTCAACTAAATGGAATTTCCAACCGACTCTTTTATCGGGAAGTATCAAATCATGGGAACCAATCTACAGGGCTATCATCTTGTTTTGTCAGCTAGTCTTCCAAACTTTTCACCATTACAATTCACGGTGCCCTTTACTGAGTGAAAAGTAAAGCAAAGGGCTTTGTGGTTGCTTGCCTGCCGAGCCATCCTGCTTTCCACTCTCAATCGAATGGCTTTGAAGTGAATGTAGGGTGTTAAGGGTTCTACCAACCCCAAGTTTCAATTTTACTAGGAAGGTCGAATCATGTGAACGAATCTACAAGGGCTATCACCTTCTTTTGCCCGATCTTCCAACATTTTCACCATTTTAATTCATTGCGCCCTTTACTAAATGAAAAGTAAAGCAATGGGCTTGCCGATTGCTTGCTTACCTAGCCATCCTGCTTTTCATTCTCAGTCGAGCTGCTTTGAAGTGAAGGTATGGTGTTGAGGGTTCTACCAACGCCATCCTTCAGTTTTACTGGGAATGTCGAATCATAGGAATGAATCTCTACGGCTATCACCTTCTTTTGCCAGATCTTCCAACCTTTTCACCATTACAGTTCTGATAAGGTCCTCCAATGGTGGTGGAGACCCTGAACAACTCGGATCTAGCTTGTAGGAGGAAGAACGAGGGCAAAAGTGATGTAGGCTCCAAGCACATCTCAACTCCTCAATGGATTGAGCAATCCTTGGTTTAATGTCTAGATAGATGGCTCTAACACATCCTTCCAACAGTGTGAAAGGCAACATTAGAGATGATTCTTTGGCTCCAAAATGGTGTCCAAGACCTGGTGATGGAGATAGTAGATTGAGAACCAAACTTGGAGATACAACTCACAAAACATTAATCATTTTAACAAAAAGGTTCTAAAGCTTACAAATGAAGTGGCTGCCCTTTATATAGGGACTTAAGCCAAAATTTTGATCTTGGAGACTTAAGGAAATCCTAAGGGAAAATTCCAAAAAGATCCCTTAAGGTTTTTAGCTAAGAAACCTAGGTTAACTAAGCTAAAACATAAGCAAATGGTGGTTTAGGGCAAAACTAGCCACATTAGTTACAAACCATCAAAAGATGTCTTAATGCGGCTTTAAAAGACGCCTAAGATGCAGCCAAGACAACCTTGAAGTGTCTAGAGAGTGATGACCGGAGTTGGTGGCCAAAAGAAGCTAGCATGGGCATGTGGTGGTTGGAGACAATTATCCCTTTCGCTGACATCATCAATGTTCCCAACTGGAGACATCTTTGTGTAATGCTTTTCCAGGACTCTACAGAACTCCAAATGATCTGTTCTTGTACTTGTTGAAAAGCTCTTTTCCAGAGCTACAAGATGGCATTTTGAATTACTTAATTTGAATCTCTGAACTAGGATATATGAGCACTCCAAGTTAAGGTTGATTTCAAGCTCCATGTCTCGGTTTCCAAGCCTCTCTCTCGAACCTTCCATGCTTGCCCCCTCAAGTCATCTATGGATGATCCTAGGTTCACATCAAGTTCACTACGTCTCCGCCCTTTATTAAATAGAAAGTAAAACAAGGGCCTTGCCGGTTGCTTGCTCATCAAGCCATCTTGCTTTTCGCTCCCAATCGAGTGGCTTTGAAGTGAAGGTAGGGTGTTGAGGGTTCTACCAACGCCATGCTTCAGTTTTGAGAAGAAAAACAATCCCTCCAAATAGAACGAGAGTCCTTTTTGTATAAGTATAATAGAAGTATAAGATAAGGCCTTAGAGTAGAAGTTTACCATTCATAGTTCCATTTCTTGGCTCTCAAAAACTCTTTCATGTTGACTTCTCTAAAATCCATTAACAAAAAAACAAAAAGAATATAAGATAATAATGAAAAACTTTAAAGTGACATAAATCATAAGATTGAAAATATTTGGTATCAATGCGTAAAAAGAATGAAACTAAGAGGTAAGAAATGAATTATTTCATAACAAAAGAAACAAAAATTTTCTTCGTCATGTTGCACATTGTCTATAACAGGAGGTGCTGACCATGGCCAGCAGCAGTAGTGAAGCCAGGAAAAAAACTTAGGGTGGCGGAAGTCCAACTTTATTCAAGCAATTTAACACGATCCTTCTAAAATAAGTATCAATTATCTCTTCTAAACTGAATATTTAAACAAGATCATTCACATAAATAAAAGATCAAGAGCCGTAATATAACATGAAAAATACTCCATTTTCTAATTTCGTTGTCTAGTATTTACGGTTTCCATAATTTTAATTATGCATTTTATAGTAGTAATGGACACAAGTAAATTTTAATAAATAGGTGAAAAAATTAAGCAAATCAGTTTTTTAACAAACGCTCAGTTTTTCCTCAATTAATTGCAATATTTTTGTGGGTACGAACATATAAGAAAAATAAATTGTGAGAATAAAATTGTTAGATAGATATGTAGATGAAGAGAGAAATTCCGAGAATGTCCCTTCTCTGGACCGGACTTTATTAGTAAATGAGAAAAGACTTTATTAGTGAATGAGAAGAGCGAAGATAAGATGTTTTTGGTTAAAGAGGTGAGTGGATCAGATCGACCAAGGTGATTTAATATGAGAGAAAATCCAGTTCGAGATAAGAGGCGTGTTGATAAGGTTCGTAATTTCATTGGTTGCCCGTTCGAAGGATGTGAAATAGTCACTTTAAATTTACGATTAGGCGTTCAAATCTATAAAAAAGGGAGCCTTATAATTCTCGGTCTCGTGTTAAACTGAAAAATAAATTAAGAAGATTGCAATAGATTAATATGCGATGGGTGAGAATAGAACCTGAAGAAAAAATAATAAGCAAAACTAAGATAAATTATTGTGAAATTCAGGTAATGTGGTTATTGAGTTAAATTATTGTGATTAAACTAAATTTAATATCATAATTTTGGTACGTTTCATTTTTGATGTTGTGGTAGAATCAAATTGGAAAAATATATTTAGAAACTACGTACAAAATACAATTTGCATTTAAAATATTTGACTTTATATATAAAAGTATTGAAGAAATAAAATCATAAATTAAATGTGAAAAAATGAAATTCACCAATTATATAGGGACGGAGGATAGACTATATACTATGCCCCCTACAATTTGAAAATTTCAGGGTGGCAACAGCCCTCCCATGCCAACATGGCTTCGCCATTGGCTGGCAGGATATGGCTGGGAGGAGCAAATCTGAGTTTGTAGTTGGGTAGAGGAGGGGGTTAAATAATGTTTACGTGATTAGGGTTAATTTACTCGTTTTTCAAATGATGGGATTTAATTGATTATTAGAATAGTAAGATGAAAGTGCCACGTAAACATCGCTATGGAATATTCCCGAATATTCATTTCCGTAACAAAAATGGTAAATTTTGTCCATAAAACATGTTTAGTGGCAAACATGATCAAAAAAATAAAACGTCAATAACAAAGAAAGTTTTTTTAAAAAAAATAGTGACAAAGAGTGACCTTTTTCAACATTAGTGATAAAATCAGTCATTTTCTCTAAAATTGTCAATTAATGTTTGTCAAAAATTAACATATGGTTCGATTGATGGGTTAAAATATAATCAGTTTTAACAATTTGTTTCTAGTATTGGTTTATACAGACGTGATCTCTATGAAGATAGAGAATAAGTGAGGATAATTTGGTAAACGTAGAAATAAAATATTACTGCAAACGGAAATATATTTGTTCAAATAATTCTAATCTACTATTATATCTTATTACAGGAGCCTCCCGCCAACAGCCCAAACAAAAAAATTCAAATCCTGCAAATGTAGAGCGCCATGTCACAGCCACCCCGCCCGGTTGCGGAGGCGGAGCCGGCCGCGACGTCGAAACAGGAATTACGGCGGAAAACGCAGCAGCGGAGCATCGAGCTCAAATACGTAACAAACGAGTATCGACTAGAAACATACAGAACCCATACATGGCAAGTATACATGACAACTCGACAGAATACCAACCAAGCAGTTCATGGTATACCAAACATTGCTCATCGCAACAACCACAGAAACACTGAATTCATATCATAACAAATCCAATATAGGCAAGTCGGGGCTCCGCCCTCGACTTAGAAGGCATCAAAGGCAGAATATATCTCCGATCATATGACAAGTACAAATTCATGATCTGACCTACATGCATGCAGCTACAACTACAGAGCCATTAAACAAAATCCTATATATAAATATATACCTAAGTGCGGAATCAGAAGCCTCTCGCTCAAGAATTCCCGCACGTGGTACTCTTCTTCTTCTTCTGAGAACCCAGAATGTCCGGAAGCACCGCGGATCTCTATTCCGCTGGTTGCTTGTCAGACTGCCTGAAAGATGGTAAACACATAAAAGGGTGAGTCCTCGAAAGGACCCAGTAAGGGCTTAAGGTAAAAGTGCAGTTTGCCCATAGGGCGACAATCTGAACCTGCAAAACAGAATATCACAGCATATGCATGTACATATAAACATAAAGCATAACATAAATCAGAATCCAACATATGCGGTCCAACCGCGAACGACCATGTAACGACGCCCTCGGTAGAGGTCGAATATACTGATCGAGCAGAGCAATGATAGCACGGTATCGGCCGGGGTCGCGAGCCCCAAACCGTCGTAGGGTCACGAAACGAAGTATCGGCACTCACAGTGCGGATACGCAGAATGTCGGCACCCCTTCAGTGCGGACACAGAACAGAAGTATCGGCACTCCTGGTGCGGATACGCAGAATGTCGGCACCCCTTCAGTGCGGACACAGAACAGAACATATAATAATAATAAGAATACATAAACATAACCAGAAGTAACATTACCTGATGACCATATACAGAACAGAATAGGAACCCGGGCCTCTAAGGTCATCCGGGCCTTGAAACAGAACAAACGTACATTTTACCAAATTAAGCCCTTACCTCGGAAACGCTGCCCTGCAGCCCAACACTCGGAAGATCCCGACTCCCGACCCGAAATGCACAACTTGGCTCCTACGGGTCCGCGCTACTCCACCAACGCAGAATCAAGCTGTACAACCATAGTTGGATCAGAACATATCCAAACAAACCCCAGAAACAATTTCCGCACAAACCCGCACTTTCTCGCAAAAATCCACAGAAAGCTCGGTTTCACGAACCGAGCTAGAACATTGTTACTGATACATCCATAAACACAACCAAGCATTCAAATCATACCTTCTTCCCAAATCATTCACACAAGTCCGAATCGAAATTCTCGTTCAGACGTCCCGGTACAAATTTCGGCAGAGTTTCGGTCCAATTTCAAAACAACTCCCTGTTCACAATCAATTCCATATACAGAAAACGCATTCAGAATTCACGGAATCAATCACTAACAATGGCACCAAAACCGAGGCTCGGGCCGGGAAAAACGGCTTTCACACCGAGCCTCTTCTAACAGAACCGATTACACTAACAGAACCAGAACTTCGCTCTGATCACAAATATATCCTTACCTTTATTTGAATCCACCGTTGGATTTTACACCCAAATTTTCGACGCACTTCGGCACCACCTCGGCGCGTTTCTTCCTACGCTCCTATTATCAAACATGCACAAGAAGATGCCGAACGCGTTTAGAAACCAAGAAATCAAACAAACCTTGTGATTCCATAATCACTTCCAAATTTCAGCACTCACGGTTTACAAACCGGCGTAACCTTCACAAACCGACCTCGATTATTCACTTACACAACACAATGATCGTTTTAGCATGCTTACCTCAAAGATTCCTCGAGAAATGGCAAAGTTCAGTTGTTGGAGCTTGAAGCTTCAAGAATGGCGGCAGAGAAGGTGAGAGAGGAAGAAGATGAAGTTGTGCGTGTGTTTGTTGTTTTTTTTTCATTTCATTTCTCTTCTTTTATATCTTCTTTCTTTTTCTTCTTTAAATTAAGAAGGGACAAGTGTCCCTCCTATCACACACACACACACATGCTGCCGACAATGGGCTGCTGCTGCCCATGCTAATTTTTATTAATTTGCACCCCTTTGCAAATTAACTCCCAATTTTTCCGAAAGTTCCAATTCTTTTTGCCCAAAAATAATTACCGAATTCCAAAATTAATGAAACCCGGACACAATCTTCAGAATATTATAACATGCACAGAACATTTTTCAGAAATTCATTTGCCTTTCCGGAGTGTCCTACCGAGCTCGCTGAACCCGAACCGAAACTCCGACGTGCGGCGTGACAACTCGAACCGAAATTCCGTCACCCCAAAATTCTACAAAAATACCCATAAATTCCATCTTAATTCATAACACAACTTACCCCAAAGCCGTCAGAAAATTTCCATCCCGAGCCCCGGGATTCCCGTCCCGAGCCCGGGAGTCGCCCGGAACCGAACGTCCCGCCCCAAATATTAAACTCCACAACCACCTCCGGGACGTTTCCACGACTCCAAAACTACAAACGGCTTCTCAAACTGAGATCTCGAGAGCGCTACCGAGCCCGCTGTACGTCCCGAGGCGACCCCGACAACCCCCCCGGCGCCAGAAAAATATTTTCGGCGGAAACGTCCGGGGGACCCACACGACCTCAAATACGGAAGGGTTCGCCAAAATGATACTCGGATAGGGCTCGGGAGCCGTCTGAATGCCGAAAAACGTGACCCGCAGGCCAAAACCGGAGCCCTGGGTCACCCGGTCGCAACCCGCTCGGGGTGACCGTAACATTCTCCCCCCCTTAGAACTCTTGGTCCTCCAAGAGTAGCCTGAACCATCTAAACAAGTGTCGCTACCAACCATAATGTAAATATCCCCTTACTAAGAACAATCGGACCACCGTACTGGTGCGGCGGGAGTGGTAGTTTAGACTACCATACAGAGCCTCACGGCGTCCCACCCTCCGGGTGCATCTTATTGCACCCCGAGTCAGTTGCCGGTATTTCTACCAGACAACCCCGCATAAGATGCATCGAACCTAAGTCTAACCGATCCACAACAGGCTATCCCGAAGACATCACGTAAAATGAAATAGTTGGGGGAAAAACCAACCTAACAACTTACTCTGGAAAATCATAAGAACCGATATAACTCGGGGTAACTCGCCCCGCCTATCAAATCTTACTGTCCCTCTGAACGGTACTACGTCCAATCAAACTCTATCACCAAACTCAGATTCAAGAGCCCTACGGCGACGGTTCGTACAAACAGTGGTGCAGTCGTTCGCGGTTTTAATCCGCGCCTGCAACAATCTGATCTTTGCCGTAGACTCCTCAAAAGCTCGGGTCCCAGCTTAACCCGATCAGACGCATCTGTCCAACAGTATGGTGTCATACACCTCCCGTACAACACCCCATAGGTGCCATGTCAAACGTAGTCTTAAAGCAATTGTTGTATGAGAACTCTATCAAAGTAACTGCTAGTCCCAAGCTCCTCCAAAATCCAAAATACAGATTCGCAACATATCCTCCAATATCAGAATCACCCGCTCCGACTGCCCGTCCGTCTGTGGGTGATAAGCTGTATTCAGATGGAGTCGCGTGCCCAGCGCTTCATGAAAAGCCCTCCAGAACCGTGCCGTGAAACGCGGATCACGGTCAGATACAATGGAGTCTGGTACTCCATGTAATCGTACAATCTCACTGATGTAAAGCCGGGCAAGCTTCTCCAGAGGGTCCGTGATCCGAATAAGCAGAAAGTGTGCGCACTTTATCCGCCGACCCACAATAACCCAGATAACATCATGGCGAGACCGTGTCAGGGGCAGTGCAGTCAGAAAGTCCATAGTAACATTACCCCACTTCCAGACTGGAATGGGCAAAGTCTGCAGTGTCCCTGCCGGTTCCAGATGCTCAAACCGCCGAGTGTGCCTCCTCGAAAATCTCATTCCAGAACTCCTGATCCTCAGGTACATAAAGGCGATCTCAGAAGTATAGCGATCCCTGCCTATACTGAAACGTCGGTAACCCATAAACCCTTATTTTCCCCGGATAACTTCTTCAATACCAAATCTCTACCTTGCGCTTCGCGCATCCTATCAAGCCACTCAGAATGTATAATAAGTGTAATAACCTGAGCACGCTCCCAGAGCTGCCACCTGTGCCAAAGGCACGTCAGATCACTCTCCTCAGATCGGTCACCAACATTTCCTCTCTTAATTAAGCCGGTATACCTCCTGCTCAGAGCATCGGCAACCGCGTTGCCCGTGCCAGAGATGTACTCGATACAACAACCATAGTCCTTAATGTATTCGAGCCATCTGCAATGCCTCATGTTAAGCTCCTTCTATTTAAACAGATATTTCAGACTTATGGTCGGTAAGAATCTGAAATTTACTACCAAACCGATATTGTTTCCAACGTTTCAGCGCGTAAATTACTATAGCCAACTCCAGATCGTGTGTCAGTCAGTTCAGCTCATGCGGTCGCAGCTGCTTCGACCCATAAGCTACCACAAAACGCTCCTACACCAACACACATCCCAAACCAGATGTGGAAGCATCCGAATAAATCACATACGGTAAGTTCGGATCTGGAAGAGTCAGAATCGGAGCGTTAGTCAACTGCCGTTTCAACTCCTGAAAATTCTGCTCACACCTATCAGACCAGATAAATCGTTGACCCTTCCTGGTCAACTGCGTAAGCGGAGATGCCAGAATAGAAAATCCCAGTACAAACCTCCGATAAAAATCCTGCTAACCCCAGGGAGCTCTTGATCTCCCGTACCGTGGTAGGTTGTTTCCAATCCCAAATTGCCTTCACCTTCTCTGGATTCACAGACAGACCATGCTCAGAAATAACATGTCCCAGAAAGGTGACCTCTCGGATCCAGAACTCACAATTTGAGAACTTAGCGTAAAGCTGATGTTCCCAAAGTGTCTGCAGAACTACCCTCAGACGATCCCGATGCGAATCCTCATCCCGAGAATATATCAGAATATCATTGATAAAAAATCACCAGAAATGGGTTCGAGTACGGTCGGAATACCCGATGCATCAGATCCATGAATGCCGCTGTAGCATTGGTCAGCCCGAATGGCATGACCGTAAACTCAAAGTGTCCAAATCAGGTGCGGAAAGCAGTCTTAGGTATGTCCTCTTCCTTCACCCTAAGCTGAAAGTACCCAGATCGGAGATTAATCTTTGAGAAAACTCTCGAACCCTGAAGTTGATCAAAAAGATCGTTAATCCTCGGTAACAGATACTTATTCTTCCCAACAAGAGCATTCAACCGTCTATAATCAATACCAAGTCAGAGTGTCCCATCATTCTTCTTAACAAATGTAACTGCAGCACCCCACGCTGAAGTGCTCGGTCGGACGAAACTCTTTTGCCGTAATTCCTCCAGTTGCTTCTTCTACTCCTGCATCTCAGAAATAGGCATCCGATAAGGAGGAATAGATATCGGAGCAGTACCCGACTGCAGGTGGGTGTCAAACACAATTCCCCGCTCTTAGGGTAATCCGGGCAACTCCTCCGGAAATACCTGCGGAAAATCTCGAACCAACGGTAAACCATCCAACTTCAACCTAATGCCAGCTTCATTCAGATCATAGCATTCCCTACACCAACTATCGACACCGATCCGAATCAGTAGCTCCTTCGTCTGTGCGATAGTCAAACCCGTCGGAGTCGTGAGAGGTAGTACCTCTCCAGATACCATAATGGTACGGGTTGCACAAACAACGTACACAGAGTTCTTGGATAGCCAATCCATCCCAAGAATAACATCATAGTCCGGCGTGTCTAAAACCAACAGATCCGATACTATCATGTCCGCCTACGTATATAGTACAACCCCGAACCATCTCATTGGAAAACAGAAACTGACTTCCTGCAGTTTTTACTAAATGCGTTTGAGGCAAAGTACTAACAGACAGATGCAGAGATGTAACACCTTTCTGTGTTACAATGGAAACAGATGCTCCCGTATTAAATAATGCATGAATCGACACCTCATTCAGAAATAAAGTACCCTGCCTTACACTCAGAGGGCAATCCCGTACCCAGTGAGTGTCAGACCTGCAACACAAACATCGGCCCTCCTGCCGGTAACAAATTCAACCGGAATGATACCTACTACAAATCGGATAAGATCGTGCCGGTGGTGCTCCCTCTCTACCTCTACTAAACTGCCCGAAACCGTAATTTCCGACCCAGAACATTTTTCTTCACAGAAAAATGTAAATTATATCCCCGACTCCAGATCTTCCTCAAAACTGCAACTCCTCTTGTCCCGGGTCACTCCCGAGCCGTTTCTCCGCCTGTAGAATCCCGAAAATCGTCCGACGGCAACCCCGGCCCGAAAAATATTTTCCGCGGAAATGTCCGTAAACCGCCAGACACTAGAAATCGATATCGGGTCAATCCGAACTCCGGTTCTTGTCTGGAAGCAATCGACCGAGTAGCCGTTATCCGCGGCCAACCGGCTCCGAATAGCCTCCCTCCAGGAGTTTGTCAACTCTTGCAAACCAAATCTCTACTACCCCAGACTCTTCTCGGTCATTGAACCTCGGGGGGGGTTCAAACTCTAAAACCTCTCCAAAAGTCTGACCTCGCCAGACTGGTGCCCCAGATCTCCTCGTCGTTAATGGGACCGACGAGAAGTCTAGGTGTCGTAGTGACCACCCTTGTCAGAGTCACTCACTTACTGATCCCAAAACTATGGCGAGCAGTGGCTTAAGTCTTGCTATCACCACCTGATCAAAATGCCCTTACCGTGGCATAAACAGATTTTCCCCTGCCTACTGCCGCCCCTGAACCAGCTAGGCTGGCGGTAATACCAAATCAGAGAGGGGTCCCTACGACGACTAAGCCTCGGGGGCGGTAAGTGTGGTTGTTCAGACCCTGGGTTACGCTGAACCCGTATCCTATTCCACGGAGGTGTGGGATCCCGCCCCCGCCTCCGGTACCAAATCACGCTATTCGCGTGTAGTACACAATTCCTCAAACCAAGTCCAACCAGAAAAACAACTTATCCCAAACCAAATTTCCAAACCATATGCCAACTCAACCCATAACCAACAGTTCAAACCCTATCTCTCGGAGGCGTGGGATTACAATCCCCCTTCCTCCGGTCGCAAAACACACTGCCTACGCTTGTGAATCCAACCTGAGACAGTTCAGACCAAACCGAGTCCAGACAAAAATCGGTCACTCCTAATCTCTACAGAAGCTAGCAGCAGTTTTCTAAGGCTCTGTAGTGTAATGCAATGCATGATGCAGAGATTCTTTTTCAGAATCTCACAACCAAATATTCAACTTTAAACCACAAAACCAAACCATGCTCATAACACAGAAACACCACACAAATCACCCAAAATTCATAAGAGTACCTCAAATTTTCCAAAGTGCTCCAAGGGACCGCCCGCTGCTCCACATCCATTCCGAAACGGTTCAAATAGGGAGGTGGCCAGTCTCCGTACAGAACCGCCCAGAATGAAACGTAGAACGGTGGCTTGTACCTCGAAGTCACTTCCACAGTCACTTACCCATGAACAGACTTAACTTACTCCAAAAGTCTACCCTCGGACTTGTATACTTGCCCTCCACATTCCATACCCAAAACCAAACATACTTTACCTTTTGGGTCATTCCGACCCGACCTGCTCTGATACCAACTTGTCACAGCCACCCCGCCCGGTTGCGGAGGCGGAGCCGGCCGCGACGTCAGAAACAGGAATTACGGCGGAAAACGCAGCAGCGGAGCATCGAGCTCAAATACAGAACAAACAAGTATCGACTAGCAACCTACAGAACCCATACATGGCAAGTATACATGACAACTCGACAGAATACCAACCAAGCAGTTCATGGTATACCAAACATTGCTCATCGCAACAACCACAGAAACACTGAATTCATATCATAACAAATCCAATATAGGCAAGTCGGGGCTCCGCCCTCGACTTAGAAGGCATCAAAGGCAGAATATATCTCCGATCATATGACAAGTACAAATTCATGATCTGACCTACATGCATGCAGCTACAACTACAGAGCCATTAAACAAAATCCTATATATAAATATATACCTAAGTGCGGAATCAGAAGCCTCTCGCTCAAGAATTCCCGCACGTGGTACTGCTGCTGCTACAGAACCCAGAATGTCCGGAAGCACCGCGGATCTCTATTCCGCTGGTTGCTTGTCAGACTGCCTGAAAGATGGTAAACACATAAAAGGGTGAGTCCTCGAAAGGACCCAGTAAGGGCTTAAGGTAAAAGTGCAGTTTGCCCATAGGGCGACAATCAACTCGCAAAATGAATATCACAAAGATATGCATGTACATATAAACATAAAGCATAACATAAATCAGAATCCAACATATGCGGTCCAACCGCCGTAACGACTCAGAACGACACCCTCGGTAGAGGTCAATATACTGATCGTAATGCAATGTATAGCACGGTACCGGCCGGGGTCGCGAGCCCCAAACCGCCGTAGGTCACGTAACGAAGTATCGGCACTCCTGGTGCGGATACGCAGAATGTCGGCACCCTTCGGCGGACACGATGCAATATCGGCACTCCAGGTGCGGATACGCAGAATGTCGGCACCCCTTCGGTGCGGACACGTAATGTAACATATAATAATAATAAGAATACATAAACATAAACAAGTAACATTACCCGATGACCATATACGTAATGTAATAGGAACCCGGGCCTCTAAGGTCATCCGGCCTTGAAACAGAACAAACGTACATTTTACCAAATTAAGCCCTTACCTAAACGCCGCCTGCAGCCCAACACTCGGAAGATCCCGACTCCCGAACCGAAATGCACAACTTGGCTCCTACGGGTCCGCGCTAATCCACCAACGCAGAAACAAGCAGTACCACCATAGTTGGATCAGAACATATCCAAACAAACCCCAGAAACAATTTCCGCACAAACCCGCACTTTCTCGCAAAAATCCACAGAAAGCTCGGTTTCACGAACCGAGCTAGAACATTGTTACTGATACATCCATAAACACAACCAAGCATTCAAATCATACCTTCTTCCCAAATCATTCACACAAGTCCGAATCGAAATTCTCGCTCGACGTCCCGTACAAATTTCGGCAGAGTTTCGGTCCAATTTCAAAACAACTCCTGCTCACAATCAATTCCATATACGTAAAACGCATTCGTAATTCACGGAATCAATCACTAACAATGGCACCAAAACCGAGGCTCGGGCCGGGAAAACGGCTTTCACACCGAGCCTCTTCTAATGTAACCGATTACACTAATGCAACCGTAACTTCGCTCGATCACAAATATATCCTTACCTTTCGCCGAATCCACCGTTGGATTTTACACCCAAATTTTCGACGCACTTCGGCACCACCTCAGGCGCGTTTCTTCCTACGCTCCTATTATCAAACATGCACAAGAAGATGCCGGGAACGTTTAGAAACCAAGAAATCAAACAAACCTTGTGATTCCATAATCACTTCCAAAATTCAGCAGCTCACGGTTTACAAACCGGCGTAACCTTCACAAACCGACCTCGATTATTCACTTACACAACACAATGATCGCTTTTAGCAGGCTTACCTCAAAGATTCCTCGAGAAATGGCAAAGTTCAGTTGTTGGAGCTTGAAGCTTCAAGAATGGCGGCAGAGAAGGTGAGAGAGGAAGAAGATGAAGTTGTGCGTGTGTTTGTTGTTTTTTTTTCATTTCATTTCTCTTCTTTTATATCTTCTTTCTTTTTCTTCTTTAAATTAAGAAGGGACAAGTGTCCCTCCTATCACACACACACACACATGCTGCCGACAATGGGCTGCTGCTGCCCATGCTAATTTTTATTAATTTGCACCCTTTGCAAATTAACTCCCAATTTTTCCGAAAGTTCCAATTCTTTTTGCCCAAAAATAATTACCGAATTCCAAAATTAATGAAACCCGGACACAATCTTCAGAATATTATAACATGCACAGAACATTTTTCAGAAATTCATTTGCCTTTCCGGAGTGTCCTACCGAGCTCGCTGAACCCGAACCGAAACCCGACGTGCGAGCGTGACAACTCGAACCAAATTCCGTCACCCCAAAATTCTACAAAAATACCCATAAATTCCATCTTAATTTATAACACAACTTACCCCAAAGCCGTCAGAAAATTTCCATCCCGAGCCCCGGGATTCCCGTCCCGAGCCCCGGGAGTCGCCCGGAACCGAACGTCCCGCCCCAAATATTAAACTCCACAACCACCACCGGTACGTTTCCACGACTCCAAAACTACAAACGGCTTCTCAAACTGAGATCTCGAGAGCGCTACCGAGCCCGCTATACGTCCCGAGGCGACCCCGACAACCCCCCGGCGCCAGAAAAATATTTTCGGCGGAAACGTCCGGGGGACCCACACGACCTCAAATACGGAAGGGTTCGCCAAAATGATACTCGGATAGGGCTCGGGAGCCGTCTGAATGCCGAAAAACGTGACCCGCAGGCCAAAACCGGAGCCTGGGTCACCCGGCCGCAACCCGCCGGGGTGACCGTAACACATTTTAGAAAAGGTACATGGTTAGACTCAACCAAGGAAGTTAAATTGTTGATGAAATGTACAATTTTCAGGAGTTCGGAATTTCAGAATCAAGATGACAAAGTTGCTTTTGGCCATACAACGATGGAAATTGTTTCCTGACCCCAAGTACATGGCAGAATGTAAGGAAGGTGGGTTCATTGCAGAAGTGTCAATTACAATCGACAAGAAAGGAACAGTTGCAGAGTTCACTTCGGACGAAAAGTCAAGCGTGTTCGAAGCAACTGAAGATGCTGCGAAGAAGGCAATAGACTCATGCACCTCCACTTATGGTCTAAATATTGTTGATTACAGCTATGAAGCTATGGATAAATTGGCGACGAAATACATGGTATTGGAGATGAAAAACAACCAGCTTGATCGATCAAATAAGACACTGATGCAAGCATTGACAGAGGCATAGAAAGAGAACAGACGTCTTAAGGAGGATATTATGAAATATAAGAAGGGAGCTATACTGGAAGCAACTGGAGAAAGCAGGAAGCGGGGCAAATATCTGATGAAAGTGAAGAATGAACAATTCGATTTCAGTGACAAAAATCCGGAAAATCAAGGCCCAGTATGTAGAAAGCTTATGTTCAAAAAGTAGAGAACCTTACTAAGTAATAGTCTTAGTACCTAATATCCAAAAGATTCTTCCTTTTTCCGTACAAAAAAAATAAATCATGTATGGTTATTGTTTGTCATTAAGCCCATATGCATCTTATATGAAATAAAATTGTTATTTGCATAAAAAAATGTCTCGCGAAATGGAATCTAGAAAGAAATATGTAAATATAATTACAGCAATTATTATGGAAAGAGATCAGTAAAGAAATACGAATTGCTAAGATTTAGGAGATACGGTTTCCAGAAAAACGACTTTGAAAATTCTTATTCAGTACGGTTTGGACAAACTAGCAATTATAAAAAGATAGGAGGACATCCAAGTTGAGATCAATTTCATGTTAAAGATGGCAGTAGTGGTCATGATGAAGTATGTTAACATTCTGGAGGAGATTCAACGAGTTGTTCGCCTGGAAGGAGGTGATTTTAGTAGCGAGACAGGGGAAGGAGGCAGGTACCGAGGGGCAGTTGTTGTGCCAATTGATGGACAAGGAGGTTATTTGAAATTCATGAGTTTGGAAACGAAGAATTCTATTACAGATGCAAATGAAGTCGCCACACACCAACCTGTAAATGCCCTTCTCATTCACCACAAGCTTCTGTTGATAGACCACAACTACGACATATTAAAGGAGATGGAAGCCAGACTAGGACACGTAACCGGCAAAAAACGTTGTTCTTGAAAATCAGAACCATCATTTAATTCAATCGGTTTGTAAGATGACAAAAGAAGTTGATACTCTAAAGGCCAGGGTTCGTGAGTTGGAGAACGAAAAGAAGACATATCTCGCCCACATGGACAAGATGGCTAAGATGGATGCAGAGCATTATGCTGCCAAGTTAATTATGTCTGATAGATTGAAGTCTTACAACGAAAGTACGAAGAACTGGAACTGAAGGCTACTTGAAGAAATCTATCACCATGATGAAAGCTGTACCCTATAATTTCCAAAGTTTTATCTTTTTTGTTTTTTTTACTATAAGTTGGGTGATTATCATGTACTAAAACGTAATGTGGACAACTAATAAGCTTAGAAATAAATATCTTTTGCAAGTAATGCAGCGTTTAAATAAATATATAAATGTTGAATTCAACTAAAAACATTAATAGCGTATGTAAAGAGATCTCAACGGCGGGATAGTCAAAGATCAATTTCGGAATGGTGCAACACCTAATTTATCGCACTAATTAACTACTTGCTATATGAGATAAAGAAAATTAAGGAAAACGTCTTATTTAGATTTAACACGCATTTATAGTGAATTATTATAGGAAATACGAGATTTAATATTACCCATATTAATATTCCATTATCCCACAATCTACGATTCTAATCCCTGATTTTAAGTTGATTATGCGATTACAAATATATAATAACTTAATTATTCCTCCACTACACGTATATAACCTAGAACTAGCTACCCACTGTTTCAACTCTTAGTACCATCTAAAATATACTTTCCTGCCGGAGGAGACAACTGAGACAATTCTTATCACGTGGCTGGCATACTCAGCACATACAAGGACAGAGGTAATAACAATTAGTATTATGTTCAACTTCATTATGTCCTTTAAGTATGAATATACCAGTGTAACCCATTTCTCACAAATTATCACAGGATTGTATTTTTTGAGTAACACACTACTCATAGCATTCTTGCGAGGTATGTATCGTTAAGTTTAAGTCTAATTACTACTCATCCATTCTATCGGAGCTTATATGATTTTATATGATTAGAAGTGCGTCTGGAACATTCCAGTTTAAATTATTGGTAATACGAAAGGAACAAGACATTTGATTGAATGTAAGCCCATATTGTTTGATGAGACAGAAAACATAATTTTTTGCCCATATCTTTTAGATAATAATATTAAATTTTATTAAAGACACATTTAGTTTAGACTATAAATTTAATTAAAAGTCAATGTCGTTTAACCCATACGATTCAACGTAAGCCCATATATTTCAACACATATGATTAATTGGAAGCCCAAAAGTTTCATTACAAAAATGTAAGCCCAGTCCAAGTCCGATTAGCCCATACTCATCTGAAAAACTCTTTTATGATACTAGCCCATACTTAATATTAAACTTATTACAGGAGCCATTTTAATATAAAGTTCTGATATGAATTTTTTATGATAATATTTTAAGTGAGAGATCAGGGAGTTGATTGGGATACTTTTAGACGACTCCAAACAATTTTTTTTGGATAATATTTTAAAATTGATAGTTTGAAGCAAAAATCCCGTAAGAAATCTTAATTATTATTGATCGGAGACAATAGTTATATTTTATTATAAATAAAAAAATCTGCATGCAAAAAAAACATCAAAAAGTCTAAACAAAATCAGATAGTTTAGATTTAAGTAAAACATACTCCCTCCGTCCCCGAAAGATTGGTAGATTTGTTTGGACACGAAGATTAAGGTAAATGTAAGATGTTTATATATGTTTACTTAATTGCCCCTTAGTTGAGAGTGCACAAAAAACGAGGTAGAAAAAGTAAAGATAAAGTGAGGATAATTTAGTAACTTTGAGAGTGAGAAGTTTCCTTTAAAGGAAAGTGATCAATTTTTCTGGGACAGCCCAAAAAGGAAATGTGTACAATTTTTCATGGACGGAGGGAGAACATCAGATCTGGACAATGTAAAATGATATTTTAATATCATGATAATATAAATACAGATCTAGAAAAAGTTGAATATAGTTGGCAATTCATACCTTCACAACCGGATATAACGAGATCCACTCGGCGATTCGGCCGATTGTTAAACAATCGTCAAATAGTTTTAACACTGCCACTGACATTGAAGAACAAAATTATCACTTTAAAACAAACCAAATATAAATAAAGAAATAAGATTTATTGAACAAGGCTGAGACACTTAATAAATCATTTCTTGATATCGTCGATCCCACCTACAAAGATGACATTCGATCGAACTGTGAGAGGGTTGGGGTTTCTGTGTACCGAGATGACGATCGGTCGAGATGGCCGCCAACGGAAACGGTCAGCTTACAGTGGTAGTGCGACGGGGATTTCAGAGGAAGAGGAGATGAGTAGTTGAGAGGATTAGGGTTTCTGTGGCCAGGTCGATTTGGCTGAAAAGAGCCAGGAAAAGGAAAGTTGCCGGTTTTGTTTGTCTTATGGGTATTTTTGTAATTTCCTTTTGAAATTATGAAAATGCCCTCTTATTTCCGTGTCCAATGCCGGTCAATTGGGAATTTGAGGGGTACGTACTTTAAGTCGTAATAAAAATTTCGTAATAAATTTTTTATTGATACAATCAATTTCTTTTTTTCGAGAAATAGTTAGTTTTTAATTTTAATTTACTAATTACAAAAATAAATATTTGAACTGTTACGTAGTTTAAATTTTAAAGGACAACTTTTGTCAAATTTTTCATTATCAGTTTGTTGTAAATTTGTATTCACATACTTTATATATATATATAGAAGTTAGTAACTACATTTCTAAATATTGGTTCTTAGTACTGAAGTTTTAAAAACCCGCTATATTGAAACAAAACATTATAAATTTTTTAGGCAGAACCAACAATTTGTAGGGGTAATTAAAAGTAGTATTCATTTACTCACATCCAAACACAAAATAAATATTAATCCCTCCATCCCTATTTAATTGTTTCATCTGACTTTCAAACTTTTGTTTGACTCAATGTTTTACTAGAAAGAATTTATTAAAAATATTTGAAAATATATATATATATATATATATATATATATATATATATCAGAACGTTGCTAAACCTTTTTAGACACACTAATTTAGCTTATGTATATAAGTTACTTAACTTTATATACCAAAACTTTAAATGAATAGTAAGTAAGGATTGAGAATAATTTTTTATTCGATTTCATCACAACACAGTCAGAAATTAATAGAAGAAAAAAAGAAAAAAGTCAAGTATATGAGAAATGAGGTATAACCCTTACTAAAAAAACAGAAGGTTACCCCAAAAAAATAGATGCTGAAAAGAAAAGACGAATGTAGTTATGAAAAAATCAAAAGACATACCAAAATTTTACATGCAAAAATTTATGAATTACAAAAAAAAAACAAAAAAAAGAGGTAAGAAGTAAATTATCCGTTTAAGAACTGAAAGTGAGATAAAATTAAGAAAATAAAAAATATTCAAGTGTTCAAATAAGAAGATTGAAAGACACTCAAACTTACATACTACCACACATTGGAAAACACTCAAATAACTATTAATCTCTAGGGCTGATCAACTTTACTGTTAAACCAAAATAACCGAATTTTTTTTTTCGGATTTGGTTAATTAGGTTTGGATAATTCAGTGTTTGGTTCGGTTTTCGGTTTAACCGAAATTTTTATACGGTTTTCGGTTTGGTTATTGGTTAACGTGTAAATAATTCGGTTAACCGAATTAACCGAATTAACTGAATTAATAATATGCCCAAACCCATATACTAGTACTAACCCAGCCCACCTTTAATCCATATACCTTTAACCCGGCCCACCTTTGAGTTAAGAAGAAGAGAAAATTTTCGGTTATTTTGGGTAATAACCGAAATAACCGAACCGAATTCGGTTTTCGGTTTTTACGGTTTCCGACTTTATTTGGTTAATTCGGTTACTAATAATAAAAAACCAAAAACCAAATACATCAACAAATTCGGTTTCGGTTATAACCGAAATAACCGATTGAGCAGCCCTATTAATCTCTATTCGTTTAAAGTTTCTAATTGTAGGTTGTTTAATTTAATTTAATGCGAAAAATTATATAAATGTAAGAGGTATGAATTATGAATTAATTAATTAATTGTAGGATATGATGGTTAATTTAATTTAATTGAGAAAGAAAAGAAGAAAACACAAATGAGCCCGCATATTCCAACTTACACCCTCTCACATCTTGGAAAAACTAAAATAGTACAAACTGTAAGATGATTAATTTAATTTAATTGGAAAAAACAAAAAAATCGAGTTGGGTGCACCACCTAATTTGGTGCACCCAACCACACCATAGCCTAATTTCCTTTAACTGTTCATTATTGTAGCTCAAGTTTGTAATTGTAAGATATATAATTGATCATGTTCTATCTCCCATTTATATATGTATATTTAGTTACATGTATGAACCATAATTTAGTGCTTTTAGTTTGTGAACTATATGTTCACAATAGTTTTGTACATAGGTGTACAAACATGAGTGAGAATAGGGCAGAACGTGCACGGATTTTACGGTCACGCAGATCTGCGTCCCATCTATCAAATGGAATCCGCTGTCAATCACAGCGGTCCACTGTCACGGATGAAAACCATGTCGGTTCGGTGAATAGAGCGCACGCCAATAACATTACACCTATAGTGTACATGGAATGGCGAAATGGAGAAAATGGAGGTAATACACCACCGATTATGCAAGGAGCCCGAACCATTGGATATGGAGTGCGTCATCAAGAAAGTGAAATGGACCGTACCCCGTTCACCGAAATAACCAATAGGGGACATATTAACCACATGACACAGTTGTCACCAACAACTACGCAGTCCCCCCATGTCATGTGTAACGCAACGGACTACGCAGCACAACAAAAACTATTCCATACGTTTTGAACGGGGCAAATCATCATCGGCAACACAACGCAAGGATAAACGGAGACGCGTTAATGCTGATGAATTTCGCGGTGCTCGCGATAGTGAATTTGTGGCTGTTGATGATAATCCGACCCAAGGTATTTTACGTTAGATCGGACCATATAATATCTCATCTACCTCCAATTGATTTGAATTGATTAATTGGTTTAACGGATAATGGAATGTCTACAGATGTTGTGGATGATGGGAATACGGTTGCTGCGCAGAACGAACAACCACCAAAGTATGCTCATTACTTTCTTTCTTTCTTTTGACCACTGTGAATAGATGATGTACATGTACTCATATGTATACATTCGCAGGGAAGGTCACTGAAAAGGAGGATTTTGGTCCACCAGACCACGTCTGCCCAAACCCGCACTGTCGTGCAATTCTTTGGGGATTAGAATGAAGTGTTCGTACAAAACCACCGAGGAACCCCACATTATCTGTGTGTTGCATGAATGGTAAGATTCAATTACTAGTGGAGATTGAACCTCTAGAGTACCTGAAAAAATTGTTGGATTATCTATCTCATGGGGAGTCATCTCATTTTCGCCATAACATACAAGAATTCAATTGTCGATTTTCTTTTACATCCACCGGTGGCGAAATAGACAACCGCATAAATGACGGAGGTGGCCCGTACATTTTTCGTCTGAAAGGATAAAACCATCACCGGATAGGGTCATTGGTACCTCCACAAGGCCAACGTCCCAGATTCGCTCAATTATACATTTATGATACGGATAACGAGGTGGAAAATCGTCTGAGAAGTTTTGGATCCGGTAATCATACGCACACTGATTTGGACATCGTGGAAGGTCTGACAAACATGTTTAATGAACACAACCAACTGGTAAAGGAGTTCCGTTGTGCAAGAGACATGCATCGCCAATCCGATGTCTTACCTGTGAAAATAAGGTTATTGTCATCTCGGTCTGGAGATGGTCGTAGATTCAATCTCCCAACATCAAGTGAGGTAGCCGCTCTCACAGTTGGTCTGGATGAGGAGGAGGGTTTTACGAGAGACATTGTGGTGTTCGATATAGATCATGGTGCACAACGAATACAAGTGGATCACCCAAAGCTGATGGCTCTTCATTTTCCCGTTCTTATTCCACATGGAGAGGATGGATACAGACAACATATTGAGCAACGTGAAGGCATGGGAAATGCTGTTAGGAAGTATGTGAGCATGTGTGAGTTTTACGCATTCCAGTTGCATAACTGTGCCGATGTGTATTCTACAATATTACGTGGTGGGAGGTTGTTCCAACAGTATGTAGTTTATGCTTATTGTTGTACTCCCTCCGTCCCCGAAAGATTGGTAGATTTGTTTGGACACGGAGATTAAGGTGAATGTAAGATGTTTGTATATGTTTACTTAATTGCCCATTAGTTAAGAGTGCACAAAAAACGAGGTAGAAAAAGTAAAGATAAAGTGAGGATAATTTAGTAACTTTGAGAGTGAGAAGTTTCCTTTTAAGGAAAGTGATCAATTTTTCTGGGACAGCCCAAAAAGGAAATGTGTACAATTTTTCAGGGACGGAGGGAGTATATTGGAGGAGCGGTTCAGCTTTTTAAGGAGGAACCAGGACAAGTTTCGATGCGAGGTGTTTGTATGGTCTACAGGATGTTGTTGCTCGGGGAGATTCAGATGCAACACGATCTGGAAGACCGTGTATATTACCGTCGTCATTCACAGGTGGTCCACGATAAATGATTCAAGCATATCAAGATGCAATGGCAATCTGTCGATGGTTGGGTCATCCTGAAATATTCATAACAATGACATGCAATCCAAAATGGAATGAGATCACAAAATTTTTGGAACTGATACCTGGGCAAAAACCCGAGGATAGGCCAGATGTAACCGCACGTGTCTTTGAGATGAAGTTGCATTCCCTACTTGATGATGTGATGAAGAAAGGAATTTTTGGACGATGCGTCGGAGGTAAGTTGTACACTTGATTCATATTATTTACTATGATTAGGTTAGACATGTTGGGCGAACTAATAACTACATTCGTGCGTCGCATTGCAGTTGTCGTGACTATTGAGTTTCAAAAACGTGGTCTTCCACATGCACATATCGCTGTGTTTTTGGACTCCGATGATAAATTAAAAGATGCTTAGTGCATTGATCGGTATATATCTGCTGAGCTTCCCGATCCAGAAACTGACCCCATCGCATTTAACGCGGTATCGTCACACATGTTGCATGGGCCATGTGGCAATGCAAATCCACGATGTCCATGTATGGTGGATAAGAAATGTTCAAAACGGTATCCCAAAAAATTACAAACAGAGACATCAGTTACTGAGGATGGTTACCCATTATATCGACGACGTAGTGGCCATACGATTACTAGAAATGGAACAATCCTTGATAATGGGTGGGTTGTTCCGCATAACGTGGATATGGTTGTCAAACATGATTGTCATGTATGTGTGGAGAAGACCAACCGTGATATGTGCGTAAAGTACTTATGCAAGTACATGCACAAAGGAACCGACAGATCCACCATTGTCATTGAACAAGATCGGGGTGGATCACAAACAGGTATACGCACAACCAGACATCAAGTTGATGAACTTAAGCAGTATATGGACTGTAGATATATTTCCACGTCAGAGGCATGCTGGCGAATATTCGGATACTTCATTCACATGCATAAACCTGCAGTTGATAGGTTGACTTTCCATCTTCCGAACGAGTAAAATATCGTGTTTAATTCAACATCTGACTTGAATGATGTAGTGCAGAAGCATGCGGAAAGCGTCACGAAGTTTCTTGGTTGGATGGAGTGTAACCGAACTGATATGGAAGCACGTCAGCTAACGTATGTGGAGTTCCCGGTAAATATGTTTGGAATAGGCAGACAAAGAGGAGGACCCAACGACAGAGAGGACGTACTGTCGGACGACTGTATTTTGTACATCCAACTGCTGGCGAGCGGTACTACCTTAGGTTATTACTTAATGTCGTAAGGGGGCCTACGTCTTTCGATGACATCCGAACTGTGAATGGGGTATTGTATCCAACATACAGAGATGCTTGCATGACATTAGGATTGTTCGAAGGTGATGGTGAATGGCATGAAGCAATACGTGAGGCATCGCAATGGGCCATGGCTACAAATCTACGCGAGCTGTTTGTGACGATTCTTACACTATGTCAAGTATCTGATCCCATTGCACTTTGGATGAATAATAGAGAAGTGTTGTCTGAAGATGTTTTGTTCAACCAGAGGAGGAATAGAGGGAATCCTGAGCTTCTTTTAAGTGATGACGAGATATTTAACTCTGGTCTATATAAGATCGAAAAATTGTTGAATCGATTGGGTCGTTCTCTCAAAGAATTTGAAGGAATGTCATTTCCTGATTTGAGTTCGATGGTGCTCGAGGATAACTCATTGATATTTGAGGAACTAAACTATGATAGGGACGCATTGAAGCACGAACACAGTGCACTGTACAGTGGTTTGAATTCTGAACAACTTGGGGTATACAACTCTATAATCCGGTCATGTGAATGGGGTAATAGTGGTTTCTTTTTTGTGTATGGTAGTGGTGGTACGGGGAAGACTTATTTATGGCGGACTGTATTGGCTAGAATAAGATCGCAAGGGAAGATAGCTTTTGCCGTTGCATCGTATGGTATTGCCGCTTTGCTATTGCCCGGTGGTAAAATAGCGCATTCACGGTTTAAGATACCCATCGAGATTGATAAAGACTCCCTTCTAAACGTAAAGCAGTCAACCCCATTGGCCGATCTCATATGTCGAGCGTCGCTTATTGTATGGGACGAGGCCCCAATGGCACACCGTTATACGTTTGAAGTAATGGATCGGTCGCTTCGCGATTTGATGCATACTGAAATACCTGGGTCAGATGGCATCATATTTACTGGTAAGACTGTTGTTCTCGGCGGTGATTTTCGACAGATTTTGCCAGTTATACCACATGGAACTCGCAGTGACGTGGTAGATGCAACGATTTGCTCATCACGTCTATGGTCACATTGTCAAGTACACGTGTTGTCACAGAACCTGCGTGTTCAGAACTCTGCATTGTTCAGCGACTGGCTTCTTAAATTGGGGGAGGGTAAGCTAGCCTTGCATACGCTTTCAGACGAGGAGGAGGATAGTACATGGCTTAAGATCCCTAATGCGTATTTGGTCCAATCAGATGGGAGCGGAATGGACAGTGTGATAGACACAACGTACCCAGATTTGTGCAATATGATATCTGATAGGGCATATCTTCGAGAAAGGGCAATACTAAACCCACAGAATGAAATTGTCGACACAGTTAATAACTACATTATGGCACGAATTGAAGGAGAGACTGTTTCATATTTAAGCGTGGACCGGGTGTCACCAACATCGGAGAATGTTGATGCACAGGTAGAGTTGTACCCCATAGAGTATTTGAACACGCTTAAATTTTCCGGATTGCCGAATCATGAACTGCTTTTGAAGGTTAGTGTCCCCATCATATTAATGCGGAATATGAATCATGCTAATGGCTTGTGTAATGGTACTCGGATGGTTGTGACAAAGCTGTCCCAAAGGGTTATTGAGGCAGAGATACTATCTGGTAGTTTTGTTGGATGACGTTGTTTGATACCACGAGTTGAGATGGTACCATCTGATACGAAATTACCTTTCAAATTGTCAAGGCGTCAGTTCCCCCTTAAAGTGCGTTTTGCAATGACGATAAATAAGAGTCAAGGTCAGACATTTAACCGTGTTGGCCTGTATCTGCCTCAACCAGTGTTTAGTCACGGACAATTGTACGTCGCTGCATCACGTGTCACGTCTCCCGATGGTTTTAAAGTGATTATTGATTCTGATGATCCAGAGAAAAAGGAATTCACTAAAAATGTCGTATACACTGAAATATTTGACCGTTTGCGCAGATCGAGATATGTTTAATTAATTGAGGTTGATATTTTTTTATTGTTTATAATTTGTTGAATTTTTTTAACGGTCACATTTTATGTTACACTAATTAGTACACGTTATTATTAAATTTACTTCCATCTAACTATATTTACCTGACGTAACAAGCTTTTGACTAATGCTTTATATAGATGACAACTGGGAAGGACAGTAACGAAATGATATCCCAATTGACCAGAAATGGGTTCAAATGGAATATCAGAGTTCGGGTGACACAGTTATGGGACCCGATGAATATAAAAAATGGATGTTTTCTTGGAATTGAGATGGTTTCGGTCGACGCAGATGTGAGTGTTATTATACATGCGATAAATTTAGGCCACACAATGCATTTATCTACAATACTAATATGTATGACTATAGTTATTGATTGTCAATTTCTTTATTGTTAAAATATTTTTCAGAACGATCATATAACAACTCGAATTGGTCCATCACTATGTGACAAGTACAGAACGATCATGAAAGAGGGATCGGTTTATAAAATAAAGAACTTTGCGGTGTCATCTGCGCCGTCATACATGATGAACGTTCTGCACAGTCTGAAGATATTTTTCACCACATATACAGAAGTAGTGCTGGTGAACGTTGAGTGTCCAGAAATTTCCATATTCAGTTTTGAGTTTGGTGACTTCAAGGACATACCAAAACGTTACCCCAACAACATTATTTGCACTGGTATGTATCAGTATATCAGTTATATATTAGTTGTGAATGCATTTTTCTGAATGTTATTTCGCATGTATCTTGATCAATATATATTAGATGTAATTGGACGTTTACACCAGATTGGTCCAATGAGGGACCAATCACTGAAGAATGGTGGGTTTTCAAAGTGTCAATCAATATGGATCACCAATGAGAGGTAACAGATTGATCTATTATAATTTAAAGAACGATAAGTTTATTTTATTAATAATTTATTGTATTGCTTTGACCAAGTGGTGCTCAAATTGAGATTGTGTTGTGGGGAGATACTGTTGATAAGACTAGGGACATATTGCCAACAGACAACTATAACACAACTATATTGGCAGTCACTAGCACATACGTTAAATGTTTTAAGGGTATGTGTGCTGTAATTTTGAATTATTCTGGTGAATATTTATCATTATTATATATAACAATCCATTTATTATTTTTCTCATAGCGACAAAGAAGTACTCTCTATCATCTACTTGTGCAACAAAGTTGTTTCTGAACCCTGAAGTACCCCAGAAAGCAGCGTTGATTAGTAGGTGAGGGTATTAATTAACTTATTGTCATAAACAGATTATGTAATGTTATGTTTATATTACTCTGGGTATATAAAGAAAGATGTGATTATATTGTTAACAGCTATGACAGTAGTATTGTTGAACATGTGCAAACACTATACAAATTGACTGCATATCCCATTCGTATGATGTTGGGAAAGCTAGAGGAAATCCGTCAGCATGGATCATCTGAGGTATAGTAACAATATGTCATAAGCATAATCGAAACATTCGAGCATATACTTATGTATTCATTTCATTTCATAGGACCGGATTTATAGGATTCGTGCAGTAATACTTGGCGTGAGCAGTCGGTACCCTATGTGGTATCTAGCATGTCATGTTTGCATGTGCAAAGTAGTTGCAATGGGACCAAAATATTATTGTGAAGGTTGCAAGATTGAAATTCGTGCCCCGACAACCAGGTAATTAGAAGATTTGTTTGTGTTCACATGTCGTTGTATACGATGTCACACGTATATACTGTCACGCAACTATTAAGTTTATACAACCATAACTTACATCCAATCTTATTATAGGTTCAAGATCGAGGTTAAGGTTCATGACCGGACAGGTGGGGGACGCTTGTGATGTTTGACAAGGTGGTGACTCAACTTGTAGGTTGCGATGCGCGTACATTGGCCCGAACTGAATCGAATGTATGTTCATCTACTTTTGTCATATTTTAATAACCGCGTGATGGTCAAAATTTATTGTTATATAATATAAGTACAGGTATGATAATATATAAATTAACAATGTAGGATGAAGTTCATCGCATAGTGAACAGGTTATGTGGATTACATCTTATGTGGGATATCCAGATAATTGAATACAATTTCACAAACAAGTTGTCTGGATTCACAGTGAATAGGATTACAGAAACTGATTATGCATCAGAATCTAAAAGGCTTCTTCGCTCTATTCAAAAGGTTAGGATATGAATTGAAATGTGTTATAGTTTATTGGTCACGTGGACTGATCATAGTAAACGTGTTTTATACATTATGGTATGGTTGTATTTGTACTTTAAGATTGGAACTTTGACGTATCACATCGGGAAGAGAGTACCACGAGAGGAAGATGAAGTTGATGAATCTTCAACGAAACGGTATGTTATTTGTTATGTTCGGATAAGTAATTTACAGATGATGGATTAGAACCAATGTATTATACATATGGAATAGTTCATATGTGATTGACCAATAAATGTTCCTTGAAGGATTTGTCCACAAACTCAGCTATCGAATGTGCCAAGTGAGGGTGTTTGTGAGACTCAGGAATCCGAAAACCGTTTCGACTAGTATGAGAGGTATATTATAGTAACTGTTGAATTAGATTTTTTAAATATAACATATTTTTAATCTTATAGTAACATTGTTCTATTATAATGGTATGTAGTTGCATAATGGACAACCATCCAATATCGGATCTTCGACGATAAATGGACGATGGGGACCTATTATTATTTGTGATCAGCAAATATTTTTTAGCATTAACTATTTATCTCATCAAGGGTATACTATGTGTCACAGTTATTATTAGAGTTTTGATTCATCAAATAAAGGATAATGTCATTCTAGCTCATTAATTTTTATAGATTCCAATAACAATAAAAAACCCCGTGCCGAAGGCGGGTACCATCCAATATCGGATCTTCGACGATAAATGGACGATGGGGACCTATTATTATTTGTGATCAGCAAATATTTTTCAGCATTAACTATTTATCTTATCAAGGGTATACTATGTGTCACAATTATTATTAGAGTTTTGATTCATCAAATAAAGGATAATGTCATTCTAGCTCATTAATGTTTATAGATTCCAATAACAATAAAAAAACCCGTGCCGAAGGTGGGTATGTAAACTAGTTTATCCTAAAGCGGAAAGTAGTGTTTAAAAATGGGAGGAAGAAATCTTATCATTGTTGGAGAGCATGTATGTATATGAAAAGAACAAGTAAACTTTGTTGTCATTCAATAGTACTCCTAGTACAAAATTAAAGTAATCTATCGTAAAATGTTACTCCATTTATCTTTTAAAAGAATTTACAACTTTTTTTGAATTATTCAGAAAAATATTGATACATTTTTTGATGAAATATTTTTATATAAATTTACTTTAATACATTTATTTTATCTTCCCACTAAAAAAATTATTTTTATCTTATATACATATTTTACCTTTTTACTATAATTAACAAAACTTTTTGTCACTACGTGGGAAGACATTTATTATCGCGGCCCTTCGCGGTTTGTCATAGTAAGCCCATTTACGCAAAGAAATGGCGTAGTTGCTGGCGCAGTACTATTTACTACGGCCTTGGCCGCAGTAAGGCCGCAGTAAATTTGCGCAGTAACGCAGTAAATTTGCGCAGTAAGATTTACTGCGGCCAAGGCCGCAGTAAGGCCGCAGTAAATTTATTTTTTAGGGTTTAAATTCCCCTTTCTCTTCATCCGCACAACTCCATTCTTCTTCGTTCTTCCTCTTCTTCTTCTTCTTCTTCTTCTTCTTCATCTTGTTCTTCCTCTGTTTCTTCTTCTTCTTCTTCTTCTTCTTCTTCTTTAGTTTCTTCTTCTTCTTCTTCGAGTTCTTCTTCTTCTGTGTCTTCTTCCTTTTCTTCTTCTTCTTCTTCTTCCTTTTCTTCTTCTTCTTTTTCTTCTTCTTCTTCTTCTTCTTCTTCTTCTTCTTCTTCTTCTTCTTCTTCTTCTTCTTCTTCTTCTTCTTCTTCTTCTTCTTCTTCTTCTTCATCTTCTTCTTCTTCTTCTTCTTCTTCTTCTTCTTCTTCTTCTTCTTCTCGTCTTCTTCTTAAGGTTCATTTGACGAATCCGGATGAACATTCATCCGGATTCGTCCACTTTTTTTTTAATTATTCAAACAGGTTACTGCGGCCATGGCCGCAGTGAGACCGCAAAGACGCATCAAGGCCGACGCCGCAGCGAGTTCAAATCGCGGACATTTTAATCGCGCGCGCTTCATCGCGCCGCCGCAGCTTGGTACCACGGCCAATCGCGCGAACGGGCCGCAGTGAGGCATGTCTTCTACGTAGTGTGTATCAAACAAAAAACAAAACTTAATTAATGACGGTGATGTGTTTTTTTTTATACAACTGATGCGGTTTTTTTATTATTATTGGGAGTGTAGATGTTATGGTTGATGGGTGATGTTTGAGTAAATTGCATCATCTATCATTAAAGTATATCTTTTGTTACAAATTTATACCTGAACAAACTTTTGTTGTAAAAGTGGCTCTAAAGTATGTGTAGGTTGCAAATCTATACCTACGATTTAACAGTGTTAAAACTTAACAAAACTTTTGTTTAAAATGCTCAAATTGACCCTTAGGGTTTTTGAAAAGCGTTGAACACCCCTCTAGCTTTATAATTTACTTTCTGAGTCATTATTCTTAATTATATGTGTATTATTTCAAATATTCTTTCCAAATCGTGAATACTAAGTAGTTATTGATTCTAAAATATCCAAAAAAATATCAAATATGAAAACAAAAGTTTCAAATGATATCGATAATAATATTTTTTTAAAAGTTTTCTTTTTACTATGGAAAAATACTCCCTCATTCCCATAAAAATTGTTGTGTTTGACTCAAAATTTTACTAAGATAAATAGTGAAAAAAATTCAAAAAAAATCTAGAAAGTTTAAATTACAAATTATGAGAAGCATATGGATCATTTAATTTACATATCTATAAATTCATAAAAATAAATCGTAAATTAAATACTATAAAAATAGAAGAAAAAACTGTAATATTTATGGGACAGATGGAGTAGTAATTATCAAAAGAAAATGTAACATGAATATTTATTTACTAACAAAATATAAAAAGCTATTAAAATATTTTTGTAAAGTACATCATCTAAATATTTTAATATAACTATTGGAGCTTTTTTAAAAAAAATTATTCATTCTTGCATTTTATTTTGATAATTACTACATTTTGCAATGAAAAAGTAGATATAAGTACAAATATTATTGTTGATAGGGAAATTAATAAAAACCCCACTGAGGTTTGTCATAATCTCCACTTTCTCTCCCGTATTTTTGGAATTCTCGAAAACCCCCGAAGGTTGTGAAATTATACAAAAACCCCATGGAGCTAACTTCTGTTAAAATTTTCTGTTAGATTTGAAGTTTATTTACAAAATTTGGATGTTAAAATTCTAACTCTAACAATTTTACCCCAATATTTTAAAACTCACATTTTTATCCCCAAATATCCCCTACCACCTCCCCTTGCCACCCTCCTCCCCCTTTGTTGTTCTTCATCATCTCACTTTACTCTCTCTCTCTCTCTCTCTCTCCCCCCTCGAGTGAACAGCGGCCGGCGACGGAATCAACGTTTTCGGCGGCAGATTGGATGGCTGGAGGTGCGTCGGTGGATGGTACGGTGGTCTGCGGCGTCGGAGGGGACGAAAAGTGGCGAGTTGGTCGTGAAGCAGGTCGACAATGATTTCTCCTCCATTTCTGCGTCTCCGACGGCTATGTGTGATGGCAAGGACGTCGGGAGAAAGGCTCCAGTAGCTGGTGGTGGCGTAGGTGACCTTCGGTGGTTGATTTCCGGCGGAATCGAGCAAATGGGTGGTGAAAACGGATCAACGAGCTGTTGCTGATTTCTCCTCCGTCAAAGGCTGTCTGGTGACGTGGGATGGCTGGCTAGTGTCGGTGTGGCGCGGCGATGATATTTGAGGATAAAAATGAGAGTTTAAAAATATTGGGGTAAAATTGTTAAATTAGAACTTTAGCATCCAAATTTTGTAATTAAACCTAAAATCTAACATAAAATTTTAATGGAAGTTAGCTCCGGGGCATTTTTGTATAATTTCACAAATCACGGGGTTTTTTTCGAGAATTTCGAAAATACGGGGGGAGTGGAGATTATGAAAAATCTCAGGGGTACTTTGTTAATTTCCCTTGTTGATATTATTTTACACATTTGTTTACATATTTGATAACTTTTTTGGATATTTTAGACGGAAATATTATTTGAAATAATATATACGTAATTAAGAATAATGACTCAAAATATAAAATTATAAAGTTAGAGGGATCTTTAACACATTTTAAAAACCCTAAGGATCAATTTGAGTATTTTAACAATGCTTTCCGTTAACTTTTAACGGAAGTTAAACAACAGGTATAGATTTGTAAAGAACTCATACTTTATAACCATCTTTACAACAAAATTTTATTCGAGTATAGATTTATAACAATGTATATAATTTAGAACAATGGATATAATTTAGGTATAAATGATGCAATCCAGTGGATGATGTTTTGTCGTAGTTGTAGATTGTGTTATATACACGAAACTTTTTATAAAAAAGTGGTAACGATTTAAAAATACACGCCGTTCCGGTTGAAGCCGTTATGTTACGATTCCGAGCACCGTTATCTCGACGTTTTTCTCTCATCATCTCATCATCACTTGCTTCTTCTTCACCGTCCTCGCTAGTGTCGCTCCTCTTCCATGTTCGATCGTTGACCTCGATGGCTTCCTCCCTCCATCCTAACCCTGCCAACGGAACGGCAACCGCCGCCGCTAGCCCGCACCTGCCCAAGAAGATCAAGCTGCGCGGCTCGCCTGATAACCCCATCATCTCCGCCGCCCAAGTCGCCTCCGAATTCGCCCACCACCATCCTTCAATCGCCCGAATCAACAACGGCAGCTTCGGCTCCTGCCCAGCCTCCATTCTCGCCGCGCAACAGCAATTCCAGCTTCAATGG